>CM034461.1:48202798-49530874 GCA_019925255.1 Litchi chinensis | reverse complement strand
GCATACAATTTGTAGAACAGGCGTAGGCCCTTGCCCTTTAGTATTCTGCCGAGCCAAGGCATGTTTCCAGAGTCTATGTTTACTTGGATGATTCCTTTGTACAGCTACATGGCAAGCTTCTCTTATAGGCATCTGAGAAAGGAAGAAAAATGATTTAGAAAACGAAATATCAAGGATAAAGAAAACTTAAAAATTTGTAGAAGTGCAAGTGAAAAAGAACAATATGAATAGGCAAAGCATACAGTGGGTGGGTTGGGCCACACTAGGATTTAAAAGGCCAAAAAAGGGACTCAGGTTTTGTAAATACAGAATGCTTTAGACATAATTAATGTTTTAAAATGCGAAAGGTGAGACGAGATGAGGCAAGGCGGTAGAACCTCAACGAGGCGAGACGGCCTCATCAATTTCAAATAAAATAAAAAATTAGAATAAAAAATCGTAATCTACAAAATCATCTATAATATTGAAAAAGATAGTGAAAACCAATATTAGGAACATAAATATCAAATAAAATAAAACAAACCTAATAAAAATATCTGAATGTATCAAATCCTAACATACAAAATCCTTTTAAAAACTAATAGAGTAAAAATCATTTAAAAAAAAAAAAAAACCCTTGATGATCAATCTAACCATTATTATTTCAAGTGTAACCCACTAAAGAAAAAAAAAATTCTATTGTTAATTGTATCCCTTGCATTTTGTTGTATGTGTTCTGTTCCGGAGTAAGGAGATTCTAGCTGCTATTAAAAAAACAAAATAAAAACAAGTTTCTAGTTGCAAGATGATTGTCTGACAGAAAAGTTCTTTATTAAATAGATATTTAATAAAGTTACGGGATTACATAAATAGAAACTCAGTCCGTCCCTCTCTACATAGAAAGTCAATACCCATTATCTTAGCTCATCTCTCAACCTCTCTTCTCCTTCAACAACAACAACTCTCTCTTGCCTTCTATAAATTGCTCTTCTAGGTTCTTTCTTTCTTCTTGTTTTCAACTTGGCATGAGTTTTTTTACTCATTGGGTTTTTCTTATTACCATATGCAGATGAGTTTCTCTCACGCCTCATAGTCGCCTCAGGACCGCCTCGTTTCGAGGTGGTTGCCTCACCCTCTATAGGTGGGGTTTTCCAGGAGCTTCGCCTTAAGGTGCCTTAAGCCCCAAGGTGGAGGCGTTGCCTCCTTTCACCATTTAAAACCATGAACATAATACACTACTTGAAGACACCATCAATTAAGAAAACATTCTATGAAGAAGTTTTACACCAAAAATTCTCCAAAAGAGTATGGTTAAAAAACTTTCTTCTCAACAAGAGCATTAGTCAACAGTCAAGAAGAAATGTAAAGTTAACGCAGAACTAATAACTGACCACCAAAAACATGGGCCACAACCATTAAATGTATTATTTGTCAAAAAAGTGTATTGAGTCTAACTTTACTATAAAAGCTAGCTCATAAGTGGAAGTTTATCTTCATCTTATAAACTAATACAAATTTTCTTCCTCAACCAATGAGGGACTATCTAACACTTTTTCTCATGCGTAGTGTGCCTACTCGTAACATCCATCCCTATACAATTGAGTTGAGGCAATGAAAGTTTTGATATCATGTCAGAAAAGGGTCTTGAATCTAGTTCCAACACAAAAATTAGTTCATGAATGAAGGTTTACTCAATGTTTTAAAAGGTGAAAGGCGAGGTGAGGCGATGGAGCCTTAACGAGGTGAGGCGATGGAGCCTTAACGAGGTGAGGCGGTAGCTTTGAGGCGAACAAGGCGGCAACCTCAATCCAATTGAGGAAAAAAAAAAAAAACTTGAAATATTTAATGGAGGAGATGTGTTCAGACTTGAGTGATGGAGATGATTTTAATTTTTATCATTATATATATATATATAAACTATAAAATCTCATCCCACTAACTTAATTTTTTTCTTTCAAAAAAATTATTATTTATTATTATATATATGAGTTCTTATTATTATATATATAAACTATAAAACCCATCCTACTAATTTAATTTTTATTTTTATAATTATGTATATAAACTATAAATTTCTACCCTACTGATATATTTTTTATGTATTTCAAAAAAATTTTTTATTTTTTAATTAATTTTATTTTTAATTTTTTATCATTTTATATATATTAAAAATTATTTTTTGTCATTATTTTTTTTGAAACTCTCACCCTACTACTTACTTTTTTTTTTTTTTATCATTTTATATATATAAAAAACTATAAACCTCTCACCACTAACTTGTTTTTATTATTTTTATTTTTTTATCATTATATACAAACTACTCACTTTTACTTCACTCTTCACTCCCAATTCACACCGGCGACTTAACTCATGGTCCCTCACCTCTCAAGCTATCACTTTGTCACTCACCACCAGCGACTGTCACTCCCACCACAATGTTCATCTTTCTAGTTTCTTCTCACATTCACTCAGCACCACCAACTTTGTCACTACACCTTTCTAGTTTCTTCTACATTTAGCTTTACTCTCTCTACTCTCTCTCTCTCTCTCTTAAAACCAGTGCTTGACTGCTTCTAAAACCGGTGTTTGTTATGATATTCTAAAACCGGTGTATTTGTGTTTTATTTTTTGGTGTGTTTGTGTGTTTTTTTGGTGTGGTAAACTGTTCCAAGCTTCCAATTCTAAAACCGGTGTGTTTGTGTATTTTTTTGGTGTGTTTGTATGTTTTTTGTGTGATTTTTTGGGTGTGGTAATCTATCCTACGCTTCAATTTTTTTTTTTCATGTAATAGATGGTCTGGAGCGCCTCTGGACAGCCTTAGGATGCCTCACCTGGAGGCGGCCAAAGGCGATCGTCTCACCCTTCAGAGGCGGGTTTTTTCAGTTGCTCCGCCTTATACATGCACCTTGAGGCATCGTCTCGCCTCACCTTTTAAAACATTGGGTTTACCTCACCTTATAAACCAATATAAATTCACTTCTTCAGCCAATGCAAGACTATCTAACAATATTTTTTTTAAGTAGTGCATATGCAATACAGCAATAAAGATACAAAAAATGCACACATAACAGTAATTTGAAAAAATGAATAGATAATACACCGAGATAAAATTGACAAATAACAATACAAAAAGGAAAAAGAACGAAACAACGTAGAATTATAGGATGGCTAGAAACAAAACATTAAACCTGCAAAACAAGGCTTCCTGAATAGTCAGCAATTCCTCCCATGACATCCAACCTTCCAGGTGCTCTAGTCACGAAGATTTCTTCCTGGTGCACAATAGCATTTCAACATATTAGTACAAGGCAATTTGACTCGGATCTTATAGGCGTAGCATGCAAGCCCACATCATGTGTGTTCCTATATAAGTACTATATCATGTGAAATGGATAGAATAGGCATGTCTATTTCCTAAGACACCAAACTCCTCAGTTGCAATTCTTCAATTTGTAACAATAAATTCATTCCAGAAGCAGTCTCAAATTTAAGCTTTAGAAAGGAAAAATGAATTCACCAACTCAGTAAACTTAAAGGCATCAAGGGCCAAAGACACTAGTGTGATTAAACAAATATCACCAAATTATAAATCAATATAATAAATAAATAAAGAATTATATTCTTTTAGCTGTATATTTATAAAATGGATAGAACATTTTCCTTCCATTGGCCCTTATTTACAGTATTGTTACCGGATCCCCATTCAAAGTCATCCTTGTATATTATCACCCAAAAACGTAATATACCCAGAATTTAGCAGAGTCAAAAAAAAAAAAAAAAAAGCTTCAGTTAATAAAAATAAGCACAACCTCCCAATTGAAAACTCCTGCAGCAGCCCTATGTTCCCTCATCTGGCGCTTCTCAGTATTCTTTTCAGAGTCACTGACAGCATCCAGTTCTGCCAAACTTTTTAGGAAATTAATTGTATCTGAAAGACCATGAACATCTCCATGCAGTATCTCAAAGTCTTCAGTGCATCTGAAAAACAAATTTAAAGATGTCAAGTTTGAAACTAATTCTACCACCAAACAAAGAAATATCAAAATGTACAGCGAATAACAGAACTCACAAGTTCTGCATAGAGTTACTCTCACTCATTTGACTTGTTGGTGATCCATTTGAAAGACCAATTTCGTGTTCAGCACTTATATACCATTCAGGGATAGAGATATCTCTTCCAGGGACCCTCTGTAGTTGATATCCAAGAACTATAGCATCGCGTAATCTTCTTACTCCACTAAACTATATCACATCAAGGGAATTTATGAATAAAAAATCATGCACGAACAAGAAAACTGATACTCATAACTTTAAATAAGTTATCAATATATTTATTCTAAGCAGTAAATTTTTGAAAATTTTAAAACTAATTTACTAGTGATATATTCACCCTTTACTTTTATACTAGGAAAGTTCACCCCACCCAGCACCTGGTATATCCCCCATTGTGCAGTTGCTATTGAAACATAGTACTTCGATGGAGGGTACTGGGTGGACAGTTTCAAAGTGGCCTCCCCATTCACTGAATATGGAAAAACCGAAATTGCCTGATCTACTCCTGACCTCTTTCCAACTCCAAGATAGTAAATCAAATTGATGTTGATATAAACTATTTTAATTCAAGATCACACTAGAACAAGTTCTCAAACCAATGTGTCAGTCCAACAAGCTTCCATCAGTACCGGAGTAAGTCTTATAGCAGCAGGAAATACCTCATTTTAAAAGTTTGTTCTTCCCATGATTGAGCTATGAAGTTATAACCCATTTTGACACAGAAGGGTTCTAAACCAAACAGGAAACCCAGAAGCATCAGCTCCAATGTGTCAATTATAGAACTACTTTCCAGGGTTATCATGGACAAGATGTATTGGCACTCTACTTTGTCTTTTTTAGTGAAGGTTCCATTATGATATTTCTACCCCACTTTCAATTATAGAACCACTTTCCAGGGTTAACATGGACAAGATATATTGGCACTCTACTTCATCCTTTTTAGTGAAAGTTCCATTATAATGTTCTACCCCACTTTCAGTTTAAATTCTTTGCATCTATATTCTCTATTTAAAAGACATTTTCAACCTTATATTTTGAATTCAAGTCTAAATGGCTTTGGATTATTTTGGCCAAATTTTACCTAAATCAACTTACCACAAATTCAAGGAAAATGTAGTTTTCAAACCTCACTCAATATTCAGCCAAATTTTCCTTAAAGTGAATTTGATAAGATTGGATATATGTAAAATAATAAATTCTCTATTCAATCTGAAACAAAAACTTAATATTATCAAAAGAAACAGCACTGAAGGCCAAAGAACATAAAAACAATATTGACCAAACTTACCTTTTCTGATGCATAGTTCTTTCCAACAGCTGTCTCTTGTAATATGTGAGCTGCCACCTATAATTTTAACATTGTAAAAGCCTATATTAGGAAGTAATTGAGGAACATCAGAACAATGTAAACAGGAGAAACAATGTGTTTGAGAAGTTGACATATTTTGCAAAACAATATGGCGTAAATCCTCTGAAACAACTGCATGAAAATAAAAACTTAATGGGCGCTTGTTTAAAATTCCTTCTTTTCAGGACTTTGCTGATTCTTCCTTCTCAATCTTTTTATTTTATTATTTCAAAATTTATTATCACAATAGTTTGCCAGTTAATCTTTGTTTTAGCTGACAAGTTATCATGGCCAGTGAATAGGACATTTTCACAGCTAATTGTTGATTGATAAATTAACTTCTATATTCATCATTCTGTGCACTCCGATAGTCATCATGAAAAACATCACTAAGGGAGAATGCACCATCTACCTTCCAACAGAAGAGCAGATCCTAAATTTTCATAAATAACTCTTTGTTACATTCAATTTGAACTCAAAGAGTATTACCTCACCACCGTTGATGCCTGCCTCATAGCATGGTTTCAAACTAATTGCACGTTCAAGATAAGGTTTCCAATGACCTGTCAGTAAATCCCTTCTAATCATCTCAACGCCACCTTGATAAAACTGCACAAAAGATCATGACATCTTAACAAAAGTCTGATTCTTGATGAACGGTTTGGAGAGAGAAGATGATGAAAGTAAACAAAAAAGTTGAAAAGAGAGCAATGAGATGTACCTCTAGCATATTTCTGAGAAATGGCTCCTCGTTGAAATAGTCTCTGCGTACAAAGACAAATGGCAACTTGTATGCCAGGGCTTCACTGACAGTACCATATCCAATTTTTCCTGCAATATCAGAGATACAATCAATACAGATTTGATCTAGTTCACCTACCAATGAAATTTTTATACTGACCAAGCATACAATCAGAAGCTGCTATGACATCAGGGGTATACGCATCTTTTGCAAGCTTTATAAAATTTGGTGGAAGGTCCTGGCTGTCAGAAGCACCGCAAACCTAAATCATAGAACAATATTGAGCACACATTAAACTAAGCTAAGCGCAATTTTCAAAGGAAACAATGCAAAAAGAATGCCGCAAAAGTTACCAGGCACAGCCAATCCGAGGGTAAGTACTCCTCCTTCAACTTCCAGCCAGCAGGCTGCATATCAGACCATGAATTAGGAGGTAAATGTTTAAAACAACTGAGTAGTTGACATCATCTCTCGAATGAAAAATGGGGCATGGAGATGTTAAATCAGACAACAAAGAATTATTACATAATAATAATCAGGACATTAAGGATCTACCTAAGAATTGTTCAAACTTCAAAAGTATAAGAAGTACAGCAAGAACAATAAATAAATAATCAAAAAGAATTGTACAAAAAAGCAGATGCAAGGGATTACTAATATACAAGCAGATAACATTCAACGTATAAACACTATCAACAAATTTAAAGAATAAATGAATGAATAAATAAAGCTTTGACTCAGCTTCAACTGTTTAATGATCACATGTGCTGCCGAAAAACATGGAAGTTCTATCAATAACAGTGACTGGAACCAACCAATCTTCCCTGAAGCAGTTAGAGACCCCGAAGAACATGTTATTCAGAGCAGCTAATGACCCGTTGATTCACATGTTATGATTCAAGCATAATGGTGCATGGACAAACCTTTGACCCTCAGTCAGCTAGAGCAGCATTTTGCTAGTACACTTAGCTCAACTCAAATAGGATTAATATATCCTACACTTGTGGATACGTGGTTTGATTCTTTTAGAAGTAGAGCATTACTTGCACAGTTGCAATTATCATCCTTGCCAATGAACATGTGTGTATATGCGTGAGAGGCAAAGAATATATCCTTATGCCAACGTCAACATGTCCAGAAACAGAATTGCAGAGAAAGGCAATAGAGTTATATGTTGCATTATCTCTAACACCTTTTAGTAAAGATAAGAACAAACAGGAATTAGAACTGTCCCTTTGCCTATATTACCCAGAACCAGATCAAGTTACTTCGGTTGCTCAGATTGATGACGAACAGCCTTCTTCATATGGTTAGGCTCTCAAACTAATGCTGCAACTGATGAATAAAAGGATACATAGTTGAAATTTGTTGCAACTCAGCTATCAGAGTTGAAATTTGTTGCAACTCAGCTATCATTTACTAAAACAATAATAATAGTTTATATATTTCTATTTCTTCTTCCAGGTGATGATTAGTTTCCAAGGAGAGAAATTAAACAATCCATCACCAGAAAATTCTTATCCAACTTCAATTAACAAACTCTTTCTAATATGATAAGATGGGAAACAATAAACAACTAAAGCAAAAGAAAAACACCATGGTAACAAATTATAATACTTATTGTAAAGTAGAAAACTCACCTGTCCACCAAAGTTGAGAACAACTACCTTCACGTCCTCTGCAATTCCAAGTTCCTTCCGTATCTAGAGTAAAAAATGATTATTAAATACCTCTAATTAAAATCAAACCATACATACAAGGGCCTCAGCTAAGCATTGTGCAACAAACCTCCTTGCGGGATTTGTGCAACCTCCTCACAACTAGAGGTACATCAATGACATCACGGAATGCAGGCACTGTAAAGATACAATTTGAGACCAACCATAGGAAACCCCCAGTATCATATAAATATGATTAGGAAGGCCCAGCAAACACAAAAGAAGCCCATTCTCTTGGGGCTTAACCAAAAGTAACGTACTTGGGCAATATCCTGGGAGGCGGATAAGGAACTCAGCATTAGAATAATCCTCTGCAATCTGTATTATTTTTAAATAACAAAAGAACAATTTTAGCATCATTTTAAGTTAAGGTCACAACAGACAGCAAAAGTGTGAATTTTGAGTTCCTTAAGTGCAGAGGTAAGAGGACATTTGTAATTAACTGAAGTTTCGTATAAAAAAATTTATAGCTTCTACCTGATAATGAAAAAAACCTATAATGTGAAATCACTAACAATTATTCATTAATTATGCATATATAACTGCAGAACATGACTCCTTTAAGAAAATAACACCATAGAAATTCACCTGCCAAACAATTGAACGGTAATGATTCCCAGCAGCCATGACATACTCCGCATAAATGAAGTCCCAGCTGTATACCATACGAGAGATAAATATAAAAAACAAGACTTACAACCAAAATTAACAAGTGCTTCTTAACATACATAGACCACAAGAAAAGTCCAAAGTAAGTAACAAAATTTACAGTAGCCAACATAAATCCAAATAAAACTCGCCCACGAAAAGGGTCACCTGAAGTTGGTGACACAAACAGAGCGAATTCCAGCATCAGCAGCTGCACGACATGCAACTGAAACAGCATCTGAAATCTGTTTTTATTCACCAAAAACTCTCGTTTCAGTTAGAATGTATCTAGACATCAATAAAATTCTCTTCTTTCCTCTAAAATAGCTAAATATAGCTAAATAATAGAGTCCAATTTAACTATAAAAAATACCACTAAGTCAGCTTTGATTTTGTTGAGCCACTCCACTTCTGTTGCCAAAATAGAAGCCCGCGGAATCACTGCTGTTTCTGTATACTAATATGAGTAACAAAATAAATAGGTAACAGAATAGAATTCCAAAACAGCAAAGTAAGTCGACATTGTGGAGAAACACACACACATATATATGTACATATACATACATACATACATACATACATACATATATATACCTTGTTCAAGGAAGCGAGGCGGTCTACAGTCAACGCATCTGCCTGGACTGCTCCACAGTCCAAAAGCACCTGATCAGAAATTCAAACGCAAATGTTTAGTTAAAACAATCAACATTGCAACACCAAAACAAAAGCAAAAGCAAATACCTTACGAATGAAGAGACGAGGAGACTGAATATCAGAAGTGAAGACGAAATCAGGAGCACCGGTGACGACGTGGACGTCGTGGCCGGCCAGAATCAGGTGCCTCACAACCTACAATCAACACGCTTTCCAAATCAAACTCGACGATCAAACCAACAATAAAATCTTACCAAAGAAAATATATACACCTCGACAACGCGAGTGGCGTGACCAAAGCCATGACCAGTGACGTAGTAAGCAAAAACGAGATGCTTCCTGGAAGCAGAAATCTGATCAGCGCCCTCTATCCTCATTGTGGATTAGCCTGATGTTTGATCAATTATATGATTGGAAATTTGGAATTCACACGTGCCCTCTCTGTGTTTTGAATCAAGTATTTAAGTCAGGAAGCAGAGCTCTCAATAACATAATAGAAGCGTTGAGTACCGGGCTTTTTATCCAATTCTCTTGCTTGTATAGTTTGGTCATCTTGTTCGTAACTTCCAAACCTGCTATTTTTTCTATTTCCACTCCTCACTTCCACGTCAGTATTTAATTCTAATTCAATTTCCCTTAGTTATCCAATTTAAAATTGGAAAGACAAATCGTTTAGTCGTAGATTTGACCCAAAAAAAAAAGAAAATCTAACCTTACTCGTATTTTTATAATACAAAATTAAGAAAATTTTAAAATCAAATATCATTGAGAGTACATTATAAAAATTTATCTATAATCTAAAAATATTTACTTTCATAAAGGAATTTTCTATATATTTATTAGATTAACAATTGAGTGGACTGAGTGAACTAAAAAAGAAGATTACAAACTAAAAAGAACGTTGTAAATTTTTTATTTAATTATGGAAAATTAAAGATTGTTATGCTTTATATAGTATAAAATATAAATTAAGGAATGTAATAGCATAATCTCAAATCTGTTGATTAAAAATCTAAGGTACATTGCAGTTGAAACATAGGAGTTAAAACTAGAGTGATGCGAATATGGATTTGCTTTGTTGTTTTAGGTGATTAGGTTAGTTGTTATCTTTATCATATTTTCACAAACTCATTCTAAATTTAGCTATATCCAATCATTCCCACGTCAGCATTTAATTCAATCTCAATCTTATCCTGAATTTTATTTACACCTTTCTTTCAAAATGAAACTTAGCCCCTTTTCCGTACCTTTGTTTTTTTTTTTAAAAAAAAAAGTCCCATCCAATTGAAAATGTACCTAACTTTGTTGAAGGAAAATGTAGAATATAATATAGGAAAATTTTCACTTTTTGACAAAATATTTTTTTCTTACGAATGCATTTTTAGCCTCTATCATCCTTAAGATATAAAAAAATTCATTAAATTAGTTTCACGGATCAAAAGATTAATAGTCAACCATCACGAAATACTTACAAATATCAAAATACTCTTAATCAATTTATATTTACTTTAATTAAATTAAAATAAAACAAAAATAATAAATTAAGGAAAGGATCTGGTTGATCTCCACTGTTGATGGAGATCCATCAATGGTGGAATTTTTTTTTGATAAAAACTAATTGAATTTTCTTAAATGAATTAAAATAAAATAAATATATTACTAAAAATCTACACCGTTGATGAAGATCCATCAACATTTCAAAAATTTATTTAGTATAAAAATTATAATAAAAAGATAGAGATTGGATATCTACCGTTGATGGTCCCATCAACGGTGGAGATCTTGTACCAAAAACAAAACAAAAAAAAATCTCCGACCAACATCGAGATTGAACCATGACCTGAGAAATCGTGATTCGATGATCTGGGAACCCAAATAGTTGGACGATGTTTTGGGTTCAACCATGATCATCAATCGATAATCTAGGTTCGAGAACTCGAATCGTCAATCCAAATCAACCTGATTGTCAAATCATAGTCTCCCAAATCATGATTTGATCTCCATGGTTGACGACGATTGCCAGCCATAGAAATTTTTTTCTATAGGTGGAGATCCACCTTTTTTTTGTTTTTAAATTTTCTCTTATTTATTTAGTAATTTTTTATGTCCACCGTCCATTTAAGAGATGGACAATGAGGATTTGTCGTCCTTATTTTATATATATATTTTTTTTAACTTCAATATTTTTCTTTTTTTATTATTTATGTTTAATCTTTCTTATTAAATCTAAAGTTTAGATCTTATTAAATCTTCATCGTCCATCACAACTTTGATAGATGGTGAAGGTCTAAAATTGTATTTATTTATTTATTCATTTTACATAGTTAATGGCATAAAAAGACCAATATACTATTTTAATCGTTAAATTTAACTAATAGTCAACTAATGAAGTGATCAACTTGATGAATTTATGTTTTCAAAAAAAAAAAAAAAAACAAAAAAACTTGATGAATTTCTCAAACTTTAGAAATGATAAGGATTGAAAAAGCATTTGTGAGTAAAAAAGCATTATTTTGTCAAAAGTTAAGGACTAAATAAAACTTTCCCTATCATATATGAAATGTCCAATAAATAAAACTTTTAATATTATTAAGTAATTTGATGAATCATTTCAGTACTAAAATTGTTAGTACAAAAATAGTTTATTCTCACGGTTTTGCAAAAATTAACAAGCTCTTTAATGACCCTGTGCTCTTTAATAATAATATTTTTACCTTCATCATACAACAAAAATTCATTTTTATTTTAGGAAACGAATCAAAATCGATATTATATCGAATATGATACAATTACGAGTGGAGGCCAGTCAACATCCCCACAAATACGCAAAAGGGCAAACGCGTCATTTAAATAAACAAAGGAGGGTTATAAGTCGTCTTCTCCAACTATAAAGATCACCATCTCTTCCACAGCAAACCTTAGGGTTTTATTCATCCAAGCCTCGTGCGGCGGCAGATTTCAGATTTGGTTTTCTTGTTTTAAAATTTGAGGGTCGATTGATGATGATATCAGATCATATGGTGCTGGAGTTTGGCTCTTTGGCTATTGCGAAATTACGTGCCATAGAGATGAATGCAGCTCCCTATATCAAACACCCTTTTTCACCAAACTTCGCTATCTATCTGCATTCGGCGAATTTGTTTGGTGTGAATGGTACATGTACAAGTCGTCTGTTTCTATCGAGTAGTAATTCAGGCAGCCTATTTGCGATATCCATGGCAAAGAAGGTGTTAAACTGCTCGTATATTAATTTGCTTTTGCTCTTCAGACTTGCTGAGATTCGTCTTTGAAGCTGGTCTAGTAACGCCTTAGCACATTCTTTTCCTACATTAAGTTGATTATCTATTAACTGTAAATAGTTTAACTAGACTTAAAAAGAGACAAAGCAGGATTCATAAGCCATGTGACTGATTTGTGTGGTTCTGTTTTTTTTTTTTACACCAAGGAACACGACTGAATTTGTTGTGCAAGAACTGCGGTGGTATACAGTGCTGCTGTTGCTGTTGACAGAACTGTAATCATTCATTTGCTTCCACAATTCCACCAATATTGTAATTTGTTGAATCTTGTGTGTCCATCATTTCTACTTGTTCTGATTCCATTGGGTCTGACTCTCTTGGTATGTCTGTTGGTGATGCCTGAGTAAACTGAGATCCAATCCAGGGTACAACAGCTAAGCACTCATTTGTGTCCACTGCTGGTGTCGTTTTGTTTGAATTTCCTGACCATAATATAAGATCTACCAGGAAGATAGACATCAACTAATGTGGATCTTGTTGTGATAATATATCAAATTTTAAGATTGGATATGGGAAGGACAGATATGAATCACTTAATCATAAAAGAGGAGATGTACCGATAAATTTAGGCTTAATCATAAAAGAGGAGATGTACCGATAAATTTAGGCTCTAGAAATATCATCTACTACATCCAAACAACACGAGTAGATCTCAACTCACAATTTTACCTTCATCATTCACCCCCAGCAGCCTCACATTGATTTAAAGTAAATTCAAGCCTCCTTTATGGAAAAGTTTCCTAACTCTTTGCACTCACCAGCAGCCCAGGTTTTTCCGTATCTATGATCTAAACTAGTCTAGTAAGTTTCTGATCCAACCTCTCCTAGCGGGAGAGATTAATAACAGAACATGCACAGAAGCTAATTCTTCCTGCTAGAGTAGATAGACACATGTACACATATATGAACATTGTGTAATAGATTATTACACAGGGAGGCTCTTTAAAAAATTGTTAGTCTTTATAAGTCAATAGAAACCATAATGTAAGCACAATACTTGGAATTTTAATGGTTCAAACATCACTTATTACGTATCTATTCAAGCAAGCACCAATTTGAATGTCTGAATGTGACTACCTTACCATATGTACATGAAAATGTTATGATTGACACATGAAAAAAGCAATTAAACCAAAAGGAATCATGATATTTGCAAAAATATGAAAAAGCAAGTGCGGATACCCTTCAATCCCGGTACGAGGTCGGAGTTCAGTATGAAGTTGAAATCAGGCCAAGTAGCAGATGTTAAAAATGGAGTATTGGCCGGATTATATAGAGCACAAGAGCCCTCTGTATCCCTGTCTCACTCGCTGTTTCAAAAGCGGTGGTTGCAACGACGTCATCCTCCATGCTTCTAGGTTCTTCTATGGCTATATCTATTAACTCACCATCCTTCAACTTAAATCAACACAAAAATAACACCCAAGTCTCAGAAATTCTATTTTGTTGACAATTACCAACGCAACACAAATATGCTACTCATAGTTACAGAATTTAGAGAACTTATAATTAAGTATAAAAACCATACCAATCTCCTGGATTTTGAACGAAAAAAAGGCAGATTCTTCGAAATCCTTTCGCTTCATGATGATTATTATTACTATCTCTCAAAAACCCTGATTATACAACAATTATTCATCCACTTCACACGATCTCGCTCTCCTCTCACTCTGCAAATGATTTTCCAACCATTTTCCGTTTTCCCTCTAAAAAAAGCTACCGTATACGTCAATCATATGGGCCTCAACTTATTATTTCTGCACAGCCCAATTAAACAACCTACCCAAACATCACCCATAATTTTAAGCCCAATCTTATGAACCTCCCAACGGAATAACATTGTAGACTTTCTTTTTCTTTTTCTGATGATGAGGATTATAATGGATATTTGGAGGGCGATGGAGACAATTCAAGCGGATGAGTTGTGTGTTGACTCGAGCGCGACAACCATCCAGAACTCAAAATTGAATGGTGAAGACACTTTGATCGAGTATAAAACTATAGTAGAAAAAAGATGGGATACAATTGCCTGGTACATCAATATTGATCACAGAAGACCAATTTGCCAGCTTTATGACACAAGCCTTGTTCAGCAACAGAATGAATGATTTTGCCATAACTATACCTCAAAGGCATCCTCCCCAACACTCTATGGAACTCCATTATGCACCTCCCTCTCCTCTTCCTGTGCTCCGCTCTCCTACTACTCAGCCCCACCCAGCTTATCATCCCATCACCATTCTCATTCCTCGCGTCCCCCCAGTCTCTCACCCTCTCCGCCCCCACCATCACCGGCCCCGCCTTCGTCTCCTCCGCCACCACGAAGTTCATCAGTATGTCCTCGCAGTTCCGCATCTCGTCCACTATCCTCCGCACCTCCGCCATCTCACCTCCGCCTCCGCAACTGTACTTCCACAAGTATGCGTTTTTTAAAATCATCCACTTCGTCAGCACCATCGAGTACTTGTCCGGATGCACCGTGTACATCCACTCTCTTCTCCATAAATCTACGTCGTGCGATCTCACGAACGTCCCGATCAGACGGTCGCTGTTCGATTGCCACACTCTGAACGCGAATTCAAGGGATTCGCTATCGATCTCCACGTCATCGTCGCAGATCAGAACGGCGTGCGTCCTGATCGATGATCGGGGGATGAATCGGGCGTTGAGGCTGCTGCTTGGCTGGCGGACCAGCGAGATCGATGCGGCGCCGAGCGAGGAGGAGAGAGACAGATTCCGTGAGAGTTGAGAGAGAGTCTCCTTCGGAGTGGACGGGTTTCCCCATAGAACCAGCACGGAGGAGACAAACGGAGAAGCGGAGTACGTGGCAGCGATCGACTGGAGGAGAGGGATGCGGTGCTCCGAGTAGCCGTTGATGAGAACCGTGATCTGGTCCCACCGAAGAGACAGCGGGTCTTGCTGGTTCCTGGGGTTACACGTGTCGGCTGATGAGACTGTACGGATGGAGAACACAGTAGTAGTGTTTAGATTTACCAGGAAAAAAAGGTACACCACAGATACCACCGGATTCATCTTCCCGCGTGTTGACAATTTTACCTTCGTTTTTATATCAGCTTTTGAGTGGCAATTTAGTAATATTGTAGAAACACGAGGTGTATCATTGAAATATATGTGGATAATTTGAAAAAGAGAATGCGAGAGAGCGCGAGTAGCTGTTATGGCGATGCCAATAGCTACACCTACCCCAACAAAGATGAATTTTTTACGGATAAAGCCGCCATCGTCTTCATCGTTCTCATTATCATCAACAAAGCCAATTCATTTGTTAAAATTGAAGCCTGTCCATTGTGCACCACTTCAACAACAAGAGGTGTTCTGCTCAACTACCACTTGTACTACTGTTTTTGTTTTGTGTATATCAGTCGTATAATATTTACTGGATTCCATCTGTGTTTTATGAAGATTGATGTGGGGATTTTGTGTGAAGCTTGTAACGGTAGAGGATGGTTGCTCTGTGATTTCTGTGGGGGACAGAAAACCAATGTGAAAGCCCCTAACAACCGTATCTACCGTCGTTGTCCCTGTTGTAGAGCTGTGAGTACTTGTCTGCCTCCCAACCTCATAATTGTTCACTTATGTTGACATATGACATATCAGAACAACAAAGCATAATCAATTGAAATTAGAAGGAAAAAAAATGGTTTCGTAATGTAGCATGCCAAGAGATTCATATATATAAAATTATGGTATTGATTTCATGACTAGAAATTTTATTTTATCCATTGTTGTGAATAATTACGAAAGTGAATATTTTGTTGGTGGAGCTACGTAGTAGTGACTAATGCGCTCTACCGGTGGATGCTATGCTTGCTGATATATTATGTGATAGGATAGGGATTTCTTATGCTATTCGTTAACATGAGACCCGTATTTAGAAAACTGATCGAGTTAAGTACAGTTATCTCCTTCTTTATGTTTTGATGCAGGTTGGATATGTCTTGTGTTCAAAATGCAAGGTTTTCAAATGTGTTACTTTCCCAAATTACAGTGATGGTGAGAACTTATTCTCATGAATCACTTATTGCTTGTATGATTGG
The DNA here is from genome assembly GCA_019925255.1 of Litchi chinensis. Taxonomy (NCBI): domain Eukaryota; kingdom Viridiplantae; phylum Streptophyta; class Magnoliopsida; order Sapindales; family Sapindaceae; genus Litchi; species Litchi chinensis. Next base: position 49,514,375 of record CM034461.1, on the reverse strand, counting down.
ATAAGACAGCAGAAAAACTTTTCGACTAATGTGGACTTAAGAGTTGACTAAGATTGTCATCAGGAGTTCGCAATCAGGTTTCCTTCTACTCCCTCTCTGTAATTTTTTCCCCTTGAGAGGCATCTATGTAATTTATATTGAAAGTAACAATGTAGCCATTTGACATATTTTATTTCTATATTGATGTAAATGAACTGATAAGGTGAAATGGCTTTGATTTTTTTTTTTTTTTCGTTCAATACAATGTCATTGGCTTAAGCTAATTCAATGGTTTCGTTAATAATATATGGGCTGAGGCCAGCTGGTCCAGGACCCTTTTCTCTGTCCATTCCCTAGATTCAATAGCTCCTTAAGATATACAATTGTATATCCTTTTTCATGGTGATCCTTGTACATCTATCTCTAGAAGATGTTGAAGTTGTTTCTGTTAATATAATTTTCTTGTCAGTTATCATTATCAGTTTCTGGTAACAATTGGAAATGTGTCCTCATTTGGTGAACTTTTGTTTGGTCTATCAACAAAGCCAGGCTGTCACTATTTCATATTTGCTTCCCATGTACAAATTATTAGTTTTAGAGACGTATACTACTAGAAGCCACAACAGCTCAATATATGAAATACTTAATTTCAAATCTCTGTAAACCTCTTGAAATTTCAGTTTAAAAGTTCTGTAAAATTTCATTGATTGAACTTGTTTCTTTATCATTGAAGTAGATACCATGCTCAAAGTTCTAAACCTGGATTTGAGGCTTGCACCCAATTTCTTCTTGATTATGGCATTTACTGCTTGGTGTTTTTCACTTCACTACAAAGATATGGGTGCAAATTTTATCGTGTCAAGGACTTTAATTTGTCAAACTGCACTTAAATTTGATTTTATCAAAACAGTATGGCTGTTTTTTTTATTGTTTTAATTTTACTTTCTGTTTGTGATTTGTTAATAAAAATCTTACAGAAATTTCCTGAAGAAATCTCGAACTTTATTTTGCAAAGTTACTTTTTATTAAATATTATTGTGATTATGTTACTTTTAACTTTTCCTTTGTTTGGTTTACCTATCTTCTAAGGACGATTGTCACAGCAATGACCTCAGGCCACCAGAGAAAAGCATCTTTGGTCACTGGGTGGCACAGATTCAGCATCTGATTTGATTTTATTCTTAGTTGCTGTTGCTTTCTGATTCAGCAAACAACCTTTTGATTTTGAATAACCTCTCTCAATTTTCTCCAACAAGTAGTGACGTGGTTTAAGTTACTTACGGACTGCAGATTCTGTTGTCCTGAAGAAAGCTGTTCTGACTTGGAAAGTTTGCATTGCCTTTCCAACCAGGACTCAGCAACTAATATGTGATGGTCTCTGTTAAGATATCAGCCCAGTAGAACTCATTTGGTGACACAATATCATAGACAAATATAATACGTAACATGAGGTTTTCAGAATAATTTTTTTCTTTTTAAAGAATCAAACATCAAAATGTTATAGTACCATTTTGTGCTTCACTAAAAGTTCATGACAGTTCCATTTATTTATTTTTTTTTTTTCCATTTATCAACTGATATAAAGAGAAATATCATCTTCCCAAATAATGTTATAGTTTCTTTCCAACTAACTTCAATTTGTCTCACTCTGTTGGGTATGTACTACTTAATACGTGTCGGAATTGGTGATTTGTACGATGAATAGGTATATACTTAATATATCTGGTACTGTGTCTCCTTGAGACATACCTCCAAAATGTTGACTCTGCGCATTATGTTTCTGATACGGGCTCTTGAAGAAACCAAACTGCCATTTCTTGCTACACTTAGGTCTACTGCTGGCGCTGATGAATGTTGAATGCGCTTAGTGAATGAAAACTTTGGCTTGTACAAGTATCTTCTTAAGTAACATTAAATATATGTATATATTTCATGAGGGCCTCTGCTTGTTGGATCTTATTGTGGCCTTTTGACTTAGGCTCATCAATTATGTTCATATCACATGTATGAACATCTTGTACTTTTCGGTAGTTTAGGCAGGTGATGAGTCACTGTCAACATGTGGTTGCTGCAGTTAGAAATAAACTGATGCATGTGCATTGATTGATAAAGGTTTGAAAATGTCCTATTTTAATCTTTACTCTTACTTGATCTGAATGCAAATGGCTATAATAGGATATTTTATGACATTTTCCGTAGTCAAGCATATAGGATACTGTACTTGCTGTAAATTGCTAATTCATATATATTTTTTGCCCTTTTAGTTTTGATGAAGTCAAGCACATGTCTGCCTGTGGTCCTATCTCATCCGATGAAGGTGTACATAAATAAAACACATTTCAAAGAGGACAATTCCTTAGTTCTTCATCCCTATGTGCCGTAACAAAACAGTCATCCTCGAAGCCAGTGGTTTTCTTTTGCCAATTTATTTAGACAGTGTTTTATTCTTGTTACTTGTTAGTGGTTGTGACTAGGACTTCAATTATTTAGATAAAATTATCTTCTGATCGAGAACTTTATTAAATGTTTGGGTAGAAAATGTGTTCCTCATAGGCAGTGAAAAAGGTATCCTTATATTGTAAACTGCTTCAAACTACTTCTTCCTCTTAAGGTTACTAATATGAATGTTTGTGTGTGTCCGATTTCTAACAGAGATTTTACTTTTCAAAAAGCTGACTGAAAAAAATGTGTGACCCTTTTTTATTAGCTTTTACGCAATTAAGGGGATCTCAACTGTGTTGTAACTTTTCCTCATTTTAAAAAAATTTTACATGAGTTAGTTTGCATTTGCCTCCTCTATTTTATGCTAAGAGCATATTCCAATAAAGGTATTAATAAAAAATTGAAAAAAAAAAAGGGAATCTTAGATTTTGAACTAAGAAACTTATTAGTGAATCAGAATATTGAAAATGAATTAGAGGTGCTTTCGACTCATAAATTAAGATTAAAACTCGGGATGAACAAAAAAAATGAATAAGAAAAGGAAAAGAAAAAGCCATTATAGCTTTCCACCAATTTCTCTATTATCTGCCTTCATTCTTTTTATTATTGTTTTATGTAGGTTTTGTTAGTGCATAGGTCTTATTTTATGAGTTTGAGCCTCTTGGAATGTAGTCAATATACGTTTCCATTACCTTCTATGTATTAATTTTCTTTGTGAAAAATACTATTTGGCATACAGGTTCATATGTGGGATTGGTTATGTTTTTTTTATTTTTTATTTATTTTTATATATTTTTATGAGTTTGAACCTCTTGGAATGTAGTCAATATCGTGACACAGAGAGAGAGAGATGCATGATCACCATCACCACAAGAATGGTAGTTTCATCATATAATTCAAGTTCTCTGTATGTTTTCATTGATTCTCAGATTGTTTGGCTTACACTTCTACATCATATTCTTATTCAAATCTCTTTGTCTGATACACGGCCGCATCAACAGAGGGAAAGTAACAAAAAGAAAAGTAAAAAAACCGGAAGTTTAGTGAAACCTATAACATAAAACTATCTGCACATTGGGCTCTGAGGATGATGAGATGGGGTTCTCTGGCATTCTGATGAGCAGTACCCCTTAGTTTCATCTGCATTGAACCAGCATTCTTGCATGAACGGCATGTCTTTCTTTTCCTCCACTATCTTCAGGATGGTCTCAAAAACAGCCACTTCACAAGGGATCCTCAGAACCCCAGTCTGTTGAAAGCCAAATTCCTCTTCTGCTTCTCTGAGCAAAATGCGGAATGCTTGACGGCTCAAATACTCTGTAGGGAATAGGGATAATGAATCTCTTCATTTCTTCCCCGACGCAAACAGCAAGGTAGCCTTTAGGGACAGTAGAACTATTGCCTGATGAGTCGCGGACAGAGTTATCCGATAAGGATAGTGTCCTTTTCAGAAACTTGATGCTCTTACTTGCATTGTTGTTGCTGCTGCTGCTAGCTTTTGATGAGTTTGCAAGCTTTCTCCATTTCTTCAGGATTTGTTGAAGCCTAACAATCTCCCTGATCTTGTTAGACTTCTTGGACTCCATTGCTTGCTGTAGAAGTTACGTTGATAATGTGTGAAATCTCTTGCTATGATTGCTTAGCTAATGTCAATTTTGCGTAGGGCGGTTCCAATAAATAGAGGTTGGACCCTTAAGGTTTCTGATCTCTAACCAATATTAAATCACTATAAATTCCTATATTATATTAGCCAAAGACCATCAAAGAAGTTGGTTTGTAGAATAATGAAACCCAGGATTAGAGTAAGATCCAGGGGTCTAATTAAATTAGTTTCTCTTGGTTCTATGTACCATCCATCAGTTACTGACTTTAATATCTCAGTCCCTCTCTCTCACCTTCAATTTGTTTATGGTTATGCCTGTAATGACCTGCAGTGAGACTCTAAAGAGTGAATTAATTTATTTATGTTGGTTCATAATTAGAATCAGTGATTGGCAGAGTGCTTGGCTTTCCAATGCCATCCGGCCCAAGAGTCAAGGTACCTCGTACAATTCAATTGTACTAGTCTTCAAACTTTGGTCCTACTTTTATTTTCTATCATTAACTTTGTTTTGTTTTTTGTTTTTTGTATTTTTTTTTTAACTGTCGTGGAATAAGCTGATTAAAACTTCAAGACTAATCCCATGTGAATATGACCCTATTTTAATTACAGAAGTTCAGAACCGCTAAAGTCATTATTCAATGTAAAATTGCCTTTTCACCTCTGGGTTTTCCAACTATAGTGGTGCTCTGTTGGGTCTAAGAGTTTGTAACTTGGTTTTTGATGCAGGCTATATTATGTATCAGAATGAGATGTGAAATGGCATCAACGTCGAAAGTTTCTTACACTTCCTAGAAGCTCTGCCCCCCATCTCCCCTTTTTCTTTTTTAAAAAAGGAACCTACCTTTTTATTCTAATGGTGAGGAGAAATTACAGCAAAATAGAGTAGGAGAGTTCATTGATAGATTAGTTGTTTTCACGGCTTTTTATGTTATTTATGTTAATATATCATAAATTCTATGATTTTTGTATTTATATAAGTGGATCATTTCTAAGTTTGAGCTTCTAGTAAAGAGAAATTATAGCAAAATAGAGTTGGAAGGGGTGGTTGCTAGATTAGTTCTCATGACAGATTTTGTTACATTATTTACATCAATGTAATATATTATGGTTGGATCATTCCTTATAAGCTTAAATGTTTGGAGAGGAAAAAATTATAACAAAATAAAATAGGAGGGATCATTGTTAGATTAGTTGTTCAATGGATTTGTTACATCATTTGCATTGGTCTATCATAAATTCCATTAAGTTCATAATACTAAATTAAGTTAGATCATTTCTTATAAATTTAAGTTTTTGGGTGTGTTATTCCCCTATTGCCCTTTTATATGAAATTATCATTCATTGCACATATTGCACTATAAAGAAAATCTAATATATGTTCAGGTTTTTTATTTGTCCATTATGTACATAAGGGGATGCGTTAATGTATATTAAATCCAGTCAATCTCAGTTAACGTATATTGGATCAGTTTCTATTTATTTAAGTATTGACATATGTTAGCAACTGATAATTTGTATTAGTAATTGCAAGTGAACATTGTATTTCCTTACTTGATGTAAATGAAAGTGATTGGCTTGGCTCATCTTGCATCATCAAAATAGTAGAAATAAGAATTGGAAAGACTAAAATAAGGATGGTCCATGTGACACTTATTTGAATGCATGTTGAGAGGGAGGTGGTGCCTGGAACGGATAGCCATTACATTCTCGAATACGTAAATATGAATCATATGATAGCAGATAGAGTTGACTCCGATTATTCTGTTAATTAAATTCATTTTCTAGTGTAATTAAATAGTAAGCACAACGTGATCCGCACTTCAGTTCCTCTAATCAATACAAAAACTTTAATATGCAATTATAATTCCAATAAATTGAAAGATTAAAGGAAGAACATGGGTGTCTTTGTCTCGCACCATACTATTATCAAAGGTGAGAGAGATTAATATATCACTAATGTTGTGGAACCCATGTGGTTACCAATAATAAAAAATTCACCTCGAATAATATTGCACAAGTGAATAGTGTGAACAATTGTACTAAAAATCACATTAGATAAATTTCCAAGAAAGAATGGAGGGATCACAATAGTTCACCTTAAAATCTAAACTCTTTACATAGAATTTTCCTAGTGATGTAATTTAATAACACAGTATATCACTACAACTATACTCAATAATAACTATTAAATAGACAAAATAAAGAATATCAGAATTTAATGAGGTTTGATTAATTATGTCTACGTCCTTGGACATTACCAAAGTAATATTTCATTAATTCAAAGAAATATTACAAAAAAATAAAAAAAAAAAAATGAGTAGAAATTGTCTTAGAAGAAGGAAGAGGGCAATTTTGGGATGATATTCCAAAACAGTGGAATAGTCTACTTTTATAGACAAATGAAACTTTCTTTGTCCTTCTACACTTCTAATGTGGGATAAGCCAAACTAACATAATGAATCTCCACCTTGGTGAAATTTCATATCTTCAATTCTCAAGTACCAATTTTCAAATTTTCACAATATTGATCAAGTCCAAATAATATTGAAACTTGACCGCAGTCCCCACTTTTGTCATCATGGTTTGAATGTTCTGGATCATTATCCTACCTTCTTCCAAAATCTTTTATACAAAATGATATCGAATGTTGATGTGTTTTGTCCTTGCATGGTAAACTTGTTTTTTTACTAAATAAATTGCACTTTGGCTATCATAATGCACTTTGATGTGCTTTTGACCAATTCCTAGTTCACCAAGCAACTCTTGAAGCCAAGTTGTCTCCTTCATAGCTTCTGCAAATGTCATATACTCTACCTCCGTTGTAAACAAAGCAATTATTGACTGTAAGGTAGACATCCAACTGATTGGTGCCTTTGCAAAATTAAACACATAACTAGTAGTTGATCAATGCTTATCCAAATCATCGGCATAGTCAGAATCATAGTATCCAACTACACATTGACCAACTTGCTTATCTTGCTCAAATACTAATCCAATATCTACAATGTTTGGAATATGTTGTAGAATCCATTTCACAGCTTACCAATGCTTCTTTTGAAGATCATTAATGTACCTGCTCACAACCTCAATTGCCTATGAAATGTCGGGCCTCATACACATTATAGTATACATCAAGCTACCAACATCATTTGCATATGGTACTTTTGACATATATTCTCGTTTTGCTTCATTCTTTGGAGACATAGATGCACTGAGCATGAAATGAGAAGCAAGTGGTGTACTAATTGGTTTTGACTTCTCATTTACGTTAAAACACTTCAACACCTTTCTCAGATATTGTTTCTGAGTCAAACAAAGTCTCCCCAATTTTTCGTCTCTCATTATCTCTATGCCAAGATATTTTTGCTTCACTTAAATCCTTCATCTCAAACTCCTTGTTCAATTAAGTCTTTAATTTTTCAATGTTTGCTTGACTCTTGGAAGCTATTAGTATACGATCAACATAAAGAAGAAGATACATATAAGATCCCTCTTGTAGCTTGCGTTAATAGACATAGTAATCATATTTACTTCTTATGTACTTCTACCCTATCATAAACTTGTCAAACTATTTATAACACTGTCTTGGAGATTGCTTCAATCCGTACAACGATTTTCAAGTTTGCATACCATGTTCTCTTTTCTAGCAACTTTGAACCCTTCAATTCTAAGGTTTCCATAAAGATGAGATTCTTCATTAAATCTGGCACATATTGAACATCTGTTAGAACTTTGATTGATCCATCCTGATTTTTCAAGCAAATTGAACCAATTCCACATGTGGTATGAGAGACATTATTTGTTGTGTAGACAACTCTAACTTCTAGTTCTCTAAAATCAAAGAACCAATCTCTTTTGAGACTCATATGATTGCTACAAGTTGAATCTAGTAGCCATACACTAGAAAGGCTAGTTGATGGCATAGTAGCAAGTGAAAGATTTGAATTTGTATCATCACACTCAACTACATTAGAATCTGATGCAGTCTTTCCTCTATCAGGTTTGTCTTTATTCTTTAGTTTGGGGTAATTTTTCTTCCAGTGCTTTTTTTCCCTGGTAAAAGGCACATTCATCTTTGCTTGGTTTAAACCTTGACTTAGATCTCCCTTTTTTTTTTTTCCTTCTGACTCTACGAACATCCTCTAACTACCAGAGCTTCTACTTCTCTATTTGTGCTTTCACGCTTGTCTTTCTTTCTTAACTTATAACTATACAAGGCAAAACTTATTTCACTTAGAGACACAACAATCTTCTTATGAAGTAAAGTAGTTTTAAGAAACTCAAACTCCTCAATAAGGATCCTAACAATATCAAAGTCAAATCTTCATCTTTAAAAGTCTCATCCATATTCATCAAATCCGTAACAAGTTGATTAAAAATGGTGATGTGATCATTCATGGTTGTACCCAGAACATAAGTGAAGTGAAACAGTCTCTTCTTCATATAAAACTTATTTTGACTGTTTTTCTTCAAGAATTTTTCCTTTAGTGTCTTCCACAATTTACTTGCAGAAGTTTCTTTAGAAAAAGCGAACTTCTGCTCTCTAAAAAAACAGAAACGAATTGCACCACATACCAATCAATTGATACTCTTCCATTCTTTCTCCTCAACTTCTTCTAGTTTATTTTCTTCAATGGAAATATTTAGACCTTACTGAAAGAGAGCATCTAGAACCTCACTTTTTCACATACCAATATGACCTATACCATAAAAAATCTCCACTGTAAATCTCATATTTGTCACCACATTTCTTGCCAAAATAGATGATAACGTGTTTGATGTGGACAATTTTGTGTTGTCTATCATTTTTGTTCCAAATACGATTTAATAATTGTCAATGTGGAAACAAAAAAAAAAGTCCAAGAAAATCTTTTCTAATATGAAAGATCAAATTAAGCTACAACCACAGAGCATACTAAGAAAAATCTTTGGGTTTGATACAAATTGTTGTGGAACTTAGGCTATTTTCACCAATACCTTGAATAATATTGCATAGGTGAATAGTATGAACGATTATACTAAAAATCACATAAGATGAATTCTCAAGAAAAATTGAGGGGTCATAATGGTCTCACTTAAAATCCAAACCCTTTAAATAGAATTTTCCTAGACATGTAATTTAACAACATAAAATATAATTGTAAAACCCGACAATAGCTATTAAATATATAAAATAAAGAACTCCAGAATTTAACAATATTCGGTTATTTATGTCTACGTCATCGGATACTATTAAAGTAATATTTTACTAATTCAAAAAAATATTACAAAAAAGAGAAAGAAAGAAAGAGTAAAAATTGTCTTAGAAGAAGGAAGAGGGCAATTTTGGGATGATTTTTTAAAGGAGTGGAAGTCCACTTTTATAGGCAAGTGAAACTCTCTTTGACCTCCTATACTTCCAACATAGGATGAGCCAAACTATCATAACAACTAACATATTGATAAACAATTTAAAAAGAAGACATTCTATGTGGAATTCCAGTAAACTAGTTATTTCAGGAATATGGCAACACCTCAAGTTTTGATGCTTGCATATGTGTCTATTATATGTGTGTGGTTGATTTGGATCGAAAGTACCGCATGTGCACTTAATGGTGCTCCAAATGGAGAGCATGGATATTAAAGGTGGTTTAACGAGTCAACTAATTATTTCATTGTGGCACCAATCTTGTAGTTATTTGTGTACAATCATACCGTATCCGAAAGTGGTTGGCATCTAAAATGATTGATTAAGGGCTTTTTATCAACTAATTTCCTTCGAACCAACACTTTTTTTTTTTTTTTTTCCTTTTTGTGGTTACATTTTTTCCTTCTAAAATACCAAATGAATTATATATAGTTGAATTATTGAGCCAGCGAAGAGATGCAAAATTGCAAATTATATAAATTGATAATTAGCTATATTGTTCTTGTACATTATTGATTGAATATAGTTGTGATGAGTGCTTTCAAATGTAAAAGTTGGAAGCTTGGTTCAATTATTCCTTTTAACCAAGCTCTGCTCTTTCATGTCATTGACTATCGGGAAAAAAAAGTCAAATAAAAAGTAAATTTATATTGTCTATTGTGGTTGGTTGACGATATTTCACAGTCGAACTACTTATGTGGCGTTTAAAAAAATAATTTTTATTTAAAAAATAATTTTATAATACTCATAATTGTTCAAGTTTTCATTTTATCTCATTTTTAAATTTCTAATAGTGAGACAAAAATTAGATATCATCCATTAAATAAATAAAAATAACATTTTAATAACTGAAAATAAATATCATTATTATGATCAATTTGACCGAATTAGTTAAATTGATTAAAAAAATTAATATTAAACTTTTTAAATTTTTATATTTAAATAATTTGATATTTAATTTATTAATATTTTATAAATTATAAGATAATAAATAATTAATATGATATTGATAATATAAATATAAATTTAGATAAAAATTTAAAAAAGATTCATACACTGAGAGAAAGAAAAAAAGGGTTAACTTGAGGATCAAAATAATCTTTATCGGACCAAGAAATCAGTGCTTTGACCATTGGATTATTGGAGGGGTCTAGGATTCTCCAACCTTCCTACAAGAATTGAAAAAACGCTGTCTACGGTCAGAAGCAAGATAAGAAAGGGAAGCATGTGGTCTTGGAATGTGAGAATTTCTACTTTGGTATCAAATTTCGTGCCTCAAAAGCTAGTCAAAAGAGTAAAACGCACCGGAGCGTAGTAATTTAGAATTTATTGACATTTAAAAGAGATAATTTCGGTTTTTTCATTGATGTAATTATTAATTATCTTTCTATAATTTATAAAAATTTTATTTTACTCCTTATATAATTGTAACATACACAATGATAAAAAAAATCAAAAATTTTTCTGAATATTTTCTTAAATTATAAAAGATTTTTTTAAATTACAAAAGATATTTTATTTATTTAATTAAACAATAGGAAAGTTCTTAACAATTTCCCAAATAAGTGGTTTTCTTAAAATAGAAATGGTGATAAGTTATATTCACAACAATATGGAGTTTACATAATCCATGAATTCCAACAAAAATCCACCAGTAAAAATAAATTCATCAACCTTCAATAAACTGTAGATTGAAACTACATCTAATCAACTAGTCATAAGAATAAAATATTCCTTAATTAAAAATTAGTTTTCACATGATTTATCTCATCGATCTTACTATCTGAACCAATTTTGTGTGCTATTCCTATAATTCAGTGCCGACGTCTGAATTTGATCAACCGAAGTCCTTGATCCAATACCTACAATTAAAGAGAAACAAAGCAAAAAATAAGAAAAAATGAATAGGAAGAATAGAGATTGCAGAGGGATTTTTATGTGGTTTAGCCAGAACGATGCCTACGTCCACGACTATGTTATCTAGTTATTTTGACAGAGTCACAATATACTATTAATTATTATTGTGTGCTTACAATGAAATTTCAGCCCCTATTTATAGTGTGAGGCGTTATAATTTGAGTACAATAAAAATAGAAAAAAATCATACATTAATTACACTTCCAAAATCGGTTTCCACCATATCAGGGATAGACTCCGTCATATTAGAGATAGATTATACCGATATAAGAATTTGAATTTATTTTCAATTCTAATAGTTGACTCTTTCTCAATTTGGATTATTGTTTTTTTGAAAAATTCTTTTAACGAGCGTTTCGATATGCGAGCTGGAGCTAGCCTTAGACAACCTAGAGCTGAGTATAAAGCAGCTTTGACCATGGTTAACCAGCGATCTGAGAACTGCACCAGCAAACTGAGAGCTCATTCCTGCGAGCTGGGTGCTGGCGAATTGGGCTTTCGTCCATCGGGTCAATCAATTGGATCAATTCCTTGGGCTTTTACCAACATCTTAAGGCGGTCCCAAATATACCCACAACATTAGCCTCTAGCTCTCAGTACGATCTGCGAACTGAGAGTTCAAGCTCATTGGTAAAAGCTGATGTGTCACACCCTGTCGTTCAGCGCCTTTTCAAATTCTGTCCCATCACTTGACATGTGGCGACATTCAAGTAACTGCACCACTGGCACGTCTCGTGTCATGTGCATTTAATGCATACATTTCTCAACCGACAGCTCATGATGACAACAGCTACAACTCATGCTGCACTGTTAGATTTAAGGCAATTAAGTAGCCCCTAAATCCAACGGTTAGAGTTTGGATCTCACGTCTATATATGAATGGAGCTCTTTCGTTTTTCTCCTCACTTTACCATTTTCAAACTCAGACATCGAATCTCTTTCTTTTCATGTTTTCTTTCTTCTCACTTTCTTGTATCAGTTCTCCTCGGATTCGACATCCTTGACGATCAGATTCTTCATTCTTAGGTAAGCATTTACAGTAAGTCTACATAACCGATTCTTGAGTTTTTTAGTTTTCATCTTTTGTATGCATTGTATTTTCTGGATCTGGTTTTGGCTTGAATGTTTTGTGATATTGACGTTGCATGTTTATGACTTTTCATTTCTTGTTGATTTGATCTTGTTGGTTCTTCATTCTTAGGTAAGCATTTACAGTAAGTCTACATAACCGATTCTTGAGTTTTTTAGTTTTCATCTTTTGTATGCATTGTATTTTCTGGATCTGGTTTTGGCTTGAATGTTTTGTGATATTGACGTTGCATGTTTATGACTTTTCATTTCTTGTTGATTTGATCTTGTTGGTTGGCTCTTTGCGAACTGTTTGTTGTTTGTGACATTATGCGTGCGAACTGTAGGATGAGATGTCTGTAGGTTACCAGCTTGTAGGTCGTTAGCTCGTAGGTTAAGCCCTCCATGTTTTTAGTGATCTGTATGATGTTTATTACCTATAGATTAGGAAGTCTCATATTAAAGAATAGGAAACTTAGATTTTTAGTCATGGTCTGCTTGTAGGGACCTAACTGCTTCCTTCTATGTGTAGATGTTTTCAGGTCGTATACTCCGATCACACAAAATAGGAGACGATGACTCTTTTGGCTCAAAAGAGCTCAATGCGGAGGAAGTATGTGTTGTTGATGAAGCGACTTCTTGGAGTGGTAAGGTCGTTGGGGAGTTCGCAGCTCGAGTTGACCTTATTACAGTCCGTCAGACCATCGAGGAATGGCGAGCTCGTAAGGTGTTTACTCATTACACCTCGAAGATAAAATATGAGGAGTGGGGAGGAATTGTTTTATAGTATCACCTTCCCAAAGGTTGTCGTGTCACGTCGCCCTTTTCTAATGATCACGCAGTCTATCCTCTCAAGGGGTTTATTACCAATTAAACCCAACATCTTATGTACGGGCTCAGATTTTCAGTCTCTACCTATCTCATTGACCTCTTGAATAGGCTAGAGCTTAGCCCTTTTCAACTAACCTCAAACTTCTATTCTCAGCTCACGTCCTTGGCATTAATTTTCATAAGGAAAGACCTTCCACCTTCCAACCTAAGAATTTGCTGCCACATTTTCAGTATAAAAAATGTAGGCAACTTAGGAGGGGAAATGCGAGATGAGATTTACTATCTTACACCTCGAAAATCGAGTTTCAAGGATCTTCTGCCTCAGGGAGATACAAAGGGCAAGTCCAATGTAGGGGACTACAAGACAAATTGGTTTTATATTTCTTACCCTTTTCTTAGGCAACTCCACAACCTCTCGTTCGTCCTTAGTCCAGGTAATTAGATGGGGCTGAAATCTGCAAGCTATGATTTTTTTTTTTTTTAACTCTTCTTTTTACCTCGCAGACTTGATAGGAGATAGAGCAACTCTTCCTAACGAGGAGGTTGAGATTCTTAAGACGCTTGTGGATTCGCAAGAGGGGAGAATTAATCACACAATTGATGATGAGTTTCTCAGAGCCCACCAGCTAGCTCCTCCTTTTAATAGTGAGCTTTTGGACAACAGGAGGGACATCGAAAGTAGGTGCGAACTTGAGCTCGTTTTTGCCTTTGAAGCCGCTAGTGAAGTAGAGGCTGTTCCAGTCCTTCAACAAACTCCAATTCCTATCTCTCAATAAGCTACAAAGATGGTGAAGCTCACTTTCCAAAGGCGTATAGCAGCTCGTTCTGTTCAGTCTGCAGCCTCTCCAGCTATTGCTTCTATTGAAGCGACTACTTCGGTACCAAGTTCGGATCCTTCACCAGTCGAGGTCCTAACCTCGTAGTCAGATGTCGTTGAAGTTCAATGTGAGCAAGTAAGAGCTCTTGCTCGTAAGGTCCAAGCTGCTCCAAGTAATGGAGTTAAAAGAAAATCAGTGCCCAATCCTCTTCTGGCAAAGTGACGACGAGTGGATAAGGGTAAACAACTCGAGGTTGTAGAAAGAAGGGTTAAGTCGCAAGCCAAGGCACAACTTAAAGACGGGCTAGAAGGGATATACTTCAACGCCCTCTTTAACTATTTGCCCGACATCTTGGGAAAATCTGTCAGGAACTTGGACAGTGAGGACTTAGTAAGTGATGGTCTGTCTGGTTACATAGCTTGCCACGAGCTGCTGGTGATCTCTAATACCTCTGTCTTTCCTATTTTCTTTCTTTCTTTCTTTAAATATTAACGAATTGCATTCCAAGCCGCTATGAGAGCGATAAAGTAAATAAAGGAAGCTCAGGCTCTTTAAGGGGGGAAGAAGAAGTTTGAAAGGGAGCGGAGAAAGCTGAAGGACGAGCTCTTGTTCATGACTTCAGAGGTTGAGAAAGTAATGAGATTAGAGCAAATCCTTCTGACCAAGTTGAACAATGCCGAAGAGGCTAAGAATGAAGCTGAGGACGCTCTGATTCACGAGAAATGTGCTCATTGACGGGCCTTAACTCCTATTCTCCAGGCGACCTGCCTGACATCCCATGGTAGCCTTCTAGTCGGAATTCCCTATGGCTGAAAAGCTCCCGGGAAGCTAAGCCTTTTTAAAATTATATTCTGAAAATCCATTTTTTAAAGTTTATTTTCTAGCGGAATTTAGGTGGAAACTTTTTCAATTGAAAATTTACACTTATAAACATAATTTTATAAAAATTTTGGCAGCACAACGACTGTTTTTTTAGAATATCATCCTGCAAAATTACATTTAAAACACCTGAGCACTTTAAAATCATTCATTTTCTCAACTACTGGGCCTCCGGCTGTTTTTCCACAAATCACAATCCGTCCACAAACATGTATCAATTTTAAAAACAATTTCATATCTCAAAACAGTTCATGCTTGAATATATACATAAATAAAAAAGAGAGTATATTTACATACAAAATATTTCATATGATTTAACAAAACATAACATCATACATATATTGCTAAAAGAATCACAACTGCACCTGATAGAAATCTATCTACTCTGGATGCGAAGTCTTGGTTGTTAGAGCGTCTGCACCTGTACCTGATCCTAGGAGGTTTTTATTTTAAAACAACAAACTAAGGTGAGCAAAATACGTTTAGTGAGTGTCATTTATTTCTATTCAAACCGATATTCACAAATTTTCCTTCCTAAAAACATTTATAAACTCATTTCGTGCATAAAATCATGTTGTGGGATTTAAATACATAATTCGAGAACTATAAATATTTCATAGCATGAATAATCATTTGTAATATACACATATATATCATAAACTGGTATTTCACACACATATATAGCAATAACTTGAAAAGTAACTATTACTATCAATTGTTTTTCGAATAACGAAATATGAGTAACACATTATTTCACACATTTTTATTTGTTTTTTTGTTATAAAATACTTCAGTGATGACAATTTGTATTTTCGAAAAACTTTTACTTAAAACAATGTCAATTACTGTCATTTTCAATTTATATGGTATTCGAAAATAATTGCATGACGGAGCGGAATCCTACATCGTCTCAAATCATGCGTGTCCGGCATTACGTAGCGGAATCCTACATCGCTACGGAGTGGAATCCTATATCGTCTCAGATAGTAAGCTAACTTAAAATGTACCATGTGGGGAGTGGAATCCTACATCGTCTCCCAGACGGAATCCTACATCGCCTTTAGGTACTCTACCAATACCGGAAATCACAAAATATATATTATATGCTATAAATCATTTCAAATACATGTTTCTCATTTCAAAACTCACATTCCATGAAAACTTTTAGTAATCCATGCAATTTAATTCTCGTTCGAAAAACTCATTTTTCATATAAAAATTAATTTACAATTATCAACAGCATGAATATATATATATATTAGCATACAAATTTAATGTGAATAGAAATAATGTCATCCCCAAACATTTTCGTTAGGACACTCACTTGGATTCCTAACTCGTTATTTACGCTAATCAACCGGATATTTCACTTTGCCTCCGAATAACCTACATATTTCCGCAATCTAATTTCAGACTACACTACGACTAACGTAATTCGCATGTACATACATTTACGCATCAACCAACGAAATACTTAACCAATCAAATATCTCGAAACACTCCACTTTAATTCGTTTTAGTTTCAATTACTCGCATTTAATATTCGTTCACAATTTTAATTATTTAAACGCTATATATATATTTTAATTTAAGATTAAACTTGCGCGAACGAACTTAAACGAAAATTTGGAATTAACACTTCCTCACTTGACTAAATTCTATACATAGTCTTATCATTATTCTTTTTACGTTTTCACATCAATTTACATTCGAACACATCAAAAATCAACACAAATCTCATTTATGTCTATTAAATATCGTTTCTGAGCGATTACGATATATTAAATTGCGAGGTGACCAATTAATGTCTAACTATTTCATTTTTGATTTCCAAGCTTATCCTAGCATTCAAAAGTTTCCTAAAATTACGTCCACCAATCGAAATAATTTTTAAATGATCAAAATACCCCTTCGTAGTCGAAACTAGAATATATGCATTTTCGTTTTCGAAATTAATCCAACACGAAATCATCTACAAACCAACCTCCGCACTAACAAGATGGTAATTCCTAAGACCCAATCATGTATTTATCAGAGAAAATCTTTCCGAAAGTTTAACGAAATTTTTCAAAAACTAACACTACCTTCAGAGAACGTTTGAAACACTTTTAAATGACTTCCACCTTCCTAAATGAGTCTTATTTCATCAAGAATATCATCCCTTCCCCATGGAACACACTCGGACTCTAACCCCCCTAGCTTGGTCGTGAGTCACTTTAGCTTGTCTCACTAATTTTCATGTTTGATCTAGTTTGTTTTGATGTTAGCTTCCTTGATTATTACTAGCTTCCATGAATAAGATGAACTCGTAAAGAAGATCAGAGAGAATCGAGAGAAGCTTGTGCAAGAGAGAGAGAGCTCGTGAAAGAGAGATGAACACAAGAAAGTGAGAGATGAGATCGTGAGATGAAGAGAATGAGAGAATGAGAGAGAGCTTGGGTTCGGGTTGGACAAAAGAGAGCAAGAGAATGCAATTCGTGAATTGGAAGGAGAAGAAAAAAAATGAAAAGGGTGAGAGAGAGATGGGTTGACCGAATGAGTGGCTAACATTTATCTTGCTTTTTGCTTCTTTTTTTTTTTTTTTTTCAATTACTATTTAATTAACAATTATAATGAATTGATTATTTGATTATTAGATAAACCCTTTACACTTGTCATTCCATCTCAATTAATCTTTATCCACATGTCATCCATTTCACTCACATATTTTACAAATGTCATTTATGCATGCTTTCCTTGTCACTTGAATTATTTCGTTATTCCAAGCTCTTAAAAATACGTTTTTCAGATTCGAAATCCTCTCAGGTCCCTCTGAAAATTTTATTAAAATTCAATTTCAAATTTGAAAATTTCGTTAGTATTCTACTAATTATCAGGATCCATTCGTTTTAATTAATTTTTGGATTTTGAAATCATAAACATATCCAGGATCCATCTGAAAATTTTTACAAAAATTAAATTACTTATTCGAGTTCGAATATTTTAATAGTTTAATTATTCCGTACATAACGATAAAATTTAAGAGATTACTTAGATGCAGGGAGAGCATGTTACACTCATGCAGCTATGAGGTCACACCTCACCCCCAAACTCTTTCAGAGCGAAGAGGAATTGCATGAGGTAAAGGGCGACCTGGCAAAAGCCGAATAGGAACTAAACAAGGTAAGAAACGACATGGAAAAAGCCGAACAATGAGCTGAGGCTGCTGAGAAGGAGGTCGCTCTTGCTAAGAAGGAGGTCGAGGTGCAGGTTGCCAAAGCTAGAGATGATGCAAAGTCAGAGACCTCTAGTTTGTTCCTCTACACTTTGTAGAAAGTTCATTTCGAGTTGGACCTCTCGTTCTTCGGCGAAGAGACGGTCGATGAGATGGAGAAGTATAAGGAGCAAGTTGCATAATCCTTAACTGTTCCAGATACAGCTCATCAGAACATCGAGCTCTCATATACGACCTCCTAATATGAGATAGCTCATATCGTGGTGCCTCTAGACGTAGCCCCCCAGGGCCAAGGCTTCCAGTAGGGTGCATATCATGTTGTACTTCTTTTTTCTTTCTTTCAAAATTTGTAATGATTGTGCTGCATTCACCTCACTTTGCGAGGATATTTGGAATGGATATTTTAACTTCGTTCGTAATGAATTCACCTTGTTTTGCGAGGTTTGCTTTGAATATATTTGTTTTACTTCAATACTGTTTCGTTTTTGTTTTACTTTCTTTTTCTAAGTATTTGAATTTACTGCGAACTGAGAAACAAGATGATGAATGTATAAATATATAAGTCAGTGATAATAAAATTTGACGAGAGCTCAAAAGGTCACTGATCTTGAAGCGCCGTAGTTCGCAAATTGTAACTTAATTAAAAAATTTAAGTCATATCAAGTAGATCGATACCTCATCTAACATAGCAGTGTCGAGGTCGAAACCTTAGCAAATACAGCAAAATGTGGAGGTCGGAACCTCAGTAATTGTGGCGAAACTTTGTTGAGCTATGTAGGGGGTCGAAACCTCACTTACCATAACGATATTTCTTCGAGCTATGTAGGGGCTCGAAACCTCACCTACCATAACGATATTTCTTCGAGCTATGTAAGGGATCGGAACCTCACCCACCATAGCGATATGTTTTTTGAGATATATATGGAGTTGGAACCTCGCATACCATAACTATATATTGTTGAGCTATGTAAGGGGTCAGAATCTCTCCTACCATAGCGATATTTCTTCAAGCTATATAGGAGGTTGAAATCTCGCCTACCATAGCGACATGTTGTTCGAGCTATGTAGGGGATCGAAACCTCGCCTACCATAACGATATTTTTTTCAAGCTATGTAAGGGGTCGGAACCTCGTCTATCATAGCGAAATGTGGAGCTATTAACATAATAACGAG
Organism: Litchi chinensis; assembly: GCA_019925255.1. Taxonomy (NCBI): domain Eukaryota; kingdom Viridiplantae; phylum Streptophyta; class Magnoliopsida; order Sapindales; family Sapindaceae; genus Litchi; species Litchi chinensis. Next base: position 49,495,044 of record CM034461.1, on the reverse strand, counting down.
CTAGTAGATTAGAATCTATCAGCTTAATAGCATGACTCATAAAATTTGAGCATAGTATGTAATAAAGAAATCAATAGAGCAATCACTCAAAATGAAGCAATATGAGGAATTTGAAACTTTTATTAACTTTCAAAAATTGAATTACAAATTAAATATATGTACATAAGAAGTTACCGAAAGTATGGGTGAAGGTGCTCAGTGTTCCAAGCTCGAGAGATTTCAGTTCCATCCATATTAGTCAAACAATATGCTCTATTTCCCAAGTTTTCCTTGATAATATAAGGGTCTTTCCAGTTCAGATCTAATGACCTATCACTAGCCTTGCGAGCTCCAGATAGGATAAGGCGTAGTACCACATCACTAATGTTGTAACTCCGGACTCGGGTCTTTTTGTTGTAGTACCTTACGACCCATTACTGATAAACAGTTACTCTTAATCGTGCTGTTTCTCTTGCCTCTTCGAGGAGGTCGAAATTTGTGGCAAGTAGCTAGTCGTTGTTTTCTGGATTGAAGGTCGTTCTACGTTGCGAGGTCACTTCTAACTTTATCGGGATTATGGCTCCGGATCTATATGCCACAGAGAAGAGAGTTTCACCAGTAGTACTGTGAGTTGTGATTTTGTAGGCCCATAATACTTTCTATAGCTCATTCACCCATGCTTCTTTCTTCGCTTCCAACTTTGTTTTCAAGGTTTGCTCTATTATTTTATTCATAGTCTCGACTTGACCGTTGGCTTATGGATGGTCTACGGCTGAGAAGTTTTTAACGATCTTCAGGTCGTTGCAAAACTTGATGAACTGGTTACTACTGAATTGGGTTTCATTATCTATTACGATATGTTGAGGGACCTTGAACCCGCAAATAAGATTACTCCACACAAACTTTTCTATCTTTGTAGTAGAGATCTCTGCTAGCTCTTTGGCTTCTACCTATTTAGTAAAGTAGTCTACTGCAACCACAACGTGCTTGCATCTTCCGCGAGCTATTGGTAGAGACATAATCAAGTCTATCCCCTATATTGTAAAAGGTCATAAGCTCACCATTTGTTGGAGATAAGCTGGTGGAGCTTGCAGAACTTCGGCAAACCTTTAGCACTTATCACATCTTTTGACTAAGTTGATGGCGTCCTGCTTCATGGTGAACCAGTAGAATCCTTGTCGAAGCACTTTTTGAGTTAAATATAGCCCCCCAGTGTGATTCTCACAGTGGTCATCATGTATCTGTTTTAGCACGGTCTCGCAGTCCTAGCCATCGATGCATCTCAGAAGTGGAGTTGAGAATCTTTTCTTGTATAGCATGTCATTATAGATGCAATATCGAGCTGCTTTAGCTCGCAAGTGACGTGCATCCAATTTTCCATTCGATAGTTTCTCATCCTGTAAGTAGTTCAAGATTGGCCCATCCATGAATTTGGTTGGACAACTACGACCTCTCTTCTGTGTTTGGGATTGACAAGAACTCTACTGATATAGCTTACAGAAAATCTGTATCTCGAGTAGTCACTAAGTAAGCTAGTGCATCTGCATGCGAGTTTTGAGATCGCAGGATCTGGTTTACCTCGAACGTTTGGAAAATGCTTAGCAACTCCTGAACCTTCTAGAGGTACACAGTCATCTTAGATCCCCTAATCTAACATTCCCCCTGGATGTGGTAGACCATGAGCTGAGAGTCACTGCAAATTTTTAGCTACTCAGCTTGCATCTCTTTAGCTAAGCGCAGACCTACGAACAGCGTCTCATACTCAGCTTCGTTGTTGGTGGCTTGAAAACCAAACCTTAATGCACAAAGAATCTTATTCCTTTCGGGGCTAATTAATAGAACTCCAGCTCCTACCTTTTGTTCGCTAGATGACCCATCAACATATAACTCGCAGGTCGGACCTTCAGAAGATTCAGCTTCTTCTTTTGCAGGCCTTGTGAATTCTGTGATGAAGTCTGCTAGAGCCTAGGCCTTGATTGCCGATCTCAACTTGAATTCGATGTCAAACTATGTTAGCTCTACCACCCACTTGAGTAATTGGCCTGACGTGTACGACTTTTGGAGGACCTACTTTAGCAGATACTGAGTAAGGACTTCAATTCTGTGGGTTTAAAAATATGGGTGCAACTTCCTTGATGCAACTGCCAGACAATAGACAAGTTTCTCCATTTGCGAGTATCTAGTTTCGGCATTAAGTAGCCTTTTACTCACATAGTATACGGGAAATTGCAACCTTTCATCTTCTCACACCAAAGCTGCGCTCAAGGCATGTTGAGATACCCCCAAGTATAAGATGAGCTTCTCTCATTCTTTTGGCTTGGATAGAAGTAGAGCTCGACCTATGTAATCCTTTAGTTGCTAGAATGCTACCTCATATTGCTCAGTCCACTCGACGTTGTTCACTTTCTTCAGTACATCAAAGAAGGGAATGCACTTGTTAGTAGCCTTCAAGATGAATCCACTGAGAGATGCGACTTAGCCGTTGAGGCTTTACACATCCTTGACCCGAGTATGGGACCTTATAACTATCAGCGCCCTAATCTTCTCAAGATTGAGTTCGATCATTTTGTTGTTTACCATGAAGCCAAGGAATTTTTCGGGGGCCACCCCGAACGTACATTTAAGCGAGTTCAGCTTCATCTGGTAGTTTCTCCGTATTTGAAACATTTTTTTCAGGTTGGACACATAGTCAGCCACCTGTTTGAACTTGACCAGTATGTTATCCACGTACACCTCCATTGCCTTTCCGATTTGTTCCTCGAATATCATATTGACCAAGCGTTGATAGGTTGCATTTGCATTCTTTAGTCTGAAGGGCATTACTTTATAGCAGTACAGACCGCGATCTGTGATGAGCGAGGTGTGTTCTTCGTCCTTTAGGCTTATAGGTATCTACTTATAGCCTAAGTAGACATCCATGAAGCTCAGGAGTTGGTGACCAGTTATTGCATCCACGAGCTGGTCAATTTTAGGTAGAGGAAAGCTGTCATTTGGGCACGCTTTATTTAAGTTCGTGAAGTCAATACAAATTCTTCACTTTCCATTCTTCTTCTTTATAAGCACAGGATTGAGGACTCAGATTGGGTAATAGGTCTCGCGAATGAACTTATTGGTCAACAACTTATCTATCTCCTCCTTTAGAATGACATAACGTTTTGCTGTCATTGGCCCCCTCTTCTGGTAAACTGATTTGTGGTTGCACACAACCTATCCGAGCGGCATAGCATTTCGCTATCATTGGCCTCCAACAACTTATCTAGCTAAGTGTTGCTCGCTCGCACACAACCTATCCTATTGAGGGTTAAAAATTTGACTTTGAGAGTCTTGGTAGAGGTGACTACATCTAGGTTGTTTATTGTAGGTCCCCATAGAATCACATTGTATGCTGAAGAATAGTCGACTATTAGAAAGTCTGCCAGCATAGTGGCTTGACAACCTGAATCCCCAAGTGTAAGTGGAAGTCTAATATGGCCTACTAGAGTGATGACATCTTCGGTGAAGCCGTAAAGAAGTTCTGAGGAAGGCCTCAACTATTCTATCCCCAATCCTATCTAGTCGAAGCACCCTTTGAACATGACATTGATTGAGCTCCATGTATCAATCATGATCCATCCCACCTCCATGTTATTGATCTTTGCTCGGATGACAAGTGGTCATTGTGGGGCCAACATACACTATTGATATCTTCCTTAGTGAACACAATATCATTTTAAGCTATTTTGGCTTTCTTCGTAGGTCATTCCAGTCCACTATGACCTATGAACATGACATGATTTATTTCATGTACATAACGTTCATGTGATCTGTTGGATATGCCTACGATATGAGGGTCACCATGTATAGTGAAAATGGTTCTTATCGTAGGTTCATATTTTTGTTCGAGTGCTCACTGGGACTGCTGCTGTGCTAACTGTGGGGATTGTTGAGGTCGCGGGTTCGCTGGTCGTACCACATAGTTTCTCAAGTGGCCTCTCTTGAATAGATTTTCAATGGCGTCCTTTAATGCCTAACATTCTGAAGTGTTGTGTCCGACCTCATTGTGATAAACACAAAACTTGTTTCTGTCTCTGCGGTTAGTGGGAGTCCTTATAAGATGGGCCTTCCCGAAGTCCTTCCTGTTCCTCTCTGTCACATAAATCCTATCATGTGTATCTGACAAAACGTTATAACTATCATGGCGACCTTGATGCTGAGGTCTTTTGTTTCTAGGCTCATTCTTGGCCTTCTTAGTGACTTGATAGTTTGAGTCATTATTCCGACCTTCACTTCCATTCTCACCATTGCTTCTTTTCTTAGGTTGGTTGGAAATGCCCACTTCACCCTTTTGGTTAGACTTTTTGAGGCCGAAGGTCTCTTCCCATCTGATCTTTTTGGCAGCTCGCTCGTAGAATTCACTCAGGTCCCTCACTGGAGATTTATAAATGTTCTCATACAGCTTACCATCTTTACGAAGCCCAGTTGAAATCGCAGTCAATATGCTTTCGTCTGAAAGGCTCTCCACTTTGGTAACTTTGCGTCTGAACTTGGTGATGTAATCTTTCGACGATTCATTTTGTCACTGGAAGATCGTGGCAATGTGATAGGATGGTGCGAGCTGCCTTCTCAGAGCTCTGTATTAGCTGATGAATTTTCGTTGGCATTCCTCCCAACTTTCTATGTTGCGAGCTAGGGAACTTTTGAACGAGGTCCGTGGAACATCCCTTAGTGTGGTTGGGAAGACATGGTACTTAACCAACGGATTGCCCGTTTGGAGATCCATTTGGACATTAAATGCAATCAAGTGATCATAAGGTTCACTATCCCCATTGTATTGAGGAATGTTGGGGACTTTATATCTAGGAGGGAGAGAACGTGTCTCGATCTCCCTAATGAAAGAGGTCCCAACCCCATACTGATCATGCTAGTTTGAAGTATCGAGGCGTGCTTCGAGCTGTTAAACCCTTTGAAGGAGCTCCTCTATCATTTAGTCTTAAGGCCTTTGTCATTTCTTATGCTCATAACCTGGAGAGAGACGGTTTGGTATATATCCCTAGCTATCCCTTTGCGAGCCACCAGCTCGATGAGACTTCGTATGTCGTTGATTATTCACTTCATCCTCTTTATATCGAGATGCGGCCCGGACTCGATTGTGGCCAACCTCCACATGGTGGCTCCCATCCTAGCTCACCCTCACTTTTAGGTTCGTAAGTCGCAGGACTTCCTCCTTTTCGCGAGCTTGGCGACCTTCAACTCTCGAACGCGAGTCAAAGGAACGAGCTGAACCGGTAGGTCACGGTGCCTCTCTGAAGGGTCTTTCAAGTGTTGGCACTCCTTCTTCATGCTGCTGATAAACTTCTCTTGGGGCAGTAACTTCATATCTAGGCACCTTTTTGTGCTTGGGCTTATGCCAATGCCCTAACTGCATTCACAAGTTACCACACTGTATTCTCCAAAGCCTCCGATCGCTGGTGCCAGACCTGTAAACCCTCGACTGTAGAGATCATAGGTGTTGGTTGGTGAGGGGCTAGCGGGGGTATACCCACAGTAGCATCGATTGTGGGGACATGAGCTGCACTTGCCATGGGCATGATTGCATCCTCCATTGGTTGGACATCACGCTGCTGCTGATCCATCTGCCTTTCTGGTTGATCAGCCATTGTGTTTGAACTTCTAGTTGTTCTTCCTCTTGTCATGGCTATCGAAAACTCTAAAAAATTACAGTTTGGGCCCTTTTTCTAGCGTAAAAATGTAGATATCTAAATTTGGTCGATCGAAGTCCATGACCCAATACCTGCAATTAAAGCAAAAAAAAAAAAAAAATGAAGAGAAAAAACAGAGATTATAGAGGGATTTTTACCTAGTTCAACTGGAATGATGCTTACGTCCATGATTGTGTTATCTGGTTATTTTGGCAAAGTCACAGTATACTATTAATTATTATTGTGTGTTTACAATGAAATTTCAACCCCTATTTATAGTGTGTGACGTTACAATTTGAGTACAATTAAAATATGAAAGAATCACACATTAATTACACTTCCAAAATTAGTTTCCACTATATCAGGGATAGACTCCGTCATATCAGGGATAGATTCTACCGATATAAGAATTTGAATTTATTTCCAATTCTAGTAGTTGATTTTTTCTCAATTTGGACTGTTACTTTTCTGGAAAATTCCTTTAACGAGCGCTTCAATCTATGAGCTAAAACTTGTCTTTGACGACCTCGAGTTGAGTATAAAGCAAGTTGGACTATGGTTGACCAGCGACCTGAGAACTGCACCAACAAACTGAGTGCTAGTTCCTGCGAGCTGGGTGTTGACGAATTGAGTTTTGTCCATTGGGTCAATCCATTAGATTAGCTCCTCGGGCTTTTACCAGCCCATTTACACGGTTCCAAATATACTTACAACATTCAGTAGCCAACACCAACTTTAATTTGCCTCATGCCCTCAGAGGATCTCGATAAGTCCATTTTAGTGGGCTGCAATGAACATGAATCAATGTCCATGTGGGCCGGCTATATTTCAGGGCACGGCCCCTCATCTTGGACCACTGTTAGGGCCAAGATCAAGCCCAAAATTTGTCCAAACAAAGCCTAAAACTTCGTCCGGCACTTGTTTAAATTAAAAAATTTGAACATAAAAATACTTATAGCACAATTCTAGTATGTTACTAAATCATTGGACAACATGGACGGCACAAAAGTGAGTTCCAAATAATAATATTAAGACATGATTGATTGTTTAACGAATGTTTAACATAATTAGTAATATGCATTTGCTTGTAATTTTTATACGTGGAGCTCCTTATCTAAACATTAATTAATTATGTGTACTATGCATTGAATTAAAGCTGCTTATTACTCAGAAGGACAACATAGAATGTTGATTAAGGTAAAGAAACTGCATAGACTCCGTCACCCTCCAATAAATATTAGTAACGTATGGTGTGCTGTTAAGTACTTTAATTACTAAAAAATCCTAACAACAATAGCTCCCCACTTTATATTTAGTATTATAATAATTAAATACTGATAATGATTCTTATTTAATCATGAACACATGTTAAGAACACAACGAATACTAGTACACTTGCGATTGCTACAAATATTTTTGTTTAATAACTAGTGAATTCGAGAAAATTAATACTGTGTGTAGAAGTGTAAAAATCGTATCAGGTGAAAAGAAGCATCAAGTAGATATATTGGGATGACGAGGAAGTGGGTGTGGCACGAAATGGAAGCATATTCCTAAACAAACTAAGCATATTTGACGTTTGAGGTAGCACTAACACTAAATGTGGTCAAATGTTGTACTTTTACATTCATGATAATAAGAAAATAAAATGCCCATTTGAACCAGACCTTGTGCATTTTATATGCATTGATGATGTTATTGTATTGTTGGGTGAGCACTAGACCTAACATGGTCCTATGTGGATCTCATTTAGCCAATACCTTCTATAGCCTATTCTGCCCACAACAGACAGTATGCATGGCTCCACTCTTCAGAAGCATCCTGTTCATTTAATTCAATTTGGTTTAACATTTATATAATTAATCACAGTATAATAAAGCTACTTTTGAACCTTGTTTGCTGCTCCGATGATGCTTATATATAGAATTGCATGCCTTTGAATTTCTTTAACTTGTACTCTTCTTTTTAGCACATATCGCTGCCGTACTTTGCATGGCTTCCAAAGTAAGAAGATAACATATTAAAAAGCATGCGAATGCGGGTTATCTTTTTGACTAATTTAAATCACTTTGATAATGAATTATAAGTTTAATTAATATGATTCATTTTCATTAATTTTTTTTCTTTAATGATAATATGGTCAAAATCTATTAAGATGTATCAATATTTACACAATTTAAAAATTTATTTTGTAGATTACAAATTAAGTGTAAGACCTCAATTCAAGTGAATTTAAGAGAATAATTGAAATCTAATTTATTGTTATTAATTTGGTCCGATTTAAGTTTTAGAAATAAATAAGCATATGGATAAATAACTTCTTGAAGGACATTCTTAAAAGAAATTTGGCTGTGAAAGGAAAAAAATCATAGTAAAATGTGAGGCGTAAAATGTAAATTTGCAAGTTGATATTTGTGGTGGATCATGTCCATCGAAATTAAGAAAAAATAAATAAATTTTAAAATGTAAAAGTAGGTGTTATGAGACAATGGAAATATAATAATAATAATAAAAAAAAATAAAAATGGAGAGGGGAGTAGTTATGAAATGATGACAACTTATTTTTATAAAAAAAATTAGGGGGTGGGGTCAGAAGAGATCAATAATTAAGGGGTACAGTACATATATAGATCTTAGAAGCAATTAAACACATTGATCTATATAGCAAAAATCAGAGAAAGAAAAGAAAAGAAGAAGAAGAAGAAGGCCATGTGCAAGGAAATATATTTGAGAGCAGATTTTTTATATGTAATTATTTTAGTTTCGAATTCAATATTTTGATTATTTTTATGAATTTTAAATAGGTTTTTGTGTTGTTTTTAGGTGACAAAAAAAAAAATCAATGATAACATGTGTGCTATTAATGCAAAATAAAGCTTGAAATTTAATCTGTGAGCGGATTGATTTTTTTATTTTGAATTGATTATTTATGATTATATTTCAGATTTTATTAATTATGGATCATTAGAAATGAGTTATTTGTTAGTTAATTAATTTCTTAATTATTAATTTTGCTATATGTTTGAAATTAGAATTTAATTATATACATATGTAGTTTACGTGTTTGAAATTCTAATTAGAATTTATTATTTTCTAGCTTGAGTTTATTATATGAAAAATTTTAGAATATTTTAAATGTTATATGTATATTCATAAAAGATTTGAGAAAGGAAAATAAAAATATTTGAGAATACCAATGTTATACCCTCCCCTTTAATGATCAAGCAGGTTTCACGTTTAGAAGTCCGAGAGAGTCGCCTAGCAAGTGTATGACAGATGTTGGGGAGTCATTGAGTCACCTAACACGTGTATGGTAGAGGCTGTCCTTTGCTTTGCGTGTGTGTTGAGTATTTTTACCATGTATGACATATTTATTTAAGCACTAGTTGATGTAGATTTTCAAATTACAGATGTTATATATTGAGTTGGATCAGTACAAATAGAGATTTAAAGAAAATCATATTTATATAAAGAGATTTTAGAAAAGTTTTACAGATTATATTATAATAGAAATAATTTATATAGAAGTTACAGTTTTATTATGATATAAGAATTATTTATTATTACGAGAAATATATTTAGCTTTAATATAAATACTTTAGAAAATTTATATCTACTCACTGGACATTAGCATTCACTCTTTTATAAAACCCATTTTTTTCAGGTATTTATCGCAGATTCATACAGATTAATGCATATCGTGAGAAAAGTCACATAGTGATGACCAAATGCATTCATATTATTTTTAAGTAGAAATATTTTATATTAGTGTATATTAATTTTAATTAATCAGATTTTATAAATGTATTTTGAGAATAACTTCGGAAATGAAATATCTTTCAATATATTTTATGAATATATTTTATATATCTAGTACATGGGTCTAACACGAGAAATATAAAGTTTTTTTTTTTTTTAATTTGTTTAGTCTATATTTATAAAGAAATTATAAAATTTACTATGACTTTTCTAAATGATTTTCATTAAATTCTATATTTTAATCAGAAAGATCCTAATTTTCACGGGATTTTTCTAGACTCGAGAGAGGAATCGAGTCTTGTCATTAAGTTTAATTAATATGATGAATTTCCTAAAACTTTAAGGATAACGAGTTAATAAACCAATTCAAGTTTAAACAAGTGAAGGTTTTGGAAATATAAGGATGAAATTGAAATTTCTCTCTTTTTTTTTTTTTTTTTTTAAAAGTACTTAATTGATTGCTTGAATAAATATTATTTTAAGAAAACAATCCTATTCTAAGTCCACTAATTTTTAAAGAATAATTTGAGATATTTTTTTATGGTCGTTATTGAAGAATACTTGATACTTGTCAATTTAGAAATCTTGCATCTAGTTTTCATAAATTGATATGACAATTCAATATTTGTATTGTGTTATAATCAATGATTTTAGAGAAAGTGACTTTGATGCGGTAGTAAAACCAAAAGTCCACTAATTTACCTCACAAAAGATTATTGATTCAATTTATAAATCCTATTTAATGTGAGCATTCTCACATATGTGGGTTGCCCTTTCCTATATCCTAAGAGTTGATCTCTAGGTTGTGTCATAGGGTTATATTGCAGTTGATCCTGACAGTACCCCTAGGTTGGTCCTACCTCCCATATTCTAGGAATTGATTTCTGGGTTGCACCTCAAAATCATATCATAGTTAGTCTTAACAGTACTCTAGGTTGATCCTAATAATTTAAAAAAAAAAAAACGATTTTATTTTGTTAATTCCATGCATAAAAGATAATAAAGTTTTAGATTCTTAATATGTTTTCCTGAACACATGACACTAAATCAAGAACTGTAATTGATTATGATAATACATATATATTTGGTTAATTGGTACATTCTGGTATAGGTATATATACATATGGAATATGCTGACGAAAGCCATTTGAGAATGAGTTGTATTTTCTTTGGAATATTAATTAGTTTAAAATTAAAACCAGTATAACTTGACTAAACGAGCATAGACCCGATGAAACCTACCAACCCACTTATATTCTATGCAGAACAAACGCTATTAACATATTTGTGTATATAATATAAAGTGACTAAACATGTTGTTAAATTAATTTGGATTCGAATAATTTGGAGTTTCATATGTATGGATAAAGAGGTATATACACGTGTATATCACTAGAGATTGCAAGTCACACAACACGGATAAATTTTGATTAGCGGGGGCGTTTAATTTTCCTTATTTGAAAAGGATCTCTTCTATAAAATATATCCAAGGGTTTATGCTAGTGCGTGCAAACACATAACACTTATTTTTTACTTTGTCTTGATAAAGGCACGCCTCGTATTTGTTTGTTCTCTCTCCAAATTTTCTTCATTTGCGCTTTGTCAGATCTCACTCTCTTTTTTATTCATCACCTCCATTTTCCACTTTGCCCTTCATTTTATCTTTCTCTCAATTCAATCCCAACCTTTTGGTATTCGATGCTTGCTCCTATATACCATCTTAGCTAGTTTACTAAAATTAATTATTGCATCTCATGATTCACATTTATATTCTTACATTAGATATGAGTAGTCTATATATACCAAGTTAGGGTTTTTTTTTTTTTTTAGTTTATTATATTTTTTATCAACGACAATATAATATAATCCTATTATGATATAACCCTATGAATTATTATTTTATAAGAGAAAAAAGTGACATGAAATTCATGAAAGTAGGGAAAAAAAAAATTTGATAATTAATTTAGTGGGAGGTGGGACACAATTCCCACGTAGTAATGCTTGCATGCTGTGCTTGTAATCTAGTGTGTAATAAAGAGACTTGCTTTCTATTCCTTGTCACTTCTTGTGCCTTGAATTTGATCATTCAAACGTGTCCACATACATTATATTCTCACTGTGTATATATAGTGCTGATGATGCAAGGACGCCAGGGAGCTTCACTTGAGAGAAGCCCAACAAACACACAACACAATTGCAGAATCAGTTGATCACACACAATCATAGAGAACGAGATGGAATGGAGGAAATGCTACTTGGATGTGATACTGGTTCCATTAGGGTTTTCGATATTAACGGGTTATCATGTCTGGTTATGGCACAAAGTCAGGACTCAACCTCTCACAACCATTGTTGGTACTAATTCAAAAGGAAGACGTTTATGGGTCTCTGCAATGATGACGGTAATCAAATTCTCATATCTCTATCTGCTTTCCAGTTTACACACTTTTAAAAAAAAAAAAAAAATCATGCATGCATTGATCATAATCAGTGGTTTCTATCTCACTTCACATTTAGTCTAAAAATGATCTGTTAAACATAAATAAACATCAACTATGCCAGTATTTATATATTTCTCTAAAGCAACAAAACAAAACTTTAACATCTAACCCGGAATGAAGCGGAAGACTTCTAGAAGCTTGTGTTGTTCAACCGGTGATCAGATTTCAATCACAAAGTAGAAAGAAACCTCAATTCATGGTGTAGTTAATTTGTCTTGCCCTTAATTCTCCCTTTTTACTGTCAACTTTTGTTCCATGTTTTTGCTCTATGTCTTTGTATGTTTTTGATGCAGGTTTTTTTATCTTTCTTGAACGACCATGCTGCTCAGCATTTTATACATCAATTAACTGTCAAGGGTAATTGGTTTTCTAACTACAAATAACTGCTCCCTCAGTTACTTAAATTGATCTAAATGTTATTTGGATCCTGGGTTTCAGGTTTGGGTTATCTTAGATGGATCCCGATCCAATGCCAATTAACTCAACATGATCACATGAGAACAATTAAATTAGAAACTTCGTTTTCGATAATTGGCTGATGAATGCATATGCATAAACTAAATTAGTAACTAACTTTTGCTTTTGATTTTATCTCTCTTTTTTTTTTTTTTTGAAATCTTGATTTTATCTTTTTAAGTAAGCCAAAATAGAGATTGAACCTGACTAGCTAGATATATGTTTGGTATGTTATGGTAGTCTCTGTGGTGTCAGATGTGTTCAATTTGAATTGTTCTGAGCACTTTTCATGGTACATCAATCAATCTTGATACAATTTTGCATATTAAAAGTTGAATCCAAGATATGCAATGATAAATATTGTGCAACAAGTGTCATGATCTCGTGCAAAATTAGCTTTAATAATTGGATATATATCTAGTATGTTACGGTAGTCTCTGTGGTGTCAGATGTGTTCAAACTGAATTGTTTTGAACACTTTTCATGGTACGTCAATCAGTATTGATACAATTTTGCATATTAAAAGTTGAATCCAAGATACGCGAGGATAAATATTGTGCAACAAGTGTCATGATCTCGTGCAGAATTAGCTTTAATAATTGGATTGGATTTTACAGTTTTAGTGGCGTTTCATATTACAATTAATTATTAATTAATTGTGATTTATATTAATGTAGACTGACATGATTTTCATAATCCTGTCATAAAAAATTGGCTCAATGATATGTTTGTCCTTTTATGGTTAGCGACAGTCACAATCACAACCTTTGATTACCAATTACCATCTTAATTTCACCCCCTTTCCAGGCCTTTTTTAACACTCTTATACACATATCTCAATTCAAGGATACAATTCAACAGGTATCAATGGAACACATTAATTTACCTTAACTTTTTCTTTTTTTTTTTTAATAATTTTTTGTAAACAAACATCTTTCTATACATAAAGAGTCTTAAAACGAAAATCAACATATCAATATGACAATTATTAGGTACACAAATATTAACATCACATTGATAAAAAAAAATAAAAAATAAAAATTACCAGTTGGTGATCATTGATTCAAAAGTAACACATCATTATATGGCCCAAAACTGACCAGACGAAAAAAAAAATATATATATATATATATATATACACATATATTCACTAATTTGTCGTGAAGTTTATAGTTGATAAATTAATCAAAGTTGATTGCATCTCAATAGGTCAATTTGTGCTTTGTTTAATTGGCACAATTAGATAAGGCTAACGTGGAAGTCACTACATAAATTCACATGCCCAAAGTTATAATCGTTAACAAAAGCTGAAAATAATCAATGTTCGTCTGCTCAGGACAATGACAAGAAAAACATCCTAGCCGTTCAATCCCTAAGGAACATGATCATGGGATCAACTCTAATGGCAACCACCTCAATCCTCCTCTGTGCCGGCATGGCTGCCGTCATAAGCAGCACATACACCATAAAGAAGCCACTCAACGATGCCATTTATGGGGCTCATGGGGAGTTCATGGTGGCTCTAAAATATGTGGCACTCCTCACCATCTTCCTCTTCTCATTTTTTTGTCACACTTTGTCCATCCGATTTGTAAACCAAGTCAACATTCTGATCAACACCCCACCGGATCTAATGGAGATTGTCACTCCCGAGTATGTGAGTGAGTTATTGGAGAAAGGGTTCGTTATGAACACAATTGGGAACAGGATCTTCTATGCAGGTTTGCCACTTCTACTTTGGATTTTTGGGCCTGTTTTGGTCTTCTTGTGTTCTCTGACAATGGTGCCGGTCCTTTACAATCTTGATGTCGTGTTTGGGAGTGGGAATAAAAAAGTTGATGTGAATGGATCAAGTCCTGTGTAATCGAAATGGATTATCTAGTTTTCTTTACTTCGTGTTTTGATTACAACGGTTGAATTAAAGTGGACTGTGAGTTGCAAGTAGAGACTTTGCATGTGTGTAATCAACTAATGATGTTACAATTATAATGACATCAAAGTGGTTCTGTACACATCAATATGTTTGACTACTTTTATTAGTTCTTGTCTTATTCGTCCGTGTGGTTTTAGATACATACTTTTATCTTCTAACAAAGGGTTTTGGTGAAGCACACAATTTATAATATTGATATTTAATATTTCTTTAATCTAAATCAAATTTTTTATTTTAAATAATTATAATTAATTCAAAAGTTGATGAACCAGATATCACTTGAATTCACAACTTAAAATATGAAAATGTGAGGTATGCTATTAAATGAACTATCGATATCATGTCAAAATATTTAGTTTTAGCTAAACATGAATCGTTATTATATGTCCCTTTAATATTATAATACATGTAAATATAAACATTTAATAAATTTCTTAATTAAGAGTGAGTCAAAGAAAATTTCATTACTTATGTTTATGTAGAGAATTATTGAAAGGCAGCAAGATTTAAAATATGTTGGAAGATAAAAGAGAAATTTAGTGCAGTTTGCTTTTCGTATAAGGCGCATAAAGAGTGCTCTTTAGGAGATCCAATAGAGTTAAAAAGTTGTAAGGTGGTAACAATTCACGATTTTTTTTACTAAACGGAGCAAATTCTAATTGTGAAAATATTTTTGACAACTATTGTCTGTTGATTTCGTGAATCAGAACTCTCCTGAACAATCCTTGTTTGGAGTAATTTTGGGTCAATCTTTGTGAAGCCCAAATTGCAGACATTGGGGTCTGGACAGAACATATCGACATGCACTAGCTCAACCCAGTTCATAATTTTTAATTAGGGTTTTCATAAAAAATGACCTTTTTCTGATAATCCTTTAGGAAATTACCCTTTCTTTTTCAGATCTTTCTTGATGGACATTTTTTGGACAAAAATATCCTTGATTACAATGCTAATTATCACTTACCCACCCCTTTTCAGATTCATCACTCTCTCTGCCAAATTTTCCCTCTCATTCTCTCAAGCTGAATTTTCAAAATTTTTCTCTCATTCTCTACAAAACTTGGGCGACGGGCCTCTCCTCCCTCTCTTCTTCTTCTTCTTCTTTCTTTTTTTTTTTTTCCTGCCTTGGTTCCGGTCGGCGACAAACCCAGGTTCGTCGCCGACCAGAACCGTCTGGTTCTGGGTCGCGAACCCAAAACCATCATCGGTTCTGGGTTCGCGAACCCAGAACTAGATTTCTTTTTTTTTTTTGTGTTTGTTTATTAATTAGTGGTTTTGGGTTCGCGAACCCAAAACCAGATTTGGTTCTGGGTCCGCGACCCAGAACCAGATTTATTTTTATTTTTATTTTTTTTGTGTTTGTTTGTTAATTATTAATTTGATAATGTTGTTGTTGTTGTGGGAGATGATGATGTTGATGAATTGGATTGATGATGTTGATGAATTGTGGTTGATGATGTTGATGAATTGTGGGAGATTATGGATTTTGATATTGAAGAAATGGGAGGGGTAATTTTGTTCAAAAAATAATAATAAGGTCAGTTTTGATAATTCAGAAAACTAAACGCGCAATTTTGTAATTTTCAAAAATACTTTTAAGGGCACTACCAAGAAGCGCCCTTTATTATAAATATTATAATTATGAAATGACCCCAAAATTTATTTAATTATAAATTTCACTCTAAATTTTCAATTAAGGTTGGAAATATCAACCTCGAGGTTGGGATTTCCAACCTGAAAGTTAGGATTGGTAGGGAATCCTAACCTTGAGGTTGGGATTATGGATTTTGATATTAAAAAAATGGGAGGGGTAATTTTGTTCAAAAAATAATAATAAGGTCAGTTTTGATAATTCAGAAAACTAAAAGTGCAATTTTGTAATTTTAAAAAATATCTTTAAGGGCGTTTCTTACCCAAGAAGCGCCCTCTATGATAAATATTGTAATTACGAAATAACCCCAAAAATTTGTTTAATTACGAAATATATTTAATTGAACATTCAGGTTGACATTCTCAATCTCAAGGTTGGGAATCCCAACCTTGAGGTTGGGAATCTCAAACTTAATAAACATCTAAGGTTAGGATTCTCAACCTTTAGGTCGAGATCCCAACTTGCAGGTTGGGATCCCAACCTAAAAGTTGAGAATCTCAACCTATAGGTTGGGATTGATTTTAAAAATACTCATTAAGGACATTTTTGTCCATTCATGTTTTTTTTCTATTTGGGATTCCCAACCTCGGGGTTGGGATTGATTTCAAAAAATGACTCATTAAGGGTATTTTTGTCCATTCATGCATTTTTTTTGTACCTTTTTGTACCATCAATTAGAAAAGGTTAGTTTTGAGGAATGACTTTCTAAAGGAGTCATTTTCTCAATTTTTCCTTTTAATTACTCCCAAATTTCATTTTTGGGCTTCTTATACTATAAAATTGTCGCAATGATTAAACATGTTAATGCATGTAAAAGTTGTCTCAAGTAATTTTGGACAAGAAAGTTTGCTGGGCCTGGGATCAACAAAGTAAACAATTTTCACCATCGGCAAAATTTTGTTTTTAGCATCACTCATTTATTTTTTTAAAATAAACCCAAGTGGTCAGGTGAAACCATAACCCTACATAAAAATATATATTAATAATAATAAAAATGAAAAGTATAAAGAGAAATCAACAAATTTATAAAACAGAGACCCTACGAGTCGGATAGGAATTGTTTAAAGAATTAGGAATCTTTTTTTTATACAAATATTTATGCTGAACATACTAGATTTAATGACATATGTTAAGATGATTGAGAGTTATTTTTCTAACTTTTTGTTTTTTTATTTTTTTATTTCATTCAAATGTAGTGCATTATCTTCTAGTATCTGTACTAGATAGAATCTTGAGCCCTGGTTAAGATTTAAGAATATAACTTGGTGGCGCATGCATCCCACTTATAAAACCTGAATATATGTTTCGACATTGGTTACAAAGAATGTCTGCCAACTGTTTAACATCACATTATCACTCTTTTCCCTTGAGTATCTTGACTCATTTGATTAGTAGTGTTTGTTTTTGAATTGTCCACCAGAATTAATACTGGTTATATTGTTGTAAAATTGGGGGCCAATTAACTACATACGGATACGTTATTTGGTTGGACTGGACTAGAGATGATGCCCAGATATAACCACAAAATCTTTCTTCAATTAAAAATGATGCTTTGGTCTCACAAAACAGTCTTATAAACGACAAGCCGCCCACAACAGACCAATCTTCAAAAGAAAGTTGGTAACTTTATCGTTTTATTGTGGCATGAAGGTGGGGGCTTGCCTGGTCATCACCATGACCAGATATTTGCTGATATGATCACTAATTGTTGAACTTTCGAATAATATTGAGAATAACAATTAGTTGTCATCTCAAGCTCTTATTTGTGAGCAATCAGTCATAAACGCGCGTGTATGGTGTATAAATAGACATAACACTTGAAACAATGGAAGATTCAAGTTTCAAATCAGTACATAGAATTAGGTATTAATAACCCATTCTAAAATCAAATAAAGCACTTTAAAAGATGGCTGCTTTAATAAAAACAAAGAAAGTGGAGTTAATAACTTCTTTTATATAGATAGCATGACATGACATGCAAAGCATCTATGATGTATGAGTAGCTTTAATTTTTTATTTATTTTTTTTAGGTTCAAAAAGGTCGGTGCCAGTCCAAATCACCTTTTGAATGCATCGTCCCACTTGTCTCCAAATTACTCCTCCAATCCACTCTCTTTTTACTGTATCAACCCCCAGCTCGCCCCCTTCGCTATTCTTACATTGGACATTTATTTATATTTGCTTATTGCCCCATCTACCCTCCCATGCAATATTTTATATATATGTTTGCAGAACTTCATGTGACCCACCAATGTGATCTCCACCTGCTTTCGAAATTAAACCAATAATTTGCCATTGTCCTCGGTTGTATATGTTGTGATTTGTTATCATTTCTCTTCAATGATTGCTACATCCAAAAATGTTAAAAATCCTCAATGATCACACTAGAAAAATTAAATATAAGATCTCTTGAAAAACATACATTTAATAATAACATGTTCATTGTATAACAAAAATAAATTTATTAATATATAAATTTTGTAATCCTCACATCGTCTTATATAAATTTAACAGATTACATGAATATTTATATTACTTCATATAAAATGAATTGATAAGTTTTACAATCGATACAACACATTCATTTGTTATAAGTTTTATGTAAGTGCAAGTAAGTTATACATGCATGGGGTTGGTATCAAACCATTTCTTAGCAGCTAAGAATCCTCACCGCGTGCGTAAACAAGCTAAGAAAGGTAAATAGAAACAAGAAGCAAGGTCACTTTGGTAATCCGAACACGTCAACTTGAAGTTCAAGGGGGCCTTTTTCTTTTCTGTCGTGGTCTCTAATATTTAATAATACACTATACATTGCAAACGTAACTTTATTTTGTTATTTTTTTTTTTTTAGTACAACTTTATTTTGTTAATTTATTTTATATATTAATTTCTTTTCACTTGCTACACTTTATAAAGTCACCCCTCCTTCACTCCAAACTCCCTCTCTCTCTCTCTCTCTCTCTCTCTCTTCCTCTTTTTCTGTAACCAAACTTGAAGTTGATGGAGCAGAAACCACCCTCAACTAGCAATCAAAACTCACCAGGCACCACCGAGTCAAAGAACAACAACATAGGTGGAAGAGACATGAAGCGAAGCCCATCCGAGTTGGATTTTCAAGAGTGTCTCAAGAAGACTTGCCCATCACCTCAAATTGATGATGATTTCTTAGCTGATTTTTCTTTTGCCTTCAAGAATCGGGTTCGTGCATGCTCACTTTTTTTTTTCTAATTGTTACATACCTTCTTTTTTTTTTTTGACTCGTATCTAGTGATGTTATTATTATAATTATTGTTATAAACTAATATTTTGATCTTTAAAGTGATGATGTAGTTTGATAGAAATCTATTTGAATGATCATGTAACTTAATCTAAGATTAATTCGATGATGGGGTTTTGTAGAAACTTTGGAAACTTGAAAAATAACACAAATCAAAAGCGAAGGCAATAGCAATATTGCTTTTGCTTTGCTTGGTTAGCCACGTCACCAGAGCTTGTCTTTATTTGACATGGCCAATCACGAACTGACAACGTATGCCCAGTCAGTTTGCTGAAGTGTTGCCTCAACTACTCTGATTTATGTATATATTACTGTCATATCCATTTGCCTTATAAAGTAAGACCATATACTTGTTAAATGGGCCGTTACAGTGCAACCATTTTTGTCTTCATAATGAAGAAAGCATATTGGGTTGGCCCAGGGCTGGCCCATTAAGACTCTAACCATAGTTTACAGAGTGATCAAAATTTATATTGATTACTCAAATCTATTGCATCTTCTTCTTGTCTTTGTTTTGATAATCAAAATTTTTGAGGGTGGCGCTGCCAATATTAACAGTCTTAAATGATATATATGGGTGGTAGCCATGCATGCAGGACATGATGACAACTGGGTTTCCATCAATTTATTATGGGGGACTCACAGAGAGCCTTGTGTTGTCACAAAATACTGACCACCCCAAGACACCAAACATTGGTGCCACCACCACTATTGATTCTCAGTCCTCAATATGTGGTACGTACTACCCTAAACTCATCATGCGTATATGTAAGTAGCTAATGCAGTTGAAGCAATCAATTGAACTTATTGGTTTGACTAATTGGGCAGCTGGAAGTCCAACGTGGGGCAACTATACACCAAAAAGCAAACATAGTGAAGCTAGAACTAGAAGAGTTACTTGTGGTTCCTCACCAGACCAATCCGATGATGATGATATTGATGCTGAGACAGAAGCTGGTCTTTGTGAGCAGAGCTCTGACCCTATTGATTTGAAACGCATTAGAAGGTTTGATATTGATATCATGCATGTAATAATATCTTCTTTGATTTCAGTTCTTGTTAAGCTTTAAAAGACATTAAGTACGTTACTATTAATTAATTATTCGAATTTAATTATCGTTTTCCTTGTGTTTTCAGGATGATTTCGAACCGTGAGTCAGCCAGGCGATCAAGAAAAAGAAAGCAAGCCCATATGGCAGAACTTGAATCTCAGGTTTAATTGAATCTTTGTGAGGAATTTCACATTTCACCTTTCAACTTTGAACATTGAGTCATAGGTGTTTAATTCTTTTACAGGTTGAACGACTGAGAGGTGACAATGAATCCTTACACAAGCTATTTACAGAAGCAACTCAGCAGTATCGCAGTGCTGATACAAACAACAGAGTTCTTAAATCGGATGTGGAAGCTCTGAGAGCCAAGGTAAGATATATATATATATATATATACACATATACAATATTTAATATATAGTATTTCATTTAACTGAGAAAATGAAGATGTTTCTATGATCATTTATAATCATTAGAATATATATAGCAGCAACAGATGATTATCGTTTTGTTAGGTGAAATTAGCTGAAGATATAGTTGCAAGAGGGTCCTTAACATGTGGGTTGAATCAACTTCTTCAAAGTCATTTAACTACTCCACAACCAATCGATACACATAATCATCATGTGAGGCAGCTGGCAAATGTGTCACCAACAATCACAGTTCATGGAGATCATCATCATCATCATCATGCTGCAGGTGGTGGTTCATATCCTGGAATCAGTACTGTTTCCGGACTTGGAAACTCTGATATCAACAGTGCCAACACCAACAACAGCAATGGAGTTCTCAGCGATGCCGTTAGCTGTGTCTCTGATATATGGCCTAATTAATGAGACTATATATATATATATATATATATATATATCCATCTCTACATTAACTACTTAATTAGTAGACCAGGGACTAGCTTATCTTATGTTATTGCTAGTGTAGTTTAATTACTTAATGGCTAATATTGTTTGCTCTCTCTCTCTCTCTCTCTCTCTCTATATATATATAGTCTAATATAGTAGCAAATCAATTGTAATATGAATATCCAGCTGTTCACTTTTAAAAAGTATAAAGCAAAATGAATCATGAATCACAGTAATTAAAAAGACCAATTAAACATTGTTGACATAACCATATCATTAATCATGATAAAATCAATGAAAAGAAGAATATACAACTAGATTTGCTGATAATTATAGGCTCATACAATTGTTTGATCATTTCAACCCTGCATCATTAATTCAAACTCACCAAAAGCAACTTGGCCATCAAGATTCAAGTCCACAACCTTCAACATCTTCTCAATCTCAACCATATCCCACCCTTTGTCCAACCCTAAACATTGAGGAACTCTCTTCAGCTCGCTCAGTTGCATCTATGTATCCATTGCCATCCTCATCAAATATCTTGAAAGCTTCAAGTAGCAACTCATTGCGTTTGGACTTCTCTTGCAACTCCGCAAGCACTTCCTCCACAAGCACTTCTTCTTCTTCGCCAACCCCACCAGGCAGATCTTCACTGTATATCAAGCCTAGGTTTTCCACCACCCGCCGTGCCTTCTCCTTCCTTATTTTGCCATTGGTCTCCATCCCAAACACTACTGTGAGTGCCTTGAGCATCAAGTCATCAACTGGGGGTGCAGTTTGTGACTTGCATGTCGACTTTGGATCCATGTTAGTGGAATTCGATCTTGAAACTCCTAGTGCTTGCACCAACTCGCCGATCAAACGAGAACATACACCGGTTATGCCCATCATTTCTTAAAATCAAAGTATACAAATGAAGAACATGATGAACAGATGGTACTACGAAAGTGACTTGATTTCATTTACTCTAGGGTGTCACTTATATAGTAAAAGCCACGATGTTGCACCCTCGATGTTGATAATAATCACTCAAATGCCATCATGTGCAAATTATTATGAATAATGGGGTTGAATCTGACTACCTATAAACACGAAAGCTGGCTAAAATGTATGGGATATATAATTAATAATAATGATATCAGTGATAATTATAGAGTGCTAGCTAATGCATTTGCTTATCTAGTATTAATTTATGTTCAGTGTGTTAGACAACTCTCTGTAAACTTAGTTTGTAATGTATTCTGTGTCATGAATAAGAAGACTACGTTATTGGGATCCAGTTGTACCATATATATATCAGGAAACCGCATCATTTTTAATTCTCAAATGGGTTAAATCAGATCTCCTCTCCGGCCATCCAGGATCCATATGGAGTCATGGACCACCTCAGTTTATTTTCTGCCTCTTACCACCAATTATGATACAATTTTGCTTTAATCATTGTCAGGCATATATAATTTTGAAGTTGCTTCAATTGAGTTGTTAAAAAATTGTATCATAACTTGTGCAATCAATCGTGTCTCAAATTTTCCGGTACTATAACTGTGTGATATATCAGCATAGGAAGGTGATATTGCATGTCCAATGTGGAAGATATTTTAGTCAACCAATGGAATTATATATTTGAAGGTGACATGTAAACCATTAGTACTCCATGCAGCACCTTCCTAGAAGCATCAAGCATCGACTGCAATACTGGTCTCATCTTCTACTATGCTTCATTTATATTTTATATACACAATTCCACAGAAATAAAGAATATCAAAATCAATTGGATGGATGTACACTTTAAATACTCAAATCCAAATCGAATCTTGTACAATAATTAACATGATTTTGAGAGCAAATGAGCAGGCAGCAACTGAGCTTCTTGTTGTACCAATTTAAATTATATTATTTGCTAATTGAATATTATTTTGCTACCTCCACCATGCATTTCTGCTCCCATCGCGTGGATCCATGGAATTGATTCTTTCCTTGTAAACACACAAAAATCACATCCCTTTCCAAGCCTTAGGTAGAAAAATTATATTATATTTCATCTCAGTTTTATCTGACAGGAGTTGGAAATACAAACACTGGTCCGTATGATCAACTTGTATAACGTACGTTAATCACTGTAAAATTTCTTACGTAAGGACATTTATCACAGTAAAATTTCTTATGTAAGGAAATTTAATAATTATATATAATACAGGTTATAAGTAAATACCAATCAGTTAATGAGAGGCCTCACTATCTCAAGTGTATCAGGTTCCTTTCCACCAAATCTCAAGTACTCAGCTGGCATTGGGAGATTTAGTTCTGAGCATACAAAGTGAATTATTCTTCCGGTTGTGGCACCAAATGTCAATTTGTTAAGGGTCACAGCTATAGAAAACCTATTGTTCATGTCACAGAAACCGGTAGATCCTCCCATGCCTGAATGTCCAAAGCCAATAAAGCATCCGTCCTTCGTTTTGTTCCTCTTAAAACCGAGCCCAAAACTTCCATTCGGAATTGCTAGATTCTCGTAATCACCTACACCCAAGAATACATCATGAATTCTCGGGTTACAGTATATCTTACTAAAATTGTTTTTTGGAGTTAAACCACCAGCAGGGCTACTGGGACTGCTATCGTTTTGTATGAGCACAGTGATACTGTCAGCGCTAGCATCTCTACTATGAAAATCTCTACCGTATTTACGGTTGTCCTTGCTTTTCTTATCTTTTGACTTTTTGGAGCTCTCTTCGGAAGGAAATTTGGGAATGTGAGGATGGCTACCAAGCAGTGGCGTGGCCAGAGAGGAATGCGGAGGTGGGACTGCACCACCATCAGCCAATGCTGCATAGTAGCGTGCAAGTGCACGGGCTGAGCAATGTCCATTAGCAGCAGGTATGATAGCACGACGAATGTTCAACATATTAAATAAAGGTGCTATGGCTGTAGCAAATTGGGCAATGTTGGCAGCCTGGAAAGTTGATGGTAGGTCAGTACGAGTGGAGAGCTCCGAAAGTTTGAGGAGGTCATCTGTATCTACTGTTAAGGCTGCAAGTCGGGATTCCACACCTGAAGGCAGACATGGAAAGGCATGATGATGCCATTGATGAAAGCTAGTTTAATTTCCTAATCACAATATACCATAGTTTTATTTTCCAATCTATAAAGACTAGTTCAAAATATATCATTTTGAACAAATTGTGCAGAACTGTCAGGTGAACTTAATATCTGTATTTGCTGAAGTTTGACAAGTAGATATATAAGGTGACATTTGATACGTACCTGGTGGAATTCCAATATATAGTTCACCTTCAATATTAAGGGGATGAATGAATGCTTCTTCAAGGATCTCCTGAAATTTCTTCCCAGACGCATGCTGTTTTATCCAAGCACATTAGAATGTAGTTTAAGATTATTGAGAAGTATAGATCACTTACTTTTATCATTCTCTAAAGACAGATTAGAGTATGAGAGAGTGCATAAAGAAATCCCTTGAAGTCAGGAGACAACTCACCAAGAATTGGGACACTCAAAGCATCCAACTAATGAAAGCTTCATAACCAAAACATAATTGACAACTTATATCCAACTGAAAGCTAACTGAGCATGCTATTATACCTCAATAATTCCACCACACAGCCAGCCAAAAGACAAATAGTGATACAGCTGTGTTTGTCCAGGTTCAGTTTCTGGTACTGCCATGGCCATTTGCTTCAAACATTCATCCCAATCAGCAAGTATCAGAGGATTTTCTTCTCTAAGTTCAGCCAAGGCATTGGGCAAACCACTTGTATGGTTAAGCACATGATGAACCTGAAATGAAACCAAAAGATAAATAAAACCAATTATGAAACACAGACAAATCACCTTTAGATAAGAATGGGCTCTTCGAACAATTTTACACCTTTATGAGATTTTTGCCATTTGAACTAAATTCTGGCCAAATGTTGGCAACATTATCCTCAAGCTTGAGTTTTCTGCAAGACAGAATGCCACAATTTGTGAAAATGCACAAAAATAAGAATCACTTAAACTAAAGAAAAAATGCATTTTAATGTTGTGAAAGTTGCTAGGTGCTATGCTGCCGACTGCCTAACGATTTGGCTGCCCAGCTGGTGAGTTTTCTGCAAGACAGAATGCCACCATTTGTGGAAATGCACAAAAAAGAGAATCACTAAAACTAAGGAAAAAAACATTTTAAGGTTGTGGAAATCGCTAGGTGCCAGTCTACCAACCATCTAGTGATTTGGCCACCTACCCGGCACCTAGCTGCTGACTGGGCAGTTTGACCGCCAGTCAAACTTGGCTGACTATATTTTGGCCTTTGGGTCTGTCGGGTATGATTGTGAAGAACTGAAGGGTGAACAAAGGTTGAAGACGGTCTTTATAATAAACATTCAAAATGATGTTGTTTTGGTTTATCTTGAAACTATATAAATTTAAAAATAAAAAAAAAAAAAATGACGCCGTTTTGGGGTTTATTAGTCGAAAATAAAGCTGAAAATGATGTTGCTTGCTTGCTCAACGTCAAACTTCAAGCCTTGTTCATCTTCTGATCTTCATTCTTCAATCTACATAGTTCACACCAACATAACAATCGCACCAATTGCCACCACACCGTTCTCCGACCAACTTCATCCATTCAATCATTGTACTGGCTTTGGTGGCGATGGCGACAAGGGGCAAGTTGACGGTAGTGATGGTAAGGGTTAGGATTTGAAAAACGGCAAAAGTGAAAGGGGCAGTCTGATGAGATGCGAATATAATGAGTGAAAAATGGTTTTGAAATTTCGTTTTTCCCAATCACTTAACACCAAAATGGCGTTGCTTTGGCACACCAATGGTGCCATTTTTGTGAAGTGGATTTTAAAAAAATAAATAAATAGGGCTTTTTAACGACTGTAGAGCCCTAGTTTACCTAACTAGGCAGCCCAATTTGGCTGCCTAACTAGCTGGCCTCCTGAAACCCCCAATTAGTGGGTTTTCAGCAGTGCCTAGACACTAATTTTTCCCAATTTCTTAAAGTCTCTTACAATGAGATCCAAAGAGTAGGTATGTCCTAAGAAAAAACTCATAATTGAATGTTTGGACCTTATAAATGCATGAAAAATTCACTTAACATAATCTTTTAATGGCATTTACAAAGGCTCAAACCAAAATAAATTAATTATCTCAAGCTAACATGTTTAACCCAGTTGACCAAACTCTATTATTTTTTCCCAATGCCCAAAGGAATGAGGATGATCCATACATCCAAAATTTTGGCCATGGCCAAGAAAGATTACAAGATGCTAGGATTGTGAACAACATAAAAGCTGCCATCATGCTGATAAAACATGAATGCAGCCAAAATACATCATTACTTAATGCACATTGCAAAAAGGACATGCAAATAAGACCTTGACTCATGTTAATATTTGCTGCCAGTGAATAATGTAAAACTAAGTGTCCCCTATAACCATTTCACTAGACATGCAGATGACATGGAACGTCAAGAACACATGTGCAGAGACATATATTTACAGGGACACACATAACTGCTCCAGTAACAAGCTTGCTAAGAAAGCATACTGCGAAGAAGAAGCTTTGAATTGATCTAGACAGTAACATACCCATTGTCAACCAGCCAATGTAACATTCCCGCTGTAATACCCTTTGTCACCGAAAAAACAGGGAAAAGGCTATCAGGCTGAACTGGACGAGGATCATATTTTCCAAGCACTCCAGCAGCAGTATCGATAATGACCTTACCGTCTTTGTAAGCACAAACCTTAAGAAATCATAAACAAAAATTTCATTAAAACACTCCTAGCCATTTAATGCTTACTTCTTCAAGTCAAACCAATCCAAAAATAAAGAAACAAACTTAATAGTACTTTAACAATTAATAATATAACTTTTAAACTCAAACATAAAATTGACAATATTGGCAAACCAACTAATGGCTACAAAAACAGGAAGAAATTCATATAGATGATACTTCTCATATAATTGATTGACTGATAATCTGTTATCTTATACTCCCATTCCACATCAAGATAGTGCAACCATATCACTCAAATGCAAGCAGTTCATAAATTATCCTACTTCATTAGCAACTCCTGGAACACTCAAGGTTCTACAGGGGCAAGAGGCATTAATTAATTATATCTCTCTTTTATTTTATTCCTTTTGTTGCAGAAGAAGAGGGGGTTAGGGGTGGGGTTGGAGTTGGGTTAAGTGGGATTGAAATAGGTTTAAGCTAGTCATCACTGCTCATTTATTAAGTAGTTGCCATCATCATAATGAAATTATGAAGACCTATGAAAAGGTCAATAAACTAAATGAACTAATACCAGCTAACTCGAGAAAATGGAAAATTTCAGAAGAAGAATGAAAGAACACATGACAAAAACTTTTATCAAGTTTCAATAATAAATTAATTAGATACTATTTAAACTATTGCACTTTCATACAAATATCAGGTGCAAAAACCTGCATTCCGAGTATTTTATTGTCCTTCCCCAGCTCAACTAAGAACTGCCTCAGCTTGCCCTCCACATCAGAATGAACTGGTGTCTCATAAATCCATTGTGAATTTACTGTGGGTCCCTTATTAATGTTCCTAGAAAGTGACATCATATTTTAGTTAGAGATGAACCAACAAGAAGAAAATTGAAGATGACAAATCAAATTACAGTGAACTCACTCTTTCAAAACAGATTCGGCGAATGGTCTCATGATATCCATATATATTATGCGAACATTCATAGAGGAAGAAAGTCCTGAATCGAAGAAAAAAATTGAATTGAACAAACCATTCATTTAAAAAGACATGGTAAAGAATGGAGTTCTCTATCTCATACCTCTCAGGAGATTCAGAACTCTTGAAAATATTACAATATCACCAGGGAATGCGTCAATCTGGAACCAAAGTTTATTATCATGTTTAACATAAACAAAATAATCAATTAAAAAATTAGAAAACCATATAAATGAGAGGCATTACAGGATTGAAGCGTTTGACTTCTTTTTGGTTCAGCTTCAACTTTTCCTGTATGACCTTCATGTTTTTGGCTCGTTGCTCAGTCAAACTTTTCACGGTTACCTGAAAAGAGGGAAAATCAGCATGTTGCAGAATGAATTGAAGTTGAAAATGACAGTCTGAGAAGCAAGCAATGATAACTTACAAAGGCTTCACTTGCTGGTGTTGAATTACGGAAAAATACACTTGTTACATCCATAGCCTGCTCAGGCAGGTCTAGGCGCAGTTTAAGTCCCATTTCAGTAAAGGCTGACAGAAGAGCTACGTGGTCTCCCTGTGACACAGAGTAACAGAATTATCTCATAATCAGAAAAAAGAAATTATTTAAAGTCATATGGGAACAGCAATAAAAAGGTTGGTACTTGAAGTCAAAATCATAATGAAGGCAAGCCAATCCAAACATTACAGGAATGAGATTTATTCTCAGAAAATGTCACATGTCTTTTCGGCACCAAGATGGTTATGTTTGTTGGATCTAAATATCCAGCCCAGTTAAAATTCCACTATGCTAATAAATCTTAGTGTTACTAGCAATTGGCAATAGTAATTTATGGCAAATTCTTATAAAACGTCAAGCACAAAAGGTGTTGATAGTATAGTCTAATGCTCATAGAAAAAAAAAAAAAAAAAAAAATAGTATGAAGGCTAAGAAACCAAAAAAAAAAAAAATACTGCTGCTAATTGGGAACTGGGATGACTGTTTCGTGCCAGAGCATTAACTCAACAGATGATTCTTCTAATGATTTTCAATTCTTATGAAATATTAATTAATCATTAAAAAGCAGAAAAACTTTAACTCAAACCTCGACAGATGCCAAGAACATTTTCGCTAGTGCTTGTTTCACAGAGCTCGACAGTTTCTTAGTGAGCCCAAAGTCAAGCAAAATTGGACGATGAGGAGGCTCCTTGCTCACAAGGAAATTCCCTGCAATAAAATACCCAAGAAAGCACTTGATTGAAAGGAGGGAATTTCTAATTGAGAAAGGAAAAACCACCTATTTCTATCTACCAATGGTTCGACTCATGACTAAGTCCAAAAATTTTACAAGAGAACAACAGGGTTAAAAGGAAAAAGGAAAACACGACAGAGACAGCAAGTACCAGGATGAGGGTCACCATTAAAAAAACCATCAACATATATTTGGTGGGCATATGCACGTGTAATCTCTTCTACGATCATTTGCTTGTTAACACCATAAGCTTCAAGAGCTTCAGAGTCATTCAATCGTATCCCATCCATATACTCTAAAACGAGAACAGTTTCAGTTGACTGTCAAGACAAAGCAAAACATCAGGATCAGATATGTAAAACCAGAAAGGCAATTATTACTCAATGCAATTTTTTTTTTTGGGGGGGGGGGGGGGGGGGGGGGAGAGAATATCAATTACTTCAAAGTCTAACATTATCACCAATCAGATGAATCACAAATAAAGACACTCTCCCTTCATTGCACAACCACCATGCCTGATTCTGGAAGGACATGCATGGAAAAGGCTAATAGTTCTAGCCAAAAACTTAAGTCAACAAGTTAGAGTAGTGCCTTTGGCGTACAGACATCAACAACATAAGGGTCAGATGTAATTCCAAGAGTGAAAGATCGAGACCTTTCTTCAGATGTATGTTCTACTTTGTATAAACGGGTCATGTTATCCACGATAAATCATATTGATATTGATGATGCCCGCTTAACCAGATTTTCAATCGGTTCATTTCAAAAATTTGGAAAGGTTTATGTCTTAATTTGTATTAAAATATTCCTTATTTCTGAAAATAATCTTTTATTTCATTCTTAAGAAGAGGAGCAGTTCAGTCATAATGACGGACTGATCTTAAAATTATAAAAGTAGGCAACGATTTGTGATAATTGTAAAATGGGGACGCTTGTGATTTTGATAAATCACAAAGAGCTTTGAATTCCTATTACTGACCATAAAAAGTGATTAGTATCTTACAAGAGATTCATGTAGAACTTGACACTTGCATATGAGCTTTAGTACAAATTTTTATTTCAATACACATGCCGATGATATAATTAATTTAGACTGGGGAACAAAAGTTGACACCATTTCTCTAGGACAGAACTTGTCTGTTTTACCGGATATTCTCTTTGTTATAAATAATATTAAATTAGAGGAAACCATGAGTATACCGAGATACTTAATTTTTAATTTGAACAGTACTCTGAGCCAACTGAGCTCCAAAGTCAAGACTCCGTGCATCAAAATTTAAATATATAGTAAAATATCATGCCTGTATAACTTCTGGAATCAGAACATCCACTCCATGGGCAGGCTTGTTATCTTCACCTTTGTTTTTGCAACCAAGATTTATAGAAACAGTTCTAGTATTCTCTGAAACAACAAAGACTAGCATCAATAAGAAAAGTACATAAAAAGAATGCCTCTGGATGTATAAAGATAAAAGCAGATTCATAGCTACCACCTCCAAGTCCACTCCCTTACACTCCAACCGACACCACTGACTCCCCATTATACCAATTAATGACACCTGTACCACCCACACTGTCGCTCCATCCTCTATTCGCTCAATGGAACTTAAAGCACTCACTCTGAAATCTAAATCAGGGATTTCATTCTTGCCATTTCAATTTTAAAAATTCAAACCCAATTTCCTTATCCAAACATATCCTCAAATCACCATTTTAGAACACTGATGGAACATCTACGATCTAATTCAAGTAAAACTAATCATACCAGCTTCTATATTGAAGTCCAGTTCTCTAGGAGCTTCTTTGCACCATTCATCTATCATGGGATTAAAGTCGTACTGTGGTTCTGCCCATGCTATCCAATCAACAACTGACTTTGCATTCTTTAAGTCCTGTAAAACAATAGCAAATTCATTACCCACAAAAGGACTGCAAGTCTTACTCTGCATCCAAAACCTAAGAAGCCAAAGAACGCTAAAGACCTCCAATATGATTTTCTTGATGCCCTCATGTTGAACTTTAACAACCACCTCCTGGCCATTAACCAGAGTTGCACGGTGCACTTGTGCTATCTGCATGGCACAAAACACATTAAGCAAATAAATTCTCCAACAATGTATTGACTTATCCTGAGGCCCAAAACACTAATGCCATACAAACAGTTATAGTTTGAGGATCTTACTGATGCTGTTGCCAGAGGAGTTTGGACAAAATTTGTGAAGAGGTCATCCATGGGTTTCCCCAGCTCTTTCTGAATGGTCTGACAAACCTGTTAGATTGCAACAAAAATTACTACTTAGCCAATCAACTACTTTTGTATCTCTAGCTGTACACAAACAGAAGCAAAGGGAGATTATTGTCTTATTATTTTTAATTTGAGATTATATCTCTACAATAATAACGAGAAAGGTAGAATCTTTTCACTCTCTTCTTGATGTACTAAAAATCTTCAACTGCTCATCATGCACCCACTTCCTTATTCGATGAATTACATTTGATTATGCGTGGATGTGAGGTAGAGAAAGTATGACCTCATGTATTGAACGAGGAGGAAGAGAATCCTGCAACTGCTTGAGACAATCGATATAGGCGACAGGAAGCACATCAGCGCGGGTGGATAAGTACTGTCCAAGTTTCACCCACAAACCTTCCAACTCTATTATCAACGAGAGAACACGCCTAGCATTGCGCTCATGAGCGTTCTGCCATAAAGCAGCCCTTTTAGATTGTTTAGTCCATTTCTCTCTTTGCTGTACAGCCTGCAGTAACAAAGAATGACACAATCAATCAGGTTTCGATTCAGAATATCAATAAACATGACCTAATCAATAAACATCACCTTATAGTCCAAATAAATAAATAAAGCCACCGTAAACACTTTGAGGCGCCTTCCATAGATATTTCCCCATCCCATCTGATCAAGAGGCTGCCTACGGAATCCAACACAACTGAATTCAGTGATCTATCCCAACCACCTCCAACACATCCCCCAAATATGAAAACATACAAATATATAAGGAATCGTTTGTTAGGTGGGATTGGATTGGTTGGGATTGAATTGGATGAGATTGGATTTGATTAATTTAAAAGTTATGGCGTGTTTGCTGCAATGTAAGATAGGACTAACACAATAGCAGCAAGTAAGGCATCCCTGTTCTCGACCCGCATTATGAGGTTCGGGTTATTTTCAGACCCTGAAGAGAACCGGGTCTCTAAAACCCGCATTAATAACTGGTCGAATATGGGTCTACACGCGGGTCTCCATCAGACCCGCAAAAGACTCGTTAATTAAACCGGTTTCCATCAGATTCAACGAACCCTAGTCTCTCTGGATCATCCTTAGTTGGACCAAACCTTGCCCGCTTCATCGATCGGTGAGTGTGCTCATTTTACCATCTTTACTTGTTTTCTTTTTAACTCTCTAACATCTGCATCATCGATCGGACCGACGACCACGAGATCATATCTGGAGCTTCGAAATCAGTAAGTCTCTCCAACTCATCTACCAAGTTTTGATATATCATTAATTTGGTATGATTTCGTTTTTTATTTCAGCAACTGGCTATGTCTCAGATTGCTTCATAGAATCACTAGAAAACTCTGCTATTTTAGAAGGAGATGTCAATTCCGATCGATGATTATTTTTTATTTTAAGTGAGGATAATTCATTTTAGCTTTGTAAAAACTCCATACGCGTTTCTCTTCCCTTGAACAAGAACTCATATAATGTATTTTTTGCCTCACAGGTCTTTGCATAGGTTTTGCAAGAGATCAGGATGGCAACCACAGCTTGTTTTATTATCGTGAGCAGGAACGACATTCCCATCTATGAAGCAGAAGTTGGGTCTGCTACTAAAGTATGTTGTCTTCTCTTACTTATCTGTTATTGCTGCATACTGAAACAAGTTGTATTTATTTGTTATTTTTTGTTTCATAGTCTCTATTTATGTCACCAGTGGATTTTAGAGGAATCAATAATTAAGGTTCCAGATCCAGGTTCATGCTGGTTATTGCATAAGAAAGGACCTAATAAACAATCATTTCATGTTGAACCTTGTTTAATTGTCTTCATATTGTAAGATCTGAGATTTATATTACTTCACTACTTATTTATATGGTTTTATTTACCATCATTTGTCTAGTATTTTGTTTTCAACCAAGTAGAGCTACAGCATTAGTGCATTACAATGTCACAATCAGTGTCATCATATGAATATTTTGCTTGTTACCACTCTGATGCATTTCTGTAAGAGAAACTAGATTCTGATTGTCTGCAGGGACAAGGTTTCAAGTTTTTCATGTAGGTTTAGATTCGTACATATATTCCATTTGTAATTACATGGATTTGTTATGCAAGTTGTTTGAGATTTGATACCCTGATCCTGTATGCCACATGACAGAGAGAAGATGCAGCTCAGCTGCACCAGTTTATATTACATGCAGCACTGGATATTGTTCAGGACCTTTCATGGACTACTAGTGCTATGTGAGTTCTATTCCTCTATAAAAATCCATCATTTGGAAAAATTACCTATGCTTTTCTTTGCTATTATTTCAAAATCTCATAATGACATTTCTTGTCTCTCTTCTCTCAGGTTCTTGAAAGCAATTGACAGGTTTAACGATTTGGTGGTATCAGTATATGTTACAGCTGGTCATATCCTTTATATATGTGAAATTATTTTCTATAAGTGGCTTGGAATTTCTTTTCTTTAGTTCGATCGTTCAAGGACCTTTTTTTTTTTTTTTAATTTTTTGTGGTAAGAAAAAATTACTCATTTTGAATTTTGATTAGAATGTTTGGATATGGCTTACAGGTAGAAAATATGGCTGGGTATGAAAGGACATGTTTCATTCCCTTACAAGTTTGTGAGTTTACCATGTGACTAAATTTGAGTTTGTTTCTAAATTTGTTCATCATTTGAATGTGTATTTTTGTTTGGACTTGGTCCATCTAATAATTCCAATGGTACTACATATTAGGAGGTGTGTTAAAACTTAGGGTCTTCACCTACAAGCTAAAGTTTTTTAGCTGAGTGGCTACCAACATAGTGTTGGAGCCTTGAGGTCACCATTTCAAGTCCCTTTCATTGCTGGAATAGATAAGTTACTTGTAAAATATAGACACAGTTGTAATTTGGAAAATTAATCTCTAAAGTCAGATGCTTAACTAGATTAAATAAGATCCATCATTGGATAACCTAGAGCAACATTATGGGCTTGCAGCACATTCTGATTATTAAGGCCTTTGAAGTCTTGGTAGACTGACTGTTAAATCTTTGGAAAATATCATCCTATGTTTGTAGTTTATGTGCACTGTACATGTGATTTTGAAATGATAGCACCCTAACTTGACAATGAACACCTCTTATTCACTTGCTTGAGCAACACCAGCCAGGTGTAATTAAATTGGGTATGCATGAATCATGATAATAACTCATCCTTTGTAGCCTTATTGCTAACTGGCACATGAATGTGGTCATTGTGTTATATTTGAAGTATGATGGTTGTTGGCAGTGATGCTTTTCATTTTGAGTGCCTGAGTACCAATTTGAGATTGATATTTTCTTTGACATATCATACATACAAGATTACTACTACTTCATGACTCTCGTAATGATGACGGAATCAAGAGCTTTTTCCAAGAGGTTCATGAGCTTTACATAAAGGTAAATCATTGATTTTTTGCTTTTCCTATGAAGTTTTCCATTTTGTAAATTTTCATAAATATGTAACAAGTTATTTATGGTGGAACTACTCTACTTGTAAATGTTAATATGTTGGAGTTACCATTTTCTGTTAGTAAACCTAATCATGTGTTCTCAAGAATTTATACATCTCATTGTAGCTTAGGAATGTTGTCTGATACTGATACAGGTAACAGACATACTTGCAGCCGTTCTTTCACTAGTTACAAGATGTAGAAATTTACAGTGTGATGGTTGGTGATGGTTATATCACTACTTTAGTGGTCTGCTCATCAGTGGTAATGGAATGATCATGTAGTGGGGTTGGCGGTGGTGGTAGTTGTACAGTAGTTTGATGTCGATGGTGATTGTATAGTGATTGTTGTATATGTAATGGTCTGATGGTGCTGATTATAGGTGATAACGTTGGTGATTGAATGGTGGTAGAGGAGCTGGTAGTTTTATGGTGGTTGACAGTGGTAGTTGAATGGTGATTATGACAACTATCATCATTTGGTAATAACTGTAGTGTGATATTGATTCTTGAAGTACCCATGAGTGGTTATTATAAATGGTTTGGTCTTGAGATCTGCTCTTTCAAGGTCTAAGGTTCAAACCCTCATAGGTATCTACATGATCAAAGGCTATAGTTTACTATTTCCCAAATTTTAGTAAGAATTGTAGGGTTTAGGCATTCGGCAGGGGCACCAGTTCCTAACTCGAATTCACTAAAAGGTTTTGGGTGATTTCTGGAATATCCAAAAAATAAATAAAAATTGATTTTTTAAGTTTCACCAAATTTTGCGTGCTATATGGTAGGGAAAAAAAATCCAAATTTTAATTTTTAATTTTGAATAAAATTTGTTTGCATAATGTGCTAAGTAGTATGTAAATTTTTGAAATTTTAGTTCGGTGTTTGGATGCATTGTTAAATGCACTTAAAAGTTAAAACCTTCAGTACCAAGAATAAATGTCTATTAACAAGTGCATTCAGAGGGTGCTAAATATCTTATTAAAATGTCGGATGTGGCTTTCAAACGTCTCTCTTAAGTGTATATCTTACTCTTTTTCATTAAACCCTTTTTAAATAACAGCGAATGAGCATTTAACCCCAAGGGTAGAGTGGCTGGACATTTGTCCTCAAAGAGATTCAGAATTCAATTCCCTTGGGGTCAACTACCTTAGACATTATATCACCCAAGGTTTTTAACTACGAAGTTTTTCAAGCTTAACAGAATATAGAAAGATCTGAAGATTCCTCACTATTAAAAATGAAAAAAATATATATATATGTAACTGTATGTTTGTTTTTCATCTATAATCACTATTAGAACATTTTTTTCTTCATATGGCTATCTAATCTGAGTGCCTTCTTATGCTATTAATCCTCTCAAGATCCTTTGTTTGTTGAAGAAGCACTGCTTATCTTTGTTCTGTGCTAACTACCTATACCTTTCCTAATTTTTATTAAATGGTATTTCATGTTGATTTTTAGGTTACAATCGTTGCTAAATACTGATCATTATATTGTTTGAGTCAATTTTCATTTGCTTTCTTCATTTACAAGATGAAGTTTTGGGTAGGACCAAAAGTAGAGCTAACTTTAATGTCTTTCCCTAGGTTTTTATGTTTTTTGTAGAAGTTATTAACACGAGTTCATGTCACCGATCTAAGGACTGCAATTTATAGTGCTCATATATATAACAGAATACCTTTTGCTTTTCATTATTTATTTATTGGATTAACACATTGTCTGTACTGAGAAAACTTTGGGATTTGCAGATTCTTCTTAATCCACTATACTTGCCTGGGTCTCGCATTACATCGTCACATTTTGATACAAAGGTCCGTGCTCTTGCAAGAAAGTATCTATAGAATCATTCAATTTGTTGGAGAAAAGCTCCTAAGGTTTTGAGATTGAGCTTGCAAGTTCATGTTGTCTTGAGTACATCTTTTGTGATTATTGAATGTCGTTTGCTGAGTATGTATTGCAATCCTAAATTGTGCACTGGCTACTAGTGGCAATGTCGTACTCATCTTCGTATTTGCTGCCATCTGATCTTCTCACTTGAAGTTTGTTGTCATGGAACATGAAATGATATAAGTGGTATTAGATTCCCGTCCAAATGGTTGCTCCATTTACTTGGAAGTTTAGTTTTAGTGGTAAAGACACTTTGAAAGTCGAACCTAATTGACAGATACCAAAATGATTAGCAGCATCTGCACTTGGAATGGGACAAACTTTTGAAGTCTTTGTCATGGCAAGTGCATTGACAACTCCTTATACAACCTCGAATACTTGCTTCGAAATATTGCCATAAAAGTATTCTCATATTTTGAAAGTCAAAAGTTGATTCCTAATTTGAATTGAACGAATATGCCATTTACCGTCTTTGTGAGTGATGAGATCTCGCATCCGATAATTAGTCCTGTACCTGAACATATGCATATTTATGCATGTAGACGTACGGATTAACCATCTTCTTAATTGTTGAGAACAAAGATGCATGGACACGTATGGGGCTAGTACAACAACTAGCAACAGAAAGCAATTTAATTTCTTGTATGATTCTCCCCAACCTGTGTACACATATTATAAATTCTTCTTCAAGATGAATTGATTAATCATGTCAAATTACACATAGAATATATAGAAAGAAAGCCTTAACTGCTTGCAGTAAGGAAAGAATGTGAAATCGTGGGCTACAAACTTGCACTCAAAAGTGGGAAGCGGCGGTCTGTAAAGAGATGCGAAACAAAGAATAAAACAATAACAAAAAAAGAAGAAGGGGGCCCCAAAAACTTTATTGATCAAAGCATAAAAACATGGGGACGATCATAATTCATAAAGCAGTTATAAAAGGGATGCTCTGAGAAAGAGCAACAAAATGACGCTAGCACCTATCATGGGATGCCTCATTTTTGGTCAAATCTATTTTGCTTTTACACGTCTCTAGTACTACTCTACCTCTCCTATGTCCATGCATGCCAGCTAGCTTACTTGCTATACGCCCCTCTTCCTTCATCAACTTGTCTTCATGACCTTGAACTTGCTCTCTCCATTGCCATTTGTACTTATAAGGTCATCAATCCCGTAATTAGCGTTATTAACAATGTGTGGTTATGATTCGTTTCCTTTTCGAAAAGATCACCATTTTCATCTACCGACTTGAAACAATGTCCTTTTTGTCACTCTTTATAGAAATTGAATTACAAATATTGGCAAGTGAAAAATGTGATTGAAACAAGCTTGGCTTATTATTGTATACGACACATCGTCCTCAAAAAACCATATCTATGTGAGATTCTATTCCAGTGACTTTACAAAAGGAGAGTGGACCCAAAATCTTAGACTGGGTCCACACTGCAAGCCCAATTTGATGAGCAGAGTCCTGAAAGGATATTATCTTAATTATATCTAATAGCAAACAACGAAAAAAGTTTGCCCCTTGGATGGCACCAGGGCCACTTGCTTCTTTTGGAATTTTTGATGATGCCCTCAATTTAGCCTCTAACTTTAATATATTCATGCATGAGGCTGTAAAATTAAATATGAGCACTCAACTAGTCGAGTCACATAGCTCAACTTTGCCTCTACCTATATATATGTGTGTGTATTTGACCTACAATACAATGTCTAACACAACACGAATTTTGAAGTTATTATCTTGCATAGCTAGGGTGCCTTGCATGAAGGGGCAGAGAGTGTGGTGCAGCCAAGGATGACTTGCCGGAATCCCGCAAGGCATAGGCAATAATACTACTACTGCTTGACTATGTGCATTTGCCGGCAAGTTTGTCCTTGGCTACATTGTGCTCTCTTCTTCTCATATAAGGCCTTGGCCTATCAAAAACAACATATAGCAGACATGCACAAACACAATATCTATGGTGATCATCAAAGTACCGCAGCAGTAATTGGCCAAAAGTGCCTTGCCTGAAGAGGTAGAGAGTAGAACGCAGCCAAGGATGACTTGCCGGTCACTGTGGCAGCCTCCAAGGCCAATCTGCAGATCCATTTTCCCGGCAAGTTGCCCTTGGCTACATTGGCCTCTCTTCTTCTCATGTAAGGCTTTAAGTTGGCAGCACTGTTTTCACCGGAATAAATGGAGATGTAAATGACATCATCTCATGTTATTATTCGTTCAAAAGTAACAACACAAAAGATCTAGTCATTCATTGCATAGTGAAATGTCCCCCTATAGTTGTACAAAAACAAAATTAAAGTTGCATGTCCTTGGTCACAACGAGGCAATACAGTGTATATGTCTATCTTTATTATATGGGTGCGGCTATTGCCACCCAAGAATATGCTTCTCACACCAATTTTAAAATAAATTTTTTAATTACAAAAGTATTTATACTTAAATTATTTAAAAGGACGTGATAATAAAAGAAAATAAAACAATGTTGCTTTTCAATTTTATAAATTTTATTATTCATAAAGTAACTTGTTAGTTATCATCAAATCCAAAGGTTTACACTAATAATAAATGACTCAATTATAGTATTTAAAATTTGAAGTTGACATATAATACATCATGTCAATTATAATATTTAAAACTTAAAATTGACACGTGATATGTTTCTTTACGTGTAACATAGACAAATGACAAATGATAGACACATATTAGACATCTCCTACCATATAACATATTGACTTATGACATGCCCCTTCACGTTAGACGCTCCCTACCATATAACATATTGACAAGTGACATGTCTTTTTACGTGTAACGTAGACAAATAACAAGTAATAAACATATGTTAGACATCCCTTACTATTTAATATATGAAATGAGAAGATATTCAATTAAAATGAGGAGAGAGAATTTGAACTAGAGACCTTCAAGCTCTGATACAATGTTAGTTACCATCAGTTTAAAAGTTTAAACTGATAAAAAAAAGTTCAACAATAGTATTTAAAATTTAGGGTTGACATATGACATGACTTATCTTATTGTTTAACATATAGACAATTAAATGTTTTTCTATTAATCTAAATCATGATGTATTAACTAATATATATATATATATATATATATGTGACTTAAATAAACTTTGATTTTTTTTTCTTGTTTTGTTTTGTGTTTGTTATTGGGTCAGATCAATAGGATTTTTGAAGAAACATGTTTTAATCATACATAACTAAACGCATTTTGATCCAACAAAAAGAAAAAAAACAAATCCAGGTTTTATAAATGATTCTTACATCAAAATTTCTCTCTCTCTCTCTCTCTCTCTCTCTCTCTCTCTATATATATATATATACACATATATTGCCTAACATATTTTGAAACCATTGATAAGAAAGAAAGAAAGAAAAATGGAAGAGGGATTGAACCAAAAGAAAAAAAAAAAAAAAGGGATAATAGAACATAATGGATTGGTGAAGAATGAAAGAAAAAAATTGAAAAGAAAAAGTGAAGAAAAAAGTAGGAAAAAGAAAATAGGATTTATAATTGTAAATTTAATAATTTACATATATAATTTGGTTTAAAATTATTTTGGATATTTTAAATTATGAATAAAGAAAAATAAATAAATTTTAAATTCTAATATCGAGTGTAATGAGTAAATTGGCGCGATATGTAAAATTTTGGATGGCAACAGAGCCACCCATATTATATGTCCTTTTCATGGAAAATTATTGTGATTCGATAATCATCACACCACAATTATTGACAGGCAAATATCACAATAATCACGGAAAAAGGTAAGTAATGCAATGATCATGCAGGCGTTTTACGTTTCTTATCATATGCTGCTTGTTGTTCTTTTCCCTTTGTTTTTTTTTTTGAGAGATTGTTGTTCTTTTCCTTGTTTATTTGATTTTCAGCAAAAATTACTACTGTATTTGTGGAGACCGAGAGAAGCTATCATGCTCTCATGCAACTGATAAAATGGTGCATCTTCTGTTGTCACATGATCATGTGGCATGTGAAAAGTTGACAGGTTCATAAGATAATCCAACGGCCAGAGATAAACGATGATCGTGCTAGGAAACTACGTGGCAGCCAAACACATTATCTATTGGCTATGACCAAGTAGTATTGGGAAGTCGTAATTATTTTAAATTTGATATAATTTATGTATGGTTGTTTCCTATACATGTATTCACACGCTAGGAATATTTCGTTTTCTTTTTTAATTGGTATTATTCAATGCTTAAAACAGAAAAATATTTTTAAAATAAAAGGTAAAAACAGACTCTCTATTGCATTTTTTATTGTTGTTATAATTGTGTAGCTAAACTCGCAAGCCCGACAGCAGTCTCATCTTATTGTACTTTTTGTGCTTTGCAGGGCAAAGCCAAGAATGGAAGTCATCTTATCGTACTTGGTGTGTTTGATAAATATTAATTTTATAATTAGACATAAAGCAACCAATTAACTACCATAATAATGGTAACTATGCAGATTAATGCTGTTATGCATATTTTTCGGACTCAGTAATTGGGCTGGTAAAAGTCCAATTTAGGCCCATTTAAGACCCGATAAGAAGACCCAATGAGGTCAGTGTAGTCAAAGCCCATCAGATGAGGCCCAGTATTGACTCAAAGGCCATCGAGATTTCCAACTGGCATCAACAGATCCATAAGTGTAGTCAGGTCGCAGCTCGCCGCCTGCGCAGCTCGTCTCTCAGCGAGCTCGAGATTGGGATCATCATGACACATCAGCTCGCTCAGACACGTGATAAGTACAATATCTTCCAGAACAGGCAGTTACCAAGTTCAACCATGATTCTCTCTCCGAATATGGCAATTGCCCAGTCAAACCATGATTCCCTCGTCAGATATGGAGATCAATTCAAATTCAAAATCAGATCAACATTATCTTGAGATAATTATAACAATTTCCTGATATTATCTAAATATATTAGGAAGTATAATTAATTTATAATTCTTTTCCTTATTTTTCCCAATTGTTTAGGGAATGTAATTAATTCAGGATTCTCTTCCTGATTTGCTACAACCAGAATTGTAACACCTCTTTCCCTATAAATAGGGATTAAGATCATTGTAACATGGGACAATATTCAATAACATACTGTCACTCTGCAGAATTAAAGAGACAGACAGTCGTGGACGTAGGCCAATTATTGCCGAACCACGTAAAAGCTCCGTGTTCCTCGTTTGATCCTCTGTTTCTGTCTTTGTCTTTCCTTGGTATTTGTGCTTTCTCACATTGATTGCAGGTATTGGGCATTGATTACTCGTCGACTGAATTCCAACGTCGACATTTTGGCGCTAGAAGGAGGGCCCAGACTGCAATCTTTTTCATCTCAGTTCATCAACTTCTGACGATATGGCAAAGACTAGATCAAACAGGTTCCTTGGAGATGATGACCAGGCAGAAAGTCACATGAACCAATCTCAGCAGAACTTACAGCCTGGGCAAGATGCAACCACGCATGCAGCAGGCCCGTCCCAAGGACAGATACTCGGGGCTGCGCCAGGCATCCCTCCTCTGCCTCACCGTCAAATGGTTCCAGTCGCCCAGATGGCCGAAGGACAGAATGCGTTGTTGCAGAGACAAGAAGCTTTGGAGGACACGGTTAGACAGCTCACACAAGCCGTCAACATGTTGGTGCAGGCCCAGGCTCAGAACGTGACTAGGGTGGAAGTTCAGGCACCACAGGGAGTGCCCCAGCCTCCTGAAACAGCGCGAGGACCTGAAAGGTTAGCAAGGGAAGTCCCGCGACCTGCAGACTCGGCTCGCTCATCTAATGCGCGTTCGAGGGCCGGAAGACACCCTGTTCAACACGAAAGGGAGGTCGCACGTCCTGATAGCCTGGTAGCAAGATTGAGCCAGGATGGAAACAGGCGGATAGAAGTTGGCCAAGGCAGAGTCCGAGCCGTAGCTCGTTATGTTGATGAAGTGGATGGGCAGCAGGTAAGGTCCCATCATCATGAGGACCAATTCGAGGAAGACGAAAGGTATGATCCTGAACATCCGGCTCCAAGTCATGATCACAGGAGGAGATATGAACTCCAAGACCCCCAAGTAGAGGAGCTCCTTCGAAGGGTCCGGCAGTTGGAAGCGCGACCTGGAGTTCTGGAACAGCGTGGGCTCTACGGAGATAGGACCCCATTCACAAGGGAGATTGAGACACAACCTCT
This sequence comes from Litchi chinensis, assembly GCA_019925255.1. Classification (NCBI taxonomy): domain Eukaryota; kingdom Viridiplantae; phylum Streptophyta; class Magnoliopsida; order Sapindales; family Sapindaceae; genus Litchi; species Litchi chinensis. Next base: position 49,452,133 of record CM034461.1, on the reverse strand, counting down.
CCCTCCAAGGTTCAAGATGCCAACCATTCAGCAGTACAATGGGGATAGTGACCCATATGACCATCTAGACGCATTCAACGTTCAGATGGACCTGCAGACAAGAAGTCCGATGGTGAAGTGCCGAGTATTCCCCGCTACATTGGGGGACATTCCGAGGACGTGGTTCAAGAATCTCCCAGCTCGCAGCATAGGAAGTTGGGAGCAATGCCAACAGAAGTTCGTTGGTCAATACAGGGCACTGAGAAGGCAGCTCGCTCCATCCTGCCACCTAGCTACGATTTTTCAGCGTCAGGGTGAATCATTGAAAGAATATATCACCAGGTTTAGACGCGAGGTCGCAAATGTTGAACACCCATCAGATGAGAGCATACTGACAGCGATCTCAGCTGGATTGCGAAAGGATGGAAAGTTATACGAGAGCATTTACAAGACCCCAGTGAAGGATCTGGGAGAATTCTACGAGCGAGCTGCGAAAGAGATCAGATGGGAAGAAACCTTCGGCCCGAAAAAGCAGAATCAGAAGAACGAAGCGGGCAGTTCCAGCCAGCCAAAGAGGAGAAACAATGGCAGGAACGAAGAAGGAAGGAATAACGGCTTAAGTAATCAGATCGCCAAAAGAGCGAGGAGAGAGCCAAGATATGAACGACCTCAGCGTTGGGGTCGCCAGGAAGAATACAGCGTCCTGACGACATCACCGGACAGGATTTACGCTGCCGAGCGGAATAAGGAGGATTTTGGGAGGCCCAATCCTATAAGGGCTCCAATTCAGCACAGAGACCAGAACAAATTCTGTGCCTATCATAATGAGGTCGGACACAGTACCTCAGATTGCTGGGCGTTGAAGAACGCCATTGAGAAATTGATCAGGCGAGGTCACCTGGGAGAATATGTGGCAAGACCTGCTGACCAACGACCTCACCAACAACGACCTCAACAGCAACAGCCAACACACCATCAACAGCCTCAACGAGCTTCCGAACCAGACCACGAGCCGGCGGTAAGGACCATTTTTACCATTTATGGTGGCCCTCATATCGCAGGTGATTCCAACAGATCGCATGAGAGGTATGTCCGAGAGGCAAATCATTCTTTTCAGCTCTATGGATCCGAAGGACCTGCGAAAAGAGCAAAACCGACCTCGGACGAGATTGTGTTTACAAACGAAGATGCTAGAGGAGTAGTCTGGCCTCATAACGACGCGCTTGTCGTACGAGCTAAAATTAGCAATGCAGAAGTTAGGCGCATTATGATCGATACCGGGAGCTCGGTGAACGTAATGTATAGGAGTTGTTTTGACCAAATGGGGCTGCGAGAAGAGCAAATGAGACCATCCCCGGAGCCTTTATTTGGATTCACTGGAGATGCTGTGGTACCAGTGGGACAGATTAAATTGCCATTGACTTTGGGAGAGGCAGGTCGTCAGGCAACAACCTTGACAGACTTCTTGATAATCAACTGCCTATCAGCGTATAATGTGGTCCTCGGAAGACCTGCTATGAACGAGTTGGACATGGTTACGTCGACCAGAACTCTGACAGTGAAGTTCCCAACTCCTAATGGCATCGGATGTGTTCGAGGAGAACAGCACCTAGCTCGTCGTTGCTATGAAGATGCTGTGAAGATGGGTGTAAAAGGAAAGAAGGTGAACGTGGTCTCAAGAGGCGAACCACGAGTTATGACCGAGAAAGGAGTCAGTCACGACCTGGACCCTCGCGAGGTAGATGCAGACCAAGCTACCGGTCCAATTGAGGAGTTAGAAGATGTACCAGTCAGCGAGGTAGATCCTGAGCGATGCTTGAAGCTGGGAAGGGGATTAACTCCGGAGCTGAGGATCCAGCTCGCTGACTTCCTGAAGGCGAACTTGGACGTGTTTGCATGGAATCATGAGGACATGGTGGGAATAGATCCAGAAGTGATGTCTCACAGGCTGAATATTGATCCTCATTTCAAGCCAGTTCGTCAGAAAAGAAGAGCAATGACAGGGGAACGATACCTAGCACTAAAAGAAGAGGTAGACAAGCTTCTGGTTAACAAATTCATCAGAGAAGCCTACTACCCGACCTGGGTTGCCAATCCTGTACTAGTAAAAAAGAAGAACGGGAAGTGGAGAACTTGCATCGACTTCACCGACTTAAACAAGGCATGCCCCAAAGACAGTTTCCCCCTGCCAAGGATAGATCAGCTCGTGGATGCTACAGCTGGCCACGAGCTCCTGAGCTTCATGGATGCGTATTCGGGATATAACCAGATCCCAATGAAGCCCGAAGACGAAGAGCACACCTCGTTCATAACTGATCGGGGGTTATACTGCTACAAGGTGATGCCCTTCGGTTTAAAGAATGCTGGAGCGACCTATCAACGCTTGGTGAACATGATCTTCAAAGAACAGATTGGAAAGACCATGGAGGTCTATGTTGACGACATGCTGGTGAAATCCAGGCAGATCGGTAACCATGTTAGCGACCTGAGAGAGATGTTTCAAATTCTGAGGAGTTACCAGATGAAGTTAAATCCGCTCAAATGTGCATTTGGAGTAGCTTCAGGAAAGTTCCTGGGCTTCATGGTCAATAGTAGGGGAATTGAAGCAAACCCCGAGAAGATCAAAGCACTGATTGACATGAGGTCGCCTACCAGGGTAAAGGACGTACAGAGCCTCAATGGCCAGGTCGCAGCATTGAGTAGGTTCATTTCAAAAGCAACAGACAAGTGTGTCCCTTTCTTTGACATTCTGAAGAAAGCAAAGAGCTTCGAGTGGACTGAACAATGTGAAGTAGCCTTCCAGCAGTTGAAGGAGTATATGGGACGAGCTCCACTTCTTTCCAAGCCCAAAGAAGAAGAAAAGCTGATCTTATACTTGGGAGTGTCGGAGCAGGCTCTGAGTGCCGCCCTGGTGAGAGAAGAAGAAAAGACGCAGCTTCCGGTCTATTATGTGAGCAAACGGTTACAGGATGCTGAAACCAGATATTCACAGATGGAGAAACTGGCTTACTGCCTGGTGATTGCGTCGAGGAAGCTGCGACCTTATTTTCAAGCTCATACCATCGAAGTCCTCACCAAGTATCCATTGAAGCAAGTCTTGCAGAAAGCAGACACCTCAGGTCGTTTGTTGAAATGGGCAGTGGAGCTCGCACAGTTCGACATCCAATTCAAGCCAAGGACGGCTATCAAAGCCCAAGCTCTAGCGGATTTCATTGCGGAGTTTACAGGATCTGTAGATGACGAGGCTGAGTCTTCCGAAGGTCCGGCTTGGGAGCTATATGTTGATGGATCAGCCAGCGAGCAGAAGGCTGGAGCTGGAATTCTACTGATCAGTCCTGAAGGCCACAAAATCCTTTGTGCCCTGAGGTTTGGCTTTCAAGCAACAAACAACGAGGCTGAGTATGAAGCCTTACTCGCGGGTCTACGTCTGGCTAAGGAGATGCGAGCTGAACGCTTGAAAATCTTTAGTGACTCGCAGCTCGTTGTCGGCCACGTATTGGGGGAATATCAAGCCAGGGGACCAAAAATGGCCCTCTACCTTCAGAAAGTTCACGAGCTGCTAGGTGCATTCCACAAGTACGAAATGAAACAGATCCCGCGAGCTCAGAACTCGCATGCTGATGCACTAGCTCGCCTCGCGACTACACGAGACACAGATTTTCTTGGGGCAATCCCAGTTGAGTTTCTACCAGCTCCAAGTACAGAGGAAAAGAATGTGACAATGGCCATCATTGTGCAACCTGACTCCTGGATGAGCTCGATACTCAGCTATTTACAGGATGGAAAGCTACCTCGTGACAAGCTGGAGGCTCGGCGTCTTCGAGCTAGAGCAGCCAGGTATTGCATCTATGACGACGCGCTGTACAAGAAAGGGTTCTCAGCTCCACTGCTAAGATGCATTGATGGCCCTGAATATGAAACAGTACTAAGGCAAATACATGAAGGCCATTGCGGGAACCACGCTGGGGGGCTATCTCTAGCTCAAAAAGCACTTCGACAAGGCTTCTACTGGCCCACCATGAGGCAGGACGCCATCAATTTAGTAAAGAAATGCGACAAGTGTCAGAGGTTTGCTCATATTCCGCGAGCTCCACCAGCTTACCTCCAACAGATGGTGAGCCCATGGCCTTTTGCTATCTGGGGGATGGATCTGATTGGACCTCTACCAATGGCTCGGGGAAGATGCAAGCATGCGGTGGTCGCGGTAGATTACTTCACCAAGTGGGCGGAAGCAAAGGAGCTAGCTGAAATCTCCACAACAAAGATTGAGAAGTTTGTATGGAGCAGCATTATTTGCAGATTTGGAGTCCCGCAGCAGATTATAACCGATAACGGGACCCAGTTCGCTAGTGACCAGTTTCTCAGGTTCTGCAACGACCTCAAAATCGTTAAGAGCTTCTCAGCAGTGGATCATCCACAAGCCAATGGCCAAGTTGAAGCAGTGAATAAGATCATCAAGCAGACCCTGAAGATGAAACTGGAAGCAAAGAAAGGAGCATGGGTAGATGAGCTTCAAAAAGTATTATGGTCCTACAGAACCACAGCTCGCAGCTCCACTGGCGAGACTCCATTTTCAATGGTATACGGATCGGAGGCTATGATCCCGGCTGAGTTTGAAGTCACCTCGCAAAGAAGAGCGACCTTCAATCCATATGACAATGATCAGCTACTTGCAACAAACCTGGACCTGCTTGAAGAACACAGGGAAACGGCCAGGCTAAGGGTAGCTGTTTATCAGCAAAGAATAGCGAGGTACTACAATAAGAATGCTCGGGTTCGCCGATTCAATGAGGGAGACTTAGTCCTACGCCTCATTCTACCAGGAGCCCGCAAGCCAAGTGACGGATCCTTAGGCCCTAACTGGGAAGGACCGTATGTTGTCAAAACAGCCTTGGGAAATGGAGCTTATCGCTTAGCTAATGTAAATGGGGCAGAAGTCCCCAGAGCTTGGAATGCCGAGCATCTCCGCCCTTATTATCAATAAGATTTTCATTATTTGTAATATGGATTAATTATAAATGATAGCTCCATTCTTCCCCTGTTTTTTATTCAACTTTCCTCACCAGGCTAACGGGCTCCGAATTCAATAGTTCAAAGAACAAATGAAAGAGCCTAAAAAGCAAGTGACTAAGTGTCCTTGCATAGCTCGCCTAATGAGCCTAAAAAGCAGGTGAGGTGACGACCCCTGCATAGCTCGCTACAAATGAAAGAGCCTAAAAAGCAAGTGACTAAGTGTCCTTGCATAGCTCGCCTAATGAGCCTAAAAAGCAGGTGAGGTGACGACCCCTGCATAGCTCGCTACAAATGAAAGAGCCTAAAAAGCAAGTGACTAAGTGTCCTTGCATAGCTCGCCTAATGAGCCTAAAAAGCAGGTGAGGTGACGACCCCTGCATAGCTCGCTACAAATGAAAGAGCCTAAAAAGCAAGTGACTAAGTGTCCTTGCATAGCTCGCCTAATGAGCCTAAAAAGCAGGTGAGGTGACGACCCCTGCATAGCTCGCTACAAATGAAAGAGCCTAAAAAGCAAGTGACTAAGTGTCCTTGCATAGCTCGCCTAATGAGCCTAAAAAGCAGGTGAGGTGACGACCCCTGCATAGCTCGCTACAAATGAAAGAGCCTAAAAAGCAAGTGACTAAGTGTCCTTGCATAGCTCGCCTAATGAGCCTAAAAAGCAGGTGAGGTGACGACCCCTGCATAGCTCGCTACAAATGAAAGAGCCTAAAAAGCAAGTGACTAAGTGTCCTTGCATAGCTCGCCTAATGAGCCTAAAAAGCAGGTGAGGTGACGACCCCTGCATAGCTCGCTACAAATGAAAGAGCCTAAAAAGCAAGTGACTAAGTGTCCTTGCATAGCTCGCCTAATGAGCCTAAAAAGCAGGTGAGGTGACGACCCCTGCATAGCTCGCTACAAATGAAAGAGCCTAAAAAGCAAGTGACTAAGTGTCCTTGCATAGCTCGCCTAATGAGCCTAAAAAGCAGGTGAGGTGACGACCCCTGCATAGCTCGCTACAAATGAAAGAGCCTAAAAAGCAAGTGACTAAGTGTCCTTGCATAGCTCGCCTAATGAGCCTAAAAAGCAGGTGAGGTGACGACCCCTGCATAGCTCGCTACAAATGAAAGAGCCTAAAAAGCAAGTGACTAAGTGTCCTTGCATAGCTCGCCTAATGAGCCTAAAAAGCAGGTGAGGTGACGACCCCTGCATAGCTCGCTACAAATGAAAGAGCCTAAAAAGCAAGTGACTAAGTGTCCTTGCATAGCTCGCCTAATGAGCCTAAAAAGCAGGTGAGGTGACAACCCCTGCATAGCTCGCTACAAATGAAAGAGCCTAAAAAGCAAGTGGCTAAGTGTCCTTGCATAGCTCGCCTAATGAGCCTAAAAAGCAGGTGAGGTGACGACCCCTGCATAGCTCGCTACAAATGAAAGAGCCTAAAAAGCAAAGTGACTACGTGTTTTTGCATAGCTCGTCAAAAATTTTAACGTTTCAATTACTGTTACTTACCAAATTTTATTAATTGTTGGATTAGGTAATTACTTTGATTTAAAGCTCGTTGACAATCAGCTTGCAAGAAATATGGTAACTCTAAAGATGAAAGGCATGAAATATGTTATGCGCAAAAAATTAAATACATTCAAACACAGGAAGAGTAATGAAAGAAATTTCATTAAAAATGAGAACTGGCTACAAGTATAAAGCTGAAGAAATAGAAGTAAAAAAGAAAAACAAAATTTTCAGTCTCGAGCTGAAGGGCCTGGATCAGTTGAAGATGCTTTGCGCGGAGAAGCAATGGGCTCAGCCTGGGAGGACGTACCAGGAGCATGCTCTGAAGGGATTGGACCAGCCGGGGACAAGTTGGCTTGTGATTTAAAATCTTCAATAATTTCAAGACCTATATCCCCAAAGATAGAAAAATCCATTTCTGGGTAGGACGTCCACAATGTGAAGAGAAAATCACGACCTGTTCTTTCCTCAGCCTCGTCCTTTGCATCTGCAACCCGCACTTCCAGTTCTTGAGCTGCTTGCTCTTTAAAGATCGACAGCTCTTCGAAGGCATCATCAGCGAGACGATTGACGACCTCAGCCTCTTTCTTCATGTCTTCAATACGTTGCTCCGCAGCATCAGCTCGCTGAATGGCCTCCCCCACCTGTTGCCTAAGCACCTCAGCTCGATGCTCAGCCTCCTCGGCACGCTTAGCCACGGTTGCAGCCTCCTCAGCACGTTTGGTTGCAGCCTCCTCAGCACTCTTAGCTGCAGCTCCCATTTCGTCAGCTCGTTTTGTGGCTTCCCCAGCCTGTTTTTCAGCAGCTTCAGCCCGCGCCAAGGCAGTTTCAACTTGGCGATGAAGCACTTCGACCTTTTCTTCTGCAGCTGAAGCCCTCTGCTCGTCCAATTCAGCTCGCTGCTCGGACTGCCTCAGGTCCTCTTTCACCTTGAGAAGCTCGTCTTTTAGCATGATGTGCTCGTGTTCCATCTTCTTTAGAGCTTCCTCAAAGGCTTGGCTTGCAGTGTTCGCCTTAGCGATCTGAGCTTCCTGACCTTCCATTCTGCCCGAAGCTAAGTTAGCTAAATCCTCAGTAGCCGCCTCCAGGTCGAATTCTAGCTTCCTCATCTCATCCTTGGTAGCCTTTGTCTCCCTTTTTCGCTTCATTGCAGCAAGGGCACCCTGGAAATTATGAACGAATTAAAATCTAGTTAAGTAAGGGAATCAACAGATGAGGAAAAATAACTTACCAGCATGCAATGGCGAGCCGTGAACTCATCTAGGTCCTCGCCCTTAAGACACCTATTTTCCAAGACATTCGCGTGATTAAGCATAATTGTTGCCCAGTTGTCAAGGAAAGCGTTTAAGTATCTTCCTCCAGGACCCAGCTCGATGTCTGATCTGGTTGGGGAAGGAGTTCTCTCGCGCTCCGGGATATCGCGTGCATCATCATAAGAGCCACCTCGTCGCGATACAACGGTACGCTTAGTCGCATGACCGCTGGAGCCAGCTCGGGTTGACTGGGGAGCAACCTTAGAAGGAACATCATCTTTCCCAGGCTGCGAATTGGAAGTAGGAGGTGACTGAAGATTTGCAAACACATTTGAGAGAGGCACCTCGTTAGGAGCAACAGTTGAGGAAGCAGTGGCTTTAGCAGCATCATGCACCTCGCTGGGAGCGGCGGTCGCAGGGACAGTAGCTTCATCAACAGCAGGCGCTTCGTTGGATGCAGCAATTGCAGGAGCCTGGTCCTGGGCAGATAGTTTAGAGCGTTTTGAGGGTGCTGCTGGAGTGGCCAAGTCTTCGGCAGGCCGTTTTGTTGAAGGAGTCGAGGAAGCTTTAGATACAGAGGGACTTGCAGGAGGAGATTTCATGAGTATAAGTCTCCTCCTGTTGGCTGGGAGTTTCGTAGAAGAAGGAGCAGGGGCTGGAGCACGAGCTGGGAATGGCAGTGAAGCCCCTGGAGTAGATGTGTGGTGTGGAGAAGATGATGGGTCAGCCTGTGCAGTAGAAGCCACAGGGACTGGGTCTGAACCTGTCCGAACTGGAGCAGGAGCTGTAGAAGAACCTTTTTTAGACGCACCCTTTGAAGGAGTGCGAGTTGAAGACGGCTTCGCCTTCTTTGGTGTGCGAGCTGAAGAAGATCTCGCTTTAGACGAGGTGCGAGTAGGAGCACCTCGAGATGAAGTCTTCCGAGGTGGAGAAGGCGAGCGAATGTTATCCGAGCGAATGACATCCTCTGACGATGAAGAGACTGCTGGCGGAGGTCGGGAAGTAGACGCATCCTGAACAGAAACCTCAAAAACAGAAGGAAGTCTAGGCCTGTCACTCATTTTGCCTATATCTTCCCCAGCTCGCAGAAGATGGGAGTCCGTAAGAGGGGCAAGCTTGTAAGCCCTAAGGATAGCATCGTCAAATCTGCTGCTGATGCCCACGTTGTTCGATTTGGCGAGCTTGTCAAGAGCTCGTTCCTCCCCACTGTTAAGAGGAGACTCGTCCATCTTCAGCACTGCACAACAAATGGTCAAAAAATGATAAGTAATGAAGATACAAGACAAAGTCAGCTCGCTTAAATTTTCTTATGAGTACCTGGTTTTAGGACGAAGCTGAAGTTTCGGAGATCTGCAAGAGATGGGCACGAGATATAAAACCAGCTCGTCTTGTACGGCCCAACGTTGGATTTGCCTTTCGCTTCTCCTTTGGGCAAAAGGTCTTTGTATTGCGACTGGCGAGCTGTGAGATAATAGATGCCATCCGGTTTCTCTCCATCTCCCGCAGACACGGCCTTGAAGGAGTAAAACTGCTGAATAATCCTTGGTGTAGGGGCATGAAGGCCATTCCTGAAGAAGGCTACAGCCAGCGAGATCAACTGCGTATAAGAGTTGGGAGTCAGTTGAAATGGTGCGAGCTTGACTTTGTTGAGAAATTCCACCAAGAACGGTGGAACGGGGAACCGTAACCCCTGCTCGAGATGCTGGGTGCTAACAGCAATGAATCCCCTGGGTGGATAGCAGGCATGATTGTTGGAGTCAGGCAGCAGTATACGGCAACCGAAGGGAATATGGAATTGCTTGACAAGTCCTTCCACCTCAGGACGTTTTAGCGATGTGGGATGACGAGCGAATGCTTCACGAGCCTCTCTTCCCTGAATAGCATGAGTTCGGGCTTTGTCATGCTCGCGAGCTTCATTGCTTGGAATCATCCCCTTGCGAGTTCCACTTGAAGACATCTAAAAAATAAATAAATAAATACATATATATCATTGTAGGAACAACAATGGTGATGGAGCCAGATGAACCCGAAACAAAAAAGTTTTGAAGAAAAAGAAGCCTCACCTTGAACTGTTGACGAGATAAAGAACGGGGAGAAAGGTTGATGATTTTCGAGAAAGGATTGTGGGTCCTGGTTGCTTGAAAGCTTGAAACGCTTGTTTGCTTATGAAAGAAAGTGACAGATGAAAGAAGAAAATGGAAAGGGGCCAATGACTTATATAGACTGGCAAGCGTGAGTCCCAACCGTTAGATCCTTGGAAAGTGTAACCGTCATAGATCTGACGGTGCAGCGCAGAACGGGGCTTTGGAAATCATGCAGCCGTCAGTTGAAGGACGTGCGCATTAAATGTACGTGTAAAGGACGTGCAGACGTCGTTTCAGTTACCACCTGCATGATCGCCACGTGTCGCAACTGAAAAGGTGGAATTTGAAAGTGCACAAAGGCGGTTACAAAAGTAAGCGTGACAAGGAAGCCAACTTTTACCAGCAATTCAAGCTCCCAGCTCGCTAAAGCAAACTGAGAAGCTGGGGGGCTAATGTTATGCATATTTTTCGGACTCAGTAATTGGGCTGGTAAAAGTCCAATTTAGGCCCATTTAAGACCCGATAAGAAGACCCAATGAGGTCAGTGTAGTCAAAGCCCATCAGATGAGGCCCAGTATTGACTCAAAGGCCATCGAGATTTCCAGCTGGCATCAACAGACCCATAAGTGTAGTCAGGTCGCAGCTCGCCGCCTGCGCAGCTCGTCTCTCAGCGAGCTCGAGATTGGGATCACCATGACACATCAGCTCGCTCAGACACGTGATAAGTACAATATCTTCCAGAACAGGCAGTTACCAAGTTCAACCATAATTCTCTCTCCGAATATGGCAATTGCCCAGTCAAACCATGATTCCCTCGTCAGATATGGAGATCAATTCAAATTCAAAATCAGATCAACATTATCTTGAGATAATTATAGCAATTTCCTGATATTATCTAAATATATTAGGAAATATAATTAATTTATAATTTTTTTCCTTATTTTTCCCAATTGTTTAGGGAATGTAATTAATTCAGGATTCTCTTCCTGATTTGCTACAACCAGAATTGTAACACCTCTTTCCCTATAAATAGGGATTAAGATCATTGTAACATGGGACAATATTCAATAACATACTGTCACTCTGCAGAATTAAAGAGACAGACAGTCGTGGACGTAGGCCAATTATTGCCGAACCACGTAAAAGCTCCGTGTTCCTCGTTTGATCCTCTGTTTCTGTCTTTGTCTTTCCTTGGTATTTGTGCTTTCTCACATTGATTGCAGGTATTGGGCATTGATTACTCGTCGACTGAATTCCAACGTCGACAAATGCAAATTAGGATCAGCACTGGAAGCCAGAAGAGGCCAAAGTATTGTTTATCTTTATATCCATTTAAAAACTCTTCTATCTTTAATTTGAAAAAAAAAAAAAAAAAAAGCCTCTTGTATCATTCACAACACAACTACCTGAGTTAAAACTTAAAAATCATATCTTATAAAAATATGAAACTTACTTTATAATTTTATATATTTAACTTTTTTCTTTTTTTTTCAAAATTTTATTATTATTGTTATATGTCATACAAGAAAGGAAAAAGAAATTTAAGTTCTTCTTTAAAGAAAATCCTAACGGGTTTGAAATTAGTACTGAAAAATTTAAATGATTTTTTTTTTCAATCATCAGCGTTTTGTGTTTATGTTAACTATAGTCCTCAAACAAATGAAATAATTTGTAAATGAAAGCTGTGAATATGCTAATTGTTTCCTGTTAATTATTTCCTTTATTCATGAATTATAGTTTACAAATACTCGATTTTTCAATGGGCTATTTTTCAAAACTCCTTTTTATTTTAATAAGAAAAAGGATCCTCTTAATTATTCTAAAATAGACATTAAACTGTTAAGTGTATGTGATATGTTCTGATAGTTAAGAGATCTACCTTAAAAAGTTAATTGTATATGATATGATAGTTAAGAGATCTGCCTTGTAAAGAAGTACCTAATCTCTTGATCAATTATAACAAGACAATTTGAAAAAAAATAAATAAAATAACTATCGAGCACATTTTTTCATCCTTTAATTGATTAGTGTACTTCTTCTACACAATCACATCTGTGACAGAAGTTCAAGTGGCTACACACAATATTATGAGAGTATAATTCCGAATTGCACATGTAATGTTTAATTTCGATAAATTTCAACAAATCCCTAAATGATCCATCAAAATTTTCATTTTATTGTTAATTTCACAAGTGGCTTTAGAAAGGGTATTTTCTATATATATATAAATAATTAAAATTACATAAGCTAATGAAATATTATCAAGGAAAGAAATCATGATTAGTGCAAACCAAAAAGGAAAAAAGGAAGAAGAAGAGATAACTCCATCCACATCTTCCGGTATATGTGTACAAAGAATTTGTAGCAACAAAAAAGCCAAAAATTAAAGTGCCTAGCTATGTCACATTTTGTATATGAAACTTTTTAAATGCACTTTATTTTTCAATATGCCAACCAACTTTCGAAAGAGAGAAAACATATTATTTCAAAAAAGCAAGTGGCAATAAGGCTTTGCTTGGCTATTATTGTTCGATAGGGTTTCCTGAAAATGCTTGGTTGATCTGTACACGTATATATATTCTATTCCATTAATATTCTAGTCAACTATGTTTCTTCCACTTGATGATCTTTAGTAGAAGTGGAACCCAGACACAAATCTATTATTAATTAGAACCCCAATCGTGGCATTCCAAATATGGTAAGGTTTTGCCGTTTATAGAAACTTTGTTAATTAATAATTTGTGTATTACTTTTTCACCACTTTCCAGTCATGGCCTTTGGCTCGAATTTCTGCAAGTTCAATCCTTTTGTAATATTTTCTTTCGTCCAACTCATTCTCCTACTTGGGTCGACTTTATTTGGATGATAGCAGTTAATGGAATTATTTATATTGGACTTGTTTTGTTTTTTTAATAAATTTTAAACATTTAGTCAAAATTTTAACCATTAACGGATCTAAGTTAGCATTCGTTCTTATCAACTTACATCTATAACTATCAAAATTGAGTAGCGATAGCAATAGACATATAGAGACACAAAGAGAGAGCTGAATGGAAATGCCAAGGGATCTGGCATGAAGAGGTGGAGAGTGTAATATGCAGCCAAGAATGACTTGCCGGCACAGTCATTGTAAGTTAACAACTTATTATGATCGACTTATATTTTTGATCCGGCATGTTGTTCTTGGCTACATGGGCTCTCTTCTTCTCATGCAAGACCCTGGATGGTAGAAACTAGCTAGTAAGACGTGAGTTGCACATATATACACATCGATCAGCCAAGTCAATCGAAGGGGCTTGCATGAAGAGCCAGAGAGTTGAGTGCAGTCAAGGATGAGTACTTTCCGGCTAGCTATATATGGCTGAGGCCATTGACGTATATTGATCAATTGAGCAAGGCTTGGTATGCAATTTTGATTGCTTTAATTATGAGTAATTGGCTAGCTAGCTAGCATACATGCCTCATCTGGGAAGTTGTCCTTGGCTATATTTGCCTTTCTTCTTCTCATGTAAGACTTTATTGGTTTAGTAGTACTACAACTTGAGCAGCCATCCATGACTAATTAAGAAAATATAAGATCATCATCATATAATTAGAGGATACAGATAAAAATAAGTACTCATTATTAGCCATGGCCAGTTCATGCATCATGGTTGATAGGTACATTTTGTAGGCGTCGCAGCTTGCATGTGTATTAATTTGTTGTAAATAATAATTAAAGGTTGCCTAGGGCGGTGTCGAAAGTAGATATCGTAAAAGTTACATGTAAGCTAGCTAGGACTGAACGTGGAGTTGATCGGTTAGTGTCTTAAAGCATAGACATCGATAAACAAAAAAATCTCGAGTACAGTGGGATCACCACATACTTTTTGTGTCAAACTTACTGCACGATACAAATGCACTAAAAGATGTTTGTGTATCCCTCCATACTCCCTATAAATTGTGTTTCTCGATTATGATTATATTGTTAGGGAATAAATCTATTTTTTCCCTGTAGGATAATATAATAGCCAAAAAAAACTTTCTAATTAAAAAAAAAAAAAATCATTAAGAACCCCTAATAGTTTACAAAATTAGTTAAAAAAACCATTAATTATTTATCTAAATAGCCAAAAAAAACTCTCTATGCCAACTTGAACCTTAAAAGTCAATTTTTAATCGTTAATTAGAAGGGTAAAATTATCAATTCAAAGTAAAATAAGTTTCAAAAATTTTAAATAAACAGATGAATGTCGTATGTACATGCATCTGACATTAGCAGATTATATATTTTTAAAATAATTTATAATTAAAATCATTAAAAAATTTTAAAATAAAGAATATTAATAATTTTTTAAAAAACATTATGTCCACTGTCCATCAAAATGATGAATGGTGGACATAATTCAACAAAAAAAAAGGCTTAAAAATATTGATATTAAAAATAAAAAAAACCTTAAAAAAATTATGTCTGGTCTCTTTCTTCTCTCCTTGATCTTCTCTCTCCGGTCTCCTCTTCTTCTTCTTCTCATTTCCTTCCATTTTCTCATCTTTTCCTTTTATTTTATTTCTTTATCCTTTAAAGCTTGGTTGGAGACTTGACTCAAATCAAAGTGGGTTTCCAACGATGGAGACCCAGATCGGGTCTCCATTGTTGGATACCTATTCTAATTTGGGCTCTAGGTCTGGTGTTCATCATCAAAGGTAGTTCCCTCTCTTCTCCATCTATCTCTCTCAACTTCTCTCTCTTTTTTCTCACTCGACTTCTCTCTCTTCTCTCTCGACTTATTTCTCTTTGTTCTCCCTCGATTTCAAACTTAAGCAATTGAGTTCATTATAAGATTGTCTAGATCTAGGTTTTGAAACCCAGAAATGATTTTTATCTTCATCTAGTTGAAAATAAGATCTTCAACTAGATGAATATTTTTTATCTTTTTTTTTTTTTACTTTGTTTGAAAAAATAATATTAATGTTGTTCATGTCGATAATGGTGATAAATTTGTGTTTATGTTGATGATATTGATGATAGCAATGGATGAGATGATGGTCATGAATGGGGTGATGTTGATGAATGGATAAGCAAATTTGAGAAGCAAAACTAAGTCAAAAGATGAGGAGTATGGACCCGAAGATGATGAAGAAGGACAACAGATACAAGTGGCCATTTAGGTTGAGTGTTGGAGAAGAGAGAGAGATGGAATCCAATCTGTAAATTGGATTTCCATCGTCCATTGTTTTTTATGGATAGAGATTGGATCTCCACCCTAAAAAGAGCTTCTTTTTAAGCTTTTTTTTTTTATTTGTTATTTTTAAATTTTCTTTTGATTATTTTTTAAAATAATGTCCATTGTCCATCATATTTGATGGACAATAGAAATCTCATAGTATATTTTTTAAAATTATTAATTTTTTAATTATAATTTATTAAATTATATTTTTGTGCCACTGTTAGGACACATTTTTTAGTAACAAAGTTAACAGAAGGGAAAAATGAGATTATGTCAAACTACAAGGGAATTCTTAGTGATTCTGTCAAACAATAAGGGGGTCCTTGGTATTATCCCTATTGTTAACAATGCAAGTATAGTAGCAAATATATATGTACATGGTAACAAAAAGTTTGTACTTAACAGTTGTGCTGGTGTATGTAATGATTTATTTTATATGCATAACAAATTATCAATATAATGTAAAAAAAAAGAAAGAAAGAAAGATAATTATAATAACGTGGTTGATTTGGGATTTCAATATCATTTATTCTTTTGTTTCCTGTTACACTAGAGTGAATTATTTTATTTAAGTTTTCACTTTATCTTAATTTTCAAACTTACATTTTTTTATGGACTCTTGGATTAAATCTAATGACCACTAAAATTCCCTGTAAGTTACAAAAAGTGTATGGTAATATAACTCCTAATAATCCGTTTAGTATGCATGACACGAATTGATTTTGTATATCGTTTTTAACTACTATTTTCAATTGAATTCCTCTTCATAAGTAGAATAAATTAGTCGTTACTATCATTGTAAAATTCCCACGAAATTTTAGGCTTACCCTATCGTAGCCCAACTAATCTTTTCTTTTCTCTTGTAATGGGCTGACCAACGATCTTCTTTCACCATCTCTCTACACTCTACTTGTAGTCTTGTGTGTAGAATTTGTCGGCTTTATGACCTAATATCATACAAAATGAAACTCACAAGCATGATAAGCATTATGCTACCATTAATCTTTGATTTATTATTGGTTAATTCATTTATCAATTACTAAAATAGCTATTATTATTTTTAGCTAATTGGTGTGTATCTTTCATTTCTCACATTTGTGGAATTGTGATAGGGGGTTTAAGTTTCACATATTGTGCAAAAACTTAGATAGATATGAAAGTAAATATTAAAAATATGAATATAATAGCTAACTTCAATAAATCTTGACAAAATTTTTTGAGTGATTGTTTTACATGTGAAGCAATATATATATATTGACAAACATGTGAAGCAATATTTGTGCTAGCACCAATTGCATGATCCACATCGATTAGATGACTTTTAAAACTCTGGCCCAATATGAATATTTGGCCATCCCAACCGTAGCCCAAAATTTTGGGCTACAAAGGTCCAAGTCAGGACACCCCAACATGTGCAACATATTCCCACCTGATTTTTCGGCCAAGTCAATCCAGTTAATAAAAGCAAAAATATCCCCTTAATGACCGATCATATCTCTCTCCTTAAAAGGCCAACTACGACTTGACAACCATTACAGGGAAAATTACCAACTTTTTCCCTGACAAAATTCATGCTTTTATAAAGATGGTAAGCTTTAGATTCTTTCCTTTTTAACATCACATCTGTATTGAATCATAATATAGTTGCAATCTATAGAAATTGTTTTTTAAACTAACAATCTATTAAAAAAAAAGGGAGATATATCAATCAATAAACATATTTATATGTAATAATTTCAAAATATCACATTTTGTACCTTATTTATTATTTTTTTTTGAGAAAATTTTATACCTTATTTATAATACAAGTGATTAATATATTTTTCAGTTTATATCTACAATAAATGTTCATAGGTATTTACTAGTATATATTAGAAATTTTCTTCATACAATGAGAAAAATTTTCTATATTATAAGAGTAAATTTTTGGATAATATACGTAAAATCTATCATCGATAAATTTGCTAAATTAGAAAATACCGATATTGAAGTACCTTATATAAAAGTAACGGGTAATGTTACAGTATTTAAAATTTTATATAAATAATTTGACAAGTTTATATATAGCTAACACATTATCAATATATTATTCTATAATTAAGTAGTTATTACATATCATCTTGTTATATCATTGGAATAAAAATTTTAAATTTTCGATAAGTTTATCATGTGAAAATTTTAACTAAAAGTGTATATGCATAACAATATTTGAAATAATGTTAGACTTTCCAAATTTTATGTTTAAATTCAAACTCAAATAATATGATATATGAGTCATCAATACTAATTAATTATCATCTAATCTTTTGGTACATAACTACATTTAAAATAATACTAAGCTTTCCAAAATTTATATTCAAATTTAAACTCAAATAATATGATATATAAATTATTAATAACAATTAATTATCATATAATCTTTTATGATTTATAAAGTGTTAATAATTCATATACCATATCATTTAAATTTAAGAAAAAATTTTAAAAAGTCTAACCTTAATCTTATATTTTTTATAATTCTCTTGCTAAAGTTTGTCAATAAGATAAAACGTCATTAATTGGACGACGGTCAAAACCAATGTTTCTTTTCTTGGGTGGGTTTTCATGGACACATGACATCCCTCAATCTTTTGCACGTACAGATTTTAACCGGCACGTGCCGAACTCTCACCAACCTCCAATCAAAGCCACCGGCTGGCGACGGTCACCGTACAGCTTTAAACGCGAAGTCCATAAAAAAATTCAGTTGGTGTGTCATGTGCGATATTTAATATCAACACGTCAAAACACCTCACCTGGCAAAACAAATACAAATACGAAAAACAAAAAATTTGAATCCCAAAATAAGATTTGCGGGTTTTGGTGGCTAACAATCTGGTTGATGGCGGCCTTAAAGCTCGTGGTTTTCTCTCTGGTATTTGCCCTAATTTTGGGTGCCGATGGAGAAGACCGACTCACTGGAACGGACGGCGTCGATTCGTCGACGGCTCTCAAGATCGAATTGGACCAACTCAAGTCAAAGATCCAAGTTCTCGGTTAGCATTTTTAGTTTCTTCTCTGTTTGATTGTTGTTCTTGTTATTATCAACAGTGAAATCTCTACTTGAATTAGCGTGATTAGTTGGAATCGAATTTAGTACTGGTGACTAGTGAGTGTTATGTGTTTCAATAGTGATTGGATTGGGTGATGTCACCGAATCATGCATGCTTGTCTATTATTAGCGGAACTTGATAAAAATAAAAAAATTCACTTTTTTTAAGATAGAAAATTTGGTTTATGTCTTTGTGTTTGTTTAGTGGATTAATGTTGGTTACTATGGGATTTTAATGAAGAATATCGAATCGATGAGAAGACGCGAGAGTTGAAAAGCAAGGACGAGGTTTTAGCTCAGAAGGAGAAACTTATTCAGGAGAAATCAGATAGCATTTCGTCTATGCAGAAAGAGTTGTCGTCGCTCCAGGTGTGTGTGTGAATTGAAAAATAGAGTGGATGTGTTTATTGTTGTAGGAATAGAGAGTTGCATGTTTTGGATATATAATATAGAAAGCGATTTTTGTGTTGTTTAGAAAAAAGGCAAGTTAGATGCTGCAGAGCAGGTGGGGAAGGCATATGCACGGGCTGGTGAACTTGAGAAGCAGGTGGGGAATTTGGATAAGTAAATGAGTTACTTTTGAAATGACTGTGTTTTGCTAAATGTTACTTCTTTTTGCAGGTTGACAAGCTCAAGGAGGAAACACAGAGACAATTAAAAGAGAAAGAGGCCTTGGAAGCTCGGGCAAATGAAGCTGATAAGAAGATAAGTGAATTGAAAGCCAAATTGGAGAATGTAAGTTTTATAGTTGGTAGAGTCTTGCAAAGGCTAAATTCTGTTGTTGTTGTGTATTTCTATTACTTCTGCTTACTATATGCATCCAAATGCTAACGAAATAGATGCATGTGCGTACATTTGACCAGCTAGGTGCTAACTGATCTGATATCGTCAAGACTGTGGTTTTGCTTGCTTGGGATGCTATTATCTATTTTCCTGCAACCATATGCATTCATGCACTTTCATCATCTGCTTTTTCTTTATAAATTACTTTTAGTGTTTCCCATGAAACTCGTGTGTACCTTAATATTATCCTGTGTATTTGATATATTGATATAGAATTGTGTTCCTTTTACAGCTTCAAAAGATTAATGATGAACAGAAGAGCAAAATTCGTAAAACCGAACGTGCTCTTAAAATCGCTGAGGTATCTTAGGAACTTACTGAAACTTATAGTTTATGCTCGACTCTGGAAATATGTTTCTCACATGCAGTTTCTGGTTATTTTTTCCTCTTTCCCCTTTTTTTGCAGGAAGAAATGATGAAGGCAAAGCTTGAGGCCACTTCGAAATCTAAAGAGCTTACAGAGGTCTGATCTTATTCTATCTGATATATTTTTCTTTCATGTTAGTTTATCATTTGATCCACTTATGACTCATCTGAGAGATTGAATTTTGAGGCTGATCCACATTTCGGGTTCATGATCAGGTTCATGGTGCATGGCTTCCGCCCTGGCTTGCTGTACATTTATTTCAATGTCAGGTAAAAGCAGCGCATTGTGTAGCTTGTGTACCATCAATTTCCTCTTGTAATTCTTGCTTGTTAATTTTTTTCAGTCCTTCATTGAGACTCGTTGGAATCAGCATGGAAAACCTGTCATGGATATTGCAATTCAGAAGGTATTGTTTTTTGAGTACCTCGTAGTTAACTGACTCTTCATACATGACTTGGTTGGAAACTGCCATATCCTTAACTTTGTTGTTATCGGAAAAAAGTTTTTGGTAATAATACAGTTGTCATGCCTGCCATGGTTTCTTCACTATTCACTAAACGAGGTATTTAAACTTGTCTAGGCACTGGAGAAAAAAGCCCAAGCTGAAAAGTGGGCTGAACCCCATGTGGAAACAATGAAAACTGTAAGCTCTTTTTTGTTTCGTTATTTCTGTTTTTAATGAAATTTATGCTAAATGTTGTCCTTTCTATATGAAAAGGTTGATTCTCTGCTTATCTAATGATTACATGGATTCTTTCTTCCATCATTTTGAAGAAATGGATCCCTGCAGTTAAGGAACAGTGGCTGGTTTTAAAAAAAAAGCTGAACCGCATGTGCAATTGTTAAAGACTAAAACAATTGAAACTTATGAGGCATCAAAGGCTGCAATAACTCCACATGTTACAAAACTACAAGAGATTGTTGATCCTTACTATCAGGTACATATCCTATATTTCACTTTTTTATTTATCCGGTGTGTTTAAACATACATTCTAAAGCTCACTTCAATTGGTTACAGCAAGCTAAGAAGTTCAGCAAGCCATATATCGATCAAGTTGCTACTGTGGCCAAACCTCACGTTGATAATGTGCGAGTGGTATTGAAACCATACACCAAGAAGGCAGTTCATGCTTATGGAAAGTTTCTGAAATCTGCAACAACATACCATCAGCAGGTATCAGTATCTGTTGCTATAATTGTGAAAGCGAGTGTAGCTGTTTTGCCCATTTTAAATTATTTTCTAAGCTTTCCCTGGTCTTTCTATAGAGACCCTGTGTGAATATGAAATCTGGATGTGATGTTTTAGCTGGGTTTATCTTATGTTTTTCACATTTCTAATTAGAAATATTATAGCATAATAACTTATTTTGCTTTGTTTTATATTAAGGTGCAAGCCTCTGTGAAAGAAACACTGAAAAAGCATGAGTTGACGAGGGCTCTTACGACTAAAGAGTTAGAGTGGTTTGTGGTATGTGCGAAATTCTTATTTCCCATGATTTTAACAATTATATTAATCTGACA
This sequence comes from Litchi chinensis, assembly GCA_019925255.1. Lineage (NCBI taxonomy): Eukaryota > Viridiplantae > Streptophyta > Magnoliopsida > Sapindales > Sapindaceae > Litchi > Litchi chinensis. The sequence goes on along the minus strand of CM034461.1, from coordinate 49,431,290 downwards.
AAGTTTTATCATTAATATGCGTGATTACTTGACATTGCCATCTTACTTCTTGGTAAAATGATTCTTGCAGGCATCTGCTTTGTTGGCCTTACCTATCATCATTTTGTTTAGAATTCTTTCAGCTATTTTCTGGTTAGTATCTAATTAGCTGTTTAATCTAGTGACGAATTTTACACCCATACTTTCAGTTACAATTTTTGACTTTTTAGGTTAGCTATTGTGCCTATTTACATTTCTGATACATATTTTCATCTATCCAATTTCTGCAGCAAGAAAACAAAGAAACTGTCACGACACGGTCAGGGCCACCATGGTCGTCGTAAGGCTAACAAGCGCGGGCATCCAGACAATGGCCAGACAAGTAGAATGTCATGACTTTTATCACTGGTCTGTTTCTCTTTGGGGAATATCTGTCCTGCTCTTCTTCATGATGGTTTCTTGACATCTAGGCACACAATACTTGATCGTAGCAAATGTTGGAATGATGAGTCAGTTCGAATGTTAGCATAATACGTGCAAAGGATGACTGATAGATAATTTCTAATATCGCAAAATGCATATGATCAGGGTCATGTGGGCGGGGCAGTCCAAGTTAGGCCAACACAAATCTTTGTAGCAAATGATAGATGTGATGCATGATTGATCATAGTATTATTTTGTTCAATACCTTGGACTTCATGTTCGATGATTAAAGTATTTTATGTCTGATTGTTATCATGCTCCGTCACGATTGGATATAACGATGCGGCCTACTAAGTAATGGTTGTTTTCAATTCGTGCAGATGCAATCGATGCTTTCACATGGGTTTTTTGGGGCTACCAAGTCCGATTGATGTCAACGAGAACAGATGACTCTTGAATAGCTCCAGCATCTCTTTTTGTTTTAAAGTCGGAAAAAAATCGTTTTGGAACATTTTCACACTACATAGATAGTCATGTCCATTAGTGTAGAAGTCAAAAGTAAGATGCAGCAGCTTGTCTTATTTATGTTGTAAGAGTTGTAATCTTATTTGTTTATTTTTATATCTTCAAGTTCTGTTTTCGGGATTATGTGTTCTTTGACTTCTTTCTAGATAATTTAATTAAAGAGATTATTTATTTCGTGGTGATTCTCTTTCTTTGATGATTTGTGTTATATCATAAAATGATTTTTCTAGGAGGAGTAAGGGGTTATTTTTCTTCAGTCTTTTTTTTTTTTTTGGTTTTTTTTTTCTTTTTAAACTTTCAAATCATACATTGATATGGGCCATTGAATTTAATAAATTTAATGGTCAATAACCCGATTTTTTTTTAAAGACTTTTTCATAATTTTTCGATATGTTAGCATAAAAAAAATATAATGAAGGGTACTTAAAATAAATAAATAAATAAATAAAGGGCTAAAGATTGTTATGTTTTTTGTATCATTTCAATTCGAATCTCTTTAATTAAAAGTCAAAGTGAAAAACAAAGGATAGTATCTTTATTCTTTACTCAAATAATCGTCATCTTATCAATAAACGTTCTTCATAATATTGAAATTCTTCATGGCCCTTCAAGAAATAATGCAATATCATAAAATAATACAATTTTTAAATTTGTGAAGTAGGCTACGTCCGAGATGCGTGTTGGGGGCCTAATATTGAAAGGCCTTTCCGGAGGCCTGGTTTGGACAACTCTAGGCCTTGGTTGCCAAAATTTAACACGGCCCATAACATGGCGTCTCACTAAATATTGTTTGAAAATGTATGAAAATGACTTAATTCAGGTTTCTAATTATTTATGGTGAGCTCATAATTGTTTAATCAACACTATGGAAACTTACAATAATCTTGATTTTCTTTTCTAAATTAGTTTGAAAATGTAGGAAAATCATTTAATTAAGATTTCTGATTGTTTCTGGTGAGCTCATTATTGTTTTGTTGAGTTACGGTCCTTACGGACTCTTGAATTCTCACCAATCGTAGCTAACAGTCTGACACCAGTAATAGCTAACTGAAACCTGTAATTTTTCTTACTTTTGTACTCATTCTGTTTTAAAATTTACATACCAAACTCACTTTGATGAAGTTTATTAATTGTTTACTTTAAGGTCGATATTATGATAATGCTTCAGTTTTACATGCATGCTAATTCTGCTCACCTATTTCTTTAGGCTTTGTTGATCACTTTGAGAATTAAACTATGGTAATTACAAAATCACATGATTTGTAAACATAACTATTCATTTTGATGTTGAACAACCTCGTATGGATGAGAAAAGACGAGAGTTGAGAATCAAGGACGAGGTTTTACGTACCTCAGTAGCAAAAACTCATTCAAGAGAAATTAGATAGCGTCTTTTGTCCTTGCAGAGACGTCAGTACTCCAGGTATTAGAACAAGTAGATTTGATTTACTGGTTGGACTGTTGGACAATTTCTGGATATGATTTTTTTTTTTTTTAATTTACACTTAGGAGAGTGGGGTTCAAATTTAAAACCTCAATTTCATTCAAGGTTTTGGTTATTACTAGGCTACATTATGATAATTAACATATTTTGGGGATATAACTAATTAGAAAGTGTTCCGTACATTGTTCATTTTTTTTTTCAAAAAGGACATTGCATATATCTATACGTCACGAGCTCTGATGATTTTTAAGAGCTCTAGCATCTCTTTTTGCTTTGAAATCGAAGTATAAAAAAATAAAATAAAAAATAAAATATATGTTTTGGATCCCTATTAGTGTAAAAATCAATGTATGATGGGCATGCACTTGTCTCAGTTGTAAGAGAGGTGTAATCTGATTAATTAATTAATTTTTTTTATTTAATTTTCAATTTCTGCTTTTGAGATTATGTGTTCATTCTAAATAATTTATTTAATTAACGAGCGGATTTATTTGGTGATAACTAACATTTATGGAGTTTCTCATTTGTTTGATGATTCCTCATACGTAAAATAATAGGATCTATTATTCTGTGGTATTTCATAATAATAATACATTTGTCAAGCGAACGAAAGAGATGATCAGTGTGTGGGAGGGATCTAAACGTAAAGAATTCTATCTATTAAGCAAAACTTTCTCTTTGTATGGAGTGATACAGAAAGGCAATAAAGGAACAAGATAAAAGCACATAAACTTGTTTAATTACTCGATCGTTTTAACGATTCACAATTGAGAGAAAAGATAAAGAGGGCAAAAACAGAAAATATCATCAAGATGCTCCTAGATTAGGGTGGTGACTGATGACTGATGATTTTTCTACTCTAAACAAAAACATTTGTAGCTGATCATAATTTTAGCTGGGTATATTCTTTTATACCCTTTTGCACCCCCAACATGATATTTGCATTACAACTTAACAACAACTAATTATAGTCAAGTAAAACATATTTAGATCCATATATAGCTATTCTACATAAACATACACTTACTCATCATCTCATCTGTAGGTTGGTGAATTTTAACTTATTGATCTCTCTTTTGATCAATAAGAAGGCCAGTAGCTATCTAAATCCATGCAATTCTCCATGCTCATGTATCTATTTCCACCTGCATTTGCGTTACTAATATCCGCACCGTACCCGGTCTCCGGTCCAGCAAAAGTAGTAGCATTAACATTAACATCCTGGGGATTCATTGGTTGGGTTGGAGGCGGCATTGGCCTCAAAACAGGCGGTGCGGCGGCAGCTCCGCCTCCGAGATTCAAGTTTAGTCCCGATATGGTGAAGCCACCTGCTAGTGGGTAGTTCATTTGGGGTTGAATTGGTAGGTTTACACCAGTTGAAGATGCACCACCAGCTCCTCCTCCTCCTCTTAACATCCTTGTAAGCTCTGCGAGTTGATGGTCAGCTGCGGTTGGCATGTAGGTTCTTCCATTAACGGGGAAGTGGTGATGGTAGGTCTCAGCTGCAGCTTGTAGCATTTGAGATGGTAGAACACTTGGTCCTATTTCGAGACTGTACGGATTTACAGCTCGAGATTGGTTTGAAGGGAACTTTTTGGCTCCTGCACTCTTCTGGAATACACGACAAACCACCCATTCATCCTGTTGAATTTCAACACAGGAAAAGGTCAGATAATTGCATGCAAAAGTATAAAAATATACGTGAGTACATGAATGTATAAAAGTATATGTGAGTACATGAATTATCTTTAAACTAATATAAAATATTGGTGAAGAATGAAAAATATATTCCAAATATCTTATTTGAAATCTGAAATAAAGGGAAATTGATTCGATTTTAAATTATATTAAATTTGTTTCTCTTTATTAATTTTACTTATCAGAATAAGATGCATATCACAATATTATATATATAACTAGGATTATACGTTTATTACATATGATATGATTTTATTGGATGAATATACTAGTAACACATAATAGATTCTTTCTCTATCAATGTATAGCTTCGCTCTTAATTCATTTTATTTAACAAAAGTCTAAAGTAGATGAGAAAAAACAGAAGAGAATTAGCCAAAAGAAAAGAAGAAATTAGAAAGAAGAAAAAAAAAGCTATCATAATTATTTTACTTGGTATTGAGGTCTGGGGTGTGCATATATATATATATATATATAATTAATTAATTTAATATCAAACTACGTAGAATTAGTCCTTTGGAGTTTCTTTTGGCTTCAAATTTAAGTTTTCAATGTCTATATCTATATATCCTATTGAAGTGCTTTCGTGCAACTTTGCCAATTGGTGACAAGTCTAATTAGAAACATATATATCTTGTTGAAATAACAAAGCTTCGTCATATTAATTTCTAGACTAACAAAGAGGATCTTTCAAAGCCATTATTTTATATCTATGCAAAGCCATTATATCTTAATTAAATACTCCTATATCATAATTATAGCAGTTGAAAGACTAGAATCAATACAATTTTGGATTGATTGAAAAAAATTACCTTAGTAGTTCGAAAGGCAGCTTTCGAGTGCATACGATATTCGTGCATAACCCAGTTGGTTTTCTCTCCTCTGGGAGCTCTCCCTCTATAGAAAACCAATGTTTTCTTCATGCCAACCATTTCTGATGTTACACTATTGAAGATCTCTTTGTCTTTTCCTGTGGTCTTCCAATAACCTGTGTTGGTTGCTCGGTTTGTTCTCACCCCAGTTGGGTACTTCCGATCCCGAAGACTGAAGAAATACCACTCTTTTTCTCCCATTTTTGCCTTCCCTGTTTGGAATAACAAAGGAGGAAAAAAAATTCACCTTCATGTTTATTGAAGAAATGAATTAGAGAAAATATGTACGCTACAATCTTTGAAAAGAATTATATCCGTTGAAAACTCAGATCCTGCATGTGAACTAAAAACTAAATTAATTGATTATATTCTTACTACATCAACGCAAACATTTAGATCTAAACATTCACTAAGATGTAATCGTGAATGATCGTAAGAAGTTATATATATCATAATTATAATTATTATAGCCACTCAACAAGTCATAGTGAATTATCATAAAATTATAAGTTGACAACATCGTGATCAAGACCACTTATGACTAGACGAAAGAAACAAAAAAATATATATTGTGTTTAAGATTTGGTAACCATATGTGATTCAAGGGTACATATAAGCAGTGAAAGCTCATAATAATTGGAGTGTCACGACTACCTGGGAGGTCCCAAGGCTCGCATTTGTTGAGATCAACATCACCAATTGCTCTTCCAGTAAAATTAGCATCCGAAATCTTGTTTGCAAGATAGTAAGTGATGAGTTCTTCATCGGAGGGATGAAACCGAAAACCCGGTGGCAACGTTTCAGCTTGCTGGTCCTTCCTCTCTCCACCTTGATCCATTTCTATGATCTTCTCTTCGACTTGTTTCTTCCCCTTGTGATTGGTTTGGTTCTGTACTAAATCAAAATGACACGAAACAAAACGAGAGTGAGGAAAAATATCTATTATTAGGAGAAGTTGTTGCAATATGCAATTTGGAGCTTCCAAACAAACCCTAGAAAGGCTTCAATATTGAAAACTTGTAGGATCTAATAAGTAGCTTACTTGCATGGAGAAAAAGAAATTCTTAGATTAGGTCTTGATATTTCTCATATGATCAGTAGTGATAAACATAAAAGAAAAATATTGGGTATTCTAGATTATCAAGGTGTAAAGGAGAGTTTTGTGAAGCTTTATAATTTCTTACTAACCATGAATAAGAAATGTGAGAATTTAAGCTTCTGGTTTGAAGAAAAAACAATTGATAAGGGTGTGACTCTGAAGCCCTCACCTACTATGGACCTTCACTTACAAGGTACACCCACGTCGGTCCAAATATCCATGCTTTTAATAATATGGGAAGTCACTCAAGAAATCCCTTTTTTTAGGATATTTACATGATCGCCCACTTGTCCATCTGCCTTGAAACTATATGTTATCCATCATATAGATAAAAATTGTCAAAAATAGGACAAATATTATAGTAAACAATTTCAAAGTAAAAAATAAAAAGGATTAGTTACTCTTATTATAAGCACATAAGGGCATAAATAATAACAATTTTGTATTACATAGTTATATAAGATGTTAAATAGGAGTATATAATATAAGTTAAGAATGAAAATAAAATATAATTATATAGAGTTTACTGATAATAAGGATTTGGTCATGCAAATACGACAGTCACGTAGACAAAATCCACTCCTGCACGTAAATCCCGTTTATATTCTGACCAAAGTACCAAACAAATGTGTACACATTCTGCCAGCCAACTTGCACGTGATAGTGGATTATTTTTTCGTTCTTTGAATTCAGATCCGTTCAACCAATGTTTGCTTGCCAAGTCATCAGCAGACTTGAACCCTGTGGGTACCCCTCTTGGAATGATAAGACCTGGGACGATTTGTCTTCGCTTGCATGTAGAAGTAATGAAATATAGGAGAGGAGGCATGCATGGGGGTTCCCTGGGACGCCAACTACTGGAATATTTTATTGATTGTTTCCTGGGAAAGTTTTTCGACTTCTTTAGGACCATTTTCCCGGATTCCCTTGGCTCCTTTAATTTTTTTTTTTTTTAATCATTTGGGATTCATTGTTTTCTAGTGTAGATGTTAGTATGTTTTAAAATTAGCAAGAGCTCAGTGTATAGAGTTGCGTTGCATTTTTATATATGTTTCGAATTATAATTGCATATATATATATATATATATATATATGATAAATGATCATGACTTCAATTTTCCATTATAAAAAGTGAGAAATGCTGTATCAAAGAATTTTTGATATACTTTTTTATTTCTTAATATAGATATATTTATTGATCTCGATCAAATAGAATGTTGGGGCATTTTTTACGGGTAATTAGATTTGTTGAGGCAATACAAGTTTTGTTATTGTTAGTGCTCTTGAAAAATAGATATAAATCAGCATAATATATACTAATACATGCGCGCATGCATATATATATATATGTATATATAAGCACACACATACTAACGGATCCTTTTGGGTACATTTATGGTATCAATATACTTGTCGAAAAAAAAGTAATTGCATTTTAAATATACTACATGTAATTTATTGTATCTTTATTATATCTAATTACAACTACATGAATTGGATTATATTTATAATAATCGATAAGTATGATCATATTTACTGATTGTAATAAGATATATTTAATTGTAATAAGATATAATAAAATACAATAAATTACAAATGCAATCACTCATTTTTTTTATTAAGTGTATCGATACCTCAAATATATTAAATGCGTTATATATACATACATACATACATATATACACACACACTAAAAAAAAAAGCTAATGATCGACACAACATTCAAGGAAAAGAAAGATTTTGTATATGAAAGAGTATAGGGTTTAGTTCAACCAAAATACTGAGAAAAAGAATAAGTGAACGGAATAATGTACGGCCGAAAACACTCATACAATTAATGCGAGAAAAATATTTTCTATCAACAAAACAATAAAGGGTTTATGTACAAACGTGAGTTAGATCACATGTGCTTCTAATTAATGCAAAAAAAAAAAAAAAAAATCATTCGAGTAGGAGTTTAAAGAAGCTATATAGGAGAACAACTGCTTCAATGGGATAGGGGTGTACATCCATTTCACATATATATGTATTGTTCTTGACAAACGGTCTCTTTTGATGATATTTTTGAATTTAATATAAATTAGTAAATATGGAACAGGATTCTAATATTTGATGGACTTACATATGGTGTGATACGTTGGTGCCACTAAGGCTTTTTTCATGCAATAACGATTACAATCCAATAATTTACTTTATATTTTTTTCATCATATTATTCATATATATTTAAGTATGATTAGGTACTTCTTCTCGTTGAAGCTCTTGTCTCATTTAGAGGGATCAATTATATAAAATCCCATAGCTGGCTCCATCTTTTTCTCATACTGGAGAGATTTACGTATGATGAGGCATGAATGGTCTTCCTATTGAAGCTTTTCTCACATGGAAAGAGATCACAGAGCCAATAGCTTGCTCCACCTTTTTCCTGTCAACTTCGATCCTGTAAAGGCCTCTTGTTTGGACGATCATAACTATGTTAATTTGGGCACACTTTCTTGAGTACGGCTACCTCCTAGCTACCTAGTGAACATATTTCATTTTTTTTGCTACAGGAAGTTGCGCAACCAAACCAAAAGGTCAATACATGCCCTCAACAAATTGTTCATTTTCTCCTTGTCTGTCAATTAAAATATAGCTCTCTAATCCTCTTGGAGGCTATTAATTAATTTGTTAAAAACTTGAAAGTGTTCATATTCCTTTTTCATGCATATAATTATTAAAACTTAATTGTTCTCTTCTTCATTTTTCTCTTTTTCCTTGATAAATAAATATGAGAGAATATATATAACTAGGGTTTGATCAGTTTCTCTGCTTATATGGGAAGTAAAAAGAATCAGAGAAGGTTCATGTGATGTGAGAGACCAAGTTTCATTCATATTTGCTGTGCGGTATACATCTCTTTCTCCTCTTGCACTTTTTCTTTGCCTACTTTTCCAATAATCCAGCAACTTTCACCGTGGATTCAGCTTCTTCATATATAATCAGACACATCAATAGATTACACTCTCCACGAAATCAGCATTTGAATCAAGAACCAAAACAAGAGTACACAGAAAATCTTGTCTCTATTTACGTGTAGATTAACCATAAACTTGGATCCTTGACATTGGCGTTCAAAATGATGATGTTAGCAATTACCCAAATTTTTCTTTTGATTGTTTCTTCGAAGAATCACTACAACACGTTTAATAACTAATTTTGTCTCTGAATGCCAAAAGAAAATAATAATAAATAAATAATAGTCACTTTACGTGTTGTCTATGTATTATCGGGAATTGTAATTGTAACACTTTTGGTCTTTGATGATCATAATCTTCTTTTAAGTGACTGTTAGTTATGATTTTGGAAAGATTGAGAGGTATGCCTTTGCATTATTAAGCAATAAGATTTCTGAGAATTTTAAAAATAATGCAGTACTATTGTAACCATCTATCACAATCTATTTTGCTTACTTTTCAAACACTTCAAATATGTTATTACACAAGTGTCTTGATCAATGTCTACCTACTCTTTACTGACAAATTACTCATTTGCGGAATTAATCAAAACAATGAGTTTGAAACGTGATTGATTGGCATATGCATGATTAATGATAAAACTGGGAAAGACTATGAGGTTCTTATAATCAATCACCAACAATTTTTTCAGTGTGGTTATAGTAGATTAATTTTGTTCGACTTATCAGCTTAAAAACGTTAAATCTTACTAATTACGTATATTTGAAATGAAAAATATTAGAATATATGTCTATTGGAAATAAATATAAACACACAAACACGCAAAGAATTTCTACAGAAAAAGATAATGTGATCAAACATCTAAAATGATATGGCATAAATGAATTTGATCTTAGACAGAAAAATCTATGAAAAGTCATATATATTATTATGGATATATGTGAAAATATCTTTTAAGAATTAGAAAATATCTTCCCAAATAATTTAGACTAATCAATAAATTAATTCATCAACTTGTTAACATAAAATTTGTACAATACGGATTTATACCATTAAGAGTACAAGAAATGATTAATTCCACGGTCTTTTTTTTTTTTTTTAATTAAGATTGTCACGTGTCAATCTCAATTCTTAATTATTATAGTTGAGCATTTTTATATTAGGTTAAACTTTTGATTTGATGATAACTAACATGGTATTAGAGTTTGGAGGTCTTTGGTTTAAATCCTTTCTCCCCCCTTGATATAAAAATAATTTCGTGACATATGTTATACGGTAATGAACATGTAACATATATCGATATCGTCACCTATATCTATTCACGTGTATACGTGAGGGGACATATCACGTGTTAACCTCAAATTTTAAATACTATAGTTGACTCTTTCCTATCAATTTAAACTTTTTGATTGATTATAACTAACAAAGATTAATAAAAGAATCCAAATTAATTAGCTTGCGTGTGTAGTTGCATAAATAATATTTAGCCAATTACCATTTTTCTTGATCTCTTCTCTAATATGATCTACTAAACGGTTGTATTTTATTGTCTCCTCTCAAAGAGCTATATTTTTTATCATATGATTATAATTTCTATTTGAATCATCAATCAATTATCAGTTTTTAATAATTCAACAGACATCTGTCAATATACAATTCAATATATATATATATATATATATATATATATAAAGCCAAAAAGACTAATCAGAAATGGAGTTTAGTAGCTAGCCTTCTTCTACATTTCAATTATTAAACTCACACTAATAGACTTCTGGTTTTCATCATTTTGTTCAACTCTCTAATTTGTTTATTTTATCAAAACTAAAAATAAGGAGTGCTAAAACTTGAGAAGTTATTCTATCTAATTTTTCATGAAAGAAGATGTTTACATGTATGTGTATATGTGTGATATATAGTTTGATTTTTCGTTAAGTTTATTTTGTTTTCTTAACATCATTGATATATATATATAATATATATTCAAACATAGAAAAATTATCATCGTATTTCCATTCAAAATCTTGTTATAATCGTATTATAAATTAAGTTTGCGTGTCCATTCACATAACTACTCCGGGAAAAGATTATTGTTTATCATCTATTACTTCACCAACACGGTTCTACGGTTTCACATTTCATTTTCCCCTCTGAATGAGTCGCGTTAAACTTTCCAAAATATTTTAACGACGACTATTCGACTCTTGTGGTGAAGTAGTTGACAAGTATTTTTCAAGAAAACTCTATAGAAAGAGGATGAAAAAACCCTAATTAAGCTGTTATTGATCATTCAAGCTTGGTATGCTACTTGTCAAGCACTTCAAAATATAATAAGAGGACAAATGTTTAATCTCAATCTCAATCGTTACGTCTTTCCCGGTATGCACCATCAATGACACAATGATTAATGAACTTTTATATAAAAAATACTACTAATAAATATCAGAGTTGTTGGTGTAGTGATCATACAAGAAATTAAAATGATCATCAACAACAACAAGAGAGTATAATGCTGGTGTGATTTTGTTTCCACAAGGGTTTTAAAAACGTAGTTGAATTAAACAAACAGAATTACCGAATCATAAAAGATAGTTAACTGTGAAGAAGAACCAGTCCTTGTAGATGAATACAACTTGCACTACTTACTGTGTAAGTAATATACAAGTTCGTTTTTAGTTGGCGTATGAGCTAGTGTGTTTGTTTGCATTTATTTTCTTGTTACTTGATCCATTCTATAAAAATTTTGCTTGGATAAGTTAGGTTGGAATTTATGATATATATATTTACATTATTCTAACCAGAATTTACATTTAAGCTTCTGAAAAACAGAAAAATTAATTGATAATTATAAGAGATATATATATATATATATATATATATATATATAGAGTTTAGTTTCAGCAGGTTCATTCATGTATATATATTTTTATACACGATATAGTCACATCAAATAACCATTTCTAAGGTTATTAAATGAGTCATCAATTTTAGTAAAAGGTGAAGTAAACAAAAACGCAAGCTAATACATGTATATATTTATAAATTTTTCTACGATTTTGAGTTTGTAACAAAGCTGGATTGAAGGGTAACCTTAATTAGTTGCTTTGAACTAATATTTTTTTCGAAAAAAAAACATAGCCCTTCTTCATTCGCAGAAGCTTGTCAATTTCTGCTGTTTATGGGCATAATTTAATTATTAAAAAATCATAAAATCAAAGCATTTTTATTTGTATTTTTATTCCCTTTAATTTCTCTTGTAATTGTCTTTGGATTGATCATAATCATATATAAATCACACTCTCTTATTAAGGTTTATGTCGAAGTGTCAACATTTTCAGGACAGAGATTTGGTCTGGTGTATTTAGAAATAGATACGGTTAACTAAGAACAAAAAGTGGGCGTTTTTAGACGAATACCGAGCCCAACATGGATCAGGCTCGACAGGTCCATCACACAATAGACAGATTAAAAATCCCTAAAAGAAAAAAATTAAAAAAAAAAAAAGAAAACCTAATTGCACTGGTGATTCTATTAGCGAGCTTGATCGCCGATCTGTTGTCGCTCAAAAGCTCGACCAGCTTGCGTCTTCTTCAGGTTCCAAAACAAAGCTGTTTAAATATTTCTTTTTAAATTTTAAATTTTAAATTTTGACAAGTCTTTGTCAGTCTTTGATATGATACAATTTTTTATTGAAAATATGTGTCATTTGGATCAAAATGGATATAGTCATTACTTTTGCTTGTTGCTTGAAACACCCTTTAAAAAATTCATTATTGGGTGTTTGTTCATTTGAGTTGTTGTTTTCGAGCATGTGAGGTGTTTGATGAAATGCGTAGGTGACATTTTGTTGTGATTGTTAGTAGTTTTGTAGCTGGAAAGTATAAGTTGACAGCTTTATATAAGCATTTTATGTTGTTCAGGATTCTAACTAGTTAATGTTTTGTAGTTTGTACAAGAGAGAAATGTTGGAGAAGGAATCAAACCCTACTCACAGCAAGTCAACTGGGCTGCCTCGAAAGAGATTCTATCGAGCACGTGCACACAGCAATCCGCTTAGTGATTCCCATTTCCCTGTTCCAGTGTGCCCTTCTCATTTCGACTTTTCGCTGCACTACCCTCAGTTTTTTCCCTCGTCCGGGGAAGTTTGTTGTTCAAAAAAGATTCAGTTTGCAGACATTGGTTGTGGTTTTGGAGGACTTCTTATTAGTCTTTCGACCCTTTCCCCTGAGACACTGATGATAGGAATGGAACTTAGAGATAAAGTGACAGAATATGTCAAGGATCGGATTTTAGCTTTGAGGGTGTCTAATCCAGGTCAATACCAGAATATCTCGGTGGTTCGCACGAATGCGATGAAATACATTCCAAATTACTTTGAGAAAGGGCAACTTACGAAGATGTTTTTCTTGTTTCCTGATCCTCATTTCAAAGAGAAGAATCATCGTCGTAGAGTGATCAGTCCACACTTGTTAGATGAGTATTCTTATGTTCTTGGGGTTGGTGGGATTATATACACAATTACGGATGTGGAAGAGCTAGGAGATTGGATGAAGTCTTGTTTAGAAAGTCACCCCATGTTTGAACCCCTCAAAGAGGAAGAGCTTGAAGCAGATCCAGTAGTGAAGCTCTTGAGTTCTGCAACCGAGGAAGGACAGAAGGTTGCTAGGAATGAGGGACAGACTTTCCAAGCAGTTTTCAGACGCATTGTGCCCCACCTTCATGATACATGAAACAAAGTAGTGGATTTGTAGTTGTCACTCTCATTTTCTACTTTCAAAAATAATCTTCCTGGGACTTATTTGCTTTATTTATTATTTTTCTTTGATGTATTTGATTTGCCATTTGTTATTTATCATGGAAACATTCCAAGAAAGTTATATTTGCTACATTAAATAATTTGAATACTGTAGCATTCTGGGCATGAATTTTCACCTAGTTTAGTTTCACATTTGTACCTGTGAATGCTGGTCTTTTTTTTTTTTTTGAATGTGAATGCTGGTCTTTTATTGTACATTCATTATGATATAGGGTCTAATGAGGAAAGTTACATGCAAATATGATTATCGAAATGTAGCAAATCTGTTGTCAATGGGAGCATCTATTTATTTTGGCATGTAAGATAAGCGTATGACAACTGCTATATCATTTTTCACTTGTGGTTCTGTAGAACATCAAACTATTCTCTTCCCTGTGACTTTGTCATTCTGTGCAACACAAGCACACTCAACGCCTATGAAAAATAATAGATTCAGGATCTGTTCCAATTTCCACATTTGTCTCTTCGCAAGTTAAAAATATTCTTTCGGACTGCCCTCTCTCATCTGAGTGTCCTTCAGAACTGTTAGATACATTCTCATTTATGTACCACGACAATGACGGTGAACGATGGAAGGTTGTGTCCGGTGACTGAGACTCAAAGTCATTGTTAGATTCTAAGCCCTGTTAGAAGGTTGTGTATGGTGACTGCCACTCGGTGTATTGATTGGATCCTAAGTCAGGTGGGGAGGTTGTGTCTGGCAACTGAGGCTCATAGTAGCCGTTAAATTCTAAGCCAGGCTCAGAGTACTAATTGGATCCCAAGTTAGATTGAGAGGTTGTGTTTGGCGACCGAGGCTCATAGTAGCCGTTGGATTCTAAGCCAGTTTGGAAGGTTGTGTTTGGCAACTGCCACTCATAGTATTGCCTGCATCCGGACTTTAGTCGGGTGTAGTAGATAAAATCCTGCAAATTAGGAAATCAATAATGTCAGTGGAGGGTATTACAGAAAAGGAAAAATTAAATCCCATAACATTTAAGACAAAATAATAATTATTATTATTATATGGAACTAACATATCATATCATTCATATCCGTTTCCCATTTAGGTATAGTTTAAAAAAAAAAATTATCAATTATATATTTATAATATTGATTGAGATAATTGAAGAAGAGATTAGAAGTTCTGCATTTAGACCAACCAAACAAGCAACAACTATAATTATGGGGACACCAAACCTGAGCAAGCTGTTGGGCCATTTGAACTTGTGATTTGGTGCCCTGGACTTGTAAGGTAGCCTTGTGAGCAGAAAGAGTACTCATTCTCAGATTGGTGATAGCTCTGCTAGTACGACGAATGTAATCAATATTTTGCCCCTTGTTCCCTAAGATTGACTGAACAAATACCAGGGACACCTCTGCTGTATATTTAATCTGTCAAAAATCATAACAATACAGATCATGTCCAGTCCCTCGTAGACAGAGAAAATGCAGGAATGAAGAAGGCATAAGAGTTAAAAATTGGATTCATGAATATGGTTCACTGCTCAATTCAAATATCTCTTGAGGACTACAAAATTGTAAGAAATCAGTGTTGAGTTCTAAAACTTTTTCAGAAACTCATTGATTCCACATCTGGTGCGGACATCTATCTTAGTTGCTACAATATAACTAAGAAGCAAAACATGAGCTTTTATCTGCAAAATAGCATAAGATATTCAAGTGATCAGTGTGTTTTAACATGAACCGATAGTTTACACTATTTCACTAACAACACTGTATGGCAACAACAATTATGCTATGATTTACAGCTGAAAAAAAGTAAAATGAAATCCAAGCCTTCGATATCAAATATTATTAATTCAAGAGAAAACCAACCTTAGGAATGCTTGGAGGAGCAGGATGACCAAGTCCAGGATTTTGACCATGAATTGGTGACTCAGGCCACAAGATTGTCTGGTTGAAATGTGATTGACCACGAGACGCTGAGCAACTCCAGTTCAATGTCATCTCTGAACCAATTTAAGTTTCAGAAGGACCCGAATGGATTATGGAATAGGAGTTGTCAGCCCTTGGAAATGACAAGGGAACCTGAGATGTTGATTGGTAGTATTGAAGAAAAACACCAAAATTAATTCACAACTATTGACAGCATGACCAATAAATTTTAACCTGGAAACTTACCAGTCTTTCAAACATTGGAAGGACTTCTTTACCGACCAAAAATATTCTTGGCTTTCCTAACAGAAATTCATAGGCTCTAAGAACGTTAGGAGTTTGACCAGAAATCACGATTGCTCGCTCATCGTCCATGGCATAATAAGGCATTATCTCATCTAATAAATCAGATGTAAGATCAGTCAACATGAACAGCTGACAGAAATACAAGGAAAAATAAAAGAATGTACATAAATATGAAGCAAAAGTTTAGCATAAGAAGATATGATAGGGATTACGGTGTGCTGGTAAGTAACACTCAATAACCTATGGTATAAATCTTAAACATTCTAACCATAATTGGCAGTTCAAAGATTATAGTAATAAAGCATGAGAACTATATGGACATTGTTGAAGCTGCATATTGTAATCATGATCTCAAACTTGCTTCCTGACAGGAAAAAAGTTACAGAACCTCTCCTATGGAGAAAATCTTGACTTTAACATGCATGTTTTCCATAATCGATTTAAGAGCATCTTCTTCTTCTTCCCTTCCGACGAGGTAATCGACATGGTCAGAGCGCACTAATAATCTTATACAGCAGTATGACGGATCATTAGAAGTTGAACCTATGCAGTCATCCTCACTGCTTGAAAAAGGAGTGATACGTTTGAATACTTGAATTGCGCCTAACATGGCAGTTGAATATTCTTTATCAGGCTCTTCTCTTCCAGATATAAGTACCTAAAATAATTGTACAAGATATCATGAAGAGGTCATTAGAAGGGGGAACACATTTATTCAGTCAAAAAAAGAGGCAGAAGATGATGGCAATCTCATTAATCTAAAAAGAGAGACTACAAAGTTTCAAAAAAACAAAAGGCAGACTACAAGAACAATATGTGCTCTCATGATGCACTCAATCTCCCCATCATAATGTAAGTTTCATTAGGCAATGATAAGTGGAGATGTCAATTGTTGTAAATGGGGATGCGGGTATTTAAGGTAGGTTCCCCATCCCGTTTTCGTTCCTCCATTTCCTAGGATTTTCCCATCCTCATTTTCACTGTATCTAACCCAAAATTAAAGAAAAAACATATAATTAAAAACATAATTTATAAAATAATTTCATAGAATTTCAACATACTAAATTCACTACATTTTAATATATGAAATTTATAACATTATATATAATTACAATTTTCTTGCATAAGTCATAATACATAATAAAAGTTCTAACAATATAAAATAATTACATATGATAAAATCATAAAAATATTAGAACTAATTCAATTATTAAATATAAATATTTTTTACATATAAATGAGGAAAATAAAGACAAGGATGACCCGATTTTTTTTTTTTTTTGAAAGAACAAAAGATATATTAATCACCAGAAAGAATACAAGAAAGGTTGGTATTCAGCTAGATCTTCTCCTGAGAGGAGACCAAAGCCATTTTGGCCAGAGAGTGTGCAACATCATTCCCTTTCCTTGGGATGTGATTACAATGATAGATACCAAGTTCTTTACAAAGGCCCTGGATATTAGTAATAATACAACTTGCATCATCTAACCTGGTAACTTCAGAGGAAACACATGATGTTACGTTGTAGTGTTATAGCTTATAATAGGAAGTAATAATAAAGAATAGGTAAGGAAAATATATTGTTTTGGAGGGAAAGACAGTTAGTTAGTTAGAATAATTTGGTAGCCTATGAAAGCTAACATTTCATTTGTAACAGAGTAGTTTTTGAAAAAAAAAAAAAAACAATTCTTCTTTCTGAAAACCTTTTCTTGTGTTTTTCATTCCTCTCCTTGTCTTATTCTCTTAACAATGAAGTCTTACTTAGTTTAGTCTGCAGCAGAGTGGTATCAAAGCTGCAGATCCTTTTGCCATGGCTGAAGGTACTAGGAACCAAGAATAGAGACGGGAGGTTCTTCAATTGGCACAAGAGTCAGAAAAGCGACAACAACAATTATTCAAAGAGTTCATTGATGAAATCAAGAACTTGATTGGAGGCTTGAGTCTGCAACATACAAAAGTTTTGTCTCATAATCGACCAATAGAACAGACAAGTAGGGAGTCGACAAGAAGAATTGATGAAAATCAGCTTTTATGAAATCATAATACCAACTTGGAGTTCCCAAAATTCAATGGTGAGGAATTTGATAATTGTCTTCTAAGAGCAGAATATTTTTTTGATGTTGATGGCACCCAAAAACACAACTGGGTCAAGATCGTAGCCTTGCATTTGGAAGGCAAAGCAATCTAATGGCATTATGGGTTTAACAAGGTCAGAAATGGAGCTCCAGTGACTTGGGAAGAATATGTTAAGGCATTGGGAGCAAGATTTGGGGCACAAACCTATGATGATCCCTTAACCGATTTAAGAAACTTGAGACAGGTTAGTTCCCTACAAGATTATTTTGATGCATTTGATGAGAAATATTCTAGAGCTGAAATTAGAGAGGATCAAGTCATCAGTTTTTTCTTATCTGGGTTAGTGGATGAATTGGGTAATGTTGTGAGAATGTTTAGACCAAAAACATTGGCAGAAGCTTACTCTTTAGCCAAGCTGCAAGAGTTAACAATAGCAGCCATTAAGGGTCAACCTAAACCAGTTACTAAGACAACAAACCAAACCAATTTTTCACCTAAACCACTCACCAATCATTACAATGCAAATACTGACATTTATAACAAACCAAAAACTTAAGCAGGTCTACTGCCAACACCAAACATTCCAAGGCTACCTTGGAACCCTACCAAAAATGCAAAAACTATGACCAATAGGGATTTTGATGAGAAAGGGCTAAAGGCGTTTGTTTTTGGTGTAATGATAAATATGCCCCGGGACATAAATGCAAAACAAAACAAGCTTTTATGTTGCAATTGTATGTAGACACTAAGGAAGGTGTGGAAGAAGCAACTAAGGAACCAGACTTGGAAACAATAGAACCTGATTTGATATAGTTGTCCATGCATGCTCTTAATGGCAATATAGGAGCTACCACTATGAGATTAGTAGGAATGCATGACCATAAGAGGTTGTATATTTTGATTGATTTTGGAAGTACACACAATTTTTTGAGTGAAGTGACTGCTAAGAAATTAGGTTGCAAGATCCAACAAGTAGAAGGGGTGAGTGTCACAGTAGCCAATGGACAAGAATTGCATTGTGCTACAGTTTGTAAGGATTTTGAGTGAAGGGTACAGGATCAAACATTTATTACAGACGTGTATACTTTACCATTAACCAGTTATGATTTGATTTTAGGGGTTCAGTGGCTAGCTACTATAGGAAATATTATGTGGAATTTTAATGAGCTTAAGATGACTTTTTGTGTGGGTGCACAACAATATAAGTTGCCGGAAGGGGGGGGGGGGGGGGGGGGGGGGGGGGGGGGGGGGGGGGGGGGGGGGGGGGGGGGGAACCAAGGAAGTGGACAATTATAGAAGATACCCAACCGGACAAACTACTAACTAAGAAACATCAATTAGCTTCTGCCCAATTGATTATACAGGTTGCTTTTGGATCAACCAAAGAGTTGTATGAGCTGCAAGTACAAGAAGAAAACGGGAAATGGAAGAGTTGGACGAATTACTTAGTCAATATGAAGAACTTTTTAAAGAACCAGAAGGTTTACCCCTATCATGGACTCATGATCATTATATCAACTTGAAAGAAGGAGCACAACCTGTTAACATCAGACCTTATGCTAGTGGAGAAAATGATCAAAGAGATGATAGAGGCAGGGGTAATCAGACCTAGCACTAGTCCTTATGCTAGTCCTGTGGTGTTAGTTAAGAAAAAAGATGGTAGTTGGAGGATGTGTCTCGATTATAGGGCTTTGAATAACAACACTATCAAGGACAAGTTTCCCATACCTATTATTGAAGAGTTGCTGGATGAGCTTGGATGAGTTGTGGTGTTTTAAAAAATTGATTTAAGATCAAGGTATTGGCAAATCAAAATGCATCATGATTCCGTTGAGAAGACAACATTTCGGACATATGAAGGCCACTATGAATTTCTTGTGATGCATTTTGGTTTAACCAATGCCCCATCTACATTATAAAGTTTAATAAATGTACTTTTTAGGCCTTATCTGATGAAATTTGTTTTAGTTTTCTTTAATGATATTCTGGTTTACAGCAGAAGTAAAGAGGATCACGTTGGTCATCTTCAACTTGTTCTTGAGGTTTTGAAAGCTAATAAGCTTTATGCTAAGAGGAGTAAGCGTATCTTTGGGTGTACACAAATTGAGTATCTCAGTCATATAATAACACCAGTAGGAGTGGTTACTGATCCTTATAAGATCAAAGCTATCAAAGAATGGCCTATTCCTAAGAATATCAAGCAACTGAGGGGATTTTTAAAACTAACTGGTTATTACGGGAGGTTTGTAAGAGGATATAGATAGTTAGCAAAGCCATTAACTGAGCTTCTCAAGAAAGATGCTTTTCAATGGGGAGAAGAAGCACAAAAAGCCTTTGAGCAACTCAAAATAGCCATGATATCAGCACCAGTTTTGGTACTACCTGATCCTAGTCAAGAATTCTTGATAGAAACTGATGCTTCTAGTATTAGTATTGGGGTAGTTCCTATACAAAAAAGACATCCTATTGCATTTATTAGCAAGCCCTTATCTCCAAAAATCAATCTCTTTCAACATACGAAAAGGAAATGTTGGCTATTTTGTTTGCCATAAAGAAGTGGGAGCCTTATCTAGCTAATCAACACTTCATTATTAAAACAGACCATCAAAGTTTGAAGTACTTGTTAGAGCAACGTGTTACCATACCATCTCAACAAGCTTGGGTGGCAAAATTAATGCAGTATGACTATGAGATACTCTATAGGAAGGGAAAAGATAATTTGGTAGCTGATGCTCTCTCCAGGTTATCAGACTCAGAGGTGTTCAACTTGTTAGTAACCATCTAACCTTCTGAATTAATGGCAGTAGTAAAAAGATCTTAGACAACAGATGCCTTCCTTCAGAAAATTATTGCAGCTAAGGAGCATGATTCAACTGCTCATCCTAACTATTGTTGGTAACAACAAAAATTAACTAGAAAAGGGAAGTTAGTGGTAGGTAATGATTCAGACTTGAGGCAACGATTGCTGTCCTTTTTCCATGATTCATCAATTGGAGGCCATTTAGGAGCTATTGTTACTACAAAGAAGTTATCAGCTATAGTTACTTGGAAGGGGTTATGGAGAGATGTTAGGAACTATGTTCATAATTGTGTGACTTGTCAACAGTATAAGCCAGCAAATATAGCTTCTCTAGGATTGTTGTAGCCACTGCCATTATCATATGGTATCTTCACCAATATTACTATGGATTTTATAAAGGGTCTGCCTAAATCGCAAGGAAAAACAGTCATTTTTGTGGTGGTGGACACTCTTACTAAGTATGCTCATTTTATGAGCTTATCTCATCCTTTTTCAACTTATACAGTGGCTTAAGTTTTCTTGAACTCTATTTTTAAGTTGCATGGGTTGCCACAAACTATCACAAGTGATAGAGGAGCTACATTTGTTAGTGTGTTTTGGCAAGAACTGTATAGGTTGCAAGGGGTTGAATTTCAGCGTTCAACTGCATACCACCCTCAAACAGATAGGCAGACTGAGATGGTGAATCATTGTTTGGAAGCTTACTTAAGGTGCATGGCTGGAGACCTACCACACACTTGGTCAAAATGGTTATCTTTAGCTGAATTTTGGTATAACACATCCTATCACACTAGTATACATATGACACCATTTGAAGCCTTATATGGTTATCCACCACCACTCCACATTCCCTATTTCCCACATGATTCTAAGGTAGCTTCAGTTGATTCATATTTGAGAGACAAGGAGACCACTGTTAAGCTATTGTAGCATTATCTAATGAAGGCTCAAGTCAGGATGAAGAATTTGGCTGACAAAGGAAGAAGTGAAAGACAATTTCAGGTTGGAGATTGGGTTTATGTTAAATTTCAGCCCTGTAAACAAGTTACTGCACATCAGGGACATCACAAATTTCAACCAAAGTACTTTGGTCCCTTCTAAATACAAGATGTTATTGGAGCAGTAGCTTACAGGCTTAAGTTGCCTCCAGAAGCTCAAATACACAATGTCTTTCATGTGTCCTTATAGAAGCCAGTGCATGCTAATGTTCAAGCCTCTCCAACCTTACCAGCTGTTTGTAATGTTCCTATATATCCACAAGTCATATTGGATCATAGGATGGCGATGCGAGGGAATGTGGCAGCTATTCAAATTCTAGTGCATTGGCATGGTTATTCTCCAGCTGAGGCTACTTGGGAATTTGCTGAAGAAATTCAAATGAGATTTCTAGATTTTTTCCTTATGGACAAGGAAAATGAAGGGGAGGGTATTATTACAGCTTATAATAGGAAGTAACAATAAAGAATAGATAAGGAAAATATATTGTTTTAGAGGGAAAGACAGTTTATTAGTTAGAATAATTTGTTAGCCTATAAAAACTAATATTTCATTTGTAACAGAGCAGTTTTTGAAAAAAAAAACAAAACAAATTCTTCTATCTGAAAACCTTTTCTCATGTTTCTCATTCCTCTCATTGTCTTCTTCTCTTAACAATGAAGTCTTGCTTAGTTTAGTCTGCAACATGTAGGCGTCCACCTCTATAGCCCAAAGCTTCAGGTTGAGCGATTTGGCCAGTAGGAGACCTCCGCATAGTGCCAAGAGCTTACCAACCTCTGCAAAGAAAAGGCCAATAATAGATTTTACAAAAGCTCTCACAATCTAGCCTTTGGAGTCCCAAATAGTAGCACCCAGTTTGGCTCTGTTCAGGCCTTTTGTGATGGCAGCATCTGTATTGAGCTTGAGGTATTTAAAAGGGGGAGGGTTCCAGGTGGTAGAAGGGAGGGGAGAAGGGGAAACAGGAAGGGGCGAAAGGGCTGAGACAGAATTGCGGTACTCAAAGAGGAAGGAAGCAGACCAGTTGAGAATATCTGAAGGGGACTTGGTGTTACCTGCATGGATTGCTGCATTTCTGTTCCACCAAAGGCATTAGAGAATCATGTAGAAGAATGAGAGGCCTTTAGAACTTGACTTTTTCAAAACCATGTTGAAAGCATCTTGTAAGTGGGGACGTGGGCTAGAGTTGATGAGGAAAGCAAAAGGGGTAAAAGATCACACCTCCTTAGCGAAAAAAAAAACAAAAGAGGAGGGTGTAGGTAACTAACTCAGCTTCTTCTCTACATCTGGGGTAGAGCCAGTCAGACAAAAGTTTTTTATTGAAGAGATTTACGTAAGTTGGGAGTATATCAGTATAACTTCTCGAGACAAAAATTTTAACTTTGGGTGGAATGTTTTGGCTCCAAAAAGTTTTCCACCACTTCTGTATAAGGCTATCATTAGAGGAAGAAGGGTTGGAGGTCTGTTGGAAAGCTAGCCCACAACCACTTTTCACCGTATATAACCCTTTTTTGTCATAGTGCCACTGCCACTTGTCTTCTTGGTTTTTGATGCTCAATGGGATTGATAAAATAGCTTTAATGTCTTCTAAAAGGAATGAGAGTTGAAGCTTGTTTAGGTCCTATCTACCCAATTGCTTGTCGATGAAGTCTTCGACCTTTACATGAATATCTTCACTTCTTGAAAGGGTTTTAAAAGTGGTGGGTCTTGGGATCCAAAGGTCTACGAAGGCCTTGGTTAAAGCTCCGTTGCCTATCCTTTTCCGGATTCCCTTGAGGAGAAGATCCCTACCCCACATAATACTTTGCCAAACATGCGATGAACTCGTCTGAGGCTGGATAGAAGGGAAATCAGAGTGCTTGAAATGTTTTGCCTTTAGGACCGTGGATGTCAAAAAGTTGGGGTTGTTAAGAATTCTCTATGCCTGTTTGGCTAGAAGAGCCTGGTTGAAAAGGCTGAGGTCTCTGAATCCAAGACCGCCACAGGCTTTTGGCTTACACATGGTATACCAACTGACCTAGTTGATTTTCTTTTTGTCATTAGAAGAACCCCACCAAAATCGAGCGCACAAAGAACCTAGTTCCCTGCATAGAGAGGTTGGGAGTCTGGGGCTGGAGGATGGATTTTTATCCACATCCACAATACCCAAAACCTCCCCTATACGTGAATGAGGATTTGGGGATTTAAGACCCCATTGATAACTCTAATGGCAAGGGTATCTAAGACAAAGTAGCATGAACCGAGGGATATCCAATCAGGAGAAGTGCTCAAAAGTTGATAGTTATGATAATTTTAACATATGGGTGAAAGAGAAGATCAATGGCTTGTGACAGCTCATTAATTTTAAGTTATCAATAACCAACCAGAAGCCTGCAGCAACCTATCAAGGATTTTATAGACCTACCTTCAACACAATGGCATTGTGTCTGGCATGATTGCTTACCCAACTGGTCTCACTTGGCAAACAAATTCTTTTCAGAATTCAACTAGCAAATATATTTATAGAAATTCAAGATGTATCATAACACCAATGAGAACACATAGATAAAAAATGATGCAGCGTGAAGTCATCTTCTTGAACAAGAAATAAAAAGACATGCTAGTCCATATGTTATACCCTCTAAGGAAACAGGGACGTGGGAAACAAATTTGATTTTGGAAATGTGATACTTCGGAATAATGATAAAATCACACGTCAAATGTTACGAACTTAATAACTGTTCTAAGACAAGTGCATATATGGCATACCAGCTCATATAAAACTTGTAAATCTATATGAACCTTCAAGATGGCATTTGATCTATGTGCTATTCATAAACTGATGTCTAAAATTGTCTACCTTGAATATGATTAAATATATTTCATGTGCCAAAAGTTGTCTACAACTTTTCAACTCACAGCACAGTCTTGTACACAAACTAGTGAGATACTAATTTGCTCTCTTTCCTTCGATTATGATGGTATGAAAATATTGTCTATAGGCCTTGAAGATCAATTAGGAAACTCAAACACGTTACAAGGGAAGCATGATGTTATCATTAGAAAGTTAAATCCAAAAATTAGCATAATGTAGCTAGAGATTGTCATTCCATATCTAACCTTAGAGATGATTTGTAACGAATTATTCATCGCAAAAGTTAGAAGACTTTCCTGACATGTAATTTCTTGGTTCACAAATTTCTTATCAACCTTTTCAGGAAGCCTCACTCACTTTATATGAGCTTTAAGCATATGTGGAAGTGTATCAAGTTGATATTCTATCTTAATTTTCAACTATATTAAGATAGACTTAAAAAGATCACTTAGAAATCATAAAATTGAATACATAATAGAAGTTGAACCTTTAGCCTCTAAGTCACTATCTACATTCAGTGACCGGCTATGATACAAACATCGAAAGGTGTTTGTATCATACATACAAACAAAAAGAATAAAGTGCAACCGTTGGATGATCAAAATTTTCATCCAACAATTGGGATGTTTGGAAAACAAAAAAAGTTTAAAAAATGATGAAAACTGGTGACTGGTTAATCAAGTAATGGAGAGAGAAATTAGAAATTGGAAAAATGAAAATATAAAATGCCAAACTTAGTCTCATTTCTCTGCAAAAGAAACCCTAGTCGACACCTATTATCTCTCCAAGCTCTCTGTCACAGTATTGACGATCTCGTCGTGCTGGCATTGCCGCTCTCTCTTAGCTTCAGTGTCAATTTGCAGTTGTTCACCAAACCATCAACTAGCAAAGGTATGTCATCTTCTTTCCCTCCATCAAGGATCCCAACTCTCTAAGATTACGAACATTTTCATCTTCTTCTTCAAAATCTACTGTTTTGTCTGTCATTTTTGCACTTTTTAAGGCTTGTTTTTTTTTTTTATTATTATATATATAATTTTTGAGTCAATCCAAAGAAGCTAAGATTTTTCAGTTCTATGTGTGTCAAAAATCAATTTGATGTGTAAAAAAAAGCTAAGATGTTTGTGGGTTTATTTGCTTTTTTTGGTTTGTGGTTCTTGGTATAGAGAAAGAAGAGAGGAATCAGAGAGGTTGTAAATCATCATCAATGGAGGCAGATTACAGTTAAGAAACAAGGAGACCTGGATGTGTGAGAGTCAACAACTCACAAAAATTGTCAGATTTTGTTTTTTCTATCATTTTTGCACTTTTAAGGTTATTTTGTTTTGTATAATTTTTGCTTCCTTTTGTTCTTACAAGTGTGTTTTTGTTGTTTTGGTTTCTAAATATTTGATTGAAGATGAATATTTTAGAATTTTATGATTTTTTTTGTGAAGTTTGAAGCTTACAAAATATAATTAAATAGGAAAAGGGTAATTTTTTTTTTTTTTTTCCGTTTTCAAACGAGATTGTGACACTGGTGGAATAGTTTGTTTGAATAAAGGTGCTAGTGATTATTGGTTTTAGATGAGCAGTGAGTGGTGGTTTGTAGGGAATAAAGCAGTCATGTAGTGGTGCTATGATGGTGTCAATGTTTTATTTTTAACAAATTCCATAAACTTAAAAGATAATTTGAGTTTAGTGTTATTTTGTGCTTTGTTGAATTTTCAGTGATGCTCATGAAAAGAGAATATTAATTTTTATGACAGTGTTTTCATATCCGTGTAAAGAAACAAGTATGAGTATTTTTCTCACATGTGTATTCATTCTCAGACATGCATTTAGTGCACATGGGTACATATACCTATTATGCTTTTTGTTGTCTTTTATTGGTATGCCTGTACCCTTGCTATGTCTTTTTTTTTTTTTTTAACTGTTTATGGTAGTTTTTTTAGGCTGTTTTGTTATCTGTTGAGTTTCAATCGATTCTTTGAGTTTGTGTAATGGCTATTGAGAATACTTTTATTGGTTGTTATTTCAGTTGTGTAGGGTATGCTTTGAAAATGTTTCTGTACTTATCTAGAAAGCAGTTGATAGATACAAATTAAATTAGGTTGCATACTAATTTTTGCTGTTTTTGTTGTTTTGATTCTAAATATTTGATTGAAGGTGAATATTTTAGAATTTCATGATTTTTTTGTGAACTCTGAAGCTTACAAAACATAATTAAATGGGAAAAGAGAAAAAAATTTACCTTTGTTGCCTAAACTGCAATCGATTTTGTGTTATATTGATGTCAAAAAAGGAAATTGAATTAAAAGTTGTTTTGCGTTTGTCGATGTGAATTTTTGTGAAGGGATTCCTTAATATCAATAGGGGTTGATGTTTTCTGGGAAGCAGCTTGAAGATGGTTGCACTCTTGCTGACTATAATATCTAGAAAGGTTCAATTTTTGTTTATATTAGGCATGTTGTGTTTGTACAATTGTGCTTGTTATCAAGAATTTGAATTTTTTTTGGAAAAAAAAAATTGTGTAGAATTGACACTGCATCTTGTTTTTAGGCTGTGAGGTGAGATTATTGAACCATCTTTACTGGCATTGGACAAGAAGTATAATCAGGACAAGATGATTTGCCACAAATAAGTTCTGATTTATCAACCCAATGCAAGTGTTTATTGATTTGCTTGTTTATTATCAGAGGCCAATTTGAAAAAGCAAAGATTTGCTTGATATGAGTTTTTGTTGCTGGTGTTAATTTTTTTTCATTTGGTTGTTTATGAGTTGATGAACTTGAAATGGTATGAAGTTTTTGGTTTTGGATTTAAACTACAAGTTATTTTTTGCCCTTTGGTTTAATTTTATTATTACTAACAGGGATGTTGTAAAACATTGTGAAAATGAATGAGGATTATTAGAAATGTGGATTAATTTGGTGGTAATGTACAAATGCAATTGGATCTTTAGGCCTAACTTTGTGTTTGGAAAATATTTTTGTGATGATTTGGTAATAAGCAGACTATTTATCATCAGGAAGCCATTTTGCTCAGTTTCGAATAGTAATTATAACATTTTATTATGGTTTTGAGTTATAGGGATCAAACTTAAAAGAATAAAAGTCACCTTTAGGAGTGGTTTATGACATTTTTCATTATTTGTCTTTAAGTGTTGTGCTAGGCTGTATGCTCGTGCTGCCAGCTATAGGAAAAAAATATCAACACAGCAATCAGGTGCCATTTTTCTAATCTTTAATTTCTTCTACATATCCGCATGCTATTGGATTTAAGTGTTTTGACAATTTTTAATATTGTTAATGTTGTTTTTGCAGCTGAGGGCAAAGAAGAAGATCAAATAGATGTGATTATGAAGCTCTTTGTATTAGTTGCTGTCAATGTTTGTATGTGATTGCATTCTTCCAGCTAGGAATTGGGTTGTTCATTGTTTTCTTTTCTTCTAGTTAAAAATGTTGTAGCTAATCGTATTCATTTCTTGTGGATTTTCATAGTTCTAATCTAGTCATGAAGATTCCATGTATTTTATCTCTTATCCACTGGAAGCCACCTAGCTAAGAGTGTTTTAAATTAAATATTGATGCTACAATTTGTGTGGAAAGAAAATTGGTTGGTCTTGATATAGTTATTTGAAATTTTAAGGTGAACACAATCGTTTCAAGTTTTAAAAATTTGAAAACCTCTTTATCTCTAACAATTGCAAAAGCATAACTATTTTATTTGGTTTAAGAATGTTTAATGTAGGTCTTGTGTTTATTCATGGTTGTTTGAAGGACTATGAGAATCAGGGTTTTGGTGTTAAGGGGTGATAATCATTATTTAAATTGAAAAGTTATAATCTTAAGATTGAATTTATTAACATAAAAATAGGAAAATATTATTTTCTTTTATATTAATTTTTTATGAGTTGATATTCATATTGTTGTTAAAATTGATACAAAGTAATGGTATTGGTAAAATTTTAGTTGGTAGTTAGAATTGATGTAAGTAATGATGTTAGTAAAGTAATGGTAATGGTAAAATGGTAAGTAAAATTTTTGTCGTATATCTTATATGTTCTTTTAAGTGAAAAATATGTGGAAGTCATAAAATAATAATATTTAAGAACTCCAAACAAAACATGATATTGTCAAAATAAATCCATACTTTTATTAAAAGTTAAAATTGTAGATTGAAAAACCTTTAATTTTGATTTAAATGGATATGAATATTTTTTTAGAAATTCATAGTTTTTTCATATGATATTTTAATTGTAATTTATTGACATATTAATGAAAGAATTGAAGTTTGATTAGATGATAAAGTAAATTTGAACAACTAATTATATTAAAGTATTAATTTATTTTAGAGTCCTGAAATTTAAATGGAGTTACATGTTAATTAAAAATTATATCAAAAATTTAGATTATGTTATATATGATTTTTTTTTTTTATAAGTGAGAAATTTATTTATACGTGATGATAAAAGAAATTATCAAATACTAATATGCAAAAGCTCTAAAATTTCATTGAAGTATACTTAGTTAAAAACTCTTATATTGGGATATTAAGTGTTAAAAGAATATTAAATTATATATATAACGACATTTTCCTATGTGTCACACTCAACGACGCCTAAGGCAATCATGATGGAAAAGTCTTCTGTCACTCTTAGGTGTGACGGAAGACTCTCTCATCATGCTTGGGTATGACGAGAGGTTGTCTCATCATGCTTGTGTATGACATGAGGCAAGCATGATTAGAAGTATTGGTATGGGTGCGCGACCACGCTAAAACAATGGTGCGGTTGCGCACTAATGCTAGGTCAATGAAAAGTTTACACCGGTATAGGTGCACGACCACGTTAAAATAGTGGTGCAGCCGCGCACCAACACTGAAGTAAGTACGCGATCACACCAAGATGTGAGTGCAGTCGCGCAGCCATGATCCATAAAAAGCTTACATTGATATGGGTGCGCAGCCACATTAAAACAGTGGTGCAGTCGCGCACCAACACTGGGATCAATGAAAAACTTGCACTGTTATGAGAATACGATCACGTTGAAATAATGGTGCGGCCACGCACCAACACTGGTGTTGGTGCTCGGTCACGCTGAAACAATGGTGTGACAGTGCACCAACACCAGTGTTGGTGTGCGACCACGCTGAAATAATGGTGAGGCCGCGCACCAACACCAGTGTTGGTGCGCGGCCTCGCTGAAACAATGGTGGTGTTGGTGCGCAGCCACGCTGAAACAATGGTGCAGCAACGCACCAACACCAGTGTTGGTGCACGACCACGTTGAAATAATAGTGCAAACGTGCACCAATACGCAGCCACACTAGAATTTCAGTGCAGTTGCATACCCATGATCAGTGAAAGGTTTGCATAGGTATAGGAGTGCGGTCATGTTAAAATGGTGGTGTAGCTGCACACCAATATTGGAATAAGTACGTAACTATATCATGATGTGAGCATAGTCACACACCCGTGACTAGTGGAAGGCTTTCGTTTTAGAATTTATGAAAATTTGACAGTTTAAAATTTATTGATTGGATGTGTCAAACTAAAATTATTAAGAGGAAATTTCATTTTAGTTTGAAACATTGAACGAAATATTAAACTTATGCGTTTTGAATACATGTTATCTTTAACGTTTTAGAAATTTATTAATTTAGTCCCTCTAATTGTTTAATTGCAATCAAACGTAATGAAAACTGTATAAAAAGTAAAATGCCCTTAATCTACAATTTTTTTTTTAATATACAAATTTTTTTTACTTAAAGTTATTTTTACTTTTATTTTATTTTAATTAAAAATGACGGTATCTTAAAAAAAAAAAAAAAGGACAAATAGTCATTTACCGCTCTAACCGTGACAGAAGAGCCCTCTATCACGGTTGAAGAAGAAATAGGAAGAAAAGGTCGACGGTCACATGGTTGAGAGAAGCGACGGTTTCGATGAAATAGATAGAAGAGAAGTGAGAGAGAAAAAGAAGGTAAAGAGTAGATAAATCTAGGTTCGAAGGAGAAGAAGAAAGAGAAGATCTGGTTAGAGAGAGAGAGGACATGGTTTTCATTTTTTTAATATACAAAATTTTTTTACTTAAATTTATTTTTACTTTTATTTTATTTTAATTAAAAATAACGGTATCTCAAAAAAAAAAAAAATAGTAATTTACTACTCTAACCGTGACAGGAGAACTCTCTATCACAGTTTGCCGTGATAAAAGAGCCTCACATCATGCCAAAGGAATGCATCATGCTTAGGCATGATGAGAGAGTCTTCTGTCATGCTCGACCGTGACAAGAGACTCTTCTATCATGCTTATGCATTTTTTAAATCATGTATGCTGATGTCATAATTTAATGCTCTATCTGTAATGAGAGAGTCTTCTATCACGATAAACTGTGATAAAAGAGTTTGGCATCATGCCCATGGCAAGCTTCATGCTTGAGCATGATAGGAGAGTCTTTTGTCACGCAAAGCATGACAAGAAACTCTCCTATCATGTTAATGCATTTTTGTTGAATTTAAACAACTTCAGATATTGCGCTAAATATTAAACTTGTTCATTAAACAACTTTGACGTTGATAGGAATAAGTTAACGTTACGTACTTGTTAAAATGGACGTTGGAGTTGTTCTGAGAATAACTCTGACGTCATGCTAATGTCATATATCCGTTTTGTTTAATTTAAACAACTTCAAACGTTGTACTAAACGTCCAACTTGTTAAGTGAACAACTTTGATGTTGGCGGGAACAAATTGACGTTACGTACTTGTTAAAATGGACGTTGAAGTTGTTCCGGGAACAACTATGACATTATGCTGATGTCATACATCCTTTTTGTTTAATTGAAACAACTTCAAACATTGCACTAAACGTCCAACTTGTTCTCTAAACAACTTTGATGTTGGTGGGAACTAGTTGAGGTCACGTACTTGTTAAAATGTACGTTGGAGTTGTTCAGAGAACAACTCTGACGTCATGCTCATGTCATACATCTGTTTTGTTCACTTTGAACAACTTCAGACGTTGAGATAAACGTCCAACTTGTTTAGTTAACAACTTTGACGTTGGTAGGAACAAATTAACGTTACGTACTTGTTAAAATTGATGTTGGAGTTGTTTCGATAACAACTCTGACGTCATTCTGATGTCATACATCGTTTTGTTCAATTTGAACAACTTTAGACGTTGTGCTAAACGTCCAACTTGTTCCATGAACAACTTTGACGTTGATGAGAACAAATTGACGTTACGTACTTGTTAAAATGTATGTTGCAGTTGTTCTGAGAACAACTCTGACGTCATGCTGATGTCATAGTCAGTTTTGTTCAATTTTAGCAACTTTAGACGTTGTGCTAAACGTCCAACTTGTTTATTGAACAACTTTGACGTTGGTGGGAATAAGTTGACGTCACGTACTTGTTAAAATAGACGTTGGAGTTGTTCTGGGAACAACTTCGACGTCATGCTGATGTCATAGTAAGTTTTGTTCAATTTCAACAACTTTAGACATTGTGCTAAACGTCCAACTTGTTCATTAAACAACTTTGATGTTGGTAGGAACAAGTTGACATCACGTACTTGTTGAAATGGACGTCAGAGTTGTTGTGGGAACAACTCTGACGTCATGCTGATGTCATACATCCGTTTTGTTCAATTTCATCAACTTTAGACGTTGTGCTAAACGTCCAACTTATTCATTGAACAACTTTGACGTTGGTAGGAACAAGTTGACGTTACGTACTTGTTAAAATGGACGTTAGAGTTGTTCTCGGAACAACTCTGACGTCATGCTGATGTCATACATCCGTTTT
This sequence comes from Litchi chinensis, assembly GCA_019925255.1. Classification (NCBI taxonomy): domain Eukaryota; kingdom Viridiplantae; phylum Streptophyta; class Magnoliopsida; order Sapindales; family Sapindaceae; genus Litchi; species Litchi chinensis. Next base: position 49,398,775 of record CM034461.1, on the reverse strand, counting down.
GTTTAATTTCAATAACTTAATACGTTGTGCTACACGTCCAACTTGTTTAGTAAACAACTTTGACGTTGGTGGGAACAAGTTGACGTCACGTACTTGTTAAAATGGACGTTGGAGTTGTTCCGGTAACAAGTCTGATGTCATGCTGATGTCATAATTTAATACACCGACCATGATTGGAGAGCCTTATGTCATGGTTGACCATGATATAAAAGCCTTCTGTCACGCGCAGGCGTGATAAAAAGCTCTCTTATCATGCCAATGTGTTTTTGTTTAATTTAAACAACTTTAGACGTTGTACTAAACGTCCAAGTTGTTTAGAAAACAACTTTCACGTTGATGACAACAAGTTGACGTTACGTACTCGTTAAAATGGACGTTGGAGTTGTTCTCTGAACAACTCCAACGTCATGTTAATGTCATACATTAATTTTGTTTAATTTTAACAACTTCAGACGTTGTACTAAACGTTCAACTTGTTTATTAAATAACTTTGACGTTGACAAGAACAAGTTAACGTTACGTACTTGTTAAAATTGACGTTAGAGTTGTTTAAGAAACAACTCTGACGTCATGTTGATGTCATACATCCATTTTGTTCAATTTAAATAACTCCAAATGTTATGCTAAACGTCCAACTTGTTAATTGAACAACTTTGACGTTGATGGGAACAAGTTGACGTTACGTACTTGTTAAAATAGATGTTGAAGTTGTTTCGAGAACAACTTTGACGTCATGCCGATGTCATAATTTAATACTCCGATCGTGATGGGATAACTTTCTATCATGATTGGTTGTGATAGAAGAGTTTTTTGTCACGCCTTAGCGTGACAAGAAGCTCACCTATCACGTCAATAGTAACAAATAATAATATAATATCATATTTTTATAAAATATTATTATATTTATATATTATTTTTATTATAATATATTAAAATATTAATAATAACTTAAAATACTTATAATATCATTATAATATTATATTTTATTGTAAAATATTATATTAATATATTATTTAATTAATAAATTATTATTTTAATATTTTTTACTATATAAATTTAATATATTAATTTTCCAGCAACCGGTTGAACCGGTTGCTCCAGGTTTCACTAAGACACTTTGGCTGCCAGCTGGCAGCCAAAGTGTGTTGGTATGGTACAAACAAATTTTTTGTTTGTACCATAGCCACTCTCCTCTACATTCGACGTCTCTTTCATCATTTCTCCATTTCAAACCAGTTATATGAAATGAGCCTTAAACAAGTACAGGCTCTTACACCATTCATGATATTTTCCAAATAAATTTATTGCCAAGAATTATCACATGGTGGGACTTTCCGCAACTAAACTCTTGGGTTACAATCAAAATTTTTGGCATATTGAGGCAAACTTTAATAGACTCATACTCATTGGAAAGGAATATTTCTCCAATCAATTGGCCATATAATCTTAGCATTAAACTGCTAGGATGTTCTAATCAAGATTTAAGAAGCTTAAGGCAATAAGGATTCAAATGTGACCAGAAAAGTCAATTGGAAGGGTTGAATGCCTCGCGCAAACCTTTTTTTTTTGGGTAACAGTAACACAATTATTTTCAAGAGGGGACAATTGGGTGAAGATTTAAGAACTTAAGCTAAGTGTTGGTTCCTGAATGACAGAAGAGGAATGAGTAATGACTTTTAAAAAGGGAGGTAAAACTCTTTGGTTTTGTAATTGCTGATTAAGTACTGCAAGAAGTCTCTTCTTCTATCTACCTACCACCTTATTTTAGAAAACAATTAGTAAGATCAATTCAAATTTCGGAGTTTCACATAAATTCAAGAAAGCCAAATTGTGAAGAAGGTACCAACATTCTCATTGCTTGAGCTAATGTATTTGATAGGATGTATGAGATCCTAGCCTAATTGCACTAGTCATACTAGTGCATTGACAAACTAAAGTGCTTGACATAGAGACCTATGAGAGCCTGTAAGACTACAAGAGGAATCATGAGTCTCACACCTTTCTTTGAGGACTACAAAGTTTCTCGAACCTTCGTTATCATATATAACAATCAAAGCTTGACATCCTTCAAGTTTTCCATTGTATATGCTAAAGGAAGAGGATCTTATCAAGATCCTCAACCTAGCTAGGTCGTCATATACGACAGCAGATGTTTGACATCCAGCTAACTTTCCATTCTTGATCTAATGTATTCAGTAGGATCTGTGAGATCCTAGCCAAATCACACTAGTCATACAATTGCATTCACATAACTAAACTAATCGATTAAAATCTATGTATAAATAATTCAAAAGACACGTAACTAAATTAATCAACGAAAATCTGTGTATAAATAATTCGAAAGGCGACAAAAGGAATTAATAAATTCACAATGACTTATATGCCGCGAAACCTCATGTATCTTTCAATTGAATAAATCCAACACTTGTTATACCCTTAGTATCTTCTCAATTTGTTCTTGTTCCAGTCCATTAATTTACACACGTCGAATGCAGCTAGAAACAATGACATTAGCATAGCAATCATTTTGAAGTAAATTTTACCATAAAATAGCAGACTTTGTGTAAATAACATTCCATCTACAACCAACAAATAAATATATAACATACATATACCAAAACTATATATACTTACAGATTCCAAACTCTCTGCTGGAATCATTCTCTGACGGCAAAATAATGATCATCTACTAAACACTGTTACAAAATCTCCATTGTAGACACCATTTCAAAATATATAAAAACTTGAACCAACCCCAATTCGAACGAAATTGAACATAAACAAACAAGAGTCACCAAGTCACTAAATCACCAACCACCATGGACAAGTAAACAGCAAGTAACCATAAACAAACATAAATCCACAAACCCACAGCCAAAAATTCAGTTAGTGTTCGAAAAAGAAAGAGACGAAACAAGTTATACTAACCACGCTATCATAGAGCGGCATGTCTTTCCTCTGAAATACTTTCACAGAAGCGAAAGTCTCCCCTCGAATTCTCTCCACAGCCTCTCCATTGAATCCTAGAATACGTCGCACCTCCTCCTTTGACACTACAAACCTGAATACATTATGTCCTGGCTACTCTGTCCACCTCTCTTCCGTTTCCCTCCGTCGTCGTCCTCCGTTCCTGCTGCTTTCTCCAACTTCTGAAAAGGACTTCATGCTGCTGTGTTGTCAACCTGAAAGTAATATTGAAACCTGAAACACAAAAAATAAATAAAACTCTAATGGACTCAAGTTGGTAGTTTTGAGAGAGTGTGTGTGAGAGAGAGAGAGAGAGAGACGAGAGAGAGTGATTCTTTATAACTGAGTGCAAGAGCGAATTTATCTTTGAGAGGTTTGATCTTGATTCTTGAATTTGTGGGCTGTTGAAGTTGATGGAATCTGGTTTTTAAGATGATACATGAATTTGAAAACCAATGCAGCCGTTTAATTGCATACAGCGCCACGTTTAACAGCAAAGCACCAATAGTTATGTCATGACATCCATGACATATTTTCTTCAGGTTCATCAATTTTATATATCTTTTAACTCCTTTTAGCTTCTTGTAATTACACTTCCGATTCTAAGCATTATATTGCCTACTTTTTCTTTTCCGGTTAGTTGCTGTCTTGACGTAGGATTTTACCGGATGCTTTTCATCTCGATACATCCACATTTGACCTCTAATTGGATTTTAATATTAGTTTTAAAAGTTCATTAGATGAAAAATATTTCGCGTATTTAATGTACATTTTATAAAATATTTTGACTTATTTTACATCTTTTATTAGTACGAGATAATTGATGATAGGGAAAATATATACATTTATTATCATATATAAATGTTGGCTAAGAATGAAAGATATTTTAACTTTAATGAAAAATTATGTTAGTGTCGGAAGCTTTATATCTTCATATGCGTCATGTTAAACCTCTAATAGGTGCAATATATATATATAAATTTTGAAAGTTCGTTAAGTGGATGTTATTTCACGCGATTAATGAACAACTTAGTTTTAAAATAAATGTTTTGCTTATTGTACAAATGAAAAATGATTTTGGCTGTCAAGGTTATTAATTGATGAATTAAAAGAACTAATATTATAAAAAGTAGATACTTCACATGTCCAAGAGAAACTCCTAATAAAAATGTTTTGTATGTTTTACGGGTTTTTTATATGAAGATAAAATGTTACTAGTTGTGAATATATTATTGCGTATAATTTTCACTAAGAATGAGTTATGTTTTAAATATAATCCAAAATGACTTTGGACACAAGAAATTAGAAATCAACGTTGACTAATTAACATGAGCGAATTCACTTAACTTCTTTTTTAATAAAAAAATATAACAAAGGAAATAATATTATTTTCAGTATTAATATTCTTAGTATTAATTTTCTTTTTATTGTCAAGGACTTCCAAATAACAAAAAACAAAAAATGACAACCTAAAATAAATATTTAAAAAGTTAAATGAATGAGAGAAATATTGAAAATGGACAAAAAATAAATGAAGTACTACAAAAATAAAATGTCATAGAAACTAATTGGTAATATGTAGAACTCTGAGCACAGAAGTGCCACAAATAAATAAACGATTGAAGAGTTCATTAATGATAAATAATTTAAAACATGAAATGGAAACTGGAAAGTGGATAAGCGCTAGAATTAGGAGTCAATTTAAGGTTAAAAAATTCACTTGAATTTATTACATGTATAGATATGTAGTATAAAAATTTGGGATTTGAATGCCCTTTTTAAAGTTTGTCCTCTCCCCCTTAATTAGTTATTTTTTCAATTACCACCTTCCAACGATTACATTCTTGGTAACGGTAGAAATCTATGAGGATTAAAGTTATCTTAAAAAAATCACTATTTTTATTAATTTAATAAAAAAATAAAAATTAAATTAAATTAGTTTAAGGGTATTTTAGTCATCACAATACCATTTATTGGTAAGGTACATCTTTTAATATGATAATTAAGACAGTAAATCAAACCACTCCGACAAATTTGTTAACAAATCCAAGCATGAAATTGGATAATCTAGCTCACTTAATGACATCTGATTTTCAAATAAAATTGTGATATATATATGTGCCCGTGCGTATACGTAATTACTTATTACTAACCACTTAGAAAAATAGAACAAAAAGAAAAGTAGAAAAAAGATGCATTAATCCACATTAGAATTGGTTTGATTTCAGATTGAATTAACAATAACAATATATAATAGTCATGTTAAAAATTCAGAATACTAGTTTATTATATTCCGGCAAACTTTAATTCGTATATACGTACAAAATTTCTTTTCTCGTAAGTTCATCATTATATCTACAACTATAATGAAACCTACATACAGAAAATATGAACCCAATAAGACTGATTAATGATGTTTTTACGCGAACCCCATACAGAACCAAAATTCAAGATTTTTCGTTCCATGTACTGTCACCTCATTGACGCGGGAAAACCTCACGAAATTTGCTAATTCAGTTAATACAGGCAGCCAGCAGCAGATCTTTTGGTATATTTATCGTGTTTCTTCGTTGAAAAAGAGCAGGTGTTTGCTCTAGTCAAGAAATATTTTACTTATTCGATTTGAGAAGATTATCAGGACAAAATGGACTATTTACATATCATGTTCTTGACACACTGTCGATTGTTAGGCTTGTTTCCCAAGGATTTTTAGATTCCATCAGATTCATTTTGGTATACTTTAACAAGTGAATAGATTGACAAATCACTTATCTATTGTTGTTGTTGTTTTTTCTTTTTCTTTTTCTGTTTTTAAATGTTTATTAACTTGTACTTTCTATTTGATCAATCATATATATGTAGATTTTAGATTAATAATGTGGTGTTTGTTAACAAATTTTTTTACATTAATCACCTTGAATTGATTTAAAACAGTGTTTTGCATTAATAATCTTGAAGTGATTTATTAATTTGATCAATGATTAAAATTTATAATCATCAAAATACTCATTTTCTGTGTACTAAATCTCTACTATATATTTTAGGGCAAAAATATCAATAGAAAATACATTTTAAAATGAAATTTGAAACAAATTTTTGCACCAATCACTTTAAATATATCGTCTCTATCTATGATTAAAATTTGTGCCATGTTCATTTTTTTTAAAAAAAAACAATGACCATGTTGGGAGGATGAAAAAAATCAACATATAATGCATTTTAAAATGAAATTTAAACAGTTTTTTGCATCAATTAACTTTAATTGATTAAATGCTTCACTGATTAAATTTGAGACTATTTTACTAAACTTTGCTAATCATTTTGCTTGATTTATTCTATCATTTATTAGAATTTGGAGCTATTTTAATAACCTTTTAAAATGATCATTTTCTATGTGTTAACTCTAATGATATTTATGAGAGGATACAAGTTGACATAAAACACATTTTAAAACGAAATTTGAAACAATTTTTTCATCAATAACCTTGGATTGATCATTTCTATCTATGCTTAAAATTTAGGAACCATATTTGAAACCTCAAAAAATGATCATTTTTGTGTACTAAATACTAATCCCTATGATATTTAGGAAGGCAAAGCTGTTAACATAAAATGTGTTTTACTATGAATTTCGAAACATCTTGCAGATCAGTCATCTTGAATAAATTGATTCTATCTAGTAAAATTACGGGTTATTGTAAGAACCATTTAAAGTGGACAATTTTTTTGTACACTTGTGATATTTGTGAGGGGGCGAAAATGCTAACATAAAATAAGTTTTAATATGAAAATTGATTTATTGTTATGAATATATGATCTTCACACTATTTCCTTTTTGATAATATTCTTTATCTTATTTATTGTTATTTCGTTATGGAAATAATTCTTCAATTTGCCTATAAATAGATTTATATTGTAATCATTGAAAAACACATAAATTGAATTATTTTCTCTCTTTCTCTCTTACTTTTGCTTGTTCCTCTTATTTGATTATTATTCTATATTCATTGTTTTTAGACAATATTTTATAACACATGATGAGCACAAATCTGATATAAAAGATTTTATTCATTTGATCTACTCTCTACTATTTGATTCAAATAATCTTGTTAATATATGTGTTTTGTATAGAAGTCATGTTATGCTAACAGCTATTATGTTAGATCTAAAATAAATTTTTCTTCAAGTTCAATTGATTTTTGTGTTTTTGCTATTATGGTTTATATGTTTATTTAAACATATGCAATATGAATCTTATTTTGAAAGTATATGTTAAGCGCTTCAAATATGTATATTGTTTGCATGATTTGATTAATTGTATAAAGAGAAAATATTGAATAAAAAAAATTGTTTTATTGGTTTTATTGATGCAAAGAGAGAGAAAAGAAAAAAAATTATATCAAGTTTGTCTTTGTTCTGTATATGGAGAGAAAAAAATATATTATTTTCCTTATTTATGTACAATGCGGAAAATATATAAAGTGTATATATATATATATATATATTTGCTCTTTGTGATATATCAATGTTCTTGCTATTTGTTTAAATAATTTTATGAATATTGTTATATAAGAATCGCTATTTTTTAGATTTTCTGCATTCGAAAGTAAGTTTAATATCATTGAACTTATGTTTTGATACTTTATTTAATATGATATTCCTTCTAGTTTTTTAATTTGCAACCTAAAGTTTGCAAGCGAAAATTAAAACTAAAAGTTTTAGTTTTCAAATAGAAGCAGAAGTTCTGTAATCTTAATTTAGTTAGAACTAGAAGTTCTAAATTTTCAATTTTATTAAAACTTGAAATTCTATATTACAAATTTGTTTAGAACCAGAAATTCTACACTTTCAATTTAATTAGAATTATAAATTTTGATATATTTATCTATTAGAATTAGAAGTTCTATAGTACTAATTTATCTGAAACTAAAAATTCTAGTTAAATTCTAATTAAATTTTATTAGCTTTTATGCTTAATGCGGATAATTGTATATGTCAAATAAATTATAGTTGTCTGAAACAACATAATTGTCTCTTGCCTATTTTATAGAAAGAGTGTGTCTTAGACCATGCATCTAAACATAAAAGGCAACAAAATATACAAGTTTGTGTTTTGTGTATAAAGTCAATGTTATGCATATACATATACATAGAAAACAATGTGACTCTTTTGGGTTATGAAAAATTAAATAAAGATCGAACAGATTTGATCTTGTGATATTATATTCTTGCTTTTTACATATGACATAATGGTTCCATCAAATTTGCTTTAATTGATTGGATTCTCAATGAATGATTTCAATCCAAATTTTTGTATTTTAAATTTAAACCAGAAGTTCCGGATTCTCAATAAATTTATTCTCAGTTTTATTTAGATTTTAAAACCTGAAGTTTCAGATCCTTACTTCAATTCTAGATTATAATTTATTTAGATTTTGGAACCAAACGTTTCAAAATTATAAATGAAAAAAAAAATTGAGAAAAACTAAATCAATTTGAATTTGATACGAAAAAAAAAAAAAATTGTCTAGAATCGAGCATATAGATTTGAAAACATGTCTTCTCATTGAGGGTGAGTAGAGACTTGAAAATCTTTGTACTAATTTATGTTCATGATTTCAGATATATAGATCGTGAAATTTAAATTCGTAAATACGTTAAAGTATTCTATTTTTCTGTTTATGAATTTCAATGCATCGAGGTATATATTTTTATACTTATGTATTTAAGACGGATTACTTAATCGGATATATATATATATATATATATATATATATAACGATCTCATGTCTCATGTTACATAGTTAAATCTATTTATATTATGGTTAAATTGTTACATTTCCAGTGATAACATGGGTCTGATAGTGGCATGAGCTATTAGATGTGGAAATTAGATAGCAACGACTATTAGAGTTTCTTGATAGTGATTTTGTTTGAGATCTTTTAAAATATATCATAAAATTAAGGTATTATTGTAATTTACTTAGAACCTAAAGTTCTAATACTAATTATAGTGATTGATGTGATTTAGAAAAAAATTTCATTCTCAATTCTATCAAAATCTGAAATTTTGAGTTATTATCATATTAAACATATAATTATGATATACAATCACATCATAATTTGAAGTTTTGGGTTTTTGAGAAGAAAATATACAATTTTTTATTCTTCTTATATTAAATTATATAATTATTGTTATTTCTCATAATTTTTTTTGTTAGTGAAGGACATGTTATTTTCATTTTTCTTCTTTCCTCAGAGCAGGATACAAAATAAGGTACATGACATATATTTTCTTATACCTTAATTGATTATTAAATATTCGTTACAATTCATTATGATTGTATTTTGAGAAATTGTTTATTAATTCATTGTGATTATGATTTATATATCTTGGTAAAATGATTAATTTATATTTTTAAAGAAATATATATACGTATATTTGATCACCAAATAAATGAAGTCAAATGATTAAAAAAATTTGTACTTCAAATTTGCTTCTGAAGTAGCAATGTTAATGATTATGAAGTGAAAAATCATTTATCTCACATGACAAAATTAATTAATATCATTCCGTGAAGTGAATGTTAAATCATCTAATAGTCATAGTGGTGATTATGGTCAATAAAATTTCGATGATCATAACCAATTTTAACCACCTGAAGTGGAATTCACACCAAAGCAAAGTAAGCAAAATGTTTACTATTAGTGGAATATGAAATTATAATAATTGTGTAGCTGAAGTATACATAAATATTATATTAATATTTTACCAACATATAAAAGCTCCAGAAGAGCAAATATGCATATTACAAAGTGAAAAAGAACAATGTTGTATATATGAAACTTTGTTACTTTAATAGATCCTAAAGAAATCTATTTAGATATACATTGAGAAAAATATATTGTATTTATATTATTTGTACTGTCACATGTCAAAAACATATTTTATAATTGATACTATCATATGATCATAAGTATAATATGATCAAAAATTGTAATGAATCAATTTTTTTTTTTTCATCCAATAATACAAAGAAAATGAGGTATCAAATTGTTAGAAGTAATATGGATATCTATTATAGAATCTGAAGATTCTTACCTAGTAAATGTTCATGAAGGATAATAATTGATATTACAATTTGGTCCCTGAATGACTCTATGTGTTTGGTCCCTGAAGGACACTATATAAAATTTAATCATTGAAGAATAATATGATAGTCTAATATATCTCTGAAAAATAGTAAGACAATATAATTAAGTCCCAGAATGATATTACGACAATATAAATAAGTCCTAGAAGGATATTATGACGATGCAAATAATTCATGAAGGATACAGAATAATGTTAATGAATAAATTTTCTCGTCATTAGGGAGAGAATAAGGATAAAATTATAAAACTTAATGATGTAAAATTACAATTGACATGCATAATTCATTATGACGATTATTGTATAAGTCATATAAACCTGAAGTTCAAAGATCATTTACTTAAAAATTACATACCCGAATGATTTTATACTTATTGTCAATACATTAACCCGAGTGATTGTTCCTGAAGAACAATTTATATAAATAACAACAAATAAATCATTTGTTACATATAGAAAAATGAAAAGTAAATTTGGTTGTAAAGTTATTATTCATTGAAGTGAATAATAAAAAATCATGATCATTTTAAATATTACGCTCGAGTTATATATAATCTTCATCATACAAATACAACTCCTGAAAAATTAAATGTTTTTAAAGAGATATAACTCTTTAAATCTTCCCTTATGAAACTCAAAAGAGATCTTAATTATATATGGAAAAGTGCATGTGCTCAAACTATAAATATTATAATTTGTTCTAAGAATATACGAAAGTTTACAATAGTCCCTGAAGAGGCATATATACTGAAAACTTAAAAAAAATCAAGATCTCATGTTTTATTGTTCTGTACATTACAGAAAAATGATGAGAATATTGAATAACATATTATGGATAAATGTCGACATAAAAATTATTGATCAAAACAAAAGTAGAGCTATACTTATGTAGTTGTATTAAACTTGTCATGTGAATGGTTGAAAACGTCATATGCGATCTAAGAATATGCGAAAATTTACAATAGTCCCTGAAGAGACATATGTACTGAAAACTTAAAGAAAATCGAGATCTCATGTTTTATTGCTCTGTACATTACAGAAAAATTATGATGATATTGAATAACATATTGTGGATAAATATCGACATAAAAATTATTGATCAAAACAAAAGCAGAGCTATACTTATGTAGTTATATTAAACTTGTCATGTGAATGGTTGAAAATGTCATATGTTTTGATCAAAATAATTACTCATATAAAAATTGAGACAATGAGGTATAATTATATCTCAAAGATTTGCTACAGAAACCCAATATTGATAATGTAAAAATAAATTATCTCGTAATTAATTTCATATGATCAGAATTAACAGCCTTTTCCAAGGTTAGTACTCTAGAAACGATACAATCTCTTGAAGAGATACAAAATCTTGGAAATACAAATTTTTTTTGGAGAACTATGGAGTCATGATTGTAAATGATAATCATGAATTAAATAGTATCAATAAGTGTTGAAAAAAATATGATTGACCTAAGTGGAATGAAGCAATTCAAACAGAATTGACTTCATTAGCCAAATGTGATGTATTTGAACCAATAGTCCATATACCTGAAGACGTCAAACCCGTTAGATATAAATGAGTATTTGTAAATATAATAAGATGAAACATATTCACTTATAATTAATACCATTACATTTCGATTTTTAAGTAATTTGACAGTTTCCAAAAGACTTTAAATGTTCATTATGAATGTGGTAATACATATTTATATGAGTCATTAGATATTAATATATACATAAAAATCCCTGAAGAATTTAAAATACCAGAAGCATATAATTCAAATTCTCGTAATTTGTATTCAATAAAGTTATAATGGTCTTTGTATGGTTTAAAGCAATCTGGATGAATGTCATATAATCGTCTTAATGAATACCTCATAATGGAATAATATATTAATAATCTATATGTCCTTGTGTATTCATAAAGAAATCAAAATCTGGATTTGCAATTGTAGCAATCTATGTCGATGACATGAATTTAATTTGAATTCCTGAAGAGCTCTTAAGAACTGTTGAATATTTGAAAAGATAATTTGAGATGTAAAATTTTGAGAAAATAAGATATTGTTTCAGTTTGAAGATCAAACACAAATCAAAGAAAATACTAATTTATCAACTTGAAGACACTAGAATTGAATCAATCATATTTTTCAATATCTTCGAATAACTATAAGAGTAACAATTGTATACCTTTCAAGGGGAGCGTATTAAGTCAATATGTATATATATGCATTGTATTCTTTTTTTCTTCGATCAGGTTTTATCCCACTAGATTTTCCTGACAAAGTTTTTAACAAGATAGTCTCTTTAAGCATGTCCAAATCTATTGAATTCAAAAGATTATTGCATTCTTTGATACAACGGATCATGAAATATCTTTTGTTTTCATCAAGAGAATATGTAATCTCTTTTTGAAGTTTTGTATCTTGCACTCTTTTTTCCTTTTGATAAGTTTTTATCCTATTAGTTTTTACTGATAAGGTTTTTAATGAGGTAATATACGGACATGTTCAAGAATTTTGAAGAGTATTATCAAGTGGTGTATGCTCAAGGGGGAGTGTTATAAATATATGATTTTAACACTACTTCTTTTTTTATAATATTCTTTACTTTACTTATTGTTATTTTATTATGGAAATGATTTTTTAATTTGTCTATAAACAAACTTATATTGTAATCATTGAAAAATACATCAATTAATTATTTTCTCATTTTCTCTCTTACTTTTACTTGTTCCTCTTATTTGATTATTATTCTATATTCATTGCTTTTAGACCATATTTTATAACATTTATTTATTTATTTATTTTTGGCATCAATCACCTTGGATTGATTTATTCCATCTATGAATAAAATTTTGAGGCATTCAAGAACATTTCAAAAATGACAATTTTTACACGTAAATTGTAAAGGTCAATATATATATATATATATATATATAAATATAAATTAAGTTAAAACAGGAAATTGAAATTTTGCACCAATCACCTTAAAAAGATCTATTATTAACCCTTGTACATTTCATGCGAGCGGAAATGTCAAGTAAAATTAATTTTAATGGGTAATTTTAAAACACATTTTCCACCATCCACACTGAATTGCTTAATCTATCTGTAAAAGAAATAAAAAAATAAAAAATAAATTAAATCATGCATGTAGATAATCCTGGATTATGCATCTTGGTAATTAAAATTTAATCCGAAGAAAGATTTGGAAGATCCAAACAACATAATTATGTCTCAATTCTTAACAGAAAAATCCTGAATCATCTCCTAACATATTAAAAATAATTGAAATCAACACATATCGACTCAAGGATTTCATAGAATATATATTGACATAGAAATACAATAACATTAAATTTCTTGAAAATTCTTGTTAATTGAATAACTCATATCACGATATAATCTCCCAGATAATAATAATTTAAAATCAGAACAAATTTCAATCATGGTACATAAAGGTATGTTATCAATATAAATATATATATATATGAACTGCAATTGTTTTTTTTAATAATAATAATGTTAGAACTAATGTCATTTGAAAGAGTTAACGTGTTCAGCATCGGTGATGGTCTACAATAAAAGTACGAATATCAGCTACAGAAGATTGTATCTATTAAGATTGTGAAAGAAAAGTCAGTTACTAATTTGTTAGTAAGATGCCAGGTGTAATGTTCTGGTTGGTGTCAAGAGCCATGAATAGGTTGATCCATCAGTGACATGTAACAGTTATCAGATTGAGTTGAGTGAAATCAACGCAATTGTTAGGAAAACCGATTGTTATCTCGAATCTTCTTCTTCTTCTTCTTCTTCTTCTCTTAAACCTCAACTTCTTTTTCTTCAAATTCAAGTCTGCAAATCAAACTTGCAACTGCACCGCCCAATATTTTATTCAAATATTTTTCTCATATATTATAACAAATTAATTTGTAATTATATTAATTATAAAATAATATAGTATACTTATCATCTTGCTATATTGTCGATGTTGTTTTCTAGTCGACGAGAGCTTAAAACTCAATACCTATAATCAATATGAAATAAAACAGAATACGAAAAAAATAGATGGCAGAGAACAAAAACAGCACAAAGAAGACAGAAAATTTTTAACGTGGTTCAGCCAATAAATCTACGTCTACGACTATTTCTCAATATTTTTGCAACAGATTTCTGGCATCTATTTATAGAGAAGAGGTGTTGCAATTTAGGTCAAAATAGAAAAGGAAAAGAATTTACATTGAATACACTTCCTAATCAGTTAGAGTAAAATCAGGAAACTGCTCCGTATAATTCGAAATCACGTTGACTGAATTCAAATTTGAATTAACTTTCAATTCTGATAGAAAAATCTCGATTAAATCGGGTAACTGCCTTTTCTGAAAGATTTCTTTTAAACAACTGTTCGTTGAGCGAGTTGTACACTACTTTAAACGATCTCGAGTTGTATCTCGTTGAGTAACGAGCTGTACATGGTGCAAATTGCATAATGTCAACAGCGATCTGTAAATAACGGCTAATGCGAGTTTGCTGATGCGAGCTGTAGAGCTCACATAGGTTGGGTCTTGATAACTGAGTCTTGTTTGATGGACCACTTCATTGGGTTGAATTGTTGAGCTTCTATCAAACTTTTACTAGTCCAATTGCTTACTCCAAAAAATACACATAACATATATCATTTAAATAATAAATTTGAATAAATTTTTAAATAATATAATATTAATATAATTTTTATATACATAGTTCACAGTTTAGATGCAACATTAATATCAACCAAGTTTGGTCTTGGAGGAAGTTGTAAGAATTCCCAATCTTCTTCGTCAAATAATTTGTTGAAGTACTGACCCACCATTTCTTCTGTAACTAGTTCTAACTTTGAAGGTTCCCACTGTCAAAATTAAAAAATCATTATTGCTAATATATCATAACTTCAAATCTTAAATATTATAGTCGGATCATTTCCTATCAGTTTAAACTTTCAAATCTGATAATAATTAATAATTATGATAGGTTTATCTCTTGTGCTTGTATGGAGCTAGAAACGAATTTTGTTAAATTATACATCTTCCCTTTCATCACAGCAAAAGGAGGCAAAAATTAAAAGTAAAAATTTGTTTTTGGCGAAAAAAATTATTTAGTTTTAGCCGCAAACAAATTTCAACCATTTTAATCTATTTTTCAGTTCAATGAAACATTTTGTCAGCAAAAATTCTCATGAAATGTTTTTTAAGGTCTAAAAGGGATTGAAGTTATATTTGATGTAGTCACTTTTTTGCCAAAACAAAGTTTCACCTTTTTCTTGGACTATTTTTAATAATTTTCTCTTGTTTTTCGTACAAGATTTCAACTCTACAATATTACATAATCAGATCTTGTACGAAGAAACGTGTAAGATCTACACTAGATAATAATAATAATTATTATAATATTAATTACTATGAAAATATTCTTCGTGCTGTGATTCAACAGAAAATATCAAATTATTTTTTTTTATTTGATGCTTAATTGGATTTTATCATTCTGTCATTGGATCAGTATCTAACCAAAAGCTTGATGGATGCTGCCAATATACATGTAAACATAATCTAGGGAAAAAATTGCAGTGGATGTACCTTTGGTTTTTCATCTTTTCCTAAAAGCTTGGCTCTTACACCCTGCATAGAGGTTATACGTATGCCATATTGTGAAAATCAATAAAAGAAAGTTATAAAAAATAAGAATTAATCCATAAGAACTAATTAGCTCTTTTTTTTTTTTTTAAAGAATAATTGACTCTTTCTTTTCTATTACACATATACTTCATAAAAATCATAGCTCACAGTTCTTCGCATAACGTGACAAGATATAGTATAATCACGAACAAAGCATTCTTGAAGATTTTGCCTTCGACCTTCCTTTATCTGAATAATTACTTTTAAGAAATTGTATTGATTGAGAAATTAAAAAGATCCAAAACAAGAAAATAAAAGAAGTTGCAGAAACTAAAAAGATTCAAGATCAATTATGATCCTTATTACCGATCTAAGAGAAATTTTGAGGCTTGTCGGGCTAGAAGACTTCATTGAGTTTATTGCATCAACTAGCCACTTTTCTTCTCTGGTCTCTACTTGCTTCTCCTGAAAATATTATGAAATCACACCAAGCAAGAGATATCATAAAAATATAAAAAGTGTTTGATTCACAATTCAAACTAAAGAACTGAACTCATAATTGTACTTACCAGGGCCAACAATATATCTTCAATTTTTTCTTCGGAGAAACAACGACTAATAATCTTCAATCTGATTTGACGGTTATGATTATATAACTATTAAATTGCAATCTTGTCTTAAGTACTACACTATTTATTGTCAAAAAAAATATTATGAGATTTAATAAAAATGTAAAATAATAATAATAATAATAATAATTAAACATACCTATTGTGAGTAACAAGTTGTTTCACGTTTGGTTTGTGTACAAATTTGTTGATAATATGAGAAATTGTAGTTGTGTTTGAAGAAGACACTTCTTCTAGTTCCTTTTCGAGCAGATGGAGGTCCTGAATATAAGAACATTAAATGTAGCCATTTGGTCTTATTCTAAAATTAATTTAATAAGTCCCATCAAACCATTCGAATAAATTAATTATCTTCATCATAAAAGCAGAGAGTGAACTTTTCAAAAAAAAAAAAGAAGCAGGGAGTGAATACCTTGGAGAGGACAAAATGGGTTGCTAGCCCACATGCAATCATCTCCCTTCCATCAAAGGCAGCTCCAGTAAGCCCTAAATATTCTCCTGAAATCAATATAAATCGATTAATCTGATGAATTGTTATAATTCTTTATTATTAGTTACTTTTAGTGAAAATTTTTCATGTCAATCACTATATAAGACTTAGATATCTACCTTATAACCAAGAAATGACTATTTCCACAACAAGAGGATAAATTATTCATACAAAACTTACAAAATATTTTTGATAGGATTTGAACAACGCTACTAAGAGGATGAGGAGGTATATATCCACTTATGCCAGAAGAACATGTGCTTGATGTCACCACTGTTCATGTTATATTCTTCTTTCTTTAATGAATCCATAGTAGATTTATTCTAGAAACAACTTATAGGCGGGATTTTCTCAACAGCTTACTTGCTAAAAAATTATGCTTATATATAAATGAATTAAAATGAAATTACCAAAATATCCTGTGAGTCTAGAAAGGAAATACGAAGCCCCATTCCCAATATAAGTTCCTATTAATTGTTACTTCCGGCATGGCAAACACCTGTGTACATAATAAAAGAACAATCAACATGAAATTACCAATATATCCTGGGAGTCTAGAAAGGAAATACGATGCCCCATTCCCAATGTAAGTTCCTATTGTTACTTCCGGCATAGCAAACAGCTGTGTACATAATAAAAGAGCAATCAACATTATATATACATATATATTCTCAAATTATGCGGTGAAAGAAAAAATTGGAGTGATGAAGGCATATACAGTATTCTCTGTCACAATCTTGAACATGAAATGAATGGACATTCCAACACCGGCACCCATCACAATTCCATCCATAAGAGCAACCTTCAGTTATATATTTGTTTATGTTAGAACTACAGAAATATTTAACTACTAATTATATAGAACTAATTTGCTTGAAACTCAACGGGCTTGTAGGTATGTAACCTGACCCATAGTATAAAGTTATAAATAGTAACAATCTAGTAAGATTACCAAATCTGAATGATAGTATGACTCCGAAAAATTAGTGGAAAAATAAAAAAGCCAAAAAAATTTAGTGTACCAGGGGCTTCTTATAAGTAGCAAGCAAATAGTCGAGGATGAGAATTTTCTTGTAATAACTTGCACCAAAACTCCAATGACCTGGTGTAATTAAATATTTAATAAATCTAAGTAATAATTTAGAATATTGAGGCATTAAGCATATTGGCAGAATTGAATAATTATTAAACTAAGGACTAATTTTGGGTTATAATCACCTGCAGTCATAAATTTATGATATGCTAAAACATCGCCACCAGCACAAAATGCTCTTCCTTTTCCCTGAAGGGATAGTATAATAATTAAATATAAAAACAAAGTTATGTTGGTGTGACAATTTTGTGCATAAATAAATTCTTGTCAAATTTAAAATTGTGTGATGCTGCAACTGTACTTATTTTTTCTATCTCAAAAAAAAAAAAAAAACTGTATTAATTTTTTCTTTTACATAATTAAATGGCGAAATTGTATCTAAATCGATAATTAATTCTTCTGACACATGAGTAATATGACCAAGTCATGCATTGTCAGCAATAAAATGTCAAACTCATTAATGTACTTTAGTAATATATATGTGATTGAAGTTTCAATTTCCTAACCTTCAATATCAGGAGTTTGACTTCAGAATCATTCTCATAATCTTTCAATTTCTTTGTCATTTGAGAAATCTTCCAACAACACAAATTCAACAAAGAATCATTATCAGTTGCCTATAATTAATATAGATTGTATATATGTATGTGAGTAATCATAAAATATAAGGTTGATGGACTTACCATCTCGTAAGTGAGAGTATTTAACTTCCCTGGTCTCTTTAATATCATTTTCTTCACACATGTTCTTCCTTCAAAAACCACCTGAAAAATGATCAATATAGGGGGTGATCAAAGAATTACAGCCATGATGAGTTTAGAGGAGAGCAGACATCTTTTACAAAGAAGATATCAAGAAAAATTTACAAATGAAGAGAAATCAGTGAAAGGAATGCCTGATTAATTTCTCTGCTGTCACTGAGAGCCATTAGAGATTCGAATCTTTGTACCTAAGCTCAGAGATCTGTATGGAATCTAGTACTAATCTCTTGAAATTGTAAAATTTGTAAGATAAGCACTGTCAGGTTAGTATATATATTGATATCCTGTCACTTTCTATGTGTCAAACTCATAAACTAGTTGGATAAGTTTGAAAACATCCCTAGTGATGAAAAACATCGTGTGCCGGCGGAAATCCTAAAATATTTGTTTCCTTTAGAAATTTAATATAATTTTCTCTTGAACATTCGGATTGAATTTAAAAACTATTGTTAAAAACTTACCTATAAATTCTAAATTATCGAGTAATGTGATTAATTAACATAATTTAAAATCAAGTGAAGCAAGTTAATCAAATGATCTAGTACTGCTTAGTTTCGAGGAGCATAGTTGTCGAGATAGAAGCAATAGAACTCAATTATTAAACACCCACCTATAAATAAATAAATAAATAAATATATATTTTTGGAAACTAATTGTGAGATCCCACATCGGTTGGAG
This sequence comes from Litchi chinensis, assembly GCA_019925255.1. Classification (NCBI taxonomy): domain Eukaryota; kingdom Viridiplantae; phylum Streptophyta; class Magnoliopsida; order Sapindales; family Sapindaceae; genus Litchi; species Litchi chinensis. The sequence continues at coordinate 49,379,351 of CM034461.1, read as the reverse complement.
AGGAGAACGAAACATGCTTTATAAGCTGTGGATACCTCTTTCCATGTGACGCGGTTAGGCGTGTCAGACGCGTAGGAAAATTGTGAGGTTGACTGGGCTGCGTGCTTTGATGTCAAAGCGAACAGTATTGTATGGGCCAGACTACCACCTGACTGGGCCTGGCTGGGCCGGTAAGGTCGATCGGGGGTGGGTTAGTCTGTTTCGTATGACGCGTTTTAAAACCATGCGGCTGGGTTTAGCCAAAGCGGATAATATCACGTGACGGTTAGGTTCGGGGCTGTTACAAATGGTATCAGAGCTCAGGGCCGGGTTGGTGTGCCAGCGAGGACGCTGGGCCCCTATGGGGGGTGGATTGTGAGATCCCACATTGGTTGGAGAGGGGAACGAAGCATGCTTTATAAGCTGTGGATACTTCTTCCCACGCGTAGGAAAATCTTGAGGTTGACTGGGCTGTGTGCTCTGATGCCAAAGTGAACAGTATTGTATGGGCCGGACTACCACCTGACTGGGCCTGGCTGGGCCGGTAAGGTCGATCGGGGGTCGAACGGGGGTGGGTTAGTCTGTTTCGTATGACGCGTTTTAAAATCATGCGGCTGGGTTTAACCAAAGCGGACAATATCACGCGGCGGTTAGGTCCGGGGCTGTTACACTAACTCCCGCCTATATATTAAGTTCTTACTTTATTTCAAATACTCTTATTATTAATATCAATAGAACTTTTGAACAGGTCAATGGAGCCAATTACTGTACAAAAATATTCTTATACATAATGTTCCAAAACCGAACTCATAAAGTAGAAATCGAATGATTCACAGACTTTAACTAATATATAAATAAAGTAAACAACAAATTATATCTGACCTTCCATTTCAATTGATGGGCATTATCTTTTAAATAATTTATAATAGAATACTTGTTAAAATCCGGCCGGCCAATAGATATTAATTTATTTATACCAAAGAGTGATGGATGGAAGTAGACTAAAAGCGAAAATTACATTGCGTTTATTTCATTTAGAGGAATCAAAATGATTTAGAATCAAAATGACTTGAAATTGGAATGATGTATCGAAATCAAAATAAGTTTTTTACTTCAACGGTAGAAATCAAAATCGAAATCAATAGTATTCTCATTGAGCTATTTATTTTGCTTTGGAATTAGAATGAATTAATTATAAGTTACAAAAATATCATTGATTAAAATTATAGATTAATTACAATGTGCAAATTAATATTTAAGATACAGTATCATATTTTTGTCATGTAACTCGTCATAATAGACTAAAAAAATAAACTTTTATAATAGTATTATTATAAACATATTGTGTAGATTTTTTTTTTTAAAGAACATATTTTATATCTATATTGTATGTCAAGTTGTGATTTTGTTTTTAATATAAAATGTTATCAAAATAGGTTTTTTTTTTTAAATAAAAAAATATATATATAAGAGATTTTTTACATTGAATTTGAGAATGGAAGTGAGATTCTCAAGTGGGGTGGAGAGAATGAAATTTCGATTACACAACCTCAAATTGATGTGGGATTCATACTTTCATTCTCATTATGGAGTGAATTTTAAACAATTAAACGTCATCAATCAATCTTATTCTCATTTCTATTTTCTAATTCATAAAGTAAACACATCATTAGATTCCTTTAAAAAAGGATAGATAGTTGGACTTAGCCAACTAATCTTTTATAGTCACTCCCACTAGAAATGGAGAACTTAGAGACTTTTCACCTAAGCATCCGGGGAGTCTAGAAAGGTAAAATGATGCGCCAAAATCAGGAAAATGTCCTATTCCTGCTTTTGGCATAGCAAACACACACACACACACACACACACATATATATATATATATATATATATACAAGTTAATGTAATTAATAAACATGTATAAGCTACTTAAAAAAAATAATGTATAAGCTAGTATATATTTATTTAATAGTAAGAAATCATATCCCTCTAATAGTTAATTAAATAGCAAAGCACGACTAATTCAAAAAGTTATTATCTAATATTAACATTTAAAATTTAATAAAAATCAAAATAAAAATGTACATATAAATCTAAATTTATGAAAAAGACATACAGTATTTTCAGTCACGATCTTAAACCTGGCATGTATAGACAATCCAACACCAGCTCCCATCACTAATCCATTAATAAGTGCTATCTTCAATTTCAATAAATTACATGACTTTGTAATTATATTTGAATAGGGGGCAAACATAAAACAAAACAAAACAAAACAAAAAAAGATGATTGAAACTTAAATTCATCTTCATACCAGGGGCCTTTTGTATGTAGCAAGCAAATGGTCAAGGATAAGAAGTTTCTCACAATAACTTGCACCAAATCTCCAATTTCCTGATTAATTAACCAATCATAAAATGTCTAGACACCATGAATGAAATAACTTTTAGGGATAATTCTATTTTCCTTTTTTGTAGTTTGATGTAATAACTAAAATCTACCATTAATTTAAAAAATCGCTAAGAACCCTCTATCATTTGATTAAATAGATAAAATACCCTTATAGTTTAATAAAATGTTTAAAAAAAGTCCTTTATAGTTTAAGAAAATATCTAGAAAACAACTTTGATATTTTTTATTATTATACATGTAGAACTACAGAAAAGGTAAAATGAGATTTTTACAAATTAAAAGGATAATTAGTGATTATATCGAACAACAGAAGAAATTGGGATTATCCCTAACTTACATAAGTATTACCTATCGTGCTATAGGTCCTATATGCTGATACAACATCCCCACCGGCAGAAAATACTGTCCCCTGACCCTAAATGAAAATTGGTTGACATTAAAGAGATATGTATTTACCCATATATCATACAAATCAAATTAAGCTGTTTCACTCAATATATTACCTTCAAAATCAAGAGTTTGACCTAAGAATCATTCTCATAAGCTTTAACCTTATTGAATATTTGAATGATCTGACAAATACACAGAAATAATTAATCGGATTTTAATCATACTTCTAATTAATAATTAGTCAGATTTTAATCATACTTCTGATTACCCATTTAATGAATGATATATTATACACAAGTTTGATAAGATTTACCATTCCATAAGTGATGGAATTGAACTTCCTTGGTCTGTTTAATATTACTTTCTTCACACATGAATTCTCTTCAAATACCACCTAAACATGAATACGAAGATGGATTTTATATATTTTTTGCTTCTAATCAGACAAATTTTGATTTCATTAGGTAAGAATTACAAGGATGAAAGAGAACGGAAAGAACCAAGTACCTGATTAGCTTCTTCTTCAAACAAGTGACTGGCAGCCATTAGAAAACTGTTTAGTCTACTCACTCATTTTTTTTTTCAAATTAAGGTAGCCATTGGAGTTTATATGTTTAAATATGCATTTTTTTTTCTCAAGAATAAAGAAGCAGAATTAAATATTATATCAGATGAATATGTTACCAAATAGATCTCAAAAAATATATATATTACCAAATAAAACAATCAATATGATATAGAAGATAAAGAACTCTTGCAGAATTGAGCTTGTGTTTAAATACGTTTTTAAAATGGTATTTTTGAAAAATATTTTCAAAAATAAAAAATATGTTTTGAAACATGATGTTTTCAAAAATGAAAATATGTTTGGTAATATTTTTGAAAATACATTTCAAAAACGAAAAAAGATAAAATGCAGTTTGAAATCGTTTTTAAAATTGTGTTTTTGAAAACTATTTTTTTAAAATAAAAAACATGTTTTAAAAATAATTTTTTTAAAAATATAATGTGTTTGATAAAATTTCTTAAAAGTTATTTTAAAAAATAGATAATGATATAAATGTATTTGGTATTATTTTTTAAAATGAGTAAAATAATTGTTTGGAGGAAAAATAATGATTTGTTTTGAAAACGTGTTTTAAAAAAGGTGAAAAATATAAATAAGTTGTTTCTCCATTTTTTAGTTATCATTTCAAAAAATGTTTTCAATTTTCTAAAACACATTTTAAAAAACAACTAACAAAACAAATTTCTCTCATTTTTGTTTTCGAAAATGAAAAATCATTTTCAAAAATGCATCAAAACACCACCACATTTTCATTTTTGAAAACCTATTTTTCATTTCCAGAAACATGAGTTTGAGAATAGACCACCAAATATAATTTTATCAATTTTTTTTTAAAAAAAATGAAAAACCACTCTTAAAAATGGAACCAAACTGACAATAAAAAATGATACTAAAAAAAAAAATGATAATTAAAGAAATGATAAAATAACGATCTTCATATGACTTTCCAGCTCAAAGCAGCTGGCCATGCTGGGTGGGCGGGTGGCAATGGGGGAATTGGTAGTCGGGCAGCTGTCATCGTGGGGGATCGAGATGTTCTAAAGCTTCAAGCCAACATCTCATGCATACATCTTGTGTTGATGACTGATGAGGCTGCTGACTAACCACATGTTTGATTCATGTAGTAGGACATCAAATGATGTGGCCCAATGTCATTCAAATTTATTAAATGGTAATAAGTTGAATGGGACCGTTTTAGGTGATTTGAGTGCCATTGGGATCCTTTCAAACGACGCACTGAAAGAGAATGTTGTTAGGATTTGTGCCTTAAGATATTGTAATTTGTCAATGTTTAAATAAATAATAAATAAAGTATGTTTATTAAATTTTTATATGCATTTATGAAATGTTTGCTTCATACAAATATCATGTAATATCCATAATTATTTATGTAGTCTCAAACTAAGTATATAAATGTTATATACAAAAAGATTTAGTTTGAGATCAGTAATCTAAAGAGTCCGTAGAAAGCAAACAAAGCTGGATACTTTGCTTGTAGTAAATTTATAACTGCGGTCCATTTTGTATTTGATACGATGATCTTATCTGAGATCGTTCTTGTGGCGACATGAAAATGGAGGCACCCTATATAATAGAGATTATATAGGACTGGACCACGATAAAATGAATTTCTTATTAATATCCGTTAAAATAAAGAAATTCATATTTATCAATTAGATGATTATTTATTGATTGATCTTAATCCTGAGTGTTTTATGAACTCCTATTTGTTGAGTTATATCTTTTAATTTACATGGGTGAGACTGTTATAGATATACGGTTAATAAGCTTCGTACTTTGGAGATGTGATTTAATAAATGGTTGGGAACATTTTACACAATAGTGGAATCCACTCATTCTTACGAGAAATAGATGAGTAGTTCCCTTAAAGTGTTGATTCGGGTCTTGAATAATAAGAGCGCTCGACTTTTTGTTTATGAGTAAATGAAAGATAAGTTCATAAGTTGTTATGGATATATTGTTCATTAGAGAATTAATAGTACTTATTGAAATAAGATATAATTAGAGAGGTATAACGGACTTTAAATGACCTAGCTCTAATTATGAACTACTTGTGGAGGATCGAACCATATGAAATGATTAAATCGATGGACACTGAAAATTCAGATTGTGTAAAACATTTACAATCTTGAGAGTGCAACATTGGGTTTTTAGTGGAGTAACTCTAAAGTTAATAATAATGAATTATTTAATTAAAGAGTTTAATTAATAATTCTAATATTATTAGAGCTCAAATTGTAGGTTCAATTTGGTCCCCTTGCTAGCTAACAACCACGTAAAGAAATGAATGAAATAATATAATTGGATTGTCCAATTATTAATGTCACATATAAATTTTATGGACATGTTCGCGAATTATTTAAATAATTTGATTATTTAAATATATGTAATTATTTAATTAAGTGTTAATTATTTAATTACTAGTAAAGGTTATAGGTTCAATTATAAATGGTGTCATTAAATTATTTATGATTTAGAATCATTTAATTTAATGAAAAATCTTTTAATTAATAAAAATGGTAATTTAATTTCATTGAAATTAGATTCCATATTAAATTAAGTTAAAAAAGTTTTAATAGGAATTAGATTTCATATTAAATTAAAAGTAAAGAGTTTTAGACCGATAAGGAATTTGATTTCATATTGGATATGAACTATGTTTTCAAATTTAAATAGAAAATTGTATTCCTTGTTAAATTAAAAAACTCTAACTTACCATTATAAAAAAGAGTGTTTTATGTTGGTAACAGAGGAGAGAATCTTTGGCTACTTGAACCAAAAAATTCTATTAATTAAAAACACCATATTACTATATCTCAAAAGAAATCAAGAAAATTGTTTTTTGATTTCTACATAATAATTTTTTATAAAAAAATTTCGTGATTTGATTCTTCGAGATTGTGCCCATACACAGTTTTTTTTGTGAAGAGTCATAGCAAGAAAGATCGAGTGGTGAAGAATTTGCGAATAAAAATGGATCAATTCAATATTCATGCAAGGTAAGATTGGATCTTATTAATTTAATTATTGAATTATTATTACTAGCATTGATCGGACATGTTTTTGTTCGGAAAAATTTTTAAAATCTATGTTTCCGCATTAAATCCAAAATCGATTTTTCTCTTCAAATGTTATAGGGGTCGACTCAGGAACTATCTCCTTTGTTCCCGTCTTTGACAAGGGTAGATCTTCTGTTTTCTAAAAAGAAAAATTGGAATAAGGTGGCTAGAGCTCAGGTTCTCCGGTTGCAGTGAGCTTTGAAAAGGATGATGGTGATAAATGGAAGCCATCTTGAGGAGAGAGTGTATAAGAAAGTTTGTGTTGGTCTCTTTAATTATACCAATGGCGGCGAAGCAGTAGCGTCGAACATTATGAGTCTCTCGGTTTGAAATGCCCAGGGTTTGGATAATCCCGAGGCATTCTTCAATTTCCAGAGTCTACTCCGGCCTACCTAACCTTCACTTTGTCTTCATTTCAAAAACTCATCTGTCAAGACGAAGAGCGAATGGAGTTAAAAGAAGAGCTGATTTTACAAATGATTTTTCATGTGGATTCTATGGGTCGTAGTAGAGGATTAGTGCTTCTATGGTTTTTATGATTTGGTACCAAATCATAAAACGAAAATGGAGGCACCAAAATAACCCTCATCTCCGGCGTCAAACCACCCTTGTCAAGCCGCCAAAACACCTAGGCGACAAGCCCCCCAACGCCACCCTCACCTCTGAAACCAAACCTCCCTTGGCAAACAACCCTAATCTCTACCTCCATTTCTGTTTCGATGGTTTGACGATCTGGTGGAACTAGCGGATCGGCCATGGATGGAGATGGAATCCATGGTTGTCCACATTTTTTTTTATAATTATTTTATAGTTTGATCACTGTCCTCCATCTCATTTTTTATTAATTCATAATCTTTTATTTGTGTTTGAATGTTAGTTTTATTAATTTTTATCTTTAAAATGAACTTTTAACATCTTTTTATTTTTGATAATTTTATTATTTATTTATTTTATTTAAAATTCTAAAAACTCCTGTTAAAATGATGAAAATTTATCCCTTTTCATTTAAGTTGATCAACATTTGATTACATGGGAATCAAAAGTGAATTTACGTTTAAAAGAGAGTAAATACTTTCAATAATATAGGATGAAAATTAATTTCTCTCATATACCAACTTCCATGAGTTATACAACTTACACGTATTTTTATGTTTTGCTGTAAGATTTCAAGCAAGCTCAGGAAAAATATTATCACACGTTTCTCATATTATATATTTATACTACTATCAGTCACAAATGACAAATCTTGTTGAAAAAAATATCTAAAATCCTTTAAATTATAGCAAATCCTCCAAACCTTAACATAATAATAACAATAATAATAATAATAATAGAAATCACAATAGTTTTATCTTTGCTTTTGCAAAAACTCAAAGCAGTTTTTTTTTTTTTTTTTTTGAAGTAAACTCAAAGCAGTTATCCTAGAGCAATTCTATATTATGAATTAGTTTTACAGGGGGAGCTCTATTCGGGCTAGCTTACCCAAGTTTTTTGAAGAGGAAAAGTTTATTATTATTATTTTTTAAAATCATGATAATTATTAAAACTATCCTATAACTTCTTTTTTAATCAGTACAATAACCATAACCCAATGGTTTCGCTGATTCAAAAATATAAATTTAAGTCCATCTGAATTACAAATATTAATTCACCTTAAATGAACTTCTAGCTATGCCCCTAATATCATAGTGGACCAATCATAATCACAAATCAATCTATTTAATTTCTCATGTTCAACCAGCCTAAATTCGAACTAAAAATTTTATGATTTAAACTGAGAAGCTTAAAACTAAACTAAGAAGACAAGCAATTAAAGAGAGCTTTTGAGAGAAACCTAAAACTTGATTTCATTTCTTTCAACATACAAAATACATGAGCAGGCCTCTTTATATATGTGAAAATCATAGAGTCCTACTTTTGTCAAACTCTTCTTTGATTGGTCCACGTATTGCTGACGTGGCTGAGTTAGTTAGAAGGTAGTTACAAGAGCTGAACTCAGACTAACAGCTAAAGAGGAGAAGCTCAGTTCTATTTTTCTAAAGTAAAGCTGAGCTTCTGAGAAGTGGCTGAGAATATCATCTAACATAAACTATCTATAAATAAATAGTTTCATCCATCATGCTCGAGAAATTAATGTTTGTTTATATAATATATTACATGTTATGATTTAATTTATACAAAATGGAATAAATGTGGCCAATAATCTAATACCTATGATTCTCTATAAATAAACGTGATCACATGTTAACATTATCTCTCACATTCAGGCTGTACATATTTATAAATTAAAAGTACATTTATTAAATAATGTAATTAAAATTGATAGAGTGGATATATTACACTTTAATATACAAATATATAAACATATATATATATATATATATTGGAAAGTATCATTTTAATTGAATAATTCATATATAATCTCTCAATACACATGCATATTCATGAAGCAACAGTAAGCAGTTATATAATTTTCCACGGTTTACACATTAATGTTAAAACGGATCTCTTCTTGCATATGAGGTGACAAGTGATCCATAATCACCATTAGATCATCAAATACTTTAAGTAAAATGTGAATTAAATATTATATAAGTTATAGTTACAAACTAACTTCCGCTAACTTGACTTAGGGGTTGTTTGTTTTTATCACTTTTCACTTAATAAGTCTGAATTACATCTATTAAATTATTTTTGTTTGTTTTCTTAAGTGGTCAAACCACTTAAAATCATTCAAAAATCATTGAAAAAAAAAGGTATAATTTATTATTTTTAACTGAATATCAAATCACTTAATGATTTTTTAAATATATTATTCTTAATCTATCATTTTCAAAATAACATATTTCTAATTTTATCATAATTTTACATTATAAAGATTCATTTTAATGGTATTTCTTTTAATGTTATTTTTATTTAAATTTATAACAATAGTAATTCAACTTAAGATCATTTTGTTTATTTTTATTTAAAAATATAAATTTAATTTATTTTACTATAATAATTTATTTATGAATATATAATTTTCAAAAAAAAAATTTACGGTAATAACTAATAATATTTTAATTATGAATAAAAATATTATTAATATATACATAAATGTGTTTTAGTATTTACCATGATTTCAAAACTCACTACTTGCTACTCGACTGGTGACCTAGCGAGTAGTGAGTAATCGGTAAATACTTAAAAAGTACTGTTTAGAGGAAAAATTATAATTTTTAAAATTTAAAAGCGTAAATTGGTATTTCTTTAAACGTCAGGGATCACTTAATACTTTTACTATTAAATCTTGTCAAACCTTAGGGACTTTTGTGTAATATGCCATACTATTAATAAACTTTTCCACACTAACCTACGATTTTCTCCTTCTCACTCTCTCTCAAACCACCGCCTCCACCCCCCTCTCTCAACAAATCTCTCTCTCCCACCTTCAAACGCCACTCAACCACCATTTCAAGCACCCCACACCACCAATCTCACAACCTACCACTACCACCATCTCACCTCTTCGATCATCATCTTCCTTCGTCGTCGTCGTCACAAGACAAGCAGTTTAAATGTGTTTTTGCATTAAATTTACATTTCTTCTAACTCTCTTTCTTATTTAGTGTCAATTTTGGTGGAGGAATTCATATTAAAATTTCATATTCTGAGTTGGGTTCAAGTGGTTTAGTTAAGGGAAATATGGTTGTGAGATTTTTTTTTTTTTTTTTTTAAGCATGTTGGTTTGGGGTGAGTCGTGATAGCTCACCTGGTCCGAGCAAAATCTCGATCAGGGAGTTATCGGATCGGCTCCCAACCGATCCACGATTTCTCGTCGAAAATTCAACCTACTCAGCCCAGTTTTTAAACAATGACATTTACTAAATAATTTATTATAATTGTTTGTATTATATTAAATGAAGTTATATAACAAATAATAGTAAAAAAATATATAAATATTAAATTAGTAGTTTTTAGACAACTTTAATTTAAAAAATATATATTATATATTCAAATGTAAGGAAAAAAAAAAAAACATATCATTCAGATTTTATGTTTCAATTACTATTCAGCCTTTAGCAGCACTGTTTAGTTTTTTAGATAAAAAAATAAACGATCCCTTAATCTATAGCTTTTTTATTTTTGTGAAAGTTTATTAGTTACTTATGTAAAGGAATGGAAATCCAGATTTGTATGTAAGTGTGTATGTAATTGATTATTCATTAATAATAACTCAGTCACAAAAACACTCCAATATTGCCTCTGGAGTTTTCTCTGAAAACTGAAGCTGTTCATGTTTGCTTTTCATCAAACAGCAGCATGCTATTGCTATTTTCATCAAACACTTGTATTAACAGGTTTTACAAGATGTACATACATACTACAATAATGGTTCTATAATTTTACATGAAGTACAAAAGGCATGCTAGACAACACAATTTTTTTTATTAATATGAGATGGCAAGTTATTCATAACAATCATGTAAATTATAAGATAATATGATTAATATTAATAAAATACTTAATTACATCCGTCTTAAAATTTTTTAATAAGATTTGTAATATGTAAGTTAAAAGATTTAAAACTTAATTATGGTGTGCTTACTTGAAAAATTTGGGAATGGAAATGAAGAATGAGTATGATTGTTGGTATTTACTTACTTTAAATTAATCCATGATGGGAACGAAAAATATAAGTTCTACACAAATTTGGGCTTATAGAATGAGACTGTCATTCCACCACCCCACTTAGGATTCTTATTGTCATTCCCCCACCCTACTTAGAATTTTTATTCTCATTATTTTTTAAATATTAAAAAGTCTTTTATACCCCGATTTAAAAAAATAGAAATTAAAAAAATATGAGAAAAATCTATTTTATATTTATCAATGATGTAGTAAATAACATTAACTTATTATTAGCAAAAGATCATTATTATTATTAAAAAATAGTTTAATAAGCATAATATTATTATATAAGAATACATATTTCTTCATCATAACGGAAAAAAAAAACATAATTTTGTTTCACAAATGTTAAAAGAGTACATATTTTTAATCAAGGACATTTTTGTAATTTCAAACAATCTATTTTGATTCTAATTTAAAATAAACATCTTAAAATGAATATTGTTGATTTCGATTACAATTCCTATAACTGAAATAAACAATTTATTCTGATTCTAATACATCAATATGATTTCAAGTCAATCCGATTTCATATCATTTTAATTTCAAATCATTTTGGTAATTACGTGCAAATAAACTCTTTAAAGTTTCGAAGCTGCTATATGAGCCAAGTTGGATTTTCTTGGAGGAAGTTGTAGGAATTCCCAATCCTCTTCATCAACTTTGTTGAAAAATCTATTTACCGTTTCTTCACTAACCAACTTTAACTTTGGAGGCTGCCACTGTTTGATAAAAAATAATGCAAATAATGTGAGTTAAGGCTCTATTGTATTTTCATTTTCATTTTCAAAACCATAAATCTCTTAAATCTTATCAAAACTTTTCTTCATAATTTTCAAAATTTTACTTTATACAATTACAAAAATTTTATAAAATTTATCAAGAACTGCTTTCGAACAAATAAATACAATTTGATAAAAAAAAAAAAAGGCTGAAGAAGAAGAATAGTACCTTGGGGTTTTTGTCTTTATCAATTAGCTTTGCTCTTATACCCTAATATAAAGAATATATCATCGAAAGGTTACATTAAATAAATTGTAATTTATTCCTTCCTAAAAAAAATTCTTCTTGACTATACCTCATAATAATCATTGTTCACTGTTCTTCGGATAATGTGACAAAATATAGTGTAGTCATGAGTATAACATTGTTCAAGGCCTTGTCTTCGTCCTAACCTTATCTAGCAATAATTCAAAAGAATTTTGCACTTTATTAAAATTAATAATAAAAACAAAAGATAAATAGGAATTGTATTAAAAATCTTAACTTTTTACCAATCTGAGAAAAATTTTGAGACTTAATGGGCAAGCTGACTTCATTGAGTTTATTGCATCAACCATCCACCTCTCCTCTCCTATTATTGCGGTCTGTTTCTCCTAAGAACAGTTAAAAACGACGTATATAATAGTTTACTTTTCTTCTGCAAAATAAGGGAAATTAAAATGAAAAAAAAAAGGTGTTATTCTTTAATTTTTCTCATATCTGTACTTACAAGTGTCAACAGTATGTCTTCAACAGTTTCTTCGGAAAAGCAGATATTAACAATATTCAATCTGGATCATCATAGCGTTGTCAAAAATCATGATATATCATGATATATATATATATGTATTTATATATATTAGTACAAGTGAGAAGATTAAACATGTATCATTGGATACTAGTAAAACTTTAAAATATTGAACCGTACCTATTACAATAAGCGACGTAACAGTCTGGTTTCAACATGTTTGGTTTGCATGCAAATTTGTTGATAAGTTGAGAAATTGCATTTTTATCGAAAGAAGACAATGTTTCTAATTCTTTTTCCAACAGATGGAGATCCTAAATATGCAAGAAAAATTAGAAAAAAAAATACAACAATTTAGTTATATTTTAAGCTACATATGTTTAAAATCAAACCTTAGAAAGAACAATAATTAATAAAAATTGGAATTTGATGAAAATAGATATATCATACCTTAGAAAGAACAAAATGAGTTGCTAGACCACATGCAATCATTTCAACTCCATCTATCCTAGCTCCAGTAAGCCCTAAATATTCTCCTAAAATGATAATAAAGCGTAATATATGAACATTATAAATTTCTCTCTTACTTGACTTAAAAAAAAAAAAAAAAAAATTCTCTCTTACTTAGTTACCTTTTTTTTATTGTTTATAGATTAAATTTGGAAAAGCAATATGCAACATGTAAATATTACATACAGAATTTTGTACTATTTTTTTAGGGGATATCACTTCTCTAACAATAGAGATTCAATCTTATACATTACAGAAGTGAGATCTAATGCTCAAAACTCACACCCACAAGGAACGGTGAATATAGAGAGTTTTACCAAAATATCCGGGGAGTCTAGAAAGGTAAAATGATGCACCAAAATCAGGAAAATGTCCTATTCCTGCTTCTGGCATAGCAAACACCTATATATACAAGTTAACGTGATTAATAAACATGTATAAGCTAGTATATATTTATTCAATTGTAAGAAATCCTATCCCTCTAATATTTAATTAAATAGCAAAGCACGATTAATCTAACAAGTTATTATCTAGTATTAATATCTAAAATTTAATAAAAATCAAAATAATGTGTGTGTATATATATAAATAAATCTGAATTTATGAAAAAGACATACAGTATTTTCAGTCACGATCTTAAACTTGGCATGTATAGACAATCCAACACCAGCTCCCATCACTAATCCATCAATAAGTGCTATCTTCAATTTCAATAAATTATATGACTCTGTAATTATATTTGAATTGGAGGGAAATATAGAACCCAAAAAAAAAAAAAAAAAAAAGAATAATTGAAACTTAAATTCATCTTCATACCAGGGGCTTTTTGTATGTAGCAAGCAAATAGTCGAGGATAAGAAGTTTCTCACAATAACTTGCACCAAATCTCCAATTTCCTGATTAATTAACCGACCATAAAATACCTAGACACTTTGAATCAAATAACTTTTATATAAGTATTACCTATCGTCATATAGGTATATCCAGATACAACATCCCCACCAGCAGAAAATACTCTCCCGTGACCCTGAGTGAAAATTTGTTGACATAAGATGGATATGTGTAACCCATATACCATACAAATCAAATTAAGCTGTTTCACTCAATATATAAAGATTTCCATATATTTATTACCTTCAAAATCACAAGTTTGACCTGAGAATCATTCTCATAATCTTTAACCTTCTTGAATATTTGAATGATCTGCCAAATACACAGAAATAATTAATCGGATTTTAATCATACTTCTAATTACCCATTTAATGAAAGAGATATCGTACACAAGTTTGATGAGATTAATTTACCATTCCATAAGTGATGGAATTGAACTTCCTTGGTCTGTTTAATATTACTTTCTTCACACATGAATTCCCTTCAAACACCACCTAAACATGAATACGAAGATGGATTTTATATGTTTTTTGCTTCTAATCATATAAATTTTGATTTCATTAGGTAAGAATTACAAGGATAAAAGAGAACTGCAAGAATCAAGTACCTGACTAACTTCTTCTTCAAACAAGCGACCGACAGCCATTGCAAAACTGTTTAGTCTACTCTATTTTTTCAAATTAAGGTAGCCATTGGAATTTATATGTTTCAATATGCAGAATTAAATATTATATGAGATGAATATGTTACCAAATTAAACAACAATATGATATAAAAAAATAAAGAACTCTTGCAGAATTAAGATAATCAAAGAAATGATAAAATAAACAATCTTCCCATGACTTCCATCTCAATACGAGCAGTAGAGTCAAGTGGCCGGCAGTGCAATGGTAATCACTCCTAGCCCACCATGATCAGTTGGATGGTTATTGGTTCGGCACCCCCTTGTTAAAAAAAGGGTTGATTTTCCTTATCAAGTTGTGAGTTGCTCTCACTCTTCCCTCTATATGCGGGTCGTTTCCTCCCGTATGAAAGCCATTTTTTAAGCTATATCACTAGTGTCAGATTTCACTTGGTTTCGGTTGTTCTTTGGTATGTAATGTAATGAAAAAAAAAACAAAAACAAAAATAAAAACAAAAGACAAACAGAGCAAAAACACAAAAGTAAAAACAAAAACAAAAAAACAAAAACGAGCAGTAGACATTATTATTTAATGATCACTTGCGTATTTATTATAACTGTAACAGCCTCTTTTTGGATCCAATGCTACTCATATGCCAAATGTCACGATAATATCAACTCTATATGTTACAAATTAAAGACAAATGAATTGAACCCTTTTAAAAATATCAACAAATATATTGAAATAAATAAATAAATAAATAAGCAACGCGAATGCTCCTTGTATGCCAAATGTCATGATGATATCAATTTTATATGTACAAATTAAAAATAGATGAATTGAACCCTTTTAAAATCATAAACAATATATTAAAAAAAAAAAAGGTTAGCAATGCAAATACTACGTGTATGTCAAATGTCATGATGGTATCAATTTTATATGTTACAAATTAAAGACAAATGAATTGAACCCTTTCACAAACATAAACAAATACGGTTTCGAAAAAAAAAACATAAACAAATATATTAAAAGAGAAAAAAAAAGTGCAACGCAATCATATAATTTATACAAAAAAGAAGACCACAAAATGCTATTATCGTACTAGGATTTAGGCCAAAGACCTCATAAGATTCTGTCGCATGTAGTTGATTTTTTTCTAAGTATTGCTATTTTATTGCTACCACCTACTAAAATTTTATTCAACAATAGATATTCTAGACAATTGAATTGAATTTAATTACATGAATACGATCAAATCTAATGGCTGAGTTAGCCAAATCTGTTTTAAATATCCATATAGACACCCAACTACAAAAGAATGAACTCATGTTCCCAAATTAAAGAATAACTTGATTTTTCATATAATGTGAAACCAGAATCCTAAGATTTAGATTTCTTCAGTTCCACAAGAACTGGATTTAATTTAGGAGGCGTGCTCTGCAATCTTTGTTAAAGGAGGTCTTTGGCTCTCGTTCTCTTATCTTCATCTGCCAAAGCTGTCCAGCAGATGGGCATTGACCACCACAGCTGCAGCTGATAAAGGGGAAGGCAGCCAAAGAGTACCTTCTGGACCATGTTCATGGTTTAAGCACAACCAGAGTATTAAATCTGGTAAACCACCCAATTACGACAGTCAAACCCTACGTGAAAGCAAATCAGAACTTTAGTAATCTCAAAATCAGAAGATACAAAAAATAAACTTGTAGACAAAATACTAAGCTTAATACCTCAACATGTCAAAGCAGTGGTTGATACGAAGATTTTTCTTGTTATCCTGAAGACCGAAAGATATACGATGGACAAGTTCATAAGTCCACTTCTCATCCATGTCACCAATTGCAAAAAGTATAAAAACCAAACTTCAATGCAACGGGGCCAACTGGGCCAACTCAAAGCTTAGTGCCCCCATTGTTCCTCACACTGAATTTGATTTGTTGACTGCTGCAGCATGATCCAGGTCTCATTCTTGCCTGTTAGCTTCCACAAGGACATTGAGGCTTAGCTGTGATAGAGGAAACAGTAAATGCAAGTCAGATTCACTAGCCAGTAGAGAGAAACAATTTAATCATCAAACATACATTGTGTGCCCGCTGGAGTCTAGTTCCACTGATTTTGCAGGAAATGACAAATTTACAAATTTTTCTTCTATTTGGGAGTTGAGGGCACTCTGAACAACCCATAATTAAGTATATGGACATCTGAAGCATCCTATTAAGATAAGACACATCAATAAGAGAAGAAAGTGGTGGTTCAATCATGCCAATCAGCTTAAACTGAAATAATTGTCAATAATTTTTCCAAATCCAGAGTGATGAGTGCTTTATTATGCCTGCCATTTCAGTAAAATCTCTGAAACAAGGATAAAAACCCTCTAGAAGGCATTCTAACTTGACGTAAAAAATAGTGCAAATGAAAGATATGTGTGCAAGGTAAGGAGGTTTAGAATCATTCAGTTTTCAGAATTCTAAGAGGGAAAAGAGCTAATTTAGGCAGTTTAGGATATATTTCCTTATTTTCCAGAGACCAATGTGCTTTGTTTGTACATAATTAGCTCATTCTACTTCTGAATCAAGGGAAAGAAGGTCTTAAACAGAATAAGCATTAACAACATCTCCTGTCAAGTCTACAATAACTCTAATTAAGCACAGTAGTATCCCAAGTAATATGATAAAACTGAATAAAAAGCAGGCTTAAGTGAATGAGATTCCATGTGACTAACTTACACTACTTCTTAAAACTACAGAGACGAGACCAATCCCAACACAACAAACTAACACGACAACTATTTTAATGTTTTCAATTTACAAGTTGAAAATCTTACAAATACTAATGAAGATGCAATTTATTTCAATAATTTCTAACAGCACCGATCTTAAAGATTCCATGGAATGCCGCAACTAGCAATAAGTTCTAGTCAACAGAGATAAAGATTTTGGACAACATAGAAATTTAACTACAACAATCATTGACACATACCTCTAGGGACAGCAAACATGCAAGTTCCCACAAGCAGATAACTGTCACCATCATACAGAATCCATTAAATTTGGAACAAGAAATAGGACTGGTAATTCCATTCCCATACATAGTTATGGCTTATCAAAGTGAACAAACTCATTTGTTCCTTGTCAACCACTTTTGATAGAGGTCAAATGCCATGTCCAGCTCGTTCATTTTGCAGTGTTTCTTAATAAGTATCCGATACGGAACATGATCGATCAACAAACCAGACTTTTGAATCTTGGCAAAAAGCTCTTCTGCCTCCTTTATGTTACCTCTTATGCAATGACCTCTAATTAATTCAGTATAAGTTATTATATCAGGTTCATATCCCCTTCTCAGCATTTCATCATGCAATTTAAGTGCTAAACGAATGTGCCCCAAGTCACAAGCAGCACCTATCAACAGATTATAGGTAACCACATCTGGTAAAATGCCACTTAGAAGCATCTCTCTTTTAAGAGAATACGCATCAGAAACATTTCTTCGTTTTATTTGAGCATGAATTAATGCATTATATGTAAATACATTTGGCACAACACCAAAAGACAACATTTGATCTCTAACAGAGAATGCATGGGCGAGATCTCCACACCTTCCATAACCATCAATTACTAGGTTCCATAAATGAGGTTGTGGCACAATTGATTTCTGTAACATATGAAGAAGAAAGTCATTAGCTTTAACAACATCTCCTTGAACACATAGACCTTGAATTATCATTTTGTATGAAATCACATCTGGAGAAACTCCTTCTCTTGACATTACACCATATATGTAACATGCCTCATCTAATTTTCCTTCTTTGCAAAGACCGCTCAGGAGAGTATTGAAAGTAAAAACATCTGGAAGTAAACCCCTTTTTAGCATTTGACAGAAGAACTTGTATGCAAATTTCATGTCCCTACTCAAACGAAATCCATTGATGAGCACATTATAAGCAACGACATCTATTTGTGCATTCATTTGAAATATATCCTCCCAAAAACCAAGGGCCCGAATCATATCTCCACTCTTGAAACAACTATCCATAAGTATAGTTGATGTAACTAAATCAGAGGTAGCCTTGACGTCACCATCAGCTAATATCTCTCCGAGAAGCTTCATGGCAACCCCCAAAAAACCTCTCTTGCATAGTGCATCTACAAGTATGTTACAAGTTACTCGATTTGGCCTAATACCACTATTTTCCATAGAAGAGAAAAGATAAAGCGCTTTATCCACATCATTGACGTTACAATAACCCTTGATAAAAGTATTGTAGGTTGCACAATTTGGAGCAGGACCCCTTTCTAACATTTCTCTAATTAACCAATCTGCCTTCCCCATGTCACCAGTCTTGCACAGCCCATTTATAAGATAATTGTGTGTAAGCACATCAGGAACAATACCTTTCCGTATCAATTTTCTCCGTAAACATAGAGCGGCTCCCAACTTCCCTTCCAAAGACAGAACCCTAATCATCCCAACATGTTCTCTACAATCAATTTCCAAACTGCATCTTTGAACACCTATCTTCACCAAAGATATGCTCTCCCTACAAAATTTCACATTAAAAACAAATAAACAACTAAACAATATACAAAATGACACTCCCAATATACCACCCGACCAAGAAAATAAATATTCATCTCAACAAAAATATAGCAAAAATTCCAAAACTTCATCACTAATTTTTTATTTTAGTATCAATATTCACTTCATTGCGCCCAACACAAGCAATCAAAAGGTCTTATCTAACAGCCAATTTTTAATTCAAAATCCAAATTCAACAACAAAGCTAAAGTAAACTTCAATTACATACATATCACAAATCCTAGACTGTAAAACAACACGACAGCAAGAGAAATACTCGAAAATGAAGCTAATAAGCGAATCTTCAAACTCAAAATGAAAAAACTGACCTCATTGTTTTCAAGCGGTCCAAATTCTCCTTCAACATTGCATCCAACACATTGAAAACCGCCTGCGGATCTCCTTTATCGTCATAATCCTCCTTATTTGAACAAAACCAATCTTTGGTTCTCTCTCGATAACCATCAGCTACACTTGACATTAAATGTCTCAATGCACAAGGCAACAACACGTCATCATCACTACGAGTCCTATACACAATCGCATTACCATTACATGTCGAATAAGATTTTTTTAAAAAAATATAAAATGAAAAACAGTACCTTGAGTTGGAAAAGATTTGAGCGACATTGAGTTTGATGGATTCGAGAGTCTGATTGACGAATCGAAAGATGAGAAGATGTAGCGAAGAAGTGGATTCTACACAGGCAATTGCTAGCTGAAATAAGTATAAGAAACAGTTAGTGATTGATAAAGAGAGGATTTTTGATCGATTTTTTGTTAGAAAGAAGAGACTCACGGCCATGTTTGAGTTCGTTTTAGTGTCTGTTCGTATCGATCCTGTAGCTCCAAATCATCTGCAATGGCGCACGCAGACCAGCACAGAGTCGCAGTCGCAGGAGCGAAGAAGCAAAACCCTCTGTTTCTGTTCCTTGTTACAAGGCTACGGCCCAACTGCGGCCCAATCCAACCCCATTTCGCTTTGGGATTTTTTTTCATTTTGCTTTCGTTTTTGTTTTCATTTTTGTTTTTGATGTTGTTGTTGAAATAACCCATTTTGTTTTGTTGGTCGGCTTCAGAATCGGTGCTACTAGTAACAGAATTTATAATTTTGGAGAAAGTGGCTTTGGTGAGTGATAAAAACCAAGCCCACCCAAACCTTTTCCTTTAAAGCCGAAGGTTTAATTCACATAAATCCTATTAAATGTAGGTAATTTTCCCAGTTTATTTGGATTGTCCTCCCTCGCCTTTTTAGAGGAGATCCTTAGATCGCATTATAAAGTCTTATCTCAATTGGTTTCGATAATAACCTAAGATAGTCTTAATAATAAAACATATATATTTGAAATATAAATAATAAATTTGAAAAAGAAAATTGAATTTCGAAGTTTACTTGTACAACTGTAGTTTATTGTATGCTAAATAAAAATTCAAGTCTTACCGTATATATTTATTACTATGAATAAAAGAGATTTCTTCTCATATGGTAGAAATAAATAACTCTCATTGTTATAGGATTAGATTTATTAAATGCATATTAGTGTTTAATTTTGATAAATTCATATGCATAATCATTAATATTTTAGTATTTTATGATTATATATAGCTATTAAATTTTTAAAAATAAATTTTAGAGAAAGATTATAGGGATTTAAAGGGTTCAAAATACAAATAAATGTCTTTTCAACTTTCCAAATTGAAATTATAGGCCTAAAATAAGATATAAATCTAAGGGGATATATTTATTATTCAATTTAAAATTTATTGGATGTCGACGTTGAAGTTTAGTCGACGAGTATTCAATGTCCAATACCTGCAATCAATATGAGAAAACATAGAAATCGAGAAGAAAACAATAATAAAGAACCAAGAACAAACAGAGGAACTGGGGATTTTTAACGTAGTTCAGCGAGAATGCCTACGTCCACGACTATCTCTCTTAAATTCTGCAGAGTGACAGTATATTATTCAATGTGTCGTTTACAATGGTTTTTAACCCCTATTTATAGGGGAAGAGTTGTTACAGATTAGGAAGCTATAAAATAGGAAGAGAATCATGAATTAATTATACTTCATAATCTGTTTGAATAAAATCAGGAAACTGCTCATCAAAATCCGAGATAATGTTGACTGAGTTTGAATTTGAATTAACTTTCGTTTTTGGTGAGAGAATCACGATTAGATTAGGTAACTGCCTGTTCTAGAAGATATTGCATTAATTACGCTCTGGGCAAACTGTCGTTTATGGCGACCTCGAGCTGGACCTCGTTGAGAAGCGAGCTATGCTTATGGTGATCGGTGGAATGAGCTACAATCTGGCTGTGATACGAGCTCGTTGCTATGAGCTGAGAAGGTTACTGGGGCGAGCTGAGGAACTCGCTGGACTTAGAGTTAATATCTAGGCCTTATCTGATGGTCTTTGCATTTAGGTTGATTTTATTGGGCCTCCTATTGGGTCTAAGTTGGGCTTTTACCAGCTCATTTAATGACTCCAGCAAATGCATATTTCAAAAGTTTAGGTATATTCAATGCGTATGTAAATGGATTCCATTGAAATTTTGATGTATTCAATTCAGATTTGTATGAAATCTATTAAATTTTAATTGTATTAAATTTCGATTTATATATATAACAAATTAACCATTCTCCTCGTGATTTTGTTGGAATAATTATAACAAAATCAATTTGAGGTCTATAGAATTCATGAATTTCATCAAAATTTACATTTAAAATATTTTATTAAACTCTAATAAATCATAGATTGAATACACCAATTTAAATGCAAAATGAGAGTATTTGAGATGAATTAAGGACTCAAAGATACTGGATTCAAATTGTACTATGGTAAAAAGACTTGAGATTTTACATATTTAAAGTTTATCCTATGAACTACCCATAAAGATTGGTGATGGGAATTTCTGTGCTGCCAAAAAAGAATAAATGACTTGTGAAGTATCTCAACTTGAATTTGTAAATATGATCTCAACTCTATTTCAATATATATATGATCTCAACTCGATTGAGGGAAGTTCAGGTAGCTTATTAGAAGTTCTCTGATTCCGAATTAATTCAGTTATGAATTCGAGTCTCAAAACTATTAGATTTTAATAATTAATATTCAAATATGTTATGTGTATTTTCCGGACTCACAAAATGGGCTGATAAAAACCCGATAAAAGCCTATTAAGTCGACTCAATGCAAAGGCCTAGCAGACAAGACTCAGTTATCATCTCCAAGCCAAATGAGTTCTACAGTTCGTCTGAACGAGCTCCGCAGCTCGCATATGTCAGCTTGTTTCTCAGCCTGGTTACAAATCGTTATGAAGCTCACTCTATACATAGCTTGCTACTTAGCAAGGTCCAGCTCGAGGTCGCTTAAAGCAGTAGACAGCTCGCTCAATGGACAATTAATACAAAATCTTCCAGATATGACAGTTACCTAATTTGATCATGATTCTCTCGCCAGAAACGGAAGTTAATTCAAATTCAAACTCAGTCAACGTGATCTCGAGATATTCGGGGCAATTTCCTGATTCTGCTCCAACTGATTAGGAAGTGTATTTATTATGAAATTCTTTACCTATTTTAATGCTTCCTAATCTGTAACAACTCTTTCTCTATAAATAGAAGCTGAAATCATTGTAAAACGATAGAGACAAGCAATAACATACTGTCACTCTACATAATTATAGAGAGATAGTCGTGGACGTATGCACACTTACTGAACCACGTAAAATCAGTATGTTGTTTTCGTTCTTGACTTTCTATTTTTTACTTTATTCTTGGTTTTTGTGCAGTTCGACATTGCTTGCAGGTATTGAGCATTGAATTCTTGTCGACCAAAAAATCACGTCGACATTTTGGCGTTAGAAGGAAGGCCTAGATTGCGATCTGTCCAATTTTGATTTCTCAGTTTTCAACAATGGCAAGAACCAAACAGACCAAGTACGTGGGCTCACAGGCTGATCAAGCAGAGAGCCAATCCAGCTAGCATCAGTGCAATGCGCAACAAATGGATGATGCACTCATGCATGTAGCAGACCTATCATATAGCCAGGCAGTAGGTGCTGCAACAGAGCATGCCACCTTTGCCCCCTCGCCAATCTGTTCCTGGGACTCCAGTTGATGGGCAACAGACATGGTACCAGAGGCAGGAAGCTTTGGAGCTCACAATTCGGCAACTTGTAGACGCTGTCAACTCATTGGTGCAAGCACAGGCACAGAACGCGCCCAGGATTGGAATTGAGGCTCCAAGGCAAGTACTTCAGTAGCATGAAGTGCAAGGGTCAGAGAGGCCAGTTAGAGAGGTGTAGAGACCTGCAGACTCAGCTCGTTCCTCCAATACGCGTTCTAGAGCTGGAGGTCGCCCTATTCGTGATGAAAGAGAGGTTGCACGTCTTGCGAACCTGGTGATAATGGTAAGTCAGGATGGAAACAGACGGGTAGAAGCTGGTTATGACGGAGTACGAGCTACACCTCAGCATGAGAACGAGAGGGATGAGCGACATGCAAGGTCGCATCGAGGTGGTGGCTCATACAGAGACCAGAGGTATGAACCAGAGTACCGCTCTCCTGGTCGCGATCACGGGAGGAGATATGAGCCCCGAGACCCGTAGGTGGAGGAACTTCTTCAGAGGGTCCAACAACTTGAAGCGCGACCTGGCGCTCCAGATCAGCGTGAGCACTACGGAGAAAGGACTCCGTTCACCAGGGAGATTAAGACGCAGTCTCTCCCTCCAAGGTTCAAGATGCCAAATATTTAGCAGTACAATGAGAACAGTGACTTTTATGACCATCTTGACGCCTTTAATGTTCAGATGGACCTACAGATAGACAACTCGATTGTGAAATGCCGCGTATTCCCAGCTATTTTAGGGAATATTCCGCAGCCTTGGTTCAAGAATCTCCTAGCTCGCAGTGTAGGGAGTTGGGAAGAGTGTCAGCAGAAGTTCGTTGGCCAGTATAGGGCGTTGAAAAGGCAGCTCGCACCATCCTACCACTTGGCTACCGTTTTCCAGCGTCAAGGTGAGTCGTTGAAAGATTATATTACTAGGTTTAGAAGCGATGTCGCGAATGTTGAGAATCCATCAGATGAGAGTATATTGACTGTGATCTCAGCTGGGTTGCGCAAGGATGAAAAACTGTACGAGAACATTTACAAGTCCCCAGTGAAGGATCTAGGAGAGTTCTACGAGCAAGCTGAGATGGAGATCAGGTGGGAGGAAACCTTCGGTCCGAAAAAGCCAACCAAAGGAATGAAGCGGGCAGTTCCAGCCAAATGAAAAAGAGAAATAATGGCAGAAACGAGGGAGAAGGTAGAAACAATGGCTTAAGCAATCAGATCGCTAAGAAGGCGAGGACAGAGCCTAGGAATGAGCGACCTTAGCGTCAAAGTCACTATGAGGGTTATAGCATCCTATCAGATTCACAAGACAGGATCTTTACAGCGAAGAGAAACAGGGAAAATTTTAGGAAGCCCTACTCCTTGAGAGCCCTTGTTCAGCATAGAAACAAGAGTAAGTTTTGTGTCTATCATAATGAGGTCGGACACAACACTTCAGATTGTTGGGCGTTGAAGGACGTCATTGAAAAGTTAATCAAGAGAGGTCACCTGAGGGATTATGTGGTGAGACCTGCAGACTTGCGACCTTTACAACAACGACCTTAGCAGCAACAGCCAACGCAGCAGTAGCCCCTGCGAGCTTCCGAGTCAGAACATGAGCCTGCGATAAGGACTATTTTTACAATTCATGGTGGCTCCCATATCGCAGATGCTTCAAACAGGTTGCATGAGAGGTACGTCCGAGAGGCAAATCATACCTTTCAAGTTAGTGGTTCAGAGGGACCTGCTAAGAAGGCGAGAATGACCTCGAACGAAATTGTGTTCATTGATGAAGATGCTAGAGGTGTGATCTGGTCTCACAATGATGCGCTGGTTATATGAGCTAAGATCAGTAACATGGAAGTGCGACGCATCATGATTGACACTAGGAGCTCGGTTAATGTGATGAACATGAGCTGTTTTGAGCAGATGAGGCTGGGAGCAGAGCAACTGAGACCGTCCCCAGAGCCTCTTTATGGTTTCACTGGGGATGCTGTTGTACCAGTGGGCCAGATTAAGCTGCCACTAACGCTCGGGGAGGTAGGTCGTCAGGCAATGTGTTGGCAGATTTCTTGATTATTGACTGCCCATCAACATACAATGTGGTCCTGGGAAGACCTTCATTGAACAACCTGGACGCTGTTACTTCAACTAGGACCCTCACAGTCAAGTTTCCAACTCCCAACGACATAGGGTGTGTTCGGGGAGAGCAGCACTTAGTTAGACGCTGCTATGAGGATGCTGTGAAGATGAGTGTAAGAGGAAAGAAAGTGAATGTGGTTTCGGGGGGCGAACCACGAGTTATAACTGAAAAGGGGGTTAGCCATGATCTTGACCCTTGAGAAGTAGATGTGGAGCGAGCTACTGGATCAGTTGAGGAACTAGAAGACATTTAGGTCAGCGAGGTGGATCCTGAAAGATGTTTGAAGCTGGGAAGAGGTTTGGCCCCAGAACTAAGAGCTCAGCTCACTGACTTCCTAAAGGCGAACTTAGATATGTTTGCATGGAATCACGAAGACATGGTAGGGATAGATCTAAAGGTGCTGTCACACAGATTGAATATTGATCCTCACTACAAACCAGTTTTCCAAAAGAGAAGAACAATGACAAGGGAACTCTACTTAGCACTAAAAGATGAGGTAGACAAGCTGCTGGCCAACAAGTTCATCAGAGAAGCTTACTACCCGACCTGGGTCGCCAATCTCGTGCTAGTGAAGAAGAAAAACGGGAAGTGGAGAACTTGTATCGACTTCACTGATTTGAACAAGGCGTGCCCAAAAGATAGATTCCCCTTGCCAAGGATAGACCAGCTCGTGGATGCTACAGATGGCCATAAACTCCTGAGCTTCATGAAAGCATACTCGAGTTATAATCAGATCTTAATGAATCCCGAGGACAAAGAGCATACCTCATTTGTAACAGATCGCGGTCTATATTGCTACAAAGTGATGCCCTTCGGACTGAAGAATACATGAGTGACCTACCAACGCTTGGTAAACATGATGTTTGAAGAGCAGATTGGAAAGACCATGAAGGTCTACGTGGATGATGATATGTTAGTAAAATTCAAATAGATGGGTGATCATGTACGGGACCTGGGAGAGATGTTTCAGATTTTGAGGAGCTATCAGATGAAGCTGAATTCACACAAGTGTGCGTTCAGGGTAACTTCTGGGAAGTTTCTGGGTTTCATGGTGAACAGTAGAGGTATTGAAGCCAATCCTGAGAAGATTAAAACATTGATCGACATGAGATCGCCAACCAGGATAAAGGATGTGCAAAGTCTCAATGGCCAGGTAGCAACGCTAAGCAGGTTCATCTCGAAAGCCACTGATAAATGCATATAATTCTTTGATCTTTTGAAGAAGGCAAAAAGCTTCGAGTGGATCGAGCAGTGCAAGTTAGCTTTCCAACAGCTCAAGGAATATAAGGGGCGAACTTCACTCCTCTTCAAGCCCAGAAAAGGGGAAAAGCTCATTTTGTAGTTGGGAGTGTCTCAGCAGGCCTTAAGTGCTACTTTGGTGAGAGAAAAGGAAAAGACGCAGTTTCCAGTATACTATGTAAGTAAAAGATTGCAGGATGCTGAAACCAGGTACTTTCAGATGGAGAAGCTCGCTTATTGCCTGGTAGTCACATCAAGGAAGCTGCGACCTTATTTTCAAGCTCATACGATCGAAGTCTTCACTCAGTATCCACTGAAGCAGGTTTTACAGAAAGCAGACACCTCAGGTCGCTTGTTAAATGGGTAGTAGAGCTCGCATAGTTTGATATTCAGTTCAAGCCAAGGACGGCTATCAAGGCCCAAGCTCTAGCGGACTTCATTGCAGAATTTACAAGGCCTGTGGATGATGAAGCTGGATCTTCTGAAGGTTCGACCTGGGAACTTTATGTTGACGGGTCATCTAGTGAGCAGAAAGCTGGAGCTGGAATTCTATTGATTAGTCCTGAAGGCCATAAAATCCTTTGTGCATTGAGATTTGGTTTCCAGGCAACGAATAATGAAGCTGAATATGAAGCATTGCTCGCAGGACTGCGCTTGGGTAAGAAGATGCGAGCTGAGCGATTGAGGGTCTTCAGCGACTCACAGCTCGTCGTTTGCCACATATTGGGGAAGTATCAAGCCAGGGGACAGAAAATGGCTATGTTTCTCCAGAAAGTTCATAAAATGCTAAATGCTTTCCAGAAATACGAGGTGAAGCAGATCCTGCGAGCTCAGAACTCGCATGTAGATGCACTAGCTCGCCTGGCGACAACTCGAGATGTAGATTTTCTTGGGTTGATCCCAGTAGAGTTCCTGCCAGCTCCAAGCACAAATGTGAGAGATTTAATTATGGCCACAATTGTGCAACCTGATTCTTAGATGGATCCAATTTTGAATTATCTACAGGATGGGAAGCTACCAAATGATAAGTTGGAAGCACGGCGCTTCCGAGCTAGAACAGCTAGATATTGCATCTACAATGATGTGTTATACAAGAAGGAGTTTTCAGCTCTACTTTTGAGATGCATTGACGGTCAAGACTGTGAGACTGTAATGAAAGAGATTTATGAGGGTCATTGTAGTAATCACGCTGGGGGACTGTCTCTAGCTCACAAAGCACTTCGGCAGGGTTTCTACTGACCCACGATGAAGCAGGACGCCATTGACTTGGTGAAGAAGTGTGACAAGTGTTAAAGGTTCGCCCAAGTTCCACGAGCTCCACCAGCCTATCTTCAATAAATGGTGAGCCCGTGGCCCTTTGCAATTTGGGAGATGGATTTAATCGGGCCTCTACCAACAGCTCGTGGGAGATGCAAGCATGTTGTGGTCACAATTGATTACTTCACCAAGTGGACAAAATCTAAGGAGTTAGCAGAAATTTCCACTACGAAGATTGAAAAGTTCGTGTGGAATAATATCATTTGCAGGTTTGGAGTTCCTCAACAGATCGTGACAGATAATGGGACCCAGTTCAGTAGCAACCAGTTTCTCAGGTTCTGCAACGACCTCAAGATTGTCAAGAGCTTCTTGGCAGTTGACCATCCGTAAGTCAATGGCCAAGTTGAAGCTGTAAATAAGATCATAAAACATACCTTGAAGATGAAGTTGGAAGCAAAGAAATGAGCGTGGGTAGACGAGCTTCCGAAAGTGTTATGGGCTTACAGGACCACAGCTCGCAGCACCACAGGCGAGACGCCCTTTTTGATGGTGTATGGATCTGAGGCCATGATCCCAGCAGAACTCGAAATCACCTCGTAACGTAGAGCGACCTTTAATCCAAAAGACAATGATCAGTTACTTGTCACAAATCTTGATTTACTTGAAGAAACAAAGGAAGCAGCATGGTTGAGAGTGGTAGTCTATCAGCAGAGGATTGCAAGGTATTACAACAAGAAAGGTCGAGTTCGCAGTTTCAATGCAGGAGATCTTAGTACTGCGTCTTATTCTACCTGGAACCCGCAAAACCAGTGATGGGTCCTTATGCCAGAATTGGGAAGGACCCTACATCATCAAAGCAAACTTGGGAAATGGAACTTATCACTTAGCCAACATGAACGAAGCTGAGGTTTCTCAAGCTTGGAATGCAGAGCATCTTCGACCATATTATTGGTAACTTCTTTGTTACATGTATTTTGTAATTTAAACTTATCATGATTAATGAAAACTCCAATTTCCTCATATCATATGTTGCTCTTCATGATTCATGAGTTCAAACTTCACAAGTTAACAAGCCAGCAGGCTCCGACCTGATTAGCTCGTTGCCACGCCTAAAAACAAAAAGAGCCTAAAAAGCAGACAAGGTTACGTACCCCTGCATAGCTTGCTAAAATCTAAATGAGCCTAAAAAGCAGGCGAGGTTACGTGCCCTTGCATAACTCGCTGAAATAAAAAAGAGCCTAAAAAGCAGGCAAGGTTACGTACCCCTGCATAGCTCACTAAAATGAAAAGAGCCTAAAAAGCAGACGAGGTTATGTACTCCTGCATAGCTCACTAAAATAAAAAAGAGCCTAAAAAGCAGGCGAGGTTTCGTACCTCTGCATAGCTCGCTAAAATGAAAAAGAGTCTAAAAAGCAGGCGAGGTTACGTACCCCTGCATAGCTCTCTAAAATGAAAAAGAGCCTAAAAAGCAGGTAATGTTACGTACCCCTGCATAGCTCACTGAAATAAAATGAGCTTAAAAAGCAGGGAGGTTACGTACCCTTATATAGCTCACTGAAATAAAATGAGCCTATAAAGCAGGCGAGGTTACGTACCCCTGCATAGCTCGCTAAAATAAAAAAGAGCCTAAAAAGCAGGTGATGTTACGTATCTTTGCATAGCTCGCTGAAATAAAAAGAGTTTAAAAAGCATGTGAGGTTACGTACCCCTGCATAACTCGTTGAAATTAAAAAAAAAAAAAAAAAAAACCTAAAAGCAGGTGAGGTTACATACCTCTGCATAGCTCGCTGAAATAAAAAAGAGTTTAAAAAACATGCGAGATTATGTACCCATGCATAGCTCGCTGAAATAAAAAAGAACCTAAAAAACAAATATGGTTAAATACCCCTGCATAGCTCGTTAACACTCCAATGTGATAGAAAAAGGTTCTGATCAGTTGTTTATATTACAAGATTTTATTAACTGTTGAATTAAGCGATTGCTTGAGTTATTATATCATATTTCGAGCAAGTTTATATTTTAATGATTAGCTCGCATGAAGTTTTATAACTTATAAAATGAAGATTATAAAATGTGTTACAACAAACACAATAGCTCAAGCACATTCAACAGAGAAGATATGATAAAAGAAATTTTATTAAAATAAAAAATTCTTCACAAATCGAAGTTGAAAGAATACAAGTACAAAAGATAAGCTACTAGTTTCGAGCTGGAGAATCTGAGCCTAAGAGAGAGTTCGCACTAGAAGATGACGTGCTAGAAAACTCGGGGTCACCAGCGGACTTGGCCTGAGAAGTCGTGCCAGGAGTCTCCATTGCCAAAGGGGTTACATCAGCTACAGCTGAAGACAAGGCAGTCTTTGCTTTGAACTTCTCCACAGGTCGGGGTCCCTCCTTGCCAAAGATAGAAAAATTCATTTCAGGATGGGACATCCATAGCGTGTAAAGGAACTTAAGGCCTGTTTTTTCCTCAGCCTCGTCTCTGGCTTCAACGACCTGTGCCTCCGCTTCTTGAATAGATCTCTCTCTGAAAATCATCAACTCTTCGAAGGCATCATTTGCGTGGCATTTAGCAACCTCAACTTCTTGATTCACGACCTTTACTAGTTGCTCGGCTGCCTCAGCTCGCTGTAGCCCATTCCTAATTTGCTGCTCTACAGCCCCCACTTGCTGCTTGAGCACTTTAGCTCGGTGTTCAGCCTCTTCAGCCCGTTGAGCGACAGCTTCCCTTCTTTCAGCCCGCTGTTCTGCAGCCTTAGCTCGCTGCACTGCGGCCTCAACTCGTTGCTCAAGCACCTCCACTTGTTTCTCTGAAATCTCGGCTCGTTGTTCGGTCTTCTCAGTTCGTTGTGCTGCAGCCTCCACTTTGTCAGCTCGCTTTTCAGTCAGTTCGGCCCGCTGCTCAGACTGCCTCAACTCGTCCCTCACTTTGTTCAATTCATCATTTGCCTTATCACGTTCGTTTTCACAATTACATAACAAGGCAATGAAATGCGACCTGGTAGTCTTGAGATCACCTTCTAACCGCATCAAAGCTTCCTCAGCTGTCTGTTTAGCTATGTTCGTTGTAGCCAGCATCGCCTTATGGCCCTCCACGAACTTTCTCATGTCTTGGACCCTCTCAGTCAAGGACACTATCTCCTCTTTAGCTTTCTCCAGCTCGCTCTTCAGCTTCATTATTCGATCTTCAACATATCTAGTTCCTCTCCTCCGCTTTATTGATGCGAGAGTGGCCTGAAATTCCACAAGTTAATATTTGATAAAATAAAGAAGTTAGGAGATAAAGGAAAAATGAACTACCAGCATAGAATGTCGAGTTGCGTAATCGTCCAAGTCTGTACCCCTGAGGGATCTATTCTCTAAGGTCCTCATTTGAGTCAGCATGATTTTTGACCAGTTGTCAAGAAGGACGCTTAGGTATCTCCCCCCAAGTCCGTCTTCAGGGTCTGGCATGGTCGGCGATGGAGTCTCCTCAACCTCTGCGACCTCAAACTCTTCGCTCCTGTAGGCATGGCGTTTAATGATAAAGATGTGTTTAGCCAAATTCTTTGTTTTTCTCTTGCTGGTACCAGCTTGGGTCTCTTAGGGCGGTACCTCAGATGGAGCATCCCTTGCTTCGGGCTACGAGTTAGGAGCTAGATCCTGGGGAAGATCTGTTACTGCTTTAGAAGGTGGCACCTCACTGGGAGCAACAGTTGAGGGAGCTTTTGTTTTAGCAGGTCGCTTAGAGTGCTTCGAATGAGCAGCTGGAGAGGCTGAGGTTTCAGCAGGTCGCTTTGATGGAGTAGCTGAAAAAGTTGAAGCTTTGGTAGGTCACTCAGGAGAGAATTCCAGAAGAGTAAGCTTTTTCCTCTTGGCTGGAGCTCGCCCAGAGGAGGAAGCAGGAGCTGGAGGAATGGCTGTTCGAGATGCATCTATTGGTGGAGTACGAGCTGAAACCGGTGCCTCTTTAACAGATGTTGGAACTGTTGGACTGAGGACTAGATTTGCTTGGGCAGGTGGAGATGGAACCCTTGGAGTAGTTATTCGAACAGGAGAAGAAGTTGAATCTATTTGTACAACTGGAGCTGCCCAAGCTGGAGCAGGAGCTGGAGTAGTTTCTACCTGCAAGGTAAGAGCATGAGCTGGAGCTGTTTCTGCTCGTGAGGAAGGGATGGGGGCTGGAGCTGATTGGGAAGCAGATGTATCCTTTTCCTCAACAGGAACTTCGAGAACAAAAGGAAGCTCGAGCTCCTCAATGCTTGATATGTCATTCTCACTATTTATCAATGGAGAATCTTCAAGAGAAGCGAGACCAGGAGCCTGGAGAAGGGCAGTGTCAAACTTGTTACTGATGCCCGCTGTACTCGAATTCGCGAGCACCTCAAGAGCCATTTTCTCCTCGCTGCTAAAAGGAGACTTGTCAATTTTCAGCTCTGCAAAGCAAAATGTAAAAAAAAAAAAAAAAAAAGTAGCTCACTAAAGATTCTCCTCTACATACCTGGGCTCAGGACGAAACCGAAATTTTTAAGATCTGCAAGAGAATGGCATGAGACGAGAAACCAGTTCGTCTTGTATGCCCTTACGTTGGATTTACCCTTCGCACCTCCTTGGAGCAAAATGCTCTTGTATTCCGACGGACGAGCTGCGAGATAGTAGAGATTTCCATCATTTGAATTGCTCAAAGCCTTGATGTTGTAGAGGTATTGGATGATTTTTGGAGTTGGGGGAGGAAGATTGTTCCTGAGGAAGGCTAGAGTTAACGAAGTCAGCTGCGCGTATGAGTTCGGTGTCAACTGGAATGGCATGAGCTTGACAGTGTTCAAGAACTTGATCAAATAAGAAGGAACTGGGAATCTCAGCCCGTGTTCCAGACGCTGGGTACTGACAGCGATGTACCCTCACGGAGGATAGCCTGCATGGTTTTTTGCAATGGATGATATCGCACAATAGCCTCTAGGGATATGGAATTGAAGAGCAAGTCCCTCAAACTTGGAAACTTCTACGGAAGATGAATAGTGAGCGAACGTTTTGCGAGCATTCCTTTCCTCTTCAGCTCGCCGCTGAGCTTCTGCTCGCTCTCCACCTTGAGTTGTTTCACTAACGTTGTGAGCTCCACTTGAAGACATTTATACAAAAGGGGGTATGGTCAGGTCGCAAGGAACAAATTACTAAAATGCTGAAAATTTTCTAAGTTTCCTAGTTCGCAGATCGCTTCTACAGTGTGGGGGCTCAACTTACAGAGAAACGACCTACGGGTTAGTAGTCTACAGATGCCTAATCCTACAGTTCGCATGCATAACGGGTCACAAACAGTAATCAGTTCGCAAACAAACAAGCCACATAATCGAACAAGTAGAAACTGAAAAGTCGTGCTGAACAAGAAACCTAAAACAACAAAGATTCAACATCAAAAGTACAACGTGTTCAAACTCATTTCAGACAACAGAAAGCAAAACACAAACACAATACAGCATCAACTCAATAAAAATGAACCAAGAATAGAAGACTTGAAATCAGAGAACAAACTTACCGTGAATCTTTGATGAAGGTGTATAAAATGGTGATTGGAAGTGAAGATTTTGTGAAGAACCAGTGAGAACGTTGAGAAACTTGGAGGCTCTGAGAGAAAATGATAGATAAAAAAGAAAACGAAAGGGCTGCACCAGTTTATATAGGTGGACGAGCTCGAGCCCTAACCGTTCGATCTGAGTGCTATGTAACCGCCTTGGATCTAACGGTATAATGTGAGGTACGACTTTCTAATCATGCAGCCGTCAGTTGAAAGATGTGCGCATTAAATACGCGTGCATGAGACGTGCAAGTATAGATTCAGTTACCTCCTTCATAATCGTCACGTGTCAGACCGATGTGATAGCATTTGAAGGACGCGAAAACGGTAATTCAAGCTGGCTTACCAAAGAAGTTAGCTTTTACCAGCGAGCTCGAGCTCCCAATTCGCAAAACGAACTGAAAGTTAGAGGGCTGATGTTATGTGTATTTTCCGGACTTACCAAATGAGCTGGTAAAAGCCTGATAAAAACTCATTAAGTCGACTTAATGCAAAGGCTCAACAGACAAGACCCAGTTATCATCTCCAAGCCCAATGAGTTCTACAGCTCGTCTAAACGAGCTCCGTAACTCGCATATATCAGCTCGTTTCTCAGCTTGGTTACAGATCGCTATGAAGCTCGCTACTCAGCAAGGTCCAGCTCGAGGTCACTCAAGGCAGTAGACAGCTCGCCCAATGGACAATTAATATAAAATCTTCTAGATATGGGAGTTACCCAATTTGATCATGATTCTCTCACCAGAAACGGAAGTTAATTCAAATTCAAATTTAAACTCAGTCAACATGATCTCGAGATACTTGGGACAGTTTCTTGATTCTGCTCTAACTGATTAGGAAATGTATTTATTATGAAATTTTTTACCTATTTTAATGATTCCTAATCTATAACAAATCATCCTCTATAAATAGAGACTGAAATCATTGTAAAACGATAGAGACAAGCAATAACATACTGTTACTCTGTAGAATTATAGAGAGACAGTCATGGACGTAGGCACACTTGCTGAACCACGTAAAATCAGTGTGTTGTTTTCGTTCTTGCCTTTCTATTTTTTACTTTATTCTTGGTTTTTGTGCAGTTCGACATTGATTGCAGCTATTGGGTATTGAATTTTCGTCGATCAGAAAATCACGTCAACAAAATACTTTAATTTACTAAACTTATTTAATTATTATATTAATAGAAGAGTAATACTAAACCTCTCAATTTTTTTTTAATTCATATTCAAATGACATAACAAGAGAATTGTCAATATTATATTAATTATCATATCATCTTATAATTTATAAAATTTTGAAAACTCATATGATATATTATTTAAACATGATTTAAGAAAAAAAAAATAAAAAACAGAGCATTACTATTAAAAATAATTATAAATGATTTGAATACTTCCTGCATGCATCTCATTAAAAATCAAAATCTTGATAGATTACTTTTATCAATAATTAACGATATAAAATTGGATTTCCATAATTAACATATTGTACAAGGAAGTTAATATTCATTTTAATAAAATATTGAATATTAAATTTGTAAAAATATAAAAAATATTTTTAAAATATCGATCAATTAAAATAATAATAAAAAAAATTATTGAGATAATATCAAATAACGTACCCATATTATTGCTCCCCTGATAAAGAGCCAATTAACTGATAAAAGGGGTAAAGATTTGGCGCTTCATTTTTTTTTTCGTTTTAATAGCAGTTTGGCGCTTCATTTTTGAGCCGGATCGACGCGTACTTTCAATTTCAAATAGAAGTTCACAAAAGGAAGGAAAAGGGCCAACAGGCACTAAAGCAGGCAGAAGTCAGTGTACTACACAGGTGTACGTACTCCATCCATCTATGATACGTGGCGAAAAATAGATGTATATCTACTTTTTTTTTTTCTTTTTTTTTTTTAAAGTCGTAATTGCGGGCGACTGCGACGTCATTTTGAAAGAAAAACAAAATCAAATAATACACACCAGTTAAAAATTAAAAAAAGCAAATCCAACCGTAAAAAGAAAATTAAAAATAAAGAGAACGAAAATCTATTTCAAGGTAACTAAATCTCGATCTAGAATCTTTTTTTTTTTTTTTTTTTTTAATATATGGTACGTTTTCTTTATTATCATGTTTTATTTGATTTTTTAATTGTTTGGTGTTTGCTTACGTTGGTTTATCTTTAATCAGTATTCAGTGTATAATTTTATTAGTTTGTTTTGTGTGTGTATATATATATTACGATCCGTTTTTCGAAGTTCAACTGAGCATGTATGATTTTGACTTAAAACAGAGCCGATTTTTGTATTTGTTTTTATAAATTATAATTATTTTGGAGCTCTGTTTATAGTAATAAAGGTTGGTTAGATTGATCTATTTTGGCTGTGAAATGATTTTGTCTTTATTTTATTAATATTGTTTGTGAATTCACAGTAGAATTTTAATTTTATATATATATATGCTTATTTTATTTGTCATTCTCAGTGATATGGTGGTTTTGTCTGCAGTTGTTGAACTCAATTTATGTGATTTTTGGTGCAGAAATGTTGGTTGAGAGTCCTGCCCCTAGTTCGGTTGAGGCAGCGATGTCTTTTGCTTCGAATCATGGGAAACAAGACTTGTTGTG
This sequence comes from Litchi chinensis, assembly GCA_019925255.1. Taxonomy (NCBI): domain Eukaryota; kingdom Viridiplantae; phylum Streptophyta; class Magnoliopsida; order Sapindales; family Sapindaceae; genus Litchi; species Litchi chinensis. The sequence continues at coordinate 49,343,231 of CM034461.1, read as the reverse complement.
CGAATGGGTGCCTGCGAAAGCATGGCAAAATAGTTCAGATTGTGGCAAGGTTGCTACTAGTGGTGGAACAGAGCTATTGACTGTTGATAGTCTATGTGCGAATTCTGGAATGAATCTGGCTTGCAAGCGGAGGAAAATCCGGAAGAATTCTGTTATAGTATTTCCGGTTGAGGCAGAAAGAGATGAAGTGTCTACATGTGCAGTCGAGGATGATGCTTCAAAAACTCTGGCTGCGCATAGAAATAGTGTTGTTTTGTCTGCAGAGACTTGTGACACAGGTTGTGGCTCATCTAATGCTTTTGCCCATTCACAAAGGGTTAGTTATGATACTTGCTCGGGAGTTGAATGCTCTAGGAGTTTCGATGTTGATTCTAAATTGCAGATTGTAGGATCGGATGAGGAGCATAGATGCAAAAGTAATTGCTCGTTCCAATCAGGAGTTAGTTTCTGCAACAAGCCGACTGAAGTTAATGACATTTCCAAGAGCCCCATTGTTTATGTTTTGGGGTTGGAAGTGTCTTGTATGCTGTGTGGAAATTCAGGAAATACTTTAAATATGTTGCTTTGTGATCATTGCAATGAGGCCTTTCACATACCTTGTTGCAACACCAGGATGGAGATACTGCCAACTGACAGTTGGTTTTGTCATCGCTGCATAAAATTAAACTGTAAAGTTTCACTAGAGAATTCCTTTCTGAAATCTTCAGACATTAGTTGGAGCAATGCGATATCTAGATTTGAAATGGGGCCAATAGAATTGATGTTGAAATACCCTGAGCCGTATAATTCTCGAGTTAGAATTGGAGAATCTTTTCATGCTGAAGTTCCTGACTGGTCTGATCAAGTTTCTAAGTATGTCATATTTGGTTCTCAATTCATTGGTTTCTGGATGTTGGATTACATATAAAATGTTTAGTATTGTGGTGAGTTTTAGAATCTAGTGACATATTAACTTAGTACTTAACTCCTATCTCTTAACCTTCACGTCTAGATAATTATAGGAGCTGTGATGAAATTTGGCATGTAGGCATCTACCTTCACAGCAGCCATGTGACAGACACTTTTTTTAATAGCATTTGCTTGAAATGGATTTTTATTTTTCTTTTTCTTTTTCTCTTGTAATAAATAATTGCCCTCATATTGTTCTAATATAAGATTGTCTTTGTATTGCAGTAATGTTGATTCCATTGGTGAGCCAGTGGAAATGGATTTGGGCGAGTCTTTTGGTCTACAGGTAAGAACCTTTCAGAAATGATGTAGGAAGAAAGAGAAATGAGTCAAATTATGAGAAAGAAATATGTATATTATGAAAGGAAAAAAAGAGTTGAAGTTCGGGAATGAGTTGGTTTTAGTATTTGGTCATCATTAGAAGAGTTTCGAAACAATGCTATGGAAAGCAATAGTGTAATCTTTTTAGAGATTGGCTAGCACTGCAAAAGCTTGTGAGAAATAATTTTCACTGAAGCACATTTTAATGCAATTGTGGCGGAGTTTATATAATTTTTTTTGGTATTGGAGGTGGCAAATAGTAAACATAGCCAAATAATAAAACACAGCCCTAAGTTTCGTCTCCTTTTTGAAGCAATGTTCAGTTTTGTGAAAAATTGCCCTGAATCATGACGATCAGGTTCGCTTTTCGGATCAGTTTTCCAACCAAGACTCTGCAAGTAATTGGCTTCAATGTCGAGAAGTTCTGCACAGTGATACGGGTGAAGATGTTGAAGGAACCATATGCGGGAAGTGGCGCCGGTAAGGGTAATTATGTTTGTTTTTGGTTTTACCTTTTAAGTTTTAATAGATTCAGGATTATGATTGTGAAGTCAGTTGTTATAGAAAAGTAGTGTATGCGTTGTTTTTGTGGGGTAGAAGTCTTTTGACCACTGTTTATAGGTGGTACATAATCTTTCGACTAAAGCTCTGGCTGCAGCAGATTGTAGGCATTGATTGTAGGCATTTTGTCATCATTTAAATCCCTCTGCTGCCCCTGCCGCCCTAAGAAATCTGAAAAGAAATTGAAAATGATGCCCTTTTGTTTAATCATGGGGTAAAACCATACTTTTCTTATACAATATCTGATTGAACAAACTTTTTTTCTTCCTAGTCTATTGGTGCAGCCTATTGAAGATAACACTGCTTATCTTTTTATTCCTATTATTATTGAAGTGTATGGGGCCGGCTTTATATATAAATTCTGCTCGTACATTCATTTAAATGAGTTGTTATGTGTTTACTAGGTCCTGAAATTAAGTCAGCCTGCTATGCATAATATGCATAGCAATGTAGTAGTCATGCTGTGTAGCGTTAATGCTTTTTATTTACTTCCTGGTATGGGGCATTTTTAATATATATGTAAGTAATTATGCGCAGCACTAGTTTTTGTAAATTATCTCATCTAGTTTACTACTTAGTGGTGAAGTCTAAGTGAAGTGTTTGATGTTACAGGGCGCCATTCTTTGAAGTCCAAACTGATGACTGGGACTGTTCCTGTGCTGTTCGTTGGGACCCATGCCATTCTGACTGTGCAGTCCCTCAGGTGAATTTTGTTTTTCTGTTGTATGTTGTTTAGTTTATCATTCAGACTAGGTGTTATGTGGTGTACCTGGCAAGTGGCAAGATCTCTTACAGTTGTGTAACAAATTTTGGGTTCAAATCTTGCTCTCTTGTCGGGGAGTGCTGGATTTGGTTTAGATTTCAGGGTGTTTGGTGGGGTACAAATTAAAATAAAATAGCAGAAGGGTTTGTCATTCTTATCATGTATTTTACCAGCTTGTATATTTATGCTAAATTAATTTGGGTTTTTGCATCTAACTACAACCTGAACGAGTTTGGTTTATTCCTGCTTTTTTTTTATAGGAATTGGAGACATGTGAAGTTTTGAAACATTTAAAGTATGTAGAGCTGGTATGAATGCCACATTGGATATGGTTACGTTGATCCATTCAAGCCCTGTTTAGCTTCAATCTTAACGCATTAGATGTCTCTTTGCTTAGTCTTGCCTTAACGTAGTTTCAACTTCGTTACAGCTGAGATCTCATCTTGCCGCTAAGAGTTGAAAATTTGATTCTCTCAACTAGAGAATTGGTGATGTCTAAAATTCTAACTTAATGTAAGTTTCATATTGGTCCCCATTACACTGAAGCTTAAAATCTGTAGGTTCCTTTCTTCTTTTTTTTTTTTTGAAATTCTGTAGGTTCCTATTATGATGAACATTTTTTTCTTTTTTTATTAATTCAGTTTATTGGCACCCATCCGTAGGCTGGACGAATTGTAGGGAATTCTAAAAGGAATCGTCCGATCATTCTTTGATATGGTGTGGCATAAGCCTTCTGGAGCAATAGGCATTGTATTAATGTTACTGCCATTTACTACTGTGGTATTTTTTTGAAAATTGGAATTTTTTTTACTATTTTATAATGGTATTTTTAGTGAATTCCCGTGATTTTTTTGGGGTAATGATTGTATTGACAATGTTATTTGATTTAAAATTTAGTAAAAATTATTCATTATATTCATTCTCAAGTAGTAGTCGTAAACAACAAAATAACACCTAAAACGCTATTTCTATAATGTACCAGTGAATGAGTGGATTTGTGAAAAGGGATCGATGATACAAAAACTTGATCCTGACTTTTTAGGCTAAATTGGTAAAATCGATGAAGTTTTGTGAAATTGATAACATTAATAAAGTTGGTGAAGTCTGTGAAATCGGTAAAATCAATTGATATGGTAATAATAAGTAATTATTCTCACAAGCAAAGAAAGAGGTTTCTCCAACTTATTTTCAAGGCAAAAAGTGGGAGTATAGGTATTTGAATTGTTAAATGAATAGAATCTTGAACCGTCTTAAATTTTAATAAGCATGTATTATACTTCGTCAAGTATAGTCTCAGCCATTGGTTATTTTTTAGGCCATCATGGTCTCTGTTGTGTAGCTTGTTTAGCTCTGAAATTCCTTCGTCTCGCAGTCGAGGCCTTGTCCTGATTTCTGTTTCGGTTCGCGTTTCCAAATTTGAGAGGTACAACTTGCTCGATGTATGATTTTCCAGGAAAGTTCCTCTTGTCTTTAGCAAGTGCTTGTAGCTGTGGCAACCAGTATGTCACATACTCTCCTTCAGGATCAAATGTCTGTGCCTGAGAAGTTTTTAATATATCTTAGATCAAAAATATCTAATCTATCTTAACTAGATTCTCTCTCTTTCACTACGTAAGAGAAACTAGGAAGCCGAAGATTGCTAAGAATAACTAAATTTCACATTTCTACAGAGAAACTGGAAAGTAAAAGATGCAGAAGAATAGAAAGCTATATGTATGCTTACTTGCTTGGGGATGCTGAAATAACGATCTTCTCTTGGATCATTACCAACGCCTTGGAAGAATAGAGAGTGAAATATTAGTAATTGATCGCGCAATAATACCAAAACTTTAGTGGAACAAAACTATTGAAATGGAAGCTCGCAAGCCATAGTACGATTGGTGTATTCAAATTCAATGTACACAGATGTAGAGAAGGATGGATGAGAATAATGTGTTCACCTGCTCCATAAGTCCAGTTTCCATAATTGGAACACGGATCATAATCTAAAAGGCATGTTTCGAACCATTCCGCGCCCATACGCCAATCAATGCCCATATCTCGGACAAGAAACGAACATACAATCTGTTAAAATATCGTCATATAAGAAACTTGAAAAATACCTAAGAAATTGTAGCAGTGATGCCAAGATAAGACTTCCAGAGTTTACCTGCCGTCCTCTGTTTGACATGAACCCAGTTGTCGCAAGTTCCTTCATGTTGGCATCTATGAGAGGGTACCTAACCATTAACACAAAGTAAACAAACGTAGCTTCAATTGGTCAATCAAAGAAGTTCTGTTCTCAAGATGGAGAATCCACAAAGATTGGCAAACATACCCCGTACAGCCATCTCTCCAGGATTCAAACAATTTCTGGTCTTGACTCCATTTATACTCTACTTTTCTGGGGCCACCTAGAAACCGTCATTGACATAACATGTATATTCAAGTGAATGCACTTTAACAAAGTTTTGAGATTAATAGTTCGAACACAATTTCCAGTGTATATAATAGTTACAATACTAACCTAAATGAAAAAGGGCATTTCCATATTTGAGTGAGATAAATCTGAAGTAGTCCCTCCATATCAGTTCAAACAAAACCCTGAATTTTCAGATTCAAATATGTTATGATGACTCGATATTATTCTAATCCCAGTATAAATATGAAATTGAGAATAATATTGAAAGAAAATGAAAAAAATAAAATAAAATAATAGATACGAGATTTACGTAGTAAAATTCTCAATGTGAGGGAAACATTCACACACCAAGATTAAAAGAATTTTATTAAACCAACAACTGTAATACAATCTCTCTCTAAAATTTTAGGAGAGAACTAAGAGAGAATTTTCAAATATACCTAAGATCTAGTACATAGAACTTGTGACTTAGATGAACTAATGAAATGTCTATATATAGGCAATAAAAAGCGGTGTAAATCAATGTAGAAATGCTTCATGTTGAAGCAATTAAAAAAGGTCAATAAATGTGGCTTTGCCATAAAATGATTGTTTGTTTCAAAATCACAAATTTTTGTTTTACGTAACTTCATGATTCACCATATCCAACATTACGGTTCTACCAAATAATGATTTCACCTTTGACCTTTTTTAACAAGATAAAACATGAAAAAGCGTTGTTTTCTCATTGTCATGTATGATGTATTTCAATCAAGATGAGAAATCATAACAATGCCGACACAATTTTGTTTGGGTGCATATCTACAGAGAGATAGTGATGTACCAATATGTTGAATCATTTGCCTGCCTTTCACTTTCATATCTCTTTACCTGACGAAATATAGAATACATGCTCAAGATTAGTCTCATCTTACACTATGTCACGATCTAGATTGTCAATAGTTGAATAAGTCTTCAACCTCTTCGTATATGTAACGTGGAGAGAGGCTTCCTGAAGCAAGCCACGGAGAGAATTTTGTTGAATAATCAGGCCCCAACATCCCGTTCCTTGTCTCTTTATATACCCTTAGAAGATCCTGCAAATGCGTGTGGGAGTTGACATTCTATGCTTCTCTTCTCATCATCATACACTCATAATATTTCGAATTCTCTTTCGAAAATATGCCAATCGCTCTTCAACATAGCGTAAATAAAGATATTTGAGTGATTTTTTCTCCTTACCTTCTTCCAGAAGTACTCATATGCTCTGCCAAGAGCCGCACTTTCACCTCCCACAAACTTCATTCCTTTACTAACCTGCATCAACATCAAACACTCTTACACGTAATATCTGGATCCATTTTCAAAAATGGTTTTACATTTTTAAAAAACAAAAATTGGATGAAAATGTGTTTGACAATCTATTTTCAAAATCATATTTTTGGAAATGAAAAACATGTTTTCAAAAATTATAAGGTGAGAGTGAAAAATGATTTTTTTTCCCATCATTTTCAAAAATCTTTTTTTTTTTTTTTGGCATGGTACAATTTAAAAGAGAAAACACTCAAAAAATCAGTCATTTCTTCGTTACTTCTTCTATGGACACAAAACTCAGAGAACATATTCTCTTCTCTGTTCCTTCATTTCTTCTACACTGAGAAAATCTCAGAGAGCAGATTTTCTCTTCTCTGCTCCTTCACTTTTTCTATAAAGAGAAAATCTCATAGAACTAATTCTCTCCGCCATTCCTTCACTCCTTCTACAGAGGAGATTCTCTCCATAAACATTTTTCTTCATTATTCCATTGTGCTTTCACTTCATCTACGACACAGATTTTGTCATTTTTTTTCATAACATCACTTTCAAACAGGGGCTTTTCTCTAAGAAGAAATGCTGGATATTACATGATTTTGACCAAACGTTTCTCAAGAACTAGATAGGTCTTCAACAATCTCTATAATAGCTGAGTTGGAGATAATTTCCTCAAGCATTCTCTCAAGTCTCACTGTTATTGTAGGTAAGAAAAGCAAGATTTTTTATATATACTTTCTTCAGTTATGTATGCACATATCAAACTTGCCTTTAGCGATTGAAGTCCAAGCTGATCAATGGAAGGAACACTTCCCCAGTCGTCAACACTAGGTGGTGGTCCAAGAGAAGCTGGAATTTTGATGCAGCCGCGTACTTTGGACTTAGCTTCAACAGACTGAAAATTCAGGTTTTATCAACAAATTACCAAGAAAATAAGACACAAAGGGCAATTCATACTTATCCATGAGCAAGAAATTAGTATCTGTAGAAACTCGCCTTGCGAAATTGAGTGTACACATCCGGCATAGAGCTGGAAGTGAACGGAATGTCATCTAAATGGTACATGGTTGTGCCCCAAATCAGTTGTAGCATAGGACTTTTTGAAGAATTCTTGTTCGCGAATTCATCTTTAGATAAGGATGATGACGATGATGACAACACCAGTTTCCCCAATCTTTTCCTAACCAAATTTTCCACATTAACCTCCTCACTACAGGTTTCTTTTTGGGCATACACCTAAGTACATTGCATAGAACACCCACATTTTAATAATTGAACAACTAGAGAACTTCAACAACCATAATAACCAAAAAATTGATTAGAATCACTCAACTGTATGTGCACCAAAAGATTTTGCAAGAGAAGGGATAATTTCCTCAGGTTTCCCATGCTGAATCATTAAATTCAAGCCCCGATTCATCAAATTCTTTCTCAAGTCATCCAAACACTCTATCAAAAACTGCCCCCTCAATGCTGCAAAATCAATAACAAATATAACTAACGAACACAAATCACACCACCCACATGCACCAACATTCACTACAAACAAAAACTCCATGCAAAATGAAATCTATGTTTAATCTACAAAAGCATCCAAACATAGGAAAACCAAAATGCAATTTAACAAGGAACATAACTACGAAATAAATATCGATACACACCAATGTATCTCCATATTTTTCATATTTTATGCCGAAAATATGAATATATTTTGATATTTTGAATACCACAACCAATATTTTTAGAAATATAGATAAAATATTTTCGTCAAAACCAATGTTCGCTTCTTTGGCAACAACAGATCAATGGCGATACCTCCAGTTTTTGGGAAACCGAAAAAGTAAGTAGTCTGAAACAGACGAGGATCGACACAGTACACAGGCAGGAGCATGTCCGAAGAAAGCCAAGCTTTAAACAACGCTTCATTGTCCAAAACTCTCAAATCGTTCCTGAACCAGACAATGGCGGTCCCTTTCCCGTGTCTCTTCAGTGTCGTCGATGACGTGTATCTTTCAAAGCTTTGGCTCACAACGCGGCCCATTTCCACGGCGTCCAGTTCGGGAACCTGTCGTAGACGGAGCTGATCATGGTTCAGATTGGTGGAAGCGGAGGTGGTCATGATCCGGGCAGATAATGCGAGTTTGTTTTGAGTGGATTGTTTCAGACCATGAGAAGAGACTGAGTTACGCAGGTTGCTGGCCATGCCCATGCTCATCTCTCACCTTTTTTTAAGCATTTTCAAAAATAAAATAAAAAAGACAAGTTTTTAAGCAGTTGTGGAGTTGACAAGTGGAGAGGTAATTCGGGTGCGACGTGGCGGCGTCCAAGCCCCTGGTGCTTTTAAACGCATCGTTTTGATTGATTCTGATTTAGGGTCCGTTATTGGGGTGCATGGACCCATTCATTTAAGGAGACACCGCTATTGGGCCTTTTTGACAAACTTATATTGGGTCGACTAAGCAAGAAAATTTGTCACTATTAATACATTCTACTGTTGGGCTGACTGATAGCCCAAAACATTACTGCGACGCCTAGTGTGAAATAAAACTATCTAATTACATTACAAACACTTTTTTCTACCTTTGTCTAATCTTCTCCATCATAAAATGGAACTTATAGTCAGTAATATATTCAGTATGTAACATGGTATGATACAAAAATAACATGGTGTCACTCTTTCTAAATTGTATCAAGAATTCTCGGAAAAGGGAAGGCTGACAACAAAAGAAATCATTATTGGAAGCACATATCTTCAATTAGCACAAAGTCCATTGTAACAAATTGTGTTTGCTGATAAACCTTGTTGACACCAATTCCATTCGATATTTTAGCCGCTCAAATTTCAGAGCGCTTCAATCATCAGTGCGATAACCAAGGAGGACTGACAAGGACACTCTTTCATTCAATTAAGCCCGTTTTCACCTGAGAAGTGGATTGCCAATCGCAGCATGGCCATCCCTGAAAAACATACATAGAAGGTGAAAAAAAAAAATTCATTCGTAGCCTCTAAAGCAAAATGTTGAAATAGCAGTGTAAAATAAGCGGAACTATGACGTGAATCATCATGAAAGAATACCTAATGATGGTAGTTTTGGCCTTTCAGAATAGTCCATGACCTGAAATTTAAACAGCAACGAATCCATTAATGCTCCTTCTGACTGTATATTATCATCGAAAGGCAAAGATGTTAATATTTAAAACTCTATTTGCTAATAAAGTAACATTTGAAAAAGAGAACAAGCAGAAGATGTCATGGCAGCAGCATAGCCATGAAACTTGTTATCATCTTGCATCCCCCTCTATGAAAACCGAATACAGCTTAAATATGCACTCTACGCCTACACATTATGATTTATGGGATGATTCAAAGTCAAGGTACAAAACAACAATAAATAAGCAAATAAGTGATCTGACAATAAATCTTTGTCGACAAACAGAAACTAATGAAAATTGAAAAATCACTGGAAGGAGAACAAGGCGAAGGGACAGCGTTTCAAGAACAGATGTTAATTAAGAAAATCTAAGCATGTCAAGAACAGATGTTAATTAAGAAAATGTAAGTGCTGTACTTTTATTGGATCATTTCATATTCTGCAGCGTCTTTACTTAAAAAGGGGAATGCCTGTGGGGCTTTTCATAATAAGGTTTAACACACAATAGAAAAGAAGCTTGGGGTCTCAAATTGCTTTGAAAGGAAACAAAAGAATTTATGGATAAATTTCACATGTATAAGGCGAATGACCAAACAAGGAATCTGAAAAAATTGATATTAATACAGCATGATAGATACAGGTTAAGTTCTTCCAACTTTCAGTTTCATAACAAGTAACTTATCAATGAGCACTGTTTAACAAGATATCGACAGAAATTATTAGTAATGCTTAAAAGAAAACCACTAGCTAATAGCTATACTGTATCTTAAGAAAATTGGCCATTCAGAAAGATCATCCACCAACTGTTTGTCACCAAAAAAAAAAAAAGTTATACCTAACAGCCAAGAGATACACTAAATAGAAATCACATCTCTCTGTAATGAGCATTATAATGTAGTAAACAAATTCAACAATGATTTTCCCCTAAACATCAATGAGAGATGAGTAGCTCACTACTATTAAATTTCACTAGCCTAGCATGGGAGCTTCTATGATGCCCTATAAAACACAAAACAGTACATCTTTAACAGCATCACCATGTGCAGCAGGATTTGATGGGAAGATCTGACTTGTTGACGATAGATCAAGATTCTACTTGCTCCAACCAACCTATGTTCACTAAGGAGAAGACATAAAAATTTCATATTGAATCCTCTACAAGGAACCCCTCAAATATTTTCCAGTTCTCATTACTGAGTAGCGACTAAAATTGATTTTAAACTAAAATCACAAACTTGAAAGCCCAAAACCTTTACTCTAATTGAAAATTAAAAAGTGTTGAATCCAATATGCAACTGCAGACAAACCCTTTTTTTACCTGTAGAGTTGTTCCATGAGAACAAGTAATGCAATTTGATGATTTAAAACCATGGAAGACAACTTGATTGAGATGTTAGCACGTTCCCTCATTTTCCGCCCATGACCATAAGGTCCACCGATGCAAAACGATAACCTCGAAGCTCCCTTCAGAAAAACAAGAGGCACCATCCATTTAAATTCATATTCAAGTTAGAAAACAAAAACTAACAACTAACAAGTCTACAGTCAATCTATATCAATTAATAACCACTTTGTGCACACATGTAAAACATTAACAATGAAAAATACTTCAACTGAGGAGCGGTCCTCACTGTATTCCCTGCATCCCCAACCAACTCAGCCATCTTCTCAGACCCAATATCTAGTCCATTCTCATCCAACATCACCACCTACAAATCCCAACATTTTCAAACAAAATCTTTTCACAAAATTCAACAGACCCGAAAGCAAAAGCACAACAGTTGACAATAAAAACCAAATCTTGACACAATAATCCACCGTAATAGCAAGTTCCCAACACAGTACCCAATCATCAGACCTAATCAGCCCCATCATCGCCGCATCTTCGTCTTCAACCTGAGCCCTCACGTCACTACAACAATTCATCACAATCCACCACAAGCACATATGCACCATAAAATTAAAATTAAAAACAAAAACATACAACAATTCATCACTATACCGGGCATTTTTGGGATTGGAGCGAACCAGAACATCATCAACACTACAATAGTTCTTGAGCTTCAAAACATACTCATCCACTAAAAGCTGCACACCAGGTGACCTCTTTTTCCCTACTGTTAAAATCCTCACTGGCAATGCTCTCTTATACAAAAACAAACAATAATCAACATCAAATTGATTGAACATAATTAACCGGACAAGAGAGCTGAGTTTGTTTACCACTGATTGACCAGTGTATTTGCATCGTTTGGTTGAAAAATCACGAATTCCATCACATTTGACCTTTGAAAATGGTACTGTTAGAATCGTCATGAGTCCAATCTTTGCTAAAATAATGGAAAGTTGTTGTTTTTATCCTTCAATGATCGAATTATTTTCCCGCAAAAATATCGACCAGACCCAGATTCGGTTTATTCGGTGAGAAAATTAAGAAAATGGCGTTTGTTGGGAAGTCATCCTCAAAAGTAACATTTTTATTTTTTATTAATATAAAAGATATTGAAATGATAAAAACGCCCTTAATGAGTATTTTTTGAAATCAATCCCAACCTATAGGTTGGGAATCTCAACCCCGAGGTTGGGAGTTCCAAATAGCAAAAAAGCATGAATTGACAAAAATGCCCTTAATGAGTATTTTTTGAAATCAATCCCAAACTATAGGTTGAGATCTCAATTTCGAGGTTGGAAATTCCAAATAGGATTGAATATCAAAGATTGGGATTCTCAACTTTTAGGTTGGAATCCCAACCTAAAGGTTGAGAATCCTAACCTTAGATGTTTATTCAAGGTTGGGATTCCCAACCTCAAGGTTGGGATTCCCATCCTTGAAGTTGAGATTTCAAATATGAATATTAAATCAAGGTTGGAACTCCCAACCTTTAGGTTGGGATTCCCAACCTGGAGGTTAAGAATGTCAACCTAAATGTTCAATTATACATATTTCGTAATTAAACAAATTTTTAGGATTATTTCGTAATTATTAAATTTAGAATAGAGGGCGCTTCTTGGGTAAGAAGCGCCCTTAAAGATATTTTCTAAAATTACAAAATTGCACTTTTATTTTTTTGAATTATCAAACCTGACCTTATTATTATCTTTAGAACAAAATTACCCCTCCCATTTCTTCAATATCAAAATCCATAATCCCAACCTCAAGGTTAGGATTCCCTATCAATCCTAACTTTCAGGTTGGGAATCCCAACCTCGAGGTTGAGATTCCCAACCTTAATTGAAAATTCAGGGTAAAATTCATAATTAAACAAATTTTTGGGGTCATTTCGTAATTATCAAATTTAGAATAGAGGGCGCTTCTTACCCAAGAAACGCCCTTAAATATATTTTTTAAAATTACAAAATTGACTTCTAGTTTTCTGAATTATCAAAACGGACATTATTATTATTTTTTGAACAAAATTACCCCTCCCATTCCTTCAATATGAAAACCCATAATCTCCCACAATTCATCAACAACCACAATTCATCAATCCAATTCATCAACATCATCATCTCCCACAACAACAACAACAACATCAAATCATTCATAAACTCATAATAAAAAACAAACAAACAAAAAAAAAAAAAAAAAAGAAATCTGGTTCTGGGTTCGCGACCCAGAACCAGATGGTTCTAGGCTCGACGACGAGCCTAGAACCAGACGGTTCTGGTCTGCGACGAACCTGGGTTCGCGACCAGATCCAACTCAGGAAAAAAAAAAGAGAAAAAAAGGAAAGAAGAAGAAGAAGAGAGGGAGGAGGGATGGGAATGTAGATGGGTTAGGGCATTTTAAAGAGAGAATGAGAGGAAAAAATTTGATAGGGTGAGAATTTTAGAGAGAGAATCAGAAATGGGGTGGGTCATTGGAGGGAAAAACCATGGTAAGTGGTAATTAGCTGGACTATTAAGGGTATTGTGGACAAAAAAAAATCATGCTGCAGGGAATTAAAAAAAAAAGATAATATCCCAAAGGATTATCAAAAAAATGTTAGATTTGGTTAAAACCCTTATTCGGTTAGTTTTGAGGCCCAACCTTGTTTGAAGGTTGTATACACGCAGGGCCTGAAATATTTTTATGAGGGTTGACCCAGCCCATGAGCCAAGTTAACATCTCTAGAAAACTCCGAATACATACCGAGAAAAACGTATTGTGGATTTAAATATCTATCATGAATATGAAGAAAGAAAAAATATTAACCATATGAACTAATTTAATTAAAATTCAATAATAATTAATCGTTGTTCATGTAACTATACAGATTTTATATCATAGTATGACGACTTAATTATCATGGATTTTACTGGCTCAATTAAGTTTAATTCTAGGATTAATTTGTAGCAAAAAAGGTTTTTTTTAAAAAAAATAAAAAAATAAAAACAAAGAAATTTTAATAAAAGCAAACGGACAAAATACAATCTTTGATGATTTCTTGCCACCTACAAACCTCATAAGAGGACAAGACAATTAAGACAAATTTATGAGCCAAGCGATTTTCTAGCCTAGGAATAACTTAACACTTAATAACGCCAACCTCAACACACAAACACGTTAATATCACAAACAATAAAACCATTGTCACCTCATTGTTCACTGTAAGAATTCACTTCCACAGCTACATTAACCGTATCAACCTCGACAGTATGGATTTGCAAACATAAGGTTTTAGTCAAAACCAGCCCTACTCTCAATGCCAACAACCCACCAATCTCAAGCGAAACACACCCTTACACCTTTCTAGATTCAATAAACACCATGAGGCCCTCATGGTTTATGATGGCCAAACCCACTCCAAAATGTGAAGTACGTGGGTACACTATCACATCTGAATTTAGTTTAAGACACCTAAAATGTGGTGGACACCAATTTGTATATGGACGCTGCACTAGTGTAACAAAAGGGGAAGAAGAGGTTGCTGCAATAGATTGAAATTTAGTAAGAACAGTCACTGCCGACCTTGAAATTTCTGCAACTTGTCTAACTTTAAGACCATGGAGAATGACATCTCTATTGTTCCAAAGACACCAGAGAAGCACACACATAAACTCCATCACTTCTCTACTTACCAGATTCCGTAAAGCACAAACCACATCCATGAAAAACCCTTGCTAAATCACATTACGCACAAAAACATTCAAGAAATTGTCCCAAACTAACTTAATTGAGGAGCATCTGAAGATAGCACACTCAATCGACTTAACCTTCTCCCCATATTCCTCACAGTAACCTTTTGGAAGTATCCCCCACTTCAACCAATTAACCTTGACAAGTAAAGTATTATTACACACACGCCACATAAAAACTTTAACCTTTGGTCGGTTATGGAGATTCCACAACAATTACCACCACCCTTTTCCCTCTTTGCTAGCTGAATGATTATCTTTAGAGAAAGAGTTCAGAGCCAGTTGATAGCCACTCTTCACTGTGTAAAAACCCTTCTTATCGTAGTGCCACCTTAATCGATCATCAACTTGTCTCACACTGAGACGAATCTCAAGTATCACTTCCACGTCAATGGGTAGAAACCATTGGTTAAGCACCTGCAGATTCCAGCAATGATTCATACTATCAATCATATCAAAAACTCTAATATCAAGCTCTACACATATGGACATAAGTTTCAAAGTTATTTGGCGTAGCAACCATGGATCCTCGAATGCCTTGATTGATCTACCATCTCCTACATGCCATCTCAACCCCCTACACAGTACATCTTTCCCTCACAAAATGCTATTCCACACATGTGAACCACTCACTTTCGGACATGCTTGCAAATTTCATTTGGGGAAATATTTGGCCTTCAATAGACTCAAAACCAAAGACTCCGACACACTTAAAATTCTCCAAGCTTGTTTTGCAAGGAGTGTTTGATTAAAAGACGCTAAGTCTTTGAACCCAAGTCCTCCTTTAGCCTCAGGTAAGCATATCCTATCCCAACTCACCCTACTAATTTTTCTCTTCTCACCTTTAGCGCCCCACCAGAACTTCGATGTTAACCCTCCAAGCTCCTTATATAAACCAACGGGAAGTCTAAAAATACTCATTATATAAGTTAGGATTGCCTCAGCAATCACTTTAATTAAAATCTCTTTACCCACAAAAGAAAAAAAAGATAGTCTTTCCAACCTCTAAACTTGTTCCACACCTTTTATTTGATTGAGTTGAAGACTTTCCTCTTATGTTTGCCAGTTAAAGTGGGAAGTCCTAAATATTTGTCATGCACTTTACTATCAACCACCCTTAAGCTCTGTCAAAGCTCTTTCTTCACTTGTACATCCATATTTGGGCTTAAAGCTAAGGAAGATTTCTCCAAGTTAACACACTGCCTAGACCCTCTTCCATATATCCTAATCACCTCTTTAGTTTTCCTACAATTATTGATCTAAGTGTTGCATAATATAATATTATCATCTACAAAAAAAAAGGGTGGCTAATGAGTGGACTATTCTTTGCACATATTATGTCTAAACCCTTACCTTGCAACTCAACCTTCCGAAGTCCACTTGAAAATGTTTCGGCACACAACAAAAACAAATAAGGTGATAAGGACAAGCCTACCTAATACCCCTTGTCGACTTCATCTTTCCAACCGAAAAACCATTAAGAATAAAAGACAAATTAAATGTATTTACACAACTCAGAACCAACTTAATCAAACCATTAGGGACTGTATCTTGGTAAGCATAGCCTCTAAACAATTACATTCCACTCGATCATACGCTTTGGTCATATCCAACTTCAAAGTCATCCAACCCTTCTTACCTTTTCTCTTATGGCTAAGTGAATGAAGTAACTCAAAGTAGATCAAAACATTATAAAAAATTTGCCTCCCTCGGACGAAAGCGAACTGGTTAGGCGAAATAAGAATGGGGAGCACGCTTTTGATCCTGTGAGTGATAACTTTGGTCACTCTCTTATACACCATGCTACTAAGGCTAATGAGTTTAAAGTCTTTCAATGAAACTGTATTATTCTTCTTTAAAAAAATGACTACATTCGTATTATTGAAATCTTGGATTGAAAAATCACCTCGTAAGATCCTGAGACAGACCTCTGTTAAGTCTTTGCCCACTACCATTTCCCAAAATTTCTAGAAGAAAATAACATGAAAGTCATTCGGCCCAAGGGCTTTTAGAGACCCTAAGTTGAAAATGACAATTCTGATTTCCTTCTCACTATAAGGTCCTAACCATCCCCTTATACCCTCATCGTTTATACATGACTTGATTGACTCACATGCTCTAGCAATGTCCAATGACAAAGGCATATAAGATCGAAACATATTAAAAAAGAAACTATATGCAATTCTTATCACTCCTTCCTTCGACTCCTCTACCTTTCCATTCACATCCACAAGTCTAAATATCTCATTTTTCTTTTTACGAGTTGTGGCCCGAGCATGAAAGAACATAGTATTACGATCTCCTACCATGACCCAATCCGCACAAGCTCTCTATTTCCAGTACAACTCTTCTTTTGATAATAGGTCCTCAAGCTCTTTTTCTGCCTCCTTGATTTTCTTCATCACCCTCTTTCTACTACAAACTTTATACAACCTTTCAATTAGCTATTGCTTTTATCAATCTGTCTCTTTAAAGAGCCAAAACACTTTACTCCAATCCAACAACCTCTCAACATATTTAAACAATTTGTACTGTAACTCTCTCGAATTATGAGTGGTCTCTAAACTCTTTCATGTCTCATTAACCATAACTCTACAATCTTCTTCCTTAATCCAAAAAGGTTCAAACATGAACCTTCGTCGATGTAAAGATTCCAATCTAAACCTTCCCCTAACAAACAAAAAAATCAGTCAATAATCTGAACCATAAACCCTAAATGATCCACTTTGGCATTAGAGAAAGCATCCCTCCATTGTTGGTCCCTTATAAAATGGTCAAGTCATTTCTGCACATTAGTCATCACCTCTTTATTCTTATTCCATGTAGACCTTGGTTCGTTGCAACCTAAATCCCACAAATCACAATGGATCATTGCTTATCTAAAGTTAAGCATACCACTTACCACCTTCTCCGAACCCACACATTTTCAAAAGCTTTTAGAATCTCATTAAAATCTTTCTTAACCAGCCAAGGAATGTTATCAACACCTCTAATTCTTTTTAAAAGCTTCAATGACTCATTTCTTTTATCAGGTTTAGGACTCTCATAAAAGCTAGTAAATCTCCATCTAAAACAACACTTCATGCTAATTCTAACATCAATATGCCTTTTAGAAAACGACATCAAACTAATAGCGATTTTGTCCTTCCATAACATTATTAAGTCCTCACTCTTACCCTCAGTTTCAATAACCACAGTACTCTGATAATCGAGTAACTCCTTAATGTGAAAAATCTTCTATTCGTATAGTTTAGTCTCACATTAAAAGCCTAAATTAGGGAAATGTTGTTTAACTATCCTTTTTAGGGCTATGAACGTACGAGGTTTCCCATTCCTTGTACGTTTCAACATAAGATACTCATGGCTTCCTGTAGGCTTGATTATTAGGTTTATCGATATGATAGACATTTCCACATCACAAGTATTGCTACTCTTGGTTTTTCTCATAACAACATCCTCAGCACCCTTAAAGATAAGTTTCTTTCTCTTATTACCACTCTCAGCACCTAAACCATCATTTGTAATCATGCTAACCATTACTGGAAAATGTCTTACATTCTTACCTTTTGATATTATCTTCTACATAAGAGATAGATTACTACTTCTATTTCCTTTTCTTCTACTTTGTTGTACCGCCAACATTTTCGGGATAAGATTGGAGATTTTCTCAAAAATTTATCCCTTCCTGGTAGCCCTCTTCCACTTAAGTTTTGGTATCTTGCATGGACTTGCATTCATGTTATCTAACTTCGCCTCATCTTATGACGCCACAATGCTACTTGCATCCACTAGTCCAACAACTGAGTTTTTTACAATAGATTTCTATATTTGCTCCTATGTTAAACCCTTCACTAGACCTATTATTTGTCACAAATGCCCTTCCATTGGGGAAACAATCAAAATCTCACCATATTCCCCACTATGAGTCCCACTAGCCTTAGTAAGTGGGTCCACTCTCACATTTCTTATATAAAATGGTCTTTTCATATCCTTAAATTTGGATGAAGATTCCCCCACATTACCATTCTTATAAAAAATTAGGGTCACATCTATTACTACATTCTTACTTCTGTCCAACTCTCTCTCTCTCCACACATCTCTCCAAATTCTCTAAAACTACCAAACTCTCATTCCTTCTCCATCTTTCTGCTTCTTCCAAGTCAGACTTTTCTGTTTTCTTCTTCCCCTAAACATTCTGGTTAGCACGCAACCAAGATCCATACTCCATTTTAGCACTTTTATGGACTACTTCTTTGGCCATTTCCTCCTTACATTCACTACTACCATGTCCCAATTTATCACACATAAACCGAAAATTTGGTAGATTTTTATATGTAAGCACCATCATTTTTTGTTTTCCAGCTCCCATCAAATTCAATTGTAGACCCTCTTCAAAGACTTATTTATGTCTATGCACGCCTTAACATATAAAAACTTCCTTCTACACTTTCTAGACTCCTCAGGGACCTACACAATCTCACAAATCTGGTCAACCAAGACTCTTGCCACAATAGGGTTCATACACATTAGAGGTAACTTATGGATTTGAACCTATATTGAAAGCCAATTTGGACACATCCCTTACCCTTTTAGGTCTCTCTAAAACAATAAGATTGTTCTCGAAGTACCATGACCCATAACTCCAAACCAAATACCTAGCCTCCATTCTATCAAAATAAAACATGAACACATTACTTTCAATAGATTCAACCTCCACTTTACCATAAATACCTTAGATTTGTACAATGACAACTTTAAACCCGTTAATTAACCCTTTTGGCTCTTAAAACCTTCCCCACCAAGCAGTGTTTGACTTTCTCAAAGTCCTCTTCACACGCTGCCCCTTTTATTTTACAAACCACACCTTTCTCCTTTGAAAGAGTTAGGGATTTATAAATCCTTGCTATCTCTTCATCTTTCATACCTATACTCACAAGATAGATCAAAAAGAATAGAAAAATTAGATACCACAGAAAGAAAGAAAATAAAAACTCGAACAACTCCTCTTACGAGAACTACTACCACGTAGGAAAACTACCTCTATTTTGTTCTCTCACAGAGAGAAAGCAGAAGGGGACCTCATTTGTGAACTTCAAAGATTTGTAGCACAAGACGTTTGTATTATCACCAAGGTCAGCAATTCCATTCAAATATGCAGACTTTGAGAGTTTTACATAATTAGACCTTTTTGTATAGATAGTATTACATCCAACAAGTTTTCTTTTTGTTTGTTTTATGTATTTTAGAAGCACAATACACAAATAAAAGTCATTTTAGCAAACAGTTTCTGTCTAGAACATGTTGAACTCTTCAATTTATGTAAGGACAAAGATTAGAGCAAGGCTAAAGGCCAAACATTACTATACTTTGATTCTTGAACATAGGTTTATGTAGTCATCATGGAGTTTCACATGGTCTTCGGATTTATGTATAGAAAATACAAGTCCCTCTAGCTATAAATTAGTCTTTTAGATTGGATATCCAATTTCTAAAAGTGGTGTCGAGAGTCTGTTTGGTAATACTGAGGCCATCTATAAGCCAATGAACTTAATTGAACAAGTTAGAAATATAACCGTGAGAAGAGTGTTTAGTGTTAATGCTTTTTATTTCCTTACTGAAACTCGAAAACTCCAATGATGTGTTTACTGGTGGGATTAGAGAAAAAAAAATGAAGAATGTATATGGTTATATGTGTTTACTTAATTTAAATTAAATCATGATGTCTTACTCAAATTTGGGATTATGGAGTGAGATTGTTATTCTCTCCACCCTTCTAGGATTTCCATTGTCATTCGCTTTTAGATGTTAAAAAGTCTTTTATACCCTTATTTAAGAAAAAAAAAGACAAATTTGGAAATTAAAAAAAAAAAAAAAAGAAGTGAGAAAACGAATTTTATATTTATCAAAGGTGTAGTAGATAACATTAAATTATTATTAAAAAACCATTATTATTATTAAAAAATGGTTTAATAAGCATAATATTATTGTAATGAAAATACATATTTCTAGATGAAAAAAAATTACATAATTTTCTTCAAAAAATGATAAAGGAATATATATTTAGTCAAGGGTATTTCTGTAATTTGCAAACAATCTATTCCAATTCCAAGTTAAAGTAAACATCTCCAAAGAAATACTGTTGATTCTGATTATGATTTGTGCAATTAAAGTAAACAATTTATTCTTATTCCGAAATATCAATTCGATTTCAAGCCAATCCGATTATAGATAATTTCAATTTCAAATCATTTTGATTACGTGCAACAAATGTTAAAAGAATAAAAATGCCTAAGAGATGGTTTGATGCTTTTGATTGTAATCAGGAAGATAGAATCTACCATTTTGAAATGCAGACAATCATTTTGCTTCAGTCTTTGGTTGTATGAATTTCTCCTATTTTAGACGACTGACAGTAAGCAAAATGTTACTAATGTGTGTTACTATATCTGTTTCTTGCAGCTCCAAGGGCAATGGATAAGTGTAGAAACCGTAACTAGTTTGATGCTGTTGGCGCAAACAGACGAAATGTTGTCTGTGGGCAGAAGGAAAATCAAGGTTGCTACTGTCCGAAAGTTGGAAGTTCTTAATGTGTCTCAAAACCAGGTCCAATATTCCTATTATGTACGCTTTCTAAATACCCAGGATTTGGTGTACTAAGCAAAAGACGTTCTTCTACTCGGCAAGACATAACGTTGTAGACTTTTGCTCCTGGTTCTCTTGATAGATGTATCCTCCCCTCAACTTTCTCTTTCACGTATTACGCATGCTGGCTGCTCGGAATCACAAAACTATGTGTGTAAATTGTTTGCTTGTTGTAGCAACTCCACCCCTCTTAATTAAGGGAATAGAATAGGTTAGATTGAACTCTGGTAGTGGTGTTAGAATAAATCTTTGGTTCCCAAGGAACTCTTACATTTAAGTCTGTTATTTGTTTTTCTTTCATTATGGTTAGTTAATTGTTGTACAAATTTTCTTATATCTGTCTTTTGCTTTTCTTTCATTATGGTTAGTTAATTGTTGTACAAATTTTCTTATATCTGTCTTTTGCTTTTCTTTCTTCACAATTGGTTGCTTTTTTAATTGCTGGCTAAATTCAAACCGGGTGGCTAAAAAGAGTTGATTATGTTCTTCTTTGGCTCTTACAATTATTTAGTTTAAAAGTATATTTCACTGAGCATACGAAAATCCTTTCCTTTTATTACACAAAACTTCCCTTTCAACCGTTGACAATTTGGTTAACACCCTTATAACGATAACTGACTTATTCAGCTTATAAAAGTATGTGTTAGAATTACTTCCTAAATTGCCTTTAGTTGGACTAAAAATTTTAGTTAAATTTGGTACATTTAAGAGAAAAAGAAAAAAAAAAAATGGATTGGATGGTCTAAATGTGTCAACGGGGATTCAAAAGAGACCAGGTCAATTCCTGTGATAGACACTAGATCCGTAATAATTCTTCAATCATCCATTATTCCAAGTGAACCTGAACATATCATAAGTACTTAAATGGGTGCGACAAGCAGTCAAATTTCTACGTACAACAAAATCCACTAATTGATAATGCCGGAAAAGTACGTTAATATTTCCCCAAAAAAAACACATAATTGTATGAAGCACATTTTACATCTTTCATGGCCCAAGAATAGCAGTTGGAAATGAAAAGGCGGGGTCTTTTGGTAACACGTCTAATTCAATTTCAATGCAAAATAATTAAAAGAAGAAAGTTCAAATAACTAGCCAACTGCCACAAGTAAATAAAAACTCAGAGAAGCCATAACACCTTCAGATGACACTGAACATGTATATTCAAACATCCTAAAGCAAGTCTCAAAAACCCCAAATGGCTTTTCAGTAAGGTCTGAGGACATTTTTACAATGCAGCTACGGCAGCATAACAATATTAAATTGCACTAAATATCAAAACTATCTTCTGGTCCCAATCGTAAAACTCAAACGGATTCTGGGTTCACCTATCATTCTGACAGAAGCAAGTATAAAAGCAGTTCCAATGCAAGGCAGGTATCTGAAGCTAACTCAAGTAATGAATGCACTCATTAATGAAATTACTTAGACAACATATCGATAGGTGACATAACGCCCAGCAGTCTCACTTGGCCGAATAATCTTCACAACTTGTCCACGCTTCAGCCCATAATATCTTGCAATTGGATCGGTCACTTGAATACGAGGCAACTGAACTCCGAAGCCCAAAGAAAATGGCAACATTAGAATATTGGAAACAGATATGATTGCAACAGAAAAGCACACTGGGCTATATACTAAAACGCCTAATACAAAACTGACATCCCAACCTTAAGTAACAATAAAACACCACATCATAATTGATCAAACATTACAAAAACACATTAAAAGCAGTATCTACCAAGCTCCCAAAATACAAAAGCCCATAACATAGCCAAATTGAAAAGTAGTAATTCAAGAAGGGTTCAAACTCACAAGATAAAAAATAATATAAATGATTAACCCATTAATTCATTTTGAATAATTCTTTTAAATCTATTACTCTACCCAAAAAAAAAAAATCTATAAATTACTTAAAAAAATGACTGTTATTCAAATCAAAACAATTTCTCATCAGAATTTGTAATTTTTACGTAACACCGTGTTAGCACAAAAATCAAATGAGCTTAATTAACAATAAACATGCATACATAGTGTAAATCATAACCTGAAGCATAAGCAAGCTTAAGGCAAAAGAAAATTTCTACTTAGAGGTGACCTTAAAACCTCCCTCTAAGAACTGCAACAGTGATGCATCTATGATGCAAATTTCAATTTACAACCCCACCAATTCTAGTTTAATCAATCTTCATTCAGGATTACAACCCCTTCTAAAAAATGAAAAGAAGGGCCAAGCACATGAAGTAGACATGCTTCACATATGTACATTTATGGGAGAGTCCACGTAAAAACAAATAAACAGCCAACAATGAAAAATTGTACTAGTTGAATAAAAACACCTCTTCCATAGAGCTTTCAGCTACATCTACTAATAACAAGCATGTGCACTTTTTCCAAGCTTGCGTCCTGTTATCTTAACTAAGTTAACACGGCATCCTAGAATTATAATTGATGTGTGCTGCAAAGCCTTATTTAATGAACCTGACTTCTTTTCAGCCAGTAGTTAAGCACATAACATCCAAAGACTGCATATAAACAAGATAAAGATATCAAGACTGTCGGCACTGACCTGAGTTTCTTTGACCGTATACCTTTTCAGCAAAGTCTTCTTCTCTTCATTTGTAAGCACCTGATGCTCAGGAACAAGAACGTGTTCTTTAATGTTGACCAAAAGCTCTGCCTCCTGCATCGATGGAGTAAGAAAATCATTAGCACATAAGTAATCTTCTTCAAGTTCAAGGCATCAACATTACCACACACCAACCAGTAAAGTAATTCTTTACACCCAAGTGCTTCAACCTTGAAATTGCTAGAACGGGCCACGAATATTATATATATAATCATCAAATGAACCTACCATCCAATCTGACCATGATCTTAGGAAATAGTACAAAATTTAACCACATATTACTAAGTACATTGGTTAGAATTCATCTAGGAGTTAAAGCTGCCAATAATATCTTTGACGAAACAGATTTTACCTGGAATACCTCCAAGTGGAACTTTGTGGATATCTCATTTATACAAGTCCGAGCGAAGGGAGTCAAATTCTGTTGAACCACCAATATTGCGCTGAAAACATTTTCTGATTTCATACGATTGGTATAAGTCTTCATTGTCTTAACACCAACCTTTTGTTCATCAGGAAAGAAAACATAAATCTGGTATAGGAAAAATAGGAAAAAAAAAAAAAAAGTAATCAGAAGAAAAAAAATATATATAAACGAGGTAAATATTGCAAATATCACACTAACTTTTATATAATTAAAATGCGAACCCATTAATAGAGTTAAGAAACTTTCAAAACGAAACTGGAATCGGATAAAGAAAAAAAGACAGAGAAAGAAACAAACTTTTAACCCTAAGTGTGCATGGTTTCATATCCAGCATGGTTAACTTCCCAAAGTAAACATAAAAAAGCACTACACGAAACTGGCCTGAGTCTTATCTTTTAATTGAATTCAGAACGATAAAGCCAGGTAGTCCAGTTGCCCAAGCTTGCCTTGATTTAATACCCTATAGTTTAATCCATTAAAAAACCAACTTCACATATTTAGCTAGCCAATTCAAGTTGTTCAAGATTTATTTCTCCCTCCCTACACTCACTCGTCACCAACTCTTTATTTTCACTCTGCCGTGTCCCTCCTCATGCACACCTTTGCAATTGCCTACAAAAAATTACATAACGAAAAACGAACAAGTATATACCTGAGCAGAGCTATTGTTACGCATTGCTTTATTGATAACAAGGTCCTCCCTTTTCATATTCTCCCCATATTTAGAAAGAAACTGTTCTTTAGTCATGTTGATCTCGAAATCACCAACAAAATAACCCCGATCACTCAGCATCTGCATCACCGTCCTCCGGATTCTGAAAAGCCTTTTGATTTCTTCATCCGACAAAGTCATCTTCTCACTGGTAATTAGTTTCCCAGCACATATTATCGATCAAATAGTTTAAAATTCTAAACTCAAAAAACTTTTACATACACATAACATCAGCCTATTTCTAATATAAATTAAAACAATTTCCATTATTAAAAACGTTGTCTGCGCTTAAAAACAAAATGCAAGTTAGAGGTTTTACCGGCGGCGAAGGTCGACGAACTTGCGAATGTAGAGTATGCAAGAGAAGTATGCGGTGGGTTCCGGAAGTCTCTGGAATGAAACCGTTTTGAAGATTAGGGTTTAACAACACCCACACCCACTCGCGCGCTAAATTGGAGAAGAGCTCTCACAATTCCACGGTATGCCTGTCCACTTAAATTATGACACGTTGCCATTTTAATTTTGAACCAGGGGAAGTTTCAATTTGGTCATTGAAGTATTGCGATTATTATGATTTTAGTCTTTTTGTTACCTAATATTAATTGTTTTAGAGAGTGTTCTTTTTTTTTTACACCATAGTACCAGTGAAATGTTGACATATGTACACTAAAATAAGGAACAATACTAACCAAATAATGAAATGTAAAAACCAAACCCCTGAGGTTCAGTGTTTTACAGGCCTATTTGAAGTTATAAGCATCCACTTTGTCAATCAAAAATAATCAAACTTGGTTGACTTAAGGATGCTTTTCTTGTTTACCTTAACTATTATTTTCATTTAAAATATAAAAAAATAAAATTATTAAAAATAGACGGATGAGAATTTTATGAAATAAAAACATTTTTTAAAAATAAAAAAAAAACTAGGATGTCTACCGTTCATCATAGTGAAGGATGATGGAGAAACTTTTGTAGCCAAAGAAGATCCAAGCGTCTCTATCAATGATGGAATGTAAACCAATTCAAGTGTTCACTTGCGATGGAAACATAAATCTAGTGTTCATATTTGTGATTGATAACTAAAGTTAGGTTTCGTTGTGAAAGACCCTGGTTTTGGGTCTCTAACTTTCTATTACAATAAGAGAGATCCAAAGTTAGAGATCTTGATTTGGGTCTCCATCATTGTCATGAAAACCTAATGTAACGCCCCAAAAATTTTACTTCAACATGATTCGTACTCCTTAATTGAAAATTAGTATGCAAAAAGTTGGACCTAATTGGAATTATATGCATATATATTATGAGATGTATTTTTTTTAGGAAATTTATATTTTGGGAGGTATTTTATAAGTAGAAATTAAATTAAAAATTTACTAAGGGAATTGGAATGGTGGAAAAATATGATTGGACAAGAAAAGAATACAATTAGAATGCATTACATGAAATTTATTTTTGGACCAATAGGAATTTGTCAAATCAAAAGTAAAAAGGTGATGTAAAATAGTTGAAATTTGAATGAAAATGGTGTCAAGATAGTTAGTGGAATGGTGAGTTGGATTTTTAACCAATGAAATGCATGCATTTGTGACTAAGGACAAGGTGGTAATTAATGAGATAGTTAGGGGTAAAATTGTCAAGAAAAAAGAGGAGTATATAAAGTGAAGATGGATGAAACTCATTCATCTCTTTTCTTTTCTTCCTTTGTCGTGACCTCCACACCCTTTTTTCTCTCTATTTTCTTTTTATTTCAAGCCTCCAAATCATCAATAAACCTAGTTTCTTCCACCATCTAAGCATTCAAGTCATTAAAGTCATCAAATTCCATCAAGATTCAAAGGTGGTTTTCACTAGAAAGGTGCCAAATCAAGGCAAGATTATGTGAGTTTTTGATTTAGTGATAGGTTGATGTTAGAAATGATGTAGATGCATTCATAGACATGTAGATCTAACTACTTTTGCATTTAAGTTAGTAGATTTGATTGTTAATGATAATAGATGTATTCTCGAAAACCCTAGGTGTGGAGCTAGCTAAAAAAAACCAAGAGAATGATCAAAAGAAGTTATAAGCTCAAATTGAAGGTGTGGAAAAACCAAAAACCTTGCCCGAAAGGTTGGTGTACATATGGTTCAAAAATTTTAATCTTTCTAGTAGGGTTTTAGTTTGCTTGAATTATTAATATCCTAGGTATTGGTTTAATTGGTTTGATATTGATGCTTGAATGATGTTGGTGAGTTGTTGTGATGTGTGGAAGAATGAAAATGTGATGAATGGTGAAAAGTTAGGGGTTGACTAAAACTGGGTAATTGGGTAAATGAGGATTCTTTTGATAATTTAGGTTATTTTAAATGTTATTTGAATGGAATTTTGATGAATTATAAGTTGAAAGATAAATTTCTAAAAGAAATTTGGAAAAGTTAATGCCTTGACCGAACACATGTGAGGTGAAGGGCATGATGTTTTTGATAAATATTGATGAGATAATTGAGTGCAAAATGGTACTTTGTAATACCTAAGTATGATGCTTCGATTAAATGGAAAAAGTGTGTACTAAAATGTAATTGGTGGCACACCTAACGAAACTGTAATTTAGAAACGAAAATTGTTGATATGTGAAAATGTTGATAATAAATAAAATTTATAAGGGCCCTAGTAAACCTGGACATCGGTAGGTGGAGATTGGTAATTGGCATGCCAAAAGGGAAATATTAGCAGTTCTGTGTCGAGTTGTTTATACCATGACTATAAATTTTGAACATTGAGAGGCACCGAGTGTCGGTCCTTAAATTGGAAATATATATGCAATGCGATCCGGTGGGTAGCACCGAGTGTCCGATGCTGGGAAAACTCGTTTTCCAATCTAGAGTATTGTGTCAATGTTTATAAAGGGTACTGAAAATACTAGGTGCAAGTGTGTAGTTATACTCGAAAAATGGCCTTTAAGAATTGTATATGTGTGATTAATTGTAAATTATTTCTTTGTGATATTATGAAAAATTTGATAAATGTAAAATTACGGTTTTACACTATGGTATTTTTGGAAATAGTGAATTTAAATCTTGTGTACACTATTAAATAGAAATACTTAGCACGTTGGATTTATTACGCGCAGATTGTTGATTGGGCATTGTAGATAGAGACGGAAGGAGAGATATCTGCAGCATTTCCAACGAGTCATATCCATCCATATTTTGGGTAGTTATCTTGTTTGGTATTATTTATATAAATTAAAGTGCATATACATAAAAGTATGTCTATATATATGAAGTTTTGTAAAGAATAGTTATATTAATTTTGAAAAGGTGTTGTATTAAAAAGTAAATTCGTAAATAAATTGTTATTTATATTTTTAATTCGTATTAACTTTTCATGGATATGATTTTCATCAAATGTATGATATTCACAAATATTTGAGTGGTGGAGTTGATTTTGAGTCAGACAAAAGGTCCGAAACGGTAGTTGAGAAAATGAAATTCTTTTAGAAGTGTTTTCTTTCTAATTGTAGGTTTTTAAATTTTTGGGTTTTCAGAAAAATAGATAGAACTTTGTCCGATTTAATAAAACTTATAATAAAATAAATAATAAAATTACTCAGTAGAAAAGAATGTATAAATAACGTAGCATCTTTCGACTCGATTTGTATTCTAATGGAAGTTGAGAGTAGGGTGTTACACCTAACATAAAAATTTCTATCATAATATAAACTTAAATCCAATTTCCATTGCAAAGATCCATCAAGAGCAATAAAGACCAGATTTAGTTTTCCATTGTGAATATAAATCCTGTCATATACAAATATTCTACCTAAAAATTTTTCACGTGCTAGCGTCAAAAACACCCTGTCCAAGTAGCCAATCTTGTCCTATACACACTGCTAACCAAGTGTGCAATACGCTATTGCTACAAATCCCACACTGTTGTGCACACACACTGCCCATTATACACCAACACGGTCTACCATGCACCAACAAAACCTATCGTCCCTGTCTTCTTGCACACCGCTTGCTGTCTGCCAACCAACTCATGCTCACAATGCACAATCTAGTCATACATCATTAGCATAATATAAATAAATAAGGACAACAACAATTACAAGGGTCCTTCCCCAACTTAATTAAGTTTTATTACTCAAATCAGGATTCAATACAAAATTTGCTCACAGATTTACAACAACAGCCCATGTCCTCTTTACCATAGGCACAATACAACCAACTTTTATACAATGACAGTTGACAAGCCCAACTGCATAGCTTTGCTGGCACCAACCAGCCTAAACACCTTAGTAAAGGCAGTTATTTAGAAAAAAATTGCCCCACCAACTCCTGCCAACTTCCCAACTCACGTGGAAATCTGTCATAATTGCTTAGTAATTGCCTCATATGTGTGAGAGTGTAACTGTCCCATGTGTCATATGTGCAGACCACACATGCCCTTTGCTGCCATCATTCTAACCCATTTGCAACGCCCCTAGCATAGCTCCCAACTAGCATTTGCTATGCTTGGTCTTGCCCCACACTTGATGAATGCATTGTCTTGCTTAGCTTTGCTGACGATTTGTTTTGCCTTACTTTACCTTGGCACTACCTGTCTTGCCTGGCCTTGACTTGACTTTTCAGCTTGGCCTGCTGCTCATGCTACCATGCATAGGCCCTTGTGCGCGTGCATGTTGCTTTTCTACCTGTGCTGTGCGCCTACTACCTTACACGCCCTTGCCTTAGCATTCCATTGCCTATGCTGCGTGCTAATGCTCATGCACACTACTTTGTCTTGGCAAACCATTACTTATGCTGCGTACTGACACCCACGCACGCTGCTCATGCTGCTTGCTTGTTGCTCACTATCTTACTAGTCCTCTAACATCATAGGCATGCACCAACATGTCTTCCCTTGGCTTGACACCATCTACCAAGTCATGCTTAGCAATCTACCTATACCAAGCTTTGATAGTTTAACATATCACATTGTTGGGATCTTCATCATCAATCACAACCAACCTTAGATGAAGATGAACAAACATTGGACTCCAACCTTCATCTCTAACACCATGAGCTTTCTCTTACATTGTATTTCCTCCCTATCATCGAAGTTGTGATACCTCTTTTTAAATATTTGCTTTGTGAGTCTTCTTTTGTTATGGCGGTCGTCGTTTGCCTTCTTTTGTTGGATAAGGCAATCACTAATGAACCATTTTTTTTTTAATCAAAATAACAATAATCAACTATTAGCAGTTATTTTTAAAGAATTAATTGAATATTAATATAAATATTTAGTGGAAAAACATAGGTATGAATCTTTATAAAAGAGGTAAATTCAGTTTTAGCCCAACCAAAAATTATTTATTTTTGCTAAAAAAATAAAATTTATTTGTAATTCTAAATGAAATTTCAATTATTTTTAACCTTTTTTCAACCCTTTGAAATATTTCTCGTGCAATATCATGTTTGAGTAATTATCACTTGAAAACATTTCACACAAATGAAAGTATTTAATGTACGACATTGAACGTAAATGTTCACCACATAAAAATAAATTATTATAATTCATGCCTTGCCTTATAAGAAAAAGTAAGGAATATCCAAAATGTAAGTTAAAAGGTCCAAAGTAGGGTTTAAACCAGAATCTTGGATTCTGCAGGTGACAAGATGAAGCTGAAGCAGTTGGAAAGCCTATTGGGTGACATTCAACAATTCTCCAATCCGAAGGTGGAGCTGGAGCAGTACCCTACTGGACCTCACATCGCTTCTCGCTTGCTTTACACTGTCTGTATCACTTCCCATAAAGTTGTTATATTTCTAATTGTTGTAATGAGTTGCGTGTAGTTATCTTCTGAGGATGTTTTGTGTGTTACCCCTGAATTTTAATATACCAGGCTGAGAATTCATTTGGGGATGTGAGCAATAAGGTTGTGGCAGATTTCGGATGCGGGTGTGGTACATTAGGTGCTGCAGCTGCTCTCTTGGGTGCAGAGTGAGTCACTTTCTTACCTTTTGTTCTAGTAGCCAAATATTTTTCTAGATTATATTATTTGTCTCAAACTCAGTTACTGATAAGGATTGGCTATACTCGTCATGCCTTTTCTCTAGTCTTTATCTTGTCCTTGTTGATTTGTCGAACCAGCATTCCAACTCACAATTCGTTTTCTCAAAAAGAAAGTTAATAGGGAATGAAGATTTCTGTAGAATAAGTATTTGCGTCTGCTGATTTTTGTTGTGTTAGGGTTTGGGTGCAAAATGTTTTCTTTTTGCGTTTCTTCTTCTTATTTTTTCAACTTTGGGAACAGGCAGGTTATTGCTTTTGATATTGATACAGAGTCTCTTGAGATAGCATCAGAAAATGCAGAAGAGCTTGAGGTAACCGGTGGCTATTTTTATAGCTTTTGCTGGTTATATATTTGATATTGAATTAGGGATTTTACTGTTATAAAAGTTTTTGTTTCCTCTTTCTCTCTCTTGTTCTTAATAATGTGCTTGTTGAACTAGTTATGAATTCAGTTATTACAACAGTTGCTGCTACTAGTGGATGATTGATGCATTGTTGTTTTCTTCTATCAAACTTGCAGTTGGACATAAATTTTGTTCAGTGTGACATCAGGAACCTAGTATGGAGAGGTAACAATAACTGCATGCACCCCATGCTTGCTGCATGCATAATTGTTTGTCACTTTCTTGTACCGTACCCAAACATCAACAACATTTCTTTGTCGTTGGGCTTTAAAATAAGGATTACTGCCTTTGACTTGGTCTGAAAATCGGGGCTAATTGAGATAGGCAATCATGATAACCTGGAATTGGCAACATGATACCTTAATGTTACCTAATATGTGCCAAAGTCCTGTATATATGCAATTAGTTTCATTTTTAGGCATTACCTGGCTTCGTTTATCTCCGATTGGTAGTTTTGTAATTTTCTCTTTTCACCATGCATCGGGCATGACCCCATTTATCCCATACACAAGTATTAATGAAACTCAATCCACTTCCAAGATTAGTGTGAGGGAGATTGATGTTAAGACTACTTGCCTAATAGAAGATTTTTAACTAACTGTGCTATTCCCTTAGGACCACTTGGGATTTCTTTGTTCTCTATCAAATTTTAATATTTGAAGTCAAAGAAAATTGTAGCACGGATTGTCATAATTTGTTTTTCTGTTGAGAGTCTTTGCTATATGATGAGGTGCTTATGGATGATATGAACTGACTTGGTAGATACTTGTCAATTTATTAATGGGAATAACAAGTTTATAATAGGTTTTCTGTTGTTTCGCTTGTTTATAAGGAAATGAGTAAATTGATATGTAATGCTTCTTTGGGTTCTTGTTATTATGTTGGATATTTGATTATTTCTGGTTTACTGAAGATCTAGTTATCTGTTAAGTGTTTGTGTTAACTAAAATATTTGAATAAAATTGATATTAAAGAAGCAACAGAATTTCTATGTTTAAACTAAAATATATGGTCATTAGAACTTTTCGATTTACTTTATTATTGTTTATTTATGTATTTACATGTTTGCCCTTGGTCTTCATCTCTTCATTAGGTCAAATTATTGATACTGTTGTTATGAATCCTCCGTTTGGAACTAGGAAAAAGGGGGCTGACATGGATTTTCTCTGTGTGGCTTTGAAGGTAATAGAAGGAACTGAAGTTTGATGTTTAAAATGCATCTGTCATCTTATTTATTCTAATAGACATATTGTCCCTGTAATTATTGTTTTGTTAGGTTGCTTCTCAAGCAGTTTATTCCTTGCATAAGACCTCCACAAGAGATGTAAGTTATGTTGTTTGTAACTTCTTACTGTTAAAATGGAGACCTGTCATTTTCACTTTTACATTGTCTGATATAATCTGCCATTCACATTGTAGCTTATGCATCAATGTAAGTGTTAAATAATTAACAATGAATAAATGTAGCTACTCATCTTTTCAGTGCCTAAAGTGGCAACACAGAAATTTTGGCAATGGAGGACCCTTCATTATGCCTCTAGTTGGAACATTGTTATGGCAAAATATCATCATAATGAAATGAGTTTGGACTTTGTGATGAAAAGTGATAGTCTCAGAAAACTTATGTGATTGTTACAAATTTTAAACGTTGCTTGATACTTGCTGGATCCAATTATAGGTTGTCTCTTTTTTTTTTTTTTTTTTTTTAAGCCAAAGTGGGGTGCCAAAACAGGTCTGATAATTTGCGTCTATTTTCAACTCTCTGGATATTGCATATTAAGTGTAGCATCATAAGATTTTGTATCACATGTAGCTATGAACCTTATTGTTTCTTATGAATTAGTTGTGTATTAATGCATTTGTACCTAGTGTGAAGGTGTAGGACGTCTGTTGTTTTGTATAGACTTTTCTTTTGACTAACAATGATGGGATCATTTCCCCTGGCACTGCAGCATGTGAGAAAGGCAGCCTTGCGGGACTTCAATGCTAGTAGTGCTGAGGTTTTGTGTGAGGTAGGTGAAGATAGTTTATCTCGTAGATTAATTTGATGAACTCCTCTAAGAAGTCTATACGCTGAGGGTTATGCATTACATTGATATGTTGGGCGTATTTGGTTGGCATGCATGTTAATAATGTGTTATAGTAGTCTGCCACAGTGCTTGATTTGCCTTCTAACTCCTTTTCTGTCATTCTTTCAGCTTCATTTTGATGTTCCACAACTATACAAATTTCATAAGAAAAAGGAGGTGGATATTGCTGTGGACCTGTGGCGGTTTGTACCAAAACGAAATCAGGGAAAGAGTCTTTAAAATTGTATCAAGAATTACCATGAAGTATATCGTACTGCATGTACACATGAAAGATACCCAACTAGTTGTACATCTACAACAATTAAAGAGAAAATCCACACATTTCCTTTCTATTGTTTGTCAAACCTTTATTTATCAATCATTTGTGTTTGTTTTGGAAATTAAGATTGTTGGCTTCGTCATATGGGTATGTTCTACATTATCTATGATAATGTAACACATTTAAACAATGCCTCAAGGAAAAAAGTATTTCTGTACTAAATGAATTTGAAATACCTCTCTTTATCGTCCAAAATCAGTAGTGGAACATCTAACAAATCAAAAGCTAGCTTACTTCAATAACAAAAAAAAAGAATACAATCTCTCATTCAAAATTCCGTCACCCTTTATATTTTCTTGGTTGTGAACAAGTGTGCTTTACCCAATTTCTTGTTTCTGACTAGGATGACATACTTCCATCTTATGCTTCAGTTTCCGGTTTTGAATCTTCAGCGTTCTCTCCAAGAGTAAACCGAACAAACCTCCGGACTTTTATGTTCTCACCAAGAGCAGCCACAGTTTGCTTGATCAAGTCTTTCACCAAAACACTATCATCCTTAATAAAGGGTTGTTCTAAAAGAGCAAGCTCTCCAAGCCTCTTCGAGACCCTCCCCTCAACTATTCTTTCCCTTATGTTCTCCGGTTTTGACAAAAGATCTTCTCTCTGCATCTCAAGTTCTTTTTCCTTATTTACTATGTCTTCAGGAATGTCTTCAATGGATACAGATTGCACCTGTGGGCAGGCTACAATTTGCATTGCAAGATCGTCAACCAACTCCTTGAATTTTTCACTTCTACCCACAAAGTCTGTTTCACAATTGACTTCAACAAGTACTCCTATGCGAGCATCATGAATGTAGGAACCAATTCTGCCTTCTGCTGCAAGCCGGCTGGATTTCTTGTCAGCAGTTGAAAGACCCTTCTTTCGTAGGTACTCCTGTGCCTTCTCGAGATCTCCTCCAGTTTCAGAGAGAGCTTTCTTGCAGTCCATCATACCTGCTCCCGTTTCCTCCCTTAGTTGTTTAACAAGTGCAGCAGAAACTGTTGCTGCAGGCGGCCTGTAACAGGGAGTTGAGCATATGTAACATATATAACATATTCAAACATGTAGGTCGCATTATGTTTTTTGCAAGCAGTAAATGAAAATTGCTTTCTGTTATTTGCACCAGTTTTCTTAAGTCTATTTAATGGAAAAACACATTTCAATTTATTTTAAATACTGAGCTCTTCCTGCACTATATTATGCCAAATTTTCTTGCACATAAAAAGAATTCATTTGCCATATGTATTATGGTTAGTCTCTAGAATATTCAAAGCCTCTAGTCTCATGACAAAGCATAACCATTGCAATATTATACAAGTCTAAGTTCATAGAATGCAGACACTTACTTTTGAACAGTTTCCTTTGTTTCTACTGCAGCAGGAGCAGTTTGTGCTTTTTCTGCTGGTTTTGCTGCAGTTTGAGCGGCCACCTCAGCGGCAAAATCCTGGCTTTTCTTCTCCAAGCCCTCTCCAAGATTGTACCTCACAAACCTCTTCACTTTAATATTTTCTCCAATGGTTGCAATGGTCTGCTTCACCCAGTCCTTTACCACCATCTTATCATTCTTGATGTAGGGCTGTTCAAGCAATGCCAGCTCCTCAAGCCTCTTCCTGATCCGTCCTTCAACAATCTTTAACCTGATTTGCTCTGGTTTAGACAAGAGATCTTCTTTCTGCATTTCAATTTCCTTTTCCTTGTTCACAATCTCTCCAGGAACATCTTCCATAACAAGATACTTTACTTGAGGGCATGCAGCCACCTGCATGGCTAGATCATCAACTAACTCCTTGAAAATTTCGCCTCGGGAGACAAAATCTGTCTCACAATTAACCTCAATCAGGACACCGATTCTGCTGTCATGAATATAAGAACCTATTCTTCCTTCAGCCGTGGCTCTGCTGGCTTTCTTTTCTGCACTAGCTAAGCCTTTCTTTCTGAGAAATTCCTGAGCTTTGACAATATCACCTCCAGTCTCAGCTAGTGCTTTCTTGCAATCCATCATTCCTGCTCCTGTTTCTTCACGTAGCTGCTTTACAAGAGCTGGAGATATGGTTGCTGAAATCCACAAGCATAAGAAACCAATAAAGGCAGGCACATCCACAACTAGGATTTGCCATTACTACATGAATTACACACAAAATACAATGATCATACAAGTGGAACAACGTCCAGTTATCATTGATGAGTTTCTAACCTATATTCTCATTGATCACACAATCTCATTTCACTGAGGCCAAAAAGCAATATAAGGAGAATTCCAATAATTTCAATAGCATCCATCTGAAAGTTTTGGTACTCTCTAGTCTCTACTGCATCATATGGATGGTAAAGATAAAGGAATTTGGCAGGTTAGCTTAACGATAAACTGTGATACACAATACCACATGTAAATCATCCAAAAACACTCCCACCATTAAAAAAGTACGGGAAAATTAACCAAAAAAAAAATAAAAAGAAGGAATTATGAATTGATGCTGCTAGTTATGTGATCAATCTCTGTGCTTTAGCTTTACAGCAAGTTATTATCAGGAGACCCTGATAAACCCCAAAGGTCGCAAACTATAGTTTCTTTTCCACTACCAAATAATCATTGTAATCATGCATTCCGAATCACACTCTAGATTTTAAGAACTGTATCAATGATGAACTTCTGGTTACTGTTTGTGCTAAAAATTATTTGGAGTTTCATCTACACATTTGTACTGATATCGAGTATCAGCTTCCAAGTCAACATTTTGGACTTGGATTTAATGCAAAAATTTTATGAAAGGCATTGAAACAAGCATAAATGATAGCTAAAAGGAATATGAATAATGTACATACCTTTTGTTACATTTTCCTTGAGGGAAGGGGTGTCATTTTGTCCATTTAAATTTCCCACATTGCCACCTTTCTCAGAAGCAGCTCCTGTCTCTTCATCTGCAACTCCTGGGGTGGTAGCAATTTCACTCTCTGCAGTGGGTGTCTGTATTTGCACTTCATCCTTGTCATCATCAACTTGATTCTCCACAACTTTCTGGCTGACCTCATTTTCTGAAGACAGAATTTGATTCACAGCCGATTCTCCAGATGGATCAGGATTTCCATTAAGTTCTACACCATCTGCACACAGTCACATGCAATGATCATAAAAATAAAGGAATTCGGCAGGTCAGCATTTAATGATAAACTGTGATAACACACAATGCCACATGTAAACCATCCAAAACACACTCCCACAATTAAAAAAGTACGGGAAAATTAACAAATAAATAAAATAAAATAAATGGAATTACAAATTGATGCTGCTAGTTATGTTATCAATCTCCATGCTTTAGCTTTACAGCAAGATATTATCAGGAGACCCTGATAAACCCCAAAGGTTGCACAGTATATTTTCTTTTCCACTACCAAATAATCATTGCAATCATGCATTCCAAAATCACACTCTTGTTTTTAAGAACTGTATCAATGATGAACTTCCGGTTGCTATTTGTGCTAAAAATTATTTGAAGTTTCATCTACACATTTGTACCGATATCGAGTATCAGCCTCCAAGTCAACATTTTGGACTTGGATTTAATGCAAAAATTTTATGAAATGCATTGAAACAATTATAAATGATAGCTAAAAGGAATATGATTAATGTATATACCTTTTGTCACATTTTCCTTGAGGGAAGGGGTGTCAATTTGTCCATTTAAATTTCCCACATTGCCATCTTTCTCAGAAGCAGCTCCTGTCTCTTCATCTGCAACTCCTGGGGTGGCAGCACTTTCACTCTCTGCAGTGGGTGTCTGTATTTGCACTTCACCCTTGTCATCATCAACTTGATTCTCCACAACTTTCTGACTGACCTGATTTTCTGAAGACAGAATTTGATTCACAGCTGATTCTCCAGATGGATCACGATTTCCATCAAGTTCTACTCCATCTGCACACAGAACAGTATAACTGAAAGGATATCCAAAGGGAAGTAATGTTCATGGACACAACTTATAACCAAAATTTGCTTGATTCTATAATACAACAAAGAAGCCTTATGATAAGTAGAGAAAGAGGATGTAATAAAATTAAAGAACCATGGCAAATAGTCAGTTTTGAGTGCCCTCAACAAAACCTTGTTGTCAGTAGAACCTCACTCATATCCAATAAAATGTACATTACCATTAAATATTTGCCAATTGAATATATCAACCACAAACTTTTCACATCATGTTTTTATTCTACAAAATCTAATTAAATACCATGTATCTCTTTAAATTTAAGAATTATGTGTTGGCTTCAAGTTGCATTTGGACATTATATTATGGTCAAAATTTCCCATAATGCAACCAAGTAAACCAAAAATATGAATATAAAGAATAGTTATGAACCTTTTGATTCCTGTGGAGAAGGAACATCTGGCTGTACACCTGAACCACTGATATTGCCATTTTTGTCAGCTTCATCTTCAACTGGTGCAATGGATTCCTTTTCACTCTCTGCAGAAGGTGTTTCTATTTGCACAACATCTTTTGCTACAGCATCATCAGTTTGACCCTCTATAACTCCATCTTTTGGAGCTTCAGAAGACAAGATTTGTTCAGCTACATCTACAGATAAACTGTTTGAAGAAACCTCCTCATTTATCTGATTCTCAGTAGAAACACTCTCTGCAGGAGACAAAGATTTGATACTCTCCTCCGTTTCTTTCTCCACAGTTTGGAGAGACGCATCAACACTTTCTGATGAGCTGGATACTACACTTGCTAGGTCCTCATCATTCTTTGGAACGTCAGCTTCCCCATCCTCTTCCTGTGATTGAGCTTCATCTTCAACTGTTTCATCCACTGCAGAAGGGGCAGTGACCATACCCTGATCACTGCCTGCTGGTTGGTCCTGCACCTGAGAAGTAGTAGTTTTGCTTTTGCTTAGGTTTAATGTTCCTTCTATTTCTCTCAGGGGTTTCTCTGGTTTTTTATCTGCCTTCTGTGCCTTTTCCCTCTCGTCCAAAAATGCAGCAATATCTTTATTTTGACGGAAGGCCAAGACAAAGGGGTTTGTTGCTACATGGACAACCCCTTGGCTAAGCTGTGGGTCCAATTGAGTATCTTCTTCTTTCTTCATTGTCAAGGTTACTTGTCCCCTAGTAATGCGCAATACCCTAACACTGACTTCTTGACCTACCTGCAATGATGAGCCTCCCAACATGTTTGCAAATCCGTCATCGGATTCTTCTGACGTGGGAAGAAATCCTTCCTCCCCCTCAGGAAGAGATATGAAAGCACCAGACCTGGTCAAATTCTTCACTGTGCCCTCCAGGTCCTGTCCCTTTGCAAACTTGGTGGTTTTCATCTCATCCCTTCTTTGACTAGGCTTTGAAGTGTTCCGTCTGGCAGGCCTTGCCTTCTCACTGCTGGCAGGAGCATCTTTCTGTTGCTGCTGTTTGCCAGTATCATCACTTTCACGCATCGTAAGAGAAATACGTCCTGTCTCGGTATTTGCTTCAATTAACCGCACCTTGACTTCTTGTCCAACAGAAACAAAACTCCCAACATCCTTAACAAAGCTATCGCTCAACCTTGAGACATGTACCAGGCCATCTGTAAAAGCTCCAAAATCAACAAAAGCACCAAATGGCTGGATGGATCTTACTTTACCAGTAAATGTTGCACCAGGAATTAATTCCTCATCCTTTACAGAAGGCATCTCAGTTTTCCTAGCTGGTCTTGATCGTTTAGACTGAGCTGAAGTGGGACTGGCATCTGATTTTTGGGGGGAAGTTTCACTTGTTTCAACCACATTGGACGGAATGTCTGAGGCTCCAGCAGGATCCTCATCTCCTGCAGGTGAATCTGATTCTTCTACTGCATCTGCTACATCAATTCCTGTGGCTGATAATACACGAACTTGAGACCTACGATGGCATTCCCTATGGTATTGTGAAAAATATCTAACAGAAGATGACAGAGGTAAAACATATCTCTGTGAGGATATCAGATGTTTTGTACATTTCCTTGTTGAACTGGATCTTGTTAAACAGTTGTTCTTATTTATTGTGAGAGCTGTCAGAGGAATGAGCGAAACATTGCTCATAGAACATGGGATCACTGGTGTCATGTTGACTTCAATAGCAAGATTTCAGAGTCTAATCTGCAGCTAAAACAATTTCTTCATCCCTATCTTCACCTGCACATAATGTAAAAACAATGAGGTAGATCAATTAAACCTTCCTGCACGTGACATCCAGGTAGAAAAGTGCTAAACCAACATGCTTAATAATTTTTACTAGAATAGAAGTCAGAAGCAGTCATTTGGTTTAACAAGCATCATCTCGGTCACACGCCAGAAACTTGGTAAGTTTGATCTACAAGCCATTTTCTTTTTATTTAATTCATCAAAAGATGCCAGGTCTACATCTCAATGTATATATTTGGCTCAAATTTCTTACTTGTGGAATTTGGTTATAAAGTTAATGCTAAATCACCAACACAGAAGCCCTCAGTGAGACGTCAATGACATAAACTTCATCCAAAAGAATTATGATAGTACTGATACCCCCTTAACGAAAAATATTTTCCCATTGAAAATCTTTCACTAAGTTCAATAAGGGATTAAGGTCACTTTTGTTAATTTCTTTTAGTGCCTGGTATGCCTTATAACTTAATTACCTCATCTAACTAAATATATCAACTGTAAATAACACAAAGAGTTCCCAAATCCCTACTACTCTTGAAATATTTCATAAATTAATCAAACACCAGTACAGTCTCAATATCCTTCTACAAAATTTTCACATAATTCATAAGCACTGATGAGTCATAGCTTCAAGTAAAAGACGATAATATTAATCAGTTAAGAATGCTGTATTCAACACAGCTGTCTGAGAATATAACTGCACATACGAAAACACCTTCACTTACAGTAAACCAAAACATAACCTTCCTTCACTCCAAGTAAAGGCGGACTTCATTATTATGATTACTTATAAATCTTCACTCATCAGTTAATTGTCTGTAATTATCTGTACCGACTGATGATATATCTATCTCAAAACCGGGTGGTACCACCCTCAACCCCTCTTGTAGTTATTATTAGCTCAAACAAAATTATTACTAGTAGCTGGAAACATAACAGAATTTCAAAAAACGAAAATTTAGAAATTTCTAGAGCTCACATTCAACAAAATTATTCAACCGGACATTGAATTATCACAACCTCATGCACACTCACACACGCAGTGAGAAAGAAGCAAATAAACAATAGGTTAGATTGAAACCATAAGAAACCATGCCAAGAATCAGAGAACAATGAAAACCCACATGAATACCAAGTATTGGTTAAATAAAGCAGCTTGAAACACCCAATAGCTTATATTGAAGCAATAAGTATACCTACAGATGAGAGAAAAGTGTGGAGGAGGATAGAATGTATTGAAGCAGAGAGGGAAATGAAAGGTGAGGCTCGAAATCCTTATCTAGTGAATCACCCCTCCCATTTTATTTTTCCTCTTCTTTGGATAAAAATAAAAATCATGGTGAATAGTGATGTTCTTCTGCTCCTTCATTCTGGGGACCCACCTTTGTGATAGAAGACACCAATTAGAGCATTCATTATGGGCCAGCCCGAAGCCCAAC
Source organism: Litchi chinensis (assembly GCA_019925255.1). NCBI lineage: Eukaryota > Viridiplantae > Streptophyta > Magnoliopsida > Sapindales > Sapindaceae > Litchi > Litchi chinensis. Next base: position 49,301,837 of record CM034461.1, on the reverse strand, counting down.
TATTTTCTCAATTGAGTGGCCTTCAAGTTGTTGCCATCTTCCTTTTGGGCTCAAATGATTCCATTTCCTTTGCAGAACCTTTTATAAAATATGTTTGACTGATTGTTCTCCACAAAAGTTTCCAATAAAACGTTATAACTTATAACCTTGAGCACTTATTCAACCAGGACCAGATGTGACATCTATAGATATAAAGTAAAACTCTAAAATTAGGCTTAAAATAATTAAATAAAAAATACATTCTTTGGAAGAACTCCAAATTATATTAATGTTCTTTGAATACAATTTTTGAATGTGAATCAAATGCTTCCTTAATGTATAATATAAAATTTGAATGTCAACCACATAGAAAATGCAGTGATATTGTTTAGATTCTTAGATAAGAGACGTTTCAAGAATTTATGTGTAATAACAAGAATTGAGGTGAATTTTTGATAAGTTACTCAGGTATGTATAATGAGATTATGGGTTAAATTTTTTTTTTTTTTAGTGGTGGGGAAAAAGAGATTAAATTCAGATAAGACTACCCACACATTTTGTTTTAAGATAAAAATGAGACTTGAAATCTTAATCTCTTAGAATCAAGAGAAGTACTCAATCACTCCTATTAAGGAATTATATGCATGTGTTTAAATCATATTTTTTTTACAAAGTTTTAAATTTATAATAATAAAAAGATGATGAAAAGAAGGAAAAAAAAGTTGTGCATAGCCGCAATTGATTATAAGTAGGCCCTCTCTAGTCTATTGTAATTAACATTTCATTTTTCTTTTTCTGTAATTTTTCCTATTGTGAACTGTAAGCATGATATCATAGTATATTCCATGCTCCATGTGGGATCCCAATGTTTTTCAAATCTTCTGTAACATTTATATTTTCTGAAGGATCTAAAACTTTTTCTTGATTATCAGAAAACCTTTTTTTAGGAGAACACATGTCAGCCTAACGCCTTAAGAATGGTGAAGTGATGTACAAATGTTGAAGTTAATTAAATCAAATTAGAGCAAATGTGACTACATGCATGCATGCAAGCTAGGTTTTGAATTCAAAAGAGTACTATGCCACTTGCCATATATATTTTTATTGGGCAGCATAATCAAATTCCACATAAAAGTTTTGTAAAAGAAGTAATAAACAATTAAGTGAGCATGGGTGGAACTATAAAAAAAATGACATCGATTCACCATGGAGGAGTATGACCTCATCGCTGCTTGGATCATACACTACAAGACAATAAAAAGTCATGGAGTTTCTTAATTGTTTGTTAAACAAGCAAAAACTTTATAATGCAGATTCTTCTTTATTCCGTATGTTTATTATAAACAAATTTAAAAGACTCAGCCACGTGGGAAAGGGTGAGCTTTCTAGTTGCACAGATGCTGTCTAATTAGCTAAATAATGGAATTTTATTTTGAAGTTTTTGTATCTAAAATCTTCTTTTAGTGAAATATGATTTCTACATTATGAATTAGATAAATATATCAAATAATTTTTTCCAATAATATTATACCTTGATTGATTGTGGCAATATTTAATATGACTTAGTATTATAGAGTGATGATTCACTGTAATAATGCTTGAATTCTTTGAATATATTGTGTTGTAAATGATATTTAAAATGAAAGAATTCAAAGCAATATAAAATTCGATATAAAATAATAAAACAGAACCGAAAACATACCTATTTCGTGCACTGAAAATTGTCTGGATTATGGATTGTTCAACTGGTCGGAGTTCGGCCACCAATTACCGAACCAAACCTTCAAATCACGATGTAAGAACTGTGCCATGTATTTTCTTTGTTTTTTCTTTATATATTATGTTTTCTCTCTTCTATGTTGTATCTCGAAAGATTTCATCAAAATTTGATAAATGAAATACAACATGTATTTATAAGGGTGAAGATTATTTTCCAATAACCGTCAGTAACCGCCAGCAGTTACTCAATCCAATCTAACTCAAATGGATTTGGATCGGGTCATGAGTTTAGGTCATCTTGAGTGGACCCGACCCAACAATCTAATAACTCAACATCTCCCACCCATACAAGATGAGCCAAATAGAACTTATAGAGAAAACACTGGTGACCTCTTTATAATAAAGAATATAGGCATTCATACAAGTAAATACACCATGTGACCTATGAACAATAATATATGTAATGTGGCTTGTCTTTCAAATCTCAATTGTACTACAATATAAGAGATTGTAAATTTGTTTATTATTATATCCTAGATTCAATAGAATTTTATTTGTTCAAGTATATTTAATCCCTTAATATAATATGTTTGATCCTTTAATATTCCATATAATCACAATTGCAATTCCAAATTGCAATTAGTCACGACTAGTAACTATAGGAACAAAATAAAATTCACTAAATTTCCTATCTCACTTTCGTCCCTTGGTCAACAAAAATGACTAACACCATAGTAATGTCTCATAGACCATATCATCATAGTCATCGAAGACACACTAATGATACAAATATCATCTTGTTATTTTGAGATAAAGTAAACAATCAGTTGAGAATATAGATAGAAGTTTTTACAAACTTCAATGAAACTTACACAATAAGGAATCAGAAATAAATTCATTCATTTTTCATGTCAGTCACAATAATCACACACAGTATGAAACACATGTTACAGTGAATCTTGTCCTTCAATAAAGACACGTATGTCTTTTATAATAAGATTATTTACTGTATAGATTTTAGTTCAGACGCTCTCCTAACGTTTAACTTGAGTTTCTAAAAGCTCACCCTTCAAACGTCTTTATCAAGAAACTCACATCTGACTTAATCAGATTCTCATAATGGTAAGAATACATCATGAACGGTTCGATAATTGATTTAGGTAGAACCTCATCTTGATTACAATCAAGACAACATTTCATATATTTTAAGCCTTTAAGAGAATAACCTCATGTTTATCCTCTAAAAAAAAAATATGTGTCTCATCTTGGTTTGCTCTCCTAGCAACCAAGATGATTGTATGTGTAAGAATATTAGTCTCAAAACCTGACGATATACTTTTATATATAATCTATGTGAAATGAATATGTGCTAGTTTTATATAACCAAAATGACGTACCTAATCATAAAATAGATATAGCTTAACATAACAATTATAACATTATAATCTACGCAAACCCAAAGATTCAAGATGTGTCATAAATATATCTCTTGTCACAACTTTTGTGAGTGGATCCATAACCATCTCACACGTAGATACATATTTAATTATTATTTTTTTTGTCACTATATCCCTGACGAAATTGTATTTGATCTCTATATACTTCGATTTACTGTGATGTTTCTCATCTTTGATATAGATAATTATTATCTAACTATTATAGTATACAAAAACTGGTTTTTACATATTAGTTTCGCATTTAGATTCTCTAAGAATCTTTTGAGTCAGACTACTTCCTGGACTGCAGTTGAACATGTTATAAATACAGCTTCCATGGTAGACAGCGTAATGCTTGACAACTTCTTGTTACTCCAAGAGATAACACATTGGCTGAACAAAAATGCATAATCAGATGTTGGTTTTTGCTCATTCAAATCACTTTCCTTATCAGCGTTTGTATACCCAATAAGACGCATATTGCCAGATATAAAAAGTAATCGGCAGTTCCTTTCAGATATGTCAATATACTTTTCACAACAATCCAATATTTTTGTTCATGATTAGATTGATATCTACTTACTAGTCCAACTGCATAGCAAATATCAAATCTCGTGTACATTATAACATATATGCGATTACCAATAGTATTGGAGTAAGGAACTTTTTGCATTATTTCGTACTCTTATGGAATCTTTGGGGACGTTATAAGACTAAGAGTTTAATCCTTCGAGATGAGAGTATTCATAAGCTTACAATCAGCTATATGGAATCATTTGAGAATCTTTTAAATATATGGCTTTTGTCATAAAGTCAAAATTCTTTTAAACGATCTCTATTAATTTTAACTCCTAAAATATATAGGTAGCTTCTTTCATATATTTCATCTCGAAAGTTTAGGATAATCATTTTTTTATGATTATCCTAAACTCCTTGTTATTTCCAGTCAACAGAATATTGTCCACGTGTTAAGATAGTATTATGAACTTATATTTTACTTGCTTAACATATACAAAATGGTTCTCTTTCATCAACTTAAATTCATAGAACATGACAACCTCATGGAAACGGAGGTACCACTGTCTGGAGGATTGTTTCAAGCCATGATTAATCTCGTGAGCTTACATACTTTCAGCTCTTGGTATTTTGAAATGAAATGAAATTCATTATTTGTTCCACGAAAATTTCTTCCTCCAGTTCTTCAATGAGAAATGTTGTCTTTACATTTATCTAATGTAATTTCAAATCCATGTGTGTGATGATAGCTAACATAAGGTGAATGGAAGTAAACTTTGCCATAGAGGAAAAAGTTTCTTCACAGTCTATACCCTCATGTTGAGTATATCATTTTGCTACTAACCTCGCTTTATATCTCTTTATTAAGCCGTTAGTTTTACACTTAATACGGAGAACCCATTTGTTTCCAATAGTTTTCCCACCAAACGATAAGTTAACCAAATCTTAGACATGGTTACTCTTCATTGACTTTATCTCTTATTACATGGCTTTAATCTAAAAAATCTCTAATAGGTGAGTTAAGAGCCTTATTCATATCTTTTGGCTCATCACTATCATGCAAAGCAAGCATAAAAACTTCTTTTTCAATCTCAAATTAACGATAAGAAATAACCTTATGGTTATTTCTACGAGTTAATAGTTTTGAGGGCACTAACTCTTTAGTCCATTTACTCCCACTAAGAACAAATGAATAAGCTATTACAATAGTTTTATTACTCCCACTAGGGATAAAGTGTTCAAATAACTCTCTATTTTCTTTTAGTTGATTATTCGGACATGGAACATCATTCAAATCGTTCACCTCATAATGTTGAAATTTCTTTTTCAATCTCACATTTACTAAGAAATTCATTCTCTAAGAAATTCAAATCTCGTGACTTAATTCAATAATGCTTCAATTTGAATTTTTCCTTATAAGTATATATCCTTTTGAGTGCTCAGAGTATCTAATAAAGATACACTACTTTCCTCTAACATTTAACTCTCAATATTTTATTGAAAAGATCATGTACATATTCTGCGCACCCTAAGCTTGCATATAAGTAAGGTCAGTTTTCTTACCTGTCCATAATTCATAAAGTATGAAAGATACTGATTTTGTAGGGACCCTATTCAAAATAAAACAGTAGTTAAGAGTGCATCTCCCCAGCAAGATATTGGGAGGTTCACTTAATGCCTTTATAGATCTTACCACCTTCAATAATATTCTATTCCTCCTTTCCACTATATTATTTTGTTGATAAGTTCTAAGAATGGTCAATTGCCTATTAATACATTTCTCATGACACAATGTCTTAAATTGTTCAGAGAGATATTTTTGTCATCGATTAATTCATAAAACTTTGACAATTCTATCTAACTAATTCTCCATCATATTTAGATATAATCTAAAACAATCTAATATTTCAAATTTATGGGAGATTAGATAGATATGACCAAAACGAGTGTAATGATCTATGAATGTTATATAATATGAGGCACCATTTCCAGCTCTTACAAATATTGGTCTACAAATATCAGAATTAATTAATTGTAATGAATTTTCAGCCGTAATTTCTTTTCCAAATTGTTTCTTAGCTGTTTTTTTCATTAGACAACTTTCACATATAGACAAATCTTTCTTATTGAGAGAACCTAAAAAATTTCTCTTTAGTCAATTTATTCATTAGATTCTGTCTGATATGCCCTATTCTAGAATGTTAAATATTAAATCAATATCGGCAACATCAGTGGAAGTAACAAGTGAAAAACAACTATCGCACTAATAGTACCGTTAAATTCAGTATTTAATATGATAAAACCATTCATCAGATATTCAGTATCAAAGCATGTTGAATTTAGACAAATCTTTAAACAGTTGCCATGACAAGTTAAATAATATCTTAAATCTAGAAGGATATTTATAGAGACAAAATTTATTTGAATCTTCGAAGCATAGGCGATATTAAAGAGATACAACATTTGGCCATCTCACAGAATCACTTTGCAGGTGCTAATTCGTCTCAAGTTGTTCCCATTATAGATCCATTTTGTTCCTCGGCTAATCCGACGATACTTCACAAGTGCTCCTCTGCCTCTAGCTATGTGGTATGTAACTCCTGAGTCTCTTTCTTTTGCTCGGTGCATTCATAAGCAAAGTAACCCCATCTTACCATAGTTTAAACATTTCAACTTGTTTTTGTCTTTCTTTGCACTATCATGTTTACCCTTCATAGGTGTTCCAGTATCATCCTTATTGAATTTGGGATACTTTTTCCCTTTCTTCCAACTCTTATTTTTTCCACCCCTCTTATGCTTAGAGCCTAAACCCTTGCGCATGCTAGACTCAGATAAATAAAGCTGACTTGAAGTATCGATTGCCTCTAGCGTACATCTTCAAGTTTAACATGATGTGAAATATTATCAAATGTTTTGATGTTAACGTTGTAAGATATATTGATTTTCATATTTTATCAACTGTTTGGGAAAGACCGGATCATCGTTTGTACTTGCTACTCATCAATTAAAGTCTGGCCAACTAATTTCAATTCATGTATCATGTTTGAAAATTTTTTCAGATGCTACCTCATGTTGTGATCCTAGAGCTTCTGATAAGTATCAAATTTGATTGTGAGTTTCCTCAATTTAATGTTTGATGTCTCATCACATTTGTCTATCAAAGCTAGCCAAATGTCTTGTGTCATCTTATATTCTTTGTTTGCGCACATGTGATCATCAGTTTTGCTAAATAGCATCGTTATATGAGTAATACTGTTCTTTATTTTATAGGCCCAATAAACCTTAACATCTTTTCTATGTTGAGCAGAAGTACTATGCTTAGGTTCAACCATGGTGTGTTGGTAAGGGTTTCGAAGGCCTCTTGCTTCTTTAGCATATACTGAAACTTACAGTGCCAAGTATAATAGATATCATCATTCAATTTGTCACTTGTATTCAGTTTAACAACTATGTTTTTAAAGCACGTGTCATTTCCTTAAATGACATTTATTCTACTCAGAGACTTATAATATATATCTTTCTACGTCTATACTAGCATATACACTATCATTTTGATAAAATATTACAGTAACTATGCACTTATAAATATGATAAAAGAATCTTTAGATAGGAATCAAAAAAATAATCAAGCTATCCATCATCATCCAATTTTCAAATATTCATTAAATCATATATATAAGTGTTTTGCTCAAAACAATCCTAATATCGTTCTCCACAAGGTTTTAGGACACCCACAATTTGAATAGTATTTCTTGTGATCTTTATGACTTCGGATGTCTCATCATCGAAATCTTTATGACTTTTAATATTTTATCATCCGAGATTTCTATGATCTCAAAATTCTGCTATTCATATGAGATTTATTTAATCTCAAAATCCTAGTTGACAATTTGAGATTTTAATAATCTTCTCGTCATCTGATAGGACAATAATCATAGTTATGTCATCAGATAGTTCATCATTAAAATCAGTCGACTCGGTCCCACAAAAATATTTTTATTTAACCTAAAATATAAATTTATATATGCATGATAAATTTTAGATTAAATAAAATTTAATGTAAAAACTAAGACATTTTAGTTCAGCTTCCCATAGGGTGAAATAAACAATTAGGATGAAAAGATGAGAAAAAAATAAAAAAAAAAAAAAAAGCACCGGAATTCGCTATTAACGGTGGCGTGTAGTGGTCATGCACCGACAGCCACGTTCATGGATTGCTATGTGGCTCCACGCGCCTCTTATACAAGCGTTGACATCATCACCACGTATCTAGATCTATATGGAACACGCATTTCATCAAGTACACGTGTCATATTTAAATGGGCCACGTGTCGCTGTTTGATTAGCACGTATGTCAGCTTCGAAATACGTCATGCGTTCCAGGTCAATTAATCAAGTGACACACGTCATGCATGCATGTGACCATGTGTTAGGTTTAGAATTTGGCATGTGTCACAATATCTGCTTGCCACGCATCACGCTCTGCCACCCAAGTTGTGTTACGTATCGATTGTGTGTCATCCCACGCGTCACACCCATGGTTCCACATGTCATTTGCGTGGTGCATATGTGGCAATGCTATGCCTCCCAGGTTGTCACATGTCACGCTGTCAAGGTCTTTCGGTGAAGGGAACAGTACCAAATTGTTTTACCATTAACAGTACCAAATTGTTAATGGCTATTTGATTTGTTGGAACAGAACTCCTTGGAGATCTCATATTGGGGGTTCAATAAAATATGTATATGCAATAAGATAAACCGTAGTAGATGCATAAACTAATATGCATTCCAAGATCATTCCCATTACGATTATCAACTAATTAAACAATACAATCATAAAAAATAGATGTGAAGATGATGGGTATACTATTGGAATTTCAATAACGGAAATTAAGTTAGCGACGCTTCTGGATTTTCCAAATCAACAACATAACAAACCGTATCCAAGATAGATCATAACAGCACTGGGGATGTTGGTTTTGGGATTGATATTTTCAATGGAATAGGAGACAAGATGACCAAATGCATTAATTCTGCAACGTTTACAAGTCATTGTGGAGCCTTTTTATATTTTTTTCCCTGTAGACCACAATATCCAAAATTGCCAAGTGTTGAAATGGAGCAGCATCTCCACATGTGGGTCAGGAGCTCTCTTTGCAGTTTCCGAGGTCCCATTTCCAGTTGTACCAACTCCCATAATCCCAATTATACAATTCTTATAGGCTTTCTGCAAACATATTATATCATATCAGAAAAGAAAATCTTCCACCTAGGCTTAGCATGGCTTCAAGCATATTATTTTTAGGCTAATCAGCTTTGCAAGCTAATTAAATGAGATATAAGGTTCCTTGACTCAATAATGCAGTGCTAGTAAAGCATACGAGCATCTTGGTCACCACCTAAAAGCATTTTAGTGCAAGCGCCCCACATGATCCACCAAACCAGAGGCTCTTACTGAGGTTTATAAACTATAAATGATTATAATACATATATAAAAAATTGGACATACATCAGCGCTTTTAAGATGTTCAGACTTGGGAATCATAGAAATTAATTTGAGTTTCATACTTGATTTATGAACTTATTTAGCAGGATGAATGCCTTGAAGAGAAATGTGCTTATATATTACATTGTAATACTTGAAATGGGTTTGGCTTAGCTCTATCTTTCGTAAGCGATCTTCCATATGTCCTAGCTTGTGATATGATGCTTTTGCTGTGTTATGTATAATGTTAGTAATATAAAGGTGGGAAGATCTAGAGCAAACAATTTCTTTTATATATTTATATAGTAATTCTATCATCAGTGTCTCATAACTTTGACAAATCAATCAAATTCATCAATTACATTTTCTTTCCTAAAATAAATTCTTTTTTCTATTTAATTTTAAATACAATTGATCAAATAAATTTAATTAATTTGTCTCAACTTTATAAAGTTAGGAGACACTAATTATAGAATTACTCTCTCTATATATATTGAGATGATTCAAGTAGCAATACTTATATGGTAGTTAAAGGAATAAAACCGAGGAAAGGGGAAATTTAACACATGAGGTCATCAAAATTTACTCTGCTACACACAATTAAGAATGAAAAAATTAATATGATCACTCTAATTAATTTTATCCACAACTCGTCTAGATCGCAAGATTAATTATTTTGACCCAAATTATAAGGTTAGTGATTGGAATAATTGTCATAAGTGACAACTCCACATAAAATCGTTTTGGTAGTCTTAAACTAATATTTTCTAGACATGTAGCTAAACAGTAACCGCATGTAGAATATAGTTAAATTTTGCATTAGCACTAGTGTTTTTTTTTTTTTTTTTTTTTTTTCTTTAGGCATCTAAGTTATAATGAAATGTAAGTTCATGAAAATTCTGTTGTAGAATCATGGTAAAGGCAAAGGAAAAAAATTTGCAAACGATCCAATTTTGGCTAGTGTTGACGTCCGGAAACGGTCAACCAGAGATTCTGGGGCCCAGACGGCGGACTTGGTAATTAAGGATTGATTGGTACTGGTCGAAGGGTAGTAAATGGTATATTAATGGGATGCTAGGTTGGTGATAATTAATTCAGGTGGAGGAATGTTGTTCCTGGTAGTTGGTCGGAGTTAATAAACTGATGAACAAAAAATTAAAGGAAATGAGAGAAAGAAAGAGAGAAAACACAGGGGTTTTCACGTGGTTCGACGACTGCACCTACGTCCACGGTCACTCTGGAATAATTCCGGCAGAGTGATGGTTATCTAGTATTAAGCTTGTTGTACAGTAGAAAATGTCTCCCCTCTTTATAGAGGAAGGGAGCTCACAATAAAATAATACAAAGGAAAGGTCTTCACGTAATAGGCAACAGCTAGTTTCAACTAATCCTGACATTGCCATGCTGCATTAATTGTAAAGGTAATGATGATTTCCTCCCTGCACAAGTCTGCATTAATTACACCTGAAGAAGTCTTCACTTCATTAAATGCTTCTGGGTAATTGTGTAAACAGTGTCTTGCTGGAAATCATGGGGGTTGGCAGTTCTGACAACTTGCTGCACACGGTTTCTTATAGGTGGACTTTCTGGTCAGCCAGATGTATGCTGGAGAGGAGGTGAGGCGATCTGGAGGTCAGCGCGAGCTCGCGAGCTCGCGGTTGGTGCGACCTCGCGGGCTCCTCGGGCTGAAAGCATTGGCAGGTGACATGCTGAAGAACTGTTGCTAGCTCGCGACCTGGATGGCCTCGCGAGCTGGGCTTGCAACTGTTGGCTCTGTCTTTGGGCTTTCTGGGCCCTTGCTTTTGTTCAAATTAAATGGGCGTGTACTAGTCCAGTTGGGCCGAACCAGAAAATGGGCATAACATCAAGCCCCCCAGCTCTCTGTGCGTTTTGCGGACTGGGAGCTGAAATAAACACACAAATGGCGCCCATTTTCAAATCTTCTGGTTCCGTTTCAATTTTCGTACTGTAACCGCTGACACGTGGCGTCCATTCAGGCGTTGGAGCCGAAAAACGTGTCTCGGGACCGTACGCATTAAATGCGCACGTCTTGTAACTGACAGACGTGATGGCGTGTGACCGAGATCGATGCCCAGCCGTTGGATCTTTGGCGGTTATACCTTTACGCTGGATCGGATGGCTAGGGGCGGACGAGCTGGTCTATATAACCCACGGGTCTCCTCATCTTCTTCTTTTTGCTTTCTTGATACGACTACAATATTTTTTCTTTCTATTTTCCATTTTTTCTTCACTTCTGCTTCTTCTGGTCTACTGTTCGTCACTGGACAACCCCTTCGGACTCCGCCACTACGAGGATTAGCCACCGTGCTCAGCATATCGCACTCGGTTCGAGCAAGGTAGTCCTCTTCTCGCTTTGTCTTTTTGTGTTGTGACATGGTCTGTTTCTTGTTAGGATTGTCGCTTTCTGCCTTCGTAACACATCTGTTGGTCCCTGTGAGCTTGTTTGGCCCTTAGGGAGTTACTGTGTCGGTTGCCTGGGTACCTGTGTACGCTAGGGGCGACCTGTAAACATAGGATTAGAAATATGTAGACTTAGGGTGATATTGTACCTGGCAGATTCGTGTCTCTGGGCCTTTTCTGGTCCTTTAGAGACCAAGTGCGCGACCTGACAAGTAGGACAGCTGTCTTAGGAGTTCTTTTCCTGTGTCTTGTTAGGATCAGTATGCTGTAGGCGTCCTGATGTCATTCCTTCTGTGTTGTAGATGTCAGGTCGTTCGCGCACAGGTCGGGGCAGGACTGCTGCTTCCAGGAGGCAGGCAGGTCGCCAGGATAGCGAGGCTGAGGCTACGACCTCGCGAGCTGGTCCGTCGAGCGAGGAGATCGCAGGAGGGGACGAGGTCACTGAGGAAACGGACACCCCTCCCTTTAAACCCATGTTCTCGTCGCTCACCTTTGAAAAGTTGGAGGCTTGGGCCCGGGAAGTAACCATCCCCTTGGGGTGCAGGGCTAACGTTCCCGCGGACACTGATCAAGCCGCTTATCCCCCTACGGGCTTTATTGCAATCAGCAGAGAGCATATGGAGCTCGGCTTCAGGTTCCCTATCCCTGGATACCTCAGGGATTTGCTAAACAGCCTCAATCTCGCACCGTTCCAGCTGACCCCAAACTCATACGCTCATTTGACCACCCTGGCTGCGGCGTTCCGTAAGCACGCACTAGGATTTCCCACACCTCGCATCATCCGCAGCCTTTACAGCTTCAAAGCGATCTCTGGAAAGGAAGGGTTGTACTACGCCACTCCTCGCCAGTCTTCTGACTATAGGGCGTTTCTGCCTCAGAGATGTACTAAGTCAAACGTAGGGGAGTACAAGTCCAACTGGGCCTGGTTCACGTGCCCCTCGATTGCTGGACTGAATAACACGAGTTTCGTGGAGGAACCTAGTAGGGACATGAGTACTCAAAACAACATCAGTAGCACTATTCATATGTGCAAACATGCATAATGTTTATTTACTTATTTATTTATTTATTTACGAGCTGACTTTTACTGTGCAGACGTCACAGCTCCTAAGGGTAAACCCAGGCAGGACGAGCTCGCTATTCTGAACTCTTTCTCAGCTGCCAAGGAGCCAGAGGAGGACAATTTCCCTTCCGGCAGCGAGCTGGTAGCTCGGGGTCTATCACCATCTGCTTCAAACCCTCTCTTGAATACAGCTCGGGACCTGGGAATAAGGGGGAGAGCGAACGAGGTCGCTTCTGCCCTTGCTGATCCTACCCAATCAGAGTCAGAACCACAACCTCTTCAACAAAGATCACCGAGCACGAGCTTCACCACCAGCACTTCTTCGGATAATATGGGAAGAAAGCTCACCATGTCCGTCCCTCCCCTCAGGTCAGTTCCACCTGCTAAGCCGGCCGAGGTCGTCAACGTGGACGACACCTCCTCAGACCGCTCTCAAAGAGCGCCCTCACAAGCTGCTGCAGTTGCCCCTTCTCCGACCAGGGCAGCTGCAGCTCCTCAAAAACGGGCTGCCCCACCCGCAGGACGGAGCTCTCCTCCAGCCAAGAGGGCCGCAGTTTCTGCCGGGGGAGACTTACCTTCGGGGCCAGAGTCCGAGGCCTTGACCAGGAAGAGGAAAGGAAAGGCCATAGCTCCTCCACCACCTCCAAAGCAGAAGGGCTTCGTTGCCGTCCCTTCGGTCGGTGGGGTCGTCATCGGACGGGAGCCAGGTACTGGAGCGCCAGCACGACCGGCGAGGTCTGCAACAGTTGAACAGGCAGATTCTGGCCCTCCTCCTGATGCAGTCAAGGAGATGGAATTCTTTAACAGCTTCGTTGAGCTCGTTCCTGAAGTGATGGGAAAACGCAGCCCGCAGCTACAGAAAGAAGAGCTTACAGGCCGTACTTTAGCGACCTATATAGCTCGCCAAGCTGCGCTGGTAAGGTTCATATCCTGTCATACTTCGATTCTGATTTTCCCCTTCCTTCTTAAAAGGATCTTGTACCATTTCTTTTGTTGTTTCAGCTCGGTATGGCGTCTGCAAAGTTAGTAAGGGAGGCAGACATTCACATCAATGAGGAAGAGGCCTTCAGGATTTCTCAGGTACAGTTTGATGAGGAGAAGAAGCTGCTGCAGGAAGAAATCAATCTCCTTCAGAAGAACTATAGTGAGCTTTCTGCCAAGCTCAAAGACGCTGACGCGGCCTTGTCGCAGGAGACTGCTCGCAGGGAAACTGAAGTCGGCAAAGCCCAAACAGAAATAAATAAGCTGAAGGGAGAGCTTGCTGGTGTAAAGGTAAAGCTGCAGGTCGCTGAAGATAAAGTGAGCCAGCACTCATGGGACTTGGCAGCAGCCAGAGGGATGCTCGCGAAGTCTGAGGAGAAGCGGGCTGAGGTAGAGGCGAGCTTGGCTCAGACTAGGGAGAAGCTGACCCAAACTGCGGAGGGTATTGAAGCTAGGGTAGCTCGGGAGCGGGATAAGATCGAAGAAGAGGTCGAGAAGGAGTTCCTGTATAGCATGTGGGAGCACTATCCGAACTTGGACTATTCCTTCTTTGGGTCAGAAGGGGTCAAAATGATCCGAGAGTTCGTGGAGCTGGCTGCAGGTGCTCAGAGCACGCAACATGCTGATACTTCCTCTGCCCCTCCAGATAATCTACCTGCTGACTCAACCCCTTCGCCAGAGCAGGTCCCCGAGGTACCTCCAGTTTTAGAGAATCCTCCCATGTCTGAACCCACAGCAGAAGCTCCTTCTGATTTACCAGCTTCTGAGTCCGTTCCTGAGGCAGAGCCCCCAGCAGAAGCAATAGTTGGTCCTGCTCCTTCAGACGCACCTGCTGATATCTAAAGCACTTTTATTTTATTTTCTCCTTTAAATTCTTGTAACTTTCCTTCATTTGTTGGAATTCATATGACGAGCTTGAAGCTCGGATTTATAAGACTAAATTTCCTGCACAACCTCAATATTTTGTCCAAGCATATATATGTATATTTAATTACATAATAGGTAGCGAGCAGGTAATAATAACACAATCTCAAAGTGTTAAGATTTTGTTAAGGAGATCACAATCGCGAAAATTATATTAACTTTCAAACCTGCTAACTGTAATCAGCAATTTTACTAGAGCACTAGCTCGTAGCTCGTAAGGGCTTGGGCTCAGCAAACAACTTGGCTGAATAAGACGTTTTGTAAGCCTTAGAAGATTGGCAAGGACTTACTGTTAGTGAGGAGCTCGGAATTTCCTTGTCCTCCATATCTTAATGATATCGAGCGTGCTTGTCAGCAGCATTTTCCCAAACTTTGAGATTTTAACTCGTGGCTTCATTCGTAGTTTAGGGATGAGCTAATTTGGTGAGTCCGCGGGCAGCTTTATATATGAGAGGCGTAGCCTTACCCCCTCCCGCGAGGTCGCGGGGCAATGAATACGCGAGTCCGCGGGCAGCTTTATATATGAGAGGCGTAGCCTTACCCCCTCCCGCGAGGTCGCGGGGCAATGATACGCGAGTCCGCGGGCAGCCTTATATATGAGAGGCGTAGCCTTACCCCCTCCCGCGAGGTCGCGGGGCAATGAATACGCGAGTCCGCGGGCAGCTTTATATATGAGAGGCGTAGCCTTACCCCCTCCCGCGAGGTCGCGGGGCAATGAGTACGCGAGTCCGCGGGCAGCTTTATATATGAGAGGCGTAGCCTTACCCCCTCCCGCGAGGTCGCGGGGCAATGAGTACGCGAGTCCGCAGGCAGCCTTATATATGAGAGGCGTAGCCTTACCCCCTCCCGCGAGGTCGCGGGGCAATGATGGCTGCGAGCTAGTAAATGAACTTGATGCCTGACGTGAACCTCCGTTAATGAGGGTAAAACGGATGAATTATACCTCCGTTAATGAGGGTAAAACAGATGAATTAAGCATCAGTTGATGAGGCGTTCTCAATTGAGGCCTTTTGTGGAGATTTATTGCCAGAACATGGTCGTGACTTTGGCCAGCCATTTCATGTGAGAACTCTGGTTAGCGAAAGATTCCTTGGAATTTATACAGATGTCTTCAAGGAATAAAAATATGTATATAAACATTTATGATAATAGATCGCAGCTTGATTACTTTGAGAAAGAAATTTCATTAGCTTTGCTCTTTTAATATGTACATTTGCTGGCTTATCCAGCCCGCTTTCTGCATCACATTTGACATATACAACAGAAAACAGGTGAAAGCATGTTTACAGACAATCGTCAAAAAGAATCATGTACAAGGTTAGAGCGAGCTGACAGTTCTTAGGTGTAATATGGCCGCAAGTGTTCAGCATTCCAGGCACGCGGTAACTCAGCCCCATCCATGCTGGCTAAATGATAGGCTCCGTTCCTCAGGTCCTGCTTGATGAAGTATGGTCCCTCCCAGTTGGGCCCGAGTACTCCCTCGCTTGCTTTGCGAGCTCCAGGAAGGACTAACCTGAGCACGAGGTCTCCGGCTTTGTAGCTTCGAGCTCGCACCTTTTTGTTGTAATACCTGGCAACTCTTTGCTGGTATACTGCTACCCTTAGGCGAGCTGTCTCCCTTGCTTCCTCGGCTAAGTCCAGACTGGTCGCGAGAAGCTGGTCATTGTCCCCAGGTCGGAACGAGGCCCTTCGCTGGCTGGTCACTTCAAATTCTGCCGGTATCATGGCTTCCGTTCCGTAGACCATAGAAAACGGGGTCTCACCTGTGGAGTTGCGGACTGTCGTCCTATAAGCCCAGAGGACTTTCTGTAGCTCATCAGCCCAAGCCCCCTTTCTTGCTTCTAACTTGGTCTTCAGATTCTGTTTGATGATCCTGTTCACGGCCTCGACCTGACCATTGGCTTGAGGATGGTCCACAGCCGAGAAGCTCTTCACGATTCCGAGCTCATTACAGAAACCTATGAACTGTTCGCTGGTGAATTGGGTCCCATTGTCCGTGACGAGCTGCTGAGGGACCCCGAACCTGCAGATGATATTGTCCCACACAAACTTTTCTATCTTCGTTGTGGAGATTTCTGCTAATTCCTTAGCTTCGGCCCATTTAGTAAAGTAGTCAACAGCGACTACAGCGTGCTTGCAGTTTCCTCGAGCTGCGGGCAAAGGTCCAATCAGGTCCATTCCCCAGATCGCGAACGGCCATGGACTCACCATCTGCTGGAGGTAGGCTGGTGGAGCTCGCGGGACTTTAGCAAATCTCTGGCACTTATCACACTTCTTTACCAGGTCTAAGGCATCTTGCTTCATAGTTGGCCAGTAGAACCCCTGTCTGAGAGCCTTCTGGGCCAAGGACAATGCTCCTGCGTGGTTCCCGCAATGACCTGCATGGATATCGTTTAGCACTACCTCACAGTCTTCATCATCTATACATCGTAGCAGCGGGGTTGAGAATCCTTTCTTGTACAGCCTGTCGTCGTAAATGCAGTACCGGGCTGCTCTAGCTCGGATGCGGCGAGCTTCCAGCTTGTCTCTTGGCAGCTTCCCTTCCTGCAAGTAATTGATTAACGAGCTCATCCAGGAGTTAGGCCGAACCTGTACGGTCATCATTGCACCTTCGCCGTCGATGCTCGGAGCTGGTAAGAATTCCATAGGGAAGGACTCAAGGAGATCTGCGTCTTGGGAGGTCGCCAAGCGGGCGAGGGCGTCCGCATTGACGTTCTGCGCTCTGGGAATTTGGTTCACTTCAAACCTCTGGAAAGCCCCCAGTAATTCCTTGACCTTTTGGAAATACTTTGACATCCTTTTCCCCTTGGTCTGATATTCTCCCCTGACATGACAAACGATAAGTTGAGAGTCACTGAAAATCTTTACCTGTTCAGCTCGCACCTCCCTTGCTAGGCGAAGTCCGGCGAGCAATGCTTCGTACTCGGCCTCGTTATTGGTAGCTGGAAATTGAAACCTTATGGCACTCAGGATCTTATGGCCTTCCGGGCTGATCAGCATTATTCCAGCCCCTGAGCTTCGCTCGTTAGAAGATCCGTCTACATAAAGCTCCCAAACCTGGTCACCTGTTAGCTCCTCGTACTCTGGTACTGGCCCCGTGAATTCCACAATGAAGTCTGCAAGTGCCTGAGCCTTGAACGCCGTTCTAGGCTTGAACTCCATGTCGAACTGAGCGAGCTCGATGGCCCACTTGAGGAGTCTGCCAGAAGTATCTGCTTTCTGAAGGACTTGCCTGAGAGGGTACTGCGTGAGGACCTCAATCTGATGAGCTTGGAAGTAGGGGCGTAGCTTTCTGGAGGCGGTTACCAGGCAGTACGCGAGCTTCTCCATTCGTGAATACCTGGTTTCCGCGTCAACCAGTCTTTTACTGATATAATATACGGGCAACTGCGTCTTATCCTCTTCTCTTACCAAGGCCGCGCTTAGTGCGTGCTCAGAGACTCCCAAATACAAGAACAGTCTCTCCCCCTCCTTGGGTTTGGATAGGAGAGGGGCTTGGCCCATATATTCTTTTAGCTTCTGGAATGCCTCCTCGCAATGCTCATTCCATTCAAAGTTCTTGGCTTTCTTTATGGCTTCAAAGAATGGTACACACTTGTCAGTGGCTTTTGAGATGAAGCGGCTGAGAGCCGCGACCTGGCCAGTAAGGCTCTGCACGTCCTTGATTCTGGACGGGGACCTCATTTCCACGAGCGCCCTGATCTTCTCTGGATTGGCCTCTATCCCTCTGCTGTTTACCATGAAGCCAAGGAACTTACCAGATGCTACCCCAAATGCACACTTCAGCGGGTTCAACTTCATCTGGTACTTTCTGAGGACTCTGAACGTCTCATCCAGATCGCGGACATGATCTGTTGCTTTCTGGGACTTCACCAGCATATCATCTACGTACACCTCCATAGTTTTCCCAATCAGGTCCTGAAACATGGCGTTGACTAGACGCTGGTAGGTTGCTCCTGCATTCTTCAGTCCGAATGGCATCACCCTGTAACAGTACAAGGCCCTATCGGTGACAAAAGAGGTGTGTTCCTCATCATGCGGGCTCATGGGAATTTGGTTGTATCCTGAGTAGGCGTCCATGAAACTTAGGAGTTGATGTCCCGATGTTGCATCTACCAGCTGGTCAATCCTGGGTAATGGGAAACTGTCCTTCGGGCAGGCCTTGTTCAGGTCGGTGAAGTCAATACAAGTCCTCCACTTTCCGTTCTTCTTCTTGACGAGAACTGGATTGGCGACCCAAACTGGATAACGAGCTTCCCTGACGAACCCGTTAGCTAGCAACTTCTCAACCTCCTCCTTCAAAGCTGCATAGCGTTCTGGCGTCATTGGCCTCCTCTTCTGCCGGACTGGCTTGTGCTGGGGATCTATATTCAGTCGGTGACACATAACACCAGGATCTATCCCCACCATATCTTCATGGTTCCAGGCAAAGACATCAAGGTTTCTCTTCAGGAATTCTACGAGCTCGGACTTCACTTCTGGCAGCAGATCTTTTCCTATCTTCACATATCTTTTTGAGTCCGCCTCACTGACTCGCACATCCTCTAACTCCTCGATGGGTCCTGTGGCCCTGTCTGCATCCACCTCGCGAGGGTCGAGGTCGTCAGTTACCCCACTTTCAGAGGCAGCTCGGGGTTGGCCACCCGAGACCACATTCACTTTCTTTCCCCGAACTCCCATTTTTACTGCGTCTTCATAACATCTCCTGGCTAATTGCTGCTCGCCTTTGACACAGCCTACTCCATTGGGAGTCGGGAACTTAACTGTCAGCGTTCTGGTGGAGGTGACCATATCCAGTTCGTTCATCGAAGGTCGCCCTAATACCACGTTGTATGCTGAAGGGCTACTGATAATAAGGAAGTCTGCAAGAACTGTAGCTTGTCGTCCTGGCTCCCCGAGGGTGAGGGGCAACTTGATCTGGCCGATTGGTACCACTGCATCTCCCGTGAACCCATAGAGAGGCTCGGGCGAGGGTATCAACTGCTCAGCTCCTAAACCCAACTGGTCATAGCAGTCCTTATACATGACGTTGACTGAGCTGCCAGTGTCTATCATTATTCTTCTCACCTCGACATTGCTGATCTGAGCTCTGATTACAATGGCATCGTTATGGGGCCAGCGTACTCCCCTTTCGTCCTCCTCCGTGAACACAATGCTGTCTGAGGACGCCTTTGCCCTTTTGGTGGGTCCCTCGACTCCTCCATATTCTGCCAGTAGGGTATGGTTGGCTTCTCGGATATACCTCTGGTGCGACCTGTTAGATGTACCTGCCACATGAGGTCCACCATAAATGGTAAAGATCGTTCTTACAGCAGGCTCGCGTTCTGGTTCTTGAGCTCGCTGAGATTGCTGCTGCTCGAGCTGCTGATCTTGCCCCTGAGGTCGTTGGTTCTGAGGTCGCCTTCCAGCGGGCTGTATTACATATTCTCCTAGGCGGCCTCGTCTTATGAGTTCCTCGATGGCATCCTTCAACCGCCAACAGTCTGATGTATTGTGCCCGTTCTCGTTGTGGTAGGCACAGTATTTCTTCGGATCCCGACGTCGGTTAGGGGGTCCGGTTGGAGGTGGCTTCCCAAAGTTCTCCCTGTTTCTTTCTGCGGCGAAGATCCTGTCCTGCCTGTCCGATAACAGACTATAGCTGTCATATCTGTTCTGGCGCCTGGGCCTCTCCATCCTTGGCCCTGGCCTAGCTCGCTTCGCCACTACATTGGCCGACTGGTTCCTCGGCTCCCCTGGCCTATCACCACCAGGATTCTTCCTTTTCTCACGATGGGAACCACTTGCTTCACCCCGCTGACCACTGGGTTTCTTAGCCCCAAAGGCTTCTTCCCATCTGACTTCTTTAGCTGCCCTGTCGTAGAACTCCCCCAGATCCTTCACAGGGGACTTGTATATGCTTTCATACAGCTTCCCATCTTTCCTGAGCCCTGCAGAGATAGCTGTTAAAATACTCTCGTCAGAGGGTGTTTCCACATTACTCACCTCCTCTCTGAATCGAGTAATATAGTCCTTAAGGGATTCATTTTGTCTCTGGAAAATGGTTGCGAGGTGGCAGGCTGGCGCGAGCTGTTTCCTTAATGCCTTATACTGATCTAGGAACTTCTTCTGACATTCTCTCCAGCTTCCGATGCTGCGGGCTGGAAGGCGGTTGAACCAAGCTCGCGGGGCGTCCCCTAGAGTAGCTGGGAATACCCGGCATTTGACCAGCGGGTCATCTGTCTGAAGATCCATCTGCACATTGAAAGCATCCAAATGGTCATAGGGGTCCGTCCTGCCGTCATATTGAGGGATACTGGGGAGCTTGAACTTTGCTGGTAAAGGCACTGTCTCGATTTCCCGAGTGAATGGTGCTCGGCGGTTGTCTCGCTCTCCCCCAGTCTGGCCTCCAGGTCGGGCTTCCAACCGCTGAACCCTCTGCAACAACTCTTCGACTACTGGGTCCTGGGTCAATGACCGCTGACTGGGGTTCCATCTACTGGTACTCTCCTGCTCCCCAAAGTAGCGGTTCTGCGACCTGCCTTCTTCACCGAGCGCTTCTGCCTGTCTGGCAGCCCTTCTTGGCTCGGGCTCGTAACCTGCGCGATGTGTACGTACTCGCTCGGGCCCACGGCCATCCTCTTCGCGCCTGGCGCCCTCGATACTTGCCCTCGCCCTTATCTCGTTCTGGCGAGGTGGGATTCCCCGCTCTTGGTTCCGCTCTCTGATTCTCCTTGGGTGCAAGTTCGAAGAGCGGGCTGATCCTTCGGTAAGCGACCTTTCCCTTGCGGCTACCCCTTCTGGAGTTGGTATCTCTTCTGAAGGTCGGCGGCGAGCTCTGCCTGGAGGTGCTGCATTTGCCTGCCTCGGCGCCGCGTGGGCTTGGACTTCCACCAACGCCCTCACTGTTGTTGTCAACTCCCTCACTGCATCCTCCAGAGCTCGCTGGCGTTGCTGCCATCCTGAGCGACCTCGTTTCTAGAAGGTGAAACGCTCTGCTCTTCTTGAATCTCACGTCGCTCCTCTGCTACTCCAACACTCCTCGTTGCTTTGATCCTAGCCATAGCAAGCAAGTACAGATGAAAATGACGTAATAACTAACTGGAGATTACCAGGTCGCTGTTGGGCCCTCCTTCTAGCGCCAAAAGATGTTGACGTCCGGAAACGGTCAACCAGAGATTCTGGGGCCCAGACGGCGGACTTGGTAATTAAGGATTGATTGGTACTGGTCGAAGGGTAGTAAATGGTATATTAATGGGATGCTAGGTTGGTGATAATTAATTCAGGTGGAGGAATGTTGTTCCTGATAGTTGGTCGGAGTTAATAAACTGATGAACAAAAAATTAAAGGAAATGAGAGAAAGAAAGAGAGAAAACACAGGGGTTTTCACGTGGTTCGGCGACTGCACCTACGTCCACGGTCACTCTGGAATAATTCCGGCAGAGTGATGGTTATCTAGTATTAAGCTTGTTGTACAGTAGAAAAAGTCTCCCCTCTTTATAGAGGAAGGGAGCTCACAATAAAATAATACAAAGGAAAGGTCTTCACGTAATAGGCAACAGCTAGTTTCAACTAATCCTGACATTGTCATGCTGCATTAATTGTAAAGGTAATGATGATTTCCTCCCTGCACAAGTCTGCATTAATTACACCTGAAGAAGTCTTCACTTCATTAAATGCTTCTGGGTAATTGTGTAAACAGTGTCTTGCTGGAAATCATGGGGGTTGGCAGTTCTGACAACTTGCTGCACACGGTTTCTTATAGGTGGACTTTCTGGTCAGCCAGATGTATGCTGGAGAGGAGGTGAGGCGATCTGGAGGTCAGCGCGACCTCGCGAGCTCGCGGTTGGTGCGACCTCGCGGGCTTCTCGGGCTGAAAGCATTGGCAGGTGACATGCTGAAGAACTGTTGCTAGCTCGCGACCTGGATGGCCTCGCAAGCTGGGCTTGTAACTGTTGGCTCTGTCTTTGGGCTTTCTGGGCCCTTGCTTTTGTTCAAATTAAATGGGCGTGTACTAGTCCAGTTGGGCCGAACCAGAAAATGGGCATAACAGCTAGAAAATTTAAATTAATTATAATATTTTAAATATGTCATATATGTTAGAGAAATTGATGAAATCTTCAAATCTTTCTTATTTTAATTTCTTTTTGGTGCCACTAAGACATAAAATTTTGTTGTCTAAAGTTTAAAAACTATACAATAATATATTGTTTATGGTTTATAACAAAAGGAAGTACACTGCATAAACATCAAACAGGATAATCGAAAAAGAATGTTAATAAACGTAGAGAGCAAATCACACTAGCATATGTGATATTGGATCAATCTTTTTTGAAGAATCTTGGGGGATTCGTTTTAATAATTTACACTTCAAAAGGTTAAGATACCTAGACTTGCTCTTTTACTCTCACAAGCAGAATACACATTACACATATCCAGCTTATACCTTAACAATCAATGAAATGAAAATTAAAAAATAAAGAAACCCTTCAGTCCAAAAGATGTTTGGTACAAGTCCCCGTGTACAAAATATGAAGAATCTAATAAAAAATGAGATAGAGGTTGATTTGTTTTATAGTTTGGATGGATTTTGGGTCTTGAGACACATAGACAGCGTTTTCCAAGGGATATCGTATTTGCTTTGCAAATCGTGTGGAGTAATGCACCCTGTAAGTTTGCATGTGCCCACAATCTACAGTAGATATGATATTCTCTAAATCTCTCTCCACTAAGCTTTGTCTTTGTTTCTTTCCTTCTAATAATATATTATTATTAACAACATCACTCATCAAATCACACCCAATCAGTATAATCCTTTCTTTTCTTTGCTCAGCTGAAAAAATCTTTCATGAAATTGTATCATAACTAATAATGTGTGACAGACCGATGATAAATATAAGAGAAAAAAAAAATACAAATGAAAAAGGTTAGAGAAAAGTAAATTATATCATTTCATAGATCCGTTTTATTACATTAGTTGTGAGATGAAAAAATCTTCAATTGAATTGTTTCATGGCTAATGTGGTGAGTCATACCAATGAAAAAAGTAAAAGAACAAAAATCAATGGAAAATATAAGCGATAAAGAAATAATATTATTTCACTGATCCATCTCATCACATCAGTCACGAGACAATCTCATAAAAAATTTTTTGTTGCATGTTCTATCTTACTACTAATACCATTAATATAATTAGTTTCCTACTCATTTTTCGATGTTAGGGGATATTGACTCATTAGTAGAAGCCAGCCCATTCTCTCTAACACCTTAATCCCATTTAGATTTTCTTTTGATTCAAAGCAAGTAATTTATTTTTGGCAAAATTAAGAAACTTGTAATATTGTACCTAAAATTAGAATACAATTATATGATTTCAAAATTAGATAAAGATCTATATACCCGTAAAACCTCTGCAAAAACCCATACTAGATGTCACATCTTACTATAAGTGATTATGTAATCTCTGTCCTCCCAAAAAGTTGGGGGACTAATTCTTACCAAACATATATATTATAATTTGTATGATTAGTTTTCTCTCTTTATAATGGATGTAGTTTTCTTTCGCTCATAAAAATAAATTTTCAGATCACACATATAGTATTTAGTCTTGCAAAAGTCTATAGCTTATACGGCTACTTATTTCTCGTTTATAGAAATAGATTTTTGGACCGCACAAATAATTATGTTTGATGTCTCTACAGGTATTTGACCCGCTTAGTGTTTACTTTCAACAAAACAAAACAAAACTCTCTACCTAATTCTAAGACCATATGATTATCTTTCAATTTTAATAAATTTCAAGAAATTTTAAAATTTTCCTTTTATTTTTTATTTTAATTGTCAAGGAAATATATAGCTATATGATTTTGGTATTAAAAGAAAAGAAGTGTTTTTTTTTTTTTTAAAAGAAGACCGAATAGATTGAAAATTCATCTGAAGTTGTGGAAATCAATTACTATTTGCTTGACTTAGATATTTATTTTTATAATGAACATAATTACTTCTATAATAAAGAGAAAAAACTAGCTACATTACGCTTGTAAAAACTAGTGATATGAATAAAGAGGTGTATAGCAACATGTGTTCGGTGAGTAGGCGCAAAGGAAATGTGATTTATATATGTTTATACGAAGGAAAAACAAGACATGACTTATGTATAACTGAAGTTACGTAAGTGGTCTTAATTTCACGAAAGGTTCAACTTATATTTCAACCATAAATTACTATTATACAAGTATACAAGAAATCTTAGGAAGAAAAAAAAAGGAAAAAAAAAAAAAAAGAGGTAGTAGAAGCAAAGCCTCGTTCGCTCTGTTTCATATATATATCAGACGGAGTTCGCTAGAGAGAGTTGGTTTAAAATTGTTAAGTGCAAAAACCCTTTTTTAGTATCATCTGATTCACGACTTGTCTTAATATATGATTGTCATTGGAAATGGTAGTATTTTATACTCCTAATAAACTACATTTTTCATCGGTTGTACGTCGAACATTGATAATCAAATAAATTTTATAGACTGGGCTGCATCTGTAGGCCGCAAGAACAACCAATGAGAAACTGTTTAATTTGTATTTATCTCATACTACAATCTAGCAATAATATATTATTAAGACAATAATATATTAGGATGCTTAATTTAATTATAATTTCCTGTAGCTCAGTTATTTCAACGTCTTTGAAAATGAGTGATGGATCAAACTATATTATAAGAAAGCTAGGTTGCGTTTTTGTAAAGCCTACCCTATTGACTTTGGCTTCAGATGTTGTAAATTAAAACAAAAAAAAGAAAAAAAATTATTTTAATTGCTCATCAATTTCTCAGATCTGGGTTAATCTTGAAACTGAATAATATTAATTTCATCCTCTACAAATGATTACTCTTAATTAAATACACAAAATAATCACTATTAATTAAAGGTGCAAAGCTGAGAGACAATTGGTGTTGTGGTGTGGCCATAAAGCCTAAGAAATATGTTATTCTAATCATAGTACTGAATTAACAATATATATATATATATATATACATATATTTGTTTCTACGTGTACATTTTGCTTTTTAATTAATAGGGTTTGTATGGTAATTGCAGTGAGTTCACATGTCTGTTTAAGAAATTGGAGGATTCTCACTTTCCACCACACAAACAACTCATAAAATATGACCCACAAATCATGCGTGAAACAGCTCAACTAGATTTGGTTCCTACTAATTCGCAACATGATCATATCTTCTTCAAATTATCGCGATCTTTTGGTCAAATTTATCACCTTATGCATTTATTGTTATATTCTGTTTTAGAAACTGGTTAAATTTTTGAATATTATAACTCGTTGAGTAAGATATATATTACATGCAAGCTTTTTCAATTTACAGTTGGTATTGTATAAAGAAATGATTTTATAGTGAAATCTAAGTACCGATATAATGCCGAGAAATCTGTAGTTTCCTCACCTGCATGAAAATCCCTATGAAGCTGCAAATAAGATTTTTAGAATCTACTATTTTTTTTAAAAAAAAAAAGATTTATAGAATCTACAATTTAAATGTGGTTTGATTATACTATTTAATTGTTTTTCTCCCTTTGCCTTTTCTAATTAAGTTTCCTATTTAATTTCACAGCTAAGGCTTCTTAGGGTTTCAGTCAGGTAAGACGATTTGATGATGGAACTGAAAACCACATGCAAAGTGGGACCCCTTTGTATTTCAGAAACTTTCATGATCATCAACACAATCTAGATGATCATCAAATGAAAGGATGGTCCCCAATGATTTTGTACCATTAAAAATAAAAAAATAAAAAATAAAAAAACTCTCTACAGATTTGTATCCTATTAATAATGAGTTACCATGAATTATAATTACAGATCACGAGAAACACTACCTTCCTCCAAAGAGCGTGACATACACTCTTAAAATCGCCACATCACTGGAAATCATTGAAAAATAAATAATAAAACCTATCTAAAATTATAATAATGTGTGCTTCCAAAAAAATTATAATACTGTGATTACGTATAAATATTATATTGGATAAATTATTTGATTAGATTAATTAATAAATTATATGCATTTTTGATAACGACTATTGGTTAAAAGTGATGGCTATGTTATGCAATAAAATTCTTTTCTCTTTCATTCACAATTAGGAAAAAAATAAAGAAAAACAATTTAAAACACAATCCATGATATGTAATAATTATTTTTATATATAATGTAAATATGCAGTTGTAACAAAAGAAAATCATATCACTATAAAAGATCACGTTTCAACTCAAATTATATTATTAAGGTCAAAATCAAAAAAATAATTAATAAAAAAATCATTTGCTTAAAATGCCACGATATATTTTCGCTGTCCGGTGCACGGCATAATCAAAGAAGCAAAATAATAATAATTAATAGGTATTATATATACGCATAGATCACAGAATGACAGTGCAGAGGCGCGTAGGATGGCAACATCTTTTACGAGTAGAATTTAAAAAGAAACGTTAATGGAGGGACAATCGCTTTCAAGTCGTAGTCTTCAAAGTCCATAACTAAAGGGAAATTATATAATAATAAATGTAGGCGATGTTAAAAATATTATAATCAACAATTTATAGAAGTTCTTAAATCAAATGAGGGCAGAAGAGAAGGTGGGGGATAAAGAGCATAAAATCTATGTGTATATATCTATTAAATCTTGACACAATCTGATCCAGCGATGCAATAATTACTGTGTTTCAAACAGCTTAAAAGGGCACTGGGAGATCTCTGATTTATCAGCAGCAATAAAAAGTTTTGCAGCAAGAGATCGGAAAGCTTCGGATTTGCAAAGCAGTTTCTCTCTCTCTCTCTCTCTCTCTCTCTCTCTGATTTGCCTCATACACAGAGGTAGCACAGAAAAAGAGAAGATGGGTAGCGGTTATTTTGGAGAACCGAACTTGGGAAACGAAAGAGGAGGGTCTTCTTCAAGGAAAGGCAAGAAAAGCAATTCAGACAAGCCTAAGCAACCCCAGAGAGGTCTTGGCGTTGCTCAATTGGAGAAGATCAGATTACATGGCCAAATGGGTTGTAATTTCCATCCTTCCTTTCACACTCCCTACCCTACTAATTTCAATCAGGTACTCTCCTTGCTATTAGCCTTTGAATAGTGTTGGAAGATTGTAAAGTTATAGCATTTTCATATAATTCAGTTATCAATATTCATGCAGGAGGATATGAGAGTGCAGACGGCTTATTCTTCAATGCAATCATCATCTTTTTCTTATTCATCAACATCCACGGCATCCCCAACTTCTTATGGTTATCACCCCACCATCACGGTAATAATACTATATATGGAAATCATGAACTTGCTTAATTTTCTTTATTGTTTCTTACATGCGTTTTCAGAAATAGAACCACAGATTCTTTTCATTCAATAATATTATTGATTGGCTTTCATGTATGCTTTTGACCTGATTTTTTGTGTCACTACTTTCTTGTTGTTATTGGATATCAGTCATGATGATGTAGGATATAACTGTTAGGGAAAAACACAAACAGATAAATTTTGGTGGATTTGCATTGAATATAGGAAATGGTCATGTCTATCATCATCCCAGGCTAGCTGGGCCTCATTAAAATAATTTATTACACTATATTCAATTTGATAAATTTAAAATTGAATCTATTTAGATATCGGGAAATCCTCCGAGTTGATCATTTCCATTTATTTGGATGCTACTTATAAATTGATATTAACCCTAGATATTTCGTTCCAAATAAGGAATTAAGATCCACCCTTGATTATCACCAGCATCATCACAAATATCTTAATGATTATCAATGACAACATTACTTAATTTGCGATTGAATGTGTTGCTTTATTTCTTTCTAAGTGATCTTGAATGGTCCCTAAATCTGTGAAAATCACATGTTCTTGCAGATGGGATTAGGAGAATATGAAAGATCAACGATTATATATGGTGATTCACAGCCTACTACTCCTACAGCCAGGTACTTCAATTATGTTCCTCATTTTGATGCTTCTTAGATTTTGATAAGGAAAGGCTTTTAAAAGAAAATTCTTCTCTTGTGTACTTCCAATTAATATTTCAGGAATTTTATTTAGGGTATGCTGTTTTCTAATTAATACTTTGAAATTCTGTATGGCAGTTGGAATCCTGGGAGTGGAATCATAGAGAACCAACATTTTGCACAACCAAGCATGAATAGACACCTTCTTAATGTACATGTTGAAGTTGTTATAATTAATCCTTTGTATAGATTTGTGTTCAAATAATTTGATACAAAAAATGATACTTGATTTATTAGGTTTCGTTTTGACATTACTATGTTTTACATAAATGATAGGATCCACAGCCGCCAAAGAGGAACAAGAAACACAGGAGTAGCTCAATGGGCTCTAGCAGTCAGAATTCTGAGTCCAGTGACAATCAAGATGTTGATTTGGAGCTCAGACTATCTCTTTAATTAACCAGCCGCTGACTTTCCACTCAAATGAATGGATTTGAATTGGAGCTCAAATGAATGGATTGGAAGTTGAAGATATAACCCGTTATTTTAGAAAAATTGAGCTCAATTTGAGCAAAGGTAATGAACATGTAACATGCATGCTTGAAGTTTCGTATATTGGAAAGAATCTTATGTAATGAAAGGTAGAACTGACTTTCTGCATAAGACAATGAAAGTTTCTTCTTGTTTATGAATTAGTGTCAAACAATTGAGGAAATATGATACTCCTCGATAATACTAACAGCATTAACTGGATTGAATAATGTTTTCATTCTCTCTCTTTTATCTCCATTAAGTGTTGAACAATGTGCAAATTTTTGCAAGAAAATAAAAATTGGAGACCATGAACAAAACATCAAGTAGAGTTTATTTTAGGGTTGGTGGCTGTGTTTGACGGTTTCAATGACAAAATTATTTAAGTTTTCGTAAACACTGTCGTGCTTGTTATTTTAGTTGATTGAATAAGAAGCTGTTTGTATATTTTTTGGTTACAGCACGTTACAAATTAATGTCTAAGCTCGGAATCTCCTATTATAATTAGAAGTTAATTATATTAATTGTTGATACTAGAATTCTGCTTGGCGTCAGTAAAACCTTAATCTGAATCTCGGAGACACATTAGCATAATTATTCCTTTCGCTAGGAGGCTATAGTTTCACTGGTGAGTATTGATAAAGCTCCCAATTCCTTCTGCCTCTCTTTATGTCTCTAATTTCTTCGCATGTTTAGATACATGAGCATAATTTATCTAATGCATGAAAATAAAATAATAACTGGAATTCTTTGTTTACTTTTTTTATTAGGATACCAGAGGTGACCAATGCAATTTAATTATATATTTTGAGTTAGAACATTCAGTTATAGTCCATTGCATAATAAAGCTTCACATCAAACCGAAAAGTAGGCTAACCAAACATTTTTTAATGGAAGATTTTTCATGACAGCTTAAAATATATAGCCGGTTGACAAGGCCACGGATGCTGATACTGGTTTCACGTACAGCAGAAATGCGACCTTTTTTTTTTTGACATTATAAACGTGTAATTTTTAATTTTCAAGAACAATGCTAACAGGGAATTTTCATTTTTAATTGTCACACTTTTAGAATAAAAGTGTGGTCTCTCAGCAAAAGTGACTTTTGTAACTTTTTTTTAATTATAGAAGTGTGACTTTTAATTTTCATGGAGATTGTTTTGCATTAATCACATGATAATGAATAAGGCCGTAGCAGCCTCCTCGGTCGGCTCTACGTACCCTTTCAAGGAAGCTTTAAGAAAAGTGAAAAGTTTAAGGTTTTACAGTTTCCTGTAAAACCTAGTGAAAATTAACCTTGCAAATTAGGGTTTCTGATTGTACTCGATGAAGATCTTTAAAACATCTTGTGTTGAGTGGGCCAGTCTTTATTTCACTATTTTTGTCATCACCCAGGCCGCCAGCCACGGTATTATCACAGGCGACCTTGATGTGTTTATCGGCCTTGCTTTCACTGTAGTTTAAAGTAATTAAAGTAGCTGGCTACTTTATAATCAAGAAGAGAAATTAATGGTAAAACAGCTGTATTAGTGTCAAATCAGTGAAAAGATTTGCCAGGACAAAAGAAGCTTTATTATGACTGATTGTACAGAAGCAGATATAACTAATCGTACAAAATTATAATTGTCAATTATTTTCAATTTCAATTATCTGTCTATGCTAATTAAGGCAAATAATTCGACAAACAGTATCTCTTTCTATTGGTTTGCCAATCACCCCTCAATAGAGACGACAGCCACATTTTGCTTCATATATATATATATATATTCCAATGAGGTTGTTTGATTAATTCTATTGTTAAAATTGTTATAAACTTTAAAAGACACAATGTTTGGTAAGTTTTATTGTAATTGATGTAAATTTATAAAATTTCTAAAATAGATATAACAATAATATCTTTTAATTATATGTGGTATAAATATATTTCTATATATTTAATACTATAATATAAATCAGCCTATTTTACAATTAATTATGACAATCATTTGGTCATTTAAAGATTCAACAAATCTTGCAATATATTATTTCATAAATATTTTGCAAAAATAACTTTCCACCTGTATTTAAAAAGTGCTACCAAATCTATTAGATTATTAAATAATGTTTTTTTTATAAATTTTACTAAACACATTTTTTACATCAAAATTATTAAATACTAAGATTTTAAATTTTCAAAAATAATATTAAAAATTATTTTCTTTCAAATCTCTCCACCCAAAATAATTTTTCCCAATTTGATCATAATAAGATATTTATTTTTTTTTTAAATACATCCTAATAATAAACAAAAGCTAATTGCTTTATCGATATTTTTAATGAAAAATAATGTGAAAGTTCAGTTAGTCATGATTACTCCAACACTATTGTCATTTTATTTTTTGAATAATATAAAACCATTTCTATATAATTTTTGAATTATATCTTAATTATGAATAAAATCTTATGAATACTTAGTTTCAAAAAAAAAAAATTCTTATAAATACTTACATAAAAATGTTTTAAGATTTGTTAAATTATTTAATTTAGTTATTTGTACTAAAGACTGCTAAGTTTTCAAACCAAATAAAAAAAAAAAAAAAAAAACCCATAATCTACTTTATGACTAGTAAAAAAGAAAAACAATAATTTAATTGCTTTGAGATATGATTTAAATCTCACATCAACAGCTAGCTTGTAATGTTACAATTGTTTCGTTTTATAGATTCTTAGGTTAATTATATCTATGCTTCGCTTATGAATATAATGATTTTGTGGATCATACCTATCAATTCCATTGAACCTAGGTAGGTTGTTGCATATAACACCAAATTCATTTAATGTCATATATTTGGGTAAATCTTAAAAACCTTATCTTAAATGATATTAAATTAATCTCATTTGATCAATTTTTAAAGATCATATAACATCTAGACTGTACATCCTTAACATTACGTACGCTACAAATAATGGGGGGAGATTTGCCCCTTTGTGAGCAATGAGTAGAGCTATGGACTCCCACCAACTGCAAATAAACCCTTTAAACAAAAATATTTTGGCCTCATGTAGCCCCTTCAACCCCACAATCAGTCTTTCTTTCAATATTTTTGTTTTTATCATTGTTTGATGATGACAATACTATTTTCTTACTAAATTAGGCAACATTGAATCACTTCTCAATTAATGGAACTTAAAATTTCAAGATATCAATAATAGATTCCCACTCTCAATCTCTTTTTACAACTTTTATTGAATCATCCTCAATCTCTTTTTACAACTTTTAATAGGTTGTTATAATTTTTCTCTGTTACTAAAGAATACATATGAAAAAAAAAAAAAATCAAACAACAATAAAAGAAAAGAGAGAAGAAGAAGAAAAGCATGCATAACGATTTTTACAACACTCTCCAACCACTTTCAAATGGAACTCCATTAATAATAAAATGCAAAGTGTTTGATCTACTATAACAACACGATCCAATCTTTTACGAACTAACTTGAAAAATCCTGATCTGCTATACTCGTGAATTCGTCTCCTCGACTCACACGCAAGAAAAGTGAACTCTCCCCAATCATTGATGCTTTAAGAAACTAAGGTCGTAAGATGATCAACTATGCATACACACACATGCAACTATGGTGCAATCACAAGTAATATGTTGGAACAAAACTCACTGTATGCCTTTACATGAATAAATCTAGACTTGTGCAAACAATTGTCTTTCCAAAAACTTACAATAATTATATGTTAAAAAATAAATTATGTGTCCAAAACAAGTGAAAGAGATAAATATTTATAGTATAATTGATTTAAAGTTCAAAACAGTTTAGATATAACTTTTCAAGTTAGATTCCTATTTTAGTTCAATGTGGACTTTGGATTCAAATAATAAAGCTAAATAAGAAGCCCTAAAGCCTATCAAAACAAAATTTATTTCCATTCATTATTTCCAAAAGTAAAAAATAATTTTCAAAGGTAAAAATGACCAAAAAAAAAAAAAACGTGTAGAAAACTTTTAACGCATCATTCAACCCACCGCTGGAGCGGTAGAGCCAATAATGGGTCGCCATCAATGACCCCAATAGTCACTAGCAAAGGCAATACCAATGATCGCTTCAACAATCAAGTAAATGATCATCCGCCAACTAGTGTCTCTGACTTTCCAATTGTACAATACTACACTAAATAAGCGTATCTTCCTCGTTCGACCTCAAATCGACTTGCGGTTTGTTCCCATTGTTTGGGCATTGCAATGTTACTTAAAAATAAACCCTTAAACCACAAAATTACCTACCACTACCCATCAAAATCAATTCATAGCTCCGATCAATCAACCAAACCAACCACCACCCAAATCAAATTCATTCCTAAAGCACAATCACCATTGAAGTTAAACGTCAAAACAAAGAGAGAAGAGAGAAATGAGAGTGTAGAATGGAGGGATGTTTTGCAGATAAGAGGTTGGAGAAAGAAAGAACGTTGCATAGGCCTTCTCCAGCTAAGGAAAGGCTGACATGACATGAGCCTCGTCGGAGGTGAATAGGGAGGCCATTTGCTCTTCATCTTTACTAGTGGAAGGAGGGGGATTGAAGCTTTAATTTTTCCTAATTGATATTATTTTATCATTCCGAAATTATTTATTTTAAAATTTTAAACTACACTTACAAATTGATTGTAATGATTTTACAGAAAATGAATTCTCACAAAAGATTTAGCTTAAGAGGAGATAAGAATGATTATAGGCTAAAAAGATGAATGAACTCAAATGGAATTAGTTAATCTCAATTTGCAATGAGAAAACACAAATTTTTAGATTCTATGTTTGGAGGCACTTTAAATATGCATTTTCCCTCCACTGGACTACCCATTGGACGACAAAAACAATAGTCATTACCAAATTTTGAAAAGCCTCATTTAGCATATAACCTAATGGACAACTCACATGTTTAGTCACCTATGTGGTCAAATATTTGACCCCTCATCCGATCTCGTACGTAAAAAGTGAGCACCAACCTATACGATATTTGAGACTTATATATTAATGGCTAGGTTTCCATTATAAATTAGTTAAAAAGAAACTCAAATGAGCAAAAGATGTTGAGCAAAATGCAATATACTCTTGAGTAAAGTCTACGTAATTGTAAACTTCATAAAAACTGCAAATATTTCTGGTGCTAGGATTCCTAACTTAGGAAGAGTAATAATATGTAATTAAATACTTGTACAAGCTTTCTTAGATTTTAAAAGAAGTCTTTTTAATCGTTATATTTACATTGAACCATATCCATTAGCCCTTAACCAATTGCTTACGACCATCGAAATTATAAGTTGGAAACCATGAAGCTTACAAGAAAAGTGGAAAATAAAAAATAAGTAAAAATTAATTCATTTGTAGTCATTGAGTATTGACAAATGACAATAACCTCCATGAAATGTAATAAAATTTTAAAAATTGAAAACAAAAAAAACAAGGATTTTACAAACCCTTTTAAAAAAAAAATGAAATTTATTTAAAAAAAGAGTATGAAAAGATTAAACAAAAAAAAATTTCTGGCAAATTGAAGTGTCATTAGAAACTTAGAAAAATTAAAATTCTTAATTCGAGTTTCTTTAAAAATGAAGTGTGGAGAGAAAAAAAAAAGAACTATAAGTAGAAAATATATTTTGGTTTTCTCCTCTTATTTTATATATAAATATAATTGAAAAAAGAGAGAGAGAGAGAGAGAGACGAAGTTCTTTTTGGGTCGGACTTGTTTGGGCTTGATGATCCACGGATTTTGGTTCACATGATGAAATGGATCATGTTTTGGAGTTACTTATTACAATCAATTGTAGGTAGAAATCTTCTTTTGGTTTTCTTCTTCTATTGTTTTGAGCTCATTTCTCCCATGCGAGTGACGAGTGGTGATATTTGCACCACTTAATAAAAATTGTATTTTAACCCAATTTATATATACAAATACGACCCATTAATATATTTTTAAGAGATATGTCTTGTACCCCTCAACTCACTAACCACGTCATTTTTTTTTTAATTTTTTTAAAACTATCATAAATAAAAAATTTATAAAATACTTAAATTAAAACTTGACTAATAATAATAATAATAATAATAATAACAACAGCAATTTTCTAGTCAGGATGATCCGTAAATAAAATTTTCAAGACTTCTAATTACCAGTTACAACTTACCACCACACATTTTCAATGGTTTCCTCCATAATGATGGGACCCGCTAGCAATGAGTGATGATAAACAATAGTCCTGAAAGAAAAATTAAGTTACCATTTTACCCTTTTTTAAAATTAGTTATGAATAAGAAAACTTAAGCAATTATACCAAAAATAGTAAACAAAAAAAAAATGAAAACAAAAAAGAGGCACATCTCTAATTTCCACAGTCTATCTAAATTGGATCTCCATAGAGATTTAGATGAATATCTGTCGGCTGTTCATCACAAGAGATAAAAGTCTAACAAGGGACCATTATTGTTGGCAATAGAATACCATCTTCCTTGGCACAATGAAGCTTCATCTTATGATGGAGATTGAAGAACAAATTAGATCATTAATGACAATCTCTTTGTTGAAACTAGATCATCGTTTGATGATTTGGTGGCCTTTGACGATATGTAATATTTCTAGATCATTCAAAAATCTAGAAATTTTCAAATTGTTTCTAGATCATTTGACGATTGTGATCTGAAGCCATATTTTTTAATGATTTGGTTCTTAACAGATTGAGATGAATATGTTTCAACAATTTCTTCTCTTTTTTTTTTTTAAAAAAAAAAATGGTTGAATTATTTGAAAAAATTGCTTAGCTAATTCTGATCTCCCACCATCCATTTTGGAGATGGATAGTAGGTCTCTCTCTCTCTCTTTTAATCTTAATTTTTTATATATTTTTAATTTTTATTTTTTTAATCAATTTTGGTCTCAACCTTCCATTTCAAAAATGATGGTGGATTTTTTTTTTTTAAATTTTAATTTTGATTTAATAACTTTTGATCTTCTCCGTCCATCTGATGGACATTGGATATCTTTTAAAATATTTTTTAATTAAAATAAACCTATTAGAATGACAAAAATAATCCTCCCTTCATTAAGGGTGACCGATGATTGGGACTAAAATGATGTATTTCCGCAACATGAGGGACCATGCAAATCATAAATAGGTTTGCAGTTTAAAAGGGAAATAATATTAAAGTATAGAGATAACAATAATATTTACCTTTTTTTTTTGGTTTGGACTGTTCTGAAATTGAATTGTGATAGCTAAATTAAAGGAAGAAAATCAATGAACCAAACTACTATATACACACACACAATTAATGTTAACTAACATAATTATATACACGAAAATCAGAGATGCCTAATATCACTGTAAGTATGGCAATATCATTGCTATGGATTTGACTGATATGGTGATAAATTCAACTAGGCATTTTCGAAGTTGGATTTATCTGTTCTGAACTTTAAGATCTTCTTCAAGTGTTCAAATTCGAATTTAAACACGTTTTGGAATTGGATTTTTCCAGTTGTCCTATTTACAAATTTGATACAAATTATGCTTATTCAAATTGGATTGAATTAATCAACCCGACCCAACTGACAATAATATATACTGTACGACTAGATGTTTGGTAAGGTCTTTTAAGTAGAGATTCATGTGTTAATTTTTTTAGCACCAAAGGTTTGATAAGATAGCGTTTTTTAAAAAAAAAAAAAATTGGATAAGATTATATTAATTTAAAATTTTTATTTAAATTTATGATTTTAACTTCTATTGATTTATTTTTCTATCATTAATGTTTCTCGTATACACCTGAAAAATAATGGATAAATATTAAAATTATAAATTTGAATAAATTATTTGATTAACTAAATAAGTATAGGGTTATTAAAATAGATTGTTTATTTGGTCTTATATTGACTTTTGCTTAATTGTGGTCAATTAACTAATAAGAATCATTAACTAAGGAGGGGAATTGTCAAGTTAAACAGTTATTGCTATTAAAGCACATATTTAGAATCACAATTATTATATTATTTAATATCAATATCTAATATCTAATATGATTAGATAATTGAATTACTCATTTAATCCGTTAACATCTGAAATTTGAATTACTCATATGATATTTTTTTTAATAGAAGCCTATGTGGTTAAAAAATAAATAAAAAACACCACGAAATAGATTTGATTTGACCTATTAATGCCACGGAAATTGAGCAAATTTCTTAAGACCATGAAAGAAAAGCTCGCTTTATGTTGAAAACTGACTTGTTCATTGTCACTCTAGTATATCGGGAACAAACAAAATTGTGGTCTATTGTTTAGCAAACCTTTTGCGTCCTTGAATTCTGAGAGAGACAAGGAGTGAAATGAGGGATAAAGACAGCATAAATGAGAGTTCTGTACGAATCACAAGTTGCAATTAGTACAAGCAAAGTAAATTATTCTACGATGGCAGTCATGTTCAAAGTCCTTTGTTTACATGTTCTTCCTCTTTTGTTAATTTCTGGGAATGCACAAGTACTCCAAGATCAACCTTTGAAAGTGGACATCAATCAAAAGCAGCCCTCGGACGCTGCTGCAAATCCCGATCCCCAAACGAACATGGGAAAGGATGCTGAAACAGGATTTAAGGGTAAATGGGAGCTGGTATCTGATAATTCCGGTGTCTCGGCTATGCATGCAATATTGCTTCCCAAAATTAATAAAGTCTTGATGTACGATGCAACAATTTGGAGGATGTCAAAGTTCCCATTGCCTCCTGAGAAGAGGCCTTGTCATATGGTCGATCCAGTGAAGAAAATAGAGGACTGTTGGTGCCATTCGGTGTTATTCGACATTGAAACCTACACATTGAAAGGACTCAAGGTTCACTCTACATTAGACATATATAATGTCATTTTATTGTCAGATGTAATCCATCGTTTCCACGCTAAAACAGTTTTAGGGAGAAGCAGTGCATCGTATGTTTCATTGGCAAACAAGAGACAACTGCAACCAAATTGACTCAGATGAAAACATATTTCTTATTTTGTCAAACGGTCTAAACTCCTATTTTTTTTCCATGACAGATTGAAACCGACACGTGGTGCTCATCAGGAGGCCTTACAGTAGATGGAAACTTGGTTGGCACTGGTGGTTTTATGAACGGAGCAAACACTGTGAGATTTCTCGACACATGCGAAGAATGCGACTGGAGAGAATACCCAAGGGCGCTTGCTGACCCTAGATGGTATATATGTGCTGTCACATTTCTCTCTTTTTATTTTTATAGAGGGATTGTTAACATTGTGCCTTGTCATTGAAGGTACGCAACACAAATAACATTACCTGATGGTAGATTCATCATCTTTGGCGGTCGCGATACCTTCAGCTATGAATACATTCCATTAGAAGGAAAATCCAATCAGAAATCCGTCTTCTTCCCATTTCTCAGAGACACCAGCGATAACATACCGGAAAAGAACTTTAGACTAGAGAATAATTTATACCCATTTGTCCACCTCGTCCCTGATGGCAACGTCTTCGTTTTCGCAAACAACCGTTCCATCTTGTTTAACCCAAATACTAACCAAGTTGTTCGTGAGTATCCAGTTCTAACTGGTGGAGCTCGAAACTACCCGGCATCGGGAATGTCTGTGCTCCTCCCAATAAAACTTTTCGCTAATAACATAAATGTTAAATCAGCTGAAGTCCTGGTTTGTGGTGGCGCGCAATGGGATGCATTTTTTTACGCCGATACTAAAAAGCAATTCTTGCCTGCATTGAAAGACTGCGGAAGAATGCACCTAATGAAGCCGAAAGCAGTATGGAAGAAAGAAATTATGCCATCAGGTCGTATCATGGCAGATATGATGATTCTTCCAACTGGAGATCTTTTATTGGTTAATGGTGCAAAAACAGGTACATCAGCATGGAATGATGCTGAGGAACCCAATTTAGTCCCAGTTTTATATAAGGCTAGAGCTAAAAGGGGTACTAGGTTTGAGGAGTTAGCTGCTGGAACCATTCCTAGATTGTACCATTCAGTAGCTGTGGTACTACCAGACACAAAAGTTCTTATAGCAGGTAGTAACACTAATGATGGATATAAATATGATGTCAAGTACCCCACCGAGCTTAGGGTTGAGAAATTCTCTCCTCCTTATTTGGATCCAGAATTGGCTCCGCTAAGACCGGAAATCATGGCTGACAAAACAGACAAGGTTATCAACTATGGCAAAAGCTTCAAAGTGAACGTGGGGTCCAAAGAGGCGACACTGAACAAGGTTGATGTTAAGGTTACCATGTATGCACCAGCTTTTACCACCCACGGTATCTCCATGAATCAAAGGCTCCTTATGTTGGGCGTGGTTGATGTGACCAACAATGTCTCGCCAGGAGTGCATAGCATTACAACTATGGCACCACCGTCTGGAGCAGTTGCTCCTCCTGGGTATTATCTTCTTTATGCCGTTTATAAAGGAGTCCCAAGTGCTGGCATGTGGATTCAGATCAAATAGAGCTTCGGGAGTTGAGTCGTCTGTTTTATGTTTTGTTTTTGTGTTTTCATTTGTTTTCTCATCATTTTGGTTTGCTTGGATCCATATAAACAGATAAATATCCTTTTATCTGTTAATTTTGTATTGATCAAGTATTGATTTAAGTGTCATTTAATAATTTATAGTTTGAATACTCTTTTTTTCTATTTTATTCTTTATTGTTGGTTAGCATTGATAAGTTCTCTCACAACATGATTTTGAAATCGAGACAATGGAAATGATAAATAATGAAAGAATTTGCGTCCTCTACTCCTCTAAACATTTTGTTGACTTGTCTAATCTTATGATTCATGATACATAAATATTAGACCGATAAATGATCATTGAGATGTAATTATTTTTACTTTTTTTGACCATCAATCATATAGTTCAAAATGGTGAGGAAAAATCTCAAACCAAGAGAGGATTTGGATCCATAAGAAAAATTAGTAGACACATTATTCATGTTAAACTTAATTTAAACGTGAGGAAACATCGAAAGCAGATGAGAAGGATTCAATTTGATAACAAATGCTACATTTCTGAAAATTTTACCAAATTTTTTGCATATTAATTATGAAACCATGTACTTTTTTTTTTGAAATAAAATGATATATTAATAATATAATAATTATAAATAGTTTGTGACATCATTTGAATAATGTATTTGGATAAATCTTTAAGTAGTGTACTATTACAAGATGAATAATATTTTTAATAGTGTTATACCTGTTTCCTCGGCATAGACAAGTGTGCCGCTAAAGGCCCAAGAGATGAGTACAGTAGCAAAGGGCTTATAAGGTCCAACCTTCAAGTTGCAACGATGAGCTCACTGGACTTTCCACCTCGTGTCTACGACAAACCCGTATCAGTGCCTTCCAGCTCGTAGCCGTAACATGTCCACCTCAGCATATCTCCAGCTCGTATAAGTAAACAGATCGACAAGCTGAGTTAGACAGTGTCTTGAAAAGTCAATACCTGAACATCCTAATTTCCAAATTTCACGTCGACTCAGTCTCTGCAGTTCCCGAGAGGTATTTAATGTGGCGGCTATGCATTTAATGAAGAGAATACTTTACCTAAAGCATTTAATGCAAGCATGAGAGTATAAAAATGATTATGTGCAGTAGCAATATATGCAGTATGACTTATGTCAGATTAATTGAGAATAATCATGACCTTTAACGTGTAAAATACTCCATTGTATCTCCCCTCCTTTATAAATAGGGGAAATTTTCATTGTAAAAATAAGTTTAACACTAGTATTATTGTCACTTTGTCAAAATCAATTCACTCTGCCAAAATCAATTCAGAGTGACCCGTGGACGTAGGCACACTTGCTGAACCACGTAAAAATCTTTGTCTTTGCATTCTTCTTCTCCCCTTCTTTTATTATTAACTACTTCTTCATTATTATTCATTTATCTTAACCAGTATTCAATTGTTTTTATTACCATATACCAACCTTAAACGACACTTATTACCATTTATTACACAGATCGCAGTCTGGGTCTTTGGATCTCCATGTCGACCGATTCTGAACATCGACAAAGGGCTAAATTTATTTTAACCCAAACAAAAATGAAAAATTTATTTTTACCTTAAATAAAATGTTATTTGTTTTAGACCTAAATATAACTTCAATTTTTATTTCATTTTCAGTCCACATGAAATATTTCATGGCGTAAAACGACTAGAACAAATTTTCACTATTTTGTGGCCTTTTTTGAAAATAATTTATATTATTTTTAATTTTTTTTTTTGAATGCACTGTATTTAATATTTTAATATAATGGATATCTCAATCTCTCATGGGTTGGAATACAATGAGGTCTTACCCTTGTTCCCAAAGTATTCGATGTTTCACCACTTCCATCAACCTTCGTTGAAACTGAAAACTGGAAACTCTATTTTACCCCCCAAAAAATGTAAAATCCATATTGTTATGTCCGTTTTCACGATATAGGCAAATGAGCCATTGAAAGTCCAAAAGATGAGTATAGTAGCGGAGGGCTCAAAAAGCCCAGTCCACAGGTCGCAATGACGAGCTCACTGGATCTTCCAGCTCGCGCTTAGGATGAATCTGCCTTGGTGCACTTCCAGCTCGCCCCCATGATAGATCTAATTTAATGCATCCTCAGCTCGCGACCATGCCAAAGTCTATCTCAGCGTAACTTCAACTTGTAGAGATGAACAGATCAGACCCTCAAGCTCGCTTTAAATAATCCCTCAGGAAGCAGATGCTAGATCGTCCTGATTTCCTGATTTCGCGTCGGTACAATCTCTATAACTCCCAAGAGGCATTTAATGCGGTGACGGTTGTACATTTAATACAGTGAAGACTTTATATGAAGCATTTAATGAAGGCATGGACATGTAAGAATGATTAGTGCAGTAGTAATAAATGCAGTATGGTCAAAATCAGATTAATTGAAAATAATAATGATTTTTAGCGTGTAAGACACTCAATTGTAACCCCTCTTTTCTATAAATAAGGGAAAATCCATTATACAAAAAAAAAAAAAAAAAGTTAACAATAGTATTACCGTCACTTTGTTAAAATATATTCAGAGTAACCCGTAGACGTAGACACACTCGCCGAACCATGTAAAAATCTTTGTTTCTGCTTTGTTCTCTTCTTCTCTTCTTCGTCTTTTACTACCTTTTTACTATCATCCATCTACCTTAATCAACATTTAATCTTCGTTATTGTCATTTGCCAACCTTAAATAATATTAATTCTCATTTATTATCAGAGTTGTAGTCTAGGCCCCTGAATCTTTAGGTCGATCAATTCCAAACGTCAACATCTTTTGGCGTTAGAAGGAGAGTCCAACTGCGACTTTAAAACTTTTTTTCCCCTTAATTACTTGTATTTTAACCAACTATAATGGCTAGGATAAGAACAACCAGGAGTATTGGTGTGGTGGATGAGCGACTTGAGGGTCAAACAAACCAGCAAAACATCATGCCGTTCAGAGGAGATGCCCCTCAGGAATGGCAATAGCACCAAAAAGCCTTAGAAAACACAGTAAGGCAGTTAACTGAAGTAGTTAAGACACTGACAGAGGCTCAAACCCAGACTGCACGTAAACGGGTGGAGGTCGCTTCTCCCAGAGAAGCTCACCAGCAGCCTGCAGACGAAGTCCCAACTCTAGAAGGTGGAGCTGATAGGGAAAGGCCACTGTCTGAAGAATCAGTCCTCCTCAAGTTTGAATCCAAGATAGAACGAACAACGAGCTTGGGAGAGGGAAACTACGCCTCACCTCGTTGATTTGAGAGTGAGGGTAAGTCGTGATGGCAGTCGGTGTATAAGAGTTAGTCATGGGCATGAGCAAGCTCGCGAGCATCGTGATGACTACAAGCATGAAGATCCAATGGTGGAAGAATTGATGCAAAGGGTCCAACAGCTGGAGGCACGACTTGGGCCCCAGGATCAGGAAAAGCGTCATGATGAGAGGGTCCCCTTCACTAGGGAGATTGAGACAGAACCCCTAGCTTTGAAATTCAAGCTCCTTAATCTTCCACCCTAAAATAGAAAAAGTGACTCTTTCGACCATCTGGATGCGTTCAATGTACAAATGAACCTCTAGACAAGTAACTCGTTGGTCAAATGTCGAGTCTTCCCAGCCACCTTAGGGGATGCTCCCAATTCGCAGCTTGCAGTATAGTGAGTTAGAGAGATTGCTAGCAGAAATTCATCAATCAATACAAAGTTATAAAGAGCAGCTCACGCCTCCTTGTCACCTTGCTACCATCTTCCAAAGGCAAAATAAGCCATTGAATGACTACATTACCCGATTCAAAGACGAGGTGAGTAATGTTGAAAGTCTTTTAGATGAAAGCATCCTGACGGTGATCTCGACAGGGCTTATAAAAGATGGGAAGCTCTACGAGAGCATATACAAGTCTCAAGTGAAGGACCTTGATGAATTTTATAAGTGAGCAGCCAAGAAGATACGGTGGGAGGAAGCCTTCAAACCCAAAAAGTCAATTGCCCAGCGCAATAAGACGAGCAGTTCCTACCATGGGAAAAGAAAGAGTTATGGTGAGAGTGGGAATGGCGATCAGAAGAATCGCTCTGCCAGCATAGTGGCAAAACGAGCTAAGCCAGAGCCAAGAAGAGAGCGACCTCAATCTTGAGGTCGATATGGAAACTACAACATCCTGTCGAACACGCGGGATAGGATCTATACCATTAAGAGGAGCAGAGAGGATTTCAGGAAGCCCAACTCCACATGTGCGCCAAGTAGGCTTCGAAATCTAAAGAAGTTTTAGGCCTATCACAATGAAACTGGACACAATACTTCAAATTGTTGGCAACTAAAGGACGCAATTGAAGATCTGATCAAACGAGATCGCTTGAGAGAATATATAGTACGACCTGCTGATCAGCGACCTCAGCAGCAGTGTCCTCGACCTCAAAATCAATAGCCAGCATAGCAACAACCCCACCGAGCTCTCGAGCAAGAACATGAACCCACGATAAGAACCATTTACATCATACATGATGGTCCCTACATCATAGGTACATCCAACAGGTCGTACCAACGATATATACGAGAAGCTAATCATGTCTTGCTTGCGAGTCATAACGGATTGGAGGGACCCACAAAGAAAGCAAGAGTGACCTCGGATGACATCATGTTCACAGAGGAAGATGCAAGGGGTGTATGCTGGCCCCATAACGATGCGTTGGTCATCCGAGCCAAGATTAACAACGCAAAGGTGCGACAGATTATGATTGACACTGAGAACTCGGTCAATGTGATGTATATGGACTGTTTTGACCAGATAGGGCTTGGAGTAGAACAACTGATGTCTTCCCTAGAGCCTCTTTAGGGCTTTACTGGAGATGCTGAGACATCAGTGGGCCAGATCAGATTGCCACTCGCTCTTGGGGAACCAGGTCGATAGGCCACCGTGCCAGCAGATTTCTTGATCATTGACTGCCACTCACCTATAACGTGGTCCTGGGGAGGCTCTCAATGAATTACCTGGATATGGTCACCTTTACCAAAACACTCACAGTCAAATTCTCAACCCTTAATGGGATACGATGCATCCGAGGAGAGCAGCACTTGACCAG
Organism: Litchi chinensis; assembly: GCA_019925255.1. Lineage (NCBI taxonomy): Eukaryota > Viridiplantae > Streptophyta > Magnoliopsida > Sapindales > Sapindaceae > Litchi > Litchi chinensis. The sequence goes on along the minus strand of CM034461.1, from coordinate 49,257,199 downwards.
ACGCTGCTATGAGGATGTTGTGAAAATGGGGGTTAAGGGAAAGAAGGTAAACGTGGTTTCAGGCGATGAATCACGAGCTACGACCGAGAAGAGGGTAAACCATGACCTCGACCCTCGCGAGATGGACGCTGACCGAGCTACTGAACCGATCGAAAAGCTAGAGGATGTGTAGGTCAGCGAGGTGGACCCTGAGAGGTGCTTGAAACTAGGACGAGACCTAGCCTCAGAGGTCAGAACCCAACTCGTTTGATTTTCTGAAGGCGAACCTGGACATTTTTGTATGAGATCATGAAGACATGGTGGAGATAGATCCCAAAGTTATGTGTCACAAATTGAACATTGATCCTCACCACAAGTCAGTTCGCCAGAAGAGAAAACCAATGACACCAGAGTGGTACGCCGCCCTGAAGGAGAAGGTAGAGAAGCTACTGACCAACAAATTCATCCGCGAGACCTACTATACCACCTGAGTTTCTAATTCGGTCCTTATGAAAAAGAAGAATGGAAATTGAAGACTTGCATTGACTTCACAAACTTAAATAAGGTCTGCCTAAAAGATAGTTTCCCTTTGCCAAGAATCAACTAGCTCGTGGACACAATAGCTAGCCACCAGCTCCTGAGTTTCATAGAGGCCTACTCGGGCTACAATCAGATTTCGATAAGCCTAGAGGACGACAAACATACTTCGTTTGTTACATATCGAGGCCTATATTGCTATAAGATGATGCCCTTCAAATTGAAGAACGCATGGGCAACTTACCAACACCTAATCAATATGATGTTTCAGGAGCAAATTGGGAAGACTGTAGAGGTCTACGTGGATGACATGCTGGTAAAGTCTAAGCAAATAGTTGACCATGTCCGCGACCTAAATGAAACATTTCAAACATTGAAGAACTACCGGATGAAGTTGAACCCACTCAAGTGTGCCTTTAGGGTGGCATCTGATAAGTTTCTTGATTTCATGGTCCATAGCAAAGGAATTGAGGCCAATCCCGAGACAATCAGGGCGCTGATTGAGATGAGGTCCCCAGCTCGGGTTAAGGATGTACAAAACCTTAACGGTCAGGTCGCGGCCCTTAACAGATTCATTTTCGAAACCACTGACAAATGCATCTCATTCTTCAATGCAATAAGAGGGGCAAAGAATTTTGAATGGACTGAACAATATGAGGAGGCTTTCCAGCAACTAAAAGTTTATATATGCCGAGCTCCACTCCTGTCCAAACCAAAGGAATGAGAGAAGCCCATCTTGTATCTGGGGGTGTTTCAGCACTCTTTAAGTGCCACCTTAGTGAGGGAAGAGAAGAAGATGCAGCTGCCTATATATTATATCAGTAAAAGACCGATTGATACCGACACTAGGTACTCGCAGATGGAGAAGTTAACATATTGCTTGGTGATCGCGTCAGGAAAATGCGTCCATACTTTCAAGTTCACAAAATCGAAGTCCTCACGTTGTAACTCCTGAAGCAGGTCTTACAAAAGTCAGACACCTTGGGCTGGTTACTCAAGTGGGCTGTGGAATTGACTCAATTTGACATAGAGTATAAGCCGAGAACGATGATAATGACCCAAGCTTTAGCGGACTTTATTGCTGAATTTATAGGACTTACAAAAGAAAAAGCTAAGTCTTCTGATGGCCTGACCTGGAAGCTGTATATGGACAGATCTTTTAATAAGCATAAGGTTAGGGCCGGTGTGCTATTGATTAGTCTTGAAGGTCACAAGATCCTCTGCGTCTTAAGGTTTGGATTTCAAGCCACCAATAATGAAGTAGAATATAAAGCACTACTTGCTGGACTTCGTTTAGCAAAGGAAGTGCGAGCTGAACAGATAAGAATTTTCAGTGATTCTCAACTCATGGTGTGCCACGTTCAGGGAGAGAACCAGACAAGAGGACCTAAGATGACTAATTATCTTAAGAAGGTAAAAGCGTTGCTGGGAACCTTCTAGAGATACGAGCTGAATTAGATCTCACGAGCTCAGAACTCTTATGCAGATGCATTAACTCGCTTAGCAACCACCTAAGACGTAGATTTCTTAGAAGTCATCCCAGTGGAGTTCTTGCCAATCCCAAGCATAGAAGAAAGAGATGCGATAATGACCATAACTGTTCACCTTGACTTATGGATGAGTCCACTACTGAGCTAATTACAAGAGGGGAAATTGCCAAACGATAAGCTAGAGGCACGCCATCTACGAGCTAGAGTAGCTCATTATTATGTATATGATGACATGCTGTATAAGAAAGACTTCTCAGCCCCACTTCTACGATACATCGATGGCTAGGATTGCTAGGTCGTACTAAAGAAAATACATACTAATCATTGTGGTAACCACGCCGGGAGGCTGTCTTTAACATAAAAAGCACTTCGACAAGAGTTTTGTCGGTCAACCATGAAGTAGGATGTCATCGACTTGGTCAAGAAATGTGACAAGTGTCAAAGGTTCGCTAAAGACCTACGAGCTCTACCAGCTTACCTTCAACAAATGGTGAGCCCGTGGCCCTTCGTGATTTGGGGGATAGACCTGATCGAACCTTTGTCAATAGCTCACGGAAGGTGTAAGCATACAGTGGTTACCATGGACTATTTCGCCAAGTGGGCCGAAGTCAAAGAGTTAGCAGAGATCTCCACCACGAAGATAGAAAAATTTGTATGGAATAATATCATCTGCAAATTCGGGGTTCCTCAACAACCCGTGACAGATAATGGAACCTAGTTCATGAGCGACTAGTTCATCGAGTTCTGCAGTGATCTTGGAATCGTGAAAAGTTTTTCAACTGTGGACCATCCTCAGGCCAACGGTCAGGTCGAAGTTGTAAACAAAATCATCAAGCAAACCCTGAAAACCAAACTGGAAGCCAAGAAAGGAGCTTGGGTAGATGAACTACAAAAAGTACATTGGGCTTACAAGACCACAGCTCGCAGCTCCATTGGAAAAACCCCTTTCTCTATGGTTCATGGGTCAGAGGCCATGATCCCTATAGAGTTCGAGGTTATCAGCCAACAAAGAGCTACGTTCCAACCTAAAGACAATGACTAACTGCTCGCTACGAATCTGGACCTACTCGAAAAAGGCAGGGAAGAAGCTCGTATGAGGGTTGTAGTGTACCATCAAAGGGTCACCAGATATTACCACAAGAAGTTCGAGTTCAGAGTTACAAGACAGGCGACTTGGTCCTGCGTCAGATCATCCCAGCAACTCGCAAAGCCAATGATGGAACCATCGGTCCGAATTGGGAAGGCCCCTACTTTATCAAAGAGAACTTGGGGAACGGGGCCTATCACTTAACTAACATGGACGGAGTAAAACTTCCCCGTGTTTGGAATGTAGAGCATCTCTGCCCTTACTATACATAACTGTCAGCTCACTCTTGAACCTTTATAAAATTCAAGAGTCTTTTTTGTTATGTCCATTTTCATGACATAGTTAAATGGATCGCTGAAAGCCCAAAGGATGAGTACAGTAGCGGAGGGCCCAAAGAGCCCAGTCCTTAGATGGTGATGACGAGCTCACTGGATACTCTAGCTCGCGCTTAGGACGAATCTGCCTTGGCGCACTTTCAGCTCGCCCCCATGACAGATCTACTGTAATGCATCCTCAGTTAGCGACCATGTCAAAGTCTATCTCAGCGTATCTTTAGCTCGTCAAGATGAACAGATTAGACACCCGAGCTCGCATCAATTAATCCCTTAGGAAGCAGATGCCAAATCGTCCTGATTTTCTGATTTCGTACCGACGCAATCTCTACAGTTCCCAAGAGGCATTTAATGCAGTGACGACTGTGCATTTAATGCAGTAAAGATTTTACATGAAGCATTTAATGCAGGTATGGACATGTAAAAATGATTAGTGTAGTAGCAATAAATGCAGTATGACCAAAATCAGATTAGTTAAAAATAATGATGATTTTTAGCACGCAAGACACTCAATTGTAACCCCCCTTCTCTATAAATAGGGGGAAAATCCATTGTTAAAAAAAAAAAAAAAAAAAAAAAAAAAAATTAACACTAGTATTACCGTCACTCTGTTAAAATACATTTAGAGTGACTTATGGATATAGGCACACTCGTCGAACCACGTAAAAATCTTTGTTTCTGCTTTGTTCTCCTCATCTCTTCTCCGTCTTTAACTACCTCTTTACTATCATCCATCTACCTTAACCAACATTTAATTTTCTTTATTGTTATTTGCCAACCTTAAACAACGTTAATTCTCATTTATTATCAGAGTTGTAATCTGGACCCCTGAATCTCCAAGTCGATCGATTCCAAACGTCCACACCTATATACCCTTAAAAATTAAAATATAATAATAAAAGCTTAAACTTTTAATGTTTCAAGAAATTAATAATAAATGAAAATAAAAAATTTAAAAATGTAAAAATAGCATTCATATGTTTGTCATCCTCGTCCATCTCAAGGCCGTCTCATCATGACCATCATCATTATTGTCCATCACAAACACTTGTAAGTTATTATCATAACCATCCACTCAAAGGCTTTTTCACCATCATTATCATCATTATCCATTCATCATCATCATCATCAATTATCCACCACTACAAAACAATTATTCAATCCACAAATAAGGATGACAACAGGTCGGATCGACATGTTCCGGCCTAGTTTTCTAGTGGGGTCTCTTAGACCTAACCAGTGCATGCCTTGAACGAATTGCTATTTTTCATCCCCTTACCCAATTGGAGTGGCTTGCCTCACAAAACTTAATTTATTTGATTCGATTTATTTTTTAACAAATCATGTAATTAAAATTAAAAACAAATATACAAACAAAAAATAATAATTTAAATTTACAATAATTCAGTCTTAACTTCAATAAAATATCACATCTAAATAATTATCAATATAAAATTTATAGACAATATAGATTCTTTAAATATAAATACTATAGCAATTAGTATATAAAAAAGTTTCATTACAAATATCAAAATATTTACTACATTCATGACAATGTTTTATTTTATACATCAAAATATTACTGCTACATAGTAAAATTCTCTCACAAATACCAAAATAATAACTATAACCAAATGAGGATACTAAGTGAGTGAGTTGCTTCATCAGCTGAATCATTTATGCAAATAGGTATGAGACTTTCGAAATTGGGTTGTAAAAGGATGGAAGAAAAAAAAATAGTCATTGAAGAATTATGCAAATAGGTAATGATATGAAATTAATTCTTAAATTTAATTGACGTAATTCACAATTAGAAGAATTGGATTATAATACCCAAAATTCTTAGCAGCAACATTGTTAGTTTCATCATAATACCTTAAATTCTCCATCAGCTATATTAGAAATGATAACGGATCAGATAGGGTCGAGATCTACCTGCCCTAAACCCAATCCCTTTTTGTTTTTCCTCGTGAGGTGCCCCAAACCTCACCCATACTTCGAATCGGTTGTCACTTTTCATCCCAAACAGATTAGTACCCCACCGGTTTGGGTCAAATCAGATATTTTTGTTATCCCTACCCACACCCTCTGAACAACAAAACTTAGAAAACCACCCTATCGCCAAATGGGAGATCTAGACTTGGTGGAAGAGATTCGATGCCACTTCTCCTCCATTCAGCATCAAATCTTAGTCAGTTTTTTTTTTTTTTTCCTTCAATTTTCCATTTCTTAAATTTACAGTCCACGGATAAAAATAAAAAATTTCAAATGTTAATAAAACTTCACAAAACCCTAACCCTGAAACAAACACAAAATCCCCAATTTTGCACCTTCCTGTTTTTAATATAATATAACATAAGACTCCTAAATTAATTTATTAAATATAAAAATTCAAACACTGGATCTGTACAAGGAACACCCATGTCAACATGAGTTAGTAGGTTTGTGGTCTAATTTTAGTATCTGTATCACCTGCATTGCATTTAATTTACCTTTTAAGCAAACGTAAGAAATTTATATATGATACACGCATTTTGCACACGATACATTAAATTTAAATCAAGCCTCAATCTTCTTTGTGCATGGAAAATAATAAAGTTAATCAATGATTGGAAGACCAGCGTATTATGGAGATTTTAACACTAAAATAGCAGTAATAATAATTAACCTATAATAAGTTTCAAATAATAATAATAACAATAAACCTATAATATATTATTATCATGCTTACGGATGATTTTATTCTCGGATTTTAATGGATTTTGCTAGAATACAAGAATTTTATCAATCCGGGTGTAGTTATAAGAAGAATTTATCTTTTATATATATATATATATTTATATATTTTTTAAATTTCAAACCATGAGTATTTGTGGACCATTGAATTTAACTTTAGGGATAATTCTAATGTCCTCCTATAGTTTGCCATAACAACCTAAAAACCCCTTAACTTTAGAAATCACTAAAAATCTCCTATAATTTATAAAAATTAAAAAAAAAAAAATCTGTTGTTTATAAAAATAGTCAAAAACTCTTGCCATCAGGGTTTTTTGGATATTTTTATAAACTATAGGAGGATTTTAGTGATTTCTAAAGTCAGAGAGTTTTTTAATTTTTATGTCAAATTACCAGGAAAAAAATTAGAATTATCTCTTAAATTTAATGGTTAATATTATTCCATTAACTATACAGATCCTTTATAGTAGCAAAATCCGATTATAATAAGTTTCTCGCAAAATCAAAGTAATATATTTCAATATCAATGAGATCGTAATTTGAGTTTTGTATGGTTCAAACCCCATATTGTAATAGCTTGTAATCAAGGTAAAAAAAAATTCCCCAAGTCCCAAATTATAATATTTAAATAAAAAATTTCTCAAAAACCTCCTTTACATTTATTAATTAAAAGTAAAAGTCCTAACAAATGAAATTAAAATTAATGTGAGTTTTGAAACTAATACGAAACTATGATTTTTTTTTTTACATTATCATTTGTTCGCAAGCTATATAATTCTTTAGTGGTAAGCTACCCATTGCAATAATGATGCTAAGAAAATACATTTTCATAACTCGGTGTTAGTTTTAAGACTTATACTGATTTCGTTACTACACAAACAAAACTCCTGTTAAAATTTAACAATTTTTTGTCCACATTGATACAAAAACAGTAGGAGACGTTGATGATATATAATTTAACCGCAATTAAATCCCTAACGAATATTGTTAGGGTAAAGCTTTTTTTTGAGACCGTCAAGGGCAAACTCCCAATATTCCAGTAGAAACGGATTTGGTCATTTCACCCTCAAACCAAATTAATTTCTTTTTTTTTTTTTTTCTTTTCCTTGTAGTGATTAACAACCATCCAATAAGTTCCCTCAAAAACAGCAACAACACTCTATTTTGGCAAATTCTTTAACAACTCTTTGCATCCTTATATTCATGCATGGAGAGTCAGAGGCTTAATTAAATGAGAAGAAGCAAGAGAGTTTGCTAATGGCAGCTATGTTCATCAAAGTCCTTTTTATTTTTCCTTTATTTTTCGTTTCCGGGAGCGCAACCCTTTTCTGGAATCCCTTCTTCAATTTTCCGGGTCAAAAGGAAAACATTAAGCCCTCAATCCCTGCTAAAGTCCCCGGTCAGAATAGTATAAAAGATGTCGAAACGGAATATAAGGGGAAATGGGAGCTTGTGTCACAAAATTCTGGTGTCTCAGCTATGCATGCAATTTTACTTCCAAAAATTAATAAGGTTTTAATGTACGATGCCACGATCTGGAGAGTATCAAAATTTCCATTACCTCCTCAGAAGATGCCTTGTCATATGGTTGATCCCGTGAACAAAATACAGGACTGTTGGTGCCATTCTGTACTATTTGACATTGAAACCTCAGAATTGGGTGCACTCAAGGTTTATTTTACATCTCTTTTTCTGCTACAAAATTATATTTGCAATTTGAAAACAGCTTCCATACATACATACATACATATATATTAATTACTTGTTTTCGTGTTGAACAGAACATGTTCAGTTATCTTACGAAAAAATAAAAAGCCCACTGCAACTACCTAGCTAAGCTATTAGAAAAATTGAGTTTCAAATTCTTCTCCTTTGTCTTTGCTAACAGTTAAAAATAATTTTCTGTATAAAACAGATTGAAACAGATACATGGTGCTCCTCAGGAGGCCTCACAGTAGATGGAAACTTGGTTAGCACCGGAGGCTTTAGAGCAGGTGCAAACACCGTGAGATATCTGGGCACTTGCAAAGACTGCGACTGGGAGGAAAACCCAACAGCTCTTGCCGAGCCTAGATGGTACGCAACACAAGTAACATTACCTGATGGTAGCTTCATCGTGGTTGGTGGCCGTGATGCCTTTAGCTACGAATACATTCCACGAGAAGGACTATCCAATAAGAAAGCCGTTTTCCTTCCATTTCTGAGAGACACAAGCGATAATCTCAATTTAGGGATAAAAAACATCTTCAAATTGGAGAATAATCTATACCCGTTTGTCCATCTCGTCCCCGATGGCAACCTCTTCATTTTCGCAAACAACAGGTCAATATTGTTTGACCCAACTGCTAATAAAGTTGTCCGTGAGTTCCCTGTTCTCCCTGGTGGCTCTCGCAACTACCCTTCATCGGGTATGTCTGTGCTTCTCCCTGTAAGACTTTACGTTGAAAACGCTCAAGTAATCCCTGCGGAAGTCCTGGTCTGTGGCGGCGCAAAATGGGATGCCTTTTATTTCGCAGAGACGCAAAAGAAATTCATGCCAGCATTGCAAGACTGCGGAAGACTTAGCATCATGAAAAAAAATGCAGTTTGGAAGAAGGAAGTGATGCCCTCACCTCGCGTAATGGGAGACATGACTATTCTTCCAACTGGAGATGTTCTATTGGTTAACGGTGCAAAAACAGGTACATCAGCATGGAATGATGCTGAGGAACCCAACTTAGTCCCAGTCTTATATAAGACCAAAGCTAAAAGGGGTACTAGATTCCAGGAATTGGCTGCTGGAACCATTCCAAGAATGTATCATTCCTCATCTGTGTTGCTACCAGATGGAAAAGTTCTTATAGCAGGTAGCAACACTAATAACGGATATTTATATGATGTCAAGTACCCCACCGAGCTTAGGGTTGAGAAATTCTCGCCTCCTTATCTGGATCCAGCATTGGCTACTCTAAGACAGGACATCGTGGTTGATGCCTCTGATCAGGTTGTCAGCTATGGCAAGAGGTTCTCGGTGAAGGTCAGGTCAAAAGAGTTGGGATTGAAGAAGAGTGCCGATCTTAAGGTTACAATATATGCTCCGGCTTTTACCACACATGGTATCTCAATGAATCAAAGGTTACTTATCTTAGGTGTGGTCGAGGTGGTCAACAATGTCTCGCCAGGAATTCATAATATTATAGCTGTGGCTCCGCCATCTGGTAAAGTTGCTCCTCCTGGTTATTATCTCCTTTATGTCGTCTACAGAGGAGTGCCAAGCATTGCCATCTGGGTTCAGATCAAATAGAGCTTATTCAAGATGTGTTGCTACTCTACTTTATTATAGTTTTCATTTATTTTTTCCTTTAAACACTTTCATCTAGTTATTTTATATGATTAATTAATAATCTTTTTTTTTAATCTTAATTAAGTGTTACGAATAATTTTGTATGTTTTGTAATGTATGAATTTAAATTTTTTACTTAAATTAGTGATTTCGTCACCAAACCAGTTACATATAATGGGAAGGTTGATACAATTGTAGAGTTTTGTCTGAATAATTTAAATTTGATTAGTACTAAAAAATAATAATAATAATAAATAAATTTGACTATTTGAGGGTGTGCAGAAATAACTCCTCGTCTATTCAGTCAGTCGACCTCCATTTACCTCTGTTTCTCTCCACGGGCATAAATTAAATGAGATGATTTACGGAGTAAATTAGTTAGATTTTGATGATTTTTTTTTTAATATAAATTTAATGAATCCATGAATTGTATAGATTCTATATATTTTTTTATCAGAATTTTCTAAAAGTTTATGAATTGTGCAAAATTTGTTATAAGAGTCTTTTTATTCATCAATATCATTATAAAATTCGTTAAATACTATCCTTTAGTAAATTAATGACTTTTTGAATATACAAAATTTATTTGAATTTAAGTACATTTAGTTTTAATAATATTTTTAAAAGTTTGGATTGAATATATTTAATTTTAATTGAATTCTTCAATATAAACTGAATATACATGAATTTTAATAAAAGTTTTAAAAATTTAAAATTGAATATATTTATATTTTAATAGAATTCTTAAAATTCTAGATTGAGTACACTAAACTTTTAAAATCTTTTAAATTTTAATAGACTCGAGATTGAATATACCCTTATTCTTTACCTATGGTTAGATATTTCAAAAAAAGTCCCTTCATACAAATAATCTAGCTATGTCGCAGATAAAGCGAAGAGCTAAAACCAATATCAGAGCACTAAGTAAAATGAGCTAGAGTACAAAAAAGAGAAAGGAATCCAATTTGAATTAATTAATGATCCCTTCTACTGCCATCTAGCTGGTGCAAAATTGAAATAACCAGGTAACTGTATGAAAATACGTATTTGATATAATATATTATGCTAAGTAAAGCAACCATTTTTTTTTATTATTTTGTTTTTATTTTCAAAACTTAGCAACAATTGCTTTAAAGGTGATTTTTTAAGACCAAATATATTTTCATCACTATTTACTTAGCTTGAGACTTAGTCATATTTAAAACGTTTGAATTCTTTTAAACATATATATGCTAGTGAACATCCGTTTGAAATCTTTTAAACATATATATGCTAGTTAACATCCATTTCATTTTACATGTTCTCAATATTCAGTTTGTATTGGCTTAATTCCTTAATAAAACGCTCTTTACTGGAATTTCTAAATTAAATATTTTTTCATCATAATGAAGATCCACATATGTTGATGAACTTCAAAACGATAGATTGTTTGGTATGTTTTGTACAAATTTTTATTAATCTCTGGAAGAAATTTAAGAATGTACACATATATACACATACATATTGGTTCATTTGTGTTAATCGCTTATATTCATTCATTAATTTTCTTGTAATTTAAGAGTGTGTTAAATGTGTTTTTCAGGTCTTATTTGATCTTCTCAAGAAATATATTTTTTGAATAAGTGCAAATATTGTTACCCACAAATATGATTTTTACACCCAAATTATTAATACGTTTAATTAAATTTAAAAATCTACAAATTAGTATAAGCACCCAAAAATATGTCAATGAGACCCTATACAAATAATATTAATTATATTAATTTGAAACAAACTTTCTTTTGTCCACAAAATAAAATAAATTAAAACAAACTTTCTTATATTAACAAACTTTATTATATTCTTTTAAAAAAAATTTCATATAATAAATAAAATTAATTATATTCCTTTAAAACAAACTTTCTCTTTTTGATATTTGTTTTAATTTCTTTTAAACATGATTCTTAACCTTAACTACAACCATAATTTTACACTATGGATAAAGGTTGAAGCCACCAAATTTGCTACCAAGAATGAGACTTTATTTTATATTTAGATTAGCCTTTACTTTTTGAATGAAAGAAAAATAAAAAGTTGAAAGAAACAATGCTTTGCAATTAAAAAGATTTGTTGAGTTAATTGGTATATGTAAAAATTCATATATATATTTTTTCGATTTTTTTTTGAAACATTATACAAATTCAAAACCAACAGTAGTACTTTTTAATGATTTTGTGGCTTCACTTTTTCTTTGGAGCATTTTATTAAATATATATGTAGTCTTTTATAAATTATGATGAAATAAAGAGAAACTAACAATTAATATATTTAAAATCCTCCCCCACAGCACACACATACATATACACCTGAATCACTTTAAAAATCATGTATGTAGTTGCATCTACTATATTGCATCCCAGCTGGTACGCAAACCCAAATGTCAGATTCAGGACCACGAGAATAAATAATTACATAACGAAGTGACCAGAAAAGCAATAGTCAATTCCATATCATGAAGGTGACAATAACACAAGTTAATTTCTTAGTTTCTAACAGTATTGACATTGACAAACGATATTTATACCATATTTAGTAATATGGGAAAAAAAAAGCACCACGTCACTAGCATCTTTAACAGGAGTGTATGATCCATTGGAGATAGACAAATAAGATCTTAGCAAATTTAGCACTACCAGAAAAGGTTAATTAGTATCTTCATACTGAGGAAACACCATCTGTTTCATCTATAGCTCCTTAAACGTCAATACAACACATGACATGATACACTACAACCTCATCTTTTAGTGTAAATGAAAGTTTACAGAGAGGAGCAACAATGAGAACAGAGAGAAATAATGCACATTCTCTCATATCATTTATATTCACGGCACTTCTGCTTTCATTGACCACTAGAGGAGCTAATAAAATCAAATGCCCTGTCAATATACAGTGAAAATCTTTTATCCTGTATTAATCCCGCCAATATAATCATTATAATAAATAAATTATAGAAAGGGAAACCAAATGAACATGAGAAAATGAAATTTGAACAAAAGATAAAGGAAGAAGAAAAAAACGATGAAAGAAGTAGCCCAAGATCAAATTCAAATTAAAAAAAAAAAAATAGAATTATGTTTTGAAAATTGGGTGTAATGAGAGAAAAAAAAAAAGATAGACAAAATTCAAATAGAAAGAGAAATTGACAGGAATTCACAGCAGAAATGGGTCAATCAAAAACATCAAAGGAAAGTCAAACTCGATAAAAAGGGAATCCAAATTTACTCTGAAACAATCATTTGAAGCGTTGTCTTTTCTCTTGTACCAACAACGGATATCTTGACTGAAATACGGCAACACAACTAGAATTTCGTACATTTTCAAAGACTCTCTGCATCTATAAATACAAGAATGAATGAGAGAAGAAGCAAGAAGAGGTTGAAGAATCAAAGAATCTTCTGGTTAACACGATAACGTGTTAGCCAAAACACCGCCACATGCAGTGACAGTCAATCTCGTGAAGGTCCTTTGCTTTCTTCCTCTTTTTTTCGGTCCTCTGGTTAACTCTCAACCCGCCAACCAAATTGCATTTCAAGGGAAATGGGAGTTAATATCTCAAAATGTTGGTGTCTCGGCTATGCACAATACCTTACCTTCAAATACAAGCAAAATTTTAATTTTCGATTCCACCGTTCGGAGGATATCAAAATTTCCATTGCCTCCTCAGAAGAGGCCTTGTCCTTTGGCTGACCCGAAGAAGAAAATACAAGACTGTTGGGCTCATTTTGTACTATTTGATCACACTGAACCCTCGAAATTGACAGCAGTCAAGGTTCATTCTTCTAAACATATGTATATATATTATATTACTTTTTCATGGCTACAAATTACAATATGGTTAGTTATCTTGGCGGCAAGAACTTTAAATTAAAGTCAACTTCAACAACCTAGCTAGGTAATTAGCAAAATCAATTAGCTTTTGTTTGCTAACAGTTGAAATTATTTTGTGTACAGGTAGATACCGATGCATGGTGCTCATCAGGAGGCCTCACAATAGATGGAACGTTGGCTAGTACAGGAGGTTTTTAAGGAGGAACTAGAACAGTGAGATATCTTAGCGCTTGCGAGAACTGCGATTGGAAGGAATATCCGACAGCACTTGCTGATCCTAGATAGTACGCAACTCAAGTAACATTACCAGATGGTAACTTCATAATGTTTGGCGGACGTGATGCCTTTAGCTACGAATACGTTCCACAAGAAGGACAATCAAATGTGAAAGTCGTCTTCCTTCCGTTGCTCAGAGACACCACCGATAGCTTCCCAATATGGAAGAATAAATTCTTCAGACTTGAAAACAATTTATACCCATTTGTCCACCTTGTCCTTGATGGCAACATATTCGTTTTCGCCAACAACCGTTCCATCTTGCTCAACCCAATTGATAACAAAGTTATCCACGAGTACCCTGTTCTGGAAGGAGGGTCCCGCAGCTACCCTGCATCGGGGATGTCCGTGATTATCCTAGCAAAACTTGACGCTAACAACACTGCTGCACCAACGGCATTTGAAATCATGGTTCATGGCGGAGCACCATGGGATTCGTTTTATTACGCGGAAGTCAAAAAGCAATACCTGCCAGCATTGCGAGACTGCCGAAGAATTAAACTGATGGATCAAAGTCCAGCCTGGACTAAGAAAATGATGCCAATGCCTCGTGTAATGGGAGAGATGAGGCTTCTTCCAAATGGAGATGTTCTTTTTATTAACGGGGCTAAAACAAGTACGTCAGCATGGGGTTATGCTGAGGACCCAAATTTGGCGCCAGCTTTATATAGGCCAGATGGACCAGTTGGTTTTAGGTTTCATGAGTTAGCTGCTTCAACCATTCCAAGAATGTATCATTCATCATCCGAGTTATTGCCTGATGAGACAATATGTGTAGCTGGTAGTAACACTAATGATGGATATATATATAATGTCAAGTATCCCACTGAACTTAGGGCTGAGAAATTCTCACCTCCTTATCTGGATCCAACATTGGCTGATCTAAGATAGGAAATCAGGGTTGATACTACAGATAGATTTATCACCTTGGGCCAGAATTTCTCCATCAAGGTCAGGTCAAAACAGTCAGAATTGACCAAGAATGACGATCTTAAGGTTACAATGTATGCGCCGTCTTTTAACACGCATGGTGTCGCCATGAATAAAAGGCTCCTTATGGTAGGTATGGCCGATGTGGTCAACAATGTTTCACCAGGGATTCATAACATTACAGCTGTTTCTCCGCCATCCGGTAATGTTGCTCCTCCTGGTTGTTATCTTCATTTTGTCGTCTACAAGGGACTCCCAAGTGCTAGTATTTGGATTCAGATCAAGTAAAGCTAATTGGAGCTCTCATTAGTCATTAACACAATTTCATTTTTGTTTTTCCTTCTTATTCCTTTATAGTCCACTTCTCGATGAGGAGTGAATGAATTAAAGATTATTTTATTCATTTTCCTGTTTCTCTTAATGATAGGAGATTTTCATTATAGTCTCTAATATTTGAGAAAAAATATATATTTTTCACTAACCTGATAGACCATGCAAAACCCATTGATCTTCGCAAGTGGTTGACAAGTCTCAGTTAGTATTGACAACTACAATTTGTTCAATTACCTATCATTGATCAAATGATGCATATTCCTTACACTAAATTTTGTGAAATGCCACAATCCTACGAAGTTCAAGTATGTGAATAATATTTTCAAATGAAGTGTTGTTCCTTATGATAAAAATATCTCGACAAGTACTATCAGGCAATCCTTAAAATATACCATGTCCTTTGCGGAATGGGCGACCTAAACATGAAACAAACTTTTCTTTCCTCCATCCCTGAATCTCTTGCACAAGAAACAACAAAAATGATGCAAGCACACAACCATTCACTCGATCAAATCACCCTTGGCGAAATCTATCAGTTTGTACTTATTGCCCTTGACAAGTTATATGGGCAAAAGAAAGTTTTCGATGACTAACTCAAAAAGTCTAATGCCTAGACTTGAAAATTAAATGCAAAGATCAAAAGAAGTGTACATGCAAACCATATTGCAAGAAAAAAACATTTCAGCAAGCACTACCATAAGTTCGAGTCTTTTCCTTCAAAGTCCTTCAAATCCAAAAGACTTAAAGTTCATAGATTCCTCCGAAAGAAGAAAACAAAGTGGCATACAACAGATAGATGTTATCTTTATCATGACAAAGGTCACTTTGCAAAACAGTGCCCCAAACAAAAGCACAAATCCTAGAAAATCATTCAACAATTGTCCTAGATATAAGTATCATTTTCTTTGATGATGAACTCGAAAGTCTCTTTTCATAGGGTGATGAACTTCACCCAGAGACCATTCTTCAATATATTATTGAAGATTCTAACACCATTTTGTAACAGCCCATCCTCTCATGGGCTGGCCAGGCTAGGGTTCACCCTCGGAACCAGTTCCGTTGCCCAGCCTTGGCCGTGCGGTTCTTCTAACCTGACCATCTGGCAAGTACTGTCCCCTAGTCCCCACAGAGTATTCACTCGTCTCCCACACCTCTCAGCATATCCTTAAGTGTCTAAATCATCCTTTCTGACTGACCATCAGTCTAAGAATAAAATGTTATACTGAAATGCAATCGTATGCCCAAAGCTTTCTGAAGACTAAACCAAAATTTTGATGTAAATCTCTTATTACAATCTGATATAATGGAGATTGGCATACCATGAAGTCTGACTATCTCATCAACATAGAGCTAGGCTAATCTGCTCAAAGGATAATCACTCCTGACTGATAGAAAATGAGCAGACTTCATCAATCTGTTTACAATTACCCATATGGCATCATGCCCTCTCTGGCTAAGTGGAAGTCCTACCACGAAATCCATAGTAATCCTCTCTCACCTTCATTCTGGGATAGAGAAAGGCTGTAGTAACCCTGTGGGTCTCTGATGCTCTGCTTTCACCTGCTGACAGATTAAACATTTTGAGACAAAATCTGTTATTTCTTTCTTCATTCCCCTCCAACAGTAGTACTTTTTCAAAGTCTGATACATTTTTGTACTACCCGGATACATGGCATAAGCTGAGGAGTGCGCTTCCTCCATAAGTGATACGTGAATATCCTAACTCCCTTTGAATTCCATAACACGATCTCCTTACCACTTGAATTATTTCGTTATTCCAAGCTTCTAAAATGTGTTTTTCGTATTTGTAATCCTCTCGAATCCATCTGAAAATTTTATTAAAGTCCATTTTCAAATTTGAAAACTTTGTTAATATTTTATTAATTATTCGGGTCCATTCGTTTTAATTAATTTTGGGATTTCGAAATCATAAACTTACCCCGGACCCGTCCTAAAATTTTTACAAAAATTTAATTACGTATCCGAATGATGGGTAAATTCCTAATGAACTAATTACAATAGGTCACATGTAAGTATACACAATCACAATGTAATATAGTGACAAATTAAAGTAGTTCCCACAAGAACAATTGCTAATTTTACATACCAATTACCAAAATTGATTGAAAACAATGTTATTCAAATTACTAAAATTAAGAGAGAATTGAATTGAATTAAATAAAAAATATATATAGTGAATAAAAATTAAAAAAATAGAATAAATAAACAATTTAATTAATGGAACCAATAGCAGATTAGTAGATATAAGGTACAATTTCACATTTTTATTTCATCAACCTATTCTCATTTTATTTACACAAAAATAATCACTTTTATATTGTATTTAATCGGGTAACTCTAAATTAATTACCAGCCTCTTTTGAACGGTCAAGTAATAATACTCAGGATAATTAATTTATTATATGTCTATGTAAATTAAATAATCCTGAATTCATTAAGTTTCAATTACCCACATATGATTACACAATCCCTATAGGTATATGTCTATCATATATGGATTATGTCATTCTATTGACGTCTAACACATGATACCTTTGTCAAGTGCATCATAGTCATAAGATCTATCAATTAACAGGTCTTATTTAATTGATAACAATAAGTTCCAATAGAACAGAATACAAATATAAAAGAAAATAACAATTAATTAACTCGAAAAATCATTGAATAAGCGATGAAATAAATAGGCTACATTGTAGCCTTAAAAATTAAAATTAGTTTGACATAAGATAGAATAACACAGCGCACAAAATTAAAATAAAAATATTCGATATTGAAATAATCAAACAAAAAGATGAAATAGTCACTGTGTTGTTCTCTGAGATGCTTCTTGCACTTGAATGAACTGGAGTAGGTTGAATTTTAACAACGTTGAGATTGTTTGCAACTCCACTCCTCTCAAACCCTCTCCGCTGCTGTCCAAAAAGAAACTAAAAAAAAAAACTCAAAACCAAAGCAAGCCAAAGATTCCTCTCTAAGCATGAAAAGTATGAATTTATATGAGAATGAGAGATTTTTTCTAGCACAAAGTTGACTTCCTTGATTTTCTCTCTATTTAATTCTAAGATACTTTTCCAATTTATTTCCATGATACTCTTTATAAAGTAACATAAATAACCCTCTTAAATCTTTTGTATTGAATGTCATGATTTTCCTTTACAAAATCATCAAAACTTTGACTTAGATTTCCTTAAATAAAATATCATCTTCCATGCATTAAATTCCTACTAAAACTGCGATCAAGAGCTTTTAAAACATACATCAATTGCTACTTAAATTACTAGATATGCTTCCATTAATTTTGGTGCAAGAATCTCTCCCAATGAGCTTCCAAAATTGGCCTGCAGAAAAATTATAAAAAGGCCCTCAGTTTTTACAAATTATACTTTTATCCAAAAAATTACAATGCAGACCCACCATTCAAATTCTGCACAAAATACTCAGAAAACATTAGTATACTTCTATTTACTTGAGTTTTCATCACAAAAGTATAGGCTAAGGATATAAAATCGTGCATAATTTAAGCCCGATTATCGGATTTGAATATTTTAATAACTTTATTATTACGTACATAACGATAAAATTTCAGGGGTTTACCTGGATTCCGGGAGAGCAAGTTATACATTTCCTCTGAAACTCCTCAGTTGTTAGATTACTCTGATGACAACCAATGTCACCAACTTCAACAACCTTCCCCTTCTATTTTCTCTATCCTTCAAATTTTTTTAGCCCTAGTTTATCTTTTCCCAACAAAGTTCACCAAGCCTATCAAAGTCATTGCATTTTTTGATACCGGAGCCATAAAACCAATCATCAATCTAGACATTCTTCTTTCATCATTTTGGAAAACGTATCAAGAACACTTTCGGACAACCAGTAATGATAGTTTGACCATGAACTTTATCAACCATCCTATTACATTTCAAATTTTCCCGGGATGTTCAACAGTTTATCGTTTTCTAGGATCTTCACTTGCTAAAAAACATAATATTAGGTTTTAATATCTATACTTGTTGTGGGCATATTTAAGGCTGTATAAGTGGGCTGGTAAAAGCCAAACGAACTGATCCAATGGACTGACCCAATAGATGAAGGCTCAGTTCGCCAACACTCAACTCGTAGTGACGAGCTCTCAGATTGTTGTTTCAGTTATCAGGTTGCTAGCCAACTATGATCAAGACTGTCTTATGCTCAGCTTTGGGTCGCCCAAAGCGAGGTCTAACTCTGTAACACCTTCCTTCTCGAACCCCAACGTCACGGATGCCGAAGCCGAGGCGGAGGACATTACAACTTCTTAATTTCAAAATCCATTTAATTTCTTAATTTATTTTATAAAAAATTCAGTAGAATTTCTCCTATTTTATTGAAAAACTCAAAATAGTAAAACCTACTTAATCAAAAAAACACTTCTAATATATTTTTAACTTTCTCAACTTCCCATATCGAACACTTCATCCATCTCCACTCCACTTCAGCACACAAATTCGCAGAAAAGTATACATTTTCCCAAATACATTTTTAAAACAAAATAAACACAGATACTTTAAAACGCTACATCGTCTAGTTTTTCCATCTCTTTAAAAACGTTTAGAAATATAATTCAAAATTCATATACATTGGAGTTTATAAGGCTTTTCACACATATGCTTTTGAATATACAAAATGTAGATTCATGAAACTTCATTTTAATAAAAATATGTACATGTCAAAGATGACTATCAAAAAAATTTGAAAATTGTTGTGACTCTGGAAGCGCAATGGAATAATCTTCTTGTCGAGCTCTCACTCTCAGCTCTCTCAGCTCACATCAACTACCTGTGCATGAAAAATCCAACGCACTAAGCAAAATAGCTCAGTTGGTATACACAAAATAATATCAAGCACAAAATCCCACAAACATAACATAGAAAATATATCATTTCACAAATCATTTGATATCCAATATAACATTTTATTCATACAATAAATCTCAATTAAGTAAAACACTTTTTGAGCACATATCTTCAAGGTAAGTCGTTTATTAGTTGTTATAATATTGTAAGAGTCTTTCGTAACTACTGTCATGATATCATGGATCGGTAACGGGTTTCACATATCCCTTCGGCATCGATACTCGATGCCTACCCGCCGGGGCTCAACATCATATTCGTATCGATTTTAAGACCGGACACTCGGTGCCTCTCAAGGTCCACTAATCACCTCGGTATATAAGCGAAACGGCACAGTACTGCTAACAAATACCCTAT
This sequence comes from Litchi chinensis, assembly GCA_019925255.1. Taxonomy (NCBI): domain Eukaryota; kingdom Viridiplantae; phylum Streptophyta; class Magnoliopsida; order Sapindales; family Sapindaceae; genus Litchi; species Litchi chinensis. The sequence goes on along the minus strand of CM034461.1, from coordinate 49,237,046 downwards.
TGGCATGCTAACTACCAATCTCTACCTACTAATGTACAATTTTACTTAGGCTCTCGATATTTTTAATAACTACGAAAGTTATCGTTTTCGATTCAATTTTTAAAAATTACTTAACTATCACACTTCATTATTTATTTTTCATATTCGAAATCTTTCGAAACTTTTCGAAACCTTCCTCTTAGCCATTATCCAAGGATCATTTTACCCTTGGTTTCACTTTTCAAAATTTTATTGTACAATCATATTCTTTCACATTTTTATTAACCTCCAAAAGATGGTTTTCGAATTTTTCTTTTTCGGAATCATAATTTATGACATATATTATCTCAACACAATATAAATAACACGTAAACACAAGCAAAATGACGAAATTAACCCTAGATTTTCCTAGGGACACTATTCGATCAAAAAGGTGTAAATTTTTGAAAAATTGTTTAGACTTCAAACTTTATCCCACACATCATTCCGACATCATCCGTTTAATACATAAATAAGCTTAAATTGACGCAAATACCCCTAAACCCCTATTTAATTCAAATTCGGTCATAAGAGGGTTTTTATACAAAAATATTATTTCACTTAGTTTTGACCCATAAAATACATTTCATCAACATCCAACCAACACATACATATCATAAATAATAAATCATCAAGTCAAAATCACATCATTGCAAAGTTTTGAAACAAAATATTAGATTTTTAGCTACTAACAAAATTCAATTTCAAAAATTGATACATATCAACCTTTTAGAGCTTACACTCAAGCTCCTAGCACTCCAAATAGAAGCTCAAAGCTTCTCCTTGCCCTTGTTAGACTCACCACGCCTTAATTGGTCACCTAGGGTTTGAAAATCACATTTTAAAGCCATAAAAAGCAAAATAACTTAATTAAATACAAAACTCACTAACTATTTATGCCTATGGATGCATCTACATGCTTGGAATTCAAATTTTTTTAACACAAAACCAGAAAAACTGCACATACCTCATTTAACCTCTTTCTACTGAAAAATTTAACTTGATTTTTAGGGGATTTTTGCAATAATTGAAGTCATAGATGGGTAGGGAATTTAAAGAGAAGAAGATTGGTGTGTTTTGTAACTTGAAAGAAGAAGAAAAATGAAGAGAAATATGGAGAATGCTGGTCGGTAGAATGGTGGAGGAGGAAGAAATGGAATTTTTTATTTTTTGACCCTTTTTTATACTAAACAACCTTTTGAAATTATGTCTTGACCTCTAACCTTTCTAAAATTCTAATTAAGCCTAAAACTTTTACACTTGCCCCTCTCCTATTAGACCACAATGACAACTCACTAATCTACTCACTTTTCTACCACACACTTGCCAATTTTCTATTGGTTCTCACACTTTTAACTTTTAGATGTCAACTTGTCATTGGTTCAAGAAATTTTTCCATGCAATGCATTCTAAATGTACTCATTTAACCATCTAATGATAAATTTTCATCATCGAATCTTTTCCATTAAAATCCTAATTAAATCATCTTACTAAGAAAAATACTTTCCAATATAAATTATTGAATCAATTATTAAATTTTCTTAACAATTAAATATATTAACATACTAATTATACTAATTTTGTTTAAACTAACTTTTAATCCAATTTAATACGTTCACTTATTTACTTTAATAACACTACTTATACGGAAATAAATTACGGGACGTTATAAGCTCATAGCTCAAACTGCTCATTAAAGGAGTTTTTCTAGAAATGTAACAGTTCAAATTGATAAATAGTCAACTATCAGAATTTGAAGTAAAATCAATCTCCTATTTCAGTAGAGTCTATCCCTAAACTAATGTATGTACACCAATTTTGGAAGTATAATTAATGTAAATTTTTTTTTCTATTTTATTTATACTCAAATTGTAACACCTCGCACTATAAATAAGGGATGAAAATTCATTTGTAAACAAGATCAATTAATAAGATATTGTGACTCTGTCAAAATAACTAGAAAAACAGTCATTGATGTAAACATCTTTTTAGGCAGAACCACATAAAAACCCTTTTGCATTTACTGTTTTCCTCTTCTCTTTCTTTTATCTCTGCTTTGTTTTACTTAATCTGCAGTATTGGGTCAAGAACTTAGGTCGACTGAATTCAGACATCGACAATACTAAACTCGAAAAACTCAAACTTCTCTCAGACGGCATTAGTTATAAATCCTACTATCAATAGTGGACAACCTACCTAAAATTGTACTCAATCCTTCAACCAAATTTCTCCCACATTCTCCAATTCCTACAACAATGTACTTTTACTGATATACACTCTACTTCCCTGCTTAAATGCAAAAATCCTCTTTGAAAAAATCTTGTGTACTTTGTTAAGTTTTCCTTTAAGCTTAATGAAGATATTAACCCAATTAAAGTTAGTCATTCTAGAATGAACTCAGAACATCTGCTTCTTGCAGAACAAGAATGTAAAGCCTTACTAGATTAGAAACTCATTGAACCCACGAATTCATAGTGGTCATGCAAAGCTTTCTATGCCAACAATCTAGCAGAATAAGCATAAAGAAAAATGAGGTTAGTAATCAATTACCAACATTTGAATCATTTTCTCAAAGACATTAAGTTTCCTCTTTCTTCTAGAACTACCTTTTTTTTTATCAAACTCCAGAACGCTCACATTTTCTCTAAATTTGATTTAAAAGTTGGATTTTGACAATTAGGCTTTGACCCTACAAATCGCCATAAAACTGCATCCCGTATCCCTAATCATCACTATCAAAGGATTGTTTTACCTTTTGGACTCAAAACTGCACCATCCATTTTCCAACAAAAGGTGACCCAGATCTTTTAATCTATCCTTCATCCAGCATTAGTCTATATAGATGATATTCTTCTTTTGGTCTAACCGTTAGTTGACCATTAGTCAAATTTAATGGCTTTAAGGGTATTGTTGTCTTTAGATGTAAATAGAACAAGTATTATCACCAAATTAAATTAAATTTAAAAAACAAGAAATTAAAAACTTAAAAATTTAAAATAATAATAATAACAAGATTGTATTCTTCTTTATATTTTACTTGTTGTTCACTAAGATCTGGTTTCATCTTAACCAGATTCACCTACTTCGCAATAACAACCACAAAAAACCATCAAACCATCACAAAACCACATCTACCGTCTCCATCAAACCAAGCCTAGACCCAGCCTTCATCAAGCATGAGTCTCTATCATGCTAGCCTCTACTAACAACTCAGATCGAAGACTATGAACCATTACCATGAACTATGTTCGAAGACTCAGATTGAACTCGAATGACGATCTGGGTTATATTTTGAACTTAGATCATCATCTATATAGGTTGGAACAACTTTGAACCCAAATGATGATCTCTTGTCGTTGTTTCCCTCCCTACTACCAACATCAATTTCGCTCTCCTTGTCTCTCGACATGAGGCCTTTATTGCTCTCACTCTCTCTCTCTCCTTCGTCAGCAATTCAACTTTATTTGAGATGAAGATGGAGCCCTTCAAGCTCCAGCTTGATTTGTGTTTGGGTTGATTGAAGAAAAAATATATAAAGCTTGAGAGCATATTTAAAAAGCGTATACACTAAGATGCGACCTGAAACAAGCTTCCAGAAACTGAGAGAAAAATCTCACACACAAGTAAGGAACTGTTTTAAGCTTAACCCATATAAGTGAGAGGTATGACTTAAACTCGACCTCTTAAAAGAGAGATAGATAGGGTGCACCACCCACCAGTTGCATGGTAAAATAATATTTAAAACTAAAATAATGAAGCGAAAGTCAAAATTTTCAAAAGTTCAAGGGGAGGGAGTTGTGGCCAAGATGAGCCCCTAACCTAATTCATGCCCTGTTTATAAATTTTGACATTACGTGTATTTTGAAATTGAATGTTTAAATCAAATTTTCTTATGACAGTATTGCTCCTCTCTATCTAATAAACTCATATGATAATAACTCAAAACTTAAATAAATAATCCATATTTATATTTTCATATGTTAATATACAATTTTCTCCATCTTGAAAAATTAAACATAACTCTTTTTTTTTTTTTCAATCCTTAACATTATATGACCATTTATATATTAATATATATTATCATCCAATTTCAATATATATATATATATATGCATATTCTCATCCATAAATATGATTTCCAACTCATATTATAAATTTACCTATAACAAAGTGGGTCAAAGCTAAGAAAGGCTAAAAAATGGGAACAAGGAATATTTGTTTTAAAATTTGATGACCTTCCTTTGCCTTGATCGGATCTATTCCTATTTATAAATTTTAACATTAATTAAGTGTATTTCAAAAGTTGATGTTTAAATCACTTTTTTTTGGTGATAATATTGCACCTCTCTATTTACATAAGCCCATATGATAATAACTCAAAATTTATAAAAATAAGCCATATCTATTTTTTCATACGTTAATATACAAATTTCTCCGTTTTAGAAAATAATAATAAACAAAGCTCCTTTGTTTTCTATTCTTTACGTTATATAACCATTTAACTATTAATATTTATTATCATCCATAAATATGATATATAACTCATATTATAAATTTACTCATAAAAAAAGATATATATATATATATATATATATGGGACATTGTTTTAAAAAAGAAAAAAAAAATCAGAGTTTAAAAACATACAAGTTGAACATTTGTTAAGAAAGTCAAGTTCGAATTATTAATTAGAGCTTCAAGCTATTGGTTATTTTGGATACCAATCTTCAACTTGAAAATATGGGATAATCATAATTTCTCCTCTGTTGTTTGAGATAATAGCTAATTTCCCCCCTATAATTTATAGTAATTTTATTTTACCCTTTTCTGTTAACTCTATTAATAAAAAAAATATTCTGGCAATGAAAATAGATAAAAAGATCAAACTATCATGAAATTAAAAATTAAAAATAATAAAATTAATTGAAAATTTTTTATAAAATAAAATTTTAAAAAAAAAATGAAAAGTGGACAAATTGGATCTCTACTAACACTATTTGCTCTTCTTCAATGAAGAACTTAAAAGCACAAATTCATTTGTCTGCAACAACAACAGCAGCAGCATCATCACACCTGCAATAACAACAACAGAATCATCATCATCACACTTGCAACAACATATCAAACACAGCAACAACAAAATAAAAAAAAAAAAAAAAAAAAAAAAAACACAACACAAAGATGGCGACATCTAGGTTTCCAACCATAACAGTAGCATAAAAAAAAAAACCAATAAATATGAAAACCCACAAAAAACCCAAAAAAAAAAAACAATTTTTTCTAGGTTTTCATCATCGAAAATGGGTTTTTGGCGATGGAAACCTAGAGGTTGGGTTTCTTAGAAACAAGAAACCTAACGGAAGTTTTTTGGGTTTCCGAAGATGGAAACCCAGAAGCTAGATTTTCAACATAGGTTTCCATCGTTGAAAGAAAGAGAGAAGGGAAGTAGATCTGTCGCCAAAAGAGAGAGAGAGAGAGAGAGAGAGAGAGAGAGGCAATGGGTTCACCAAAAGAGAGAAAGAGGAGAAGTAGATTCACCATCGAGAGGAAGAGAGAAAAAGAGAGAAAGAAGTTGTAGAGAGAGAGAAAGGAATTCTGAACTTTAAATATATATATTTTTCTTTTTAATTCTTTTGAATTATGTCCACCGTCCATCATGTGTAAGGCTGGCAATTTGGAACCCGACACGACGGGTCGACACGAAATCGACACGATTATTACAGGTTAGGGTTGAACATTAACGGGTTGGATAAATAAACGGGTCAACCCGTCTAACCCATTTAATTATCGTGTCGGGTTCGAATTCTATTTAACGGGTTACGGGTTGACCCGTTAAATAAGGGTAAAAAAGTAATTTTATTTTGGAGGGGTAGTCATGTAATTTTAGTGGTAGATATATATATATATATATATATATCCTTCAAAGTTTAAACCCTAACATAAACATAAATCTCCAAATTTCATCTCTACACTTCACCTCATCACAAATTGTCATGTAGTAGTAAAATTTTATTGGTTTTGAAAAAATATTTGTTAAACTATTTTTTTCATGTATAAATGTATAATTTCCTAATTATTTAACTTTTAATTATTATCTTTTGACAAGTTTAGTTTGGCGGATGTAATCAATGCTTGATATTGTTTTTTTATTATAAAAGACTACATCAAAAAAAATTTTATGTTGTTTTTTTTTTTTAATATGAAAGATTATATTTGTAAAAATATTTTTATAATCATCTTTATAAATATTTGTATTTTTATGGTTTGGATTGCATTTGTGGATAATTGTATTTTTTACATCTTATGTATCTTTATTTTAATTTTGTTTTTTATTATATCTATATTAAAATTTAAATGTATTAACTATCATTAAATGAGTTATAAACAGGTTGATTAAACGGGTTATTATTCGTGTCGGTTAAACGGGTCATTAACGGGTCAACCCGTTAGTAACCGTGTCGTGTTCGGGTTGAGAGGCTTCAACCCGTTTCCTTATCGGGTCGTATCAAAAATTATCGGGTCAGGTTCGGGTCTTGTCCAACCCGACACATTAACCCAAATTGCCACCCCTAATCATGTGGATGGTGTACAAAATATTAAAAAAATTATTAATATTTTAAAATTTTTTAATATTTAAAAAAATTAATAGTTTTTATCATCACCGTCCATTTCTAAAATGGATGGTGGAGTTTTTTTTTTTTTTTTTTAAATATTAAATTGTATTTTATTAAATATTAATTTTTTTTATATTTTATTTTGTTTTGACAATTTTGCTTTTCATATTAATGATCAAACGTTGACTTTTAACATTCAAATTGACAGTAAAAGGTTTTTTGGATATTTTAATAAACTATAGAGGGTTTTATATATTTCGTAAATCAGTAGGGGGATATTAATGATTTTTCAAACACAGGGGAGATTTTAGCTATTTCATCAAACTATAGGGAGGAAAATAAGATAATCCCTGAAAATATTTTGTACTTAATTATGCTTGTATAATAAAATTCAGAATTTAAAAACATACAATACAAAAAATAAGATATTTGAAACAAGGCAACAACTAATTGTAACAAATAAGAAGAAACAAATAACATTAATTTAAAACTCATCCTACTCTCTAAAATGAAGGATAGCATTCTAATTATAGAAATTTTAGGCATCTCATTATTTAATAAAAAATCATCAATAAAAATTTGATAATTAATACTAGATCGACTTGTAAATAACTGTCTAGCAGAACTCTATTTAAAATATATATATGTCTCACATCACTTTTGTGTGATAGTTCGCAGTGTAACAAATATGGGATACTTCGACGAAAGTGGTCAAAGGCTACTTGTGTCTCGGATAAAGAATTGCTTTCATTAATTTGTTGATGTGGAAGAGAAAGCACATGCAATAAGAGAATAAAAAAAAAAAAAAAAAGATGGACGAGACAGAAGTGAGCCCAGAGGAAGCAGAGACAGCCAGACACCAAAGTACTCTTTGCTTCATCCCCATACACATGCACTACGTACGCCAAGGCTCTCCATGATCAATAGTGAATATGACACCCCAAACAAAATGTAGGCAATTATAGGCGGCAATAGCTGGAATTAAGGAATATCTACTTGATCTGAACCCACATGCCAACACTTGGGACGCCCTTGTAGACGACGTAAAGAAGATAATAACCAGGAGGAGCAACTTTACCAGATGGCGGAGCCATAGCTACAATGCTATGGGTTCCTGGCCAGACATTATATTTCACTTCGGCCACACCTAACATAAGGAGCCTTTGATTCATGGAGATACCGTGTGTGGTGAATGCGGGTGCATACATTGTAACCTTAACAAGAGTCTTCTCTAGAACTGGCTCATTTGATCTGACATTGACGATGAATCTGTTGCCATAGCTGATAACCTTATCAGAGGTATCCACGACGATTTCCTGTCTTAGAGTAGCCAAGGCTGGATCCAAATATGGAGGAGAGAATTTCTCGACCCTAAGCTCGGTGGGGTACTTGACATCATATAAATATCCGTTATTAGTGTTGCTACCTGCTATAAGAACTTTTCCGTCTGGTAGCAACACAGATGATGAATGATACATTCTTGGAATGGTTGCAGCAGCTAATTCCTGAAATCTAGTACCCCTTTTTGCTTTGGTCTTATATAAAACAGGGACAAAATTGGGTTCCTCAGCATCACCCCATGCTGATGTACCTGTTTTTGCACCATTAATCATTAAAACATCTCCAGTTGGAAGAATTGTCATGTCTCCCATTACGCGAGGTGATGGCATCACTTCCCTCTTCCAAAATGCATTTTTCTTGGTAATGGTAATTCTTCCGCAGTCTTTCAATGCTGGAAGGAGTTGCTTTTTAGTCTCTGCGTAATAGAAAGCATCCCATTGTGCTCCACCACAAACCAGAACTTCAGCGGGGATTTGTGGAGCGTTTTGGACATAAAGTTGTATTGGGAGAAGAACGGACATCCCTGATGCAGGGTAGTTGCGGGCGCCACCAGGGAGGACAGGGAGCTCACGAACAACTCTATTAGTAGCTGGGTCAAACAAGATGGACCGGTTGTTTGCAAAAATGAAGAGGCTGCCATCAGTTGAGAGGTGAACAAATGGGTATAAATTGTTTTCCAATTTGAAGAAATTATTTTGTCCCAACTGGAGGTTATCGCTGGTGTCTCTGAGGAAGGGGAGGAAGGTAGCTTTCTTGTTATTGGGTTGTCCTTCTCGTGGAATGTATTCCCAGCTGAAAGCATCACGGCCACCAAGCACGATGAAGTTACCATCTGGTAATGTTACTTGTGTTGCGTACCATCTAGGCTCTGCAAGAGCTGTTGGGTTTTCCTCCCAGTCGCAGTCTTTGCAAGTGCCCAGATATCTCACAGTGTTTGCACCTGCTCTGAAACCTCCGGTGCTCACCAAGTTTCCTTCCACTGTCAGGCCGCCCGATGAGCACCATGTATCTGTTTCAATCTGTTATATGTATGGAAAGTTAGCAAAGACAGACACAGGTAAATATTTTTTAGGGATATTATCAAAATATCCTAAAAATAAAATTAACGTGAAATCATTTTTTTTTATTTTAAAACAAGGGTTCGGTGATATTATTTTTTATTTTTGGAGATTTTTCAGGTTTTTTTCATTTTTTTAATGCAAAAATCACTCAAAACAATTTCGTTTGCTTGTGATCAAAGAGATGTAGAATTAATGAACCTTGAGTGCACTCAGTTCTGAGGTTTCAATGTCAAATAGTACGGAATGGCACCAACAGTCTTGTATTTTGTTCACGGGATCGACCATATGACAAGGCATCTTCTGAGGAGGCAATGGAAATTTTGATACTCTCCAGATCGTGGCATCGTACATTAAAACCTTATTAATTTTTGGAAGTAAAATTGCATGCATAGCTGAGACACCAGAATTTTGAGATACCAGATCCCATTTCCCAGTATAGTTAGTTGCAATCCCTACGTTCTGGCCGCCCACAGGCTTATTGTTTTGTGCGCTTCCGGAAACTAAAAAGAGAGGAAGAATGCAAAAGACTTTGATGAACATGGCTGCCATTATAGGATGGCTTTGTTTCTGCTAACACCTCTTGTGTTGGCAGAAGCCTTTTTTTGACCTCTGAAGCTCTCTGGCTTCGCCTCTCATTCGCTTTCCTCGTCTCTCCATGAATTTAAGGATTCTACGGTTGGTTGAAGAATGTTCTAAATTAGAGTTTTGTTCCTCTTTTTCAGGCAACTTATTGGGTGGTGGTGGTTCGAAGGAAAAATATAACATGGCCGGTGAAATATTGAAGGATTTCGCTTTGACCAGAATGCAGTTTCTGTTTTATGGTTCTAATAAATTGTTTTTCAAGTTTTCCAATATATCCGTACAGATTATTCCCCGTTTTTTGGGGGAAAAAAAAAAACCATTTTAGGATATGTTGGAAAACATTAGTTAATCCAATATTATAAGATAGTAATTTACATTAATAATATTCACCTTTTAGGATATATCTAATACTTAAAACGTATTGTGATATATATCCACTTTCAAGCAAAATCTATATGTGTATATATATATATATATATATTCACACACACTTAATATAACGTGCTTAATTTATTCTTTGTTTGGTTTTTTTATAAATTATTTTATCTATTTTTAACTTCAATTTGGAATTTCTTATTAGTGTGAGGAGTACATTACTAGACCAACTTTGGTAAGATTCATTTAACTTTTGTTTTTGTTTTTGTTTTTTTTTTTAATAGGGTGGTTATAAAAGAGATTTAGAATTTAATTACGAGTAACTATTGATGCAAGTATGTATATGATTTTCTTCTTTCTTTTCTCTTTTAATTACAATTTTGGAGACATTAGGAAGAGGATATGATTTATGCTTACAACCTCATTAATATTTGTTATTTCGACCTCATCGATATAGTAATTTAAATAAGTATGCACATCTTAGGATATAAGATTAATATACCAATTAGGGATGGTCATTCCATCCGTGAATCGTGGATGCCCATCAACAATGGACGGATGAAGATTTGACTAGGCAAGTGTAGATATGAATTTTTTGAGAGAAATGACATGTGCACCCCATTAATGTTGTCTGTACACTCCTTTATTACACACACCCCATGAAAGATTTTATATATATATATATATATATTGTAACATCTCGAATTTCCCATATTTAAGAGAAATGATGATATATTCGGAGGAATAGTATTTTCGAAATGAATAGTGAATTTTTCAAAAAGCGGACCTCGAAGTCGAAAAACTCTGGAATAAGTAATGGAGTCTAAGGAAACTGAAATGGATAAAAAAATGAGTTCGTTTGATGTAAAATGAAATAGTTTCCGGATTCGATCGAAAATTTGGAAAGATTTTCAAAAAATTCAAAAATTTAGAGAAGTGTCAGAATGAGTGTTAAAATGCTCAAGAAGTATTTTAAAAACTCAAAAGACACTTTCGAAGGAGATTTGGATGGAAATAAAATCAATCCAGAAATCGTTGGATGTGATTTAGTAACTTTACGACGAGCCAAAAAGGGGTATGGAATGACTTTTAAGAGTCATCGAGGTTACCAGGAGTATGTAAGCAGTTTGAATATAGGTCCTGGTGAATTTTGAAAGTATTTCGAAAAAGTCCCGAAAAAACCAAATCTGAGCTTTCCAAAAAAGTCAAAAATCAAAAAAGTAAAGAAAAGATAAACATGAGGAAAAATAACCAATAAAAATGTAACAGGTGGCATGGTGGAAAAGAAGGAGGACACTTGTCCAATTTTTATGGATTGCATTTTTGTGGTTTGAGTAAGTTTTAAGGGTAAAAATTGTCTTTTGTAAAGTTAGTATATAAGTGCAAGCATGAAATGAAATGTAAGGGTGTGTAAGTCGGTGAAAAACAAGACAGGAGATGTCGTGTGAGTGCTGGAGCAGAACCGAGAAGCAAAGATGGGAAGGTGAGGTCGTGAGGAGGAAGGAGATAGAGAGAGATGAAAGTTGGTCACAACAAAGAGAATCGTGAGAAGCAAATTGGACCGAGAGAGGAGGGAGGGATATGTTTTGCAGAACATAGGTTGGTCTAGCAGCTCTTTTCATTCATTTTCAAGCTACTCCAAATGAGGTTCAAGGCATCTAAGGGTCACCTACAAGCATAGGAAAAGATGGAGAAAAACAAGTGAGATTTGGGATGGTAAAGATGTTGTTTTGTAAACTTTTGTGCATGGTTTATGTGAAATTGTGTGTGCAGTGTTTGATTTAAGTCCCAAGTGAGATACATGAGAACATATTGAGGTTGTTAAACATAGATTTAATGGTTTTAGACTTCAAAATTATATGGGAGTTAAATTAGGATCTTGAGAAGTTTGCATGAGTATACTAAAATAGGTGAAATTTTGATGGAAGTTAAAGTGGACTGTTAATGGTGTGTTAGCTATCATGATATGTTAGGTGCATGCTTTTAGTGTGTTTAATGGTTATAAAAAGATGAATGATGATGTTGGATGTATATGCTATGTTTTGGTCATGTTAGGGTGTAGTATCAAAGTATGGATTGTAAATAAATTGATGCATTTAGATGATATATTAGATGATGTTGAGATGTTAAGTGCCAAAAAAATTGAAAGATAAAGTTTGTAAATAGATGAATAAAGCATTAGTGATGAAATGGATGATTTTATTTTTGTTTTAGCTTGGTTGTAATCAAAACTAGAAAAAAAAAAAAAAGTCAACTTAGAAAAATTTAGGTAGTTGAATGAATTCTAATGTTTGAATGATATTATATGATGATTTATGTTGAGTTAAAATGATATTCGAAATGAAAATGTAAATGGATAAATAAATGTATAATTATACTAGTATGTGGACCATTTGTGTTTTTGCATGTAATGAAGTGATTTTTTTTAATGTTTGAATGAGTTATACAATTTTTTGAAATGAATTGAGGTTGAATTGTGGTTGTGATGTTGTTGGTATACATTTGTTTTTGAAATTGAATTTTGTTAGTAGCTAAAAATTTAATATTTTGTTTCGAAATTTTATGGTGATGTGATTTTGACGTGATGAGTTGTTATTTATGATATGTATGTGTTGGTTGGATGTTGATGGAAGAGATTTTATGAGTAAAAACCAAATGAAATAACATTTTCGCATTAAAACCCCCTTATGACCGAATTTGAATTAAATAGAGGTCTAGGGGTATTTTCATCATTTTAAGCTTATTTATGTATTAAACAGATGATATTGGAATGATATGCGAGATAAATTGTGAAGTCGAAAAAATTTTCGAAAAGTAACACCTCTTGACCGAATAGTGACCCTAGGAGAACCTAGGGGTAATTTTGTCATTTCGCTTATGTTTATGTGTTATTTATATCGTGTTGAGATGATATGTGTCATGATTATGATTCCGAAAAAGGAAAATTCGAAACCCACCTCTTGGGGTTTAATGAAAATGTGGAAAATATGTTATTATGTAATAAAATTTTGAAAAGTGAAACCAACGGTAAAATGGTCCTTTGGTAGTGACCAAAAAGGAAGGTTTCGAAAGATTTCGAAAATGAAAATAAATGATGAAGTTTGATAGTTAAACGACTTTTAAAAATTTAATCGAAAACGAAAATTTTCGTAATTATTGAAAATATTGAGAATCTGAGTAAATCTGAACATTGGTAGGTGGGGACTGGAAGTTGGTATGCCAAGAGAGAAATATTAGCAGTACTGCACCATTCTAATTATATATCGATGTGGTTTATGGACTTTGAGAGACACCGAGTGTCCAGTCCAGAAATCGATATGAATGTGAAATTGAGATCCGACGAGCAGGCACCAAGTGTCCGCTATCAAAGGGAAATATGAAATCGTGATATGTGAAATGTAATTCGGCGGGTAGTCACCAAGTGACTGATGCTGAAGAACTTGACATGTCAATAGGGTGATTATAGCAGTATTGCGCCGTTATGCTTATAAATATGGATACCCAATTCGCAAACCTTGAGAGGCACCGAGTGTCCAGTCCTAGGATTTGTGTATTATATGAAACATGTTTCGACGGGTAATCACCAAGTGTCTGATGTCGGGGAATATGTGAAACCCGATTTCCAGTTCATTGTATCGTGTCAGTGTTTACAAAAGACACTAAATGCTATTAAATAAAATCATGCTGACATGTTTGAAAATGAAAACAATTGTATTTATGCGGGCAGTGAATGGAAATTTGAATTCCTTATAAATTTATCTGTTTCGAAAAATTGTGAAATAATGATTTACAGTTTGTATCTGAAAAGAATATTGAATGAAAATCGTGTAACTATATTGGAAATGATTTTTATGTATCTCATATACATAATTGTTGGTAATGTGTTTTCGATGCGAATTATTATAGAAATTGGCAGAAATCGAGTTGGTAAGTTTGAACACGTCTTTTATATATATGTGTGTGTGTATTTTTATTAATAAAGTTATTTTCTTACGAATTATTATGGTACTTAGAGAAAAGCGTAAAACGGGGTGTGTTACCTCATGAAATTTTTGTGAAATAAGGAAGTTAAAGTTATTGGTTTTATATGTGTCATTGTTAATAAATCGAATTATTTGTGAATTGAATGAAATCATGTAACTATGTTGGAAATGATTTTTATGTATCTCATATGCGTAATTGTTAGTAATGTGTTTTCGATGTGAATTATTATAGAAATTGGAATAAATCGAGTTGGTAAGTTTGAATACAGACTTATATATATGTGTGTGTGTTTTTACCAATAAAGTGATTTTCTTACAAATTATTATGGTACTTAGAGAAAAGCGTAAAACGGGGTGTGTTACCTCATGAAATTTTTGTGAAATAAGGAAGTTAAAGTTATTGGTTTTATATGTGTCATTGTTAGTAAATCGAATTATTTGTGAATTATGATGAGAGTTCGAGCATTTTGGAAATTTGGTTTTTGATGTGCTTGAAAACCAAATTCATATGTTTTATCTGTGCAATTATTAGTAAATGGATTTATTTACGAAATTTGATTAAGACTTGAGAATGCTGGAAATTCTATTTTGTAATATGAATTTTGTTGACGATATGAATAATGTAATGTATGAATACACCTGCTAAAAATAAATACCGAACGTGTTGGATTTACAACGCGTAAATTGAGATTTGGGCACCATAACTAAATATCGCCGATAAGACATTTGCCGCGCTTCTTGTGAGTCACATCTCTCCACATTTTGGCATTTAATTATTTTGGCATTAGGTATTTTGTTGAAGCGCATTGACACAGACATATATATATATATATATATATATATGAATATGTATTCTTGAGATTTTGTAAATAATAATGTATATAAATTGTCAAAAAGGCTTTTGGTTTGTAAAGTAATTTTGTAAATAAATTCTTATTTATCATTTAGCTAGTGTTTAATTTTGATTGATATGCTTTTTCTTAAATGTTGTATGTATAAATGTTTGTGTGGTGAAGTGATTTTGGAGTCGGACGGAGGGTCCAAAATGGAAGTTGAGAAATTGGATTATTTTTAGAACTGTTTCTCTTGAAATCTGCAGGTCTTTATAATTTTAGGATTTTCAGTAAAACAGAGAAAATTCTGCTGAATTTTTTATAAAATAAAATAAAATAATTATAGTGTATATATGTCAAATAATAACAAATAAACCGATTTAAGATGCATCATTCGACTCGAATTTCCATCCGAATGGAAATCGGATGGAGGGTATTATATATATATGTAAATTATAATTATAACTCACTTAATAGCGTGAATCTACTAAAAGGGTGATCACACAATATTAGAGAGGTGTAATTATCGACACTCATTTTTAAATCCCAAGTGGGTTTGGGACAAATGTAGTGCAAAAATCGCACCCTCACCCAAATCTACAAACCCATAATATATATATCAAATATAATACAATATATTTTTATGGAAAAAAAGATATGTGATTTATTTTGGAAAATGGTAATTTATCTAATTGTGAGAAATCATTGCAGTATTACTAATTATCTAAATTCTTATATTAAGAAATTACGATGATCATCTAATTGTGTTCTATTTTTTTTTTTTTTTTTTAAGAAATAAAATTGTGTTCTATTTGATTGTGGAGAAGCTAAGAAAACTTTTGTATTTTATTTTGTGTTTTATTTAAATGTATTAAAAACATTTATTTGTTAAGTAATGAATTTGATAGATTTTAAAATGAAATTTATGAATTTAAAGACCAACAACAAAGACCACCCTACTTTCATAGATTTCATACAAAATTTTGATAAAACCTATGTGAAATCCCTAAACTGTATCAAAATCTATCATTTAGGGGGGAAAAAAATGAAAACCACTAAACTCTAACAAATTCTAGATTAAATACACTCATCTAAGTTCGAGATTTATTATATTGGAGTTGGCAGTTGGAACTCAAACCCAGTAACGGATTTAAATTTTTTAATTTTAAGATTTATGATGTTGAAATGTAAACTTTATCGGATTTATTATGTTAAAACATATACACTAGAATATTGTTGACGTCCGGAAACGGTCAACCAGAGATTTTGGGGCCCAGACGGCGAACTTGGTAATTAATAGTTGGTTGTACTGTGCGAAAGGGGTAGTAAATGGTTAATTAATGAAGTTCTAGATTGGTGATAATACGTTCGAATAAAGGAATGTCGGGTTCTGGTAGTTGGTCAGATTTAATGAGAAGATAAGAGAAAGAGTCAGTGAAAGAAAGAAGAAACACCAGGATTTTTACGTGGTTCGGTGACTGCACCTACATCCACGGTCACTCTGGAGTAATTCCGGCAGAGTGACAGTTCTTTAGTATGTTCAGCTTGTTTGTACAGTAAAAATGTCTCCCTTTTTTATAGAGGAAGAGAGCTCACAATAAAAAATACAAAAGAAAGCAGTGCAAGTCACTGGCAACGGTTAGTTTCAACTAACCCTGACACTGACATGCTGCATTAATTACACCTGCAGAAGTCCTTACTTCATTTAATGTTTCTGGGTAATTGTGTAAACAGTTTCCGGCGGGAAATCATGGGAGTTGGTAATTCTGACAGCTTGCTGCACACGGTTTCTCATGAGTAGACTTTCTGGTCAGCCAGATGTATGTTGGAGAGGAGGTGAGGTGGTCTGGAGTTCTTAGCGAGCTCACGATCTGCGCGACCTCGCGAACTCCGCGAGCTAAAGTCATGAGCAGGGAGCATTCTGAGACCTGTTGCGAGCCCGCGACCTGGGTGGCTTCATGGGTCGAGCCTGCAATGTCTGGTTCCATCCTTGGGTGCTTTGGGCCCTTACTCCTTCTGTTTGAAATAGAGTAGACCTCTTGGGCCCATTTGAGTCCAACCAGAAAATGGGTATATCAAATATAAAATTTAATTGTATTGTGTTTTGTTGTTACTGTTAGGATTTCAAAATGATTTAAATTTTGGATATTTGGTTATATTTTAGGATATTATTTAATTGTAAATTGATTTTAAAAATTATTTATAAAATTCCACAAGTTACGTGTGGATTTAATTGAAATTTGTAGGTGCAATTGTGGACGCAAAAGAATTTTATGAAGTCTAATATGAATTTCAACTTACCTATTTGAACTTAGTCTTCATTATCACTTATAATATAGATACATGATAAATATCGAATACATACTAGATATTTTTATTATATAATATATATAATGAATTATTTTAAATAAAAAAAAAGAAAAGATTAAAATTTATTTATCTTTTAGTTTTGATATCATATTATTAATCCATAAATTTCAAAAATTTAAGATTATAAAATAGCATTCAATTACAATACATATAATATATAAGATTGAGGGGATGAAATATACGATATATTAACCGGTATCATCAATGCAACTGGAAGTAACACCCAATGCCCAACAGCCAACGGCGTTTGTAGACCCTAGATGGTACTTACAAAACAATTAAAGAGATTATTTATTGTCTTGCGATTGAAGGTACTCAACATGTACAGATGATAATTGACATTGCCTGATGGTAGGCCCACTGTGGCCACGAATACGTCCCACAGGAAGGAATGATCAATAAGAACGCCACCTTCATTCCCGTGGTCAACGGAAACACTGGCAAATCCAACAACTTCTTTGGAGAATAATCTACACGCTTTTTGTCCACCTGTCCCCTGATGGTAAACTCGAGCGTTTTCACCTCGATACAAATCAGTAGGGCTGGTTTATGAGTTGTTGCTTGCTCTGACTTGACTTAGTGTTTTTTTTATGGAACTTTTGAGTGCGACTGTGACATGCTTTATAGGATGTGGAAGCATATATAAGTTGAGAATTAATTTCCCCTTTCGAAAAAAACAAAAAGTTGAGAACTGATTTCAAGTCTCTATTGTTCACTTTTAAATTAAAATGGGAACCAACACTATCTAATCAAATTTTAAACTCTGCACGTCCACGCAGAAAGAAAGGGTCTTGTACTCTTGTTGTCCATAAGGACTAGCCAATAGTCTCAAGCACGACATTCTCCATCACCAAATTCAACGGCTTCCCAGCTGTGATCCACTCGTCGCCGGCCCATTATTCAACTACACGCATCAGCGTTAATAGCTTATAGCAGCAAATTATGATGCAATTGATGACATGCATACATATACATATATGGGTGGAACTGGGAAACTAAAATTGGGGGCGCCCTATATACCTAATAAATTATCTATAATATGTATGACACTAAAGTATACAATATGAATGATTATAAAGTAATATGAATTTTCAAAATTTAGAGTTACAATTACAAAACATCTCAAATGAACACGTGTTAATGATCCCTCTCATATAAGGTAAAGGATAAAATTAAGAATTACACCTCATAACCCTAATAAAATATTCAGCCTTTTGTGTTGTATCCCATACAATTTCAAATCCTCCATTTACAAGCTCAAAATAATTAATCCCGGGAAACCAACCGATGCTGGGATGTAGGAAAAAAAAAAAGGTAAATTAAAATAAAAAGAAAGAAATTACACACTTTAGAAATTGTCTATAGATAAAATTATGAAAATTCAATCAAAATCAATTGCTTCATTATTAGTACAGAGGAAGTGACATGAGTGTGTCATGTCTACAAAATAAGTGTGAATTAATAATGTTTAGTTTAATTTACTGGAAAGTGAGATTCCAAATATAACCACATTAAATTACCATCAGAATAAAACACATGTTTTTAAATACTTATTTTATTAGAAAAATTATCGTTTATAATATTAGAATAACCTATTTTGAACAGAATCCATATTTATCTAAAACACTATAACTATTTATATCCTTTTTTTTTCCCTTAAAAGCTCCCTCCACAAGCTTTCCCGGTATCATTAATTACATCATAATTCGTAGGAATTAATGATTACAACTTTTAAATTATTTTTTTCTTGATAAAATTAACATCGACTCAAACTTCAATCTAATCTGCGCTTAACAAGGGAAGGAGTTTTCTAGCCTCGGTTCTGCAATTATCTATCTTTCCTAACTAATTTTTAAATAATTTTGTAGAATACCAACCTCTCTTGCTTAAATTTAATTTGATTTTTCTCTCTCCATTGGAGGTTAAGGTCAACAGCTTTTATAATTAAATTTTAATAATGAAAACCGTCTAACCGGACATGTTTGCAGGACATAAAGGCTAAAGCTATATAGAGCCCTCAAAATCCTTAAAACAGCATCCCAGTTCAACTCTTTCAACCACAGAGTTAGCAAAACAAACAGGTCTGTCTTCATTGGGGTTGAGATGGCAGTTTTAAAAACATTGTTGATGATAATTTTTTTCACTGCAATTGCATTTCATCACAATGCCGTTAATGCCACTATTTCCAAGAGCATGTATATTAACTGGGGTGCACATCATTCTGCAATCACGGGTGACGACCTTCAACTTGTGTTGGATCAAAGTTCAGGTTTGCTCCATCAGCTTATCTCCTACTCTTGTTATCTTTTTCTAATAAATTGCATAGAAGGCAAACAAATCAATTAATTAAAATCATTCCTCTTTGCCCGTTGAAACAATTATGTCGCCTTTGGTTTCCAGGATCTGGAGCTCAATCAAAGAGATCATTCTTATTTGGAAGCATTGAAATGCTAATCAAATTAGTACCTGGGAACTCCGCTGGAACAGTCACAGCCTATTATGTAAGAGCATTTATTTAAGGAACACCAGGATTTATTTAAGGAACACCAGGTCTTATCAAATGTGAATATTGCTTCTTATCTTTGTTGATAAGGCTTTTGACACAAATTACCATCATAACATACTAAAAAACTTCTCTCGATAACCAATATCAAATGATGAAGTTTCGATATGTAGGCCTATATCAACATCTCAGGAATAGTCAGGATCACACCAAAAAAGAAGAAGAAGAAGATGATGATGATAACAATCATAATATATTATTATTATTATTATTATTATTATAAATGCTAATTCTCCATTATCGTATCTGTGTAGGTCTCCTCTACTGGCAGCAACCATGATGAAATTGACTTCGAGTTCCTAGGAAACATTTCCGGACAACCATATATCATCCACACAAATATCTATACTCAAGGAAACGGAAGCAAAGAGCAGCAATTCTACCCTTGGTTTGACCCAACTGCTGATTTCCACAACTACACCATACATTGGAATCCAACAGAAGTTGTGTAAGTTGACTCCCAAAGCACCTATCTTCTTTTCTTCTAAAACATCATTACTTGAATCTTTCTCACAGCAGGACAATTTAACCAACGAAACAAAAAATAATATAATACATACATATATTCTATACACCACATTAATTACCTTTTTCATTCACCCAGCAAATTGCGAACAGTTCACTTAGCAACAGAAATTCAACTTTGTATCATTCATCGACACTTATCGTCGTCTTCCCACTTATTTAACCATTATAATCCAACTCATTCTCTAATATTCAACCGAACAAGGAGCAGCATTATAGCTAAATCATCAATTTGTCAATGCAATTTCAGGTGGTATGTCGACAGTCTGCCAATTCGTGTTTTCAGGAACTATGAGAAAGAAGGGATTGCTTATCCTAACAAGCAGGGAATGAGGACATACACCAGCTTATGGAATGCCGATAACTGGGCAACTAGAGGTGGACTTGTTAAGATAGACTGGAACAGTGCACCGTTCGTAGCGAGATTACGCAGATTCAGGCCAAGAGCTTGCAAGTGGGATGGACCGGTCAGCACTAGTCAATGTGCTGCTGAAACCCCAGCCAACTGGTGGACCTCCCCATTGCACAGCCGTTTGAGTGATGCCAAGATGGGTCAGTTGAAGTGGGTTAGAGATAACTACCTGATCTATGACTACTGCAAAGACACTAAAAGGTTCAATGGACAACTACCTCCTGAATGTTTCCAGGAACAGTACTAATTAACATGAAGGAACCCCTGTTGATTTCTCACGACAGAAACATTTGGGCAACCCCATCATTCTCTCTCTCTCTCTCTTTTTTTTTTTTTTTCTCTGGGCGATCAATTCTGATATGGCTTTTCTTGTTTCAATCATTTTGATTAAATTCTTTTTCTTTATCGCCAATTGTACCAAATTGTATACTTCAGTTTTCATTGAATGAGATGATTTTGTTTGAGCATCCAACCCACGAAATACTAGGATAAACTCGTAGCATAGCAAATCTACAAAAAGAAAAATAAGCGCACACACGCCGCAAGTGCTTTTGCATTTTCTTAACAAGGATAAAACACAAGAATAACAGATTCTTAATTCAATCCTATAAAGGAATGAAATTGTGACGTTGAGTTTAGAGGTAACATATTTACTTGAGCCTTAGTTGACTTGCAGTCTAGATACTATTATTAGACACAACAATTTATATGAAATATATATTTAGACTCTATCAAAATCTATCATTTAAAAAAATCTACTAAATTCCAATGAATTTTAGATTAAATACATTTACCTTAGTTTGAGATTTATTATGTTGGAGTTGGAAGTTGAAACTCAAACTTGGTAATGGATATTTAACTTTTTTATTTAAGATTTATTGGAATGTAAACTTTATAAGATTTATTATGTTGAAACATATTTGTTGGAATATAAAGTTTAATTGTATTGTGTTTTATTATTGTTGTTAGGAGTTCAAAATGGTTTAAATTTTGATTATTCCGTTTTATCTTAGGATATTATTTAATCATAAATTGATTTTAAAAAGGAAATCTTTCACTTTAATTCCTGATTTTTAGTGAAATATTAATTTTTCACTCACTAATACGTTTTTATTAGTTCCTGTCATCTCTAACATTTTAAAAACTTATCAAATTGATCTCTCTAATTAAAAAAAAAAATCAACAATCAAGTAGTCAGTCATCACAGAATATATAGAATAACTTAATTAAATACCCTTGATCATTTTATTTTTATTTATTTAAATAAAAATTGAAAAAAAAAAAGAAAACTAAAAAAATCTCAAACAAAAACTTTAAAAATTAAAAAGATTAAAATTTTAAAAAAAAAATAAAAAAGTTGAAATTTCTATCATCCATTACCATTATGGACCGTACATATCATTGTGTAAACAAATTTAAAAAATTAAATTTAAAACTATGTAGGAAATTGTTTATACTTGACATGAACAAATCACTTGTGCTGTCATTCTGGATGAATTTTAAGATTAATAAATAGCAAATGATACTTTCAAGAGTTCACACCAAAAAGGGGAGGCTTAGTTTATATTTGTTTTGTTCTAACTGTTATTTTGAAAAAATAAAATATATTATGCAAGAACTTGGTCAGGGCAGAGTTCTAAAACCATATAATTAATAAAAAAATATGTAATTATAGTAAACTATGCATAAATTTAGTTCACGTAATTAACGCATAAAAGAATTACTTTCACCTGTTAAATGTAGAAGAGAAGTACATGCAATAACTGGGTTATAAATTAAAAAGAAAAAAACAAACAGTAGTAAGCCCAGAGGAGGCAGACAGCCAGACACCAAAGTACTCTTTGCTTCATCCCCATACACATGCACTACGTACGCCAAGGCTCTCCATAATAAATAGTGAATATGACACCCCAAACAAAATGTAGGCAATTATAGGCGGCAATAGCTGGAATTAAGGAATATCTACTTGATCTGAACCCACATGCCAACACTTGGGACGCCCTTGTAGACGACGTAAAGAAGATAATAACCAGGAGGAGCAACTTTACCAGATGGCGGAGCCACAGCCACAATGCTATGGGTTCCTGGCCAGACATTATTTTTCACTTCGGCCACACCTAACATAAGGAGCCTTTGATTCATGGAGATACCGTGTGTGGTGAAGGCGGGTGCATACATTGTAACCTTAACAAGAGTCTTCTCTAGACCTGGCTCATTTGATCTGACATTGACGATGAATCTGTTGCCATAGCTGATAACCTTATCAGAGGTATCCACTACGATTTCCTGTTTTAGAGTAGCCAATGCTGGATCCAAATAAGGAGGAGAGAACTTCTCGACCCTCAGCTCAGTGGGGTATTTGACATCATATAAATATCCGTTATTAGTGTTGCTACCTGCTATAAGAACTTTTCCATCTGGCAGCAAGACAGATGACGAATGATACATTCTTGGAATGGTTGCAGCAGCTAATTCCTGAAATCTAGTACCCCTTTTTGCTTTGGTCTTATATAAAACTGGTACAAAATTGGGTTCCTCAGCATCACCCCATGCTGACGTACCTGTTTTTGCACCATTAATCATTAAAACATCTCCAGTTGGAAGAATTGTCATGTCTCCCATTACGCGCGGTGATGGCATCACTTCCCTCTTCCAAAATGCATTTTTCTTGGTAATGGTAATTCTTCCGCAGTCTTTCAATGCTGGGAGGAGTTGCTTTTTAGTCTCTGCGTAATAGAAAGCATCCCATCGTGCTCCACCACAAACCAGAACTTCAGCGGGGATTTGTGGAGCGTTTTGGACATAAAGTTTTATTGGGAGAAGCACGGACATTCCTGATGCAGGGTAGTTGCGGGCGCCACCAGGGAGAACAGGGAGCTCACGAACAACTCTATTAGTAGCTGGGTCAAACAAGATGGACCGGTTGTTTGCAAAAATGAAGAGGCTGCCATCAGTTGAGAGGTGAACAAATGGGTATAAATTGTTTTCCAATTTGAAGAAATTATTTTGTCCTAATTGGAGGTTATCGCTGGTGTCTCTGAGGAAGGGGAGGAAGGTAGCTTTCTTGTTATTGGGTTTTCCTTCTCGTGGAATGTATTCCCAGCTGAAAGCATCACGGCCACCAAGCACGATGAAGTTACCATCTGGTAATGTTACTTGTGTTGCGTACCATCTAGGCTCTGCAAGAGCTGATGGGTTTTCCTCCCAGTCGCAGTCTTTGCAAGTGCCCAGATATCTCACAGTGTTTGCACCTGCTCTGAAACCTCCGGTGCTAACCAGGTTTCCTTCCACTGTCAGGCCGCCTGATGAGCACCATGTATCTGTTTCAATCTGTTATATTTATAGAAAGTTAGCAAAGACAGACACAGGTAAATATTTTTTTGGGATATTATCAAGATACCTTGAAAATAGAATTAACATGAAATCACCTCTTCTATGTTAAAAGATGGAATTCAGTGATATTATTTTCCATTTTAAGAGGTTTTTCAGATTTTTTTTCATATTTTTTAATGCAAAAGTCACTCAAAACAATTTCGTTTGCTTGTGATCAAAGAGATGTAAAATTAACGAACCTTGAGTGCACTCAATTCTGAGGTTTCAATGTCAAATAGTACGGAATGGCACCAACAGTCTTGTATTTTGTTCACGGGATCGACCATATGACAAGGCATCTTCTGAGGAGGCAATGGAAATTTTGACACTCTCCAGATCGTGGCATCGTACATTAAAACCTTATTAATTTTTGGAAGCAAAATTGCATGCATAGCTGAGACACCAGAATTTTGAGATACCAGATCCCATTTCCCAGTATAGTTAGTTGCAATCCCTACGTTCTGGCCGCCCACAGGCTTATCGTTTTGTGCGCTTCCGGAAACTAAAAAGAGAGGAAGAATACAAAGGACTTTGATGAACATGGCTGCCATTATAGGATGGCTTTATTTCTGCTAACACCCCTTGTGTTGGCAGAAGCCTTTTTTTGACTTCTGAAGCTCTCTGGCTTCGTCTCTCATTCGCTCTCCTCGTCTCTCCATGAATTTAAGGATTCTACGGTTGGTTGAAGAATGTTCTAAATTAGAGTTTTGTTCCTCTTTTTCAGGCAACTTATTGGGTGGTGGCGGTTCGAAGGAAAAATATGACATGGCCGGTGAAATATTGAAGGATTTCGCTTTGACCAGAATGCAGGTTCTTTTTTATGGTTCTAATAAATTGTTTTTCAGGTTTTCCTTTACATATATATCCGTTCAGATATTTCCCTTTTTTTGGAGGGAAAAAACCATTTTAGGATTTGTTGGAAAATATTTATTTATCCAATATTATAAATTAGTTATTTAGATTGATAATATGCATCTTTTAGGGTATATCTAATACTTAAAAACCTGCTGTGATATATATCTACTTTAAAGCAAAACCTATTTATATACTTTTACCCAAAACCAAAAGAAAAAATTTGTTTATACCCACTTTTTTTAAAATTTTTTTTAACCTCCTCAACAAATTATTTTCATCCTATACCCAAGTTTATCAAAATACCCTCAATTAAAAAAAAAAAAAAACAAATTTTTAAATCAACTTAAAAACCAATACCAGTTTTACATGGACTTAAAAACCTGTACAACCCAATTGTCATCTTCAAGCTTTATTTCACTGAAACCCCCCATTTTCAAGTCAAATCCAATCAAGCCTAACCAAATCTAACTCTAAACATCAATATCTAACATCCAAAACTCAAAAAATCACAAAAAACTTAAAAAAATTCCAACAAAACTCAAACAGTCAACAAAGGAAACCATAGATCTCATACTATGAACAATAGAGGAGGAGAATAAGGTATACAGGGACAATTGGATAATTTTGGTATCGACTGCAATTAATTTGTTTGAAGGGTTAAAAACAAATTTTCGTTTTTTATTATCGTCATTTTTTGTAATTTCCACACACACATATATACATATATATTTTTTAAAAAAAAAAAAAATATCATTAAGCAGCAATATTTGAAGCAATTACATAGAAAATAAAAGGAGGACTATCATCCCACTCCCTGAAACCTGACATAAAACCACTAGCTTTAGCTAAACTATGACAGATCTCCTAAGCCACATAAAATTCAAATTGACTATATCAGAAGCTAAACATAAACAATCCTCAATAATTAAGCCACAACCAGAATTATCATGCAATGGTTTTTGAAGAGCTTGGAACGGAACACATTGTGGGCATCCATTTCAATTATAACATTGTGTAAATGTTTACTCTTGATCCAACTGCGAGCTTCCCTAACTCCCATTGTCTCCGCCACCTTAGGTTCAACCCGACCACCACAAGAGCAGCCACAAAACATCCATAAGCATTTCTCATGATCATACTAAAACCTATCTTATTCCCATTGCTGAATATTGCAACATCAACATTTAACTTGAAGTATCCTT
The DNA here is from genome assembly GCA_019925255.1 of Litchi chinensis. NCBI lineage: Eukaryota > Viridiplantae > Streptophyta > Magnoliopsida > Sapindales > Sapindaceae > Litchi > Litchi chinensis. The sequence continues at coordinate 49,210,943 of CM034461.1, read as the reverse complement.
GAGGAAGTTTAATCCAGCAAGCAGCACCACTATCAATGCCACCATACTTCGAACCAGTCATCTCAAGCTTACACTGAGCTTCTTTCCATTGAAAGTACTGAGCTCCTGCAAAATTCACCACCTGCTTGTAGTATATTGCCGAGCATTCCAAACCAAGTCATTTCTGCACCTCTTAAGAGCCCAACTATATCACTCTTTTATCTGATTAATTCAAATATGGCTTCTTTTGTTTCAATCATTTTTAATAAATTCTTTTTCTTCATCTCCAATTGTACCAAATTGTACTTTTGTACTTCAATTCTCATGGAATGAGATGATTTTGTTCAAGCATCCAAGCCACGACATGCTCGGATAAACTAGTCCCATAGCAAATCTACCAAAAGAAAATTAAGCACACACACGCCGCAAGTGCTTTTGATTCTCTTAACAATGACAAAACACAAGATAACAGATTCTTAATTCAATCCTACAAAAGGAATGAAATTGTGATGTTGATTTTGAGGTAAGTTAGTGACTACAATTATATATATATATTTATTTTAAGTTGTACGAGACACCAGGCAACACATGAATTTATACAAACAAAACTATTAAATACAACAACAGTGTGTTATGTTCCAGTTTCCAAAAAAAAAAAAAAAACAGTGTGTTATGTTCCTTATGCACTGAACATCATCAAGAAAACAACACAAACGAATCACAAAAGAAGAAACAGATCTAAGAAGAAATACAAAGCCAGACACCGAAAACAATAAATCCAGTACCCAGTAAGGAAAGGCCGAGGCGGGTCTCCTCCCCCAATAGGATCCCAAACAAGGCGGTAGCAGCAAAGGTCGTGGCGTTGGTGATAGGGACAGCAAGCGAGATCGGGGTGTGACCGAGAATGGCGAAGAAGGTGGCAGAGGCGGAGAGGCTGAGCAAGAAAGGGACCGAGTATTGCCAGATTAGGAGGAGACGGAACCAGCTTTTCAGACAAGTGAAGAGTTTGTGGTGGAGGAGGATTTTTTGTGGGTTCGGTGGAGAGGAGGATGAAGATGAGCTCTTCATTGATTGATCCCAGATGAGGGCTCCGCGTCGCATGAGTGCGTTAGTGGCCCCCCAAACTAGGCCCACTGCCACCATCTTCTCTACGTCGCCCATCATCGCTCTCTGATCGACTAATTTCTCTGATTCACGAGTTCGCACCCTTACTCCGGAATCCGGGACTTCTAACACGCCCAACAGTTTCTTCTATAAAACTACGCCGTTTGGAACACAGAATTCGACGCACCAAGATATGTGTACGTCCATTATCCCTTTTTTTTGGGTTAGAGAGTGATGTTCATTATCATTTTAGTCCCTTATTGTTTTCAAATTATCATTATTTTGTTTCCTAACAGTTGGTCCGAACTGAAAATTTTAAAAATTAGGGTAAACAACCATAATCTTCCAATATATCCAAGTATAAAATTTTATTGAATTTAAATATAAAAATAACTAAAATTGCAATTATTATCGTTGAAAAGTTTTCTTTCTCCTCATAATAGGTTTAATTACCACTTTGTTTTTGTTATATAACCAGCAAATCTAAAAGGTCTTTGACGGTTTTCTTTTTGTTATATAAGATAAATATCTTTCACTTGAGATTGCATTGTTCATGAAATTATAAGAAAGAGATGTTAGTGGTAGACAACTTTGTCAACGTAATGATTCTATGAATGATGTTGGCTTTAATGTAGTTTTAAAAAAGGGTTTGGTTTGATTATCCTACCCAACTATTAATATTGTCTATAAATAGTAGTCATTTGATTAACTTTAATAGTTACTCTTACAACCAATTCAAGAATGATAATTTTTGGATAATATTAGTAGTTGAATAAGGTAGTAAACCCCTAAAAATATAGTATTAATATATACCCCAAGACACGAGTTGACACTTCGAAAATTGTGAGTGAACATATAAATAATCAATAAATGAATTCATTTGTTACTGATTTTTTTTTTTTAATTTTTCTTGTATTTGTTCATTAGTTGGTTGTGAGTAACTAAAGTCCTAAGACAAAGATTAATCTTTCAATAAAAGCAATATAAGTCACTTTCTTGAAATAAATTGTATATTTAATGTTATTTTATTCAAACTATATTTATAGGTCCCTTTCATTTAAGTCTCTCACTCCTCCATTAAAAATAATTTTTAGTGGTTTGAACATTAGTATAGTGATAAGCTACTGTCCATCATAACCTTCTCAAGATCATGAGTTTTACACCATATTTCCCCATAGTTTGTGGGTTTGTCTCCCATCCACTATGAGTTGTCCCTCTCGCTCAATGTAGATTGCTTCCTTTCGCTTTAAAATTGTTTCCCAAGCTATGCTATCAAAATCTGATCCCACTTGATTTCGACTGTCCTTTGGACTAGTACCAGTACTAAAAAAATATAATATATATATTTTTTTATAATTTTCCTATTTTGAGTTTTCTTGTCCTTATTTTCTAAGGCCATTTATAGATAATAAAGATATGCAAAAGCATGGATTACTAACGTAATATACTAGCGTATTATTTCATAGTTTAAGTGATTAATACAATTTCTCTTCCCGTCTATAAAAAGGATTTAGTCGTACTATGTATATTCACTATGTGTTGGGAGCTTTCTCTCTTTATTACGAAAATAAATATCTTCCGATGTGTGAATAGATTCTCGGACTGCGTGTTAATTTGAGTGCTTATAATAAATGTTGTTAATTATTCAAAAGAACTTAGAGGGATGAATAGGTTTTTATCAATTTTGTTCTCCAAATAAAAACGAATTAAGGGTTAACTGCTGAAGCATACTCATTTATAGCGTAAATGCGATCAAAATGATTTTTATTTTTTCAACATTTGTTAACGGTTGACTTTAACGAGTGAATGGTAGAAACACCATTTTATTTAAAACGAAATTATTCATAATAATTCCCTTTTAAGTAGAAAACAAAAACAACAACCAAAATGCGAGATTTTGACTACTTTAAGTTGAAAGTATAATTGTTTTTGAAAGATTATTTTTAAAATTTTCTCCAAAATTAAAATGATTCGAAGCTATAATAATATCATACAGGCCATATATTATCCACAATAATTAGGACAAAACGGAGCAATCACTCACCTGCCACCAAATGGCCATTATTTCAACCAATCACGGCCTCGTTATACTGTTCGATACATATTCCATGTCCATGCGCTTATGGTCCACGTCAATTTGGGGACAATGACCATTCTTTCTCCATGTCCTGACATTTTATGTGATAATTATTTTCATTTTTCTTCTTGATGATTGATGAATCGTCATTTTCTTTTTCATTATTATTTGAGAAATCATAAAAAAAAAAAAAAACCCTTACTTGTTAAAAAAATGGTCTTCTAAAATATGATAGTTTGGAGTTTTTTGACGTTTTTGTAAACAAAAAAGAGAAAAATTATGATTCATCAATCGTTAGTTAGGAAAATGCAAACAAATTTTTTATGCGAACAACTTCTGTTCTACGTTTTCTTTAAGTTGATATTGGATGAGTTACATAGGTTGAATCGAAATCAATCGCTATATGTGGTCAGAAATCTATTTTCACAACGAGAGATAATTACACCCAAAATAATGAGAAAAAACTACCCACACACCGGGATATAGTTAGGATGCTATGTCAGAGTAGGCTAGAAAAATTTTTCTTAATTGAATCTAGTTACATGATTAAATTTCTTGAATGTATTTTAAATTTTATTAATTCACAAATAAAACTACACTAACCAAGAAGAGCATAATAAATCTTAATCATCATCATATATATTTCAAAATAATTACATTAACTAAAGAAAGACAATCATATACATAAATGATAAATAATAATCTAAGTCATAAAAGCACCAAAAATTGTAAAAAAGTAAACAATATAATAATCATAATTTACACAGCAAGAATCCTATAAGACAATCAATCATAGGTCCATTCGCAATCAATATAAGTAGGGTAATATTAAAAGTTGAAATTTAACTTTAAGCTTCGTATAGTATAACTTATTCAAGTAGATCTTTTAGAAATAGATCTTTGGGAAGAAAGTTATTGATTGTTTGGTTGTCAATTAAAAAAACTCTTTTAAATTATAAACTGCTTGATTAAATTATTTTTAAAGCACTTTTAAATTATTAATTTACCAAAAATGGTATAAGAAAGAGGAGTAATATATTTATTCTAAGAATGTAATAGCTTCAACCTCAACCATAAAAAAATAATTAATCAACAACCAATAATTATTTGATGTAAGTATATATCAATGAACCAATAACGAAACCAATTACATTATATATATAAAATAAATATAACATATAATATTCATAACAATAAAGATAAAAAAATACAATAAAAATACACAAAAATAGAAAACTTATTAGTTAAAGAGAAATTCTCAAAAGTTTTTTATGAAAAAAAAATGAATGAAAATGAATATTATGTGTTTATATTTATAAATGAAGTGTAATAGGGTTATAAAGATTTAATAAAATAAAATAGGGGTATAGTAGACATTTTGGTCTTTTAAAAAAAAAAACTCAAAAAGATCTACTTTGATAAGCTCAAATTTGGGCTTCTAAGTATACTTTTTTCAGTTTTTTTAATTCCTTAAAACTCTATTTGGGTGTCAACCTAACGACATAAAAAAAATGAAGTAGAGCTTTTAACATTAAAAAAGTATTTTTGGCTAGTAAATAGGTTGTACCAAACGTACACTAAATTAATTTGATAATCAGAGAGCAAATGAAATAAATATGCATCGTTTTCACAATGGATCATATTTAATTTACATCCAAGAAGGTTTTCATAAACAAGGCATTATGAAGTTAAAGTTTTATTCACTCTAAATTGCACTTAGCTTTTGTACCATTACATTATAATTTTGAAATAAAATTGACCCAAAAAGTACTTTCAACATAAAGTATTCAAATAAATATAATTTACAAAGGTATACTAAATTTATTTCAAAAAAAATAAAATATACTAAATTGGAAAACCAATTTTTGAACGCAAGTAAATGAAAAAGATATTTTAGTGAACTCTTATAACTGTAATTTTATAATTATTTAAAAATATTTTCGATGTTTAATCACCTGTCTTTAATTAATTGAGTAAATCTATTACCATGATCATTTGGTTTTAAGAAAAAAATATAAGAGATTTTAGTACATTTAATAAAATATAATTTTAAATTTCATAACAATCTTCTAAGGAGTTTTTTTTTTTTTTTTAATTCAAGTTTGGCCAGGTAGATTTGAAGTTACCCTAGCCCCATGAGAAGCTTCATTTCTACCCACACATAAGCTTCAAAATTGCTTTTACGTTAAAACATGAACCCCACCATTAAGATGGATCGAAATGTATACAATCATACATGCTAGGAACAAATGTGGAGTCTACCTTAGCCCATTAGAGCTTTGTTCCTGCCTGCACATAGGCTTGTACATCGTGCTTAGTAGAACTTGAATCCTACCATTAAAATGGATAAAAAATGTGTACAATCACTTTTGCTAAGAAGTTATATATCACATCTACTACCAATTACAAGAAGTTTATGTTAACTTAGCTATGTTAAAAATTAAATATATACATTAAAAAATCACATTTATCTATTGATGCTTTGAACAAACAGATATACATTCAAATTAATGTTAAGAATTGCGTTCTATGTAAATTTTAGGTGAATTCAAATCTTGTGTAATTGTACATTAATTATAATATCATTTATCATAAAAATTATAGATCCAAAATTTAATTTTAACATGCGGAATTAGAAAAATGTTGTACCAACATAATCATTCGCACCTTTTAAGTCAATAAAGCAAGAATTACAATTTGAGAATATTTTTATTTATGTTTCTATACAGTATTTAAAGCTTAATATTAGTTTCTTAAAACCATAAATCCCATTTCTAAAACTTTCTATGAAGTAAACATATTGTCATATGATTTTAAATATTCTCCTCTTGTTTATTGATCGAGGACTAAATTTTAGTTTGGGTTTATTCACTCATTCGTTTTTCAAATGTCACTTATAATGCAATGACTTGCTCGAATTTAAGGTATTTTCATATTGAATGAATTCTGTCTATCATCAAGTCAAATTAATTGATGTATATTGTTTGTTTTAATAATTATTTGTTAAACCATTCTAATACTAGATGTGCTAAGAGTAATTATTGATATATAAAACTTTAAAAAATAGTGATGCTTTATATTATAAAAGAACAAAATTTAATTTTAATATAAGTTTACATCAAGAATTAGGAATGTCTATTCAATTTTAATTATTATTATAATTATTTTTGGAAAAATTTCCAAAACCCCCTCTGGTTTTAGGAACTACTAGTAATCTTTTGTTTTTTCATAATAAACCAGATGCCTCTCTAATATTTTTTGCAATACCAAAAATATTCTTCAAACTATTAATTCTAACGGTTAACGTTAGAGAACATTTGAAATTATAAATTCACCCCTATTAAAAAAAATTAAAAAGGTGGAGAGATCACACCGAGAATCTTAAAAGATGAATAGTGGAGATCGAATCTCCACTCATATCCTCTAGATATCTTTGTAGATAAAGATTATGGTGGTTGGATGTCATTAAAATGTAAACCTAATTTAATGTGTCAACAAAACATTGCAGATTCGATTTCGATCATCCACTCAAAAAGCCATCAAGATTTCGAATATAATGGGAACAAATGCAGCTTAAATCTACCCAGCTTAGTGATGGCACAATGGAGACTATCATTGTAAAGAGTTGGAAGACCCACTTGGGTCTTAAACTTGTTGTCAATGAAAACTTAGATTTGGGTCTCTATTCGACTAGTCTTCATCACTATCGTGGTGTTCAATCGACAAATATCAATTGTTTTCTCTTGCATTGACTTATCATCTTCGCATCATCCACAACCATCATTCGCCATTACTTTCACCATTCCTACATCTCCCTTCCTAACCAAACATAAACAGAAATACCATTTCTTCTTTATTAAGAACCCACCACCTCAAAACCGAAATAGAAAAAATTCTCAACACATTACCATTTCTTCTTTACCCAAAGCCCATCACCTCAAAAACAAAAAAGACAAATATTAATCTCATATAGAGATGACGATTAAGTTGGGCCTCTATCAATGATGAAAACCTGGATACATACATTTTTTTAATTTATTTTAGGTTTTTTAACAAAATACAAAATTATCCATGATTAAATAGATGGAGACTGACAGGCATCCAAAATGAATGCTGTTTTGGGTACTTCAAAAAATATACAGGAGGTATTTGGTCCATTTAAAAATAACAAAAATAATTAATAATTTCCCAAACTTTATAGAGGCTTTTGGAATTTTCCTTCATTTTTAAAACTACAAGAGAGTCCACTGGAATGAATTAAAGCACGGAATAAAGTGGGTAGGTTGAGGAACCGCAACATCTACCAAGAAACAATAACTTTACAACAAATACCCTTCAAAAATATGTAATTGCGAACTAGTGGCGAAGTTTGAATTGATTTTTTTTTTTTTTTTTTTTTTCTTTGACGATATGGGTTGGTTGTGTAAAATATATTTATGAATAATGAAAAACAATTGTTACTTAAGCGGTAAAACACGACGTATTTATGTTTTTTTTTTTTTTTTTTACCATTTTCAAAATAAATCATCATTGTTTCTCTTTAGACAACTATTTTGTTTTTCATTTTTCAAATAATATAAGATATATTATATTATGTTCAGTTTTTAATTAAATTCTATTAAACTTATCATATTTAAAAAATATTATTTTAATAACAACAAGTTTCCCGTAATTAAGACAAACCTTTATGATATAACAAATATCGATCTAGAGCATTTTCAATATTTTCATGAATTATAATTTAAAAAAGTATCATGTTATTACTGTCAAGGGATTTACTTCATATATGACATAAATATCATTTGATAAATAATTAAATTAAAAATTTATTTTCCAATGCTTATATACTCCCATTTAATGATTCTATATATTTTCATTTAATACTTTCATGTCTTCCATTTGATGTTTAATGTTTTTTTTTTTTAATTAGATTTAAAAATTAAAATTAAATAATTATTGATGGGCTGACATAGCTGTTTAACATACACTCTAAAAAAAGTCATATTAATAATATTTATTTTTTTTAATTTTTTTGTTTCTACCTCAATTTAATATTAATAAATGATATTTGTATTGAGATATTTATTTTTATTCTATATCTATTCATCCTATCTTGTATATAATTTTTTTACAGTATATAAAACTATTGAAGATGTTCCGAGTCAATGAGTCAACCGCGCCCACCTAACTTAAATCCCAAAACTACCCTTCCAAAATTCCCTCTTTATCCTCAGGAGAAAGCCGCAGCCTCTCCCCCCTGTCGCTAGCTGCTGAGTCCCTGGTCTGTGTGGTTTCAAATTTATATCCAATTCTGAATAACAACAAACGACTTACACTCTCTCCTCATCTTTCACTTGTACAACATCACAACTCAACTAAATCAAAACCTATAAAAACCTCGCTCCTTCTGATCCCTCCGTCGATCTAATTCACCATGGATCGGATCGTCGGTGCCAAGTACAAACTTGGCCGGAAAATCGGAAGCGGATCCTTCGGCGAAATTTATCTCGGTATTTTTATTCTTCAAAGAAAAAGTCTATTCAAAGATAAGCTGTATGAATGGCGCTGATGACTTTTTTTTTTTTTTTCACCTTTTATGTTTTTTTCAGCTACGCATATTGATACGTTTGAGATCGTCGCTGTTAAAATTGTAAGTCTGATTTTGATTCGTTGTTTTCTATTTTTCGTGTAGATTATGATCTGATTATAGTTTTGAATTTCTGGTCTTCATGTAACTGTAATTTTTATTTAATTTCGTAGTTTGATCATCATATAAGTTTGCTTGCATGTACTCATCAGTGAATTATTTGTGTTTAATTGTTTACTGGTATTTTGTTTGCAGGAGAACAATAAAACAAAGCATCCGCAACTGCTCTATGAAGCCAAGTTATACAATATTCTTCAAGGAGGAAGTGCGTTTTACTCTTACCATAAGTTTTGCATTTGTTTCCAGGATAATGAAATGTAGAGTTGGAAATGATTGATTGATTTGTAATTGGTTAGGTGGCATTCCAAGCATAAAATGGTCGGGTGTGGACGGGGAAGATAATGCACTTGTGCTTGATTTGCTAGGACCGAGTCTTGAGGATTTGTTTGTGTATTGCGGGAGGAAGTTTTCATTAAAGACAGTCTTAATGTTAGCTGATCAAATGGTGAATGTTGTTCGTGTTTATAGCTGATAAATTGTCACTAGGATCTTGCATTTTGCATTTTTTTATGTCCAAGATATGGATATTTGCTGACTTTAGCTAATTAACCAGTCATGTTATCTTTGATATGTTGTTTCAGATTACAAGAATAGAATATGTGCACTCTAAAGGATTTTTGCATAGAGACATAAAACCTGATAACTTCCTTATGGGTCTTGGTCGAAAAGCTAATCAGGTGACAATTTTGAAGCAATGAACCGGGTTTGTTCCATTAGTTTTTGTAGTTGCCTTTGTTGATTCGTGTCATTTTTTTATGTTTCTATTCGAATCATCAGGTTTACATAATTGACTTTGGACTTGCAAAAAGATATCGAGATGCCACAACCAATCGACATATTCCTTACAGGTAGTGTTCCTTTGTATTGTATCTTAGTTATTAGTGATTATGTTCCTTTCATGCATGACTCAATACTCATGATGTTGACTACTTCTATGATACATGATATTTCATGGCTCGTAAATGTCCTTAATATTGTCAGTTTGTCGCTAAGCGAATTGTTAGCTGAAAGATTTGAGACACATGTAAAAGATTAAATTTCCTTTTACTGAATGTTAACATTATTTTGTACAGGGAAAACAAAAATTTAACAGGGACTGCACGGTATGCTAGTTGCAATACACATCTTGGGATTGGTAAGAAGAAAGGAAACATCAGAAGTTTCTTTTATTCTAAAAAGAAAAATTGTTCTGTTTCCCATTTGATTAACTTGAGACCTTATTTTCCTTATATGGTGTCTTCATCACAGAGCAAAGTCGGAGGGATGATTTGGAATCTCTTGGCTATGTACTTCTGTATTTTCTGAGAGGAAGGTACACTTAACGTATTTGGATAACAATATTATAAAAAATTCGAACCAGATGAAATGGAAGTATGTTTAAGCTCACATTTTGGGTTCTGAATGGTTGGCATCCTTGTGCAGCCTGCCATGGCAGGGGTTAAAAGCTGCAACAAAAAAGCAGAAATATGACAAAATATGTGAGAAGAAGTTATCAACTCCAATTGAGGTTTGTCGACTGATTATTTCTGTAGGAGATGGTCTATATTTGTGCAAGTAAGACTGAAATTAAAGTAACTTACTTTCCTGTTCAGGTTCTGTGCAAATCTCACCCCGTGGAATTTGCTTCATACATTCATTACTGTCATTCCTTGACATTTGATCAGCGACCTGATTATGGATTCTTAAAACGTCTGTTTCGTGACTTATTTGCGCGTGAAGGTAATATTTGATTGAAAAAAAAATGTCTTGTTTTCCCTGCATTTTTTAATGCACTCAGATACTAAATAGATGTCTTGTTCATATCTTGTTGAACCAGAAGGGAATGGGCTTGTTCTTTTTACTTTTATTAGAACTCCCTGAATACTAAATGTTTTTGATTTGATCTCATTTATTGTCTCCAGCTCTGCTGGTAAAGAAAGTCAAATAATATATTCAACTAGTTCAGTGGAGACCCCCTGCTTTTTGGCTGAATGACATTCAAGATAGCCATCCCTAATATTGGATCAAGTGTTTAAGGAATAAGTAGGGTGCTAAAGGGCGTTAGGGGGCTCATCGTAAGCCTACAACTTAAGCACTGAATGAGTAATTTGTTTGTGTAGTTTTCAATTCTCCATAATTCTGAATTCATTTCTTTAGGAAACTGTTTCCTCCTAGACTAGAAATTAGGTTGAAGTCACTCAATTAAAAGATAGCATTTATTGATAATCTAAGGTATTTAGGCGGTGGGGGCTGGGGAGCAGTGGCAGTATACAAATTGACCATGTATCATTTATTTTTCTCTAGACATGCATAATTTATTACATATTGAATAGCAGTAGAAGTGTAGAACTGCCATTTTTATTATGCATGCTATACCTTTGTTCTAATGCAAATTGACTATTGTTTAAATTCTTCTCGTGGCAGGATATGAATTTGATTACATATTTGACTGGACCATCATTAAGTTCCAGCAAGCGCAGAAAAGTAGGAATCAGCCTCGATTATCTGTTAGTACTCTTTAACCTTTTTTGTATTTTCACATGTACATTTCTTTTTCATAGCACAAGCTTCCCTGATTGTTTTCCAGATAAATGAATGATTTGGCAATTGATTTGGTATGTTTATGTGTTCCTGACTAGATTTTACATTGTGTATTACAGCCAGTTCCTGGAGGGAGCACTAGTCATGCAATGCCAATGGATATGAACAATCACCAAGGTTAGATCAACAAGCATCTCAAATGACTGTTGTTATTTGAGGCATTTGAAGCTGCTACCAGTTGGAAAATAGAAGTTTAGAAGAGAACACCATAGTCTGTGCTTGATTCTGCTATTTTTTGTTGGCTGTATTTGATTTTTCTTGGTGTTATGGTGTCACTGCTTTAGTTCACCATTAGTATTTCAAGGTTAAAACTTGGGCTCTTTTTGTCCTGTTTGCAGCATGTGTTACTTTCTGATAGAAGATTATTAAAAGTATCATCCCGTCATATTTCATGTTGTTTTTGATGGAGATGTCGCGATATCAAGAATGATCAATTAAACATTGAATTTGAAACCATTTTCTTTTTTCCCTTTTCAACCCTTTACTTGGGTGAACTTGTGTGATTTATGCTTGCCTTTATCATGAAAAACAATTAGTCCTATAGAACATAATAGTCCCAAAAAGAAAATATAAATTGATGTATGCATGCCAATGTGCAGTAAGAATTCATCATGAATTCACATTGAGGATGAGAGGGCTTGTGCTTCATCTGAAGATTCTAACTTAAACTCATTTTCATGCTTCTGTGTGTGTAAACATTTACTTTGCTTGGGTTGTTTGGTTGGGGCAGGGGCAGGAGGAGATTGTATTGTTGGTAGAAGCAGGTTGAAGACAACCTTAACAAATTAAATAGGATTATAAATTCTTAGGTGCTGCTGAAATCATTTTTAATGGAAATAGCATCTCATTTTACTTCTTTCCACTAAACAGAAGCCTCATTTTTAGTAACAATTTAATCACCATTAAATCAGTTACATGTCAACTTATCAAAATGCTCATTAAATCTTTTGGTGCCAAGTGACTGTAGCATATTGGAAACCATTGAGGCTGGCTAATATGGAAACGAAGCCAATGTTATTAGGTTATCTATTCTTAGTTATTGATAATTTACCATACTAAGATATAATTCTAAGATTCATTTGTTCTGTTACTGGCAGGAGGCATTAACGGTCCATACTCAGCTGATTTTACAGATAACATTAGATCAAGTAATGTTACTGGTCCTGGTACTCGCATGCACCTTAAATCAGCAATGGGCAGGCATTTGAATTCTGATTATGCCGTTGACAAGAACGTAAGTTATCGTAATGTGTTTTGGCCAAAACCGTTAAGACAGAATACAAATTTTTATAGTTCTTCATTTTGAAATATGCTAGTCAGTTGGTAATTTTTCTTGTGATGCAACTCATTTGTTATTAAACATCAATTATTAGCATTATCTCTGTACTAGTATATTATTTAATGCCATTGCTTTTGCACATTGCTATTCTTTACTGATTTGGTCCTAGATATTTCAAATAGTTCACTATTGATAAAAGTTTATTATTTCAGATTGTGAGTGATGCACACCTGCCATCCACATCTTATTCACTTGCTGGGACGACAAGAAGAAATGTCTCTAAACCTATGTCATCCGCTGAAGCTGCAAATACTGGTCATGGACATGGTAACAAGATTGGTCCTTCAAGTAGTTGGATTTCATCGTTACAGCGCATTTCATCTGCTAAGTGATCAAGTGGTAATTTATCCTATTAAATCATGAGTTTTGTTTTCTGGCCCTTTGTTTTTCCCGAAAAAGTTGTTTTAAGTTGTATCCATTCTTGTTGCAGCAAGTACTTTTATCCCCTTACTCAAAAGTGTCGTTGACCAAATGTTCCCCATTATTTCTTTAGCTATGGATCTGGTCAAGAAGATTCTAGAGTTAGATTTATGGAAGCAGCAGTTGTGTGATGATTTGATGTCATGTTCTCTTCTATGTATATGGTTGGAAAGTTGCTCCTAATGCATTCATGGAGACTGCGAATGTGCTTCTAATTTGAAGAATTGCAATGCATGAATGCCAATGCTCATTGTTTTTCCTTAAGGGGACTAGAAATACATTGGTTGTTATATAAATACAGATACCAAAGCTTGGTTATGTGCTGTACATAGATGTCATGGATAACATTACAACCTTGTATTTATGGTTCTGTATAACATGAATTATATGTGAAATTTTATTCGTTCCTCCTTTAACTAAATAATTTTGTTCAGTTTTGGATATTGTTTGTCAACATAATTTTTTGTTCTACCTGAATCATGACTATGATGTCCTCGTGTAATCTTCAAGTTTTAATATTCATTTGACTGCATCCTGGTTATTGCCTGGGAGCACTTTGTGCTTTGTCAACTAAATCTGTTGGGGCCTCTCTTTCATGGTTTCTGATATCGAGAATCCCTAGGTTATTTCTACTATAAAAACCCTATAAAAATATGTAATTCTTGTTTCACTTTCTTGTTTCCAACTATAGCTATTTACTAGCATGTGGCTTTGTTACTCAAAGATGTATTGCAGAAATTCTATTATAAGCACAAAGATCTGAGCTCTAGAATTTGGAAAATTGTTGTGATTTTATTCTTGGTTGGGCACTTGTAATTTGTAAAATAATTCTATTATATCTAACATATAACTTAGTTTTGCTGATTTAGAATAAGACAATAGTTCACGAAATGATTTTGAGTATTTGATTCTCAAGGCATGATTCTTTTGCTTTAGTCTCTTTTAATTAGTGGCCTAAGGACTAATTACCTTATGTTTGCTATCATGACATTGTAGAGTTATGACCAGATTTTTCCGCATCTTTAAATTTTTGTTCTTCCATTCTTTTCAGTCCTGAGGATTATTTTCAGGTTAATAGTTCATTTTACATTCAGGTTAGTTTATTCTGGAAGCTTCCTTCATCTGTAATCACATATTTCAGCAATATCTTTTTGTTTAGGAATATCCTACTCTAAATGAATTTGAATATAGCAAATCCTCAGTATATAGAAGACTCTATTATGTGTAATCAGATATCAGAATGTTGTATAACCCTTTTTCTAGATTCAAACTTCTTGCAGTAATTTTGTTTTCTTACATGACTTTTTTTTAAGTAATTTTTATTTTATTACCACTACAATCTTCTCGAGTATTGACCTGAGACTCTGATTTTTTTTTAGTTTCTTTCTCTAAAGATGACGAGTAGTTCCCATTTTAACTTTTTAATGATTCAATATTAGATTTTCTGTATGAATTTTGCTTATTCTTGTTCATTTGTTCCAATTAATTCTAAGTAGCCCTCTCTATTAGTTAATACTTTGTAATTTGCAGGATTTGCCTCACTACAAAATTGTCTAAAGGATGGAATATGACAACAAAATACTATATTAGTTTGGCATTTGAAGCCCTTAACACATGTCATAGCTTCTGCTGATTGAGGAAGAAGCTGCCTAACTGCTGACGAAGAAAGACTGCATGAAGGAGGTGTTAATTCTATGGCAAATGTCTTATGTTTGGCTCCAGAAATTTGCCAGATATCTACTGAATCTGTTCATAATGGTAAAGTTCTCTTAAATATCCCAGACCATAGAATTGGTCATTCTCTTGTGAAAGAAATTGCCTGTGCATTCGTACAGCCAAGAAAGTTTTGCGGTTAGAATTGTGTGTTCAATGAATCACAGGGAATAAAGGCCCATGCCAGCTATAGTTATCACTTTGTCATTTTAAGTATGAAGCCATTGGAATCCAAACTGCAGATGTTGCCAGAATCCAAAGGAGAGGAGATTGGGAGTGGATTGTGTATTCTTTTGTTTATAGTGGTTAGTAGTTTATGAATGGGATTGATTAGTTGGGGTCTGCTGATTTGTGTAGAGATGGGAAATTTTGAGGGTAATAATATATTCATAGCTTGAGAGATCCAAAAGTTTCACCATCTTTAATTAGTTGGCAGCAATTGTTGCTCTCTGATGAGGTTTATCATTGTCTGCATTCCAGGTATGTTTTGATTTTCGACTATTGAGAGCAGCTTAGTCTAGGATGATGGAGTACTGGTCAGCGGCTACCACCAACCTCCTATAAACTTGCATTCAAGGGTATGGAGTTGTGACATGATTCCCTGGTGGAGTTTTTCTTATAACACTGAGTTGGTTGCATGGTTGTGCCCGAATTTTAGTACCTATCTTGATATAAGCTTCTTAAGGAGGTGGATGTTACCATCGTTGACACTTAGGATTCTTCAGTGTCTATTGGCAGTACATGTGGTCCCACTGTATTATATTGGTGTCGCAAATTGCATAGGAAAAATGTGATTGACAACAGTTTGGTGAACAGACCCCAAGAAGTTGTTTTGGTCTGAATAGTTTTACTGAGCTTAGGTTGAACTTAGAATCACATCATGGTTTGATTTAGAAAGTGGAAAGGATCATTCAGCTAAGATCATTGACCATAAAAGGCCAATCAAATGCATTATTGATGCATTTTGTTTTCTTCCATGCTTTCAGTCAAGGTATTTGTACATATCCTTATTATTATTTTGGCTTTTTTGTGATTGGCAGAAGGCAGCACAATCATAATTTGCGCTTTCCCTTTTCTGATGTAGTGTGGTATAAAAGAGTTCAAAATGAGTAATATTCCTTTTGTTTCCCCTTTATGTGGCTTGAATTGCTAAGTTTAGCCTAGTAAAAGGATGTAGGGTTTCACGTTTGGTATTTATTTGTAAATATATGTTGTGCAATTTCTGGATGTACACAGTAGTAGTTTATCTAGTAAATATGAAATAAATTGAGCTTTTCCTATGCCATTGTAACGTTCTTAATGTATGATTGTGCCTCCTGTCTGGTAAATTTTTGGAATTCATTGAAATCTCATTTATGAAGATACCAATGATTGTCACAGTAATTCCAATTTCTGTGTCAAGATGGGTTGAATAGTCGAACTTTCATGGAGAACAGTATCATAGAAAGCAAGCTTTGTTATTATCATCATCATTATTATTTAATTTTTATATGTTTAAAAGGTATGTATATCAATGTAATTGCCCGTCTTTGGTTGCATAACTATATCTACGAATCGTGATGCTGACACCACCCAACATCACCTAGTGAAATAACAAATCTAATTCTTAAGGCTAGTGGTGGAAGAACCTTGGGTAAATTTTAGTTCCTTTTGGATTATTATGGCTTAAGACACAGGTACTTGTTTCATGAAAAAAGGATATTTGGTAGAATTGTTTGAATCAGTGTGGATCATAATCTATTTCTCCAATTAAAGCCATGAGAAGTTGATTGGAGATTATTTTTTAAAACCATATATGGGAGAGAGTTATTTTCGGATGTAAGGGTACTAAGTCTCGAGTTTTAGATTAACTTCCAGAATCTGATGAGTGAGTTGAAGTCGGATGCTGAGTCCAGACTTCATCTAAAAGCATAAAAAGGATATTTGGTAGACTTGTTAAGCAATGTACACTCTTTTACTACCAGTAATACATCCATAACGCTGTATGCAAAATTGTGTTAACAGATACATGAACACTGTATGTATTACATACTGGGCACACCACAAGTTGCCATGTAATGAACACTTTCCAAATCTAACTGTATAATTTCAGCCTCGGGAAGATGCTAACCTGATCTAAACAAAGCAAAATTGCAACAGGATAATCATGCTATAGTTACATCACACAGCATGGATCAGCTCAATTTTTCACTGTTGTATCACTGAACATGGCTTACGGTTCCGAAAACTTTTCAACCTATTCATCCCAAAAGAAATGTACACATATTCTATACCATGAATTGGAATGATATTAGTTGCATATGCAATGTGAGTCATGCGGTATACAGTAATTTTACTAGATTATTCATTTGTGAAATGCAAAAATTGGTCTGTCAAATCCTGTTTTGCTGCCCGATAAACCGCCAGATGAGATATCTTCTACTGTTCTAAATCCAATCTGCAAAATATCTATCATGTAAGGATCTTAACGAATAACTTATAAATAACTTATAACAACTACCGACAAAGTGTTTACAGTTCTATTGAGCCAAACTCATAAGTCAAGATTGTTAATGGAACAAAACATAACAGATACCTTATCCAGAAGAATTTCCTGAAACTGTTCTGGACGGAACTTGATATTACTGTAATTCATAGCTGTTGTCTGCACGATAGAAAGCATCCTTTAGTAGATTGTAAACAATAAAATCATCAAGCTTAGAAAAACTACTAAAAATTGAGGTTGTTGCTCTTACACTAATCTAACATTTAGAAGGCTATTATTTCAAAATAAATATATAAATAAAGTACTATGGCTCATAAAGTTGAAACCAAAGTGAAATCAGAAAACTAAGAGCTGTCTATATCATTCCCTCAAATGATAATAACATCTTGACAAATAACCTTGCATATATTGCCCGCTTAATTCTGTCAAAAGTCATCACCTAAATGGCTAAATCATCCCATTTCTGACTACAATAGAGAGTTTCTAAGTCAATTACTAATTAAAAAGGATGCCTACACCATGACCCTATTTATCATTTGACAAAATGAACTAGAGTGTTTGCAAAAGAAATAAACCTCAGATACACGACGGTTCTTCTCATATGATTGCCAAGGTTGTGGTTCCAACACAAAAGTGCCACCCTGCTCACAGTTAGACATAGTATCTCAGCATATAATTCACAACGTCATTTCATAATATATGATGCAATGGTATGTAACTCTGACTACCATCATAAAGAACTGACAATATGGAAGCCAGAAAATGTGCCATTGTAAGACAACAGAAATCATGATTACCGGACGGAGAAGTTTCCATATCTTCGCAAACGAAGTAATCAACCCATCATCACCCCAGTTCAACTGTATCCACTTTGTAACGCTCAAACTGCATTGCAGAAGACAAAACCATTACACCACAAAAGAAGCAAATTAAAATTAACCAAACATGAAGTCATAAAGAAGCTTGTGGTTGGCAAAGCGAGGTACAACAAATTCATTCTTTTCTTACAAGCCATTGGAATTAAGAATCTGCTGTTGTGTAATATTTCCATGGAATTGATTTTTTGATCAATAATAACCAAAAATTACTATAATAGAACTACAAGATCCAAAGAATAGCACAAATCTGAAACTGAGGATCCTAGTATGACAATTCACCAGCCACACAAATAGCACAAATCTGAAATTGAGAATCCTGGTATGACAATTCACCAGCCACACAAAGTATTGCACTTACAATTCACTTGTGATTAAGAGAGGAATAGAGGGGGAGAGAGAGAGAGAAAGAGAGAGATGAATGAAGGATGAACTATTTTCCTGAAGTATATCAGAATTTTCATAAGAATATTCTGCATTTCATTTTCATTTTCTGAGAACCTAAGAAAGAAATGACATAATTTTTTGATGAATAAATGCATATACATGAATCCAAGCTTCACTCATTCTATTGCTATTTCTTAAGCCTCTCTTCAAGGTAAAACATTTTTGTAAGAGGCAACAATGAACAAACAAGAACTTACCAAATAATTGTATCATAGTACTTATCTGGTGTATGCCGACTATGAACAAAATCTTCTTGTCGGAAAGAAACTATCTCAGAGAGGCCTCTTTCCACAGGAGGAGAAAACTCCCTTGAATTTACACCCCTTTTGACAGACAAAGCATCTACTCCATTCTCTGAACCTTCTGCTTTTTCTGCAACCTCCAATACTGGAGCCTTTGCACCTTTTTTCTCAGCCTGTTCCATTCTCTGAAACTTCCTTAAGTGCCAGTGTGCATCCTCAATTCGATCTTCAAGTCAAATTACGATAGATTAGATGTCAATAAATGTCAAACCTATATCAATACATGAGCCCCTTGAACAAGACATGCAGTAAAATCAGATGCATACTCACTTATACTTACAGTTTCATTACAACACACACTTACACACAAACAACAAAACATAGAGAACTCAATGTGGTGTGTGTGTAATAATGCGCAACTGACACTTCATTCAAAATCTCATCAAACAGTACACAACAACTTTCAGCTTCTGCCCAACAAGGTGACAACATCAAACAACAAAACAACTCCGGAAGACACAACAATATCAGAATCTTACTAAAGTCAATGTCGATTCCGAGAACACTTCGACATCCAAACTTCTTTGCTGCAGAAGAAACGTCAAAAAATCAATGGGGCAATTATTTAACACCAATATTTGGTCACAAATAATAAATATATCACACTTCATATTATTAAACAGAAAAAGAAAAGGTACCAATTTGAATAGTAATGAGGCCACTATTGCAGCCAATGTCGAGACAGCGTTTGCCTTGAAACCATTCCTTGTTCAAAACCTGAAGTCGAGGATCTTCGTCCAAACCCTCACCAATCTGAACAAAAACATTAACACCAAAATTATACAAAAATGAGCTTTATTTATTAGAGAAAAAAGACTGATGAAGGAGAAATTACGCGGTATCCGTAGTAGTTTCTGTAATTGCCGAAAGGAAACACTTGTTTCCGCTTTCTCTTATTGTTTGCATTGTTGTCTTCTTCACCAACCTTCTTCTTCTCCATTTTTACTTTTGAGTATTAGGGTTTTGTGGTTTCTTTTTATTTTATTTATATGCTTTGCTTAAATCTTTGATATAAAACCCACCAGAAAGGGCATCAAAGGCGTAACTAGGATACTTAAAAAATATATATATATATATTTAAAAAAAAAAAATTGTTTGAAAAAAAGGCGTAACTTAAATGGCCACTTGTTGATCTCCACGTCAGATCATATTTAATTTCTGATAAATAAATACCATGCATTAATAAAAACCCTCACAGATCAAGGTTACCAAAAAAATATATATTAACAAAACGCCAATAAAATTATTTCCATAAAAGATAAGACCAAAGAGACTAATTTATGTCAAATAGTTCTCATTTTTAGAAATGATATGATATTTATAGACACAGACTTTCTTCATTCAGGGTCTTAATATTGTCTACGAGAATATCAAATTCCCCACGAAAGTTATTATAAAAATTTACCTTAGAAGCTTTATTCACAGCATCCACATCAACAATATACAATTATTGTGATGTGTAATAGTTTAATGGTACAAGGCTACCGCACTTTAAATTGTATTTTAAAAAATAATAATTATAAAAAGATTTCACTGATATTATTATATAAAGACAATTCATTTTGAAATTTGATGTATTTGTATCATTTATTGGCCTAAACATGCTAATAAACAAAAATTAAGTAGAAAAAGAAATTGATATTTTACATTTTTACTATAACAAGGGAATAAATTGGTGAAGGCCAACATGGTGTATTAAGACTTTGTTAAAATTAATAAAATGTAAATCTTAGAAAAGATAAGATTTCGTTAGAAATTTTAGAAATTTATCATTTATCCTTTTTTATTATTATAATTAATTTTGATTTAAGATTATGGAATACAACTCAAATTCATAACTTTATATAGTAGATTTTAAAAGGCTTTTAGTGAACCAACTTCATCCTATCATTTATATGTTTAATTAAAGTATAATACTATGTCATCTAAAAATTTATCAAAATAATATGATAAATTAATTTATAATAATCATATTGGTTATAAGATGATTTAGTAATTATAAATTAATTTATCATATTAATAAATTTTAACAAATTTTTGAATTATATAGAAATACTCTTATTTAAAATGGGCTATTTTAGTAAAAAAGTACGTTAAAATAGGAACAATTTTTCCATACAAAATATCTTATTTTTAATCGTTATTCATTGGTAATGCTCATATTTTAATGTTTAAAATTTTTATATTATTAATTTATTACACAAATTGACACTAAAATATGAGAGATGCGGTCACCTGACTAACGATCATTCCAGGTAAGGAAAACATTGTTTTCGTCCTCAACTCCTCGTAGACCATAATACATAACAAGTAAATATAAATGGCATTGCTTACAAGATGCCAGTATGTGAAAAATGGCTTGAATTTACATATTTCTTTCATCAAGAATTTTACAAATAAGATCACCAGAGAAAATTTCGAAATAAAATGATTTTATCTATATTACATCTATTTTGGTATCGTCCGTATGCTTGCAAATTACAATCAGCTTCTTCAAACAGGTAGCCGAAGCTTAATGTAAGTATTTCACAAATAAGCTTTTTACTAGAAACGAAAGGAGAACAACTAAGCAGATACACTAATATTATCCCTCCAAAAGCTACTGCAAGGATGTTTTATTGCAATCATCACTCTCAAAGTTATTAACAAAATGGGATTCGACTCACTTTTCATGCTTACTCCTTTCTCAAATGTTCTTTTGGCCCCAATTCTGACTTTTGGTGTCGCAAGCTTGGTACGATCATTCCCCTGATACTCAGTCCAATTCCTTGAGAAAATCAACATTATCAACAAAAACCTGCAAAATCAGTGCAGACTAATCGTTAAGGAAAAGGAAACAAAAACTGCATCATAATTCTCACCAGACAATGAAAACACAATCATGTACAGAAATTTACTTCAGAAAATATACTTTGAGGGGCTGTCTATGCATGTGCAATCACTGTTAGCATAATCAATCAGGCGGAAAACATTGGTCCTTCTTACCTAGTCATAATTAACTTTGTGCCACGAATCCCAAATATTGGAAAGCTTTTTTTTTTTTTTGAAATTAGTCCTGAACCACTGCTGTAGATAAGATTCATAAATCTTGTGACGTGACCATATCTCAAAAGGAATTTCCTAAGCAAAATCTAATTTATAATAGTAAGCAATAGAACCAAAAAAGAAAAGAAGTTAATTAGCTTAGAACACATTCAAATTAGATTTATATTAAAATTGTCCAACCATGCTGAGGATGTTGCTATACTTGAGTACCTCCATCTAATTCCTAAACAGTACATTCTTCCTCAGACAGCAAGTCTATCTACTGATGCCCTAAAGAACCTATTCAATTAGACTGTGTTTGGTGCAAAGGATTAGATTTGACTGTGTTAGACTAAATTATTAATTGGAAATGGATTGAATTACATAGATTATTGATTAGGGCAGGATTCAAATACTGTCAGATAATGATATTCATTCCTTAAACCTATACTGAACACTACTGACTTTATAACCAAACAGTTTGGTCCCATCCTATCCAATATGGAAATCAAACATAGCGTTATCAGTCATGTTGTGCTAGTCTAAGTTCTAGCAGGCGTTCACTCATGTCAAAAACCAAGAACTTCATAAGCACAAGCATAAAGGTGTTAAGTGATACCGATTTCCAACCGTCAGGATCCAAACAAGCAGTGATCTTGGTGTTGATACCAGGTAAGGGGCCAGGTTCCCGGGTAATTTTCCCACCAAAGAGTTTAATTGCCTCTGCGGTTTTATAGACATCATCTGTGCCTATTGCAATCTGCCAGGACACGAGGTATTAGACCCCAATTTGGTCAAATAAGGTAGATTAAGCATGCTGCAAAAACCAATATAGCAATACTAGAAAAAAATGGAGAACCCAAACTAATTAAAATAACAAAGCACAGAATCAAATCAGAATTCAAAAGACAACATGCATGGTGTGGTTCATATCTTGCATGCCTACAAAAGCAAAATCTTCCACCTATGATGGTTGAGAAATGACATGAGAGGAACTATTTCTACCTGAGCATATGCATTTCCTTTATCATAGTCAGTGACTCCATAGTTGTATGTCAGCTCAAGAACAGCATTTTTGTCTTCAGGACCATAGCCCATAATGGCTATCGTATACTGAAAAAGGGACAAGTTTTTGGTCAGCATGGTCGAGATACATATGTTAAAAGACTCACATAGAACGTATTTAAATAAATATGATCTGCATTTATCATACACTTGTACATCAATACAAATTTTGTTTCTTACTTAAACATAAGGCTCACATGGAACATATTAATATCAATTAAAAAGGAATAGCGCTAGATAGATGCCTTAAGCCAGTAAAACAACTCAAGATTTTGACACACATGATAATTAGATTGTCATTTTTATTTATTTATTTATTTTTTATCTATGGTGTGGGTAGGAGGGATCTCAAAGGAGAAGAACAAGAGGCAGTGATTGACAGTAAGAACAAATGTTTTATTGCCCATCATTAAGATAAATCAATGCGAAAATATATCCCAACCTTTTACATGTGCCTCAAGAAAATGTAATTTTTGCAGATTGCAGAGAAATGTGCCCTCAAGATTTCCTTAACTTATTTAACAATAGCTATACAGGTAGATTATTCAAGGGCCCATTGAAGGCCTTATCATTTTTAATTAGGCATGATAACTCTTCTGAATTGTGCTGTAATCCTTATTTGATAAAATGAAGAATTGGGTTGGACTTTGGAGAACCATATACAGGATCTCCCATAACCAAGATCCAGAGGACATAATGGTACTAAGAAGCTGACTTGTTACCAGATAACAATACACAGATATATAAAATATGATGCAATCCATTGACCTTGAACAAGAGATCAATTTACCTTGTATTCTGGGTTATCTCTTTTGCGAAGAAGCTCCATGCCAAAGGCCTAAACGGCATAACCAATAAATTAAGAACCATATTTATATGGGGTAATCAAAGAAAATTGCATATAAGCATTGACATTAAAGACTTCAATACAACAAATCATCAGTCAAATCCTCACCTTCTCGTAAAAATTTATGGAACGGTCGAGATCACCAACACGAAGCATTACTTGACACAAGGGCTCAGGTGTAGGCCCCCTTTCCAACAGTTCAAACTTATAACCATCAGGATCTTCAATAAACGCAATTACTGTACTGCCACCTTTGACTGGACCAGGTTCACGTGTTACTTTGCCCCCCTTAGCCTTTATGAGTTCCACAGTCTTGGCAACCTAGTTAGAAGATCAAGCATGTGTAAGTCGTTTTAGAGTCAATCATGCAACAGACAATCTATGAACCCAAAGAAAAAATTTGATATAGCTGTAAGGAAACTAAACAAGAAAGGTCAAAAGAAAAATATAAACTACCACGAGGTTGAAGGAATACACATAAAGTGAAATCAAATGTCAATACTAGGAAATTACATCGTCAACTGCAATACCAAAATGGCCGAACCCAGTTCCTATATCATACTTGTCAACTCCATAATCTGTCAGAGCATCAGTTAATCAAAATCCACAAAGATGGCACAGGCGTACAATAAAGCTTGCATAAACAGTTTACTACTAACTGCTGCAGTTTCAGATTTCAGCACAGGTTAACAAAAAAAAAAAAACACTATGCAGCCAGATAGTTTACTGTAAGTGAGTTCAATAACAAAGTGCGAATCTTCTGGCCCATATCCAAGAAATGCATTGGTGTATCTCTCCTCAGGTATGTCACGTTTTCGCAGTAACTTCATCCCCAGGCATTCAGTATAGAATCTGCAATAACCAGACAATTTGGTTTGATTGTTCTGAATACAAACTACACAGAGTATGAGACTAACAAGAAAAAACACCTACTTGATGGTCCTGTCCAGATCTCCAACACGATAAACAACATGGAGCATTCTTCTCTTGTCTTTCTTGACCCATTCTAAGGCATTTTCTTGACTAACACTCGTGCTTGCTTGTGCCGCGTTCCCAGCTGAGGCCACTCTCATGCCATTACCATCTCCTTTCAAGAGCTTAGACGCCTCCAAACCAAACAACTGCGACTGCGGCACAGCTGGATAATCGTATAATCATTCAAAATTCATTAAATTCTAACACCTTAGCATGGAATAAATACAACTAAGAGTTATAAGGATCAAAATTTTCCAAGCAAGACACAATCTCAATATTACACATATCCATCCCTCCATAAAACTTAATCAAGGAAACAATACCTGATCCTGAATGCACATTACTATCAACAATTTCATTTTGAAACCTAATTTCAATGAAATTCTAAAGAATGAGAGAAAAGTAGTAAAGGTTATGAAAGTGGTTACCACTAGCAAGATGAGAAAAAGAGAGGGTGCGAGAGGGGCTAAAGGATGAGACACGGACGGGAAAGCGGGTGGAGGCGGTAGAAGAGAACCGGAGCGACGATAGAGAAGGTCTGATTGAGGACGTCATGGATATTATCCTTACCATCTCTAGCTCTCTCTATCTCTCGCTCTCTCACAAACACTCCCCGGATGTATGGTCAATCAAAGAGAGTGCGAGAAGCTGTGATTAATTTTCCTTTTTTATTTTTGTCTCTTTCTGCTGTTAAATTGGTTTTTTTTTTACTTTTTTATTCGATGCGTGTTCCGTTTTTTCCTTTTATTCCTAGCGCCGACGTGGCTCACGGTTCACTCATGCTCCGACACAAGAGAATCCATTCCATTCTTCACTGATCACTCTATAGGTAGCTTCTTGTTTGTCCGTAACAAATTTCAGTCCTTTTTTTTAAATAATTTTTCTTTATCTTTTTTCTTTTTCAACTTCGATTTTGTATATTTTTTTGTTTAATTAAAATTAAAATAATCATCTTGAAACGATAAAAATATATATTTTTTTCTGTTGAGGTTGACTAAAATTTGACAGATAGTAGAGGCACTAGTAAAATATCTTTTGAAAACAAGTTTGTAAATTTATAAGTTCGCTGTGAATCACAATAACTTATGCTATCATGACTCATGGCAATGTAAATTATTGTGACTCACAACGAATAATATTATCGTGCAGGACAGTTTTTATAATGATGACTTACGATGACAAATGCATTTCCAATGAGAAGCTTGAGAATAAATTAAAAAAAAAAAAGTAAAAAGGAGAAGAAAGAAGAAGGAAAAGAAGAACAAGTAGGAAGAACACAAAGAAGAATAAGAAGAAAAGGAGAAGATGATGATGAGGCTAGAAAATGCCAGCAGAATGATTGGATTGGAGGCTGAAGAACATGAGACAAATTTTGTCTAAATTTTATTGATTTTGACACAAATATTAAAAACATTATTTAGGGACATAAATTTTCTATTGCCTTATTTTTGAGTCGTTTCCTCCTATTTGCACAAAAATATTTATATTATTATTATTTGAAGGTTGACAAAAATTTCCACCCTTCCGAACTGCGATCCCTGTATGCTTGGGCTTTAAACAGACTGGATTTCGGGTCAGGCCCGGCAAGCATTATGCCCCGATTGACCCGGTGAATATATTAATCATTATACCAATAATTAAAAATAAAATAAAATAAAAAACCAACGTAGCCCGTCACCACCACCACCACGCGAGTCACTTATCTCCTCTCAAACGAGACCTAGACGGCGCCCTCTGCCACTGCCGCGCTTTCAAAGAGCAGCAAGGCTTGCTAACACTTTGTTGTGATAATTATTGAAGAAAACCTAAAAACCCCACCATTGTTTACAAAATCTCAATTGACCTCAAGTAAAAGATGCAGCACGATGAGGTTATATGGCAAGTTATCAGGCACAAGCACTGCAGTTTCATGGCCAAGTCAGCCTCTCTGCTCCTTCGTTTTTATTTAATTTTACACGTTCTTTGCTGGTCTGTTTAAGCTGTTAACCGATTGATAGATATATATTTTTTATGGGTTTTTTTTTTTTGGTAGAATCGAAACTGGGAAATTCTGTAGAAATCCGTATAACGTGACTGGGATTTGTAACCGGAGCTCTTGCCCTCTCGCTAACAGTCGATATGCTACAATTCGTGACCATGACGGTACTTGTTTGTTTTTTTTGGTAACTCTACTGTTATTTTAATGCATGTATTTTGTTGGGTACTTGTAGAATTTGAAACCCTTTTTGTGCTGTAGACAACATGTCAAATGTGATGTCTTTTGGTTCATGGAAATGTGGATTAAATTGCCTGGATAGTAGGATATCATCTATCTTTTAGTCGAACATGCTATGGTTTGTTGTTTTTTACATTGTTATTACTGCAAAAATGTTTGTTTTGTTTCCATCACAGACCATGTAAAGAATCGGTTTATGATGTTGCAGTAGAAAGTACTAGATACTGACACTGCATTGAGTTTTATTTGTGATTGTGAATTTGTGATTACTTTTATCTGTTTGTTTCTGAACCTATTAAATGATTGAAACTGGTTATGGTATATGATATTTATCTGCTTATATGCAGCTGATCATTGTTTAGGTTCTGTTTATGGTTATTATATGGATACTTTTGTGAGGTTATAATGGACCTTGAACTGCTTATGCTGTATTTTTATTTGGTCTTGTGCACTTTGTTGAATTTATGTTTAATGTGTATGAGTGATATGATTGTTTGGTGTATTGCAGGTGTGTTTTATTTATATATGAAAACTATAGAAAGGGCTCATCAGCCGAACAAATTGTGGGAAAGAGTCAAGTTGCCCAGAAATTATGAGAAAGCCCTTGAAATTATTGACAAACATCTGGTACAGAAGATAAAGATTGCTGTTGTCGTTTTACATGGATATTAGTTCTCTTGTATGATTCTATTTGAAGGTTATTAAAGCTGAAAATCTGACTCCGAGTTTGCTCTTCAATCTGGCAGATGTATTGGCCAAAATTTTTGGTCCACAAAACAAAGCAACGGTTGACTAAAATGACTCAGATGCGGATTCGCATGAGAAAGCTTGCTTTGAAAACAAGGTTCACATGTCTGGCATCCTTTTCAAGTCTCTAGATTTTTGCCTATACAAGAACAATGTCTACTGTTTCCTTGCTAGTTTATGCTGACTTACATTTACTTGTTTGTACTTTATGTAGAGAGAAGATTATGACGATGCCCAGAAAAGAGAAAAAACGGGAAGCTAGAAGAGAGGAAAAGGCTGAAAGAGCAGCACTTTTGGAGAAGGTTATATTCAGTATCATGCTACTGATGTACATCAACTATCTCTATCTGCATAGATTTTGGTTACACTGTTTATTCTTTTTACAGAGTATTGAAAAGGAGTTGGTTGAGCGTCTTAAACGAGGGGATGTTTATGACATTTACAACTATCCTGTTGACAAATATAACGAGATTCTTGATAAGGAACAGCTTGCTGCTAGTGTTGTTGAAGATGATGAGGTGTCCACATAAATTTAATTTTCCCACTTATTTAGAGTTTTTCTTAAAAAAAAAAAAAAATCTTCTTGATTTTTAGATGATCCAATCACTGATAACTGATTTTTCTTTTTTTTTTTTTTTTTTTCTGTTTTTATCGTTGGAATTAGGAGGAAGGTGAAGTAGAAGAATACGTTGAAGCGTATGAAGAACTTGAGGAGGAGGATGATATGGAAGATTTTGGTGGTCTTGCAATTTCCAAGTCTCATGCAGATGATAATGATGGTAAAATTGGTTCGAGTTGCTTTGAATCTGATTAATTTAATCAAAAATGTTTCAATAGATATTATTTCTTTGCTTTTATTCCTCATATGATTGCTTTTAAATGCATATCTGGTCAACATTGTACTTCCATAATTTATCCATGCTTATTTATTCATGTGTGTCAGTGCTGCAAGAATCCTTCATTTGATTCATCAACTGATAATATTTAATGTCGATGATTCTATGAAATTGAATTTAATATTTGGTGTATAAGCAAGTTATACTTCATCAAATCTTGGTCGTTAGTTCACGGGCATATAAGCAAGTTATGATTCTTGGAGAACTATATGTTTCCATTTTTATCTTAGCAGTTTGGATGTCATTTATGTTTGCTTAATTATTTCTCCTTCCAAGCTCTTTGAACCTAAAATAAAAATGACCTTTAAGTAATTGGTGTATGAATTGATTTAAATAGTGATGGTAAATAATACAGTTGGAATAGATGATGATGACGAAGAGAGAGTAGCAATTGACCGCAAGAGAGTGAGAAGAGAATCTGGCTTGGCTTTGAGAAAGCTTGCGAACGAAGAACCTGCTGCCAAAATGAGGAAGAAACCGAGGGTTCTTGTGGAGGTGAGAGTTTATGATTTCATATTTATGTTTGTTCTTCTGAATGACCAGGGTTATTGATTAAGGTTACACAATCAAGTTCATATTTATGACATCTATAGCTCCTCTAATTATGAGGCATGATGAAGATAATTTAGTAATATGTTACACTCTCCGTGTCTGGTTGGCCGCTGTTCTTTTGAATTCAAAATGATTATACCAGCATTATCGGTGCATTTGTAGTTCACAAGCATGTTTTGATGCATATTATTATTACCTAACTCTGCTCAACAAAGCCATATCTCAAACCCTTGGGAGTCTTCGAATTTTTTTTTGACCCAGGACCATGTCTGGGATCTTATGTTTTTGTCAAATGATTGGCTATTTAATCTCATTTCCAGCAGAACTTTATATGTGTCAAGAAAAAGATGTTGCATATTACTTTCTATAGATCCCACTAGCCAATTTGTTGCACATTTATGTTATCATGTGCTGTAGTGTATTTTTATTGTCTGGGGTTATCTTCCTTTTGAAAGGGAGGTTTGAGCAAACTTCATCAGGAAGTACCTGATTAGCCCTGAGTGAGTCAACTTGGTTAGAACTATGCAGAGATTTCATTTAAATTGAGAACTCCTCGTGACTTCGCTGCTTATGATGTGTTTCATGGTCAAATTAGTACTTAAAATTATGGCAGCTCTCTTGTAATTGTTATGTGTGAACTGATGTTGTTGTAGTTCACTACTATGTAAATGATAAGGCATGACAATTGACAGATGCTAATATCTTAACATTGTGGTCCTCAGGTTGAGCGAGAAGATACTGATGAAAGACAAAAGGCAGTCCACTGAGAGGTGCCTGCTGCACTGCTCCAGTTTGATTTTTTGACAGAGTAACACCTACATTTTTATAAGTTAGAAGTGAATTTTGTATCCTTGAGTTGCTTTAATTTGCAAAATGTTTTGATGTTGTACTTGGATTAGTTCTTTATTTTCTTTCTCCTCCTTGTCATGTCATGATACCTTGTACTTTGTATTGTTAGAACATTATTTGTTCAAATTTTTATTTTGTGTTCTTATTTTTTGTCACACGTTTGACGAAATGGGACTTTTTTTAAATGGGATTTTAGGATTTAATAGATAACAAATTGCAAAGCAGATAAGATAATTGATTTGGTGTCAAAATTTCAATTTTTTTTTTAATTTTCTTTAGAATAAATAATTTTAAAAATTAAAAAGTATCGAATATTTAATAAATAATTTAAAAATTACAAAAATAAAAACTAAAGAATAAAATGGTAGAGAATATTGAAGATTGGATCTCTACCGTATTGCAACCAAATAAATACACGGGTAATCAACTTTGTTTTATTATTATTATTTCTTTAAATGTAGTGCTTTTAAGCGTTTTAGTTTTATTTTTTTTATCTTATATATAGTATATATTACAATTACATAAGCCACAATTGAGGCCTCTAGATGTAAATTTTTAAGGTACGATTGGAAATAAAACTCTCATAAACTGAAGGAGAAATTCACAAACTAGTGGAAATAAATGACAATCGAAGTCCCACAAATTAGTGGGAAACACATTGCCCGAACCCTATTTGTCGAAGACGAAGGTAGGCGAGTGCTACCAATAGCGTCATCCACCAGTTGGCACTTTTAAGTGTTTTGAATATGTAAAAATAAATAAAGAGGAAAGAGGATTTTTCTCACTTCTTTTGTTGGAAAGGTTTCAACTCTCATTTAATGTGGGGATGATCGTTCATGGAGTTTGTTCGTTCCATTTTTTTTTTTTTAAATTTGTGTAATAATACCAGTTTTTAGATGTGTGTAACAATATCATATTAATATTATTTTATTACTAAAATAGTTAGTTATTTATTTCTGTTTTATCTGATAGGGGGAGACATTTTTACCTATTAAATGTTTATTTATTTTGAAATAAAATGTTTGGATTTAATAATGTTTAAAAAACATGTTTAAGTTTTAATAGCAACAACTAACTATAGAAGTTGTTTATACAAGTTCAAATGAAAGGTCCATTTAATTATAATTTAGTTTTAGGTCACAATATCATATTTTCAAAAACACTCAAGCATTTAGACGGTAAGATTGAAAATAATAATAATAATAATAATACTTAGACACAAGATAGTCTTTCAAATTCTGTGAGTAATACTCTTACAAATTCTTACAAATGTAAAACAAATATATATATATATATATATATATATTTGTGTGTCTAATATAATCTACATAAAATGAGAAAACAACAAAAGATGGAACAATAGTTAACTTAAACCTGACAAACTATATAACACATTAAATCCTTTTCGAAATTTACTAAGGTAGTTTCATTCTCGTCCTACCCCCTTAACAACAATTACATATTTACTTTATTTGTAACAGATGATCATCTTCACTTGTTCTTCCACCCAAATGACAATGTGGACTGGAACAGAATTCTAAAGTCTGTTCCACAAGCAACAAGAATCCATATGCGATTCGGTTCGCTGCTTTTTGTTATTGTTATTCCCTATTTGTGCTTTTACGTGGATGTAATTTCCCACCCGAATCTGCTTTTTGTTATTGTTCGGCAGAGAGAGATTAATAGAGGATTCAAATCTTCCTTGTCATGTGTTACTACTTAAAGAGTTAGGTAGTAGTGAGTATCGACGCGTTTGACTCATTTCTCTGTAGTAGTACCCTCACTAATTAAGCTTTCTTTTACTGTACATTTTTTGTCGGAGTATTTTTGGATTGTCATGCATTCCAAGCTGCAACCATGTGAATTCCCTACCACAATCACATGACATAATCTTCCAAGATAAAACTGGAATTATACTGTCTTCTCCAAGTTTTTTGTTTTTTATACACTCAAAACATAAATAAATTTTTCCTTGTATTTTGAGGGAAATTTTATCACTATATCTCTTATTTACTTGCATATATATATATATATATATATATTTTTAAAATATATTTACTTTCATATTTCGTGAACTTGATTCACTAAGTAATTAATCCAGATCTCTCTCTCTCTCTCTTTTTTTTTTCTATAGATTCAAATTTTAAAATCAAACTGAGAATTTTTTACACTAATAGTTTGGGCATTGACTAAGAATTAATTTGCCCAAAAGAATAAAATCCATTCATGAACTCATGGTGCTAAAACATTCTATTTATACTTTCAATGTTAGCTTTAAAACTCAAACTTTTTCTTCGCTATTTCTTGGAATTTCACTAGTATTAATTTATAATTACATGATGTTTTGAATTTATGATCAAATTGCCACGGATTTTAGTCACTAAAGTGAAAAGAAATGAAGTATTAGACAAACTTAACTTTCATGTACTTAGAGTGTGTTTGAGATTGTTTCTACTCGTAAAATAATAACTTACTTTGTAAGTTTAAAGCAAAATAATGTTTGGTAAATTTCAAAAATATGCTTATATCATAAATTACTTATCCAATAATTAGATTGACTCTTAGTTTTGTTAAAAAGTGGGAGATTAGCAATTGAAGGGAGGTTTGGAGCCTCCCCATTAACGGTGGGGAGGCTAATGATGATGCGTGAGGCTATAGAGATTATTTATCAATGGATCTCATCTTCACGATATGGATCTCTACCACTTTTTTGTATTGGTATTTTTTTGCTTGTTAATATAGATTTTCATTTTAGATTATCTTTCTCAAAAGATTAACGGTAAAGATTTTATTTTATTTTTAAATTCTTTATTTTTGTAAGAGTTGGAGATTGATGAAGATTTGAATATAAATTTATGATCAATAGTCAAAATTTAACGGTCAAACATAATAATAAAGGAGGTTGATGTGATTTATTGAAAAAATTGTTTTCAAGGGTAAACTGAGATAAATTAGGAGTTATTTATTCTTATTTTAAATTAAAAGCACTCATAAAGTCGGCCTTAATTTTATATTGAAGTAGGAAGGGAATATTAGGCATTGGTAATATTTTTACATTGTATCTCTAATGATAATGCACTCCAAACTTGGACGGCTTTGAGATAGGTAAAGAAACAATATATGTTTATGCCGATTGAATTGGGATTTTATATTACAAGATGAAAGTGGGAAAAACAACTCTTTTAGACTTAGCCAAACATGGACCACAATTTTGCAAATTATAAAAATAAATGAAATGGAAGTTGACAAGCTAATTGACATAGATTTTTTAGATGAAACAATTAGTTTGTACAACATAAATTCGTTAGAATTATACAGTTGAGGGTCCTTATAAGGCATGAGATATAGAGGGACCACTTGTAAAGTGGCAGTGATAATGGATGAACGTGGGCGGTGCCTCGATCTCTTTGTGTCAGTGAGTGTATTGTTGTACATTGAAGGCAGTCCTAACTCCTCATAACCCAAAAGAACAAAAGAATGATTGTTTTAAAGATATACTTGACAGTTGACACTCTATCACGCACCTTTTCTATATCCCAAATTATTCCTTCTCATTATTCTCCTTAGAAATAAACCGTTGGATTAATGTCAGATCGTTGCTTGTTTTTACGATAATGATCTTCAGTTGCATCATATTTGTCTAATCATTGTTTGTTTCGAAGATAATGATCTTCAATTTCATCAAATTTTATATATATATATATTTTAAGTATAATTTGGCATTTGGAGGATGGAAATAAGATTTGAATAAAATATGTTGAAAACTTAATTTTGGATCCATCAACAAGTTTTAATCACTCTAAAATCACTCCACAAACAAAATAGATTTCGAATCAATTGGCGCATAAAATTGGACAAATTAATCATTTAGAATTATATCACATAATTAATTTAATAGTAAACCAAACAAGAAAAATAAATCTAAAATCAAATCTCCGAATGAGCTTGAATTCTAATTCAAATGATCTTAGATAGTGCTACCCAAAAAAGTCAAAAAAGAGATAATTGTCTCATCAAGAAACAAGAGCCAAAAAAATCATAATGAAATAAATCATAAAATCTCAACTCCTAATCTATTTAGGAAAAATAAATTGATAATACTGCTTCTAACTATCTAAGATTCTGAAAGATAAATCTAATCGTAAATTATCACCTAACTTAAATTAAAGATAATTATAGCAAAAGATAATCTTAAATATAGAAAACCTAAGCCAACTGAAACTGCAACTCGTACGAAGCTGATTCGTGCTTCCAGTGCTCATCGCGACTTGTGATCCAACGTCGCGGTACCTTCTCTCAAAAGTCAAAACATTGCCACTCAGGCTCGCGAGATGCGGCTCGCAACACATCCTTGCGATAGCCTCTGGTTGGCGATCATGACTTGGAACCGCTGGACGCACCTGCGACTCCCTCTCACGATGCCCTCTGTCGGAATATCGCGACACACACTCACTAGCTGAAGCTTGTGACCCTTGCTGGCAATCGTCTTTGCCTGTTTATCGCGACATGCAATCGTGGGTTGCAGATCGTGACTCTTGCTGGCGATCAACTCGAAGTTTCAAAAGCCGCAAGCCTCACGCTCCTCCTCTTGTAGCTTCACCTGGGATGAATTTATGAGTCCATCTCATATACAGTTGGATTCCATCTATGATGAAGTCGCAACTCCATTTATAATGGCTTCATTTAGGATGATTCTATAGCTCCATCTGGAACAGATTTATAACTCCATCTCAGATGGAGTTGGATCCCTTTTGAGCTGAAGCTGTGGTTCCATCTAAGACGGAGTTGCCCTTGTTCCCTTGAAGTTTAATAGCAACCAACTAACAATAGGAGATATCCGTGTAATAAATATTAAAATTTACATGCAATTGTAAACAGATCTTTGTGCAATTTGCCATTTTTTAAAAATTTTATAAACAAAAATATTGAAAATATTAAAATAGCATTTATAAATAAATAAGACGAAGCACTCAACTTGGCTTGATACAAGAGAGTATCTTCAATATAATTATCTATATGAATTAAATTTCTTATCACATAGGATAGATACATAATGAAGCAAAAAAAACCCTCTCTAATGTAATTATCAAACCCAAATATGGATTTAATATGACAAAAAAATTGTTTAGAGATTATGGAGATGGTTTTTCAATTAAAAAACTTTCATTTCATATGACATTATCTTAGATGGTGAAAACATATACACTAGATGCATTGAAATTTTTCTTTTTCTAGATATGATAATTAGGGTTTCTCTCTTTTTCAACTAATTAAAAGGAATAATGTTGGTGTTCCAAATTTTTTATCAAAATTTATGCTCAAATAATATGATATATGAGTTATCGATATTTAAAAATCATGAGATAATATGATAATTAATATGATACTAACAATGAATTCATATATTATATCATTTAAATAAAAAATTTGAAAAATTTAATATTACTTAATTAAAAATATAAAAATTTATTTACCTCTCTTCTCTTAATTATAAAATATGAAAGGAAAGAGAGTGAAATACGTAATTTTATGATGATTGGTAAAAAATAAATGTATATTTTGTTTTAAATGATTGTATTGAAAAAATGAATATGCATTTCTATATATCTCTTTTACCAAGTCGATCCATATTGAAAAAAGTTGGCGATGTATCAGTGATGAAATCTCAAAAATATATAATAGCATCGGAGTTAATCTAATATTTATCTAATTTGATTATATTCCAAAGTGATGTTAAAAAAAAAAATCTTGGAGCTCTTGATCAGACGTGGGGGTCCATTGCAATTTCGGCTTGAAATAATAGTAAACATGATTTAGTAATAATTACAAGCATAAACATAAAGATGGAACTGTCGTGCGGTGACTCCTCTTAAAAGGATGTGTAATGGGGAAGCGCGTGGGAGTAGTGAGTGGTGGTAGAGGTAGACAAGTCTCACGAGTCACAAAAGCTGAGGAGTCTGACCTTGCAAACATGCAGTCGATACATACTCCACTCTCCTAATCCACAAGCACAACGTGTCACTCTCTCCATTTCGTCGTACGCGCATCACACACACTCTCTCCCTACTCTCGCCCTTTCTTCTGTAACGATCATAATCCTCCTCCTTTGGAGTAATGCGTAATTGTTTGTAATGGGTTGTGTATATTCAAGAGCCTGTATAGGCGCGATTTGCACACCTAGAGATGCCAGAATCAAACGGCCTCGACCAATCACCACCAATGAGATTCCCGTCTTCTCTCCTGCCTCATCCGACGGCGAAACATCAGATCAGATCAACCAATTAGGTGCTACCCGAGACCCGGACCTCGCTATCACTCGACTATCCAGGGTTTCCTCTCAGTTTCTCCCTCCGGATGGCTCGAGAACCGTCAAAGTTCCGTACGCCAAGTACGAGCTGAAGTACTCGTATCTCTCGCAGAGAGGCTACTATCCGGACGCTCTTGATAAGGCCAATCAGGACAGTTATTGTATCCACACTCCGTTTGGTACCAATCCTGATGACCATTTCTTTGGCGTCTTTGATGGCCACGGTGAGTTCGGAGCTCAGTGTTCGCAGTTCGTGAAGCGGAAATTGTGTGAGAATCTTCTCCGCAATAGCAAGTTCCATGTCGACCCCGTAGACGCCTGCCACGCCGCCTTTCTGGCCACCAATTCGCAGCTACACGCGGATGTTTTGGACGATAGCATGAGTGGGACCACTGCCATAACGGTTCTGGTCCGTGGGAGGACGATATACGTGGCGAATTCGGGGGATTCGAGGGCGGTTTTGGCGGAGAGGAGAGGGGTGCAGCTGGTGGCTGTCGATTTGTCGATTGATCAGACGCCGTTTAGAGCTGATGAGTTGGAGAGGGTTAAGATGTCTGGAGCTAGAGTGCTGACGTTGGACCAAATTGAAGGATTGAAGAATCCTGATGTGCAGTGTTGGGGCACCGAAGAGGCTGATGATGGTGACCCTCCTAGATTGTGGGTTCCCAATGGCATGTATCCTGGCACAGCTTTTACTAGGAGTATTGGTGATTCCATTGCCGAGACAATTGGGGTTGTTTCCAATCCTGAGATTGTTGTTTTGGAGCTCACCAAGGATCATCCTTTCTTCGTGCTTGCTAGTGATGGTGTTTTTGAGTTTCTCTCTAGCCAATCTGTCGTTGACATGGTAAGGTATCTTTTCTCATCTCTTTCTATCTATTTTTACATTTATGTTTTACTTGTTGTACCTTGCTTCGCTTTAATAATTGCTATTTTTTACATTTATGTTTTACTTATTGTAGCTTTGCTACTTACAATTTAAGTGTTCACAAGCCGATTAAGATACACGATTGATTAACATGTGCCAATGATTGCATGACACGGCATAAATTGGGTTGTCAATACAAGTAACTGGAAAATAGTCAAGAGTTTAATGTGTTGTACCATATATGGTTTTACCATGTAATCAGATTTTCAGAATTATTTCAAAATGCTTCTTACCAATGTGTGTAAAGCTATCAGTATTTGAAGTCATCAGACAAACAGCATGAATTCTATACGTATAAATATTCTTATATATATATGAAAGTTATCGCAAACCAGATCAAAGGCATGCCGCAGTTTCTCCTCTAAGAAGCTGATATGTGGTGTTGTCTGGTTATGTAAACACAAAGTATGTGAGCATACTTTAATGCATATTTTCTTTTCTGCTTCCTGTAACCTCACCTGTCATTGACAAATTTGCCAAATTAGCATCTACAATGATGTCAGGTGCCATCACTTATTGGTTTAGCCCAAGGGGCAAAAACTCTAGTCAGATGCTTTATTTAGTCTAGGTCCCATATAACATATGGGATGATTATAAATTCTTTGATAAGTGACCTTAATTTAGAATTTCTTTTACCCATTTTTGGAGTAATACTGGAATTTTTTGTTTTGGTTTTCACCAAACTTCGTTTAACATCTTAATATATCATCAATATGTAAATGAGTTATTTTATCACGTCTCCTCTTTTTCTTTTTTCTCCTATTTTTTTTATCAACTTTCTTCATCGGGATACTACATTTTCAGGTTGCGAAGTATAAAGATCCTCGTGATGCTTGTGCTGCAATTGTGGCTGAATCTTATCGACTTTGGTTGCAATATGAAACTCGTACAGATGATATCACAGTGATAGTTGTGCATATTAATGGGCTAACCAGTGTAAGGGAACTGCTTTGTTATATTTCTTTACTGATATGAGAAGTCTTTGGTCTTTGCTTGATTATCTGTTTCACAATGGTTCTTCCTTGAAATGATTTTGTCTTGTTTTGTCAGACTGCTGTTGTTCCAGCGGCAAATGCCAGTGCTGTTTTACGACCCCCAGCTCCTCAATTTGTAGAAGTGACAGGATCCGAATCACCTTCAATCGTTGGCTGGAGCTCTAGGAACCACAGAGCAAGGCATGATTTATCACGTGCACGTCTTCGTGCCATTGAGAGTTCACTAGAGAATGGGCAAGTATGGGTTCCTTCATCTCCAGCTCACAGAAAGACTTGGGAAGAAGAAGTAAAGTTCTTATCATATTTTATTTCCTTTTATATTCACGATAAGATCTGTGTTGATTGTACTTGGAAATTTGTGGTTGCTAATTGTGGTATTTTCATATGTTGTAGGCACACATTGAGCGTGCGTTGCAGGACCATTTCCTCTTCAGAAAACTTACTGATTCCCAATGTCATGTTTTGTTGGATTGCATGCAAAGAGTTGAGGTCCAAACAGGGGATATCGTCGTTGAGCAAGTTAGTGATACTTATCTGATTATTGTTTTATTTGCTCAATACTTTCTTGGAATTCCAAAATTTCACTCAATTTTAATTATTGGTCTTCATACGTATTGGAATGAGATAACTCTTAACCAGATGGAAATGTGGAATAAAGTAGCAACACAAATATGCTTCTAGGAAAAGTAGTTTCTGAATGAAATTAGGGCTCTTGAACTTGCAATGCATAGGAAATAATAGAACTAGAATGACCATTGTGCATCATCCTTGTGACTGGACATTGTTATCAGCCCACTTCACACAGCTCCTTCTGGGCTTAAAGTTATATTTGCTTTGCATTCCCAAGCATGTGATATGTTTAGTGTTGATGTTTTTGTTCTCGCATTGGATCCTAGTTTGGAGTCTAAATTTTATGTGCAGGTAGTTGTGAAATGTTATTTAAAAGTTCTCAGAGTT
Source organism: Litchi chinensis (assembly GCA_019925255.1). Classification (NCBI taxonomy): domain Eukaryota; kingdom Viridiplantae; phylum Streptophyta; class Magnoliopsida; order Sapindales; family Sapindaceae; genus Litchi; species Litchi chinensis. The sequence goes on along the minus strand of CM034461.1, from coordinate 49,171,558 downwards.
GGAATGAAAACTGCAAAACTATTACTATTATATGTTGCAGGGTGGTGAAGGTGACTGCTTTTATGTTGTTGGTAGTGGAGAATTTGAGGTCTTAGCAACCCAGGTTTGCCTTTTCTTTTTTTGCTCAATATATTTCAAATTTTTATATTTATTGAGAGGCCAGTATATTCCTGCATGATCTTTGAACTTTTTTCAATGATTTTATTTCCCTATATATGTCTAGCGGAGAGTCATTATGAGCATTCTTACTGTGTGCATACTTGGTTCTCATTTTCTGTAAGATATTACAGATTGGTTATTGACTGAAGCTATTGATGGCAGCAAGAGAAAAATGGAGAAGTACCTAGAGTTTTGCAGCGTTATACTGCCGAGAAGTTATCATCCTTTGGGGAGCTAGCACTCATGTAGGTTCTTTTCCCCTCCATTGTTATGCCCTTTACTGAAAAAAATAATTAAAAAAAAAAAAAAAAAAAACAAAAGAATGCAAAAGAAGAAGGAAAAAGGTATTTTCAAGGGAAAAATATTACTAGTCTGCTATTTAAGTCTCCTCAAGTTAACAAATAATAAATTTCAGATGGCAAACAGATCACCTAGACCTGAAAACTTGTGTGATACTGATGAGTGTCTTTTTGCTTATAGTTCTTCTGTCTCTGATGTTATGCAACTGCATAGGCATGAATTGAGTGATTTCACTTAATTTTTATAATATACGGTTTAAACCATGTATGTCTCTCTGACATATGGGAAATCAGATTGAGTTTGGCTAAAGTGAATTGCTTTTGCTTTCAGATGCATTTGTAACTAAATACTTGTCATTATTTTCGTGATTTGTGACACTTCAGGTATAACAAGCCACTCCAGGCTTCTGTGCGTGCTGTGACTAATGGAACACTGTGGGCTTTAAGAAGAGAAGATTTTCGAGGAATTCTGATGTCTGAGTTTTCTAATTTGTCGTCTTTGAAGTTGCTTCGGTCAGTGGATCTTCTCTCAAGGTTGACCATCTTACAACTGAGTCATATTGCAGATTCTCTTTCTGAAGTTTCCTTCTCAACCGGGCAGACAATAGTTGATGATAGGGTAAACTTAATTTCTTGAGAATATTTTTTTGGTTCTTGGTTATCTTTTCTTATAACTTTTTGGTATTTTTGCAGAATGAAGGCCTCTCTGCATTGTATATCATACAGAAAGGACAAGTGAAAATTACTTTTGATGCAGACTTATTAAGTAATCCGGATGTTTGCAGCCTGAAATCTGACAATCAAAAAGAGGATGATAATGCACAAAGCAGTACAGAGCTCACCGTGGAGAAAACAGAAGGAAGTTATTTTGGTGAATGGACACTTCTTGGCGAACAAATGGGCTCTTTAAGTGCTGTTGCAGTGGGTGATGTTGTATGTGCTGTTTTAACAAAGGAAAAATTTGATTTAGTGGTTGGCCCTTTTACAAGGCTTTCACCAGATGATGACAAGTATGTCATAATCTCTTGTAGTGAGTGTTTCTTCTTACTAGATTAACATTTTTTTGCATCTGGCTCAAGTAGTTACACCATAAAGGCATAAAGAACAGGGTTATTGCTTCCAAGTTCTGGAAATCTCAAAACAAAAGATATTTAATTATATTAGGAAGCTCGATTATTGAAACTGTGATATCTTTAAATTGTAATATTTAGTTAAATATATTTGACTAAAATGATTTAGATCCATGACATTTTTGTTTGACGTCGCTTAGGTCAAAAGACTATTCCCCTGATATTCCCAAGGAATCCGCCAAAAGTATTGATATTTCAACTCTTGCTAAAGTTAGCCTCTCTGATCTGGTAATTGATGCTATATCCTACCCATAGATTTGTTTCTGAATATTGCATAACTGAGAAAAGATCTATTTCTGAAATTAGCTAATGGAAAATTCTGTCTAGGAATGGAGAAAGAGTTTATGTTCAACTGATTGCAGTGAGATTGGGCTTGTGCTTCTGAAAGACTCAGGTAGATCTTGTTTTATATTACAGCCTCTTCTTTTCATTCAACAACTCTGGTTTCTAAGAGTAGGCTCTTTCATTGCGTGGGTAACTTTGTGACATGGAGTGAGCACAACAGTGAATATATGACATAAGAAATAATGTGAAGTTGTAGCGTCAATAATGTCATTCTGTCTTTCTGTGAGTTGTTTATATGCTGATCAAATGCCTTCTCTCTGAATATGGTTGGTTCTCAGAGTATATGCTTAGTTTAAAAAGGTTTTCTAAGACGAAGGTCAAACAACTGGGAAAGGAAATTCAAGTGTTGAAAGAGAAGGACTTGATGAAGAATATCGGACCTTCAGCTTGTGTGCCACAGATTTTATGCACTTGTGCTGATCAAATGCATGCTGGCATACTACTGAATATATGTCTTGTTTGCCCTCTGGCTTCAATACTTAACAGCCCGCTTGATGAGCCATCTGCAAGATTTTGTGCAGCCTCTGTTGTTGCGGCATTAGAAGAGTTACACAAGGTCTAATTTATAGAAGTAGTTTTTCCAAACCTCCTCACTCCAATTCCTTCATTTTGCAGTTTTTATATAATTGTTTCTCATCTCTTTTAAAGCCCTTTATTTTTTGACTTTCAGAGAGACGTGCTGTACAGAGGTGTGTCTCCTGATGTTTTAATGTTGGATCAAAGTGGCCATTTACAGGTTGGTGCAGCATTGTTGTAGAATCTGATTCAATGTTGTCATAACATCTGACTATATCTGTGGAATTTTCCTTTCCTCTCACCCAGTGGGGAAACTGCACAGCATTATAATGTTTATTAAAGTATATGTCTTTACTGTATTGTAGCTAGTAGACTTCAGATTTGGGAAGTACTTATCTGGGGACAGGACATTCACAACTTGTGGAATGTCAGACTATTTAGCTCCAGAGATAGTTCAGGGAAGAGGCCATGGTCTTCCTGCTGACTGGTAATAGTGCCTTGTACTTCATATCTGCCATGTTTGTGCAAAATTTTCAATTTCTTGGATAATTGGTGATGGTGGAGGTTTTTGATTTAATTTGTGAGATCACATGCTATTGATACTGTGTATAGTCTAGAATGTTTGGTGGAAGTCTGGGTGCAACCAAGATTTCTACAGGATTTGTTGAATGACTGGCAGGGTAGGAGTGCAGATAAAAAGTCTGGCTTGGCTATATCTTCTAATGAATATTTAAGAAATGCAAATAGTTGACTTTCGATGGAATTGAGGATTTTATCTGATTTTCATGGATGCCTTAAACCCCTCAATTGAAGGCTCCTTTCACTATTTGCCACCTTTAATTTTAGAGTCTTTCCTGTAGCTGCAAATTTCTTTAGGGTTTGTCTTTCTATGGCTCGTATATCTAGGTCATTTTTGGTTCATTTAATGGTTTTTTTCTTCTCGGAAAGAAAATCTGGATTTATTTTGAAATCTTATAGGGATAAACATACTGTAAAAGCAGATCGCCATCTCCATGGCGGTTGTTTCTATTAATATGCATACTACGTAACTAGTTTTGTGCTGCCATCCAGTATGTGAATATTTCATCATGTCACTTGATAGTATCAGTCTGGAGCTACATCATCATTTATATGTGATGAAGGAACATGTTAATCTGATGTAAATGTTTGGCAATTTCATATGCGAAAAATTTAACACAATTGTGTTGTTTAACACATTTTCTTATGACATAATAGTGCAGTGTTAAGCTTGGTCAGTATTACATAGCTGTAAGGATACAATAAATAATTTTATGAAGAAGTAGGAACTATAATTAATAATCATTAACATCTAGTTCAATCCCTTGTGGTAGACATGTCATTTTATCAGTGGGTGTTTCTGTAGGTGGGAACATTGATAAGAGAAAATAAAAGAAGAATTCTACTGATCTAGTTCAAAGTTCAAACACTCAGTGACATTAATGTTTTGTGTACCCTGTATATATGGACTCTTTAACATATATGTAGTGAAAATTTTAATCTGTGTCCTGTGGAAGAAGATTAACTTATGTTTTGAAAGAGTGCATCTCAGAAGTGCCTGCAACAGCTAAATATGATGGTCAATGTACAGGTGGGCACTGGGAGTCTTGATTTACTTCATGCTACAAGGTGAAATGCCATTTGGATGTTGGAGAGAAAGTGAGATTGATATAGTTGCCAAGATTGCGAAAGGGCAATTAAGTCTTCCACAGACTCTGAGTCCTGAAGCTGTTGATCTTATTTCAAAGGTTTTGTTATTTAACTATTGAGTCTTTCTGTTTTTAAGAATTATTTACATGGAGAAAACATATGAAGTTTTTGCTGCCGGTTATTTTTTGTTCATGTATGTATTTTTCCAGTTACTTGTAGTTGATGAAAATACAAGACTTGGAAGCCAAGGTGCCAGTTCAGTCAAAACTCATCCATGGTTTGATGATGTTGACTGGATAAGTATTGCAGATTCCAGTTTTCCTGTTCCAAATGAGATATTATCTCGTATAAGTCAACACTCGGAAAGTCATATTGAGGACTCTGCTGTCCTTCAAGCTTCTCCACCTCAAGATGTAGAAGAACTCAATGTTCCTGAATGGCTTGATGATTGGTAGGAGAATGGTCAATGGACGTTTCTGGCTTCCTAGATAGATATTTTGCAGGTGTACCTCTTCCTCCTGTTCAGATAGGCTATTTGGCTTATTTGATAGTTTGAAGAGCATTTTTTTTCTTATTGAAGTGGTGGAAAAATTGAAGATCAAATTGCAGACCCATATTTTCCCATAGTATGTTACTTTCATACCTGATAGTGAAGGAGGGCTATACCTTTTAGGTAATTGTGCAGCTGCATAACTAGCCATCTAACTATTCATTGCAGAGGTCAGTTTATAGATTTTTATTGTCTTTATATATATATTTGTTTCTATATTTCCCCAGTTTGTAAATACGTAAATATGTAAATGAGGGTCCCATATAATTTGAAATTGTAATTGTAGTTTTAGTGCGGGCTGATTGGAGTCTGATTTGCCCGGCCAATTGCTTGCTGCCTCATTTATTTATTTAATTATTTAGATGATGTAAAAATTTGTAAGGAGTATTTGCGGGCCGTTGAATACGTAATCTCCTCTATCTGGGTTAAATCAGCATTGGTATATGTTTTGAACACTGTAAGAATAGTTGGTATTCCTTTATGATTATAATCTTTTCTAGAAGCTCTGATTGGGTAAGATCATATTCATTCTCTTGCTGTGCATTGATTCATTCGATTGTTTACATGTTATTGCCTTTAGCATTTGCTTTGAGTGAATATCGTTTAAAATCCATTGTGATTTAGGATGTAAAATCAGGCCAAATGGAAGGTGGCCGGGGCAAGTGTCTTAGAGATGAAGCTATTTGTCAATTCCAGTGAATGATGCTTTCTATCATAAGATTCTCTGGTCTGTAGTCAATGATAAAAGTTGCATCTCTATGTCACCTGTGCATTTGCTGCAGTGGCGGCACACAATCCGGAGCCACTCTTGGTCCCAGGTTTGAAACCCAGTGCACAAAAGTTGTTGCTGTCTTTCCTGACCTGTGTGTAGACTGTCTCCCTATCTTTATGTGGATTGTTTTTTTATTTTTGTATGGATCGCTTTCTCTCATATGAGAATTGTTTCTCGGATCCTATTATCAATGTTCGATCCTGTTTGGTTCGGATTGTTCTCTAGGTCAATCAACTAATATAAAAAAATAAGTTGTTTTTTTTTTTTTGGACTGGTCTAGAAAACTATTAAGATCAATTGAGAGAAAACATTAGGGGTGCAGTTTGAAAAATTGCTTCTATATGGAAAGAATCGATCCACATAGAGGTGAGGGAGAGGTCCACAAAAGGGTAGTGGCGTTGGCCGGCTACAAAAAAGTTGCATCTTTATTGCGTTAGAGATGAAGTTATTTGAACACTGATTTTGAATTTGCAACACTTGCTGGTTGCTGCTGTGTCATTCAATGTCAAAGCTTATAAAATAATCATATCCAATTCTTCCCTTCTTGGAATTATTAAATGATAATGTCAACGTGAACACATTAATAATTGAAAAATTAAAATAAAACTCATATCTTTATGTAATAGAAAAATAATTAGAAAATTTTTGTTTAAATTTAATATCTGTATGGTTATGACAAGCAAATTTTGAAAAGACCTAATAATATATAAGCTAATGCGTTGACCTACTCACTACATTATTAACTTTAATAAAAAAACACTTGGGTCTTAATAAAATGAACCAAGTTAATAAAAACAAAGCAGAAACAATCGGTAATTTTATTAAACAAATCAAGTTCATTTATCAAGATTACTTCAAAATGATTTTTAAGTATTGCGTGAAAGGTATCACAATTCTTGGCGGATTGAAAGAACTAACAGCCATTATTCCTACAACAATGTTAGATATTTTACCTTTTGTAGCTCAACTTGATTCCAATTCATTATGTATAAGTGATGAATTGATACATTTTTCAAATAAAATTAATAATTGTTAATGAATATTCATACATCTCTTGACATTCATGAGTCGGAATCAAAGCTAGATATAAAGTGAGATTTTATTATTACTCCTAATATTAACCTTAAATAAATAAAGGGTAAAGATCATAAATGGTCTAGAACTATGAGACTTATTGTTTTTGTACATTTTCAATAATTTTATTATTGTCTCTCGTGACACAAAAATACCCTTAAAAAATATATATTTTTTAAGAAAATAATTTCTCCTCCGCCTTCCTTCTTCTTCTTTTCTTCTTCTCCCCCAAATCTACAAAGTTATGGATATGCAAATTCTGGTTACAAGTCATGACAATCAAAATTATTGTGAATCATGACAATAGAAATTATTTATTGTCATGACTCATGTGACAATTTTCATTGTCATGTGACAATTTCATTGTCATGAGTCACAACAACATTTATAATTATGAATCACGATAATTTTTATTGTTATAGTCACAACCGGTTTTATTGGCGTGACTGTAGATATGCAAGAGAAGGAAAGAAAAGGAAAATGAGAAAAAGAAGAAAAGAAACAAGAGGAGGAGAAGAAGAAGATGATAATAAAGGTGCAGAAGAGGAGGATAAGAAAATCCAGCAAGAAGGTGGCCGGAGATAATGTTGTGGGGAAGTAAATGAATTTTTTTAAATAAATAATAAAGGGTACTTTAGTCCTTATAGCGGCATTTGTTGACAGATGCAATGGAACTATTGAAAAGAGACAAAAACAAAATAATAAGTGCCCTTAATTTTGGGCCATTTTGGACCATTTTCTCATAAATACAACTTAAAATGTTTCTATTGTTGGCGGATGCCTTCATTCAAGACAACCAACAAACAGGACTCAGTCAATGGTAATATATCAGAGCTTGTCAACAAATAAAAAAGGAAGACTTTGCAGAAGTAAAAGGGACATAAATTTGTTTTCTTGTGTGAAAAGAAAATGGTTCATGGATGGACTAAGACACATCATGTCATATTCAGAATTGATAAAAAGAAGAAGCTCCAATGACAAGAAACGATTTAATTTGACAATTTTGGTCATTCGTGAGAAATAATTTTTTATGAAGGAACTTGAGCTCATGACTGCAATTTGTTTATTTTTTATTCTAAGAAGGCCTGATTCAATTTGGTTTCCCATTAAGGAAGTTTTTATAAAAATAAAAAATAAATGAAAGAACATGGTTGATCTGCAAGACCAGGTTGGCAAGGCAACCAATTGCTTCTTGCACAAGTCATTCTTGTTTATGATGTAAGACCATCTTTATCAACTAAAACCAAGAGAAAAAATGTAGCAATATTAGATGGATCAAAAACATGGATTTTTGTACGTACTCTCAAAAACCAATAACGGGTCCATCTGCTTGTTAGAAAATTCCAGTGTTTTAATTCCAGAACAGCAGAAATCTACACATGTTCTGATAAATCTAGTTTTGACAGAAAAAAACATCATCAATTTAACGGGCTTGGCTTGAAATCTTGGAATTGTCAAATTTATATAACTCTTGAACCTCACAACATAACTGAATTCCTAACCCATCTGTGTAAAAATGTACATCCAAGAACTTCAACTATGAATCTACATATGATGGAAAAGAACAACATACTTGGAGAGGCATCAGTTAAATTAGATTTATACATCTAATGGCTGTGCTGTGTTGTGAAATTGTTGAGACCTTTTTTCCCTATCTGCAAACCATTGGACTGTTCTTCTTGCAATTGGCAACCAAAGCCTTCTAGTTCTTTCATTTCCATCCTCATTAATTCTACTAGAGTCCTGGAATCTTGAAACAGCTGTGATTTCTGACATTGCTCTTCTCTGTGTTGGATCAATAGTTCTTGATGTCTGACTTAATATGTTGTGGGAGTTTGATGCAGAAGGAACCACTGGGACCAAAACAGGACTAGTTTTGTTGATTGTACTAAACTTGCTTTCAAACAATCTTTTCATCTCCATCTCCTCCTTGATCTGCTTAATTTGATCGTTTTCGACAGCTCTTGTTGTTGAAACCTGACCTTCCAAGGTAGAGAATCTATTGCTCGACATATCATTAAGCATCTCTGACTTGAGAAACATCAGGTCTGAAGAACTTGCACTGCTCCACCGATTCTTCAAAATAACGTCAGATACAACAATCTTGTGATTGAACTTGTGCAAGATTTTTCCATCAACAGCTTCTTCTTGGATTAACATCTCTTCTTCCTTGTCAGGCTCTTTGGTTTTCCTGAAACTGTTGCCTATGCTGAATCTTGACGACCCATGATGCTCCTCCTCTCTCTCGACAAAAAGCTCTATGTTGGAGTCCTCTCTCGGCTCAGATTGATTGAACATGAACCGCATACTGTTTGAATATGTAAAGATTGAAGGGTCATCAGCGCTGACTTTGCGCCTGCAAAGAGGGCAGCTAGAGTGTTTTTCGAGCCACTGATCAATACACTTTATGTGAAAGGCATGCCTGCACTTAGGCAACAATCTGAGAATTTCAATGTCTTCAAATTTGGACAGGCAAACTGCACATTCAAGCCCTTGTTTTGACCCTTTAAGTGAAGAGAATCTGAAGAAGGGAAGTGACTCTATCACCGTCTTATCTATTCCAGAGAATCGAGAAGTTGATCTGATTAATGCAGGATTCTGTTGATTCCTATAAGTAGCAGATGCCCCCCTGTGACAGAATTTTGCGTACGTAAGGAGGATAACTGTAAGAGAAAACATGACACATAGAATTCCTATAACAACAGCTAGACTTGGATTAAAATTTGTGAGATCATCTTGAGCCCGCGGATCATCCGGATTAATGACCGATTGTGCTTCAACTTGGAGGAAGAAACCAAGAAGAAAAAGCAAACTAACAACCCAGAATCGATTCATCAGAAGGTTGATATCTGAAAACTTGCAAGATTCTAAACCTCTCTAGATAACATTTGTGATAATAAATGAGAACTTTTGTGCTTCTATGTGCAGGGAAATTTACTCTAAAGTTTTAAGGGGTGGTTGGTTAGAGATGGGCTTCTTGTTGTGCATGCATCTCTTTTATTATGTCACTCTCCAAAAGAGTATATTTCTGGTTTGTCAGTTTTCTTGGTTTCTTCTGAGGCTATGCTTGTCTCTCCTGCCTCCATAAATCATTTTCATACTATGGTACAAGGTTTTTTTTAACTTGGAAATTTGAGTAATGATGACAAGGTGGAGAGGGAGAGCCTTACAAATATGATAAAAATTTGGCTGCTGACTTGGTAGCCCATTCTCTGGCAGTATGAAGAGGCATCTGATATCACCCTATGTTACAAAATTATATGTTTTTTTTTGTCCATTATGGTGCTACCAATAATTTATCAATTTAAATATATACATTTTATAGTACAAGTAATCCCAGTGAAACTTGGCACGGTTAATGCATTTTACAATTTCAGTTTGACCGACTGCTTTTCGGTTTCTTCTCTCCTCTAGTAATTGTTTTTCTGATTAAATTGACATTTCATTTTTGATAATTGCTGCTGTGAAAAGATCGTTAATGTCTCTGTTGATCGTAATTATATACTCAATAATAATTGCATTGAAGTTTCCAGAAAGTCAAGGGGATGGATTGGGCGATCTTATCAGAGGTAAGCGATCCCCTTGCTTAGGTCATCGTCCAGGCATGCATATATATATATATATATATATATATGGCATTCGTCATCTAACAGCTACATAAATCCCAAAACTATAATAAAATTCCCCGCTAAAAACATTAATTCAACGTAGAATCCATTCCAGTGAACAGCTTCCGCACCATGGATTTCAATATGAGCACGTAGTATGTGCCAATTACAATCACACCACACAACATTTATATATCTATTTTTCTAGACAGGTTATGACTAACTGAACAAATGAATTAACTATATTATTTAATAAAATAATAAAAGATACTATTAACATATTACCTCTTAATAAAAGTGATTGCTCATTTTCTTTGATACTAAAAGATCAACACTTCAAATTTTATCCTTATTTTAAAATATAATGTCATTATTTTTTTTTTAGTTTAATCACTCTCATCCATTAAAAAAAAAAAAAAGAGAGAGAGAGAGAGAGAGCGAAAACAGTGTTGCTAGAAAGTTTTATCATATGTGACACGAGTTAAATTATGACATACATGAAAACCAACTTCTTATCCTTAAAATTGTCCCAACGCATTAATTTCATAGTACAGTTGGAAAACCAAGCTGTAAGCAGCAAACACATCCACAAAACGCAGCGTTGCCCGTGGCGTGTAATAATTAATGTTTGCACAACTTGATAATTAGTCGATGACACAAGCATCACGACAGCTAAACATGCGCGGCCTATACGAAAATTGCCGTCCCGATACACGTTTTATGACACTTGTTCTTTGTTTATTTATCCAACCCATTTCAAGAAACCACAACTGCCTCCATCTCATTCACCGAGAGACAAACAAGAAAATTCAGTTACAGGAAGTAGTATATCGGATAAGGCTTGATGATTTATTAAGAATTTAAATAACTTCCAAAAGCTAACAGATGAAATTAATTAATAATTAAATCAATTCGCGTAAATAATCCTAATCTGGTATTACCAATATTGATAATTCTTTAATCTTCTTATGATAATAATTAAAAATCTAGGTAAACCTAAATGGCTAGCAGTTGCAGTAGTAATGAAATTTGACCAATCAGTCAAATATTTATGATTTGATCTGCACTCAAGATCCTTAAGGTAAGGATAATTTTTTCATGTGATATGAACCTCTTCTCCCGACTCTGAAAGCCCAATTCCAAGTCATACTTTAAAAACTCTGATCAAAAGTATTCGATAAGCTATACAATATATATAATATTTGTGTTAAAAAAAAATGTAGGTAGGCAATGCGGATTGGGGGTGAGCAAAGACCTTAATGAAACCTTCACAAAAGCCAACTTAGTGATTAGAAATCACATAATATACTGCACGATTGCGTACCAAGGTGCTCTGACTTACAATTAAAGAAAGCAATTCTATTATTATAGGAAATCTTATTTTTATTTTTAATAGGATGCTATTGTTGTAGAATTGAAAAACTTAACATTACAATAAACAACTGATGCTGAGCATTATTACATACAGAAGCGATAGTGTATTCCACAGACAAAGTAACTGATAAAACAAAAACAATTAAGTATAGCAAGGGTAAGGAGGAATCTCACTCTGTTTTACAGAGTTGTAGCCAACTACTCCATGATCACATGCTAATTGATGAAGATAAAATGATTTACATCTCAGCTCTGAGCAGAGGCAGCAGGATTTGAGCTTGGAAATGTCACCAGACCACTGCCACCCTCTGGATTAACATGCTCATCACTGGCATGCCGAAGAAACTCCTCTGGGGACATGTGTGAACCATGGCAGGCACAAACAATCCTAATTTGGCTTGTGTTGTATTTATAAGTAACACCCGAAATTGTCCTACCATTTGGTCCCGAACCTGTGGTTGATACCCATGGTAAATTTGGTGGGTGAGAACCACATCCCCCAAACTTTATGTCCGCAGCTATACCTGGCTTTATAGCAGATAAATCGAGAGACAAACCTTCTGCTGTTGATCGGTCAGATGCATCTTTTGTCCTATGGTTCATACCACTTACTTTACCATCTTCCGCTGCCTGAGTAGACAAGCCTTCTTCTGTCGCATGCTGTTTCCCTTCACCTTTGGTCCAATCCAGTGTCCTCCCATCAAACTGTGTAGCCTCGGATGGATTACGTGCAATCACTTGCATGGCAGCTACATCCATCAAGCAAGATAAAGAAAAAAAATCACTTCCAATCATATGGCTAGATAATGATGTAAAATAAAAACCGCAAATCACTATGTAAAATTTAGTAACATCAACATCAGCAGAACTGGAGAATTTTTAATAACAGGAACATGACAGAGACTCAAAATAAATAATTAGAATATATCATGGTCCACTATTGAGAACAAAAATCTTAATAAACCCCTTGAGGATTATTATAAATGCAGGTAAGATGCAGTATTCTTTCACCATTTGAACCGCATATGTACCAATCAAACCCACAGTCTAGAGTACAACTCAATCCTTCGATACAATTTGAATTCAGACAACTCAATTTCTTGCTATGGCTGTAATTGTAACAAAGTTTGACAGGAAAAGTGTACATCAATGATCAGTCACTATCAACACACATACTGCACACTTCACTGTCAGTAATCTTAAGTGGTCATCATCAAGTGCAGTAGAAATGGTAAAAGTAAATGATACAGCATATATCACCAGCATGTTGCCATCTACAAAAAGAATAGAAGAGAGCAAGAAAACCTTGATGTATCTTTAACCCATCATTATGCTTATCTGAGTTTGGCGGAATTCTACCAGAGTATGGGTGGAACGGTTGAGGCTGAGAAACCAACCCCCAGGAATTATCCTTATCAAACGTTGGAAGTTGAACAGGTGAGTAGCCAAACATAACAGGCAAGTTTCCAGAATTTGCAGGCTGGGTTGTTGACCTTTCATTACTAGCAGTAGGCATCTTCTGTGTCATGCCAGGTAGTGGATGGCTGGATGTGCTTGGTACACCAGCAGAATTAGACTCCTTCACAGATATTGTGTATGGTATGTTCATGAGGTTCACTGGTGGAACTGAGAATGGAACACCATAGGACACATTTCCAACCTTAAATTCACTTTCCGATGAACCATTAAACCTCTTCTGTCCTTGTAAGTCTACGACACTATCAGAAAACCCTCGAACCTCCTTTGCTGCATCAGAAGAACCACCAACTCCAATGAATCGTTTGGAACCATCATCATGGTGAGACACCAGCCTTGAGGTTGAACCCTCAACTTCAGACTCTGCCACATCTTCATTATCAGCAGTCGAGCCTTCCTCTGTCGTAATGGAAATATGTGATGTTTTTCCTTTGTCATGTAAATCAGCAAGATGGGATTCTCTCTCATGTTTTTTCTTATTGTTTATCTCATCAAACGACATTTTACGTTTATTGTTTACCTCCAAATGGTTCTCTTCCTCATTTTCACCAGACCGGCTGCTGTTGGTGACCCATAGTCCTCTAGTGGTCAAGTTCATAGAAGCGTCTGTATCACCTGCAGTCTTAGAAAGGTCATTAAAGAAGTTCTCTTGAGGTTTCACTGGGTCACTCCTCTTGGACCCAGCACTCGAGTCCTGTTTCTGAGTGCCACCATGAAGAAAATTTCTAAAATCATCAACTATTTTGTTGCCTCTGTCACCTTCTTCAGTTTTAGTATCTGAAGAACCACCATTTTTACCTTTTGATTTGCCAGTAGATCCACCACAAGATAAACCCAAGCTCAGCTCAAGACCATTATCATCCTCCATACTGTTGAACAAATGATATCAACAATTGTCAAGCATAACCTTCCAACAGACTACCATTCACAATGTCGATCTCATTAACACGCTGAGCTAACCATTTTAAAAAATACAGCCCTGCAAGAAAGTCAACTTATCATCTCAGTAAACATGAAGAAATAAACCTTGGTTCCAACACAAGTACTATACATAACATACAAGAAGAGTGAAAAGAAAAAAAAAGTTCAGTAAATACAGTTATAAAACTTCAATCATGAACCAATTCAATCTTCTATCTATGCATCATAAACAAATTACATCATCACACGAAATCTTATTTTACAGACACGCACAAAAACACGAAGATATAGTAGTCCTCATCAAAATTATATGGCCAGATTCCAAGGAACTACGATCCGTCGTTTACTCAATATGTCACACAAATCTTCGCAAAAATCTAGAAAATTCAAATTACTCAATCAATAGCACCAGGGATACTCTTGTAATAACAATAATTTACATTTTAAAAGGATAACAATGAGAGAAAGAAATGAGCATTCAACGAAATTGTGAATGTTCCACACACTAATCAGAAAATAAAAACACACACTAAAGTAGACGCATAAGATCTGAGATCCAAAAGGTCTAAGACTTTTTCGATAGTCAACTAACGCAATGAAAGCACGAACCTTCAAAGTCTCCAGCTATACAGCACCTCATTAAAAAATAATAATAATAAAATCAGTCCAAACAAGTTACCCCAACAAACTATATAGCTTCACCAGCTAAAATGCAGAAACTTTGAGGAAACTAAAAACAGATTAACAGACATAATCCCTAATTTTTTAATTTCTCATACATCAACCATCAAATACAATACCCAGATCAGCCATCACCTATAATCATGCATGTAAACCTAATAATCGACGAAATCGAAAAAATAGGCTGCTAAAATGAATTGAATCGAAAAGCCCAGATAAGTAAAATAGATGAATTGAAGAAAAAGAGAGAGAGAAACAGAAACCTGAATGGTTGAGAGAAACCCTAGGTCAAGGTCGTCTCTGCCAAGCCAACACTAACAAAGGTAGATTTTGGGTACAAGTTAGTGGGAGAAATGTTCAAACAACTAAAATCGAAAATCCTTTTTTTTTTTTTTTAATTTTTAATTTATTTGAGCATGTGAATAGTAAGTTTATTATTTTTTTCGCCGAATGTAAACTTAAGAGGGTGTATTCAACTTAAAAGTTTATTGGAATCTAAAAGATTTTAAAAATCTGGATGTATTCAATCTAGATTTTTTATAATTTCATTAAAATTTGGATGTATTCAATCCAGATTTGTAAAGATTTCAATAAAATTTTGGTATATTGAATTCTGACTTTTAAGAAATTCAAATAAGTCTAGATGTATTAAAAAAATTAATAACTTTATCGGAATTAGATTTTAAATGATTGTGATGGATTTTTAAACCCTAAGTATAAATAAGAAAACTCATATGAAATCTTGTCATAACCTCAAAGATTTGCTTGATTTTTCATACTTTTTTTTTCTCTCTCTCTTTTTTTTTTTCTTCTTTGGCTCACACAATACTTTTTTGGTGGCGGTGAATTGAAAGTATATTTTGTATTTTTTTCTTCCATATTCAATTGTTGTATTTTCGATTTTGGCTTTCAAATCCACTTCACAAGTTTCTCAATTCAACCAATTTCATATATATTTTGGATTTCGATTTTTAATTATATATATTTTTCATTTAGTTTAATTGATTGTTCTATGTTTTGTTTAAGAGAAGATAATGAGATTGAATTTTATAATTTTATTTTTTGATTTTATGTTTTTTATGTTAGAATTGATTATTCTATGCTTTGTTTAAGGTTTTTAATAATTTATGGTGGATGATTACTATATGTTTTGTTAACTGTTTTTTTTTTTAATTGAAAATAAATATGTAATTACCAAGTGACAATTTAAAGAAAATGCAAGCAGAGAAATGCAGAGAAAAAAATTTTGAACAACTCGCATTGATCAAATATAAAAATGTTAAGGTGGGAATGAATGCCTTAAAATTTTAAGAGCACTATTGAAACATTTCATCAAACAGTTGGTAGGTATCCTTGCAAACACTTTGTTTTACATGCAATTTATAAATTATTCAAAAAAAGAAAAAAAAAAAAGAAAACTAAAGAGTTGATGCTTTTTGAGAAATCAATAAGAGGAAAAAGAAAACAAATTTCGTAGAGGAGCAAAACTGCAAAATGATTACCTTGTAAAATTTATCACTCTACAAATCTTAATTAAAAGCTAAAAGGATGTAAAAAGCTAAACGGATGCCATTTTTATCATTTCATTTTTTAATATGTTTTTTGTTTTTTTAAAGTGGATGAGGTCTTTAAAAAGGTGAAATATACATAACAGTTGTGCTTGTTGGAACCAGATTAGGTAATGACAATTATAGAGGATAGCTTTTTTGGACTTTTATAATGTACAAACTTTCATATTTATTATATTTGTCAATTTAGAATTATTTTTTTTCAGAAGAAATTGGGGATTGTTGAAACTAACAATTTTTTATATAAATAAAATAATCATATAAACCGTGAAAATTTTATAATATATTACTTATCATATTAATTTTTTGTTTAAAGATAAATTATTAACAATTCCATTTAAATATATCAAATTCTATTTAAATCTATGTAAAAAATTCAACAAACTCTAATAGAACTCTAATAAAATCTGATGAAATATATTAAACAATCCAATAAACTCTTTAAATAGAATTTTAACAAAATCTAATGAAATTTATGGAATCTATGAAATTCATCAAAATCCATCATTAAAAAACACTTCAACAAACTCCAACGAAATCTACGTTGAATACATCCCCCTTAGTAATTTTTTATTTGGTTCCTCTCACTCCTTAATAGTTTATTTACTTTCATTGTCCTTTTGTTTTACTACATTTCTACTTTTTGACCTGGTTTTGTTAAGTTTATTCACTTTTCCGCTTGAAGTAGCGAAACAAATTTATTTTCTTTGGTCGTTTGTTTAAATGACATCAAAACTCTTCTTAAACATACATTTGTGCTGCAAATATGAAACTTATGTCAGTGTTTTGAGTTAATCATGATTCGTGTGTGCAACCAATCTTTAATATGGTTAAATTTTTGACTCATTAATGTGGTGTGAGAGTGAGACAATTGCGGCTAAGATTGGGGTTTAGGGGGAAGGGGGTAGTGTTGAATATTTTTTACTGGAGACAAAATGCTTGACAGCTATGTTATATTTGGGTGCCATTCTCAAGATGAGTAGGATTTCATGGGATTATTATTTTGGATTCGATTACGATCTAATGGATTAAATATGTCGACAATAATATCATCATTAAAGGTAATATGAGATTAGCTTAAAAAAATTGGTCTTCTATTTTGCATGTAGTTTTGCCGTTGTTCCATGAACTTTTGCTCTCATTGAATTAAGTACAAGCTCCTTTCCCTCAATTCAAGGGAGAAAGTTATTTGGCATGTAGTTTTGGATTGGTAAGATAAACTTTGAATTATTTATTTATTTATTTTATCATAACTAAAGTATAATTTTTGAAGTATTAAAATTATTATTGAATTACATACCATATATACGCTATATAAACTTCTGGAATTTAAGAGTAAATGTGAAATCGATTATAAACTCTAATATTTTAGACATATAAACTCAAATATCTTAAAATATAAATAATTTCTTCTTTTTTTTTTCTAATTATTGTGATAAATTCAAAATTTAAATGAGTAAACTACGATTTAAACTCATAACCTAGTAAGGTAGATAGAATAAACAATTTATATTTTCTATTATTCTATGAGATTCTTGGTTAGGGAACTAAATACTATATATACGCAACTTTAGTAAAAAACTGATCGTTATTTAATTTATAGTTAAAAAATTATATATATTTTATCATTACTGCAAAAAAGAAACAGTGGGGGATAATTTTAGTTACAAACGAAAGAATTGTAAAAAATTAAAAATTAAGCGATTACATTTATTCAGAAATTGTCCAAAAACAAAATACTCCGAGGTAATATATATATTATAATTTTACGCGCAAAACTACGATAATCAATGAGATTGTATGAGTCTTAAAACACTTTAATATTACGAAAACACTTTTCTGGATAAGAGAAACAAATTTGAATGGCTCAGGAGAACAGGAAGGAAGAGATAAGTAATAATATATATATATATATATATATTTGAGAGAAGATACGTAATAATTTTTTTTTTTTTTTGGAAAACGATAAGTAATGATATTATTTCAAAAAGATTTATTGTTGTAATGATTCACGACTCACATATCTTATTCTAACTATCAATGTATCGCTTAGATGAAATGTTATATCCTTTATATAAATTAATTTTTATTTTGCTGTTTACATACTATATTTTTATTTACAGATTTTTTCTTTACAAACCACTTTTTTCCCTTTGACCATTCTAATCTAATGACACTCTAATAAAAAAACATTAAAAATTCATTTAAAAAATTACATTATAATTTAATATTCGTAAGATTCGATAAAAAGTATAAATAAAAAACTAATTAAAAAGTTATATTTTTATTACTTTTTTTTAGGACTATTACTATTCGTTTCTTGTTGCAAATAACTTTCCATCGCTTCATTGCTTATAATTGTATCTCATCTTTTATCACTTTGGAATCAAATAAAACTTTAAAAAAACCAAGAAAATAATGTTTAAGAGCATCTGAATGCAAAAGGATAAGGATAACGTTTGATTTTAAAAAATAAAATTTGTAGTATCATTAAACAACTAAGAAATAAAAAAAAAAATGTTTAATAATTTTACTTTTACCTTTTCTAGGATTAAAAAAATACTCTAATCATGTTTAAAAAAGTAAGTAACAAACACAATGGTTATGGTAACATGTTGAGATTGATTAGCAATTGTATATCTTGAAAAACAATCCTGTTATGTGAAAGAGAGCTGTGTTACCCAATTTAAATAAGAATTGATGTGCTTTTATTTATTAATTTTTTAAGGATAATTAAAAACCAGAGGAAAATCAGAGAAAATACAGAAAAAAAATCAATATTCTATCTTCAATAGGAAGAAGTCAGATTTGAAATTACGGCTAAATGTTTAAAATATTAAATAATAAATATTGCAACCATAGTCAAATCTCAGAAGTCATAGTTTCATTAAATTTTTTGGGTCATGTTTATCTTCTTCTTTCACTAAAAAATCTGCGTGCATCTCAAAGAAGTCTTTACGTTGAATTTGTCAAATGAAATTACGGTTACGTTTCTGTTTTTAAAGTGATTAAAGAAGACTTTTAGAAAGCGAAGTGACGGAAAATGAAAAGTACGTGAACTCTATTATCAATATCACGTTTTTAGTTAAATTAGAAATATATATATGGATATATATTTTATTTTTGGGATTAACCTATAAATTATCGGAACCTTAAGAACACTAGTGATGCAACTCAGAAAACTACTCATATATAAAAGGGATCGACCCACACGAAGAGGAGGAGAGACTCACACCAAAAGACATGGGGGTTGTGGTTTTTAACCAAATGCGTCAATAATCGACTACAATTAAATTAATAATATTGATACTAGATGATTATCTATGATGAATATTATAAACATTATTTGTTGAATACTATCATAAGTGGTCGAACATTTTATTGATCAAATGGTTCAAGTCATATTTTTATCACAAAATATAAGGTGTAAGTAGCTATTTATATAATTTATATTAAACTAGTATATATAAATAATTTAGCTTTTGCTTTCAGAAGTAATTTAGTTTTTGTTAATCGATAATTAATTTTTAAATAGTAATCATTGTAAAAAATAATGGTACATATTTTAAGTTCAAACTCATTATATACCCAAGGAAATTTAGCAAATATACTGAATCCTACACATTGATTAGCAAATATATCCTCTCATGAAATTTACTTAACAAAATTCCCCAAAGTTCCCACATTACCCTTATTTTCAGTCCCATGAACTTGCTCACCTTTCACATTTGAGAGAGTAATTTCTCCCATGTGATTCTCACCACATCCTACCCAAAGCTTTAAATCGTTAGCGGTCAAAATCTTTGCAGATTGCAATCACCAAATTTTGGAGGGTATATTTAATTTAAAATTTATTATTTTTTGAAAGAAAAATATACAAATTTTAGTATATTCCATTCAATATACAAACGTTTTGATGTATTAAATCAATATTAGTTTGGATTCCGTTGACATCTCAATGTATTTAAATTAAAATTTTTAAAAAGTCTAAACAAATTTAAATATATTCAAAAGCAATCGACTTTATAAATTTTACAAATTCAAACGTATCAATAAATCACCTCTCGATATGGTTAATTGGTTGTTCCCCTCCCACATCATCTTAGCAATCAATTTAAAAAACTTTTGAGTCAGATTAGTTTGCCACATCATACGAGTTATAAGTTTGTAAAAACTTTTGAATAGATAAATTTGTTATATAATTTAAACAATACATTTAGAAAAAAAAAACTTTTGAATAGTGCAGGATAATGATAAATTATTAAAAGTTCACCTCAATTTATTACTAAAATTATATTGTAACTTTATTTATAACCAACATCATCAATATATTATCCTATAATCAATATAATTGTTACACTACATCATCCTAAAATCAATATAGTTACAGATCAACTTATTATATCATTTATGTACTAAATTTGAAAAAACTTTTGTATATGATAAATGTACCACATCATTTAAGTAATAAATTTTAAAAAACTTTTGGATGTATGAGCAATGTTATATTTCCTAAAAATTTGCTAAAATAATGTGACAAACTTATCATACTTAAAATATAATGAATTTCAAAAGGAGCATGCACATATTTGGCAAATTCTATATTAATACTATGAATTTATATAAAAGTAATCCAATATTTCCCAAAAGTGTGTCCAAATTTATTATTTAAATGCTGTGTAAAATTTATTTATAACTATCACATTATCAATAAATCACTCGATAATCAATATGCTTATTACCTTACCAAATCATCTCAGTAATAAATTTGAAATTTTTTTGAATAGATTAATTTGTTATATCATTTAAAAAATAAATTTAAAAAAACTTTTGGATAATGTACGATAACCCTAACTTAAAAGTTCACCCATACTGATTACTCAAATTTATTGTTAAAAGGAGGGTGAGTTTGCAATTAATTTCGTACGATATGGTATTGGTGCTAAACTCCCTTCTTCACCTAACATCAATAAGAAATAGCGGGTCAAGGCAAGAACTTATTTTTCGAAAAAAAGGCCTACCAGTCTAGTAGTCCACCGTCGCTTGTTTGATTTTTAACAAGGACAATGTGGGTCCATGGGGTCGTGCCAGTTGTGATATTAAAAATTAACAACTTTTTTTTTTTAATAACAAAATAATTTAAACTAATTATTAAATAAAAAATACTAAACTTTTTAATTATTATATAAAAATTTACGTTCAAATAATAAGATATATGAGTTGTTAATATCTTATAATTTATTTGATAATATAATAATTAATAAAATTTTAATAACTCATATATCACATAATTTAATATGATTTTAGATAAAATATTTGAGAAGTTTAATATTAATTTTATTATAAATTTATCTAAAATCAGTTAAAATTAAATGATTTGAACGGATATTCCACTAAGCAGTTGACGTCTACCTCCAATAAATTAAAATTAAACCCTTTATTTTTACTTTCCTTGGTACAGAATATACCTTAAATTAGGTTGTAATTTTATAATTATATAACCTAAAAAAATCACAAATTTAATAATTGAAGACAAGGAGTCAGGTTGAATCAAGACATACGATATTTTTCAAGACTAGATGAAGACTGGTTATAGATATAAAGGAAAGCAGTTAAGATTAAAACAGAAACACAGTCGACGTGATATGGGTTGCTGCAATTACATTATTAAAAAAATAAGAGCACGCACGAAAATACGGAGACAGACATGACAAGTTGAGGTAAAAATATATATATATATATATACCAATAAAACAGATAAGGCCGAGATATTTTGAAGATCGTTGGCATCAAATATTAATTAGAGAACAGGTCAAATACTTACTCAAACTACTCCTACTCGCATCTTATCCTAACCACTCGGAGTTTTGGTTAAAACCAACGTTGTAACTATATCTATATCACGTAAATCGAGATTGAATTTACAATTATACCCATCCAATCTGGTGACTCACTCGGATAAAAAATCGGTGTGTGAAATGGAAGTCAAGCTGTAGATAAACGATAGCGGCTACAAATTAGGTGGAAATCAAATCGAAAATACAAAAGCTGTACAAAGTACCCAACCTTTCAAAGGTAACCAACTTGTCAATTAATTTTCAGGATTTCTAATATATAAGGCTGGACCATATGGAATATTAAACGATAAATAAAAGCTCATTGGACAGGTCTGTGTCGCAAGTCCTCTCTGTCTCAGGCCTCAGCAGTTTGCTTTATGTGCAGATTTACGTGGCTGTGTTTCCTTACGTTGAAAATAACAGGGGCTCGTTTTCCTTGATTCTGAGGTGGTATACGTTGACTTTTAGTTTTTATATAATATTCTTGGAGTCACGGGGTGTACGATGTGTTGTTAAAGTGCAATCTGCATATACTAGAAACAGCAATTCTCCGAATCCTGGATTCAGGAAACAGTGCTGTTGGGTGTGGGGTGATTGTGAAAGAAAAGGTCAGGTGATCCAAGAGAATATAATAAGAGAGGAGGAAGAGAAACATGGCAGGTGGAGGATTCACAGATGGTGGCAATCTGAAGAGGGCTCATCTTTATGAGTATAGAATCACTGCTTATTTCATTATTGCTTGCATTGTTGCTGCGCTTGGAGGATCACTTTTCGGCTATGATCTTGGTGTTTCAGGTCTGTTTCCTGTTTTAACTTCTAAGCTTTTTATTATATGTATGGCTATGAAGAAATAAGGCTAGATTTTTTTTTTCTTCCAAAAACGTTTGGTTATAGTGTTATTATCATGAATCAACTTTAAACCAATATAGAAAAAATTTCTGTTTCTGACAACCGTCAATGATCAACTTTAAACCAATATAGAAAAAAATTTTAATTTCTGACAACTTTCAATTGAATAATGCAATGTTCAATAATAAGCTAAGTAACCAAGTTGTCCTACTGTTGAATGACTTGCAAATCTCACCTACTGGCAACACGAATCGTTTTCAGGCTGAGTTTTCATTCCATATATCTCTAATTAATATCAGCTTAAGATAGAAACTCTACAATTGCCAAGCTATGGAAAGATTAAAATAGTCTCTTGCATTCTAGACTTTGTAGACTAGTTGAAATCTATTTCTTGCATTAAAAATTATATGGTTGTTTTCATATTAATAATTGTAAATTGATTTTGACTTCAGGCGGAGTCACTTCCATGGACGATTTCTTGAAGGAGTTCTTCCCAAAAGTGTACAGAAGGAAGCAGGCACATTTACATGAGACGGATTACTGTAAATATGATGATCAGATTCTGACACTCTTTACCTCCTCACTATACTTCGCGGGTCTTATCTCCACGTTTGCAGCCTCCTATGTGACCAGAAACAATGGCAGGAGAGCTAGTATAATTGTGGGATCTATCAGTTTCTTTCTAGGAGCAATCTTCAATGCAGCTGCAGTTAATATCTGGATGCTAATCATAGGACGAATCTTGCTAGGTGTTGGAATTGGATTTGGAAACCAAGTAAGTCCAATTACCCTGACCAAATAATGAAATTTCGTTTTCACGGCAACTAACTTGACAATTTACTAATCACATTCTTGTTCCAAATGGTTACAGGCAGTTCCCTTGTATCTTTCGGAAATATCACCAGCAAAAATCCGAGGAGCAGTTAACCAATTGTTTCAACTGACAACATGCTTAGGGATCCTAATAGCAAACTTGATCAATTATGGAACTGAAAAGATTCATCCATGGGGATGGAGGTTGTCCTTAGGTTTGGCTACCGTGCCAGCGATGCTGATGTTTATCGGAGGTGTTTTCCTCCCCGAGACTCCAAACAGTCTTGTGGAACAAGGTAAACTAGAAGAAGGAAGAAAAGTGTTGGAGAAAATTAGAGGTACCATGAGAGTTGAGGCGGAGTTTGAAGATCTGATTGAAGCAAGCCAGGCAGCACAAGCCATTAAACACCCTTTCAAGAATCTCCTTCAAAGGAAGAATCGCCCACAACTGGTAATCGGAGCTTTAGGAATACCAGCATTCCAACAGCTAACGGGCATGAACTCCATTCTCTTCTATGCTCCTGTCATATTCCAGAGTTTGGGATTTGGTTCAGGAGCAGCTTTGTATTCGTCTGTTATAACCGGTGTTGCTCTTGTTATTGGTGCACTCATTTCCATGGCGTTGGTTGATAAATTTGGCAGAAGAGCTTTCTTCTTAGAAGCTGGTGCTGAAATGATTATCTACATGGTAACACTACACTTTCAGATTTGTTTCCTCCTATTGTTTCCTTTAGTGTACAAACTTCATGCATATACTGATACTTGTTTGTTCTGATATCCAGATAATTGTGTCCGTAACTTTGGCTCTTGAGTTTGGACAAGGAAAAACGCTCCCTAAAGGAACCGGCATCTTGCTTGTAATCATCATCTGCTTATTTGTGGTAGCTTATGGTAGGTCTTGGGGCCCTCTAGGTTGGCTAGTTCCCAGTGAGATCTTCCCTCTGGAGACGAGGTCAGCTGGTCAGAGTGTAGTGGTCTGTGTCAACCTCCTCTTCACAGCTTTGATAGCGCAGTGTTTCCTGGTGTCACTTTGCCATCTCAAATATGGAATTTTCTTGCTGTTTGGTGCATTAATTATCATCATGAGTTGCTTCATCTTCTTCCTCTTGCCAGAAACCAAGCAAGTTCCAATAGAAGAAGTTTACCTTCTGTGGCAAAATCACTGGTTCTGGAAGAGGATAGTGAGAGATGAATATGAATCAAATGCCAAGCCAGGAGAAGTAAGCAAGGCAGAGGTGTAGAGATTGGAATGTCCTTGAAAGATATTTTCCAAATGTCTATTATTTGCAAATGCATTTTAATTATTAATAAAGCAAACAAACATTTCCAAGTTTCTCTTAAGGTCACCTATTTTGAGTGAACCATTAACTTTTTGATCTCCAACCGATGACACAAAGCAATAAACAAAATTGATAGAATGGGCATAAGGAATAAAAATCAAATTATACTAACAAATTTTCATGTTATTACAATATGGTGACATCTCAGAAAAAGCATGTGTGCTTTTATGCTAACAATTTGGCTAGTTCATCAACTCCTAGACTTCCCTGTGGTACTACATCTAGACAATGTTCATCATTTATGCTTTTCTTTTTTTTAGAAGTCTGTCTCACATTTTTTTCTCTTTTCTCAAAGACAGTTGCAGCTTCTTTTTTCACTATGAAAACCTCACTTTCCTTCTTCACTTCCAAAATCCCAACTTCCTTCTTTTCAGTCTTTTGAATTGCTACCTTCTTCAATTGACGCCTAAAGACAGGCCCAGGGGGTGCAGACTTGGCAAAAGAAACCGACCTTTCATAAATAATGTCTGCATTCAATGTGGCATCATCTAAAACCATCGCACTCCCACTTTCAACAGCTTGCTTCATGAGAAGTAAAACTCTCTCCAAATTAGGACCAGACGTCCTTGATGACTCACTGTGCTCTTCAAGAACTTCTGAAAGACTTTGCAACTGATCATGATTTAAAGAACCCATGATGGAAGATTCAGACTGATTTCCAGTGTTATTAACACCTGCAAGAATGGTTTCTGAACCCACCGATGCAGTGGCTGGCTCTTCATCAACAAAGCGCCTACTGTCCAACATGGTGTCACCTCCATATATGTCTTTCACATCTCCATCAATATTCAGGGTGGCTTTGATCTCATCATCACAAGGGCCAGTGTTGTATGATGTGGTTTCATTAATCTCTGGCACATTCGAAATTCCATCAGAAGCTGGGACTGGTTTAGCATCATCTACAGAAAACAAAACCTCACGTGACTCTGCATGCACATCTTCAGAATTTAAACGCAGCACATTTGTATCAAGTGTATCAGGACTGAAGTCCTTAACTGGCAGCAGATCAGTACATGATGCTGCTAATCCATTGCCTTCTGAAGGTGGTGCAACAGAAATTGCACCAT
This sequence comes from Litchi chinensis, assembly GCA_019925255.1. NCBI lineage: Eukaryota > Viridiplantae > Streptophyta > Magnoliopsida > Sapindales > Sapindaceae > Litchi > Litchi chinensis. The sequence goes on along the minus strand of CM034461.1, from coordinate 49,145,511 downwards.
CAATTTCCAATTCCTCAGCTTCCTCAGAATCATTTTCAGATTTTTGGAAAAAAGACTTCCAGTCCCGTCCCCTCCACATCAGTATGTGTTCATTTTCAAATGAGATTAGAACACACGGGACAAGATCCTGGAATTACAAACTTAGGCGAATTACTTTAGTATCTTTATAAAAATGAAGTGAATAAAATGGGAATGTGTCATGTGACCAACATATATAATAAACCATACCTTGAGTTTGGCACCAATTTTCTTGTAGTCACTCGCATTCAATCCTTGACAATTAATCCGGATCAATTCACACTCTTCAAATGCCTCTCTAACATTTTTCACTAGGTCACAGTACACACCATTCTTCCCTGTAAAACATTCAAACTTTTAGTTCGAGATTCTTAACAGAATCAATTTCAAATTTCATTGCACAAAAACTTCCGAAATAGCAATATTCACTCTACCTAGCTTGCATATTGGTATTAATTTTCGTCCCTTGTTGCGCATTTCAGTAACTTCTTCCAGTGTTAGACCCTCCGGAGCATGCTGAATTAACCTTGGATATACAGGAGTGACCGGTTTCCACAACATAATAGGAAAGCGGGGACGAGTTTTGTAGTTATAATTTCTGCCTCTGAAAAGATATAGTACCCCTCCCCTTCTATAAATAATCTTCCCTCCAGTTTTCTCCTGCCAAATCAACAAAGACGGACAACTATGATTTAAACGTAAAAGAAGCCAAAAGTTGCATGAACAAGAACAGCCATTCTTCATTTCTTCTAGTATCACAATATACTATACAGATGGTATTACAGAATACAAATAAGCAAGGTAGAAGAAAGCAACCTCTAACTGGTGGCAAACATTGTCCATGTCAACAGTGCACACTCCTTTGCATTTAATCTTGCACACTCTCCTCCGCTTCCAATGAGCATGTATATTATCCAACATGTTGTGCGTGAAACCATCTCTACCTAAACAAATAAAAAATAACAACACAACAATTCATCAAAAGCGAAGAGAAGACAAAATGTTTCAACATAAATGACACAAATAATACCCATATTCAATTGGCGATTGGACTTGATGCAAGATTGTACTAACTCGTGAACTTCCTGCTTGGTCAAAGGCTCCCCCAATATTTCGTCCCTCGAGATCACGTACCTCGGCCCACTTCCCGCCAAAAAGGGCCCCGGTTTCTGAACCGGCTTCACTCCCTTCTTGTTAGGCGGCGGCAACTCGAACGAGTCGAACTCCTTCAGTTTCTTCTTACTGGGCGGCAGTGGTGCCCGCCCTGTCCACGGCCGCGCCATCGTCGTCGGTCCGAACGGCGCGAACGCCGCTTCCCGCAGCTTCAGCGGCTTCACTTTTGGCGTCTCCGTGTAGCTGTACTTGAACTCGAACGGGGCGCCGTCGATTACGTAAGAGACGCCGTCTTCGGTTATGCATATGTTCGCTTTCGGGTTGGCCGGTCTGTCCAGGGGCAAATTCGTGATTTTTGTCGGTTTCGAGAAGGTTCTGCGGAATGCGGGATGGTCGTCACCGGGCTTGGGGGGCTTGGAATACTTGGATTTCTTGCCGGGGATTGACGGCCTCGAAGGAGACGACGGAGTGCCGGTTGACTTGAACACGCCGTTGCTCGTCGCCGTGTCGGTGTCGGACTCGTCAACTTCGGCGATTTTGGCGGCGGAGTCGAACCGGCGGTTACGGCGGATTTCGTCTTCGATTTCTTGTTGAGTGCGTTGGCGCTGGTTGAATTCCTCGTAGTGGGCATTGTTCCACCGCGCGAAACGGACCTCCGTGGACGGTTTCAGGTTCAAGTTCGGGTTTGCGCTTAATGGTTGGACGAAGATTGGAAATGGGATGGTTAATTTTAGCGCCATGATTGACACACTCGCCAAAATCTATCCAACAACAAGAGGGAACTGGATTGAGAGTAAAAACACACTACTCCAAACAGAAGGGCAATTTTGTAAAACGACTGTAAAAACGACATCGTTTCGAGCTTTAAGTGTAATATCATAGAAGAACACAAAGTGGAGTTTCAACTAGAGTGTAGAGTAATGCTGTCTATGTCAATGTCAGGTCTGCTACCGACAACGGTTTCCATTTTTGGGTGAGTCTTGTTCTGATCTTAAGCCTCTTGCTTATCTTCCTGGTTAGTTGTGTTTAGCTAAACATGTTTAAGCGTCTTCTTTTCTAATTCTTCTGTATTCTTATTATTTGAGCTTGGAATTTAAACAATTGTTATGTACAGTTAGGATGTTTTGGAGCTTTGTCTGATGAATTTTTATGTTGATTTCTGCTAATACCTCGTAGTATCTAATAAGAGAATTGTTGATTGAAATACAGTGGATTCAGCAACAAATAGACAGTTGTCAGTCCCTGATACTGTACAGTGGATTTAGCAACTAATGTACACTTGTCAGGCGCTGACAACTGTGAACTATGCCTTTTTAGATGTTCCAGGGAAATTTGATTTTTTTTTATTCCTCGAGTTTACATTCTTTTGTGTTTTTCATTCGGGTAAGAAGTTGGTTCATTTCGTTTTCCTTTTTCTCTCAGACCATAGTGTTGCATATAGCCATATCAAGGTTATCATGGTAGTTAATGTGATTGGCTGAGTATTGAAATCGCATGGTATGGATATTGTTGCCCAATATCAGAGGTGGTGCCATTTTGAGATTAGGAGATTGGTGCTGATCATTGGCATGGTAGTAGCTGTTATATTAGTTTTTCAGTCTTTTGCGCTTCCTTATGGCAAGACTTTGTCTGTCTCATTGGCTGGTAAGGGTTCCATGGCCTTGACGGTTGGCAATGCTACAATTATAAATTATTCTAATTCAACTAGAATTTATGTGGCACTGGCTAATGATGAAGTGATGACTGAAACATATGATGAAGATTATAACTTGCTGTTAGAGTTCGAAAAAAATTTGAATGATTCATTTGACAAACAAAAGGATGGAGACTTGCAGAATGATTTTACATTTAAGCAGAGTGGAAGCTATGGCAAAGGTTTAGCTACAAGCTCAGATAATAGTTCTACTCAAGTAAAGGCTATAAAAACTGAGCATGGGCACTTAGAGAAGGTTGCAAGCATTGAAACCAGTTACGACATAGATAATAATCAAAACACTACTGGCTTAAAGTTGGGAGGAGGTCAAAATGGACCCAGTAATGCTTCTACTGAATCATCTGGAATTTCTTCGAGGGAAGATGAAAGCTTGGGTTCAAATTCAACAACTTCTAAGTCTTTATTAACTGCCAACTTATCATTGGTTGGCAATGTCAAACGAACTTTTCAAACTCAACCATTGAATATCAGGCTACCACAAATTGTTTCAACCCTTCTGAACAATGATTTTACAATGGCTAATATTTCTAAGTTTAAGAGGTCGGACAAGAAGAAGACATCAATATCACAGATGTACTCATTATTGCTTCAGAGTCAAGTTTCTTCTCATTCTGTGGTAAGATTTTCAACTTTGAAGTTTAATTTGAGGAATTGGAATGAGTTATGATATCTGAATAATTTTACTTGTAATAGAGGCCACGGTGGTCTTCTGTATGTGATCGAGAACTTCGATCTGCAAAACTAGAGATTAAGAATGCTCCTGTTTTAAGGGACACTCCAGGGCTCGAAGCATCCATTTTTCGAAATGTTTCTACTTTCATAAGGTAAGCTTTAAATTTCTATTATTATCTGTTATAAGTTGCTGTTTCCTTTTAATCTACATTTTGCAATTATTTTCTTTATCTTATGCATAGACTAGTTTTGTAGTTTGAGAGTCAAGAAGTAATATGATAGGCACTAAAATAAATAATCATAGTAAATGACTCATTGTTATAAAATTCATCTGATCAAGTGTGATATGATATGTCTTTAGCTATATGTAAATATGTCCATCATTTGGGGCAGATAATAAAATCTTAGACTTTCCTGAATATTCATTCTATAGTACTGTAATCGGTGTGCTGGTTTATATGCTCGAATGTTTTAGTTGTTTCTTATATGTGGGGATCAATTAGCATTCTCAGTATAATGACTTGGAATTTTAGTATTTGCCTGACTTGCGTGCTTCATATCAAGAATGGTCATAGGATTGTAAATGAACACCCCAGCCTATGTTGAAGAACAGCATCTTGGTGGAGAGTAAAATCTATGCCTTGTTTCTTGAACAAATACCTTAGAGCAATACTAAGCTTAAAATTTTATATATGTTATTACAGGAGTTACAAATTGATGGAACGCATGCTCAAAATTTATATATATAAGGAAGGTGAAAAGCCCGTATTTCATCAGCCACATATGAGGGGAATTTATGCATCAGAAGGATGGTTCATGAAGCTGATTGAGGGAAACAAAAATTTTATTGTGAGGGACCCCAGGAAGGCCCACTTATTTTACTTGCCCTTCAGTGTGAAGATGCTGAGGGAGCTATATAGACAAAATGTCTATAATAAGGACCTAGAGCATCACCTGAAGAACTATGTGGAGTTAATTGCCAGGAAATATAGATTCTGGAACAGAACTGGAGGAGCAGATCATTTCCTCATCGGTTGTCATGATTGGGTACATTATCCATGCACCATTATATAAGTTTTTTATAATCATGTTATTTAAGATCAAATCTCTTGGACTAGAGGGCCTTTTTTAATTCTCCTGCTGAAACTAGAAGTAGCTGAGGACTTGCTAGTTTTAAGAACCTCGTAGATTTGCTTAGGCAAAGCCATGATCCACTGGACCTTAAGCACCAAGTATTAATTAATTCATCTACAGGTTAAAGATATTGCATCTAGTTCATGAATGTTAACATACTTACTCTGTTGTACTTGTCCGGATAGAGTTCTAACCTTCTGAGCATTTTAGTAATACTATCAGATGGTCTTGATTTCTAGCCTAATTAATCTATTTTTTATAATATCTTGAGCAGAAGTCAACTTAATTTATGACAAATGGAATTTCAGGCCCCTCAACTCACAAGGCGGTACATGAGGAATTGTATCAGAGCTCTTTGCAATGCCAACGTTGCTAAAGGCTTCAAGATAGGCATGGATACTACTCTACCAGTTACATACATACGTTCTGTGGAGGCTCCTCTAGAAGAAATAGGAGGTAGACCTCCTTTAGAAAGATCTATTCTTGCCTTCTTTGCAGGAAGCATGCATGGTTATCTCCGACCAATTCTACTAAAGTTCTGGGAAAACAAAGAAGCTGACATGAAAATCTTTGGCCCAATGCCTCGTGATATGGAAGGCAAAAGAATGTACAGGGAGCACATGAAGAGCAGCAAGTATTGCATATGTGCCAGGGGCTATGAAGTTCACACCCCTCGAGTGGTTGAGGCCATTTTCTATGAGTGTGTGCCTGTCATCATATCAGATAACTATGTGCCTCCATTTTTCGAGGTACTGAACTGGGATTCATTCTCGGTGTTTGTTCGAGAGAAAGATATCCCGAATTTAAGGAACATTCTGCTCTCAATCCCAGAAGAGAAGTACCTATCAATGCAGTCAAGAGTTAAGATGGTGCAAAAGCATTTTCTTTGGCACAAAAAGCCTGAGAAGTATGACTTATTTCATATGGTCCTTCACTCAATTTGGTACAACAGGTTATTTCAAATAAAAACCAAATGAAGATGAGTGAGAAATCAGGTCTTATCTTCTTCATTACATGAAAGCAAGAAATAGAACACAGGTGACAAGTCAGATGAAAATCTACAATGTAAACCAGGAAAGGTATGGAGAGCATTTGTTGAAATGCAGGACAGGGCACCATTGTTGTTGATTTGTTTCATGAAACTTGCTATTGCCACGGTTGTATAGCAAGAAAGTTATGACCAGTTTGTCAAGTTTGTGGCACACTACTGTGTCTCTGTGTAATAATACAGTACCATATCTGGAAAAATGAACATAAAATTTGCAGGTGAAAGGTGATTCAATTTGCTGGATTTCTGAGTTGGGGTCTTTTTTTTGGTCAAGTAAATTGCCAAGGTTGCTTTTTTTGTTGAAAATAAGCAAATTAAGATATCCTTGTTAGACTAATTATTCTGGAGTTGATGTGTACAGACATTGTAAAATGATGCAACTGTGCACTAGTTATGAACCCATATCTATTTTTTTGTGTACTAATTTGGGAATTGGAAGAGGGAGATAATGTACATTCGAAATCGTGATCTCCTTGATATAAATATTATTTCCGGATTTCTTCAGTTTGACAGCATAGTTTACCTTTGAGTATTGTCATTATAGATGCAACAAAATGTGTGTATTTCAACCAATATCACTAACATATGCCCTGCAATTTTATTTGGATATTTTGCCAATTCTTATATCAATCAAAATGTAGCCAATTTAAGAGACAGTTGATCAATAAATAAATTTCAATCATTGAGGGGGGTTATGGATATAGTAATAAAAGCGGGTCTTTACTCTTTATCATCAAATTAGAGAAAAGTAATTAAAACTATGATTGGTACAACCCCTTTTCTAAATGAAATGACTGACTTTATAACATAAATTGCAACTTAAATTTCTGGATTGAATTTCTTTCTGTTTTTCATTAAAAAGAAGATGAGGTGTGGAGTAATGGAGTGTGGAATGAAAAGAGAATAATGTTGAGTGAAAGCTGAAATAGAAAAAACCAACTTGATGCACGTGGACTCTGGCTGGCTGGGTAGCCCTCACTGAGATATTCCAACTTCGGCAGTCATTCAAAGCTGAGAAGCAAAATGTTACAATAATGACACCTCATGGGCCACACTTTTAATAATAAAACAATAAATTTTGCTTTTTCATCAGTGTTCAACTTTAATCATATATTTGGATAAGAAAAAAACTTTAATCATATATTTTATTTTAATAATGTGATTTTTTTAAGGGAAATAATATTTAATAAAATATTATTATTTTTTACTAACATTTGTATTTTGAATTCCTATCATCTCTAACATTTCAAAAATGTATCGATTTAATCTCTCTAATAAAAAATTACAGTCAAACATGATTGAAGTGACAAAAAGACAGATTTACCCTTGATATAATTTAAGATAGTTGAAATGACATAATTGCCCTTTTACAAATTGATAATTGCAAAATAACCATATTTATTATTACAAAATTGTTATTGATCACCTTCAATCAAATTGTGACATATCATTGAATTTATTTTTTTAATTCAATTTACAATTAATAAATATTTTAATTAAAAATAATATTTTTAATGTATTAAAAAAAAAAAATCTCATTCACCTTCTATCTCTCATCATCTTCCTCATCTCTAATTTCATCTTCTACATTCATCAAAATCATCATCTCTATCATTTTCATCAAACCAACATCACCTAAATTAAACATCAACATCAAACCAAACATCTCCCAAATCTTAAAAAAAAAATATTTATGCAAATTCAAAAAAAAAAAATTGAAGATAGAAAATCAATCTCCATTCGTCGAAGATGACGGTGGAGACCAGTGTTGGTCTCTTCGTCGAGGTCTCCAATAATGGAGACCAGTTGGTCTTCATCATCTCCAGCATGGAGACCACGTCCTGGTCTCCGACTTAGTCTCCACTCTGATGATGGAGATCAATTTTCTTGTCTATCTCACTGGAACCAAAAGGTCTTCGTGGGAGATCGAAGTCTCCCATGGAGATCTATTTTTTTTAATTAATTTAAAAATATTTTTATATATCAAATTAAAAATATAGAAATATATATTATATTAAATATATATGTTAAAAATAAATAAATATATTTGTTATGCCCATTTTCTGGTTCGGCCCAAATGGGCCAGTGCACGACTCATTTAGTTTGAACAGAAGTAAGGGCCCGGAAAGCCCAAAGACAAAGTCAGCAATTGCAAGCCCAGCTCGCGAAGCCATCCAGGTCGCGAGCTAGCAACAGTTCTCCAACATGACTTCCTACCACTGCTTTCAACTCAAGGAGCTCACGAGGTCGCGAGCTCGCGTCCACCTCCAGGCCGCCTTCTCTTTCCTCCAGGACGCACCCCCTGTCTGACCCAAAGTTTTCCTCAGAAGGTACCGTGCATGACAAGCTGTCAGAGTTACCAACTCCCATGATTTCCCGTCGAAAACTACACAATTACCCAGAAGCATTTAATGAAGTGAAGACCTCTTCAGGGGTAATTAATGCAGACTTGTGCAGGGAGGAAATCATCATTACCTTTACAATTAATGCAGCATGGCAATGTCAGGATTAGTTGAAACCAGCCGTTGCCTATAACGTGTAGACTTTTCCTTTGTATTATTTTATTGTGAGCTCCCTTCCTCTATAAAGAGAGGAGACATTTTTACTGTACAACAAGCTTAACACTCTAGAGAACTGTCACTCTGCCGGAATTATTCCAGAGTGGCCGTGGACGTAGGTGCAGTCACCGAACCACGTAAAAATCCTTGTGTATCTTCTCTTTCTCTCTCTCTCTCCCTCTTTAATTGCTCACTAACCACCTTATTGAATCCGACCAACAACCAAGACCGACATTCCTTCACCTGAGTTAATCACCACCAACCTAGCATTTCATTAATAGCATCATTCACTGCCTTTCAACCAGTACAACCGATCCTAATTACCAAGTCCGCCGTCTGGGCCCCAGAATCTCTGGTTGACCGTTTCCGGACGTCAACAATATTCAAGTTAAAATGAAAAAATTAACCCTCTCTTTGTTAAGGTTGATTAACGTTTGACTAGCAAAAGGAGTAAATTGATACATTTTTAAACGTTAGGGATGACGAAAATTTAAAATACATATAATAAAAAAATAATATTTTACTAAACATTAGAAACTAAATTAAAATTTTCTTTTTTTTAAATGCAAGTTGGTTTAGATCCTTTATCCTTTTAATCATTGTCATCTTTAGTTTTTTTTTCTTTTAACGCTTGGTTTGATAATCTGAATATATCAAAATGAATCACAGATTATATAAATTGAATGACTATTTATATAATTAGAACAAAGATCATTTATATTAAGAGAAGACTTACAATTCATACTTTATATTTTAACGAACACAGATAAAATTTAAATAATTGACATCCTAAAATCAATATGGATATTCGATCACTATTATTAAAGAATGATTGTAAATCCTCTTCTTCTTGTTTACTTGTTTTGGAAAATGCCAGCACAACATATAATATTAAAGAAAAGGGGTCAATTAATCTTGAAAATCATGACGTTGCTCTGCTTCATTGGCTCTGCTATTGCTAAAGCTCACTCAACTTCCTCTTCCTTCACCGACAACTTATTGAGGTTAGGGTTTGTTTCTTTTATGCAGATACTAGTTTGATATGAATATATTCTGTTTAAACATTAACAGTCATCTTCACTCTTTTAAGTTCAGTTTTCTTTATTATTATTATTATTATTATTTTGATTTATATTGGCGTTTCTAATACTTGAATCAATGTTTTAGATGGCCTTTATAGTAACCAAGTTTCAGATTGTGATATATGTGTTGTTGCTCCAAACTAGTTAGTAGTTGACTAAATCTTTTTATCAAACTACTGCTCTGTTTTTGTCTTTTCTTGGTAATATGCATGCGGATTCAAATGCTAAATTAAATCTCTTTTAGAAAGAATACAACTTTGCTATCTAATGTTATTGAATCAAGTTTTAACCACCTTGAACTGTATCAAAGTTGTACAATTTTGTTATCAAGAATGCATGTGCTGGTGTTTGGCTGTGTTTAATTATGATTGTAGTTTATTGTTGCTAAAGTTTAGCGTTGTGGGTGATAATGCAGGATTGAAGAAGGTGTGAAGTATGTTTCTATTTTGAGTGACTTACTAAGAATGAATTTTCTATAATGGATTTGGTGGATCAGTTTAAGAAACCATTTTATAACAAAACTCGGAGATGGCTTTTTGTGGTGGGTATGGTGGCTGTTACTCATTTATTATTTCAGTCCCTTTTGCTTCCATATGGGAAAGCTCTTCAGTCTCTGTGGCCGGATAACGATGTTTCAATTCGTGGTGAAAGTAGCCATCCGAATTCGAAATCCTTGACAAATTTTGTGATGGTTCGCAACCCTCTTGCAGTTAATGATTCAGATTTTACTAGTCATAATGTGTCTGATGGGTTTGTGAAATCTGGTGACAATTATGAAGCTGGTCAAGATGTTGAGCTTGATAGTGGAATTAAGGTAATAGACATGGGCACAAAGAATGACTCTGCAGTTGAGGAACAAGATCAAGACAGTTTTATTGAACTTGTCACTGATAGAGAAGTGGATATTGACTCTACATTAGAAAATGTTGAGGATTATCATGACAGTTTTGCAGTGGACCATGGTAAAAACAGAGAAAACAGTTCAATTCTGGAATTAGCCATTGAAGCCAGGCTTGGTCTTCCCCTAGAGCAGGTAGAAGAGCCAAAGGGGAAAGTTCCAACAGAAAATATTCCACAACAGTATACAAGTCAGTTGCCAAAAAGCTCTGGAGATGCAAAAACTGCTTCATCCATTTTACCTCAATTGGTAAACATCACCAATTCGAGAACCAAGGTGTCAAAGGCAAACTCCTCTGCTGCTTTTGCTGTCCTGCAGACTAATTTTGTAGCTTCAAAAAATGTTTCAGCCAGAATTGGTTTCCCTCGGAAGAAAAAGATGAGGTGTGAATTGCCACCAAAATCAATAACATTAATCAATGAGATGAACACTATACTAGTGCGGCATCGTCGGTCATCACGTTCAATGGTATAAGTTTTACAAAAATAAGGCAAGCCTTTAATTAATCCTTTGGTTAATACAGGAAACTAAAACTATTTTATATTTGTTTGTAGCGGCCACGATGGTCCTCCATACGTGACCGGGAAATTTTGAATGCAAGGACGGAGATTGATAAGGCCCCAATTACGACGAATGACCAAGAACTTTATGCTCCCCTCTTTCGAAATGTCTCCATGTTTATAAGGTAAACCATATTGCATTATACTTTGCTCTGAATTTTGAATTCTTACTAGCACATTTAATGGATTAATGAATGAATTTGTTTCATCTTGCCCACTGTATAATCAGCTTGGTTCAGTTCCAATAATCGCTTAAGAAGAATTGTAAAAGGAGAAAAAGAAAGAACTAACATGGCACTTTTCCCAAGCACTACTCAACATGAGCTACTACAATCATGATTATATTAACTTTCCTTGCAGTATTAAGTTGATGTAACTTAGTTTTAGAACAGAGACAATGCTATGTTGTGTTGTTGGTGCATTTTGCTTCGCACCTCCAGTTTGTCCTCTTTTCAGGTTAAGAGACTAGTGCAGTTGTCATTTGTAAGATGCTTTAAAGTGAAGGAATACAGAGACGTTATAATGTGATTCCCTTTTCTAATTTAATGTCAACAAGAATATATTTACTCGAGCAGGAAGTGTCTGATTATGTACTCTAAATTAGGTTACCAACTCATTGTCTTCAGACAGTTCAAACTTAATTATTGGATCTCAACATGTTGTTTGAGGTTATGAGTCTGTTTTTTTTTTTTGGATGGTGTGGCCATTGAACTAGCTTTTTGCTCTAGATTAATTACAGGGGGTGTGCAACTTGTTGGACTTAGGTCACTTACCCAGTGGGCTCTTGAGACAGGGACAACTTGAAAGTAGTAGCTTTGACTGGAACTGGAGAGCTATTCAACAAATCATCCCTAAATGCTTATCTAATATTGTACTATGGTATCATACTGTTTGGGGATCAACAAAATCACCAATGTTTGTTTGTTCTCCAATGATCAGGCAAGGAAGGAGATTTAACTTGTTTGGGTATCAGTTTAAGAGTAATAAAGTTTTCTTAGTGTCTACTTCTATCTGTATATCAGTGTATGGTTATTGTGCTATCTTAGAACAAATAAATGACTGAATAGAGGAGATTGTTTATATCTTAGCACGTATACTTGACAGTTACTATTTCTGCCATACCTTATATTTAAATTATTTATTTTTGATTTTTCATAATTGGGACTAAATTTCATCTATAGAAATGTAAAATTTTGAATTGGTGATGATCCAGCCAAAAATAAAACATAAAAAGGGACATCTGGTGATTACCTTTTTGAGAAAGTGTTCAGTTTGCAAATTTCACTTATTGCATTTTCAGGAGCTATGAACTCATGGATCGCATACTCAAAGTCTATGTCTACAAGGATGGAAGCAAACCCATATTTCATCAACCAATTCTCAAGGGATTATACGCTTCTGAGGGGTGGTTTATGAAACTGATGGAGGGGAATAAGCATTTTGTTGTGAAGGACCCTCAAAAAGCTCACCTATTTTATATGCCATTTAGCTCACGGATGCTAGAATACACCCTTTATGTACGCAACTCTCACAACAGGACAAACCTGCGGCAGTGCTTGAAGGAATATTCAGAAAAAATTGCAGCAAAATATCCTTACTGGAATAGAACCGGTGGAGCAGATCATTTTCTTGTTGCCTGCCATGATTGGGTATGCTTTTCTTAGTATTATGAAGCATATTATTATGCCAAGATAGCATACCAAAGAGTTTAATTGGTGACATCTCATTTTGTTACATAAGAAGTCTCAGGATGTAATCTCATTCACATTAGGGTCTCAGAGGGTTTGGTTTATATTTGAGTTTGTGTTGTCATATTATTAAAAAATAAAATAAAATTGCTATGCAAGATAGTTGAAATGGATTCTAGAAACAGTTGTAACTTTGATGACTGTCACTGACAATTTTTTTTAATCAGCTTTTGGTCTATTCTATTCAAACGGCTAAATCTGCACTTGGCGATAAAACACCACTGTATCTATAAAATGTCTGAAGTTTGATGTTTCTAGAATACTATAAACTTTCCTTGTGTATGTGTTCATGCTTATATGTGTAAACTGATGCATTATGTTTTTATAGGCTCCATATGAGACAAGGCACCATATGGAACATTGCATCAAAGCCCTCTGCAATGCAGACGTCACCACAGGCTTCAAAATAGGGAGGGATGTATCTCTTCCGGAAACATATGTCCGATCTGCAAGGAATCCTCTCAGAGATCTTGGGGGCAAACCACCTTCTCGAAGGCATATTTTAGCCTTCTATGCTGGTAACATGCATGGTTATTTACGTCCAATCTTGCTAATGCACTGGAAAGACAAGGACCCTGACATGAAAATCTTTGGTCCAATGCCTCCTGGAGTTGCAAGCAAAATGAATTACATCCAGCACATGAAGAGCAGTAAGTACTGTATCTGCCCCAAGGGTTATGAGGTCAACAGCCCGCGGGTGGTAGAAGCCATCTTTTACGAATGTGTACCCGTAATTATATCTGACAATTTCGTGCCACCATTTTTTGAGGTCCTAGATTGGGGGGCATTCTCAGTTTTAATTGCAGAGAGTGACATTCCAAACTTGAAGAATATACTGCTTTCAATACCTGAAGACAAGTATCTCCAGATGCAACTTGCAGTCAAAAAGGTTCAACGACATTTTCTTTGGCATGCAAAGCCCCAGAAGTATGATCTCTTCTACATGACCCTTCATTCAATCTGGTACAATAGAGTCTACCAAATAAAACCTAGATAAGCTTGTTGATTGCCCTTGTGTTGAGACTGGACATGTACAGGCGTTTGTAATTGAATTGTATCAGTGACTACTTGTGTATATTTATGTTGTTAAAAATTGTGAAAGGAACATATCCATGTTAATATATTATCGTACAAATTGTGAAGTGTTTGAAGTTGCATGCCAAATTTGTAAATTTGTGTTGTAACTTGTTTGTACTTTGTAGGAGTCAAATTCAAAGATAAAAACCCCATCAGCAGACAGCAACCACTATGGTCAGCTCTTTCTTGGGACTATAAATCCGTTATATATGGAAGACCTTGTATTAATTACTATATAAATATACAATTGTACAAACTACACCTTCGAAGTTCCACGTTACGGGCTACTAATTGAGAATAGTCTCCTGAGTCGTGTTATTAGTATCCTATCTTGGTTGGTCTCGGATATCCTCTGAACCTGTCCCAGTTACAGTTCATGTATTCAAAAATAAAAAAGTTTCACGTTACGGGCTACAATCTCAAGTGAGGGGGGTAACTGATTCACCGAACAAATTTAATATGCATCTATTATTACCTTGGTTTTAAAAAAATTAAACAAATGAATAAAGAGAATCCAAAAATATTGATTGGTATGACCAATGATGAAAATATCGATATCGATGAAAATATCGGTACTACAATTCGGTGGAAATGTCGACGGAAATGTCAATATCAACAGAAATTTATGTAAAATTTATGGAAAGTACGGAAATTTAGTTAAAAATATAATATTTTTTAATAAAACTTTTAGTAATGTTAAAATAATCATTTCTACAACAAAAAACCATATTATATTTAAAAAAATCATATTTTATTTAAGAAGTAACAATTAAAAGGTATAAATATAGATATAATATATAGAGGAGATATATGAAAATATAAAAAGCTTCCATTAAAACTTTTCAATTAATTTACATCACACAAATCATGCAGATTTTAATACAAAAATGAAGTCTCAAGTGATTCATACATAGTATAGCTAGCATCTAGATTTATACAATATTGATACCATGACATATAATTTGAATGGTTTTGAATATAATCACAAACATGCCATGAATAAGCTTCTTAATTTCTTCCCACCATCTGTCCATAGATAGGAAATTGTGTGTAAGGATCATTGGAGATCCCAAAACTTCTATAACCATCATCACTAGTCCCTAAACTCATAGATTCAAAAGTAGTTGAAATGTTATCTTTATTGAAATATAATAATGAGATTCCTGATGAAAATGAGATTCCTTACGTGGGTTAAAAACTTATTTTATTTATTTGATAAAAGCTTGATAAATTCTTATTTGAAAAGCTTAAATTTTATTTTATTTTATGAAAATTTAACCGATATTTTCAGGATATTTCACGGATATTTTCAAAAATTTCCTCGATATTTTGTAAAATTTATACTACATGTTCACAGAAATGATATTTTACGAAAATATCAAGGATATTTTTGGATATTTTTAGGATATTTTGACGGATAGGAAATTACATCCTCTATCGATATCGATACCTTAATTTATAAAATATCACGAAAATAACGGATATTTTAATATATGGGCATGACAAGAGTCTATATATACGCCAGGACTCGGTCCTGTTGCAGTTTCATGGAGGCTCTTAAACGACATTTGTCGACACTAACCAATGCAGTAGATCCCAACATGTCACGTGTCCCTCCGCTCACACAAACCAATGACATTATCCACTCTTATCTCAAACACTAATCCCTCCCACTGTGTGTGCATGGATTCAGACACTCATTGGTCAAATCCAAATAATATATAATAATAATAATATAATAACGGTTCTTCTATTATTAATACAGATTGACTTCTCGTATGGATTTTTTCTCTATTTTTATACGGATGGATCATTTTCAATTGAAAGCAGTTCCTGCGCCGCATCCTTAGTATCCTACCGCGATTGATTTTCATTGCCATCTGAATCTATTCCAATCCTATTTATATATAATTAAAAAAAAAAAAACTCTCAAACACTTGTCATCTGGGTGGGTCCCGTTTCAAGCTTCCCTCAAACGGCGTGCATGCTTTTCTTTGTCCAATCAACTAGCCAGTAAATTTGTAACCTTTTTATCCAAATTTAAAGAGGGTGTCTTGCTCGAGACCGGTGGAGTTTCCAATGTTTCTCTGATACGACTTTAACGTGGTCGTCAAATCAAAGGACTGGTAAAAGCGACCAGGGTGGGCCCAAACCAGATTTTGTTGATTGAGTAGTAGGGTGTACAGTGTACTACATAACATCAAAGAGTGGAGAGAGGTTACTCTAGCTCCATTTCCATTCCATGACTCTTATCTATATTTGCCATAATGGCCGAAAGAAAAAGCAAATAATTGTTTGCTTTCCTTCTTTTCCCTTCAGTTTTAGCTTTTTTGGCAACTGGGTCGTCTAGAGATTAGATTTTTGTTTTCCCTCTATAAATCTGTACCAGTTGAGTTCTTATCATACTACCGGAATTGCTGATTTGTTTCTTGGGTTCTGTAGATTGAGGTCTCTCTTGTTTGTGGGCCCTTTTTTCCGCGTAAGTCACCTTCTCTAGATTGCATGATCTTGTGTTTGTTATAGTTGCTTCTATAAAAGTTACATATGGGTTTTTGGGTGTTATGCTGTGTCTTTGGCTCTGTTCCATGTTGGATGATGGTTGTGGATGCATATTTGTCATTTGGTTTCTTGTATGATTTGCTTGTGAGAATCAACCTATTCATTTTTGGTTTTCGCTCAATGTTGCTGAAATGAGGAACCAGTGAACTAAGAAAAAGGGCCCATTTTAGTTCTCCTAATGCCCACGAATTTCATATGTTCGAATTTTAGTCTCTGTAAAATTCATCAGATTTATCTTTTCTACCTGTAAGCTTTCTATGTGTTTGTACGTGTTTGTAATATGTATATGTATATGGGTATATATACACATACATATGTATACACACATATACATACACATATGCATATATATATGTATGTACATATATGTATGTATATACATATATGCATACATACACATATATGTATATACATATATATACGTATATGTGTATGTGTATGCATATACATATACATGTGCACATACGTACAAATACACATACATATACATATACATATACATATACAGATGCGCGCGCGCACATATATACATATTAGTAATGCTAATTCTCCATATGTTTTATTGAGTGATCTATATTATGGACTGGATTTGCATCACTGTCGTCTAACCAGGTTGAAAATATTTTGGAGTAATCTTTGTATTGGAAGAATTAATGGAAGAATTGCAAATTCATGAAGAAATCCTTGAAGCTCCTTTACCTGTAAGTAATTATGTTCATATGATAGATTTATCAGAAAAGAAATCATATTTTTAAATTGATAGTGCATGGTCTTACATTCCATGGTATATTGCGGATTATTGGTTTTCTTCTATATGATTCAAATAGTAGAAAACATCACTCATAATCTGATAGTATGGCACCTATTTCAGAAGACTGTGAGTAGAGCTAAATATGAATTCATCAATTATTTGATTCAAGAGAAAGATGATATAGTTTTCCAGTAACCTTGACCTTAATGTAGTTAGTGTGACTCTAGAAAAGGCCTAAGGGCTTATTATGTGCAATAACTATTTAAAGGATTATGATGAATTAGGTTGGTACTGCCATGCTGTTGACATGTAGTCATAGCATCTTTAATTTGATTTAGAAGGCTCAGATTTCCTGGTCCAATATAGGTTTTCTTATAAGGTGTGCTATGATGTCATGAAAAGCACCAGTCATTTTGATTATCTTGGATTGTTCTCGCCGATAGGTGAAATTATTACTTGTCTCTTGACATTGACTACTAGCATAACGCGTCAATTCATTCGTTTCATTGGTGAGTTTTTCACGTTCGTTACAGTCATGCTTGGTGTTGTGATTATCCATGTTTTTCATAATAAGATCAATGCAATGTTAGATCTCCAACAGCAAATTTTGTTCCTTGCTGCAATTCCTCAGTTATACATAGTTATTAATAATGATAACTATGTTTAACAACTCTGTTGTTACTTGCTGCAGAGGATCTTGTACTCCAAGATGTCAATAGATGCTCAGAAGATTGGGTAACCATTTTGTCAGGGCAGCTGCAGCATCCAAGGTCATCTTCAACACAAAGGATTTATAAATCTGTTTTGGAAGAATGGCCATCATCTTCTAATTTGTACATTGCTGATACAGTCCACGGAAGAAGAGCCCTAAACCTGAGGAGAGGATTGTTCATAAATACAAGTCTTGAAGTTGTAGAAACCAATTATATTTTCAGTGGTATTAATTTTACGATATTGCTTCTTTTTTGAGCTTGAACTTCATTTTTAAATGGATTAGATGCAGATCCATAATGAAATATTTTTCCTATCCAGTAGTTCTTTCAATATCTGTATCACGCCAATGCTTTTATTTATTTTTTATTCTGTGAGTTTTGATATATGTATGCAAATTGGTGGTATAAACCACCATAAACGTAACAGTTTTTCATCTCCTAAATATCCTTCCCAGGCATTAATCTATACTGGAAAAATGTCTCATTTCTTTTATTTATACTATCCAATTGTTTGTTCATTGTAGGTCATTGCTCCCGTTATTTGGTTTACAACTCACAACTCACCTGGAGGTCAGCACTTGCCTTGTGGAGACATCCCTTCCATTATATAAGAAGTGCTCAGGTCCGAGTTTGTGGGTAAAAAAGTTAGTTTCTCTTTACTGACGAGTTGGACCTTTTTAGTTCATAGAAGAATTGTAACTTTTTATATTTTACTCGATTCTATGCCTTCTACTTTTGCAGTTAATTTGTAGCTTAAATTTGGCTCGGACACCAAAATTAATAATTGTATTGGCATCCTCAGCACATCTCGGATAAGGAAAACATTGCATGGTTCCTCGGATGATATTGGATGGTTACAACGCACACTCCTGGAATGGCTCCTCCGGAAGATGGTACAGCTAGGTTCTTGGAACTCCTTGAAGCCGTAAGGTGTAGAACTAATTTAATGTTGATTTTATTGTCCTTGCCTTGGTTGTACAGAAGTTTTTGTGTTAGCCATCACCTTTACATGTGCTTTTATCAACAGAAGCACTTAGATTTTGAAAGTTATACAAACAACTTAAAGTTACAGAGTGGTAAAAGAACAGTCAACTTTCTTGAAGAGTTAAAAACATTTTGTTCTACTGCATTTTCCAAGATTACAGCTTGAGAAGATTGGTCCATGCATTCGACTTAAAGTCCTGTACGGTGAAGTTGCAAAACCATGCATAAATACATGGTGTTGCTTATTGCGTACCCTTGATAACATAACTGTACAAGAAATTGGATTTTACATTACTTATTAACTTTTCTCTCCTGTAATTTTACTAATATATTTGTACAAAAAAGTGTAAGATCAATTAAAGTAAATAATCCATGATAACTTTTATCATAGAAATCAATACCATGTATCTAGTTTTGTAGCAAAAGATGACATCTAATGTTGGCCTGCCTGCTAGACCTGCTGATGCCTTGCTTTAGACAGCCTAGGTAGTGAGCTCAGCACTGTGCTGGATATAATCTAGGGATGTCAACTTTGCCCGCAGAGCCCTGTTCACATATGGACCTGTTGTCCCATTAGAGACAGATATTTTAATTTTTCATTGGGAAGACACATTTTAGGGAGGGATTTGTTACCCAATGCAAAAGCAAGGCGGTGCCAAGAATCCATTTCCAGCCCCAAACCCCCCCCCATCATGTGTTTGATATGAATTTTTTCTATTTATAAGCTTGGATTTAGGATTTAATAAGGTTTCCTTCACTGATTGACAATGCACCCATTACTTCTTCATTCTCCTTCACAACTTCGCATGTGGAAATGATGAATCTGAAAAGCTTTTTGAAAATAAATTATAAATATAATTTTTTTCACCTTGGCTCTGGTTTGTTTCTAAGGCATTAGAAAATTCCTCAGAAGCCATAACTGCATTAAATTATTGGATCGGTTAATATCTTTGCTCACCAAACATTCATTATTAAGATAATTGTGTAGCATTTGATGATTTTACGTTCCCCGTTGAATTGTGGATTATTTACTTGTTTACATATCTTATAATACATCTGATCACTTGTGCATCATGTCGTGCTTTCAGGAACGGAAATCACACACTGCCTAGCTCATTTGTTTATCTACTTCCAGGTATGACAATAACCCTTTACTCCTAGTCCTATATTCAAGAAATGTTTGAGATGACCAATCCTTTATGATGTAAAATATTAATCTTTGTCAGGCCTTTTTAGCGATCATGGTCCCTTATATTTTGTGGCCACCAAGAGAGCACCATTTTCAAAGCAGGGTCTAGCTTGCCATATAGCCAAAATCCACAGTGAGGTAATTAATAACTACTTGAAATTGTCAAGATTTGTATATATTTCAGCAGAGTGAATTTTTCTTTTGCCTAACAATATCAGTTAGAGGTATACCCTGGCAGTAACTTCTTTCCCATTATATTCAGTAGTCTTCTCAGCCATCATTTCTGTACTTTGTCACCTTAAAATATCATGATGTATTATAATGGCTTTCTTAATTCTTGTATGAAGGCATCAACGGAGCACAATGCTTGGGAACTAAAACAATACATCGATGACCTTTACTGGGGATCCGGTAAGCGTGTGATGCTGCTTGGCCACAGCAAGGGTGGGATTGATGCTACTGCTGTGTTATCAAAATACTGGCATGACTTGGAAGGCAAAGTTGGAGGACTAGTATTAGTGCACAGTCCATATGGTGGAACCCCCATAGCTTCTGATATTCTGCGTGAAGGCCAAATTGCTGACAAAGAAACCTGAACGATCATGGAGCTTATAATATGCAAGTTAATTAAGGTAGTCCTCTCCTCTACTCCACCTAAAACTCAGTGCCCAATATAGCCCTTTCCAAGTATACATGTAACATCTCAAGAGAAGCAAAAGAATTATTTTCATGCTAATTCTGGAAAGTGCTGAGATTGGAATATTAAAAGTCAATTCTGAATATATTACTAAGGTCATGGTCATGGTTCATTCTCCAAGATCGGATATCTGAGGTTGAAGCTCCTTTAGTAAAGTAGTCACTTGACTCTAGCTCAAAGAAGCTTTTTCTTTTAGTTAAGATCTTAATACAAATGGAAGGGACTTGGAGTTTTCAATTTGAAAAGGTGCGGCATAGTGAAAATTTGTCATCTAGAACAGGTTTCGTGGCTAGATTTTTGTGCATGTCTTGGAAAATTAGGCATGAATCGCGTTTTCTTTTTTAAATATATAGATTGCTAGTGGATCAAATTAAAATCTAGAAACTCAATTTTACGGCAGGGAAATAAATTTAATTTTTGGAACATCTTGGAAATGTTTGTGAATGATTGTAGATTCCTATATTAGACATGACAATTCAGTTGAATAGCATTTTAAAACCTGTATAATCTATAATTGTGCTTTTGTGTTCAGTGTTTGCGTGTGTTGTATGTCTAGGCCCATCTTTTTCTTTGTCATTTTATCTCAATTTTGTAGACTAATTAGTTTGCATGAGAAAATTTTGGTTTGGTTGCAAGCTACTTTTTATTATAAACTATACCTTTTTGGAGGGTGATCATGAATTTGCAAACATGTAACTGTACGGAGGTATACAAGCTTTGGAGGACCTCACGTATGAGAAGTGGAGGGAATTCATTTTGAGTCACAGGCTGCTGGAGGAAATCCCTTTTATCTCCTTCCCCACGGAAGCAAGTGTGGCTCCAGGTGTGCTTGCCACAATGTCCCACATAGCTCATGCAGAACTTCCCTGGCTTTCGTTTCTGAAATTCGGGAATGATTCAGATGATGTCGTTCAAGCACGACCGCAAGTGCCTGTAGTAATTCCTATTCCTGCTGCAATGGCTGTGACTGCACTCCATCTGCAACTGAGATATGGGGAGAAGAGTAATGGAGTAGTCACATGCTGTGATGCTGTGGTTCCGGGTTCAGTGCTGGTCAGGCCACCCCAGAAGCTCAACCATGGTTGGATGGTTTACACTTCCTCGAAGAAGAATCCTACCGAGCCTGATGCTTGTGAAATGTCTGAAGCACTTTTCACTATGCTGGTAGAGCGTGAGAGGATGAAGCAAGAACAAAAGCGTTGGAAAGTTAATTCCAAAATTTGCGTTGTAGATTCATTTTACTTGTAATGAAGCTTGATTTTACATTCACAGAAGACTAGAACAGTCAAATTTGTAAAAACGTGTGCTACATGGTTTGCGCTACATGAAATCGTTATAAACTCTTTGAATCAATCTATATCTATCCATAATGGAATCGTGACAAAGAGCCATAGCTGCGAGTCTGCGACTGCCGCCATAGCCATGCAGCCCGTTTCTTCCTTCAACACATAACTGGATCGAACCACAAGCCGTGTAGGCCTGCTCTACACAAATAGGCAGACTTCGTATTTACCACTGAAAATTGTGGAATAAAAACCGATGCAATAGACAATTGAAAACAAAATAATAACATATAGAATTTACGTGAAAATTCCTCAAATTGGAGAGAAGAAATTCACTAGATCAAAGATGAGCACAGGAGGGAGTATTTAGGATGGTTACAAAGCATTACCACTCGCCCTAACGGGGGGAAGGAGGGGGAGAGAGAGGGGTGGAGGAGGGCGCTACTTTTATATAATAATTATAACATCGAAAAACTAAGCTATATGAAATTTTTTTTTTTTAATATTTACTTCAATTGCTAGAAGTATGTTATATGAAATAAAAATAGTTAAATACATAATCAATTGAAGATATATAGTTTTATATTTTATAAGATAGTAATCTAAATTTCTTAAAAATAACAGTCCTGATACAAGTATAAAAACAAAATATATCAATTGTGAGTTGATTATGCACTAGCTCTCTCATTCTTAGTGAGAGAAGTTCGAATTTCATATTACTAAAAAAAAATTAATTTAGGGATATGTGTCTTTTATTATAGGAGTTGTTATTAAGATTGTAAATAAATATATGTAATTAAACTATATATATTATTATGAAAGTTACTAATCAAACTATATTTGTAGTCTTTCACTTAATAAATGTATGTAAATTTATAACAAAGTAAAATAAACAAAAATTAAGGCTAAAACCAATTTTAGTTTATATGAATTTTTTTATTTTTGAATTTCTATATATAGTTTATGTAAAAGAAAAATAATTCACATATCAATAATCATGAGTAAATCAACACCTACTAAGATTAAATAATATTACATGTTTTATTCTCAATAATTATGTAAATAGATATAGTTTGCAATAAAAATAATAGCTTGGAATAAGTATAATAATTAGCGAAGTTAAAATGTTTCAAATTTGAAGATCAGTTTATAATAATGAAAAAAAAAGAGAAAAAATGACATGTTTTGATAGGGGAAATGATTGAGAGAGAGAGAGAGAGAGAGAGAGAGAGAGAGCATGGGAGGGGATTGAAAAACAAATGAGAAAAAGAAGGAAAGGGCTTTCCTAGGGGAAGGGATTGAGAAAGAAAAAAAAAAAAAAAAGAAAAAAAAAGGAAGGAATTGAAAACAAATAAGAAAAAGGAGGAAATGAGACGAAGAAGGGAGCCCTGGTTAAAGAATAAGGGAAGGTAGGACTTGTGCCATCAATGCATTATTATGTTTGTGATTACATGTAGCGTTTCATTTACATATTTATATATTCCATGACTTAAAAAAAAATGACTAAAAATTGTTTTGACGGGGATTGAACTGTGGACGGTGGGTAACAACAAAGAAAGACAAGCTCCTCTTCATCGGCATCATTCTAGATTAATGAAAAATTTTAGCATTTCATTTATATAATTGAATATCTAATGATGAACATTATAAACTTAATCAATTTTTAAAAAATTTCAGGGGTCATGCGTCATTTTTTACTCTAAGCTAGATCCACCCGTGAGTCCATACCACAAGGCTCCTACAATCTTGGGCCTATCAGTCCAATCCTTTTGCTTATCATCATAGATTCAAAAATATTTCATCACAATGATCGTACCGCGAATTCTTCAAATCAGCTCAAATAAAATTCAGGTCACCCAATTCTAACAAAATGACTGAGCGTTTTTGTTTCTGACTTTTCTTTTTGAGACCGACACTTAAACTGCCGCTGTACAAACGTCTCACGGATGACAACACAAGGTACAAATAATGAGAAGAAATTACCGAGCAACGTACCTATTGTGTACAATTCGGGGTAATATGTGTCCCAGTGGCACAGCATTAGCAATCCGTTACATGACGCGACCGCACTGAAGGCAAACATGGGACATGGTCCTATTTATTGCTTGAGCCCAATAAACAACTTCCCTTACCAATGCAATAAATATTTGGCTGACCTCAATGGGTCCTCAGCCCATTAACAATTGCGTATTGACTTTAAATCTCTATCATCATTCATGAAACTGAAAGTGGCAACTACCTAGATATTACCATCACAATAGACCATCACTTACAAGAGCTTAGAAAAACATGTTGCAATTATAGCCAACTACAAATCTGTTTCTTCCCCACTCCTCGAGTGCTTAAGGCAATTATAAGTTACAAAATGTAGGTTTAAGTCATCTCCAACAAGATTAAATAAATGAAATATTGTACATGAGAAATGGTATGATGGCTGTAATATTTCAGTTTTTTGTTCCTTGTAACAGCATTTATGATTTTGTGTTGAAACCTCTGGTTACCCTTTTTGTACACGCCGGGATTCTTGATTCACCTTATATTAAATCGTGGGCCCAAGGTAGTGCATAATTTATCAATACAAATACGTGAAAGGTCACGGTATGGTACACTTAAATTTTCAAATCTGAAAATATAGACGATTTAAAATCTTTTGGTTTGACAATCTTGTCAATTTACTCCCCAACTTTTTCTCGGATGTGAAGAAGCATCTGATTTAGCTTAATGACGTTTATTGGTTAAGTTTACGTTATTCACTGGGCTTTAACCTTAACTAGAACTTGCATTATTCATATGAATACAAGACTTCGGGGCCCATTTAATTAAAATAGCAGTTGCATTCGTAATTTTTCAAAAAGAAGAAAAGACATATCATGAGTAGGAAATGGCTTGTCATTCTCCTTGTTATTAATAATGTGTGTGCGAATAGTTAAAAGAGAAATAGAAGATAAAAATGAAGTTTCATCCACCTTCCTAATTGAATAAGCACTTCAAGCATGTTATTAGAGATAGGGAATAATCTTGAAGTATATTAGTGAGGGGGCAAAGCATGATTAGATAATTATTTAATATAAAAAAATACATTGAAATGCGCTGGGGGCCATAGCTTCTGGCTCAGATATGGTACGTCATTCGTTGCAAAGATGGCTGATATTACTATTTTCTGAACAGAAAATTTAGTAATAAATCATAAGTTAAAATTTAATTCTATTTTGCATTGAATAATAATTTAATTTATAAGGCAGTGATATATATAAATAGAGTTAACTCGACCACCATAACAACAAGCATACTAGTCTAAATTAGTAGATGGTTGTTAAGTTCTTCGTTGTAATTTCAAGGAGGGACGTTCCGTTAATAAAGAGTAACAGATGTGCCCCTGATGCCAGCTATGGTGATGGTAGGGAGCCATTCCAACTTTTTGATGACGACTCTGACAATAATGGAATTTATCAATTTATGCAAGGTTGAAATAACCAAGATTACTGTCCAAGCCTTGATCTCAGTTACTGGACTATTAATGGCACCACTCTTAGGGGACCCCAATCCCAATTTTACTGCACAAAAATTTGCTGTCAATTTATTCATTTCTTTATTCTACTATTTTCCACAAAAATTATAAACAATATAAAAATCTATTATCGTTTTTTACGGTAAAAGACATGTATGGCCTTAGATTATTGTCAATCAATTTACTAAACATACATATGTCATAATGCTAATAATAACGGTTACTGTAAGTTGTAACTAATCTTATTTTCGACCTTCTCACATCTTAGTTTAAATTAAGTAAATATGTAATATATAATTTCTTAGAGCAAAAAAACACATTTTTAATGATTTCCAATTTTTAAAAAAAAAGGAAGATGTTTTATTTAATAAACATAGATAAAATGGTTTTCAGATTTTAAAATGACTAAAATTTATAAAATTATGTTATAAAAAATAAAGAGGGTAAGTAATATATACCCCCTACTAGTAACAGTAGTTTTACTATTATGTCCTCACAAGGAGACACACAATTAAAGATTTATAATAAACAATAGAATATTGAATTACAAGGGAATCTTCTAGTTTGTTGAGATATATATATATATATATATATGTAAGGAGATCAATTGATTGGATAGATGACGGAAGTCCAATAATAGTAGCTAGCTGTTTTAATTCCGAGTCCAAATGGAATACCAGCCTTCAATACTAGTCTTATTAAATTAGCATGAAGCATATTAATATGCCCATCTATTTTAAGAGACTACAATGCCCATATAAAGAGGAAGTACACTTTTCAATCCTTCTAATATAATGAGCAGATTAACAACAAATATGTCAAGTTCATTAAGAAAAAGGAGAAGAAGATAACACGGTGTGGCAACAATTGGAAAGCAATAGAGAGAGTGATGGTGTAAAATTAGTGAATGCAGTTAGGAGGTTGGTGAAGAAAATTATAGTCATAATTGTGAGATAACTAGAGGCAGACGCCATGGTTGTAATTAAAGGAAATCTATGGAAACCGAATAGAGAAAGCCGTTGTTGTACACAGCCAAAAAGCCTTTACAGGAAACCCAAACCCCCACACGACTTCAACATCAACACGGACACTTCTGCCAGCTGTTTCACCCTATCTAGCCCCTATCACAGCCCGCCACCCCCTTCTTCCTCTCTTGTTCTTTCTTTTTTTTTTTTTTTTTTTTTTTAATAATAATAAAATTAATGTTATGTTATGGAATGATATACTATATGTCAAATAAGAGAAAAAAAATATTTTATAGGATGTTTAATTGATGATATATATATAAAAATTATATAAAATATATCACTCTAGTGTTTCGTAGAAGATTTTGTCAAGTAAGGAGGTGAGGTTTTGTTTTTGGCGGAGGGGTCAAAATGGGTTAGAAGTGATAGGTCGGCTGTCTTAAGTTGAGGTTGAGTCCTCTGCTTCTTATAAACACCACGTTTTATTCTGTCATTTAGTTTTGAGTTCTCGACGTCTCTCTCCTCCTCTACTTCTTGTTCTTCACTCTATTAAAAACCCCCCACCCACTCCCCAGCTTTACCCTTATCTCTCCCTGTCTCTCCCCTCTGCTTCACTCCTCATTCTATCTACCCAAAAAAAAAAAACACTCTCATTTCTCTTCTTGTTCCACAGTCTACTCATCCAAGTTAAAACTCACTCTCACTCTCTTCGATTGTAACAAGTGTCAAGTACCAAAACTTGAATATATCGAAGTGAGTGAGTTAATTTGACGAAAATGACAGAGACAGAGCACGTGAACTCAGAAACCGAGTCAAGCATTACAAACTCAGCAGCCTCGTCTTCATCAACCTCAAAAGGCAGCAGCAGAGTGGATGCTGAGCAGAACGAGAAAAAGTCGACCAAGAGACAAAGAGACAGCAGCAGCAAGCATCCAGTGTACAGAGGGGTCCGAATGAGGACATGGGGCAAGTGGGTATCGGAGATCCGAGAGCCCAGAAAGAAGAATCGGATCTGGCTGGGCACCTTCTCGACCCCAGAAATGGCAGCACGTGCACATGACGTGGCAGCATTGACCATCAAAGGCTCATCCGCCATCCTCAACTTCCCTGAACTCGCCGGCTCCCTCCCACGACCCGCCTCCAGCTCTCCACGCGACGTCCAAGCCGCCGCCGCAAAAGCCGCCTCCATGGACATCTTCGACAACCAACAACAACAACAACCATCATCTTCTTCTTCTTCTTCATCAGACACAGTGGCCAGTGAGGCTTCGACGCCAGAGGAGCTATGCGAGATAGTGGAGCTACCAAACCTAGGAACGAGTTATGACTCGAGCGAGTCGAGCAACGAGTTGGTCTACGTGGACTCCTGGTATGATTATTACCATTATTACTACGAAGAGGGTTGTTGTGGAGGATCAGGAGGCTATTTCACCGATCAGATTGTATCATCATTGCAAGACACTCTCGTTACAACTGGGTTTGACTCTTTGTTATGGCAACATCAATAATGTCCACAAAAAAACAAATATATTTGTGTGTGTTTTCACTTCACTTCCAATTTTGAGTTTGAGATCAAATGTTTACCTTTTTTTTTTTTTTTTCTTCTTTCTTTTTTTTTTTTTTTTTTTTTAAGTTTTACATTGCAAATGGAAAATTGTGTACCTTTCTTGCATCTCAAGAATGGAGATATATACAAGTGTGGATTCTGTCCAAAACGACACTGGAGTTGCATTGTTTTGTGTTCTTTAAATGGTCAAATTTTGTCTTTTCGAATCATCAATAATACATTAAACTTTTATATATGCCTATTAAGCTTGTATAGCAATCAACTCTCTTCAATGAGTAACAAAAGGTTAAAGAAAATGGTGGTTTTGTTTTAAAACATTAGTTTTGGTTATATCAAATATTTCTCTCTTTAGACACTATTTTTAAGAACTAATGACTGTGGAGAAAATAAATGGAATTTAATGAACCACCAAAAACTGAATGCAAACATAAAAGGATCAAAATTGAGGAGGTTAAATGGGCAGGTTTTTCTTAATCTCTTTTGTACTGTGCCATTCTTTGGTCGGATAATAACTAATAAGTGAGAGCTTGTGTTTTAGGTGAAAGTTCGTTCTTTTAAATTGTCCATTTGTGGGTTTGGGTATTAGTCTATTTATTTCTTATTTTCTGAGGCTGGTAGAATGTTAATGTATAGTAGGTATTTTTGGCCTTACATATATTAGCTTATTTCTTAATTCAATACTATCATTATGTATGCCTATGTCATCCAGGCATGCACATTACATACATATACCATATCTATATGATTTTAATAGGAGTTTTTTTTTTTTTTTTTTGAAATATTAATAGGAGTTTCTTGGTGTCCATAAATATCATTTTCAGTTCTACTTTGGACCGGGCTGGCACCAACATGACATATCTCCGTACAATATTTGTGCAACACGATTCAATTCTTTTTTTAAAGATAAATAAATTTTGACAAAAGAAATAATTGTAAGAGTAAAACAATCATTTTATTCTTTCTCTGTCGAAACAAATTTGAAAGGCATTTTATCTTTTTTTTTTTTGAAAAGTAAAAGGCATTTTATCTTTTAGCTAATATTTTAACAAAAAATAGTTGCGGCCTGATAAAATTAATTACAGATTTAGTGTGTATTAAGTCTTTGTTCAGCTTCTTCTAGCTAGGGTTAATTTGGTGGAGACTAGAGACCACTACAAAGATGAACTTTTGGACGCAAAAAGCCTAACCCGCTTTTCAATTCCTAATCTTTAATTTTTCAATTTCGGTTTTCACTTGTAGTTATGGAGAATATTATTTTAACGCTAAGCTACAAGTCAAACCTTCATGGAACATCACATTATCACATAGCTGTAATAAACTGTGGGACCGAAGCCGACAAATAGTTCTTGGCTTGCCATTTTTGTCTTCTCATTCAGATCTTTTCAATGCACAGTTTGTTTGGTCAAATTAGACAAACTCCATGAGGTTTGACAAATTACACGAAAATAACAATCTTTAAAAAACTCATACTAAAGCTACCTCAAGTTTCAAAAACTCGATATAAATCTCCTCTACCGTGATCAACTATTAATAACCCACCGTTAAATAAAAATTATGAAGAGTAAAATAGGTCATCCACAAGTTATAAATAATTTAATAATAAATTTATATATTTATTTTGAAGAAATAAATTTATATATTTTAAAATAATAAAAAATCTGGATGTCTCCGATCAGATATGGAGACCGATTCTTCTCCTCCTCGTCATCCTCCATCTCCGACTCCACAGGAGGCCGTGGGGGCTCAATCATGACTCCATCATCATCATCGCCGGTCTAGCTGGATGCGTGGGGCGCGATGGCCCAATCATTGGGCGCTCATCATCTTGCTCCGTTTTCGGTGGAGGTCGGGAGCCGACAGTGTGAGTTTTGGAAGAGTTGGAGTTGCGGTCCCTACGGAGAGAGTCGAACCAAGCCTTGGAGGAGGAAGAGAGGGAGGGGAGGTTATTAGTGTTGGTGGTGGTGGTGGGGGTTGCAGGTTGGGTTGGCGGGTGGAGTCATTGATTTTCTCGATAGGGGTTTGGGGTTTGGATTGTTTGCCAAATGTGAGAGTGTGATTCCATTCTTGTGGCTTTGATTAGAAAGAACCGAGTTTTAGTGTTGTCTATGTTCTTTAAGCTTTTTGAAACTAGTAATGGTAGTGTTAATGGGTTTTCTTTACCATGACAGTATAACTTTTGGCATTGCTTTGACAGAAAACTCTATAGATTTTTTCACCAAAGAATGCAGTAGTTGGTTCAAAATTTCTGCAGATAACCTAAATGCTAACTATTTCTAACAAGGGATGAACGTAGTAAACTGTGTGTTGTAATTTTGAGCGCCAAAATTGACAAAACATGATTAGAGGTGATTCCCTGTCTGAAGGTAAACCGGTGGGTCTCCTGTCATTTTATTATTTTTATGAATTTTTTTTTTTTGGTGAGTTCGTGTGATCTGGTTTATGCGAATTTTCTGGTTGATGTTGGTTATTTCAAAAGAGTGATGTTGTTTTTAACATGGTTATTCAAAACCCAATCTTGAAGAGTTTCTAGGCTGATCTTGTCTTTTTCAAAAATAAAATAAAATTGATGTTGGTTTTTTTTTTTGGGAGAAAACCTCAAAAAACATCATGATATATGAGAATACATATATTTTATAACTCATTATTTTATATTTATTCGAAATAAGCATAAAATCATTAAAAAATAGATATTTTTATTTAAAAAATATATATAAATATAAGGAATTTTTTTCCCTCTTAATCTCTCTCTCTCTTGCTCTCTCTCCTCTCTCTTCCTTTTATCTCTCTCTATTCGGCCGGTTATCTCTATTCGACGGTTCCCTTCTCTCTCTTTCTCTATCTCCAGCTGGAGATGATGATAATGAAGATCGACGGTAGCAATGGAGTTAGCGGAGATCTCTCTCTCTCTCTCTCTCTCTCTCTCTCTCTCTTTCTCTTTCTCTGACGGCGATGATGATGTGATCTCCACAGTGGTCTCTAATGGTGGAGACTATCAATCTTTTATTTAAAAAATTTTTAAAGAGAAATTAGTAGTTTTTACTAATGGATGATGATTGTGGGATGGTGTTTGCTGATCATGATGTCTGTTGATGGTGTTCTAGATGGTTTTATGGTATTTGTGAGTGATAGATGGTGTTTGATGGTGGTGTCCTGGATGGTTTTATGGTATTTATGGGTGATGGATGGTGTATGATGGTGGTTTACTGTTGACGATTATGGGTGATAGTGTAGTTCAATGGTGTTGATGATGTTTTAGCTAGTATTTGCTGATGGAGATCCAGATTAGATCTTCACCGTCCATTCTCCACATTCTTTTTTTATTAGTTTTTTATTTTTATATTTTTATTAATTTTTTAAAATATTATTTTTTTATTATTATATAGTTAAATAAAAATCTCAAGATTATATGATCTTTTTCAACTTCTGTCAAACTTTTCTTTTAAATTATAACATTTGTGGTAAAATAGATAAAAACAAAATGGTGGGTTGTAAATCGATATTGAATCATAGTTAAATTGTTTTTTGGGATTTTTCCTTTAATTGATGTATTGATGTTCTAATAAATGAAAAAAAAAAAAAAAAAAAATTGATGTGAATTGGTTGATTTACGATGAAAAAGGGAGATGATGGATGAAGATGATGATGAAAATTGATGGAGATGATGATGAAGAAGTTGAGAGATGATGATGGGATATAAGGATAGAGAAGATGATAAGAAGGAGACGAGATTTTTTTAATGTTTTTTAATTATTTTTCAAAATAAAAAAATATTGGTATTAATTAATATATTTTTAAAATAAAATATTGACTTTAAATTTAATTTAAAGGGTGTTTTAGTTTTTTTTTTTATTACTTTGATCATCGATTATGAGAATTTAACTATTATTACCAACGATAGTGGAGGTTCAGTAAGGGAGGTTTGTGTTGAGTTTTCAAAACCTTAGATAACTTAGTATGAGTTTCTCAAATATTATCATTTTTATACAATTATGTCAAACTATAGGGAGTTCATGTAATTTGCCTCTTTTTTTAAAAAAAAAAATATTCCACTAGCGCCTTATCAGGTTCTATTATCGGAATCACGTAACGATACCAACCTAGACAAGACTCTAATAGTGACACTTAAATAATTACTTTCAAATATTAAGAGATGATTATTTAGATAAATGTGAGACTTATTATCCTCCACCGTTTTACTTCTACATAAAGAACTAAGGATAGATGAGGATATCATCTGCGCCATCCCACTGGCCAGTTTTTTAATGCACGATATTGGCGGTCATTCTTTGTTCTTTGATTTAATTTATAAATATTATTTTATGTGGTTGGAAACCGGGAGACCTTAGATCTAGCATTAACATTACTTAACTTTAAGGTTGGACCAAAAGAAAAACAATTCTGGTGCACCTGTTATCGATGTTCCATAATACAATAGCTATTACAATTGCTATGCTTGTAAATATTTTATATATAAAACTCACCGATTTTGTCTTTGTCCAAGTGACTGGAGAATTAAGCATCCAAACTAGAAATTGGCTCTGTTGCAATCATAATTTTTCTCGTAATCAGTCACACGTGCACTTTAATTCGAAAGTTGACCATTGATTGTAAATGGAATTAATTGGGATCACAATAAACATTTTTGCATGGATTTTACAATATGTTAATATAAATAATTATGATTTTAATTGCTATTGTCAATTAAGGATAAGTTAATCTTCAATTTCACTTATATTCATCTTTTCCTAGGCCCTAGCATTGCTTTTTCTTTTCTTTTTTTTTTTTAATATTTCCTAGTATTACCTTTTATTGACAATTTCAATAAAATTTAGTGTCTAGACCATTGACCATTTTTTATATAAATTTACTGTAGTAAATTGATGTCAATATATATATTTTTGGAAACTAATGTCAATATTATTGTAACTTTCCCTACTATTTGTCGACATAGATTTCTGGTCGATGAGAGTTCACGGCCCAATACCTGCAATCAATGTGAGACAAAACAAAAAACAAGAGAAAAATAGCGAAACAGAGAAGAAAAACAACCAACAAATACGATTTTTAACGTGGTTCAGCAATTATGTCTACGTCTACGACTGTTCATCTCAATGATTTTGCAAAGAAACGGTATAATATTGCTTAAATATGTTTGTCCCTATTACAATGAATTTCAGCTTCTATTTATAAGGAGAGGCGGTTACAATTTGAGTTCAAGTTAAATAGGAAAAGAATCTCGTATTAACTACTCTTCATAATTAGTTAGCATCGAATTGGGAAACTGTTCCGCTAAATCAAGGATCACGTTGACTGAGTTTAAATTTGAATTTATTTCCAATTCTGATAGAAGAATCACGATCACATTGAGTTACTGCATTTTCTAAAAAATTTCCTTAACTAATTGGTCACTGGACGAGTTGTAAACTGCATTAGACGATCTCGAGCTAGACCTCGTTCTGAGTAACGGGCTGTGCATAATACGAGCTGTATAATACTAGTAACGATCTATAACACTGCCTGCGATGCGAGTTCACTGATGTGAGTTGTAGAGCTTGCATGGGTTGGATGTTGATAACTTGGGTCTTGTCTGTCGGACCACTTCATTGAGTTATCTTATTTGGCTTTTGCTAGGCTTTTACCAGCCCATTTATCGAATCCGAAAAATACCCATAACACTACCAAATGTCTTGACGGAATTATTATGCCAATACCTCGGTAAAAACCATAGTGGAAAGTGGGAAACACTCGACCGTAACAACTATGCGAACAATTATGTGAAGTTGATATTAATAGTTGTCCCTACAATATGTTCTATTTATTTAATTCAAGTTAAACTTATTCGAGTATGGGATGATGTAAAAATATACCAACCTTGGATTAGTGTATATAAATAGCTGAACCAACTTCAACTTCATTTATTTCAATACTTATTTATTTTTCTTTTTGAATGATTGGATGGGTTCTCAACATAATAATCCAACAATTAAGATTTTTTTATTCTCATATAAGTTTTCAAATTCTTAAATGTATAATAAGTTTTGCCAATTATCATGAACCTCATATGGTACTGTAAAGTTTTAATACCATAAAAAATTGTTCATAGATCTACTTATAACAATATAATAGATTGTTCAATGGCCTATTTATAGAGTAGAAGGTGGCCTAAGTTTTAATAACATAACAGATCTTTCGTAGACCAATGTATAAAGCATAAGGTATCTTCTATATAAAGTAAATTCTATTCACTGTAGTATTTCATTTTTTGAGCTACTATTAAATCAGAGTTTGAAAAAATGAATGCGACTTAAACTCACAACTCTAAACTGTAGGTATGAAGGTCTTACCATCGAACTAACATCATCTTGTATATAAAAGTTAACATTTGATATTAAATTAAAATAGCTTATTTATAAAATAAACACATGAAATATTGCAATAAGTCTATTAAAATGTAACAAGATCTTGTAGTATTCTAAGTCTCTTCAAATTTTAATCTGTACTATCATTCTTTAAGAAAAAAATTAAGGATAAAACAAGCAAATTAAAGAAATTACAAAATTTGAAGTTATAAATAAAATGAGTATAATGCAATTAGTTAATGAGGTAAGTAGCAAGTCCCTTAGAAGTTAAACAAGTCAACTTCAAAATGATTACGCAGGCCGACCTCATTGTAATCTGAACACGTTAAGTAAAATTGATAAAACTTGAGAAGTCATTTAGCTTTGAGGAAAAAAAAAAAAAACACTTGAGAAGTCATTAATTTAGTATTTAGTACAAATCATATTCACGAGACCATATAAAATAATACCAAGAAAGCTTCGAGATTGTCGAGTTAGAGCTTGCAGTCGACGATCACCACTCTCTAGACGACAGTCTCATACTATTAACTATGCCCATCAAGACTTGATTGAGTATGCTCGAGCCTTTAGTCATGGGATTATTATTCAAATCCTTCATTTTTGGACTCTAACATGTAGATGCATATCAAATAGAATATACAATAATCTTTTTAATTAATTATATTTTAATAATAATTAAGTCAATATCAATCAGCTAATCATTCTAAATTTTTTATTTAAAATATAATCATCGTACATCAATCAAATTAAACACCGCTTATTTATTCATTTCTTTATTTTGATTGATCACGGTTGGCTCGGAGTTGGTCAATCATTGGACCCAAGGCAAAGACTAAAGAGTGTTTAATAAGTGTATTGGAGTTTTATATATATATATATATATATATATATATATATATAACAGCTTTTATACTCAGTGTGTCTTATAAATAGTTAAGACCACTAATTTTAATCATTTATTGTATTTGAATTTAATAAGAGAAAAAAATAATTTTAAAAGAGATAATACAATAAATTACTAAGATTAGTGATCCTAATAATTTAAAAATTAAGATGTATTGACCATAAAATCGATATATATATGGAATTATATTGGTTATTATATTATAGAGAGTTTATTTAAATTAAAATTGTTACCTAATAGGTTAGAGAGGCATCGACCTATTTTTGAGAGTTCATTTAAATTAAAATTGTTACCTAATAGATTAGAGAGGTATCGACCTATTAAAATCAATAACTACGTACTTCTGGATCTAGATATTTATACTCCTATCAAGAGATTAATTTACAAAGACAAATGGAGCAATGCACAACCATCTACACTACAAGGAGATGAACTTGTAGTAATTTTGTATTTATGTTTCACACATAGTACTTTGTATTTTGTTTTGTCCCTGTATATCACCGCTTAGACAACATAAAAAGTAGAGAGAGAGAGAAAAAAACAACATATTCTTTTTAAAACTAATGGCAAAAAAAGGGGACTGACCAAACTCAAATTTGTTAGTTTTTATTAGTTCTTTGGGTCAAGATAGAAACCGATTTAAATCGATCTAAAGTAGGTTTTGGGTCGATCTAACCCAAAAAACCAACTTTTATATATAAAGTCAAACCTCTTCACTTTTCAATCATCTCCTCTCAAATTATTCTAGTTATCGCCAACCTCAATACCTCATTTCTCCTCTCTCTTCTCTTTCTCTCCCGGCCATTTATTCTCCCTCTCTTTCTCCTCACTACCTTTTTCCATTTCCTCTCTTTATTGTTGTCGTTATCGTGTTTCTTTCTTTTCTTATGTCACTGTTGTCTTGAATTTTGTGGGTTGACTATTGAGTTTTGTTTTTGTTGTTGTGTGCCGATTGGAGGAGATCGATGCTGATCTCTTTTACAGGGAGAAGATCGGCGCCGATATTTTCTATTGAAAATGATGCAGAGAGAGGAGAAGAAGAAGAAGAAAAGGATGCCACTGGTTGGTGATGATGGTATTTATAGTGATGATGCTACTAGTTAGTGATGAACCGATGATGGTATTTATGGTGATGATGCTACTTATTATGGGTTGATAATGTAGAGAGAGAAAAAGATGGAGGTTGGGGATGGAACGAGAAGAAGAGAAGAGGGGACTAGTGAGTGGTGGTGGAGGTGCGTTGATTGAGGAGTTGGTGAAGGTAATTAGTGTCTAATGGGCTTAGGTTTTCTTTTGTGTCTTTCATTGGCCTCTTTGTTTACTGAAGGCCCATTCATAGACCCAAAGCAACATGAACCAATCCGAACTGAACCGAGCCGATCAAGTTGATTCATGTCAAGTTCTACCATCAATTCGGTTCGGGTCGGTCTTCAATTCTGAAAATCGATCTATGTCGATTTCAAGTCGGTTTTCTCCAAAACCAAACTGATCCATGCCCACCCTTAGTGTAGACTATATAAGGCATTTTGAATTATTTTTATTTAAATTGATTCATCCTTATTCATCATTTAATTTTAAGGATATATATGTTAAGACTTTCACTCAACTTCTAACAAAATTCAATTGATGCGAAGTACCTCAAGCAATATTCATTAAGGGCAAATGAAATAGCATTGGAATGCTTAGTTCATGAGAAATCTAACACCACAATCAGAACCAAAAGAAGAGGCCAAAGGTATCGGTATTCACCCTAAGAAAGTGGCAAGTTCAGTTTGAGCGAAAATAGACCAGTTACATACTTTCCTATTCGGAGGGTTTCTAGTTGTTTTAGGAGTAAGGAAAGGTATTTTCTAAAGAATTTTAGATTATTTCCTAACTATATAGATTTATATTATAAATAAGGGGCTTATTCTTTGTTTGGAAAGCATACCAAAATGCAGTGAGACACTTAAAAGAAAGTTAGAGCAATGAACTCGATTGTGAACTCTAGGCTTGGTATGTTTAGTAATGAGTTTAGGATTTAGTTATAATTGAGATTTAAGGTTAGAGAGAGTATTGACTACATAGTTGTAACACTTTTTTATATAATAATACTTTTTCTGTGATTGTCTTGACGGTTGTGTTTTTTTCCTGGTTTGGATAAATTCTTGTATCATGTTTTTGGATTCATTTTATTTTCTCGTGTTAGATATTCTTTACTTCGTGGTGGAAATTAAATATGCTGCATGTATTCCCCTACAAGTGCTATCAAGGTTTGGTAGGTGAATCTACATTTATAACAACATTTATAATAAAAGTTTTAAATAAAACATGGGTGCATAAATCAAATATTTGAGCGGCAACATCGGCACCCAATAAAAATTAACAAATTAATGCAGTTCACATGATTAATTAGATGAATCAAATTTAAATCCACAAAACTAGGAATTCACATCCCTAACTACAAGTGAAGCTAGTATTCAAGTTACGGTCTTAGCATATAGCAAAGGCCAAAGGGGGTGATTCCAATAAAAAAATAAAAAGAAAGAGGCCAAAGGGGGTGGTTCTATGAACTCATAACACTAGTGATAGGCATGTGTTTATTTTGAGCTACTTTACTTATCTTTGTGCCTTTTTTTTTTTAATTTTTATTTTTAAGGACTGAAATTAATCTAAAAAACTGTTAAGACCTACAGGATAGGAACACCGATGGTGCGGCCTTGGGTGCTGCTCCTAAAGGGAAGGGATCTACCTACACAAAAGTGGGGGAGAGGCGCACATGATGTGAGAGGGTAACTTACATATAAGATGAGAAAACATATTATTTATTTGCTTACTTTGAGTGTCGAAACTTGCCATTGGCAAGGGACAACTGGCATCTATACCAACGGCTTCGACTGCCAAGCGATATTTTTGTGCCTTCTTTTAGAAAATAATAATGAAAGCAAGATATTTTTTAATTGAATGGATAAGATGTTTGTTGGAACTTACTAAAATTAAATACTATTTATACAACTAAAATATTTATTTCTATAAAAAAGAGAAATTTACTTCCACAATGAATGGGGACGTTCATAATCATCTTAAAATATAAAATGAGAATGTGTATAATCACTTAAGTTTGGATATTTATTCTCATAATAAAAGAAAAAAAAATGATTTACATAAAACTAATCAAATGAATTTGGCGGGATTTAAACTATACCACTGAGATAAACTGAGGGATGCAGAATCGGCTCTACTATGAAGAGATAATATACTTCTCTCTCAAAAAATATACTTCTCTCACAGTTTTTTTTTTTTTTGGTTTTTCCTTTTATTGATGTGGCCAATAGCTTTGACACACGTTTTGAAGGTCATTGGGTTTGATTGTGAAGGTTGTCGGGTCCTTAATGCTCTTTAGACTTGTCTTTGTATGTGAATGACGGAAATTATAGGACGACAATAATTTAATGGGTCCTACTTTTGCGTCTTGCTTGACAAGAAGATCATAAAATTTTCGGGCTACAAAGAAATTAATTGCTTTTGAATTGTTTTTAAATTATATCATCCATAGGTCTAAGCATATATCTTCATAAATTAATCTATAGCTCGCCAATTATGCTTCGAAATAGAAACAAAAAGTGGGGGATCGATCGACTTTTATATGTCATTTCTAATTGCCTAGCATGATCTCCCCCTTTTCTTCTGCAGTTCCACTTCTTCGGTACAAATATGCAATATTTGCATAAGAAGGATGCTTAATTAAATAAAATTAATGCTGATATATTTTGTGTCATCAATTGAATCAAAGTTGATATTGATTTTGCTCCTCAATTCTATTGGTGTTGTTACATTATGTTTTCCTTTTAGCCTTTAGTCATCTACATTATGTTTCTATGAATATGTTCCCTACAAATTGTTGTTAGAGTTGGTTCTTTTGGCATCGGAAATAAATTATTTTTATTAATATTATGTAACATACGTTCGGATTCATATACATATATGTGATTTGTGGGGTTAAAAATACACATATTTTGCAACCTGAACTTCTTAAATAAAAGAGCCAAAAACTTTTCTAAATTTCCAAACAAAAAAACCAAAAAAAAAAAAAAAAAAATCATGAAAATTAGGACACGTAGAAACTTGAAATTGTAAATTCTAAATATCTGGCATTGGCTTCAATTAGGAACCAACTAAAATTCAAAATGGTTTTATGGAGTTTAAATTCAAATTAAAATTATTTTATGAACTTGAATTTTATATTTGAATAATTAAATCTTAAATTTAATACAGCATAATCGATCTTTATTAAATTTCAAAATTCATAAAATTATTTGGATAATATAGTTTTGAAAGAACCCTATAGACTAAACAAACTTAATTGGAAACACTTATTGTTTAAAGAATGGGGATGACTTCGAAATTATCACTAAATAATTATCATATATTATGATATTAGTTGGTTTATATGATGAAATATAATATTTGTGGATGGCCCCACACTTTTTATGGGTTGGCCCCTCCCATCCCTAGACCGTTCCACAACATCTATTACTATTGATCCTGATTATATCTAAAGTTAGTTCTAATCATTAAAAAAAAAAGTTAGTTTATAGAATAAAACTCTTTTATATATGATGAAATCGAATAATACTTACACCCATGAACATTTAATCGTGGAGTACGAATAGAAAAATACTTTGTGTTTAGTCAATTAACCGAAAGAAGACGAATGAAATTAGAAGTCGGTTCAGATCCATCAAAGTTGTATTAATTGTACCAAGTTCATAAATTAAGACTTCTCAACAGCATTCTTGAAGTAGTGAGTGACCGCCGTTTATGAGAAGGACCATACAAAACTCATTAATTTATCACTTGTTGGAGTATTAGGTTGGTTTTTGGTGCTACATCCTACATGCGACGTTCTGCATATATTATATATACACTTATCAGCTAGATAGCTCTGTCGTGGTCCACAAAACCACATTAATTGAACGCCCTCCTTTCCCAATACGCGACGAGTTTGATGTTCATTTCTCATCAACTTCAGAACTAGTTGTCATTTTCATATTAATTCTCTTCTTACATAGATCAATTAAAGCACCACCATCTCTTACTTTTATCCTAACAACGTGTTATTCTAATATTTTATCCACGTATTGCAATGCTTTAGAGTAATATTTCAAATTTATAAAAAAAAATTATAAATATTGTAAATTACAGCCACCTTTTTTTTAAAAAAATATATTACATGTACTTATAACAAGTATATTTAACATTATTGGACTCTCTTGATCGGAGCTTTGAGGCATAGTTCGAAACTAGAATTGTTAGAAGGGAGATGAGAGCTCCCAGAAGAGGGAGGAACAGCTCACACAAATGGGAGGAAAATTTGCAAAAATTTGATAGTCATATGAATCGAACCTCACTTTTACATGACTAGCAAGAACAACGTAAGTTACCACCATAGTAATACATCAAATTCAATTACAACTATCTTTTATTGACTATATGTGAGGTTCTTGTTCATTGCATTTTAATAAAGAGCACAGGTTCAATTGTCATTTTACATGGGGCTAATTCTATAATTATACTTATATTATTATTATAATTGATAAATGCCATAAAAATACCACCGAATTATGA
The DNA here is from genome assembly GCA_019925255.1 of Litchi chinensis. Classification (NCBI taxonomy): domain Eukaryota; kingdom Viridiplantae; phylum Streptophyta; class Magnoliopsida; order Sapindales; family Sapindaceae; genus Litchi; species Litchi chinensis. The sequence continues at coordinate 49,104,803 of CM034461.1, read as the reverse complement.
AGTATTAGAGCATTACCATTAGCGACATGGGGGCCCAAATACGTCTGCATCTACATATATTAATGCTGTGGATAAAGCACTGCTGCTTAATTAATTGGAAATTGAAGGGGCACACCCTATCCGTAAATCTGTTGAATCCAATAAAGGGGCCTGAATATGGATTATTTGTTAACGGCGATGCTGTAGGTAGCATGACACTTTTTTGTGAGGCTATTATTTACGCCATGCCCATCTGTCCACACAAACATATAAACGTAATTAGTGTTTATGCTTAATAAAAGAGGATTAATTATTATTACAAGAGAGAAACAAGTAAAGACATGTGGACGTGGACCATGCACAGTTTAATCAATCGAGCTATAAATTGATGTACATTTAAAATTGTAATTTAAATTATATTATTTGATATATAAATTATTAATAGTTTTTTATTTTGAGATATTATAATTAATTAGATATTTGAGGATAAGGACACCACTCAAACTCTCTAATTTTAGAAGTGCCAGTGTAACATACCATTAAAATAACGCCATTTTGTTGACCCTTAACATCTTTTTTCACATGAAAAACAGTAAAAATAAAATATTAAATTTTTACTATCCCACAATTATTTTCAAGTTTTTACTCTTAAATTAGGTTGTAAAAACAGTAAGGCCTTGCCCACAGCTTATGCACATCACCAAAGTGATCCAACGTATTTTCTTTGATCCTAAATGATTAAAGATTCAAGTCTCATATTTATTTTAAAATATAACGTATAAATAGTTTTTTTTTTTTAATGTAATCTCCCTTCTCTGCAATTAAAAAAAAATTGTAAAAATATAATATTTTTTTAGATTAAAAACTAAAATATACATATAAAAAATAAATAACTCCGCAGCCGGCAAACTCGCCAGTGTGGAACATCGGAAGGAGGTCGCAACCTCCGTCAAAGTTTCTGATGGTGGTCGCACCATCAAATGTCTGATGAAGGACGACAACCTCTTAAAAAAAAAAAATTGATGGAGGCCGCAGTGACCTCCATTAGCAACCTGATAGAGGTCACCTCCGTCAGATCGCTGATGGTGGTCAGACAACTGCCCTTCACTGCGACCTCCATTGACGGAGGTTGACCTCCGTTGACAGAGGTCATAATCTCCGATCTCATTTTCAATTTTCTACTCCTCCACACTGGGGCTAACATGAATTTTAAGGAGATTTACGAAATTATATGTTTTGCTTGAAGTTACCGTAATTTCCTTCCCAATTAGCCACGAATTTTGGGCTAGATTCATGCAAAAATGATACGTTATGCGTGAATCTGATATAAATTATTTTCCAACACTGTCAATCAACGAGATTTGTGAGAGATTCATGTGCAATAATACTTGCGCATGAATCTCGTGCAAATTTTTAGATTTTCTGGCGACTTTGAGACAGATGGTGGTTTAGCCAGAGACAATGGCATTTATTTATTTTTATTGGTTTTTTTTTTTAATTAAAACGGAAAATAGTATGAGTGTAATTTAAAAGTTAGTTAAAGGGGCATATACATCATACAGTGGCTAAAACTATTGAAAATGGATGACTTTGTATGGTGCCTGTTTCAACTTAATTTTTTCTAAATTTCTTAGGCTGTCCACTTCATGCTTATTGAAGTATCAAACTCACCAATATATGGAAGTTATTATTTTTTATGGCAAGGGAGAGGGGATGAAAGTGTAAAAAGAGGGTGTCGAGCTTTGCCAATGGTAGGGGCCAACTGGCACTTTAACCAATGACACCATTTATCTTAATGACCACTCAGTCTATAGAAGTATTAACCACTAAAAGAGGTCATTCTTTTATATTTCCACTAAATCGACTACTCACTCTGGTTCCTCCACCCGTTCAAGCTAGATTGAAATGTTTTATCACTATAATTTTCATGTTTCTCCTCTACTTGGCCAACAATTCCATGCAAATCATTTAATTTTTATAAAAATTTAATTTTATACTAATAAATAAATGCTCACTAGCCCAACAAAGACCCTTTGACATTTATATTTGATGGGATGGATGAAAACAAACTCTTAGGAAGAGTAAATATGATATAAATATATGAGAATAGTGAAAATTGAGGTATACCCCCCTTTACTATTCGATGGAGATCCTAGCAAGAGATTAACTTACGGTGTCCCTAGCTCCCTTTGACCACAAATGACACCAAGGCTTGACTTGGGCGATATCAACTCATTAGTAACCAAAAAGTAGATTTTGTGCATCTAGATTTCTTGAGCGTGATAAGGCTTCTTTGATGAGCAAAAGGTTAGTCATTTCTCCAGCTCTTGGTTCTTTATATGGATGAGTGTCGTGGGAATATCACTCTTGCAGATAAGAGGAGATTGAGATCCCTTGAATTTCATATAAGAAATCCCTAAAACAGCTTTTCAAGTTTTCTAAGGTCCTTAGACCATATCTCCTTCCCTATGTGATGGAACAATGTCTTTGTCTATTATCTCCTTACTTGGTCCTGGTGCTTCCATGTCTCATTTAGTTACTTGTCAAGACTTCCCTTGCTCTTGTCTCTTTCTCCCCTAATATGTCTGATTTCTTTATGTTCTCCTTAGCTGGTGGTCAACTTCCTTTACTATCCTTTTTAACACAAGGCCACATGACTACTCTTGATCCTTTCATTTTTCCTTTACAACTTGGCATTTGACATTTGCCCTTTGGTGGCTGATAATTCTAAGTATTTATCATGTTTAAACCTACCGTCAGACCTAAACTCTTTGCCATTCTAATGGTATAGGGGACTGTTAGATAACATAGGGGTTTATGTTTGAATTTCAAAATAAGTCACACTTGTTAGGGGTATTTCAGACTTTTCTTCCATGTTGACTAAAAGTGATTGGACTGATGGTTGCAACTCTCATCAAGCTTTTCCTTTAGGCTTCTCCTATAGACCCAACCCAAGGCTTATCATCTAGGCTTCTCCTACAGACTAATCTTGGGTTTTTTTTTTTTCTTTGAGTTTCTCCTATAACCAACGTTGGGGTTATATCCTAAGCTCCCCCTTGGACATCTGTTACGAACAAACCTTAGACTTGTTTTTTGGGCTCATCCTTCCTTAAGCCTCTCCCTTGTGCTAACTTAATAAATTAATGGGCTATATGGTCTAGGTTCATTTAAATTTTACGGAGCTAATTTTCTCTTCAAACAAATGTTTATATAAACATCGATTTTGTGAATCAAATAAAATGATAAATATACACAATGTCTATTATTTTTCTTAAAAAAAAATCCAAGTAAAATATTTATTAAATTATCAATTTAAAGTAAATTTGGTTCTATATTAACCAAAATAATTCATCCTAAAGAAATAAAATTCAAACATTTCATAGTAAAAGTGTAAAGAGTTAGGGAAGCAATGATATAAATGTCGAATAAAAATATTCTACAAGAGTATTAATATCTGTACAAATATTTTGATATTGCTTAATTTTGTCCTTTTAAGTAATTCAATATATGAATATATTAGTGTCGACCATAGTAAAAGTGTAAAGAGTTAGGGAAGCAATGATATAAATGTCGAATAAAAATATTCTACAAGAGTATTAATATCTGTACAAATATTTTGATATTGCTTAATTTTGTCCTTTTAAGTAATTCAATATATGAATATATTAGTGTCGACGCGTGAATTTGGTTGATCGAAGTTCTTAATGCAATACCTGTAAATTAAGTGAAACAAAGTAAAAAACAGAAAAGAAAGAAGATAAAGAATAGCTACAAAAGATGCCTACGTCTACAACTGTTTCTCTGGTTATTTTGACAGAGTCACAGTGTATTATTAAATTCATCTCTCCCTTTACAATGAATTTCAACCCTTATTTATAGCGTGAGATGTTACAGTTTGAGTACAAATAAAACAGGAAAGAATTATACATTTATTATAATTCCAAAATCAGAATCACACATTAACTACACTTCCAAAGCTGGGATATATCAATTAGGAAAAATACTCCGCTGAACCAGGAGTTTGATTTTATCTCCTATTCTGATAATTGACTCTTTCTCAATTTAAGTTGTTGCCTTTCTGGAAAGATTTCTTGAACGGGTGCTTTAAGCTACGAGCTCAACCTCGTTAGGATGACCTCGAGCTGAGTATGAGGTGAGCTGAATAATGGCTGACCAATGACCTGCATACTGCAATAGCGAGCTGATCACTTCAGCGAGCTAGACATTGACGAACTAGATTTCTGCATGTTAGGCCAGTCCCTTAGATCAATCTGTTGGGTTTTTATTTTGAGAGTCCATCCATTGAATCAGTTTGTTGGGCTTTTACCAGCCCATTTATGCAGTTCGAAATATATTCATAATATCAACTCTCCAGCTTTCAGTGCGTTCTGCAGACTGAGAGCTTGAGCTCGGTAGTAAAAACTGACATGTCACGACTTATCTTGGCGTATTTTCAAATTCTATCCCACTACTTCAACACGTGGCAACTCTTCATATGACTATACCACTAGCACGTTTCGTGCCACACGCATTTAATGTGCACGTCTCTCAACTGATAGCACATAATGACAAAAACCACAACTCGCGCTACACCATCAGATTTAAGGCGGTTGAGCTGTCATAAGATCGAACGGATAAAGTTAGAATCTTACGTTTTATATGAGTGGAGCCTTTTTATTTGCCTTATCATTTTCAAAACCAGAGGTCGAGGCTTCATCCTTTCTTTTCGTTTTACTTCCTTGCGTCGGCTTTCCAAGAATTCAACATCTTCGACGATTGGAATCTTTCATTCTTAAACGAGCATTCACAGTAAGTTTCATGACTAGCTCTTCGTTTTTTGGTTTGCTTCCGTTTTTTGTGTACACTATGCTTTTTTTGAATATGAAATTTATTTGAATGCTTTGTGTTCTTGATTTTGAATGTTTTGTTGTTGATTGCGACTTTTTGTTTCTTATTGATTTGATTGTATTGTTGGTCATTCACGATCTGTTCACTGTTTATGACTTTTATGCATGCAAGTTGTAGGGTCATTCACTTGTAAGTCATTAGCTTGTAAGTTGTTTGCCTATAGGTCGAGCCTCTCTTGCTTTAGGGACATATGCATGTGGCATTTGTGACCTATAGACTAGGAAATTCCTTGGTAGGAAACTTAAGATTTTTGGGCACGGTCTTATAGCAGCGACCTAATTGCACCCTTTCATGTGTAGATGTCTTTAGGTCAGGGACGCGGGTTACATAGGGTAGGAGATAATGACTAGTCCAGCTCAAAAGAGCTCAGCTCGGGGGAAGTTCGCATTACTGGTGAAATGACTTCTCAAAGCAATGAGGTCGCGAAGGGGTTCGTAGTTCGAGCAGACCCTGCAATAATCCGTCGGGCCGCTAAGGAATGGCGAGCTTGTGAGGTATTCATTCAATATACCTTAAAGATAAAATATGAGGAAATGAGTGGAATTGTCTTTGAGTATCACTTTCCCAAGGGATGTCGCGTGATGTCTTCCACATCTAGCGACCATGCAATTTATCTTTCTAAGGGATTCATTGCTGTCAGTATTCACCATCTTAGGCACGGACTTAGATTTCCAGTCCTTGCCTACCTCATCGACCTCTTAAATAGGCTAAAACTTAGTCCTTTTCAACTAACCCTAAGCTTCTACTTACAGCTCATGTCCTTAGCTTTAGTCTTCATTAGGAACGATCTTCCTCCCCAGAGTCAAAAAATCCTCTACTACCTCTACAACATCAAAAGCGTCGTTGGCGTAAAAGACGGAATGCAAGATGAGATTTACTATCTCATAGCTCGACAAACGAGCTACAAGGGTCTCTTATCTCGGGGCAATGCGAAGGGCAAATCTAATGTAGAGGATTACAAATCAAGTTGATTTTATATTTCTTTTCATTCCCTTATGCAGTTTCGTAACTTCTTTTTGCTCTTAGCCCAAGTAGATAAAAGGAATCGACCTCTGTGAGTTGAAACTTTTTTTTTTAAACTTTTTTGTTTGAGCTCGTAAACTTGACAGAAGATAGAGCAAATCTGACTGACGAGGAGAACGAGATTCTCAAGACGCTTGCAAATTTGAACGAGGAAACACTTAGTAACGCCTTCAACGATGAATTCCTCAAGGCCCACAAGTTAGCCCATCCTCTTAACAGCAAGCTAGTGGACAACAGGAGGGATATAGGAAACAGGGGTGAATTTGAGCTCGCTTTTATGTTCAAAGCTACTGGTGAAGTAAAAGTTGTTCCTGTCCCACAAGCAATTCCAGTTTCTGCTCCTCAACAAGCTCCATGGATGGTGAAGCTCTCCCTTTGACAGACTCGACCAAAACGTCATGTCCAGTCTGTAACCCTCCAATTGTTGTTCCTAGCAAAGTGTCTCTCTCGATATTGGCCTTAGATTCTCCATAAGTCCAAATCTCCACCTCCAAACCAGAGATGGCTAAGGTTCAATTAAAGGCTCTTACTTGCGAGACTCGAGCTGGTCCAAACATGGGAGCAAAAAGAAAATTCGTGCCTGATCCTTTCTCGGCCAAGCGACAACGTGCAGACAAAGGTGAACAACCTGAGGTCGCGAAGAGAATGATTGAACCACAAGCTAGGGCTTGACCTAAAAGTGGACTAAGAGGAAAATACTTGAAATCCTTCTTCTACTACTGGCCCGAGATCATGCTAAACCATGCCAGACACCTAGATAATAAGGGTTTATGGGGTGAGGGCCTATATGATTACATAGTTCGTTACAGGATGCCGATAACTGACATTACCCTTATTTGATTTAAACACTAACTTGCTGCTTTTCAAGCCGCAATGAGAGCAATGAAATAGAGGCAAGAAGTTTTAACTTTTAAGGACAAGAAAAGAAAGCTTGAGGAGGAGCTGAAGAAATCAAAGGAAGAGCTCTCGTTCATGGCTACAGAGGCTGAGAGAGTCAAAAATTCAAAACAATGCATTCCAACCAAATTGAAGAATGCAGATGAGGCAAATAAGGAGGTTGAGGATGCTCTAATTAGTGAGAAGAGTGATCACGCAAATACGAGGTTGCACCTTACTGCCAAGCTCCTCCAACTCGAAGAGGAATTGAATAAGGCAAGAAACGAGCTTGATGGGGCTGAACAGTAAGTAAAGACTGTAGAGAAGCAAGCTGAAGCTGCTGAATAACTATTGAGGCTACAGTGGAGTGAGCTGAAGCTGTTGAACAACTAGCGAAAGCTGCTCAGACAGAGGTCACTCTTCTGACAGAGGAAGTAGCTAGAGTTAAAGAGGAAGCTAAGACGCAGGTCATTAAAGCTAGAGAGGAGAAGAAATCAGTGACTTTAATCAATTTCCTCTTCACTCTGTGGGAAGTTCATCCCAAACTGGATTTCTCATTCTTTGGTGAAGAGACAGTCTTGGAGGTGGAGAGGTACAAGATGGAAGCTGCCTCGTCTTCAGCTATTCTAGATGTGGTTCATCTAGCTGTGGAGATACCTGCTGCGACTTCTCACAACGAGATAGCTCAGGTCACAGAACCTTTAAATGCAGCTTCCAATGATACAGCTCATACGGAATCAACCCCTTAGGACCAAGGCGCTAACTCATCATGTTGAACTTGTTTTCTGAATTTTTTCTTTTGACTCTTACTCATCTCGCTTTGTGAGGTTAATTGTACTAGATATTTTTGCTTTCTTTGTAATGAAATTTATTTTGAATCTGCTTGTTTCATTTCAATACTGTCTTGTGCTTTGGTCGCATTAACTTTTTCCAACCTTTAAATTCCATGTGGATTGAAAAGTCTTGGTAATTAATGTGTAAATCAATATATAATTTAGAGGTAATAAAACCTAATGAAAACTTGGGAGGTCGTTAACCATGATGGGTTGTAGCTCTAAATTATAACTTAATTTAAGGACTTAAGCCAACAAAATATAAAAACGTTATTGCGAACTATGTAATGGGTCAGAACCTCGTCTGCTATAACAATGTGTTTAGCGAGCTATATAGAGAGTCGTAACCTCGCTGTCATAGTGATGTACTTTAAAACTGTTCTCATAATATCAAGCTAATAGGTCGGAACCTGTTAGTATAATAGTAAGCTGTAAGTCGGAACCTGTTCGCATAATAGCGAGTTGGTAGGTCGGAACGTGTTAGCATAATAGTGAGCTGGTAGGTCAAAACCTGTTAGCATAATAGTGAGTTAGTAGGTCGGAATATGTTAGCATAATAGCGAGCTAGTAGGTCGGAATCTATTAGCATAATAGTTTTATTAACTTTTGAAAATTGAATCATAAGTTAAAAGTTGGAACCTTGTTACTGTTGTGTTGGTTGAAAGTGTTGTTGAGGTTATGGGTCCGTTAGTCACACCATGTAGTCTCCCAAGCGAATTAGATTCTCAATAGCGTCCTTTAGTGTCCGGCATTCAGAAGTGTTGTGCTCGACTTCATTATGATAGACACAAAACTTGTTCTCGTCTCTATGGTTAACAGGAGATCTCATAGGATTGGGCTTCCCAAAATCTTCCTTGTTCTTTTCTGTTACAAAGATCATGTCTTGTGTATCTAACAAGATGTTGAAGCTATCATGACGACCTTGACACTGAAGCTGCTCATTTCTAGGCTCATTCTTGGACTTTTTCGCAACCTAATTGTTTGAACATTTATTCCGACCTTCACTTTTGTTTTCACCATTTTTTCTTTTCTTTAGTAGGTTTGAATTGTCTGCTTCGCCCTTCAGGTTAGAATGCTTGAGGCTGAAGGTCTCTTCCTATATGATATCTTTGGCAGCTCGCTCGTAGAACTCGCCCGGATCCTTTACTGGGGATTTGTAGATACTCTCATATAGCTTTCCATCCTTATGAAGTCCAGCTGAGATGACAGTTAAGACACTTTCATATGATGGGTTTTCCACATTGATAACTTTGCGTCTGAACCTGGTAATATAATCCTTCAGTGATTCATTTTGCCGTTGAAATATCGTAGTAAGGTGACATGATGACACGAGCTGTCTTCTCAGAGCTTTGTATTGGTTGACAAATTTTCGCTGGCATTCTTCCTAATTTTTTATACTGCGAGCTGTGAGACTTTTGAATCTGGTTCGTGGAATGTCCCTTAAGGTGGCTGGGAAGACACAATACTTAACCAACGGATTGTCCGTCTAGAGATTCATTTGGACGTTGAATGCACTCAGGTGGTCGTAGAGGTCACTATCTCTATTGTACTGAAAAATGTTAGGGACCTCGAATCTAAGAGGAAGAGGTTGTGTCTTGATCTCCCAGATGAAGGGAGTCATTTCCTCATATCGATCATGTTAATTTGTTGTCCCAGGGGGCGCTTCAAGTTGTTGAACCCTTTGAAGGAGCTCTTCTATCATTAGATTCTGAGGGTTGTACCCTTCTCCGTACTCGCGACCTGGAGAACAACGATCTACCATGTTTCCCTGAATGGCCCTTAGTGAGCCTCCAGCTCGGTACAACTCCGCACATCGTTGATGGTCTACTTTATCTTCTTCACGAGCATTAGGATCTTCAACTCTTGAACACGAATTAGAAGAGTGAGTTGAGCTTGTAGGTCGTTGTAGTTCTCTGATAAGTCTTTCAACAGCTGGCATTATCTCTCGTTGTTGATAAGTTTCTCTGGGAATGATAGTCTCTGGTCTGGACGCGTTTTGCACTTGGGCCTGTGCCAATGCCTTAACTGTGTCCGCAAGTTTTCGAATCGTATCTTCCAACGCCTCATACCGCTGATACCATAGTTGTAATAGGTCTGTCATAGGGACCATTGGTGTTAGCTGGCGAGGGGCTAGTGGAGGCATACCTATAGTAGCGCCAATTGCAGGAACATAAGACACACATGTTGTAGGCATGGATGTATCCTCCATTGGCTGGACATCATGCTGCTACTAATCCATCTCTCTCTGGCACATCAGCCGCTGTGTGATGATTCTTCCTCTTGTCATGTCGATTGAAAACTCAGAAAGTTACAGTTTGGGTCATCCTTCTAGTGCCAAAATGTCGACGCATGAATTTAGTTGACCGAAGTTCTTGACTCAATGCTTATAAATTAAGCGAAACAAAGTAGAAAACAGAAAAGAAATAAGAGGAAGAACAGCTACAAAAGGTTTTTACGTGATTCGGCCAAAAGAGATGTCTATGCCCACGATTGCTTCTTCGGTTATTTTGGCAGAGTCATGGTATATTATTAAATTCATCTCTCTCTTACAATGAATTGCAACCCTTATTTATAGCGTGGGGTGTTACAGTTTGAGTACGAATAAAACAGGAAAGAATCATACATTTATTACAATTTCAAAACAAGAATCACACATTAAATACACTTCCAAAGCTGGGATATATCAATTAGAAAAAATACTCCGTCGAACCAAGAGTTTGATTTTATCTTCAATTCTAGTAGTTGACTCATTCTCAATTTAAGTTGTTGTCTTTTTGGAAAGATTCATTGAATGTGCGTTTCAAGCTACGGGCTCAGTCTCGCTAGGACGACCTCAAGCTGAGCATAAGGCGAGCTGAATAATGGCTAACCTGCGACCTGTATACTGTAGTAGCGAGCTGATCACTTCAACGAGCTAGACATTGATGAACTGGGCTTTTGCATGCTGGGCCAGTCCCTTGGATCAATCTGTTGGGCTTTTATCTTGAGAGTCCATCAATTGGAATGGCTTGTTGGGCATTTACCAGCCCATTTATGCAGCCCGAAATATACCTATAAAAATTAGTAATTGAAATTTTTATTAAAAAAATGGTGTAGGAAAAATGTTTTTGGGTGGCAATAGAATCATCATGTTTGTAATTCTCATAAAATAAAAACTCAATATAATACATATAAAAATAAATATAAATATCCTAACATTAGTAAAAAAGTATTTATATAATGAATATATAGTTAAATTATTTAAATTAAAATCTAGATAAGATGTCTTAAAATTGATAACAATATATGAAATTAATATATACAATTGAAGTATTAAAAACAAGATCTTATTGGTTGAAGGGCTATGGCCCCCCACGCCCCTTTCTCTCTCCGCCAGTACAACTAAAAACATCAATATAGGTCGGCAAATAAAAAAATGGATAAAGGATTCAAATTCTTTACGAAGGTATATGTCCAACAATTGTTTGGTTGGTTGAAAAATAAGAAATGCAAAATGTAAATTGAGATAAAAGTGTTTTTGCAACCAGAGTGAAAATCATGTAAGATAACATTAAAAAATAGTCTAGCTTTGAAAATGTCACTAAAAAACTGAAACGAGTATTGCTAGTGCCTCCTTATGAAATATATATATATTATTTGTACCTTCAATTATTACGAATTATAATTCATAAGAATAATAATAATCATAATAATAATTCATCGAATTAATGCCGCAAACTATGTAAATATTTCTTTTGTTTGTGAACTATTGTTCGTGATAACTAAAGGTATTAAAAAAGTTCACTTTAAATTTTTTGTAACATTTTCAAAATTTGCCCTTTTTTGGTGCGAGACATAAAAGGGATAAATTTTGAAAATGTCACCGAAAGATTGGCGTGAGTTTTTAGCATCTTTGATTATTACGAATTATAGTTCACGAACAAAGTAAATATAGTTAGCATAGGTGATCATGAGCTTCATTCGCAAACTATTTCCATTGTTCGTGAATTCTATCAATGAAACTGCTAAATGGTGTTCAGTGACATTTCTACAACTCATCCATTTTTTAATGTTATTTCACATTATTTTCAGAACAAATAAAAACTTTGTTTTGATTGTAAATTTAGTACATTAATTGTTAAACATTTGCTGTCCCTCCAACACGAAAGGATTCTTTCTATCTGAGTATGGACAAAAACAGAAGTAACACCATGTAGTCGGCAAAGTTAATAGAATTATTAGCTTCTAATCATGATATTTTGTTTTAAACCAGAGGATGGCAATTTCCTCTTTATCAGGAAACTTTTCATTCATGATTTGTTCTGCCCGAAAATAGCAATCAACGATTCCTATACATGCAATAGTGCATATCGAAATCACATCTTATCTTAGTGGGATTCTTGGGAGCCATCCGTTTTAAAAAAGGTCCCAATTAAATGGACCTGTTTTTGTTTTCATTTGTGACTTTTATTAGTGCTTACAAACTGGCGTCATTTGTCAATGTGACTCCGTCAACTTTGCAATTCAGCCATTGCTTTCTCCTTTTTAAAATCAAGCACTTAACTTAATCCTCACTAATGAATAATGACATCTAAAACCAGTTTATGCTTATTTAATTAATTGTGTGTCTGGCCACCCAGAGAATTGATTAAAGTAATTTTCGGTTAATCGAGGTAATCTATAAATAATAATGAATGATCAAACAGCTGTCTCCATGACTGACTTCCACCATGTCTAGGTAGAGCCATCTTTAGTAAAGAAGAGAAAAAGAGCCTCTTATAAAGTTCTACATTATCCTCTCAAATTGCTTAAATGATTGAAGTTTGAATGTAAAAGTTGGTGTTTTTGCATGTTGTTGTCCTCAAGTTTTGTTTCATGATTGGAACTTGAATTTGCAAAGTTGTTTGCTTGTTCTTCATTGTTACACGTTTGCTAAAGCAAATAATTTATATTTCTACAGCATCATCACGATGGCTGATGCATGCATGTATGAATTATTACTATCTTTCTCTGTTTAGGATATTTATTAATTATTTAACTTGCATGAAACGTGCTTCGCGTGTAATTCATTTACATTTCACTTCAATTTACTAACTCATAATTGAAAAAATTTTACTGCAAGAATAATAACTTAAAGGGATAATCCTAATTTCCCCCTGTTATTTGACATAATTGCTATTTATCTCTATAATTTGAAAAAATCTCATTTTACCTCTTATGTTAACCCTGTTAATGAAAAATAGAGTCTAACAATCCAGTGCACGAAAATACCAAACTGCACTTGAATTATAGAAAAAACCAAAAATAATAAAATTGATCTATTAAACCAATGCATAAATTAATTTAAAAACATTTAAAAAATACATAAAATGGAGAAACAATATGGGAGCACATGTTTTCTCCAAAAAATGATCTACTTCAACTATCATCAATGCCTAAACCAAGCCCAAACGAAACCCAATTCATCTTCTTCACCCAGTTCATCATCTTCAACCGTCATCAACGCCTAAACCATCATTTCACGCAAAACCAAACCCTTAAATGCCAACAACCTCTTTTCTTTCTCCCACCATAAACCACCATCAACAGATCATCAACATCATCAATATCAACATAATTTAAAAAAATGAAAAAAAAAATGTCTTCAATTGGTTAAAGATCTTTATTTTCAACTAGATAAAGATTTCTAAGATTCAAAACCCAGAGAACCAGATTTGGGTCTAAACAAAGATAAACAATATTTGTTTAGATGAAGTTGATGAACTTAGGCGAACCCAACGAAGCTAAACCCAGACGAACATGAGCCCCGACGAACCCAGACGAACATGAACCCAAGCGAACCCAGATGAAGCCAAACTCAGGCGAACTCGAACCCCATTGAACCTAGGTAAACTAAATGAACCCAAAGCAGACATATAAAGACCTGGGTTCGTTCGGTTTTTTATAGCAAGAAAAGAGACAAGAAACAGAAAACAGTGTTGAAACAGAGATGGAAAAGTGAGAAGACAGAGGTGCTAACGATGATGATGAGTCTGGTTTTTTAGAGAAAGAGAGAGAGAAGAGAGAAAGTCTGGTAGTTGATAGGTGAATGAGGGTGGATGATGATAGGTGGTTCAAAGAGAGTTTGGTTTTTCAAATTTTTAGTATTTTTTCAAAATTTTTTGGTTTTTAAAAAATGATATTCACCGTCAATAAACATGATGGACAGTGTAGATCTCACAATAAATTTTTTTAAAAATTATTAATATTTCTTTATTTTTAATTATTTTTAAATGTATTTTTATTAAATTTTAATTTTTATCTCCACCATCTATATTAGAGATTAAAGGTGCAGATTTAATTTTTATCAAAAATATATATATATTAAAATTTTCTTTTATTAAATATTAATTTTTTCTTTGACAGTTTTATCTTTTTACATTGACAGTCAAACACTGACTTTAAACGTCCAAATTAACAGCAGAGGTTTTTTGGTTATTTTTATAAACTATAAGAGTATTTTTATCCAGTTTATAAATCAAGACAGGAAATATTAACTATTTTTTAAAGTATTAAGGGATTTTAGCTATTTCGTTAAATTATAGGGGTGATATTGGGATTATCCCTAACTTATATGGTCCCTTCATTTTAGGTGGTAAAGAACGCATGCATTCAAATATCAAACCTTCATAAGCAATTCTCAAATGTAATTCTTTTCTTCAAAATTTTTAATTTGTTATGTATGTAATAGACAACAATGTAAACCTTTCTATTAAAAAAAAAAGTAAAATAAATGAATAAATAACAAATATACATATATACATGTATATATATAGACAACTTAACGAAGTCATTGAAACCAACTTAAAATCATGCATAAAAATACAGTAAAAATAATTAATTATTGAAAACAATTACAAAGTAAAAAATAAAAATAATTAATTATAATGTCTCAATTATGTAAATTTATTTCCTTTTATTTGTAATTGGTTTAGTTCAGGTTATATGAATTATATTTTTCACAACCTAGATAAGCTGTAAAGTAGTTGAATTGTTAATTTATCAATTAAATCTAACCAAACTCCCTTTTCAAACCAAACAAACCTTAGTTTGGTTCAATTAATTGGTTTGATAAATTATTTGAATACTTTTGTAAATATTAAAAATTACTTAAAATTAACAGTCATATAATATGTCGACGTCCGGAAACGGTCGACCGGAGATCCAAAGCCCAATACCTAGAATCAAAGAGCAACAAAGCATACCACAGATAGGAGAGAAGAACAACAAGAGATTGCACAGAGATTTTTACGTGGTTCAGCAATGGTGCCTACATCCACGGGTCATTCTGAATGTATTTTGGCAGAGTGATCATATCACTAAAAATGAGTTCTCTCTCTTCTTACAAAGGATTTTACCCATATTTATATATGAGGGGTTTACAATTGAGTGATGTACACGTAAAGAAATCAACTACTCTGACATAGCATTTATTGCATTGACTAATACATCTGTCATAGCCATACTGCATTAATTGCCCCTTGGGATTTGGGATTGCATAGATCTTGCAGGCACGGGGTCTGAAAATCTGAATCCAAGAGATTCGGTCTGGCACGACCTCGGCGATCTGACATTCATTTACGCGAGCTGGATATATACTGAGGTAGTCTTAGTTAAGGTCGTGAACTGAAGAAGGATGAAGTGACCTCGATGCAGCGACCTGACCATTGGACTTGATGGCGAGCTGGACCTGGGCCTCCAATGACCTGAGATAGCCTTAGCGATCTGTAAGCTTGCTTTGAGTTGGGTGATGGAGATTCTAAGCTTCTTCAATTGGGTTTGTTATTGGATTAGCTCTTTAGGCTTTTACCAGCCCATTTTGGTAGTCCCAAAAACACCCATAACATTAGCCTCCCAACTCTTAATGCGATCTTCGGACTGGGAGCTCGAGCTCGCTGGTAAAAGCCAATGTATCTCGACCTATCTTGGCGCATTTTTCGATTTCGTTCCATTTTGTGGTGACTCTATCAAAGCTGCCGAGTTGAATATCTTTCTTTGGCCTTTCACGATTTTGCTTCGCTATCCCTATTTTTCCTACAGACAGAAAAATCTAGGTGATCAATGTGTTAATCAATGCATCGCTCAAAGGTAAGGACACCTTATGAGAGCTTAGAAGGTCGCTTGACCATGACGGGCTGTAGTTTCATATCATAACTCGATTTAGGAACTCAGCCAGCATAATATAAAAACATTGTTGCGAGCTATGTAGGGGGTCGGAACCTCGCCTGCCATAGCAATTTATTATCGAACTACGTAGGGGGTCGTAACATCAGCTAACAGCGCTAGCTATCTCCAATAGGTCGTAGCCTCAGCTAAGATAGTGTACTAGCGAGCTATCCAGTAGGTCGTAACCTCTCCTACTATAGCAACGCGTTTTTGTGAACTGTTCAGTAGGCCGACCTCAACTAATAGCGTTATAGCTAGCTATCTCCAGTAGGTCGGAGCCTCAGCTAAGATAGCGTAATAACAAGCTGTTTAGAGGGTCGCGACTTCAGCTAACAGGTCGCGTAAGCGCTTTTCATGGCATGTTTTTAAGAAATCAATAAAGCAGCTGTAATATAAGGCATTGAAGAAAATTCATATCTTCTATTGATTTCTTAAATTGAATTACAAATTGGGGACATGACCTGTTGGGAGCAATTGCAATGTGGATGCATTGAGGGTTCATGTCTAGCTTGGGAGCTTGCTGGGGCTGCTACTGGTTGACTGGTTGCACCACATATTCTCCCAGACGACCTCGTTTGATTAGGTCCTCAATAGCATCTTTCAGCTTCCAGCAATCTAAAGTATTGTGTCCGACCTCATCATGATAGACACAAAACTTGTTCTTGTTTATGAACTTAGTAGGGGTCTTTATGGGGTTAGGTTTCCCAAAGTCCTCTCTTCCCCTTTCCGTTGCAAAGATGTTATCCTGCGTATCTGAAAAGACGTTGTAGCTAACATGACGACTTTGATGCTGAGGTCGCTCACTTTTGAGCTCGTTCCTGGCCTTTTTAGCGATTTGATGCCTCGAGTCCTCATTCTGACCTTCATTTTCGTCTCCACCATTATTTATTTTCTTCAACTGGTTGGAACTACCCGATTCATCCGTTTGGTCAGACTTTTTGAGGTCGAAGGTTTCCTCCCATCTAATCTTCTTTGCAGCTCATTCATAAAATTCACTCAGGTCCCTTACTGAAGATTTGTATATGCTCTCATAGAGCTTCACATCCTTACGAAGCCCAGCTGAGATCACAGTTAGGATGCCGTCATCTAAGGGATTTTTCACGTTCAATTATGTCGACATCCGGAAACGATCGACCGAAGATTCAAAGCCCAATACTTACAATCAAATAGCAATAAAGCGTATCAAAGAGAGAAGAGAGGAAGAACAAGAGATTGCACAAATATTTTTACGTAGTTCGGCAATGTGCCTACGTCCACGGGTCACTCTGAATGTATTTTGGCAGAGTGATCATATCGCTAAAAATGAACTCTCTCTCTTCTTACAAAGGATTTCACCCATATTTATAGATGAGAGGTTTATATTTGAGTGATGTACACATAAAGAAATCAACTACTGTGACATAACATTCATTGCATTGACTAACAACTCTGTCATAGCCATATTGCATTTATTGCCCTTTGGGATTTAGGATTGCATAGATCTTGTAGGTACGAGGTTAGGAAATCTGAGTCCAAGAGGTTCAGTTTGGCGCGAGCTCGGCGATCTGACATTCATTTACGCGAGCTGGATATGTACCGATGTGGTCTTGGTTAAGGTCGCGAGTTGAAGAAGGATTAAGTGACTTCGATGCCGCGACCTGACCAGTGGACTTAATGGCGAGCTGGACCTGGGCCTCTAGCAACCTGAGATGGCCTTAGCGATATGCAAGCTTGCTTTGAGTTGGGTGATGGAGATTCTGGGCTTCTTCAATTTGATCCGTTATTGGATTAGCTCTTTGGGCTTTTACCAGCCCATTTTCGTAGCCTCAAAAACACCCTTAACATTAGCCCCCCATCTCTCAGTGCGATCTTCGGACTATGAGCTCGAGTTCGCTGGTAAAAGTCGATGTATCTCGACCTGTCTTGGCGCATTTTTCGATTTCGTCCCATCTTGTGGTGACTCTATCAAGGCTACTGAGTTGAATATTTTTCTTTGGCCTTTCACGATTATGCTTCACTCCTCTTATTTTTCCTGCGGACAGAAAAATCTAGGTGATGAACGTGTTAATCAATATATCGCTCAGAGGTAAGGACACCTTATGAGAGCTTGAAAGATCGCTTGACCATGACGGGTTGTAGTTCCAAATTATAACTCGATTTAGGAACTCAGCCAGCATAATATAAAAACATTGTTGCGAGCTATGTAGGGGGTCGGAACCTCACCTGCCATAGTAATTTATTATCGAAATACGTAGGGGGTTGTAACCTCAGCTAACAGCGCTAGCTATGTCCAGTAGATCAGAGCCTCAACTAAGATAGTGTACTAATGAGCTGTCCAATAAGTCGTAACCTCTTCTACTATAGCAACGCGTTTTTGCGAACTGTTCAGTAGGCCAACCTCAGCTAATAGCGTTATAGCTAGCTATCTCCAGCAAGTCGGAGTCTCAGCTAAGATAGCATATAGTAGGCTATCCAGAGGGCCGCGACCTCAGTTAACAGGTTGCGTAAGCGTTTTTCATGGCATGATTTTAAGAAATCAATAAAGCAGCTGTAATATAAGGCATTAAAGAAAATTCATATCTTCTATTGATTTCTTAAATTGAATTACAAATTAAGGACGTGACCTATTAGGAGCAACTGCAATGTGGATGCACTGAGGGTTCTCGTCTAGCACGGGAGCCTGCTGGGGCTGCCACTATGCTGGTTGGCTGGTTGCACCACATATTCTCCCAGACGACCTCGTCTGATTAGGTCCTCAATAGCATCTTTTAGCTTCCAATAATTTGAAGTATTGTGCCCGACTTCATCATGATAGGTACAAAACTTGTTCTTGTTTATGAACTTAGTAGGGGTCTTTATGGGATTAGATTTCCTAAAGTCCTCTCTACCATTTTTCGTTGTAAAGATACTGTCTTGCGTCTGACAAGACGTTGTAGCTAACATGGCGACCTTGATGCTGAGGTCGCTCGTTTCTGAGCTCGTTCCTAGCCTTTTTAGCGACCTGATGCCTTGAGTCCTCATTCTGACCTTTATTTTCGTTCCCACCATTATTTCTTTTCTTCAATTGGTTAGGATTGCCCGATTCATCCGTTTGGTTAGACTTTTTGAGGCCGAAGGTTTCCTTCCATCTAATCTCCCTTGCAGCTCGTTCATAGAATTCACCTAGGTTCCTTGCTGGGGATTTGTATATGCTCTCAAAGAGCTTCCTATCATTGCGAAGCCCAGCTGAGATCGCAGTTAGGTTGCCATCATTTGAGGGATTTTCCATGTTAGCGACCTCATGTCTAAATCTAGTAATGTAATTTTCCAAAGACTCGCCCTACCGCTGAAAAACTGTAGCGAGGTGGCAGGATGGTGCGAGCTGCCTTTTTAAAACCTGATACTGACTGATGAATCTTCGTTGACATTCGCCCCAGCTGTTTATGCTACGAGCTGGGAGATGCCTGAACCAAGCTCGCGGAGCGTCGCCTAAGGTGGCTGGGAAAACACGGCATTTCACTAAGGGGTTGGTCGTCTGGAGATCCATTTGGATATTGAATGCGTTCAGATAATCATAAGGGTCGCTATCTCCATTATAAGGTGGAATATTGGGGAGCTTGAATCTGGGAAAGGGAGGTTGCGTCCCAATCTCTCTGGTGAATGGGGACCTCTCCTCATTATGATGGCATTAGTTTGAAGTGTCAGGGAGTGCTTCAAGTCGCTGGACCCTTTGAAGAAGATATTCTAATACTGGGTTCTGAGGGTTATATCCTCCCTCGAGCTCGCGATCTAGGGAGCTGCGATCTTACGCATATTCCAGACGAGACCTTTGCGAGCTCCCAGCTCCATGAGCTTGGCGACCTTTAGTTCTCGAATGCGAGGTAGAGGATTGAACTAAGTTGGTAGGTCGCAGCTGTTCTCTGCGTGGTCCTTCTGGAGCTGGGACGACTTTTTTCTACTGACAAACTTCTCTTGGAGGCACGTTTTATGCTTGGGCTTGTGCCAACACCCTGACCGCATCTGCGAGTCGCTACATCATATCCTCTAACATTTCTTGCTGCTGGTGCCATGCATGCAGCCCCCCAGCCATAGAATCCGCTGGTGCTGGCTAGTGGGAGGTCAGTGGAGGTATGCCTACAGCGCCACCTGTCGCGGGGACATGGGACGTGTTTGACCTGGGTGCGGTAGTATTACCTATAGATTGAAGATCGCGCTGCTGTTGGTCTGTCTGATTCTCTGGTCGACTAGCAGCAGGGTTTGAACTTTTGGTTGTTCTTCCTTTTGCCATGGTTGCTGAAAGTTCAAGATTGCAGCCTGAGCCCTTCCTCTAGCGCCAATTATGTTGACGTCCGGAAACGGTCGACCAAAGATCCCAAGCCTAATATCTGCAATCAAAGAGCAACACAGCATACCAAAGAGATGAGAGAGGAAGAACAAGAGATTGCACAAAGATTTTTACGTGGTTCAGCAATGGTACCTACGTCCACGGGTCACTCTGAATGTATTTTGGCAGAGTGATCATATCACTAAAAATGAGCTCTTTCTCTTCTTACAAAGGATTTCACCCCTATTTAAAGATGGATGGTTTACAATTGAGTAATGTACACGTAAAGAAATCAACTACTCTGACATAACATTTATTGCATTGACTAACAACTATGTCATAGTCATACTTCATTAATCACCCCTTGGGATTTGGGATTGCATAGATCTTGTAGGCACGAGGTCGGGGAATCTGAGTCCAAGAGGTTCGGTCTGGCGTGAGCTCGGCGATTTGACATTCATTTACGCGAGCTGGATATGTACCGAGGTGGTCTTAGTTAAGGTCACGAGCCGAAGAAGGATGAAGTGACCTCGATGCTGCGACCTGACCATTGGACTTGATAATGAGCTGGACCTGGGCCTCCAGCGACCTAAGATGGCCTTAGCGATCTGCAGGCTTGCTTTGAGTTGGGTGATGAAGATTCTGGGCTTCTTCAATTAGGTCCGTTATTCGATTAGCTCTTTGGGCTTTTACCAGTCCATTTTCGTAGTCCAAAAAACACCTATAACATAATATTTTTCCATTTAGGAAATATCAAGAAAAATATTAAATAACTCAAAGATTGTTGTTAGAATAATACAGCCTAATCTTACATATAGTTATTTTGGCATCAAAACTTTCATATAATGGTCAATTATCTTGTGGTGCAATGGAACCACATGGACAGCCTTGATTTCAAAATCAAGGTTCGACACCCCAGCTTATTCGATAAAGATGGAATTTTTTCTTATATATATGAGTTATCTTTCACCTTAATATTCATCATAATAGTCTTGATAGATGTTATTAGCTAAAAAAAGTTAATATTGGAAAAAATATATTTTTTTTATATATGTTCTAGTAAATTGACAGTTTTGTAATTAAATAATAAAAAATAATAATAACGAAATTGTTATAAATCAATTGGATGTCACCCTTTAGTATTCTATAACCTCCACATTAAAGATCATTATCACACAAATAATGATCATCTTAATTGTACCTTAATGTTTTCTATAACCTCCATATTAAAGATTATTATTACTCAAATAATGATCATCATAATAGTATGTTAATATTATGTATAACTTATGTCTTTTCTTCTTCCTACATTAATGATTCTTAGCCTATAAATAGAGGGTACATAAGTTTGTATTTGATATCCATATATAAGAAATGAAAGAATAAAATAGCTACCCCCTCTCTAAAATTCTTCTTGTGTTTTAATTTTAGTTTTTGTTCTTATTCTGTAATATCTTAATATTACATTTGTTTTATAACACGTTATCAGCACGAGACTCTAACCAACTGAGTACAACGAATCCGGTATGACAGATTTTATTCATGTGATCTATTCTCTACTATTTGATTCAAATAATCTTGCTAGTATATGTGTTTCGTATAGAGGTCATGTTATACTGATAAATATTATATTAAATCTAAAATAAATTTTTCTTTAAGTTTAATTGATTTTGTCTTTTTGCTATTCTGGTTTATATGCTATTTAAATATATGCAATATGGATCTTGTTTTGAAAGCATATGTTAAAAGTTTCAAATTCATATACTATTTTTATGATTTGATTAATTGTATAAAAAGAACATATTTAGTAAAAAATTGTTTTATTGGTTTGATTGATGCAAAAAGAAAAAAAAAAAAAAAAAAATGTGAAGTTTGTCTTTGTTCTACGTATGGAGAGAAAAAAAATTATTCTTTTATTGTTTATGTACTATACAGAAAATATATAAAAATATAATATATATATATATATATATATATATATTTTTGCTCTCTGTGAGATATCAATGTTCTTGGTATTTATTTAAATAATTTTATAAATATTGCTATATGGAAATTGCTATTTTTGGATCTTCTGCATTCGAAAGTAAATTTTATATCATTGAACTTACGTTTTGATATTTTATTTAATATGATATTTCTTCTAATTTTTTAATTTGTAACCTGAAGTTTGCAAGCAAAAAATTAAAACTAAAAGCTTTAGCTTTCAAATAGAACCAGAAGTTCTATAATCTCAATTTAATTAGAACTAGAAGTTCTACACTTTTAATTTAATTAGAATTATGAATTCTGATATATTTATCTATTAGAACCAGAAGTTCTATAGTGTTAATTCATCTGAAACTAGAAATTCTAGTTAAATTCTAATTAAATTTTATTGGCTTTCATATTCAATGTGGGCAATTGTATATATCAAAAAAATTATAGTTGCCTGAAGCAACATAATTAGCCCTTGCCTATTATATTTAAAGAGTGTGTCTTAGATCATGGATCTAAACACAAAAGGCAATAAAATGTACAAATTTGTGTTTCATATATGAAACCAATGTTATGTATGTACATATACACAGAAAGCAATGTGACTCTTTCGAGTTATGAAAAATTAAATAAAGATCGAACAAATCTGATCTTGTGATGTTATGGTCTTACTTTTGCATATGACATAATGATTTCATCAAATTCGTTTTAATTGATTGGATTCTCGATGAACGGTTTGAATCCGAATTGTTGAATTCTAAATCTGAACCAGAAGTTTCAAATTCTCAATAAATTTATTCTCAGTTTTATTTGGATCTTAAAGCCTGAAATTTCAGATCCTTACTTCAGTTCTATATTATAATTCATTTAGCTTTTGCAACCAAAAGTTTTAAAATTATAAATAAAAAAGATTGAGAAAAAAATTAAATCAATTCGAATTTGATACGAAAAAAAAAAAAAAAAATCTGTCTCGTTGAGGGTGAGTAGAGACTTGAAGATTTTTATACTAATTTATGTTCATGATTTCAGGATATATAGATCATGAAATTTAAATTCATAAATACATTAAAGTATTCTATCTTTCTGTTTATGATTTTTAACGCATCGAGGTATGTATTTTCATATTTGTGTATTTAATATGGATTACTTGATTGGATATATATATAACGATCTTATACCTCATCTTACATAGTTAAATTGATTTGTATTATGGTTAAATTGTTACTTTTCCAATGATGACATGAGTCTGATAGTGGCATGAGCTATTAGATATGAAAATTAGGTAGCAACGACTATTAGAGTTTCCTAATAGTGATTTTGTTTGAGATCTTTTAAAATATATCATAATATTAAAGTATTATTGTAATTTACTTAGAACCTAAAGTTCTAATACTAATTATAGTAGATTAATGTGATTTGGAAACGAATTTCATTCTCAATTCTATCAAAAATTGAAGTTTTGAGTTACTCTCATATTGAACATATAATTATGATATACAATTACATTATAGTCTGAAGCTGTGGGTTTTTGAGAAGAAAATGTACAATATTTTTATTCTTCTTATATTAAATTATATAATTATTATTATTTCTCATAAACTTTTTAGTTAGCGAAGGTCGTGTTATTTTCGTTCATCAAAGTAAGATACGAAAATAAAGTACATGACATGTATTTTTTTATACCTTATTTCATTACAATTCGTTATAATAGTATTTTTGATAAATTGTTTATTAATTCATTGTGATTACAATTTATATATCTTAGAATGTATACTTGATCACCAAATAAATGAAGTCAGATAATTGAAATAATTTGTACTTCAAAATTGCTTCTAAAGTAGCAATGTTAATGATTATGGGTGAAAAATCATTTATATCGCATGACTAAATTAATTAATATCATTCCCTGAAGTGAATGTTAAATCATCTAATAGTCATGGCGATGATTATGGTCAATAAAGTCTCGATGATCATAATAAATTTTAACCACCTGAAGTGGATTTCACACCAAAGTAAAGTAAACAAAATGTTTACTGTTACTGGAATATGAAATTATAATAATTGTATACCTAAAGTATACATAATTATTTACCGATATACAAAAGCTCCAGAAGAGCAAATTTGCATATTACAAAGTGAAAAATAACAATATTATATATGCGAAACTTTGTTACTTTAATAGATTTTGAATGAATCTATTTAGAGATACATTAATAAAAGTATATCATATTTGTACTGTCATATGCCAGAAGCATATTTTATGATGACTATCATGTGATCATAAATATAATATGATAAAAAATTATGATTAATCAAAAGTTTGTTTATCATCCAATAATACAAAGAAAATGATGTATCAAATTATTGGAAGTAATATGCATATCCATTATAGAATCTGAAGATTCTTACCTAGTAAATATCCCTAAAGGACAATAATTAATATTACAATTTGGTCATTGAATGACACTATATGTTTGGTCCCTTAAGGACACCATGTGACATTTGAGTCATTGAAAACTAATATGATAGTCTAATATATCCCTGAAGGATAGTAAGACAGTATAATGATAGAATTAAGTCTCAGAATGACATTATGATGATGCAAATAAATTCATGAAGAATAACAACATAATGCCAATAAATAAATTTTCTTATCGTTAGGGAGAGAATAAAGATAAAATTATAAAACTTAATGACGTGAAATTATAGTTGGCATACATCATTCATTATGAGAATTACTATATAAGTCATATGAACTTGAAGTTCAAAGGATTGTTTCTTTGAAAATTGTATACACGAATGATTTTATATTCACTGCCAATACATTAACCCGGGTGATTGTTCCTGAAGAACAATTTATATAAATTGCAACAAATAAATCATTCATTACACATCGAAGTGTGAAAAGTAAATTTGGTTGCAAAATTATTATTCCTTAAAGTGAATAATGAAAGATCATGATCATTTTAAAGATCACACTCGAGTTATATATAATCCTCATCATATAAATACAACTCCTGAAGAGTTAAATATTTTTGAAGAGATAGAACTCTTTGAATCTCCCCTTATGGAAATCAAAAGGGATCTTAATTATACATGGAAAATTGTGTGTGCTCAAACTAGAAATATTATAGTTTGCCCTAAGAATGTGTGAAAGTTTACAATAGCCCCTAAAGAGACGTGTGTACTGAAAATTTAAAGAAAATTAAGATCTTATATTTTATTGCTCTGTATATTATAGAAAAATTATGAGGATGTTAAATAACATACTGTGGATAAATGTCGACATAAAAATTATTGATCAAAACAAAAGTAGAGCTATATTTGTATAGTTATATTAAACTTGTCATATGTTTTGATCAAAATATAAAAATTGAGAGATTGAGATGTAATTGTATCTCAAAGGTTTACTGTAGAAACCCAATATTAATAATGTAAAATAAATTGTCTCATAGTTAATTTTATATGATGAGAATTAACAGCCCCTACAAAGACTAGTATCCTAGAAGCGGTACAATCTCCTGAAGAAATACAAAATCTTGGAAATACAAAGATTTCTTTAAAGAACTGTGGAGTCATGATTATAAATGATGATCATGAACTACATAGTATCAATGAGTGTTGAAAAATGCATGATTGGTCTACATGAAATAAAGCAATTCAAATAGAATTGACTTCATTAGCCAAATATGATGTATTTGGACTAATAATCTAGACGCCTGAAGACGTCAAACTCATAGATATAAGTGGGTATTTGTAAACGTAATAAGATGAAACGTATTCACCTGTGATGGATACAATTATATTTCAATTTTTAATTAATTTGGTAGTTTCCAAATGACTTTAAACGTGTCTTTTGAATGTGGTAATAACATATTTATATGGGTCATTATGACGACATATATACATGAAAATCCCTGAAGGATTTAAAATATCTGAAGCATATAATTTAAATTCTCGTAACTTGTATTTAATAAAATTACAATAGTTTTTATATGACTGAAAGCAATCCGGATGAATGTCTTAGTGAATACCTCACAAAAGAGATATATATTAATGATCTATATGTCTTTGTGTACTCATAAAGAAATCAAAATCTGGATTTGCAACTGTAGCAATATATGTCGATGACATGAATTAAATTGGAACTCCTGAAGAGCTCCTAAGAACTGTTGAATATTTGAAAAGAGAATTTAAGATGTAATATTTTGAGAAAACAAGATATTGTTTCAGTCTAAAGATCAAGCACAAATAAAAAAGAATACTAATCCATCAGCTCGAAGACACTGGAGTGAAGTCAAACATATTTTTCAATATCTTCGAAGAAACTACAAGAGTAACAATTGTATACTTTTCAAGAGGGGTATATTAATTCAATATAAACAAACGTGCACTGCACTCTTTTTTCCTTCGATCAGGTTTTATCCCACAGAGTTTTCCTGACAAGGTTTTTAACGAGGCAGTACCTTTAAGCACGTCCAAATAATATTGAATTCAGAAGATTATCGCACTTTTGATCCAGAAGATCATGAAATTCACCAAAAGAAAATATATCAACATGAGGGGGAGATTACTGCGTACAAGAAATATGTACTCTTTTTTCCTTTATCAGGATTTTTTTTTTCCCATAAGGTTTTTTCCTGATAAGGTTTTTAATTAGGCATATTTTTTTGTACAGTGAACATCCAAAGGGGGAATGTTATAAATCAATTGAATGCCACCCTTTAGTATTCTATAACCTCCACATTAAAGATCATTATCACACAAATAATGATCATCTTAATTGTACCTTAATGTTTTCTATAACCTCCATATTAAATATCATTATTACTCAAATAATGATCATCATAATAGTATGTTAATATTATGTATAACTTATGTCTTTTCTTCTTCCTACATTAATGATTCTTAGCCTATAAATAGAGGGTATATAAGTTTGTATTTGATATCCATATACAAGAAATGAAAGAATAAAATAGTTACTCTCTCTCTAAAATTCTTCTTGTGTTTTAATTTTAATTTTTGTTCTTATTCTATAATATCTTAATATTATATTTGTTTTATAACAGAAATGTTTTTGTCATAATTAGAACACCAATTGTGAGTGTAATTAGATTTTCTCTCACCTTTTTTGCCTATTTGCAATACCATTTATCTGGACTGAGTCAGCAAATTGGGTTCAACAGAGTGCATTTTTCGTTATTATTATTATTATTATTATTATTTGAGTACGTGCATTTTTCATTATTATTATCATTTTTATTGGAATTGATTGGCCCCAGCGTTTGGGAGTAGATGAACTTTAAAAAAAAAAAAAAAAAACAATCTTATTCGATTAAACTTCTGTGCAACCAGAAAGAATCTTTTGCAACATTGATTACCGATTATTTAAAATATTAATTGACCTAGCTCAGCTTCTGATTTTCTTCAAGTATGAATAATATGTTATTAATTTCCTTTTGTTATTGCCACAGTAGAATTAACAAAAAAAATTTCCAATTATTTGCAGTTAATTAAGAAGAGCATAGCCTTGTCTACAAAGACAATATGTAAACGTCTTTGGTTCCTGACACCAACCCCCGTTCCTCTCATTGTGTGTGTGAGGCATGGGTTCGACGTCCCTCCCATAATATCCAAATTATATAATAATAATAATTCTATCATTTGTATGGATTGATTTTTCATCCTCATATAAGTCTTCTCTTATCTTCATATAAGTAAATCTTTTTTAATTAGTAGCAGTCCTTCAAATCGCGCCACCAATATTTTATCTCAGTTAGTCTTGATAGTCCTCTGAATCCGTTTAAGTTACAATTCTTATATTTAAAAAAATATAAAAAGATAACACGTCAATAAACTTCAAAAACGTAATTAATATGTGCACATATAAATATTATATTTTATAAAGTTGAAAAAAAAAAAGAAAGTTGACTGAATGGTCACGTGAAGGAGCACGTGCAATCCGTTGATGAATCATGAGCAATGTTCCAAAACTCGCTACTCGCTACTTGACCGGCGAGGTAGCGAGCAGCGAGTACTCGGCAACTCGATGAGTACTCGGCGAGTACTCGGTTTGACCATTGGTCAACGGTCAACCCATTGACTTATGGTCAAACCCGGTCAAATCTATAAAAAATAAAATTTAAATTTTTTTGTATAATTAAAATATAATCATATGACCACAAAAACCCTTAAAATTTATCTTATGCAACCTCCAAAGTCATTTTAACATAATTACATAATTATAACATTTAAAAAAAAATTAAAAAAAAAAATCTGAGACCGAGTTGGGCCGAGTCGGCTCGAGTCGAGCCGAGTTGGACCGAGTCGGGCCGAGTCAACCCGAGTCGATCCGAGTATTATGCCAAAACGACGTCGCTTTGGCAAAAGAAATTTCAAAAAAAAAAAAGCCGAGTTGGACCGAGGCCGAGTCAGACCGAGTCGGGTCGAGTTGGGCCGAGTTGACCCGAGTTGGGCCGAGTTTCTACAGAAACAGAGTTGAACCCCCCGATCTGAGGGTTCTCGGCTCGGGACTCGGCCGAGCGGCGAGTTCTCGGCGAGAACTCGGCCAACTCGGTCGAGTTTTTAAACCATGATCAGGAGAGGCCGCGGCAATGGCAAGGAGACCGTGTTGGGACTTGGGAGTCCAGCCAAGCAATTCGTGTTCTAAAAGTGATGATTCTTTTTTTATTTTTTGAATATTAAAAGCGATGGTTCTATTTCTGATCAGTTGACATCGACTGTCGGCGTGCCAAGATCACCGCCAGATCAATTGACTCTCTCTCTCCCCATTGTAGGATAAACTTTCAAGATTTGCGGCTGTTTATTCATTCTCCAACAAAGAACCAGGCAACATCACTAAACACTAGTTTGACTATTTTTGACTTTTTCATTTTCACTCTTTTCTCGTTTTTCGTAAAGCTGTAAACACTTTCTTTCGTGAGAGAATGACTGTTGTATAGTGATAAAACCCAAAACTCATCCGTTTACCCCATAAAATATTATAAATTTAACTTGCAAATTTCTTTTAATATGAATAATATTTTCTACATATATGAGTTATTCCCTCTTATCATTTTAGAATCGATTTTTTGATCGTATTTCAAAATAATTCGTTTTGATAGTACGATAAATTGATCTCAATTAAAAAAAACATGTTTTTTCTGTTTTGATATTTATTTCTTTTATTTCCTCAATTTAACAATCATAATCAATGGCTTTTTTTTTTCTCTCTCTCTCTCTTTCTTTATGATTTATGTCATTTTTTTACATATCCGATTTAATGTCATTCCTCAATTAATTATTGTCTATCTTAATTTATTTGCACTTTATACCGGCAGTCCTAATCTAAGCGACGCTTTATAGACCTTTTTTTTTTAAAAAAAAAAGAACACTTTGTATATATATATTTTTTTAATTCGAAACACTTTGTATACTTGATGTCATATAAAGAGTTGATTTTGAAACTTAATTTGAAAGTGAAATTAATTAAAAGAATCGTCAACTGATAACAATATTACATGGTATAGGTGCCTTACCAATAATATATACTGACAAAGATGAACTGATTGTAATATAAAATTATATAATAATATAATATTAGAAGTCATTCGTACGTATGAATGTACTGAGATTAAACACCATTTGTATTGCAACTCGAAAATTTACTCATGTAATATGAAGATATATTTACTTTTATAATAATATAAATAATTCTATACACTTATTGGTAAGTAAGTATAATTGAGACACTAGATTTTATTACTAATATGAAAGGGAAGTGCATTGATAATTTGAGCTTGAACCTATATACAACTGAACTAATTTTGATAGCAATCAAATTAAATTATTGTCCGTATGTAGTAACATTAATTGAAAATTTTGCACGGAGAGAAATACCATGTTGATTATTAGATATCACCCAGGGGAAAATATAGTATTCAATTGAATTTCAAATTTTTTCGTTATTCAAAAAAAAAAGAGAAAGAAATTCGATTGGCTAATCCATTGAAATTAAGAATAAACAAACTAAACTAATGTAAAGTTGACATTGACAAAACAGCTACCTCAGATGAGATAAGGCACTTGTAAAATTCCCCACGTCAAAACGACAAGAAGTGACAACATTTCATTAGTCAGGACTTTATACATCACTTGATCAAGCTCCAAAACACGGTTTCATTAACGAATATTTCCGTTTAGGGCAGTTTATTTGCTTTCCTGCTTTGAAAATATCTCCTCACTCCCCTTTAAATGCCAAATATTACTGTACTTGCACACTTGTAATACGTGGCATCTCATCTTAATGTTTTTCAAGAATGAATATTTTTTATGATTTTCGTTTTCACATTTTAAAAGTATTTGTATTTCAATCTTTTAAATTTCAGTTTTAACGGTGTAATATTATTTTTAGGTTCTTTCACTAATAACAATTTTAAACCCAGTCTGATTTCCAAAATATACAATCTTTATTTGTTTATATTTACGCAGTGCAAAAACAAAAACCTCCCCAATAATTTATAAAATGATTATGATTCTTTTGAACTTTGCAGATTTGCTCAACGCTTTATTTTAAAAAAACAATTATATATTTTTCAAATTATTAGCCTGTTACGTGGTACCTTGCACCCCAGATACTTTAGAGAGTATAATTTATCTTATTTGAGCAATAATTTTGTCCAGTTTATAAACATTCACCACGTTTCTCATTTGGTTGTCTAACTTTTGGCATCTAAACACCCAATAACACGTACACAATCATGGCTTCTACCTCCCTAAATGAAATTGGGCAATGATGGTATACATAGATGACCTCATGAACAACAAAAATATTGGTTGTGATATACACCAATAAATAGGTCCTACACAGAATAATTCAGTGTGGCAGACAAGGAAAGTGCAATTTGTCTTTTAGAGGGAAAAAAATGTGCTACTGACTTTCACTTTCTCATCGCTACTCAGCTGATTCAATATAGCCTTATCGACTTCCATTCAAGTGTATTATTATAGGTTACCGCTTTTAAAGCTATTAAATTGACGTGGATAATGAAGCATAATTGCATATAACAAAACAACTTTTACGAAGAAATCATGTCAAGTTTTTAAGTTTTTATCTCCAACATGATTGTGTAAATTTTATATATTTTAATTGTCCAAATATATAGTGTAAAATGAGGTTGACGTAATGGTAAAAGGATAATTTCATCTATACATCTCAAAGTCATGATTCAAATGTGTCTCTCAATAAAATGTAGTTTTTTTCTTCCACTATATATGGGCTATCTCCTACTATGTGGATTGGTCTTTCTCATTTTTTAGAGTTAATACCCAAACCATACTATAATGTTTATAATTACTTATCTCGATTGTACTATATGTTTGTCCCAGACCATTGAAAAAAAAAAGCTAAAATATATTATAAAAAAATATATTGTTTAAATAGATTTATTTTTCTTTATCCTCTTAAAATATAGGATTTTATAAGTAGATTTAAAAGTAGTGGTCTGATTTTCGAAATATCAAGTAGGAGGCCCATAAAAATGTCTCGTTGATTTGAAAACATTGACGGGCCATGTTACCTACCGTAGAGGTCCACGGGCCCATCAAATTTCTTCTTCCAAAAAGAAGTGGACAAATCACATCATGAGGAGATGTGAAATCGACGGTCACGAATTGAAAAGCGAAACCTACGGGGTCCCCCGGATACTGCAACCGACATCTGCCGACCTAGGGATGATATTATCAGGGTCGTCAGATTATGTACTTTTTACATCGAACGTGGTCGAACGGTCAAAGATTTGACCAATAGGGGAGAGACAGTATTACAGTACAGATACAGTGTGTGGTGGCAAAAAGTGGGGCGGTGTAGTGATGTTCCGGTGAGGAACAGCTTTGGGGCCAATGAGATATGCGGCGTCGGCTGAGTCTCGGACAACAAGATCTTGTTAGTTGTTGTAACGTAACACCACCCTCCCCCACTCGTGCGGTGACTTCGTTGAGCCATATGTTAGAAACTGAAAAACGTGCCTCCAACAAAAGTTGATCCACTCTCTTCCTTAGAGAAAGGAGTGATGTGTTCTTTTCTCATGATAGACAGATTGTGTCCACAATCGATGTTTCGATATCAGAATCTTATTTTTTGTGTTAGTTATCGTTTTCTAAATTAAAGATTTGCAATCTCTCAACTTTCATGGTTTTTTTCAGGTTTTATAATTGTGCTTTTAAGAATCTAAAAAGCACATATATAATTGCGCTTTTGAATTTTCGTGTACTGCATTCAATCATTTAGATGAAGAAAAAATATATTTTTTTAAACTGATGAAAATGTAATTATATTCTCAATCTGTCCAATTGTGTTATATTTTTAAAAATTACTTAACGAATTGGATTGAAATGAATATATTTATCCAATCAAATTTAAGAAACTAATTAAAAATGTATAAAAGATTGCGCTAAAGTTCATCATAATCTTCTTCTAAAGAACATTAATTGTAATATAAAAATATGTTGCATATTATTAAGAATTTCAAGTTCTAATTTGTATTTAACGTTTATATGGAAGAAAAAAAAATTTGATTTAGCAGATGCCTAGAAATGAAAAGACTTTTAAGGGGGTTTAAGGTATGATTTTCAAGTGAGATGCGTCAATATCATAAATTACAATGGGAGCATTTTGCACATGATGGTAAGATGAGTTACGTGAGAGTATCATTAAATTGAGTGGATTACGAACCAACAACGGGACACGGGGCAGGAGCACGAGAAGAAGGGTCCAGTGAAGATTGCATTGATTCTGAATCGTAGCCTGTTGTACGGCTGCTTGTTAGCTGGCATAGAAGAATCAAGCATAGGGTCCCGGAAACTATCGCATTCTGTAGATAGGTTTGCTACTGGGCCGTGTGGCCCAAACCACGGTAATGCTGTTAAAACCCAAAAACCAAACCTCGTACAGCTAACCCTTCGGCAGAAAGAGATAAAACCGATCCCTACAACTACATTACTACTTCCAATAACTGTTTTATTAAAACTTTACTAACCATACTATTTTTAAAGGATTTGGTTATCTTATTGACCAGGTAATTTTACTCATTAAAGTTATCAAATCAGTAAAATAGTTAAACTTATGTTTAAATATAAGTTTTTTTTTAAATTATTTTTTATTTACACTAAAATGAGTTTGAAAATTGCTAGAATTTATGAAAATCAAATACTATATATATAGTCAGAATATGATAGAACTTAAACTTTTCACTACAAATGTAAAATGGAAAAAGATAGGTGCACACTACTCAACCAAGTGCCTTTGGGTAAGCGAAATTCATCTTCAAAATTAATATTAAACTCAAATATATATATTTTTTACTTATTTTTATTTAAATATATACGGAAAATCAACATCTCCTTTTCCCTTTTGAAAATTGGGTATTGGGGAATTAAACTCATGACCATCCGTAGAGAGGTGTGGTTACCACTAAGGTACGCATGTGACCACTAATAATAATAATAATAATAATAATAAATGGGTTTCCGTAGTTTTTAGGAAACTAGTTCTAAAACCCGCTACAATAAATACTTAAATGATATGAACTTCAAAAACCAACTTCAGGTCAAGTTTGGCTAACCATATTATATTGGGTATCGTTCCATAAAATTGCAAATGGAAAAAATGCACCCAACACGAAATCGTGAATGCATCAGAGAGAAATTAATTATTCAAACAGTACTGCTCCTGACCCTGGTCACTATTTTTTTAATTGCTTCACATGCTAATGAATAAGAGGATCATGCCTGCACCTCCATGGGGGACAATACAACAGACTCAACACGTTTTACTGCTTCTGGATTTTGCTGGTTTGGGCCTCAACGTGTAGGCTTGGAGTATGAATAAGGTTTGTATTAGGCCTACATCAGCCCATCTTGGTCACACTTCGTTAGGCGCACCAATTAGGGCCACTCACTATGCCTACAAATGCCACAAAAATGCGTCCAACCCGTTTCTAAATTGCACAAATTTTGTGCATGATAAAATTGTACAATTTCAAAAAATTGACAGTTCATTTAAAATTATGAAGCAATAGGAGTTGTAGTAGCTATGTTCCAATATAGATTAGCTTCACGGAAGAAAAACAGGTTAAGGTAGAATATGTAATAGTCTGAAAATTGTAACTATGTTTAACATGATAATTGTAAATTCATAGGTCGCTGGACTGGAACAATCATCTTGTTACAGCAATCCATTTAATCATAGAAAGTTGCAGCTATTGTATTTATTACACAAATAAAAGGTTCAACAGATGGTGTCAGAAGAGTTAGCTAGTTTACAGGATAAATATGCTGTCTGTGGCACTTCTCATCATATTCACTAACGACCCACAATTTTTCTCCCCCATGGTGGCTATGGCAGAAGAGAAAACAAAAACAGCTTCATGTGTGCTACATTGAAAGAATCTGGGATGACCATATAGCAATTATCAAGACCGTTCGATTCACTACCTCATCGAGTAATACAAATAATAAAAAATCAACAAAATTTTGGAAAATGTTAGCTTCGTTAACCAGTTTCACGCCTAACATTTCTCACCTTGAAGCTTTCTTTTGGGAGTAGATAACCTTATCAGATTTCCAGGAAAAAAATCACAGTACTCTCACATTATTTCCTCTTAAAAACATTTGTATTTGAGCTCCTCTCACTGTAGCAGTCCTATGTTCCCTGTTATTCTTCTTTGGTTGCTCCAAAAACTAAAATGACAGTTCCTTCCTCGGAATTTTCCTTAAAGAACAGGCTTGCTTATGCTTACAATCAGCCCCTGGTGAAGAAGGTTTCTATCATTCATCCTGGCCGAAGAAGTTCTACTATTCAAACTTTAATTAACACGAAGCTATGCATTTGCCTTAATTCTTTACCAATAATCCTTGCAGGAGCACTTCCCTCCTACAAAATGATGAAATCTATTTGAATCTCTCAAGATTATAGGCCGTTCCATAATTTTAGACACAAACTTCATAAACACATGGCAGTCACCACAAACACGAATGTTCTTCAAAATTCTTATGGGTGTTCCTCCTTGGGGTTTTTTGATCAAACCAAATGCCAGAGCAAGTTTCTCACTGTGGTAGCAAATAGATTCGAATTTTTCTTCCTCTCTCACATCATGTAGAACATATTTTGCATCAGGAGTAAAGCCAGCTTCCTCTAGCTTTGTGATCAGTTTGCCTAGTTCTTTATATATAATTTCTGTTTCTGGATGACTTCGATCCTCGGATACAAACTTATGGACCTTGTTGTCTATTTCAATCCAACTGTAAGCAGCAAATTTCTTAACATTTTTTCTTTTCATGAGAGACCTCAACAATGCCACATCTTTCCATCTCCCACAAGCAGCATACATGTTGGAAAGCATGATGTAAGGACTGGCATTGGTTGGATCTAATTCAAACAGACACCTGGCTGCCATCTCTCCATGCTTGATGTCACCTTTCATTGCACAGACGAATAAAAGCGTGGACCAAATTAGGGAATTTGGTTCGTGAGGCATACTATTAATCAGATCCACTGCTTTATCCATGTGCCCAGAACGACCAAGGAGGTTAATCATACAAGCATAATGATCCAGAGAGGGTGTCAATCCATCTAATTCACTGATTGAATCAAAATATCTTTGTCCCTGTTCAAACAAAGCCGCATGGACACAAGCAGATAGAACAGCTACAAAGGTAAAACTATCTGGTTTTAAGTTTTCTTGCAACATACTTTCATACAAAGCCAAGGCCTCTAAATCCTGTCCATTTTGTGCATAGCCATTGATCATGGCATTCCAGGTAACCGTGTTCTTTGCTGGCATCATAGTGAATACAATCCAAGCATCATCCGTAACTCCACATTTACAATACATGTCAATTACAGCACTAGAGACAAGCAAATCATCATCAACTCCCAAAAGAATAGCTTTTCCATGAACAACCTGACCATGATATAGAGAAGCTAATTTAGCACAGGAACTAACCACAATTGAAATAGTAAAACTATCAGGCCTAACATCTTCTAATAGCATTTCACTGAATAACAT
This sequence comes from Litchi chinensis, assembly GCA_019925255.1. Classification (NCBI taxonomy): domain Eukaryota; kingdom Viridiplantae; phylum Streptophyta; class Magnoliopsida; order Sapindales; family Sapindaceae; genus Litchi; species Litchi chinensis. Next base: position 49,068,678 of record CM034461.1, on the reverse strand, counting down.
TAAGGCATCCTCTTCCTTTCCATGTCGTGCATAACCAACAATCATTGTTGTCCAACAAACCTTATCCTTTTCTTTAATTAAACGGAACAGCCTACCCGCCTCATCTATACACCCGCTTTGAAAGTAAGCACCAAGAACATTCGAAACTGTAACTTGATCAGGCCTCAAGCCAAAAACCTGCATTTCACGAAACAACTCGATACATTTCTGAGGCTGCCCGTTTTTCAGTAACCCAGAAATCATCAAATTCCACGAAACCACACTCTTGTTATCCATTCGATCGAACAACCACCTTGCCTTATCAATCTCTCCACACTTTGCATAAAAATCAGTCAAAGCATTCCAAATGAAAACATTGCCTCTTAAATTACCAACAAAAATCCTCCCATGAACCTGCTTCCCACACCTCAAATCCAACAACTGTGAACATGCGTTCAACGCGCTCACGATAGTATAATCCGTAGGCTCAAATCCATCTTCTCTCATTCTCAAAAACACCTTCAATGCCTCTTTAGAAAAACCATTACTTGCAAAACCCGCAATCGCTGTATTATAAGAAACCGAATCACGAAACGGCATTCGATTAAAAACTGCCCTCAAATCCTTAACAGACCCAGATCTCGCGACCGCGGAGAGCATAGCGTTCCAAGAAAAGATGTCTCTCTTGGGCATTTCATCGAACAGGTTACGAGCATAAGATAGTTTTCCAGATTTCCCATACAGGTGAAGGAGACGATTATGGAGGAACGTGTTGGAGGGTTCGTAGGAGTGGAAGTCCATGTGGGATTGCAGTCTCTTGGCTTGTTCAACGTCGTTGGCTTGAGCGCATTCGAGCACAAGGCGAGTGTATGCTTCTTCAGTGGTGGCTCGCCCATTTGAGTAGAGTGAATCGATGGCTTGGCGGAGCTTGTGTTTTGCTTTCATATCCTGTAATGTACTACTGGACTTGGAATTTTTGAATGACAGTTTTCTGTTATATGGGCCCAGTCTTGTGGCGCCCCGCATCTAACTGTTTCTTCACTGAGAAAGTAATAAATTGTCTATATCTCATTAGGTGGAGTAAATTTATGTTGAGTAGGGTTACACCAACTAAGATGCCCAAGTCATAAAAAAATGTGGGTAATTTTTCAACTTAATATGAATAGATATCTCTCGCTTCTGAAAGCAATATTTCAAATTGTACGATAAAATTATGTCTCTGTTAGATTCTGATAGTCATCTTATCTATACCTAATGTCGGAAGGTCAAAACAAAAATTATTATTTTAATAGATCCATATTTCATTAACATTTCATAAATGCATGCATGAAAACGACCATAATGTTTTTATTTATATTCAGTAATATGAAATTGTGAATTCAAATTATATATTGTTAAATCTACATTAAAAAATAAAATGGAGTTTTGCATGAGATTGCCACAATTTGGACCAAATTAAGTGATTTACACATATCACATGGCAGGATCCTACATTTAACATTTTAGCAAAGCCTAAAGCCGTAATCCAGAGATCTTTGTGAAGTATGAAAATAACATCCCACCTTTCACATGCTTACTCTATTATAACATTTATAAAATTAGGTGATTTGGTATAATACGGTTGAATATTAAAGCCAGTTCACCCTCCAGCCTTTATAGTACCTGCTTAAATTAATAGATAGCTGGCATCTCTCTCTTCTTCCACAATGTGTTGTTATCTGTTAGATGCGCTATCATTGCCCACAGTTTGCCTTTTGATGCTCGATCTTCCTAATCACTAGATTTTATATCTTACTTGAAAATAGTTTTACTAGAAGATATACAATTTAGAGATTATGTATATATTTTTTGATGTTTTACCTAATCAATTCTAGTGAACGCTGATATGGTATTAGAGCACATTAGAATTAGCAAGTTTTGAGATCAAAATTCAAGTCCTATAACCTTTATTCCTTCAATTAATTATGATGTACAACATCATCCAAAAATGAACAAATGCACCAATCTTCATGACAAGTGAAAGGTACCCTCCTCATTCATATATTCTTTAGTCCTTTTACTCTTTCTTTTTTCATTTTTAAATATTTATTTATAATATGAATTTTAAGGGATAAGACTTATTGTATATTATCTAAGTAGATATACCTATATTTTTAACCTATGAAATATTTTCATATCATTGAAGTTAATTTAAAAAACTTATTTTATTCTACCATAATGTATAATTCTGGTTACATTTCTTATCTAAGGATACTTACACAGTACATGAGAAACAAACTACTTTTATTCATTTCGTGAATGATGTCGAAAACGTGCATGTGGTGTATGTAGATGCAGTTGACGAGTTCATGTTTGACATTTTCGTGACGTTACGTTCAACTTCAAAGAGTTTGAGCAAGTCTAGTGCCTCTGTGCCTGCACTTGGGGGAGAAAAACCCCCTACTAGTCAACAGACCGGCACTATTTAGGACACGCAATCAACGATACCTGAGCTCACCAACCCTGCATGAGTTGTCAATTTGACAACAGATTTTAATTTATAACACAAACTATATAACCACAAGATATTAAAAAATGATCCAACGAACCTGCATTGAATTATAAGCTATTAAAAATTGCCAAATGAAAAATGTACAATGCGGCAATAACAACATTTGCAGGCCTTTTGTTCATTTTAATAGCCTATCCACAAATGTCAATTACCAGATCAGATAGATAACGATAACAAATTTAATTTTGAACTTATTAAAAGACAGACTGGACTAATTTTGTAGAGATGAGTCTGTTCTTGTTTTAAAATCCCGAAGGTGGGACAAAGGCTTTACGATACCAAGAGAGCATAGCACTGCAGACTCTGCATATAAAGTAGTCTGTTTGGATAAATTAATAACTTTTCAGGAGTGGAGACAGCAAAAAGTGTTAGGTTGGATACAGAGGGTCTCATAAAATAACTTAAAGTTGGACCAACAAGTTGGGCAACTGATAACTTGCCAGTGGCCATTTTACTCAAAAACTTCAAATTGCATGATCGTAATCAAGTATGATACACGCGCGTTTTATGCAAGAAGATCACATCGTTTTCTCTTCCCAATTCCTATGTAACTGCCCATCAAGATAATATATAAAATAAAGTGACAAAAGACGTCCACTCAACCGTATTCTTAAAAAAGTTTATATTAAGATAAATTAAGGTTCATATTTGTTTGATTTTTTTTTTTTTTAAAATTAAGGGTTGGACAATCTTATAGGTGTGATAACTTTACTAATCAATTACATCGATTGAATTAGTTGTAACAGTGATTAATAAAATCAATCAAACAATTATGATTGATGAGTATTGTTACTCCATCAATAAAATAGTCAAATCATTTTTTTAAAAACTGATATCAAATGAAAGATCTAAGGTAAGTTGAGGTAAAGCTACCCACTTCCATTTTTTAAAAAATTGGCACATGAAGTCCGAATCCTCTTCTAACTTTATTTCTTACCTTTATTTTGTATTAAATAAATTAGAGTTTGAGTGATATATAATGAAAAGAAGATTGAATACACCAATTTCAAGTCTTAAAATTGAATACCCATTCTAAAAAGTCTAGGAAAAAATAAAAAATTTAAGAGAGGGTCCTAGCTCAACAAAAGGTCAAAGGTCCATTGAGACAAACTACTCGTACAAGTGATAAAATTAGGTCAATTGAGATAAAACTACCCATAAAAATAGTAAAATGTAGTTAATGGAAATTGAATCCTTAATCTTTTGGATGATGAAAATATACATAATCACTTATGCAGAGAAATTGTGTGCATGTGTGTATCTAATATTTGTATGGATTATGAAAAAATTACACGTCATAGAGGATAAATAAATATTGAGCTAAAATAAATTTTTTCAATGTTATTATCACTCATTAATATTAAATTCAGATGGCAAGAAAGAAAAAAAAAAGACATTGTCAATAACATGACCATTTATTTGAGCATCTCTAATACTCTTATAAATTGTGTTTAAAAAAAAAAATTTCATGTCATCAATGTCAAGAGATTTGCTTCCTACATGACATTGATGTCAATTGATACATAATCAAATTGAAAAATTATTCTCTAATACTTTTATGTATTTCCATTTAATGCTTCTATATTTTACATTTAATGTATATATTTTTACTTATAATAAGGTTTAAAAAATAGAATTAAATAATTATTAAATTTATTGACATGACTATGTAATACATCCTCTAAAATAAATAGTCATGTTGATAATGTTTATTTTTTTTTTATCTCCTTAACTTAACATTGATGAGTGAAAATTATATTAAAGATGTCTATTTAACTCAATGTCTATTCATTTCATAGATATATAATTTTTTTACAATCTATAAAAGCATTAGAGATGCTATTTTGAAAGGATCTGTTAAACAATCATCTCAACATGTTAATAACTTTAATTATAATTTTTCAAATGTAATTGAAAATAAAAAATAAAAAAATTAATTGGAAAAATATAGAAATATAAAATGGAAATGTATGAAAATATTGGTGAATAATTTTAAATTTAATTATTTATCAAATAATATATATATCATTTATGAAGTAAAACCTTTTACATTGATGAAATGATGTGTTTTTTTATATTGGCATTCAATCCAAGCAAGCTTTTCCAAGACAAAAGTAAAAATATTAAAAAAAAAAAAAAAGAATTATAAAGAGAACATCAAATAAAAGTAAAAAAAAAAAAGTCCAATTCCCACAAGTGACGTTGTGTTACACGTGCCCTGACTGAGTTTCAGACCAAACTAGATATAATGTCGTATGTTAACTCCAAACCAAATAAAATATACATGCATGTAGTAATTGAATTGTGCTACTATTGTTGTCTGTGTTCCCTCATACACTCCTTATCTCACCCAAGTGACGAAGCCAACCAAACCTCTCAAGTTGTTCACTTTCAGTCTTCTCTTGCCCTCTGTGAGTGTGTCTGCGCAGTGCTTGTCATGATTATAAGCAGAGGAGATATAATGACTAGTCACTAAAATTGTGTCTTTGTGTAATATATATCTCTTCCTTAAAAGTCAAGCAAAGCGTAGACTCAAAGGAATATTAGAATTCTGGAAAGTGACCTCCACCCCTCAAACAATTCACAGGAAGCTTCACTTTCTGTTTTTGATAAAAACACGATAACATAACATAAGATGTCTCATTTCTCCAGGGAAAAAGGCTTCACTGATTCCAAGAGACACATCACCGCCACCACCACCACCACCACCACCACCACCAACAACAAGAAGAACATGCCCGTTTGCGGTGTCGAAGACCTGACCTCTCCGTTCTCGGAGCCGCCTCTCAGCCTGACCGACTCCGATCTCCGTCAAACGGCCTACGAGATCCTCGTCGGAGCCTGCAGGAGCTCCGGTGGAAGACCCTTGACATACATCCCCCAGTCCGAGAGGGCGGCCGACCGCGCTCCGCCTCCCTCCACGGCACCGGGGCCGTCGCTGCAGCGATCGTTGACGGCGAATGCTGCCAGCAAAGTGAAGAAAGCGCTGGGGATGAAATCGATGAGGAAGAGAAGAGAGGATTCGGCGAGTGCGAAACGAACCGTTACTGTTGGTGAATTGGTCAGAGTTCAGATGCGCGTCACGGAGCAAACTGATTCCAGGATCAGGAGAGCTTTACTCAGGGTTGCTGCTGGTCAGGTGACACTCAACTCTCACGTCTTCTCAATCGTTTTCTCTTTCAATTTCATTTATATTATAATTATTGTATCAATTGATTTGGAAGGAGAGTTGTTTGAATTTAGATAATGAGATGATTTTTCTTTAAAAAGCCACATGAACATCATGTTAGGCGTTAATTTGGTGTTTTTAACTATCAGCTGGGAAAGCGTATAGAATCGATGGTTTTGCCGCTGGAGCTATTGCAGCAGTTCAGGTCTGCTGATTTTCCCAACTTGCAAGAATATGAAGCTTGGAAGAGGAGATATTTTAAGCTTCTTGAAGCTGGACTCCTTTTGCATCCTCATCTGCCGTTGGATAAAACCAGCACTGCTCCACAGAGGCTTCGGCAATTGATTCGTGGGGCATTGGAAAAGCCCTTGGAAGCTGGGAAGAATAATGAATCACTGCAACTTCTCAGGAGTGTTGTTATGTCTCTTGCTTGTAGGTCATTTGACGGGTCTGTTTCCGAGACTTGCCACTGGGCAAATGGATTTCCGCTGAATCTAAGAATTTACCAAATGCTTTTGGAGGCTTGTTTTGATGTTAATGACGAAACGTCTGTTATCGAAGAGGTTGATGAGGTTCTAGAACTCGTCAAGAAGACGTGGCCAGTCCTTGGAATTAGTCAGATGCTGCATAATCTTTGTTTCTTGTGGGTTCTATTTCACCGTTATGTGATGACTGGCCAAGTCGAAAGTGACCTATTGTTTGCTGCTAATAATCTGTTAGTGGAAGTTGAAAAGGATGTAAAGGCCACCAAGGATGCAGATTATTGCAAGATCGTGAGCTCTACGTTAAGTACAATATTTAGTTGGGCGGAAAAAAGGCTGCTTTCTTACCATGATATATTTGACAGTGATTCTACTGATTTGATGCAAAGTGTTGTTTCTCTTGGGGTTTTATCAGCTAAAATTCTAGTAGAAGATATCTCTCAAGAGTATCATAGAAGGAGAAAAGACGTTGATGTGGCTCGTGATAGAGTTGACACATACATAAGATCTTCCCTCCGCACTGCTTTTGCTCGGGTCAGTTTCCGTCTTAAAGTGTATTCACTAATTTTGGTTAACATGACTTATTATCATGCTTTAAAAAATGTGATCCCAGTTCTGTTTGATTTGTGTAATGGCAGAAATTGGAAAAGGTAAAATCTAGCAAGCGTTCATCGATAAAGAGGCAACATCAATTTCCTTTCCTTGCTGTTCTTGCCCAGGACATTACTGAACTGGCTTTTGACGAAAAGGCAATGTTTAGTCCAATACTGAAGAGATGGCACCCTCTTGCAGCGGGTGTAGCTGTAGCCACGCTTCATTCTTGCTATGGGAATGAGCTGAAGCAATTTGTTTCTGGTGTTACCGAGTTGGCACCTGATGCTATACAAGTGCTGAGAGCTGCTGATAAATTGGAGAAAGATCTTGTGCAAATTGCAGTTGAAGATGCAGTAGATAGTGAGGATGGTGGGAAGTCAATAATACGGGAGATGCCTCCTTATGAGGCTGAAGCTGTAATTGCCAATCTGGTTAAGTCATGGATTAATATTAGAGTGGACAGACTGAAGGAATGGGTTCAAAGGAATCTGCAACAAGAGGTATGCTATGACAGGGATGCTTTCGATATCTAGTTCAGAATTAACAGAATGAAATGTTCAACTGAATTTGATTGAGATCTCGACCAGGTCTTGCACCTGTTGATCTGCTTGCAGATTTAATTAGGATCACTATGATCTGGGATCGGGACAGAATCTGACTCTCAGTGACTTGAGTCTTGCACTTAACTTAAACAAGGATTTTCGCTTTTTAATATTATCAAAATTGTTGTCTGCTATTGCATTTTTTCTGGCAGCAAAAGTTGGCTAAAGCACTAGATTTTTTTACTGTTTCTCTTTGAAAAATACTAATCAATCATACATGTAGTGTTATTTTTTTTTTTTAAGTGTTTGAATTTGTTTTATTCTTGTATTATAGGTTGTGGACAAGGATGTAAATTTTTATATATTAGACTCGGCTAGTATAAAGCTCAATGCTGTTGGTCTAATTACAGCCCTTTCTTCCTACTTTTTAACCTTTAAATTTGTTATGTGTTTGTATTTGGGATTGAGTTACATGGAAAGCCTGTTGGTTTTGTATGTAAGAGGGTATGTTGGAAATGTAAGAGTGCTTAAATACAATTATTGGATCATTTCTAAATAGTTTAAGCTTTTAGGTTTGTTGGTTAGTAACATATAGTTATGAAATAGTAAGTGTTTGTAATTGTATGTTTAGTAATCCATGACAAATAGTTGGTAAGTTCTTAGTTTAGAACTTATCACTTACTATCTTATGTCCCTCCGTAATATCAACCTGGTTAACCACATCTTTGTAGGTTTGGAATCCACGTGCAAATAAAGAGTGCATTGCTCCTTCAGCTGTTGAAGTTCTTCGAATTGTAGATGAGACTTTGGATGCATTCTTCTTGTTGCCAATACCCTTGCATTCAGGCTTGCTTCCTCAATTGATGACTGGTCTTGACAGTTGTCTTCAGCAATACGTATTGAAAGCGAAATCTGGCTGTGGTATGTTGCATGCATAACCTCTGTATTATTTTAGTAGTCAATCTCCATAATAACTGCAAATTCGTTCATCATATGCAGGAAGCCGGAATACTTTTGTTCCTGCTATGCCTGCTCTGACTAGGTGCACAACAGGATCGAAATTTGGTGTCTTTAAAAGGAAGGAAAAGTTGCCAATATCACAGAAGAGGAAATCCCAGGTCGGGACCATGAATGTGGATAACTCCTTTGGAATACCCCAATTATGTTGTCGCATTAATACCTTCCAGCACGTTCGCACACAGTTGGAAGTCTTGGAGAAGAGGACAATCAACCAATTGAGGAATTCTGAATCCAATTATGTGGATGCTGTTGCAGATGGGACTGGAAAAAGGTTTAAGCTTTCACTTGCTGCTTGTGTCGAAGGGATCCAACAGCTCTGTGAGGCAACAGCATACAAGGTCATCTTCCAGGAACTAAGTCATGTTGTTTGGGATGGCTTGTATGTAGGGGAAGTTTCATCTACTAGGATCGAACCATTTCTTCAGGAGCTTGAGCGCTATTTGGAAATTATATCATCAACAGTGCATGATAGAGTCAGGACGCGTGTTATTACTGACATTATGAAAGCTTCTTTTGATGGGTTCCTATTGGTTTTGCTTGCTGGAGGCCCTTCTCGAGCATTCACTCGTCAAGATTCTGAAATGATAGAGGAGGATTTCAAGTTTCTTATGGACCTTTTCTGGTCCAATGGGGATGGCTTGCCAGCTGACTTGATAGATAAATTTTCACCCTCAGTTAAAAATGTCCTACCATTATATCACAGTGATACTGAGAGTTTAATAGAACAGTTCAAACATTTGACACTGGAAAGTTATGGCTCTTCTGCTAAATCTAGGCTTCCATTACCTCCAACTTCAGGGCAATGGAGTGCCACTGAACCGAACACCATTCTGCGAGTTTTGTGTTATCGGAGTGATGAGACAGCTGCAAAATTCCTGAAGAAGACTTACAACTTACCCAAGAAATTGTGAGGTGAGGGGTGTGTAAATAATGACTCAAATGATTCAACCTTTAGGTGAAAAATTGCTAGAAGGCAATTTTTGACTTGGCTTTGCTAGTATTTATTACATTGTGGCCCATAAATCCAAAGATACTAGAGTATGCTTTTGGTGGGGGACTTTTCGCTTGACGTTAAGCTTCTAGACAAATATAGCTCTTGTATAGTAATTTCATTGGTTGGATTCTTTTCGTTGGAAGCCTTTCACCAATTACTAATAAGATCATGGGCATAGTCCTTGGTTAAGAGGAGCTGTGAGAGTATGGGTTTTGTATTTCTTGAAAAATGGTGAGGGCATTGGTTGTTAGACATATAGTGAAAGCGAATGATTAATTGGTATCTTGAGGACAAGTGTTCTATCCAATAACAGCATTTACAATTTTTTGGCAGACAAGGTGAGGTTCTTGGTCGTTTTACTTGTAAGTTTTCTTTCCTGATCTGCTTTGTGGTCCATGGGAAAATGATGAACTGCAGAGATACATAGGCCTTTATAGTTTTGAAGTTATTTGTAGATATGTTATTTATAATTGGTAATTCGTTGTTTAATACTTGGTGGAGTCTGTTTTGTACCATGATTACAAGATATATAAAGCCATAATTTTGTGTAGCTTGTGTTGAACTTGAAACTGACAAATGCAGTTCAAAATTGAATGGCAGGTTCACTGTCAACGTTGTCTTATTTGACGGCTGTAGAAATCAATTTGTAGGTACTATTTGGATGGTAACGTGCTAACTCATATTTGAAACTGAACGTTAAACCTCCTTTTTTATTTTATTTTAAGGGATAAGTTGAGTTCTGGCTTATGATTGACAATTATTATGATCAATAGATGGAGAAGGATACAGGAAAACTTAAAAAATGCCCAAAAAAATTAAGGCACCTTTTCAATTTTCCTTAACAATTAAAAGACTTTATTTACCCATAACCAATTTAAATGAATTTTAAAATACCCCCGTGTTATTCTCTCCACTCCTTTACCCTTTAAATTTATATTTTTCAATTGAACGCTTAAAACACATCAAACTCAAATAAACTCATCAAAGCAGCCCACATTTTGATTTTTTGTTTCAAATAATTAATATTTCACAGTTTTTTCTATTTTTTTTTTTATTACCTATGATTTGCGAGGATTGAGATCTACCTAGCAACTAGCAAGAGAAGCTCTTAACAAGTCTCAGGATGAGCATATTAGTCTTTTGTTCGTCTCCAATTGGTCCGGCACATTTTGTTAGTGGTCCAATAGTTTGTACCCTCGAGCCCAACATTCTGTACCATTTTGTCTCACACGCAACACGCTCACTCTCAGGCTGAGCAAACAGTAGCACTTGCACCCAACATGCAGACCATTTGCTCCTGCATACTGGATTATTTTTACGTCACTTCCGTTGCTAAAATTTGTTCTAATTTAAAGTTCTACGCAAATCAAACTTCAATTACACAACTTCCTCCAAACTTAATATACGGTATGCATGTGCAGCAAGTGGGTTAGGCACAATCATATAGCTACCCCCACTGATACACCATGGTTTTAGGTTCAATCTGCAGCCTTCTACTAATTTATGGATAATTTTCCTACTCTCTGTGAGTAGTCCTCTCTTATTTCTAGGAACAAAAATTCAGATTTTACTTTAGAGTTCTATCTTACAATATTCTGATCTAGTGTTAATAAAAAATTGATATGCATGTATGTTTCAATACCATCCAAGGAAAAAGCCCTTAGGCATAAACATTTAATTTGGATAAATATAATAATATATATATTTAAAAATAAAAAATAAAAAAAGGAGCCCCAAGTATGATCTCGAAGTCTTGAAGTTGGCTTTTGCAAAATACAATCAAATCGTATAAAATGCCAGTTTGAGGCTCCAAAACAAATCTGTTGTATCACCACAGCACCAGATTGGGGTAGTCTTTTATTTGCCGCTTGAACGTGATCATTAACACCAATTTGAGTTACAGACAAAATTCGTACGACGCAAGGAATCTCGGTGATAATGTCATGCATGTCAAAGATAAAGCTATCATGCACGCACGTCAAAGGTAAACTACGCTTGTATTATAATTTATAATCACATACGCTGTAGCCGTTGGTACTCTGCAATAATAAATAATTCGAGAATACAATTGTTTCTTCCCAAAAATGGCATACGCTAAAATTATAAAGTGGACCATATTACAATGATGGCAGGAAATGTTTGCAAAATCTTTTGATCGATCATTTTGACTTCTGTAAAGGAAATAACAAGCTACACCTCTGTGATGCCTCTCAAAAGGCCCGAGTACAGTTATATTTGAATTAGAGACAATTAATCTAAAACATTTGTCTAATAGAAAATATTTCCTAGTGCCATGGATTCTTCTTTTGTGCTCCACTTTTTCTTGACCTGGATGTCGTACTAGTTTTCTGCCAAAGATAAAAGGTGTAAAACCGGTTAAGGTAGTATAGGCTGAGCTAACAGACAAGCTCAAACAAGATAGTTACAAGAGGTAATGTAGGGACAATTCGCTAGCTACACAATACAAAATACAGCAAAAGGTTTTTAAGTCATACATACCGACTTTGATTTCTTTGTTTTTCCACGAATCCTGTTCCTTGGAGGTTTTAATTTGTATATCCGAACCATCCAGTGGTGAGTTGTGAATACCTAAATTGACAAGAAGAGAGAGAATTAATCAAAAAAGCTCATGATTTAATAGAGATTATTTATCAACGACTGATGCCCTTAAAATGAAAAGCAATGATCTGAAAACAGATTGGCACTTTAGGCTAGTTTAATATCAAAATATTGAGTGGTATATTTTAAGTACATGTTGCCATGAATATCAGCAGATTAAAAAGGTGACCATAAACATCCACCACCCCCCAAAATCCAAATTATCCCATAACAGGTTCTGTGAATTCAGGCAAATGGGCCGCATGTGTTGTCATGATGTTATATGGAATCTAAATATGGATTCCACAAACATGTGACTTATTTTGGCCACATTTTAGCATCATTTTAATTGTTCCCTCCAGAAGTCGCAATCAATTGTACAAATGCTTTCTACAACAACTAATGATCAACTCTTATATAAATCGTAATAGACCTAACAAATAATCATATGAATATATAAAACAAAAATAAGATAATCTAACCTCCTCAAAATGTGTTAATTTGAAATATTTCTTCCCAATTTCTGTCCGTCTCACTCTATCAAAGGCTTTACCATCGGTATCCACAAACCTGCAGATTGTGCAGCATGAAATAATTACTCCAACAGCAAAATCCAATCAATGTAATTTTACAAGTTCACAGCAAAGGCAGACCTGTAATATGAAAGTTTGTACATGAGACAATTTAGCATGGTTGGAGTAGCCTGAGAATCAATCCGATACTGACCATCTCTCTATAGGCAGGATGAGAATGTACAAAATAGTTATTGACAGTGATAAACAAAATAAATAGTTCCAGTCCAAAATTTTAGCCCAAAAGAACATATATTATGTATCTTTAATGCAGAACCACGGCAACTGTATCATAAACTAGAGCCAAAAAACAAAAATTTATTTATTAGTATTCCTGGGACCAGGAGCCCACCAGATAATCAGGTTCTTTGATATGAGGAAAGACACCTCCTCCAATACGGACCATCCACAGGAACTTATTGATGTCATCACTGGGGTAGCCAACAAGACCTAACAAGTAAAGTTGCACATTAGAATAAGATTCTTTAGTTAATATGATCTGAGGTCTGACATCTGAGCATAAAAAAAGAAACAAACCTCCAAAGACAACAAGAACATATTTTACATCCAAGGAGTTAAATATTTCCCAGGCCGCCTTTTCTGGAGAAGACATGGCAGTACCAACAGTTGCAATATGAGTGTTGTTCCAGGTATTATTGTCAACAATGACGGTCCGATTAGCCATGGCAGTTGTTTGGTATCCGTAGTCCCACCAGGATGCAACCTGCAAAAAGTTTTACGCAACAATCAATGTCACTGTGTAACCTAAAATTTTCATTTGGTGAAAGATGCCATCTCATTATCCAAAAAAATGAAAACCCAATTAAAAATTTGAATTTTATTTCAAGACAAAATTAGCCACAATATGGGTGATTGAATCCATCAAACTAGAAATATCATGCTAAAACAAGTGACATAAATGCCACTAAATTGCATGGCAATGAACCAAGTGCTGAAGCTATGGTCATCAGTTGCTGCAGACAACATGCTTAAGACATGCATATTATTCATTAAATCCCTCCTCATACTTCAAGAAATACAGCAAATGTTTAAACATATTTCAGACAAGCATTATAAGATAGAAGCAACAATATCAGATCCTGTGCAAGCTTTGGTTGATGTTCTTTTATTAGAAATAGTAAAACCATTCTGTTTGGACTAATACGTCCGGGAGAAAAATAAAGAGAAAAAAAAAATGCAGTTTATCATCCACCTCAGAATTGCGCATGTATAATGAAAAAAATCTTCAAAAGGCAAGAAAAAGTCCAGTACAAGAGGGCAAAAGCTTGCTAGAAAACTTACTTTATCATCCACCTCGGTATTGTGCCGCAACCATGCATAGGCCTCTCTAAAATCATCAAAAACATGTAGACCATCATGTGAATGGGATGTTAACACTATAGATGGAGCTGAATAAGCTTCTGCCGCTGCCCAGACACAATGTACCTATGCCGGGAAAGATCATTTACAGTCAGAAACTTTTATCACCAGCCAATGAGAATAACCCATCAAACAAAGAGAGAGGAGATAAATCAAAGCAGTAACTGATGTGGCTTCTCTTGATCAGGAAAAGATCAAACCAGAAAGAACCTAAAGATTAGAAGGGATAAATATACTTAAATATTACTTCCGACTCTGTCATGTAACTGATGGGCCACACAAGTTGTTAAGAGATGATGCCAAGTTGGCACCAGCAACCAATATTGGGACTACTCCTTTCTACAGGATCAAACTTTTCATGTAAGTCACATTGATCTGTTTCAGTTTTCATGCATTCAATTCCTTATAAAAATCCCACCTCCCTCTTTCCTCCCCAAACCAGAAAAGAAGGAATATACCTGTACATTTTCATGAAAATCGTATTTCTTGTATAACTACTGAATCCAACTTATGACAACAAGGTCTTCAAACCTATCAAGTCATTTAAAAGTAAATACTGCCCCATTACTACCGCTATTTGCTTGTCTTATACAAAAAAGAATTCATAATGCAGTCAATAATTCATCAACGAGTACGTTGCAAATCCATAATTAGCTTGATGACATTATGCATTCTTTATCAATAACATTTTTGAGGGGGAAACAGTGGTTGCTCCCACCAACTAATAACAATGTTGAAGAAATAGATGAACGGGATATCATGCTTCACTTCAAAAGGAAATGACATGTAAACTGCCAGAATGAAGGCACACTGTTGAATTATTGCAATAATGAGAAAGAGAAAAGTCTAAGTACCACATAGAATGCACCCAGAAACACGAGCAAGAGAACAGCAATCACAGATGCCTCTAAAGGTAAAACCAAAAGCTTCTTCCCTATTTTGGACGTAATGGAAGTCTTTTCAACATTTGCCTTTTCCCCCTGCTCCTTTTCCTTCTTCTTGTTCTTTCTAGAGGGCCGTTCCTTTGTTGTCTCTTCACTTTTATTGGGCTTTGCTGCATTATTTTCTGCTACAGCACTACTGGAACTAGTATCCCCTGCCTTAATGATCAAAACATTCCAGGTAATAGCATATTAGTCCCAAAGCTAAATAACATCACTAAAAGATAAAACTTAAAAGAATGGAAAACTAGCAGCATTCAGAAAAGAATACATGCTTACATCAACTTCTGGTTTTCCTGATATCCCAGGCAGCTGAAACTTGATTGATCGAGTTAAAACATCAAATGCTTGAGATAAAGCAATCCCAGACATGATGCATGCTGCTGGAGCGAGTACAAGCATCAGGCGCACCTGTAATATTTGCCCAAACAATGATGGCAGAGAATTATATGAGGAAAAGTTAAAAGTAGCTGTAGTAAGATTAGCTGCCCAAATATTCTTCTTACCATTACTCCAGAAAAATACACAGATGTCACAATATAAAGGACCACAAAGGAGCTTGCATCAGATAAAGGCAGAAAGCATGCCTGCCAACAGATAAAGAACATTGATATCCATGATGACACATTTATAAGCATAGAGTTTAGGTGAGAAGCCATGTTGGCGCTGACGATTTGAAACTTACAATAATGCCAGCAGGAACCAAGAATGCCAAAACATTGATATCCATGAAGTAAGATGGCCAAGTAGGGGGTTGATGTTCACTAACACTAGCAATAATCGGTATGTACTTGCTAGCATAAGTCCTGTCAGAATGCAGTGAAAATACAAGTGGAAACAAAGAAGAATGTTAAGAAACCAATTATGAACTCCAACCATACAGAAAATTGTTCTCTCATCTACCATAGTAATTACTCTAAGTGACTGAGGAAAGTAACAATAGCCAAATAGGCAATCAGTTTTCTGACATCACTAATGTAAAAAAGCAGTGAGAAGGGTGTAGCTTTTTCCTATCTGTAACTCAATCAAGCACAATGAGAATACAACTGTAACAAACAATGACTCAGTATGTTTCAAACTAACTCGTACCCCTCAGTAAAACTTCTATTTGTTCACTACTCCATTTTTCCAATGGATGGGATGGCTTAAATTAATAAATAATACTAAGTACTCACGGATCAAGCAGACTTAAACTCCGCCCACTCCAACCCTTTGTTGGGCTGGAAGCGACCAATGCTACAAGAACTGCTACCACGGCACAGCAGACTACCCTGAAAAAACGGAAATAATGCCCAAGTATAGAGATCAGCGTTGTGTTCCTTTATATTGCTACACTACAACAATATGTGCTCATTTGAAAATCAAACCATCAAGCCCAAAGAGCACCAGTTTTACTGTTTAAGTTAGTAATAGCATAATTAATAACAAATTCAGGTTTACGACAATTCATTGAGTTATATTCCTTCTTTCAAGTATTTCAATTTTGTAATATCCACAACAGAACGAAGAAACAGAAAAGAGACTTACAGGCCAATAGATACAACGAGGGTGACAGCTAATTTAAACATTTTGGCAGACAGAATCCCTTTAATATAATATACAAGAGCAACCACATGGAGAATAATGAAAACCTGCATATCAAAATCAGTAGCAAGAATATTTAGAATAAAAGAGAAGAGAACATATAACACCACCTGCGTAAGGTTAAAACTACCAAATGAAAAAAATTTTAAAAATTGGCAAACTGCGATAAGAAGTTGGCATATCTGGGCATATAGTAGAAGTTATATTCAAATATTTCA
Organism: Litchi chinensis; assembly: GCA_019925255.1. Taxonomy (NCBI): domain Eukaryota; kingdom Viridiplantae; phylum Streptophyta; class Magnoliopsida; order Sapindales; family Sapindaceae; genus Litchi; species Litchi chinensis. The sequence continues at coordinate 49,052,054 of CM034461.1, read as the reverse complement.
AACACTTCTGCTATTATTCACATGCCCTTCCACTAAGCTAATAGAAAAATTCAGGATATGCTGTATTTACATACTAATAATGCCAAAAAACTTTTATAAGTAGCATGCTTCATAGCTTGAAATGATATGACAGCATAACAGGACTGGAACATTGTGAATAAAAAAATTTGACAATAATTACCATGTAAAGTCCTCAGAACCATATAATTATAATACTCATGAGGTAAGCAATAAAGCAAGAGAAATTCACAAATCATAGAGTATAGAAAACTACACTGTACACTCACCAGAAATGATGCAAAATGTTCTGATGTCATGACTGCATTAAATCCAACAACAGGCACCAATGCGGCTAACAATGTTCCAAGGACAACCTGCAATAAAGGAATTATCATCTTAACTGAAACCAAGAAGTTTCAAGGAAGATCTTTCAAAACAATTGTGACTAATATGATGATACTAGAAAATGCTAAAAAAAAAAAAAAAAAAAAAAAAAAAAAGAAGCCCTACGTAGACTGTAACTGACAATCTGACATAGCAGCATGAATATATACCCTGTAACTGACATGGTAGCATGAATATATACCCATTTTTACAAGTATTCTTTCCATAGCTTTTCACCACAATATTATTCTTGCAGCAAAAGCAATATTTCGTTTATGTTTCACCAATACTTGTAGTACATATATTAAAGAGCAATCAACAAACAGCCAGCAGATTACACCAAATGCTAACAAAAAAAATAACTGAAGTTAAAAGCTGTTACATGAATTTCTTGGTCGAGACAGCTGATACCAGACATTAAATATCCTAGCCTCTAGCTCTTGATTAAACATAAATCCTTTTTAAATCTCAAGCCTCAAAACTAAACAAGCCACAAGGTAGTCACATCACTTGTCTAACACAAGGTATAACTATCTTAAATCTCCTAAAATAAGATAAAAACTAAAAAGACAAAACTGTAAAAATGATATATAACAAATCAGACTTCACACAAACTAGTTGTCTAGACTAAAAAGCTACATACCTTAATTGGCATTATTATTTTTTTTATCAAAATGAAGATCTTATCAACAGAAAGTAAACAAGCAGCCCACTGAAAGGTCCTAACACCCAAAAGAAGGATCGCAGAGCATTTACAAAAGTAAAATACCCAAATTGGCATTTTACTTCTTCCTAGTCATTTTAGTATCTAACATAGTAATTCAGACTTCCAAATTGAGGCACTAGGGATTTTAAGAAATTCATAAATAGCTCACAAACTGTAGAAAAGATTGATTATTTGAAACTCAACTTTAAAGCATTTCCTCAGTGTTTTACCCTCAAAAAAGAATACACTACAAAGGAAAAGCCTATTTTCCATATGGTTCCCACTCTTCTTTTACTAGAATTAGAACAGCAATGAACCAATCTAGATAATCATGCTAAATCTAAAGTCCTTTCATTTTCATGACTATAATTAAAAGTTCACAAGTCATAAGGATACTTACAAGAGGCGCATATGCGATATACAACCGAGAAGAATAGCGACCAGTTACTATGCACAACAGCACATGCATTGGAATAAGGTTAATAATAAAGGTATACCCTCCCCAAGAGCAAACCTGGATGACAAAACAATATAACAATCATAACTTGATGACGGTTTAAGAAAATAAAGAGCACAAACAAAAATTATGCACACAGATATTACCATATAAAAGTATGCTATAGCATTTAAAGTGGCGTAAAATAGGGATCCAGTATTCAACGTCTGCAAACAATACATAATTATAATCAGACCACAAACAACATTAAGTTAAAAAAGTAGAAATTCCGTACAGTATCAGTAACAATGGCGAAACCATCAGCCAATAAGTTAAGCTGTTTATCGCTTCAATAAAATACACTTATGACTACAAGTGACAATTTAAATTGTATTACTAGAAAAAAAAAAAAAGAAAAAAACCTTTAAATATAGATAAAAGGTGAAAATCAGAGCAAAAATAGCCACAGCTTCATTATCATAGCTTCCAGCCACAGATCGAGATATATACGATGGAACCTGCAAACAATAACAGATAATAAAACAGCTATCAGTGGCCTGGATTAAAAACTATATTAGCCATCAGTACAGAGCATGTCTCATATAAAAAACCATCATATAAAAAACCAGTCATAATCACAAATTCTACAATATGTTTCACATTAAATTTTTTTTTCCCCCAAAGACAGCAAAATATTAAAATTAAGAAAATATCAGATCATGTAGAACTTCCAAATGCAAAGCTACACTAAAGTTCACCGTAAAATATTACGAGTCAAATGTAAGTTTTACCATGGCCAAAAGAACTGCTGCAGTCAGTCCTGCACCTGCACCCTTGACTTCCTATTGAAATCAATTCAACCATCATGACTAGATCCAAGGTCAATGGAGGATAACAGTATAACAAAACACAAAACTAAGGGCTGCACAAACCTTTGTTAAAAGGTATGTTGCCCACGAAGCAAAAGCAGAGAATATAGGTGCAGTGAACACACAAACAGTCTCCACAGACAGAGGAAAATTCAAGGAATTCAATATCCTGACAAAACAGCAATTAGTCAACAAATTATCGAAACTGAGGAATCACCAAAGCCAACTGCTTGCTTGAAGTGATTTAAAAGGAAGGACCACATCAAGGGCCACTATTAATACACCAAAAGCACAAGTAAACAATAAAGATAAGCAGGAATTTCTTACTACTAACTCAATATACATACCACCATATGGTGCCAGCCGTCAAGGTCAACCCAGGGTAAACAGTTCCACCAATCACACGACCAAGTGGATACCTAACATATGCAAATCCAAGCCAGCAAAATTAATCCAAAATCAACAAGAATCATGCCATGGCAATACATCTGCCGCTTAAATCGTATTGCAATTACCAAGTCCTATCATCAAACCAATTCCAAAAGTCATATATCCCATTCTTCGTCAGAAACTGAAACAACAAAACATACTTGTCATTCTTTTATACAGCTTTATGACATTGCAAAACAATTAACAACCACATAACAGAGAAAAAATCGAACCTGAGTGACTCTGTAATTGAAGTAAGGATCAAATTCGTGAATAACACTCTCGTACTTAATGACCTGTACATTAATTAGCAAACTATTAGACAGTGAATTCAACAACAATACAAATAAGTCAACTGTAATTCTCTAAACAAGCACAATGTACTGACTGATTTTAATAGCTGCGACAATGTCCAAACTGATACAAGCAAAAATGAATATGAAAATTTTAAAATCCAAGAATCTCAGCTAAAACGAAAAATTAAATTCATATCCATCGCTGTTAAAGCAAACAACACTAAAACATGAATTTCCAATTATAAATCAGTTGTTTAAACGTTTTCTCGTTTTCTATGCATCCAAAACGTGAATGACGAACTTATATGAGAACTATAGGGATCGGATCTAGAAAATCCGACGATCAGAGATTCTCACCGAGAAGAGACGGATCGAGAAAGCGAGAACTCCGATCAAGAGGAGGATGAAGAACGAGAGGACGCCACCGAAAGCGTTACGCAAGGTCCTTTCACTGGAAGTCTCCGCGGCGGCCGCCATTGACGGCCAAAAATGACTCGCTGATTTAAGCTAGAAGTAGATATCGAGAAGTAGAGAGAGTGTGCGTGTGCGTGAATGTGGGGGTTCAAGTCTCGAGTAAACGATGCAATGGAAGACTTTTGCTTGTAGAGAGGGGGGGAACTGTTTCTGATTGAAATGACGATTATGGGCATTGAAGTTTCGGTTTGATGACGCTATTGTCCCTGTTGTTTCCACGTGGCTTGAAATTTGGGGAATGTTGACAATTACAAGCTATTGATTTTGGACTACGTGGACGGAAACGTGGCGTAATGTGAATTGCCAAGACAACACACTCGTTTTTTGGATGGACTCTTGCCGCTCGCAAATAATTTACGAGAAAAATCCTAGTTACACTCGTTTTATCCTCAAAACCCTAATATTATTTCTCTGCCTCGCGAGACCCTCAAATAATCAATTCATCCACGTAACTTCGCCGAAATCCGACGATTTTCAGTCATCTCTGACCAATTTCAGGTGAGACCACGCGGTGGCCATTTCCAACCTCTCTGACCACGCCGGAGCTCCGCTTCTAGAACACGCCGTGGACGGCTGCGTGGACTACAGAGGCCGACTGGTCTTCAAATCCACCTCCGGCGGCTGGAAATCGGCCTGCTTCATAACTGTGGTCGAGATAGCTGAGAGGTTTGCGTACTAGGGAATCGCCTCCAATCTGATTACGTATCTAACCGGACCGCTCGGTCAGTCGACGGCAAAGGCGGCGGAGAACGTGAACGTGTGGTCAGGTGCGACGTTGCTGCTGCCGGTTTTGAGAGCGGTTGTTGCCGACTCGTGTCTTGGCCGTTACCGGACGATTATCGTTGCTTCTCTTGTATATGCACTGGTCAGTCTGCTACAACTTTCTATTTATCGGAAACCAAGTGCAAAAGATCTTTGTTTTTTTGGAATGAGATTGGATACAAATAGATTCTGATGCGTTTTCGTGATTTCTGTTTCTAGGTTTTTTTGTTTTCCTTTTAGTTTTCAGATTTTAAAACTCTGCCTTTGCTTTGGTTGTTGTTTTGATTTAAATTTGCTTGCAACTAGCTGTGTATGTATGTGGGGTTTAAATCTGTCTAATAAGTGTTTGGCTGGTGTTGGGTTTCTTGGTGCAGGTGTGGAATATAAAGTTGTGTGTTTGTTTTGGTGTGTTGGTGTTTTTTGTTGAATCATGTCTATGTTGAAGGACATCTTGCCTCCTGTTAAAGCAAACAATCCCGCCCTATATGACCATTCTAGTGATCCATGGTTTAAGAACCGCTATAGTTCTTTGTCTGAGGCAGAGCAATCCGTTGAGGTTAAGCATAAGCCTGTTCCTCCTTACTTGAGGCGGCAAGGTTTTGTTCCGCGGAAGATTGAGGATTTTGGTGATGGGGGTGCGTTTCCGGAGATTCATATAGCTCAGTACCCTCTTGACATGGGTAGGAATAAATCTGCTAAGCCCGGATCCAAGATTTTACCAGTGACTGTTGATGCTCATGGCAATGTTGCTTATGATGCCATTGTGAGGCAGAATGAGAATGCGAAGAAGATTGTTTACTCGCAGCATAAGGATCTTATTCCAAAGATTTTGATGAATGATGAGAAGGAAGGAGATGATGATGATGAGGAGAGGCAGAGGATGATTGATGAAACTATGCAGGAAACAAAAGCTGCACTTGAGAAGATTGTGAATGTGAAGTTGAGTGCAGCGCAGCCGAAGAATGTGCCTCAACAGTCTTCAGACTCTAAGTATGTTAAATATAAGGCATCACAGCAATCAGCAGCGTTTAATTCTGGTGCTAAGGAGAGGATTATTAGAATGGTGGAGAAGCCTGTGGACCCCCTTGAGCCACCAAAGTTTAAGCACAAGAGGGTTCCAAAGGCTTCTGGTTCTCCACCTGTACCAGTCATGCATTCCCCCCCTCGACCTGTGACTGTGAAGGATCAGCAGGATTGGAAAATACCTCCTTGTATATCGAATTGGAAAAATCCAAAGGGTTATACAATTCCCCTGGACAAGCGTCTTGCTGCCGATGGAAGAGGTCTACAAGAAGTTCAGATTAACGACAACTTTGCTAAGCTGTCAGAGGCTCTTTATGTTGCTGAGCAAAAGGCTCGAGAAGCCGTTGCAATGAGAACAAAGGTACAGAAAGAGATGGCCATGAAGGAGAAAGAAAGGAAAGAGCAGGAGCTGCGTGCTTTAGCTCAGAAAGCGCGTGCTGAGAGAAATGTGGCAGCTCCCCCAGCATCCATGCCAATTCCATCTGAGAAGAGTGCAATGAATATTGAAGATACGAGAGGGGATTACGAGCGTGTGAGAGAAAAGGAGAAGGATATGCCAAAGGAATCGAGGGAGGAAAGGGAAGAGCGACTACAAAGGGAGAAAATTCGTGAAGAGAGACGTCGAGAAAGGGAGAGGGAGAGAAGGTTGGAGGCCAAGGATGCTGCTATGGGAAAGAAGAGTAAGATTACAAGAGACAGAGATCGTGATGTTAGTGAGAAAGTTGCTCTTGGCATGGCTTCTACTGGAGTAGCAAGAGGGGGCGAGGTTATGTATGACCAGAGACTGTTCAACCAGGAGAAAGGAATGGATTCCGGCTTCGCCACAGATGATCAATACAATGTTTATGACAAGGGATTGTTCACCGCTCAGCCCACCCTTTCAACCCTGTATAGGCCCAAGAAAGATGCTGATTCTGACGTGTATGGAAACGCTGATGAACAATTGGACAAAATTGTGAAGACTGATCGCTTCAAACCTGATAAGGGATTTGCTGGTAGTTCTGAGAGGTCTGGTCCAAGAGACAGACCACTTGAGTTTGAGAAGGAGGCTGAAGAAGCTGATCCGTTTGGTCTGGACCAGTTCTTGACAGAGGTCAAGAAGGGTAAGAAAACAATGGACAAAATTGGTTCTGGAGGGACCATGAGAGCTAGTGCTGGATCTTCACTTCGAGATGATACTGGAGGTTCTGGTAGATCTCGCATAGGGTTTGAAAGGGGGCGTTAATTATATATCCTATAATTGTATTTTCTACTTTGCTTTCATGTGTGGGAGGTACTGTAGTTATTTCTAAGTTATGGTTTTAAATTTGTTAATGCTTTGTATTCGCATAAATCCTTTCTGTGGCATCGTTATTCCCTTTTTCTGTGTTTATATGGATCAAATTCATTTCTGTTAAACAATTATTTTGCAGATAATAACTTTGGTAAGCCATTGGAGGTTGCTTTGCATTAACCATTCTGTTAAGAGAGACGATCTCAGTCTAGTTGCTTGTGTGATGGATCTCTGCTAAATTTCTCCAACACAGTTTTAATTCTGGACGTGAACTTGAGTTTTTGGTGTCTGCATTTGTTTGCTAGACTTGAGTCTGAATCTCAGCTGTCTGACCGGGATTTGCCACACAATTTTTTTTTTTTTTGGGTTTTTGAGATTAAATACCCTTTATAAAATTGTACTCTGTCTGCTTCATTGGATGATTTTCTTGTTCACTTCTAGCAGAGATTTGAGGTTTCTTTCATAAATTGATTTTGATGTATTCAACTCTATTCATTTTGTTATGTTGCTAGCTCTAGATTCTCGTAGTGTTATTTTATTATTAATCAGGCTTATTTCTCCATGATCATTGATAGATCTTCCCTGAATTAGAACATGTCCCTGAATCAGGACTAAGGGCTTTATATTCTAAGCTCTATATAATTCTTAGAAATTTTTGTATTCTTTGTTGTTTCCATTTCATAAATTCTGTGAGGTTGGTGTTCAGTGTGCTTAAGCTTGAAACGGGTTCATTTTGATTCGAGTCTTTTGACATTATTGTTAAATTATAGCGGTCTAACATACTGCACTTGCACGTTCTGTGATGAGTCATGAGACATGAGACAGCCATTTGATCCATAGTTTGTGTACAACAAAAGGGTAATCGACGATTCTTATGTATAACAGAAGCACTTGAGAGCAACTTGCTACCCAAGTGAAATGCACAAGATTTTACACCTCTTCATTTACCAAAATGAAATGCATGTTACTAGTTTATGAGAATAATTTTCTTCCACCATCATCTGAAAATTGATAGTTTTATGGTGTGTTAATATGTGGTCACTTACACCCCAAGTGGTACCGAAAAAATTAATAATAACCAACCATGTAACGAATAGTTATAAAATAAACATAAATGAACAACAGTAAACAGCTGGGAAAGGTTCCAAGTAAGTGCCGAATATTGATCACTTAAAGCTGTTAATATATGGAATCACTTGCACTTCAAGTGGTACCGAAAAAATTAATAATAATCAACCATGCAACGAATAGTTGTAAAATAAATATTAACAAACAAGAAACAACACTGAAAGGTTGGGAAGGCACATAATATTCTTAAAACTTTATGGTAAGTGCAATTATCCGCTACTTATGCTTGGCAACATAATGGGTCGTATCAGTGATACCCTCCCAAAAACTGGTTTTCCAGCTCTCCGTTGACTGCAACCAGATTTAACAAAACCCAAAACTCTGCAGGTCTCTCTACAGCAACTGAAGAAAAACAACTCTAATTAAAGAATCTCAGAATAATTTGCAACTTTCAGAGGCCTTCATCTACCAGTCGCAGCAAAAAGTGAACAAGATAGTTGTAACTTCAAGCAAATATATCAGAATCAATCTGCTGGATCTTTGGGAAAATGTGTCTCAGAGTAGTCGTGTAGTTCGAAGATTTCGCCTGCAATGAAAGAAGCTTGATCGTAATTGGAAACAATAAAATGATTAATAAATCTTTTTGAAAATCCTTCACGAATACTGAAAGAAGCACTACACATATCAAGCACCATAAGGAAGCAGAAAGAAATTACCAGAAATTTCCTACAATAAATCAACCTGACTATTAGGCTTCTCAAGTACTAGTCCATGAGATACAAAGACAAGAATACAATCACCAAGCACATCATTTATTTTGCATTCTCTCATAAGCGATATATCCATAGAAACGAAGAACTAACAGCAGCTTAAGTTCTGACAGAAGCAAATAAAACTGCCTTTGTACAGATCACACAAATGTTTCCTTTTAGAAAAGAAAAAGTAGCAAGGAGATTAAACTTATCAAGTATATCTCAAGGGTAAAATACTAAATATTTCTCCCTATTTGAAGAACTGCAATAACAGTCTTCAAACACATTAGTTAGAGGGACACTGATTTTTTTACGCCAAAGACAATTTCAAAAGGTCTAAACATGCAGCAACACAGATATGTTCTATTTCGATGATTTAGATGTCCAACATTAAATCTAACAGGAAGATGAAAACAAAGAGGATAGCTGTGAAACATTTTGAAGGATAAGCTGCAATATAATTAGATATGAGGTTCCAACAAGCACACAAAAGATGTTAGGACAACCAGAATAGAAACATGTCATCCACATAATTAAGAAATTGATTATAACTTACAGCAAGAATCACACATAAAGACAATATGTAAAATATTCATGAACGGATTCTGTAACTTCCTCTATTTCTTGATACTCATGTACAATTAATATCAGCAAACTAGGGCAGGAGAATTAAAGAATCTGAAATACTAAACAGGGAATTAGATATCAGCATAACTAGTATATTAGAGGCACACAATTAGCTGACTCTGTAAAGAGATCGATTATAAGGGGGGATTCTGTGGGGAACATAGCAACACAAAGAGCCAAAAAGATGATGAAGGTCGGTCATCATCCCGTTAGACTTCGAGACCAATTAAGAGAAAAATTTTACAGGAATGGAAAAGATGGTGTGGGCAGTGAAGAAAGAGGGTTACAGTATCAAGAAGCATTTTGATATAATATTATTTTAGCAAGTTTAAGAAAATGGAGATGAAAACAGTAGAGGACGGGAAATATATATGACTCCCTGACAGAGTTCATTCATTGAAAAGGCAGGGATATAAGCAATCATAGTTTAAAAGAACAGTAGAACCATGCATAAAGCTATATAGAAGTTAAAACATAAAAATAATCAAGGAGTGAGTGGAAGGTACATAAAAAAATAACAGAGATTTTTACAATTTCGAGCAACTAAAGTTGCAGATAACCGTACACAGGGATTGTTCTCAAGGTAAATAGTGATAAGCGTCTCCCTTGAACCAGCAACAGCCTCAGCAATACTATCAAGCGATTCTATTTGATTGTCGTTAAGCCATAAATCTTCTAACCTGCAATTACAGCTCCAGCCAAAAAGGCTAAATTAATTATTCCATAAGACTAACGTGTTTCCCAACGAGAGAAGAGAAAAAATAGAGCTACCGAGTGAGACTCTCGATGTCATCCACTGCTGTTAGCTTATTGGATGACACATCCAACAGTCGAAGGTTGACCAATGTTGATAAGCCTTCCATTCTCGAAATACCATTATGACTCAAATACAGTTCTTCTAAAGCAACACAATCCTGAAATTAGAAGTAAAATCCAACAACAAAAACAACAATGATTCCAGTGCAATGAATAAGCAACACAACATGTTGAGAGAGAATTTATCTCACTTGACACACCTCAAAACCTTTCATCGAAGTTAAACGATTACTCTGTAAGCTAATCTTCTTGATGCATTTCAACCCACAAAGGTCCACTACTTTGATTCGGTTCCGTCCCAGCCACAGCTCCTGTAAGTTCAACAGATTTTGCAAATTCTCCATTACCTGTGAACAAAAACAACAACATTGCTCCAATGACACATACACCAATAAAATATTCAAGAGATTGAGAAACAGATATCATACCCGCAATCTGTTGGAACCAAGTTCGAGAATCTGCAAATCGCTAAAGTGATCGATCTCTTCAATCTTAGGAACTTCATTTTTAGACACATAGAGTTCCTTGAGCGTGTTCGACACCTTGGACAATCCATGCAAACTAGTAATTTCATTGAAAGACACATCGAAATTCAAAAGCTTCTTGAATATGCTCGCATCAGGTATTTTCGTCAGCTTATTGTCTCTCAGAACTAGCTCCTGCAATAACAGCATCATCTTTAAATTAATTAAAGACGATCAATTAATAACTTAAAAATTGTGTATTTTGTGTTCCCATATATATATTTTCTCAAACGGATGGATGGCTACCTCGAGACCAGACAAGGCCTCCCAGCGAGAAATTGGCTCGACAGCGGCATCTTCGATGAGGTTTTGGCGGAAGGAGAGCTTTTGGAGGTTGGATAGGTGCGAGATTCTGGGGTCCAAGCTGGACAGGCGATTGGCAGTTAGGTCCAACTCGGTCAGACTCGGAGGTAGCTCGATTGATGAGAGATCATGGAGTTGGAAGCTGGTGAGATCGAGAACCGTACTTGAAAAGTTAATCTCCACCGTCTGATCGGAATTAGGCTCCGGTGATGGTTGCTTTTGATCCTCCATTCAGAGATGATTCCAGAACTGCGTTGTTGGAGACGATGGAAGCTGGCCAGGTGTACTGTCGTTTTGGTTTGCTTGCGGTGACTTACTAGTTTTGGGCCTTTTATGGGCTTCGGTACTCAGGCACTGTTTGAGCGGCTTGCACTCCTTTACAAAGCGCATGTGCACACCGCTTTAATTATTTCACCGCACTAAGAGAATTTTGTACTTTATAATGTATAAATATAGCATCATAATACTAAATATATAATTCTCAACATGAAATCTCAGAAGTGAAAAACTACTAAGCAACTACACAATTGAAGAAAACCCCACGAAGTTCTTATTTGCCATCAATAAATACAGGGAAAACAAAAAAGAAAAAAGAAAAATGATATATATGTAGATGATAACAAAAATCACCGTGAGAGAGTAGTGTAGTACATGGGAGACAGAGGGAAAAAGATATATATGTAGATGATAACAAGAATCACCTTGAAAGTATTAGTGTAGTACATGGGGGAGAGAGGGAAAAAATGTATTATTGGTATATGGGCATAAATTAGGAAGAAAAATCCTTATTCCTATTTTGATTCACCATAGATATTTAAATATGCAAAAGGTTGTAACGATATTAGATAACATAAAATAGTATGGAGAAATAGGGGGTGGAGCATGGCCACCTTTCTTTATTGGTTGCTCCAACTCTCTTTCCTATATATATATATATATATATATATATATGTGTGTGTGTGTATTTTTCATTTATGTTATTCATAGTTTGTGATTTAATTTGTGATTGAATTAATTTCTATTGTAAATAGTTTTAATAATTATATAAGTAATTTTATTTAAGAGTAATATTGAAATTTAAAACAAATAAGATTGTGAAATGCACTAATAGTTGTTTTTCTCCTTTTCGAAGCTGTGCACAAATATTGTTTCAAAACTATGCACAAATATTGTTTGAGAGTGTAAATATTGCTGCTTTGAATTATTTTTTATTTTATTTTTTACAACCTTCGTTAAAATTCAATTATTAAGTGCACCACGGTCATTTCTAAATAACCCGATGACGATGATGTTAAATATCCAACTAATATTAAATTTTCATTTAAATTTTTTTAGTAAGAATTTCAAATTCAACATCATTTCTTTTTACCAAAGGTTGTAACAATCATGAAAAATTACTGCTGCAACATTTACTTTATGTAAAACTTTATAATATAGTCAGTATTTCTTTAACTGATTTCTTTTGAGTGATGATGTTGGCAACCCATCAATTCTTTCTAGAAGCTATATTTTATTTTTTGTTAATGATAATTTTAATCGTAATTGAAATTACTAAGAAAGAAAAAAATATTTCTGTAAACACTACAAACTAGTTGTTTTAGACACAATGTCATTCTTTTCATCTTTTTCAATTACAAACTTTTTAATATTTCCATTTTGTTAATTTCAATATTTTAAATTTTCTTTTAATCCAAAGTTATATGCAATTAAAAACAAATTCTAAGGTGATGGAGATTTATTTTAAAAAGTAAATGAACAATAATAAATAATTAAGTTTTCAACTAGTTTATATATTTATTCTTTCAGTGAAGAGAGTTGGAAGGCCGAATATAAACTTTTCTTTCCAAAAATCATTATTGGCATCTTTCTGAATAAAAATTTTAGAGAATAAAGTATCCGCAGATGAATCAGAAATAGGTAGGGAGGCGATCTTGCGTACTCTCACTATAGCTACAACAAGCTTGCTTCAGAAGTAATAGTAGAAGGTTTAGCTCTCTGCAATGAAATAAAACTTCAAAAGCAGTTAGCTAAAGAGAAACTTCAAGGAAAATGCACCCTTAGAGACTTTTGTGAACAATATGGCATCGACTATTTGCCTTCGAAAAATAGAAGACATTGTTTAAAGTCATATGTCCACAAAAGGCGTACCAAATATAAACGAGCCTTACAAAATAAAGAAGCCCTTCAATATTATCAGAAGACTAAACGATATAAATCTACAAAACAACCTAAATCCTCTAAAACACCCACTTGCTTTAAATATGGAGGAAAAAGTCATTATACAAATAAATGCAAACGTGCTAAAAAAGCGCAAGAAATAAAAGTCTTAAATATTGAACCAGAGATGCAAGATAAAATAATATAAATTTTGTTATCTAATTCTCAATATGATTCAAATCAGATTGATAAAGAAGAAGAAAAAATCGATCAAATATAAGATTTCTCTTCCTCCGAATCAGATAGTCCTTCCTTTGATAACAATATGTGTTTATGCAAAATGATTCATATGAAGCTACTCTAGGGATCAATGGACTAAGTCTAATTGTTCTTACTCAAAAACAAAATCTCATTATGGAAATAATAGATAGAATAATAAATCCAGAAGAAAAAAAAAAAGCTCTTGAGAAATATATAGAAATGTATCAAGAAAATAAAGGGCCAAAAAAGCTTTCTACCTCTTCCCTAGAATATACGAATGCCTATAATGAAATAATAGAAAGGGTTTGCAATTCAACAATAAAAAGGGAACCTACTATTCAAGAACTAAGGCAAAAAGTTAATACACTCAAGATTGAGCTCAAAGAACTAAAACAAAGAGTTCAGATTCTTGAATTGTATAATAATACAATCCTTTCAGAAAAGGATACAGATGAGGAAATATCTTTCAATAATATATTCTTTGAAGGTAATAAATTTGAAAATGGTAAATCTTCTCAGCCTCCTCTAATAATAAAGGATAAGGAAGATTCTAAATCTATCAACACTCTTGACAAAGTTGTTATCCAAAAATGGTATACTTTTATCACAATAATAGTTGATAGACAATATACTTTCAAAGGGGACGCTCTGATAGATTATGGAGTTGATCTTAATTGTATTAGTAAATGAATCATCCCCTCTAAAAAGACAACGCAAATTCTAAGCATTGCCAACGGCAAAAAAATGGTCATTGAATATAAACTCTCTAGTACTATGGTTTGCAATGATAGAGTTTATCTTGAGACATCTTTCATTTTAGTTAAAGATCTAAGCCAAACTGTCATCCTAAGAACACCCTTCCTGATAATGCTATATCATTTTATGGTGACAGCAAATGGTTTAGAATGCGAAAAGGAGGGTAGACAAATAAGGTTTGATTTTGTTCAAACACCTGTCTATAAAGAAATACACAATCTCAATACTCACCTAGAAAAGAAAGAAAAGTTTATATCTTCTCTCCAGAAAGAAGTAAGAAATATAGAATTGGAAAATAAAATAAAATCTTCAGAAATGCAGACAAAGATTTAAGCTTTCAAAATTAAACTTGAATTTGAAGTTTGCAGTACACTCTTAAATGTCTTTTGGCCATAAAGAGGCATGTAGTTCAACTACCTTATGAGTCAGGTTTCAATGAAAAGCAAATTCCGACAAAAGTTCAATCCATACAAATGAACAGTAGACACTTGGAAATATGTAAGAAGGAAATCCAGGATCTACTTGAAAAAGGCCTTATAAGATTAAGCAAAAATATGTAGCCTTGTCCAGCATTCTACGTTAAAAATGTAACAGAATTAGAATGAGAGGTCCCTCGATTAGTCATCAATTATAAACCCCTGAATAAGGCTCTAAGATGAATTTGATATCTCATATCTAATAAAAGGGATCGATTAAATTGCCTATATAATGTCAATATCTTCTCTAAATTTGATATGAAGAATGGATTTGACAAATACAAATTGATGAAAAGGATCATTATAAAACAGTTTTCACGGTTCCTTTCGGTTAATATTAATGGAATGTGATGTCATTCAATTTTAAGAACACTACTTCATAATTTCAACAAATTATGAATGAGATATTCAATAATTATCCTTAATTTATAATTGTCTATATTGATGATGTGTTGGTTTATTCAAAAACCATTTAGCAACATTAGAAACTGTTATGCATATTTTTCGGACTCAGTAGTTGGGCTGGTAAAAGTCCAATTTAGGCCCATTTAAGACCCGATAAGAAGAACCAATGAGGTCAGTATAGTCAAAGCCCATCAGATGAGGCACAGTATTGACTCAAAGGCCATCAAGATTTCCAGCTGGCATCAACAGACCCATAAGTGTAGCCAGGTCGCAGGTCGCCGCCTGCGCAGCTCGTCTCTCAGCGAGCTCGAGATTGGGATCACCATGACACGTCAGCTCGCTCAGACACGTGATAAGCATCATATCTTCCAGAGCAGGCAGTTACCAAGTTCAAAACGTGATTCTCTCTCCAAATATGGCAATTGTCCAATCAAACCATGATTCCCTCGTCAGATATGGAGATCAATTCAAATTCAAAATCAAGTCAACATTATCTTGAGATAAATATAGTAATTTCCCAATATTATCTAAAAATATTAGGAAACATAATTAATTTATAATTCTTTTCCTTATTTTTTCCAATTGTTTAGGGAATGTAATTAATTCAGGATTCTCTTCCTAATTTTGCTACAATCAGAATTGTAACACTTCTTTCCCTATAAATAGGGATCGAAATCATTGTAACAGAAAAGACAATATTCAATAATATACTGTCACTCTGCAGAATTAAAGAGACAGACAGTCGTGGACATAGGCCAATTATTACCGAACCACGTAAAAGCTCCGTGTTCCTCGTTTGATCCTCTGTTTCTGTCTTTGTCTTTCCTTGGTATTTGTGTGCTTTCTCACATTGATTGCAGGTATTGGGCATTGATTACTCGTCGACTGAATTCCAACGTCGACATTTTGGCGCTAGAAGGAGGGCCCAGACTGCAATCTTTTTCATCTCAGTTCATTAACTTCTGACGGTATGGCAAAGACTAGATCAAACAGGTTCCTTGGAGATGATGACCAGGCAGAAAGTCACATGAACCAACCTCAGCAGAACTTACAGCCTGGGCAAGATGCAACCACGCATGCAGCAGGCCCGTCCCAAGGACAGATACTCGGGGCTGCGCCAGGCATCCCTCCTCTGCCTCACCGTCAAATGGTTCCAGTCGCCCAGATGGCCGAAGGACAGAATGCGTTGTTGCAGAGACAAGAAGCTTTGGAGGATACGGTTAGACAGCTCACACAAGCCGTCAACATGTTGGTGCAGGCCCAGGCTCAGAACGTGACTAGGGTGGAAGTTCAGGCACCACAGGGAGTGCCCCAGCCTCCTGAAACGGCGCGAGGACCTGAAAGGTTAGCAAGGGAAGTCCCGCGACCTGCAGACTCGGCTCGCTCATCTAATGCGCGTTCGAGGGCCGGAAGACACCCTGTTCAACACGAAAGGGAGGTCGCACGTCCTGACAGCCTGGTAGCAAGACTGAGCCAGGATGGAAACAGGCGGATAGAAGTTGGCCAAGGCAGAGTCCGAGCCGTAGCTCGTTATGTCGATGAAGTGGATGGGCAGCAGGTAAGGTCCCATCATCATGAGGACCAATTCGAGGAAGACGAAAGGTATGACCCTGAACATCCGGCTCCAAGTCATGATCACAGGAGGAGATATGAACTCCGAGACCCCCAGGTAGAAGAGCTCCTCCGAAGGGTCCGGCAGTTGGAAGCGCGACCTGGAGTTCTGGAACAGCGTGGGCTCTACGGAGATAGGACCCCATTCACAAGGGAGATTGAGACACAACCTCTCCCTCCAAGGTTCAAGATGCCAACCATTCAGCAGTACAATGGGGACAGTGACCCGTATGACCATCTGGACGCGTTCAACGTTCAGATGGACCTGCAGACAGGAAGTCCGATGGTGAAGTGCCGAGTATTCCCCGCTACATTGGGGGATATTCCAAGGACGTGGTTCAAGAATCTCCCAGCTCACAGCATAGGAAGTTGGGAGCAATGCCAACAGAAGTTCGTCGGTCAATACAGGGCACTGAGAAGGCAGCTCGCTCCATCCTGCCACCTAGCTATGATTTTTCAGCGTCAGGGTGAATCACTGAAAGAATATATCACCAGGTTTAGACGCGAGGTCGCAAATGTTGAACATCCATCAGATGAGAGCATACTGACAGCGATCTCAGCTGGGCTGCGCAAGGATGGAAAGTTATACGAGAGTATTTACAAGACCCCAGTGAAGGATCTGGGAGAGTTCTACGAGCGAGCTGCGAAAGAGATCAGATGGGAAGAGACCTTCGGCCCGAAAAAGCAGAATCAGAAGAACGAAGCGGGCAGTTCCAGCCAGCCAAAGAGGAGAAACAATGGCAGGAACGAAGAAGGAAGGAATAACGGCTCAAGTAATCAGATCGCCAAAAGAGCGAGGAGAGAGCCAAGATATGAACGACCTCAGCGTTGGGGTCGCCAGGAAAAATACAGCGTCCTGACGACGTCACCGGACAGGATTTATGCTGCGGAGCGGAATAAGGAGGACTTCGGGAGGCCCAATCCTATAAGGGCTCCCATTCAACAAAGAGATCAGAACAAGTTCTGTGCCTATCATAATGAGGTTGGGCACAGTACCTCAGATTGCTGGGCGTTGAAGAACGCCATTGAGAAATTGATCAGGCGAGGTCGCCTGGGAGAATATGTGGCAAGACCTGCTGACCAGCGACCTCACCAACAACGACCTCAACAGCAACAGCCAACACACCATCAACAGCCTCAACGAGCTTCCGAACCAGACCACGAGCCGGCGGTAAGGACCATTTTTACCATTTATGGTGGCCCTCATATCGCAGGTGATTCCAACAGATCGCATGAGAGGTATGTCCGAGAGGCGAATCATTCTTTTCAGCTCTATGGATCCGAAGGACCTGCGAAAAGGGCAAAACCGACCTCGGACGAGATTGTGTTTACGGACGAAGATGCTAGAGGAGTAGTCTGGCCTCATAACGACGCGCTTGTTGTACGAGCTAAAATTAGCAATGCGGAAGTTAGACGCATTATGATCGATACCGGGAGCTCGGTGAACGTGATGTATAGGAGTTGTTTTGACCAGATGGGGCTGCGAACAGAGCAAATGAGACCATCCCCGGAGCCTTTATTTGGATTCACTGGAGATGCTGTGGTACCAGTGGGGCAGATTAAGTTGCCATTGACTCTGGGAGAGGCAGGTCGTCAGGCAACAACCTTGACAGACTTCTTGATAATCGACTGCCCATCAGCGTATAATGTGGTCCTCGGAAGACCTGCTATGAACGAGTTGGACATGGTTACGTCGACCAGAACTCTGACAGTGAAGTTCCCAACTCCTAATGGCATCGGATGTGTTCGAGGAGAACAGCACCTAGCTCGCCGTTGCTATGAAGATGCTGTGAAGATGGGTGTAAGGGAAAGAAGGTGAACGTGGTCTCAAGAGGCGAGCCACGAGCTATGACCGAGAAAGGAGTCAGTCACGACCTGGACCCTCGCGAGGTAGATGCAGACCAAGCTACCGGTCCAATTGAGGAGTTAGAAGATGTACCAGTCAGCGAGGTAGATCCTGAGCGATGCTTGAAGCTGGGAAGAGGATTAACTCCGGAGCTGAGAATCCAGCTCGCTGACTTCCTGAAGGCGAACTTGGACGTGTTTGCATGGAATCATGAGGACATGGTGGGAATAGATCCAGAAGTGATGTCTCACAGGCTGAATATTGATCCTCATTTCAAGCCAGTTCGTCAGAAAAGAAGAGCAATGACAGGGGAACGATACCTAGCACTAAAAGAAGAGGTAGACAAGCTTCTGGTTAACAAGTTCATCAGAGAAGCCTACTACCCGACCTGGGTTGCCAATCCTGTACTAGTAAAAAAGAAGAACGGGAAGTGGAGAACTTGCATCGACTTCACCGACCTAAACAAAGCATGCCCCAAAGACAGTTTTCCCCTGCCAAGGATAGATCAGCTCGTGGATGCTACAGCTGGCCACGAGCTCCTGAGCTTCATGGATGCATATTCGGGATATAACCAGATCCCAATGAAGCCCGAAGACGAAGAGCACACCTCGTTCATAACTGATCGGGGGTTATACTGCTACAAGGTGATGCCCTTCGGTTTAAAGAATGCTGGAGCGACCTATCAACGCTTGGTGAACATGATGTTCAAAGAACAGATTGGAAAGACCATGGAGGTCTATGTTGACGACATGCTGGTGAAATCCAGGCTGATCGGTAACCATGTTAGCGACCTGAGAGAGATGTTTCAAATTCTGAGGAGTTACCAGATGAAGTTAAATCCGCTCAAATGTGCATTTGGAGTAGCTTCAGGGAAGTTCCTGGGCTTCATGGTCAATAGTAGGGGAATTGAAGCAAACCCCGAGAAGATCAAAGCACTGATTGACATGAGGTCGCCTACCAGGGTAAAGGACGTACAGAGCCTCAATGGCCAGGTCGCAGCATTGAGTAGGTTCATTTCAAAAGCAACAGACAAGTGTGTCCCTTTCTTTGACATTCTGAAGAAAGCAAAGAGCTTCGAGTGGACTGAACAATGTGAAGTAGCCTTCCAGCAGTTGAAGGAGTATATGGGACGAGCTCCACTTCTTTCCAAGCCCAGAGAAGAAGAAAAGCTGATCTTATACTTGGGAGTGTCGGAGCAGGCTCTGAGTGCCGCCCTGGTGAGGGAAGAAGAAAAGACGCAGCTTCCGGTCTATTATGTGAGCAAACGGTTACAGGAAGCTGAAACCAGATATTCGCAGATGGAGAAATTGGCTTACTGCCTGGTGATTGCGTCGAGGAAGCTGCGACCTTATTTTCAAGCTCATACCATCGAAGTCCTCACCAAGTATCCGTTGAAGCAAGTCTTGCAGAAAGCAGACACCTCAGGTCGTTTGTTAAAATGGGCAGTGGAGCTCGCACAGTTCGACATCCAATTCAAGCCAAGGACGGCTATCAAAGCCCAAGCTCTAGCGGACTTCATTGCGGAGTTTACAGGATCTGTAGATGACGAGGCTGAGTCTTCCGAAGGTCCGGCTTGGGAACTATATGTTGATGGATCAGCCAGCGAGCAGAAGGCTGGAGCTGGAATTCTACTAATTAGTCCTGAAGGCCACAAAATCCTTTGTGCCCTAAGGTTTAGCTTTCAAGCGACAAACAACGAGGCTGAGTATGAAGCCTTGCTCGCGGGTCTACGTCTGGCTAAGGAGATGCGAGCTGAACGCTTGAAGATCTTTAGTGACTCGCAGCTCGTTGTCGGCCACGTATTGGGGGAATATCAAGCCAGGGGACCAAAAATGGCCCTCTACCTCCAGAAAGTTCACGAGCTGCTAGGTGCATTCCAGAAGTACGAAATGAAACAGATCCCGCGAGCTCAGAACTCGCATGCTGATGCACTAGCTCGCCTCGCGACTACACGAGACACAGATTTCCTTGGGGCAATCCCAGTTGAGTTTCTACCAGCTCCAAGTACAGAGGAAAAGAATGTGACAATGGCCATCATTGTGCAGCCTGACTCCTGGATGAGCTCGATACTCAGCTATTTACAGGATGGAAAGCTACCTCGTGACAAGCTGGAGGCTCGGCGTCTTCGAGCTAGAGCAGCCAGGTATTGCATCTATGACGATGCGCTGTACAAGAAAGGGTTCTCAGCCCCACTGCTAAGGTGTATTGATGGTCCTGAATGTGAAACAGTATTAAAACAAATACATGAAGGCCATTGCGGGAACCATGCTGGGGGGCTGTCTCTAGCTCAAAAAGCACTTCGGCAAGGCTTCTACTGGCCCACCATGAGGCAGGACGCCATCAATTTAGTAAAGAAATGCGACAAGTGTCAGAGGTTTGCTCATATTCCACGAGCTCCACCAGCTTACCTCCAACAGATGGTGAGCCCGTGGCCCTTTGCGATCTGGGGGATGGACCTGATCGGACCTCTACCAATGGCTCGGGGAAGATGCAAACATGCGGTGGTCGCGGTAGATTACTTCACCAAATGGGCGGAAGCGAAGGAGCTAGCTGAAATCTCCACAACAAAGATTGAGAAGTTTGTATGGAGCAGCATTATTTGCAGATTCGGAGTCCCACAGCAGATTATAACCGATAACGGGACCCAGTTCGCTAGTGACCAGTTTCTCAGGTTCTGCAACGACCTCAAAATCGTTAAGAGCTTCTCAGCAGTGGATCATCCACAAGCCAATGGCCAAGTTGAAGCAGTGAATAAGATCATCAAGCAGACCCTGAAGATGAAACTGGAAGCAAAGAAAGGAGCATGGGTAGATGAGCTTCAAAAAGTATTATGGTCCTACAGAACCACAGCTCGCAGCTCCACTGGCGAGACTCCATTTTCAATGGTATACGGATCGGAGGCTATGATCCCGGCTGAGTTTGAAGTCACCTCGCAAAGAAGAGCGACCTTCAATCCAAATGACAATGATCAGCTACTTGCAACAAACCTGGACCTGCTTGAAGAACACAGGGAAACGGCCAGGCTAAGGGTAGCTGTTTATCAGCAAAGAATAGCGAGGTACTACAATAAGAATGCTCGGGTTCGCCGATTCAATGAGGGAGACTTAGTCCTACGCCTCATTCTACCAGGAGCCCGCAAGCCAAGTGACGGATCCTTAGGCCCTAACTGGGAAGGACCGTATGTTGTCAAAACAGCCTTGGGAAATGGAGCTTATCGCTTAGCTAATGTAAATGGGGCAGAAGTCCCCAGAGCTTGGAATGCCGAGCATCTCCGCCCTTATTATCAATAAGTTTTTCATTATTTGTAATATGGATTAATTATAAATGATAGCTCCATTCTTCCCCTGTTTTTGATTCAACTTTCCTCACCAGGCTAACGGGCTCCGAACTCAACAGTTCAAAGAATAAATGAATGAGCCTAAAAAGCAAGTGACTAAGTGTCCTTGCATAGCTCGCCTAATGAGCCTAAAAAGCAGGTGAGGTGACGACCCCTGTATAGCTCGCTATAAATGAATGAGCCTAAAAAGCAAGTGACTAAGTGTCCTTGCATAGCTCGCCTAATGAGCCTAAAAAGCAGGTGAGGTGACGACCCCTGCATAGCTTGCTATAAATGAATGAGCCTAAAAAGCAAGTGACTAAGTGTCCTTGCATAGCTCGCCTAATGAGCCTAAAAAGCAGGTGAGGTGACGACCCCTGCATAGCTCGCTATAAATGAATGAGCCTAAAAAGCAAGTGACTAAGTGTCCTTGCATAGCTCGCCTAATGAGCCTAAAAAGCAGGTGAGGTGACGACCCCTGCATAGCTCACTATAAATGAAAGAGCCTAAAAAGCAGAGGACTAAGTACCCCTGCATAGCTCATCAAACATTCTGATAAACCAATTACTTATACCTGCAAAATTTTATTAAGTTGGTAAAACAAGTGATTGCGTTAATTATTACCAGATTTTGGGTTCATTGATTATCAGCTCGCAGGAAATATGAAGAGTATAAAGTATATTATACAAAAGCCTGAAGAACAGTCAACGCAGAAATAATGAAAGAAATTTTCATTAAGTATGAAAAACTGAAAAACTGATTACACAAAAAAGGAAAGAAAAAGAGCTATTAGTTTTGAGCAGGAGGATCTGGATCAGCCAAAGATTCTGGACCAGCAGTAGACGAGGCAGCTTCTGCTTTAAATTCCTCAACGGTTTCAAGCCCTATGTCCCCGAAGATAGAAAAATTCATTCCTGGATGGGACATCCACAGTGTGTAGAGGAAATCACGACCTGTTCGTGCTTCGGCCTCGTCCTTTGCATCTGCAACCCGCACTTCCAATTCTTGAGCTGCTTGCTCTCTGAAGACCGACAGCTCTTCGAAGGCATTATCAGCGAGACGATTGACGACCTCAGCCTCTTTCTTCATGTCTTCAATACGTTGCTCCGCAGCATCAGCTCGCTGAACAGCCTCCCCCACTTGCTGCTTTAGCACCTCGGCTCGTTTGGTTGCAGCCTCCTCAGCACTTTTAGCTGCAGCTCCCATCTCATCAGCTCGCTTCCTTGCCTCCTCGGCCTGTTTCTCAGCAGCTTCAGCCCGCGCCAAGGCAGTTTCAACTTGGCGATGAAGCACTTCGACCTTTTCTTCTGCAGCTGAAGCCCTCTGCTCGTCCAATTCAGCTCGCTGCTCGGACTGCCTCAGGTCCTCTTTCACCTTGAGAAGCTCGTCTCTTAGCATGATGTGCTCGTGTTCCATCTTCTTTAGAGCTTCCTCAAAGGCTTGACTTGCAGCGTTCGCCTTAGCGATCTGAGCTTCCTGACCTTCTATTCTGCCCGAGGCTAATTTAGCTAAATCCTCAGTAGCCGCCTCCAGGTCGAATTCCAGCTTCCTCATCTCATCCTTGGTAGCCTTTGTCTCCCTTTTTCGCTTCATTGCAGCAAGGGCACCCTGGAAATTATGAACGGATTAAAATCTAGTCAAGTAAGGGAATCAACAGATGAGGAAAAATAACTTACCAGCATGCAATGGCGAGCCGCGAACTCATCTAGGTCCTCGCCCTTAAGACACCTATTTTCCAAGACATTCGCGTGATTGAGCATAATTGTTGCCCAGTTGTCAAGGAAGGCATTTAAATATCTTCCTCCAGGACCCAGCTCGATGTCTGATCTGGTTGGGGAAGGAGTTCTCTCGCGCTCCGGGATATCGCGTGCATCATCATAAGAACCACCTCGTCGCGATACAACGGTACGCTTAGTCGCATGTCCGCTGGGGCCAGCTCGGGATGACTGGGGAGCAACCTTAGAAGGAGCATCACCTTTCCCCGGCTGCGAACTGGAAGTAGGAGGTGACTGAAGATTTGCAAACACATTTGAGAGAGGCACCTCGTTAGGAGCAACAGTTGAGGAAGCAGTGGCTTTAGCAGCATCATGCACCTCGCTGGGAGCGGCGGTCGCAGGGACAGTAGCTTCAGCAACAACAGGCGCTTCGTTGGATGCAGCAATTGCAGGAGCCTGGTCCTGGGCAGATAGTTTAGAGCGTTTTGAGGGTGTTGCTGGAGTGGCCAAGTCTTCGACAGGCCGTTTTGTTGAAGGAGTCGAGGAAGCTTTAGATACAGAGGGACTTGCAGGAGGAGATTTCATGAGTATAAGTTTCCTCCTGTTGGCTGGGAGTTTCGTAGAAGAAGGAGCAGGGGCTGGAGCACGAGCTGGGGATGGCAGTGAAGCCCCTGGAGTAGATGTGTGATGTGGAGAAGATGATGGGTCAGCCTGTGCAGTAGAAGCCACAGGGACTGGGTCTGAACCTGTCCGAACTGGAGTAGGAATTGTAGAAGAACCTCTTTTAGACGCACCCTTTGAAGGGTTGCGAGTTGAAGACGGCTTCGCCTTCGTTGGTGTGCGAGCTGAAGATGATCTTGCTTTAGACGAGGTGCGAGCAGGAGCACCTCGAGATGAAGTCTTCCGAGGTGGAGAAGGCGAGCGAATGTTATCCGAGCGAATGGCATCCTCTGATGATGAAGAAACTGCTGGCGGAGGTCGGGAAGTAGACGCATCCTGAACAGAAACCTCAAAAACAGAAGGAAGTCTAGGCCTGTCACTCATCTTGCCTATATCTTCCCCAGCTCGCAGAAGATGGGAGTCCGTAGAAGGAGCAAGCTTGTAAGCTCTAAGGATAGCATCGTCGAATCTGCTGCTGATGCCCGCGTCGTTCGATTTGGCGAGCTTGTCAAGAGCTCGTTCCTCCCCGCTGTTAAGAGGAGACTCGTCCATCTTCAACACTACACAACAAATGATCAAAAAATGATAAGTAATGAAGATACAAGACAAAGTCAGCTCGCTTAAATTTTCTTATGAGTACCTGGTTTTAGGACGAAGCTGAAGTTTTGGAGATCTGCAAGAGATGGGCACGAGATATAAAACCAACTCGTCTTGTACGGCCCAACGTTGGATTTGCCTTTCGCTTCTCCTTTGGGCAAAAGGTCTTTGTATTGCGACTGGCGAGCTGTGAGATAATAGATGCCATCCGGTTTCTCTCCATCTCCCGCAGACACGGCCTTGAAGGAGTAAAACTGCTGAATAATCCTTGGTGTAGGGGCATGAAGGCCATTCCTGAAGAAGGCTACAGCCAGCGAGATCAACTGCGTATAAGAGTTGGGAGTCAGTTGAAATGGCGCGAGCTTGACTTTGTTGAGAAATTCGACCAAGAACGGTGGAACGGGGAACCGTAACCCCTGCTCGAGATGCTGGGTGCTGACAGCGATGAATCCCCTGGGTGGATAGCATGCATGATTGTTTGAATCAGGCAGCAGTATACGGCAACCGAAGGGAATATGGAATTGCTTGACAAGTCCTTCCACCTCAGGACGTTTTAGCGATGTGGGATGACGAGCGAATGCTTCACGAGCCTCTCTTCCCTGAATAGCATGAGTTCGGGCTTTGTCATGCTCACGAGCTTCATTGCTTGGAATCATCCCCTTGCGAGTTCCACTTGAAGACATCTAAAAATAAAAAATAAATACATATATATCATTGCAGGAACAACAATGGTGATGGAGCAAGATGAACCCAAAACAAAAAAGTTTTGAAGAAAAAGAAGCCTCACCTTGAACTGTTGACGAGATAAAAAACGGGGAGAAAGGCTGATGATTTCGAGAAAGGATTGTGGGTCCTGGTTGCTTGAAAGCTTGAAACGCTTGTTTGCTTTGGAAGAAAGTGACAGATGAAAGAAGAAAATGGAAAGGGGCCAATGGCTTATATAGACAAGCAAGCGTGAGTCCCAACCATTAGATCCTTGGAAAGTGTAACCGTCATAGATCTGACGGTGCAGCGCAGAACGAGGCTTTGGAAATCATGCAGTCGTCAGTTGAAGGACGTGCGCATTAAATGTACGTGTAAAGGACGTGCAGACGTCGTTTCAATTACCACCTGCATGATCGCCACGTGTCGCAACTGAAAAGGTGGAATTTGAAAGTGCACAAAGGCGGTTACAAAAGTAAGCGTGACAAGGAAGCCAACTTTTACCAGCAATTTAAGCTCCCAGCTCGCTAAAGCAAACTGAGAAGCTGGGGGGCTAATGTTATGCATATTTTTCGGACTCAGTAGTTGGGCTGGTAAAAGTCCAATTTAGGCCCATTTAAGACCCGATAAGAAGAACCAATGAGGTCAGTATAGTCAAAGCCCATCAGATGAGGCCCAGTATTGACTCAAAGGCCATCAAGATTTCCAGCTGGCATCAACAGACCCATAAGTGTAGCCAGGTCGCAGGTCGCCGCCTGCGCAGCTCGTCTCTCAGCGAGCTCGAGATTGGGATCACCATGACACGTCAGCTCGCTCAGACACGTGATAAGCATCATATCTTCCAGAGCAGGCAGTTACCAAGTTCAAACGTGATTCTCTCTCCAAATATGGCAATTGTCCAATCAAACCATGATTCCCTCGTCAGATATGGAGATCAATTCAAATTCAAAATCAAGTCAACATTATCTTGAGATAAATATAGTAATTTCCTAATATTATCTAAAAATATTAGGAAACATAATTAATTTATAATTCTTTTCCTTATTTTTTCCAATTGTTTAGGGAATGTAATTAATTCAGGATTCTCTTCCTAATTTTGCTACAATCAGAATTGTAACACTTCTTTCCCTATAAATAGGGATCGAGATCATTGTAACAGAAAAGACAATATTCAATAATATACTGTCACTCTGCAGAATTAAAGAGACAGACAGTCGTGGACGTAGGCCAATTATTGCCGAACCACGTAAAAGCTCCGTGTTCCTCGTTTGATCCTCTGTTTCTGTCTTTGTCTTTCCTTGGTATTTGTGTGCTTTCTCACATTGATTGCAGGTATTGGGCATTGATTACTCGTCGACTGAATTCCAACG
Source organism: Litchi chinensis (assembly GCA_019925255.1). Classification (NCBI taxonomy): domain Eukaryota; kingdom Viridiplantae; phylum Streptophyta; class Magnoliopsida; order Sapindales; family Sapindaceae; genus Litchi; species Litchi chinensis. The sequence goes on along the minus strand of CM034461.1, from coordinate 49,025,440 downwards.
TCGACAGAAACACTTACAGATCTTCTTTAAAACAACAGAAAAGGAAGGTTTGGTTGTTTCCACTAGAAAAACAAAATTATTTGAAACTAGTATTAGATTCTTGGGACATAATATAAGTCAAGGATCTCTTATACCAATAGACAGAGCAATAGTTTTTGCTGAAAAATTTCCACACAAAATAAAGGAAAAAACTCAACTACAAATATTCCTTGGGAGTCTAAATTATATAGCAAACTTCTACAATGATCTAGCTAAGGATGCTAAACCACTTTATGCCAAACTTAAGAAAAATCCTGCCCCTTAGACACAAGATTACACCAATACTATCAAGAAAATAAAGTTGAAAGCTAAAGAATTACTTTGCCTAGCCATTCCTCACCCTAAAGTATTGAAAATAGTCGAAACAAATGCTTTTGAAAAATGCTATGGAGGAATTCGTAAGCAACGGCTTAATAATAAAATATCGCTCGTTCGTTTTACCTCTGGAATATGGAAACCACCTCAATAGAATTATCCTACAATAAAAAAAGGAGATTCTAGCAATAGTTCTTTGTGTTACCAGATTTCAGGATGATTTATTAAATAAAAAATTTCTTTTAAGAATAGATTGCAAAGCTGCCAAAGAGGTTTTAGGAAAAGATATAAAAAATCTCGCCTCAAACCAAATAATTGCTAGATGGCAAATCATTCTTTTTATTTTTTATTTTAATATTGAATATATAAAAGAGGAAACAAATTCGCTCCCTGATTTTCTAACCTGTGAATATCTACATGACACCTAAAATAGCTGCAGCAGAAGCCTCTTCCTCATGGATCAGGAATAGAACTAAAGAAACTGAAAGCTTCTCTCATCTAACAGATCTGAATGAAAGGTTCATTGAAACTACCTCTTTAGCTCAAACAATAATAGAATCAAGAAATGTAAATGTTGAAGACCCGTTCAAAGTGGCACAAAAATATATACCAATCCACTTATCTCCAAATCTATATCCAAAAACAAGAGAATATTATGAAGCAATACTCGTGGAAACAAAAAGCTTCTCATTAAACATCATGACTTAGGAGATGAACATGCCCATATCAAATTTTCCATTAATAAAATTATCGTTCCAGAAGAATAGGGGCCAAACTTCTACAACAGAAGGACAATTAAAAACCTCTGAATAGCCTCAAGCTTTCCTGAAGGATATCACTATTTTGATTATATCGAAACTTGGACATTTATGTTCAATTATCAAAGTAAAGGAGGAAACACACAACCGGTTTATCCAATGGAAAATACCTATAGAAAAACCAATCCTTCCAGCTTAGTTCCTAAATGGTTTTTAAGTTTTGGTTATATAATTGAAATTTTCCCTGAAGATGTCAAAAAATCATTTAATATCTTTAGGGATGTAAATCTTCCTTTCCTATATCAAGGTGATCATTGCCTACTTAATTTTATGGCTATTCATTGGATTCGATGGATTTTAAAGTGTGATTATAAAATATTGAATTTTCCTGGTGATCCACCCAAATTGGTTAGATGGATATTTACTAAGTGGTGGAAAAGATTTATTATTCCAAAAAATCTCAGGCCAGACTTATATATTCCTTTGGATCTTGGTAAAGTTGCAGATCCTTTACCACCAATATCTGATCCAACTGTCCCAGATAATGATGAAACTGAGTTGGTCAATCTTATTTCCTCTCTTAAAAACAAAGGAAAATGCATGGCCGAAATAAAACAAAAGCTTTCTCAATTATCCGAAGATAAAATTATTGAAGATTTTGTGTCAAGCTCAAACAACCCCACACCTTTTTGCATTGGAGGAAAGAGCCAGGACCCTTTTGACCTGTAAAGTCAGTCAAACGAATGACTCCACTTATCGTTTTATGTCGACACATCCTTTGTCATCATCTACTGACACTATATGAATTCTACTTGACTGACAAAATAAAGAATCTTCACCGTTTACTTTAATAATTATGCTTGCAATAGCTTTGTAATAATTAAAGTAAAAATCTTTACTGTGTGCTTCAATATTTTTGTTTGTAATGAAGGAAATAAGTTCTACCAACTCTATATAAAGCACAACCTCTTTTATCTAAGGGCATCCTGAAAAAACTTTCGTTGTAAAATATACACCAACTCTTTTGAAAAAGCCTCTACATCTTTTTTTTTTTTTTTTTTTTCACATTTGCATTTGGACTGGATTGTTTACCTAAATTTTTTTTTTTTTTTTTTATATATAATATTAAATTTAATTATTTATTTTCAAAATTAAAAAAATAAAAAAAAAAAAAAAAAAAAAAAATAATCAATTTCATTTCAAAAAAAAAAATCCTTTAAATTAATTATAACATAAATATTATTTTATCTAAAATTGTTTTATATAGTTATATTTATTTATACAGTATAATTTTATATTTCTAATATTTTAAATTAATTTAAATATTTTAAGTATGTAATATATTTTTATTTAAAATCAATTTAATATTTTGATGAATAATGTCTTTTTAATATCAAGGATTAATTAAAAATATTTTAAATTAAAATTAGCTGAAAATGTTTTTTTTTTAAAGATAATTTAATTATTTAAAACTAGTTTAAATAAAATTTTAACCTCATTTAATTTATAACCAATCTATCTTATTCAAAAATTAATTGTTTGATAGTATACTAATAAATCTAATATATATATATATATATATATATATATATATAAACTTGTGCCTAAAGACTATAGGTAGGCAGACCTCCTGAATAGAATCTGCTCTTAATAATATCCCTATGTCTAAAGCACAGTCCGTCCCAAAACAATCAATAAAGATTGAAGCACCACTGGTTAAACCTCCTTCTAAAATAGGAACCTTCAAAATATCTAAAGAAGGATTCCCTAATAAAAGTTTCATGGATGAGTTAATAACCAGATTAGCTAAAATAAAAATATATAATCCTCAAATCAATGTTCTCTCTGTCACTAATCACAATATGAGAGGATTAGAAGAGGCGTTTAAGGGTGAACTCAATAAAATTACCCATAAAACACCACAGCCAATATACAATACTAAATCTTATTATCAAAGACCTTCTCCTGTTGATATCGATTATGAAGACTATCCAATAGAACCAATTAAGTTTTCTGGTGATAATATAGTCGAATAAAAGTAAATGAACAATAATAAATAATTAAGTTTTCAATTAGTTTATATGTTTATATATATAAATATATATGTGCATGTGTGCGCGTGTGTTTAAGATTTTTTAACCATATGGGTAAGTAGAAATTTGACAGTATAGAATTTAATATTAATTTTTCTAGCTAAATTGAAATTATTAATTTATGCATATATTGCATTGGAAATTTATTAAAATTTTAACCAAAACTCCTTTCAAAAATGTAATTCATCAAAATCAATGGGTAACATTAAAATAAAATTGAGTTTGTTTGAAAATTTAACTATCGTTATCTTTTAAATGAAGTATCCTTAGAATAAAAGTGTCAAAAAATAAAAAGAATAATCTTAAAATAAAATGAAGTATGTTTTTAAATTTCTTACTTTCAAGTTTTTAAATGAAGTGTATATATATATATTTAAAAAAAAGAGTGTTAAAAGAAAAAAGCTGTATTGAAACCACATTTTTTTTTTCAATTATTCATTAGTTGATCTAAGATACTCTTAAGAGGGATTGTATTCAATCTAAGGTTTATTGGAACTTGATGAATTTATTTTAAATGATAAATTTTAATGGAATTTGTATAAAGTTTCTTATATATATATAAATGAAATTTATGGGAAAAATGTAAGAGTAGACTTTTTTATGCAATAATTCCACTTTTAAATCCACCGAGATCCATCAAATTTTGTCACTTAAGTAAATATATGTAAAATCAATGACTTTTTGAATATATTTTGATTTTATACTAATTTTGATCAAATACATTTAAATTTCAATGGATCTTTACAAATATAGATTAAATATATCTAAATTTTAATTGAATCCATACAAAGTTTGATTACATACACTATTTTTAAAATGTATCAAATTTCAATGAACTGTAAATTGAGTTTATCCTTAAATTTGATTAAAAAAAAAAAAAAAAAAAAAAAAAAAAGCCATTTGTTTGCAATTTAGCTGATCTAATTATCATGGCGCCCACAAGGTTATTGTTACATTAAAATTACTATCATCACAAAGTTTACCAAATCGTTTTAAAAATAATAATAATAATAATAATAACAAAGTTTGCTAAATCAAACAATATCTTATTTAATTGCTAAGTGTCGGGGCCGTGAGAATGCTCAAGGCAGCCAGCCAATAGCCATGGCACCCCAAGCCCATCCAATTGAATTTTTTGAAGATCTGGCTTTTATCATTTTTTTTTATATAAAATATATTATTAAAATACAATTAATTATTGTTACTATAATAAAAACTACATTTATCAAATTAGATTTTATTTAACAACATAAAATACTCTGTTCATATTATCTAATGATATTTAAATAATTTTAATCATTCCTATCATAAATAGAAAGATTTAATTTTCAATTATTAACATATTTCGTAATATTATCTATATGGTTGCAACAACTTTTAATGCACACTTTAAATATTTATCTTGACTGTTGTAACCGATCTTGTCAAGTTTGAGGTTATAAACGAATAGATATTTTATTACAATTGTAGAAAAATATATTGTAGTTTTTAAATACATAGACAATTTTTTATATTCGAAGAGTAATGATTTTAACTTTTGTAATAAAATTAAACGGTATTTTATTTAGTTTTTCAACGGGTTAATTTTTTAGTATAAGTAATTATCATGCATCAATTTAAATCATTTTTGTTTTGATCCTCTAAAACCAAGACCCTAACTCCATTCATTAATATTATCGTTTCCAAATATTTTATTATTTAACTAATATATATTTTTTGTTTACAGCATACTTATTACTACATCAATTATCATTCTTTAATTCAAATGCAATCAACTATTTACTTATTCATTACAAGCTGCGAATTTCAATTAAATTATTTATTTATTACTTAAATATCATCAACCAATCCAGAGTATTGTCAAATTAAATAAGCAGTATTAGACATTAAATCATACATTGATTGGAAATAAACTTTGATTATACAGTACCTATAAACCAAATCACGTTAATCAAACTTTGATGATCAATTGATTTACGAAAATATTAATGATCCAATATTGAAACAAGGACATATATCAAGTCGGAAATAGATTTCATACATCATTAATTAATTAAAAAATTCCAATAAAGTAAGTTAAAAAGAAAAATCCAATAAAGTAATAATTGAACGGTTTGAATCCGGATTCACCTAACAACAACAACGACTATACTGTTATCGGAAAAAGAAAAAAGAAAAAAAAAACAACAACAACAACAACTATACACTCTCAAATCCCTGTCACGTGACAGCTTCATTCGAAATAGCACACACGTGCCATATCAATTTGAACCTAGAAGATACCCCCAAAACCAAAAATCCAAAAACCAGAAAACCCTCCTCTCTGTGTCTCTTCTCAAAATCAAAGAAGCTATGGAACCGATACTTACAGACTGTGTACACAACAGTCTCCGTAATTTCATGTACCGAAACGCCATTTTCCTCTGCGAGCGTCTCTGCGCCGAGTTCCCTTCCGAGGTACTGCCTCCTTTTTCGCAACACTTCTCACTCCTTTTTCTTTTTCCATTAAAGCGTGCTTGGTCTGCGATTAAAACTACAATATAAAAAGCCTAAAAAGAAAACAAAACAAGGATCTTTTTTTTTTTTTTTTTTTTTTATAATTTCTCTTCTCGAGCTTTATATTATTCTATATTTTTAAAATCTTCTGTTGAGAAAAATTTGAACGTTATAGTTAATCATCAACACTGGTTCGGTCTGATTTAATTAATTAGGTTTAGCTGAGTTCGATTTTTGGAGCTTTTTTGTGTTACTGTTTGTTGTTATAATTTATTGCGGGATTTTGATTGCTGCGAAATTAGAAATTAAGATGTGTGTTTGTTCTATCTGTTGTGATTTTGTGAGTTTTTTGTTTATTGGATCTGTTCGTTTAGTTGCATTCTTTGTTGATTTGATGTAAACATCGGTTTCTAGTGTCTAGAAGCTACTGCATTGGTTCTTATAAATTATTGTGTTTTATGTTGTATCATGTTGTGTCATGATGGTTAGTTTCTCTTGTATGCAGACAAATTTGCAATTGTTAGCTGCTTGCTACTTGCAGAACAATCAGGCTTACGCCGCATATAATATTTTGAAGGGTATGTTTTGTGTGGGTTGTCATGTTTATATTTAATCAATTTATGATCTTATAGTTTCTTTACGTTGTTTAATGTTTTTTTTTTTTTTTTTTTCAAAGGAAGTTGTTGACAATTTATTGCAATTGATTAATTGTGTTGTTGCTGATCAATGGATCTTTATTCTTTTTTGTTTTTATCATTGCGTGAAGGAACGCAAATGGCTCAGTCGCGCTATTTGTTTGCGATGTCATGCTATCAGATGGATCTTCTTAGTGAGGCTGAATCTGCATTAAGTCCTGCCAATGAGCCAAGTGCAGAGGTAGTAAATGTTTGGTTATAGGAAACACACTGTAGTTAACGTGGCTTCTTTCAAGAGTTTTTGCTGACAAAAGCAATTCCCAATCTTTGCACTATTTTATTTGAAAGAGAGAATGAAATGAACAGCATTATATAATACTTGAAATAAGCTGTAATATATCTAGCACTGCTTATTTATTTACTTTTACTGAAGTTGTTTAGTTTTGTTTGTTTATGAGGATGACTACAGCTTTTTCAGCATTACTAGTTTTTCTATGCAGGTGCCAAATGGTGCCGCGGGTCATTACCTCATTGGGCTTATTTACAGGTTGCTTTCCACTTTCCTAATATTTATATCATAACTTATAATTAATTACACCTTGAGGATTTAGTTTCCTTTCTCTTGATGATTAGTTTACAAGTAAAAGTTATTGTTAAATGGTTTGCATCACCAGAGATGTGTGGAAGAAATAACTTTTGAAGTTGGGTTAAAATGTTTCTTGAAGTATTGACATAGTTGACACATACTCCGTAGGTTGTGCCTACTATGTGGCACCTTTGTCTTAACCAGTCTTGCTTGGCAGTAGCCGGACATTGCTGATTGAGTTGTCAAGAGCAGAATTCCATTTGTTTATTTGTAGGTCTTGTTGCAACCTTTTATTAGTTGTAGAATTGGATGATAAAACAGAATTTTGATTTGCAAGGATTGCGATCATTAATGTTTTGAACAAGCATATTCAGAAGTATCTCATTGTTTAAATGGACTGATTGGGGATTTATTCAGGTACACTGATAGAAGGAAAAGTGCCATTCATCACTTTAAGCAGGCCTTGGCTCTAGATCCTTTGCTGTGGGCTGCATATGAGGAATTGTGTATATTAGGTTTGTATAAAGAACCCCTCATGGCTTCCAATTCTTCCTTGCACAGATATGAAGGCCTAAGTTTATACAATCTTAAAGCAGGGGCTGATGATTCAATTCTTGAGTTGTTTTAGATGAGTCAGAATCATATTGATTTGGTGATGTGTGGAAGTCAAATTCACTGAATAAACATTGTGATACAAACGGCAGTGAAACTTGATCTGTTCTTTTTCATTCTTATTTGTGAGGTGGTGCTTACTCTGTAATGCATGACTAAAAAATTTTGCAAATTTTTGTGCATATTCTCATAAGAATACGCCGTGTGGAGATGTGCTGTAATAACCAATATGGGTTTGCCATTAATCTTTATTTTTCAAATGGTTTTTGTATTCAGTTTGATAGGTGAAGGCATAGTTATGCTTGCTATGGTTGGACTTCTTGTTGCGCAGGCTCTGATGTAATGAGATCTCATTGCTTATTTGTAATTTTGTAAACAGACTACCAATGTGTTACTGGTCAGGTTGGGATAAAGATGGTATAAATATTTTTTGGACAGAAGGCTTTTATCGCTCTCTCTGTCTTTTCTCTTTTTCTCAACTCTAGTTGCTATGACTGATTAGTCTTTAAATAAGTGTATGTATTATGTTGTTATCTCATGCATGGGATTGAATAAATTTTAAGCATGATCATTTCATGTAGTGCATGCAGTCTCTTTTTCATGGATGGTTTCTAAATTGAGCTGTCATAATATTAAAAGTACTTAATTAACTCTCTTGTCAACTTCAGTTTCAAGCCAATATGTTTATATCATGCAGCTAATCTTGATGAGCTACTAGTCCTTGATTAATAGTTCTGAAATTTCGGTTTGGTTTTGAATAAAAAGGCTCCTGCTGTAATATTGGTTTTCTAGTGCCATTATGTGTCTTCTTGCGTTGTTCAATTATACTTGAATCATGGGCTTATGGTTTTTGTTTATTTTAATTTTTAGGTGCTGCTGAAGAAGCAACTGCTGTTTTTGGTGAAGCAGCTGCTTATTGCATTCAAAAGCAGTATTTACAGCATGGGTCGCCTTCACAAAACTTGCACTCATCGAATGAGGATCGCAATATTGTTCCTTCTAAAAATTTTGGTTCTGATGATGTCAGTCCTAGGCAATTGAAACACTTGCAAGGCAATAACTTTAGAGATATACCTGGAAATAACCATGGAGGAGCTATGCTAGCAGGAGCTGCTAGTCAACCTCTAAACGGTGGTCCTTCAAATGTATCGTTCTATAATACACCTTCTCCAATCGCCACACAGGTACAATACTGTTAAGTGCATTTTGTTAAGTTAAAGCTATGGATAAAGTTTTTAAATGTTTTTTTTGACAGTTTTTTAAATTTTGTTGTTTGTAATTTCACTATATATATATATATGTATGTATGTATGTATGTGTTAGAAAACCTAGCAGATTTTTCTTGTTGATTTATGATCTGTCTCTTCTTGAGCCAGTCTTTTTTTTTTTTTTTTTTTAATGAGTTTTTCTAACTAAATTGATTATTACCTTTGCATTATTTTCTCAATGTGGGTTGAATCCTTAGTATGAACCTTAACAAGCCAGATTATATATGTAGACACATAAAATTTTTTACTCAAAATTTTAACCTTTAGATTGAAAGGGTTTCAGTGGTTTGTATTAACTCTTATTTTTTATAGGATAAGATAGGACGCATAGGAAATGTTCACTGTGGCTCTCTTCTCTCTTTTCTCATCGCTCCTGTCTCTGCTCACTTTAATGAAAAATCAAGACATTGTTTTTGTTTCAGTCACTCTGCTTTTTAGTCCTAGACCCCAAAGTCATGATTCCAATGATCTTATACTCTGTTTTTAGTCTTGCACAAGGCTTCTTGTTGCTTTTATACCAACCATTTTGTCATAAAGTAGCACAACGTCCCCCTATTAATATTTTCTGCAATGTAAATAGAAATTTCCATTACAGGTGTGTGTTGTGCCGGTAACCAATTTTGTGTTTTTTGTTATTGTCTACCATAGCTTGAATAATTGTTGCAGAGGTAGGTTTTGTGGTTAAAATGTAAAGTTTATTTTCGTGTAGGATTTTGGTGTTAGAAACATCAAATTGTGTGCCCTATTTGTTGGCAGCTTCTAGTTTTGTCTACATTGTTATGTTTTCTAGACATGTCTCATGTTATCTAAATCCTATTTTTTACCTGCAGTCAAGTTATGCAAGTCTTCTCATAAGCTTATGCATTTGTGTTTTCAGATGATTGTTTTAAGTCCTTTCATTTAGCTGTGTTTCGTAAAATTGTCTCTTCTTTCAGCTCCTACTTATTTTAGTATGATGATGAAAATGCAGTTTTACTTTTACAAAATTGATTTAATAGTTGCATACTTGCATTTAAGTTGTCCTAAAGAATCTTTCATTAAACAATGCTTATGCTATTATTCGTGCCACTGCTTGCTTCTACTAATGTTGGAAGTTCTAATATTCTTTATTACTTCTGTGTTTGATTATGGACATGAATTACTTTGGTTGTTAATACAGTGAGTTTTTATTGAGAGCTTAATTGCTTTGTCTGTTTATATAACCTTTTTGGTGTAAGGTAGATTATCAAACTGAGCAATCTGCATTTTCCAGTTGTCAGGTGTTGCTCCTCCGCCTCTGTGTAGAAACGTGGTGCCAAATGGTCCAAACCTAAACACGCTTGGTACTGATAGCTCTTCAAGGTCAACTGTGAACTCTACTATTCAGGCTCCTCGAAGAAAGTTTGTGGATGAAGGAAAATTACGGAAGGTATAAATGCATTTATCTGTTGTTATATATAGTATGGATTTGTTTGATATGGCTTTTCGACTGCATTTTTTTAAGCAGGTCTTTTTCCATTAAAAATCTTAACTAAATAGTCAGGGTGATTTGATTGTTAATTAGAAAAGTACTTTTAAGTTAATAGATAGTTTGGTAATGCATCTAGGAAATTCTGTTTATGGTGATAAACTACGTAGGAAGGTATACCTGATATTTCTCTTAGAAGGGTGAATGGCGGAATATGTAAAGCATCATAAGGGTATTTGAGATAATTTAAACTTTTAATAAATGTACAAAAGAGCTTCGTGTTGTAAACATAAAATAACTTTTCAGATATCTAAAAGCTTTTTATCCAGATTGATGCCGATCAACCAAAAGAAAACAAAAAGAGCTTTTGACACAGCAATAATTCTCTTTGGCAGCAGATTATTCTAATATTGACTCTGATATGTAGATATGAACTAATTAATTTATTTGTTTTGTGCTTGCTTGACATTCCTTGATCACTGCAATAATAAAATCTGCTTTATTATATGTCACAATCTCAAATATGAGATGCCCATTAGTGGAGCTCATTGTAAAAGTTGGAATACAAGTGAATCATTGGTGTCATGTCAGTGGGGCATGAGATGTCATCTGGGAAAGTATTAGCAGGAAAAACAATTTTAAGACCATTGTTAGTTTTAAACTTCTCATGTGGAGGAAGCCAGCATTAAATTGATTATCTGTTTGTTGATAGTGCACCAGGGGAGCCTCTTTATTTGAACCATCGACTGCGTTATCAGCTCATCTTCTGAAATCATGTGTCATTCTATTTCCCACTTTATCTATTGTGGTTGTCAAGTTGATAATGGTGCATACTTTGCACAATGGTTCCTTCTTTACATTGTGTATTGATGTAGCATTCAGTTAATTGGCTTTGCTTGGGTGACAGAATCTGTTTTTTGAATTGTTGTATAATTTTCTTTGGTATCTTTCTTCTTAATTCAGTGATACTGGTGTGCATACTTTTGACATATATGTGTCTGAGTCAGTTAAAATCTTTGTTTTATATCATTATTTTGGAGAAAATGATTGAGATATTAGTTTCATTGCTCATTTGATACATCCATGTGCATCTTCTGAAACTCAAGATACCACTCAAGTACCTATATTTACCTTGCGCTAATGGATGTTTTCTGCCTTCTCTTTTTTCTTTTTTAGATTTCAGGGAGGCTCTTTCCTGATTCTGCCCCAAGACGAAGTACAAGACTTGCTGGAGAGGCAGCGGCCAATTCTAATGTGAGTGGCACTGCAGTAGCTGTAAATGGAAATAACAACTCTTCGAAATATCTTGGAGGTTCCAAGTTTGCTTCCGTTGCACTTCGTTCTGTAACAGTTCGTAAGGGACACTCTTGGGCCAACGAAAACATTGATGAAGGTGATGCATCTTCATAGATATAATTCATTCTGTTAGCTATATTATCATATTAGGATTGAAGGTGGATAGGATGGCTATAAGTTGATAACATTCCTTTTTAACAACATTATTATCATTTTATCTATTACTGGTGAATGCAGTAATGATGTTTCTTTGGATTTACTTAAATTAATAGCTTATAGTGTTATCTCACATAATAGTTAGTACAACATGCGTTTTTCTACTGTATGCTTTACTTCAGTTCAGTTTCTTGATTAATGGTGCCAGTTTGGTTTATTGTCTCAGTTCTTCTAATAACTCAGAGTTTGTAACTATTTTGTTCCCTTTCCCAGTAATGCTGTATAAGAAAAACTAGAACTTGTTTCATATCTTCAGTAAATGCAAAGTACAATGAAGAATTAAATAGGCCGATGCCCTTCTATTTATGTCTGAACTCTTTCTTCTAATCTCTACTCTCTTTTTGAATGAGCAATTAGATTAATTCTGTCTGTCATAGTATTTCAATGTTTCTCATATCTGATATTCATGTGCATCGCTTAAGTTGCTGAAGCCAAATGATGAGGAAGTTGTCTCAACATGGAAAAATTGACGCGTGCGCAAATTGTTTTACTGTGAAAGTTCTGTTCACTAAGAAAGAATCTAAGCACTTGTTTCGCACATAAACCAATGGAGTATATGCCAAAATGGCAACTTATGAAGAGTTTGTCTTTAACCATGATTCTTTCATCTCATTGCATCTAGTGAAGTCATTTGTTTTGGGTCTGTGGAACTATTATAGGAGATAAAGTTGTTCTTTGTCCATCATCAATAAATTATAGGGGCAACTCTAAGGTTATGTATGCATATGGTTTCCTTCTCTGAAGCATTTATTGTTCATGAATTTTCATTTTGGCCACCAAATCTTGGCTTAAAGGTAACATAGCAATATATTTCTGAGATGCAACAATTACTTAATTATATTTATTTGCTCATTACTTTCTCTCTTGCTGCTGCCCATTTATCATTAAACCATTACTTAAAGTTTCATTTTTGTGTATCTTATATAGGGATACGTGTTGAGGCTTTTGATGATTGTCGGCCGAATATTACATCCACAGTTTCTAGTTCATTTCCCTCTAGTGATACTAGATCTATTGCACAGGAAGGAGGAACTGTGCCAGTTGGTGGGGCTGTCATGAGTAGCTCAAGAGTCTTAGATGGTGCTTCAGAAATATTGAACCTCTTGAGAATTCTTGGGGAAGGCTATAGACTTTCCTGCATGTACAGGTGCCAGGTATTACATGGTTATAGTTGAAGAGATGGAAGTTTAAATTGTCGTATGTGTGTAACTGTGTGAATTCTGCTTCTGGTTATTGCAGGATGCACTGGATGTCTATCTGAAGCTACCACATAAGCATTATAATACAGGCTGGGTGCTTTCCCAGGTAATTTGGGTTGAAAAACCAGGTTGATGAGTTTATTTTTCATAAAAGCTGAAGAAAATAATAGTTCAGCTTCTTTAGTGTCTACAGTACCTGATATCGTTTGTCATCTGGGTACTGCTTGGGGATTACTTAAGCACTTATATTTTATTTATGATTGTATTACGTGATAATTTGGTGGCAAATATTTTGCATTGTGAAATTTAGATTTAAAGTTCATTAGCAACTAAATTGGATTGAGTTTTTTGCCTTTTGGTGATTCAATTAATCATCTGTCTCATTTCTGAAAATTTTTTTAACTTGATAAATAGTCTAAATTGTATTCCATTGTGGAGAATTGCACATTGCATTATGATTAGGTAGAAAATCAAACCTGGTTTTGTCTTTCAGCCTTAATTTGTTTTAATGTAATGTATTTCATAGTATGAAAACTAGAATGATTTCCAGGGCTATACATTAAAAATTCTGCTTCTAAGATTCTGGCATCTGACTAATGAAATTTAAATGCAGGTTGGAAAATCATATTTTGAGCTGGTAGATTATTTAGAAGCTGACCGTGCATTCAACCTTGCTCGCCGGGCATCACCCTATAGTTTAGAAGGAATGGATATATATTCTACAGTTCTATATGTGAGTTGCTTTTTCCTTAAGAATAATATGGTAATTGTGCTTGAATTATTGCTAAGATGCTTAGTTATCAGTATTCAACGCTTAATACAAAAGGCATGATTTATGTTTGGTCTCCCTAACTGATTTTTATTGAGGTTCTTTTTAGTTTTTTATAAATCACTTCATACCATATGTCTAAGTTACAACTATTAAGAGGTAAAATGTAGACCAATATTTGTAACTAACCACTTTCATGGTAGCACATTGTTAATGCTCATGTAATTGTGCAAAATGGAACTACAAACAGGGAGATTTGTTTCTTATCCACACATACCCCAACACAGCCCACACCCGCGCCACAATCACACCACACCCCCTCCACCCCCCCAACAAGGGAAGAGAGAAACCAAGAAGAAATAATATTTGTTAAACCAGAGGAGTTTCATGCTTGCTCTCTCTACCTATGAATTTTCAGATTAAGAAGAAATTGTATTATTTGTTATAATATTTGTTAAGAGGAGTTTCATGCTTGCTCTCTCTACCTATGAATTTTCAGATTAAGAAGAAATTGTATTCCTTGTAATAGCTCTCTTATTTGATTTCTTCAAGTTAAATGCTTGCACTAGACATGTTTTGTGTACCAATATACTTCTTTTTTGCTTCACTGCAAGTTATTTTCCTCTGTTGCAGCACTTAAAAGAAGATATGAAGTTGAGTTACCTTGCTCAGGAGTTGATTACAACAGACCGCTTAGCTCCTCAATCATGGTATATATCAAACCATGCTATGTAAAATGTCTTATTATTTTGCTGGCACCAACCTAAACCTGTATGTGGAGTTCTTGTTGTCATAAGTATCTTTTTTTTTTTTTTTTCTCCTTAATACTTTTAACTGAATGGGGCTACAGGTGTGCCATGGGAAACTGTTATAGCTTGCAGAAAGACCATGAAACGGCTCTCAAAAATTTCCAGCGAGCTGTGCAACTGAATCCAAGATTTGCATATGGGCAAACCCTCTGTGGTCATGAGTATGGCAAAGCCTTGTCCTTTGTGATTATGAACAACTCTATTTGACAGTTAAATTAATTGTTACAAAATTTTCTGCTATTTGTTGAATTTTTCCAATTACAATTTTACCTGCAGGTATGTAGCTTTGGAGGATTATGAAAATGGAATCAGGAGCTACCAGAGTGCCCTTCGGGTGGATGCAAGGCATTACAACTCCTGGTATGGGCTTGGAATGATCTTTCTTCGCCAAGAGAAATTTGAATTTTCGGAGCATCACTTCCAAATGGCTTTCCAAATAAATCCCCGTTCTTCTGTTATAATGTCTTATCTTGGGACAGCTTTGCATGCCTTAAAGGTTGGTTTGCTTGCTAAATTTTTAGCAGTATCTTGGCATACAGGAAGTAATATTATTACCTTTGACAACTCTTTGATAATTTGTTTCTATTCTTTCACAGAGAAGTGAAGAAGCTATTGAGATGATGGAGAAGGCTATTTTAGCAGACAGGAAGAACCCTGTTCCCATGTATCAAAAGGCTAATATACTCGTAAGCTTGGAAAGTTTTGATGAAGCCCTAGAAGTCCTGGAGGAACTTAAAGAGTATGCCCCCCGAGAAAGTAGTGTGTATGCTTTGATGGGTAAGATCTATAAAAGGTTGAATATGCATGATAAGGCCATGCTTCATTTTGGTCTTGCTTTGGATTTAAAACCATCTGCAACTGATGTCGCTACCATTAAGGTGACGTGATTAGCTTCAATTCTTGTTGATTCATGTATGTTTGTGACAAGAAGATAGCATATCTGTTCATTCTCTTAATATCTCAGAAATTTTCCAACAGGCTGCTATTGAGAAGTTGCACGTGCCAGATGATATAGAAGACAACTTATAAATCTAATTGCTTAGTAAGTGCAGAGAAAGAACATGCTGTAAATTGTCCAGCTGAGAATACTTGGCTGCGGGGGGTTGGCCTGCTTGTGCTTTCGAGTTATGGCCAAGCGATTCTCAATGCCAATTTATTTATGTGGCCTCCTTGTAACGAGCAGATCTTGTGAGAGTGACCTCAGTTTTGCAGGTGATTCACACACTGGAGAAGACTTGATGGAACAAAGCTCGTGCAATGTGCCATATTTGTATGATAAGTCGTATCCCCATGCTGGGAAAATGAAAAAGAGGCTTGTATCATTAGTTTATTTTTGTTTATAATAGCATATTTTTTCCCCATCCGGCAAAATTCTGAATTTTACATCTTAATTTATTCTGATATCGTTTCTGCCTCTGCCACTGAGAAACAGTCTATATTATCTTGTGAAATTATAATATTTAGGAGTGCAAGTTATTATTTTATCTACCTATTGAGATCAAAACTGTGCTGTAGTGAAGTCTGTCTTTTAGGTGCTGTTAGGTGCACCAAATTGATTTAGGATTGGACAAATTTTAATTCGGTATTTGGTAGAGAATGAAGGGGATAGATATATGTAAAGATTAGTTTAATATATGTTATTAAAAGTTATTAAAAACTATGAAGTTTGAGAGTAAATTATAAATTACTTGCTTAATGTATAATAAATTACCTTCTTGTTATTTCTGGCCGTCTATCTTAATTTTTGATAATGTAAAGCAGACAAATAAACATTTTCCCCTTATTACTTTTAATTTAATAAAAATCAGATGAATTAAAATAAATTTAAAGATGAAAGAAATTAAAATTAGTTTTTTTAGGAAAAAAAAATTTAAAAAAGAGGTTTCCACCATCCATCATGAAATAAAAAAAAAAAAAAAAACAGAGAGAGAGATCTCCATAAGTGGAGATCCAATCTGAGTCACCACCTATCTCTATCTCTATCTCTATATATGGTGATACACGCTAGTTTATAACGCCAATAGAGTCTTCATCATCAATGGAGATCCATATTTTGATCTTCATCACAGTAAGATCTCAATATAGGTCTCCATAAGCGTCTCCATTGATAAGGTTTTTACTATCAATAAAATGAAGACCTTGGATCTCTATTCTTTTTCTTCAAAAAGTCTCTCCGTTGTCCATAGTTTGTAATGGAAGATAGCGATTAGTTTTTTGTTACTTATTTAATTTTTTTCAAAAAGGTATTTTTTTTATTGTATAAAAAATCTTCACTGTTCATCTTCAGATGGACGATGGGGATTTAATTTCTTTTTTAATTTTTTAGTTTTTAAATTTATTTTAAAATGAAGTATAAAAAATAAGATGAAAATATAAAAATACACGTAGAGGTGTATCAAAAATAGGTATTATTCTATTTAGAATTAATTATAAATGATTGTGTTTATCTTTTTATAAAAATAATTTGATATTTTAGGAAAAAAGATTAAATTAATTTTAATTTGAAATAATTTTATTTTTTGAAATTAATTTAAAATAATAGACTGTATCCAAAAATTAATTTAATCTAATGTTATACTAATTAATCTAAACACTTATAAAATTTAAGATATAAATAGTTTTTTTTATCAATTCCCAACTATACCAAATAAGAGATTAATATTTTTAGTTTAATCAAACAGTGTATCAAACATATTAGTACAATTAAATCCAATCTTATCTAATCAAATTATTGGATTCAGCCAAAAAGAAAGAAATGGGATTTATTATACCCTAAGAGAAAGAAATGTTTAAATAATTCTTGGATTCATCACTAATTAACAATACATTTATGTTTTCCTTGTTCGTGAATGAACTGATTATAACTCTTTTGTTTCAATTTATACTAATACAACTGTTACTAGTTTTAGTATGTTTTGGATTATAAGACCAACGATGTTTTGAAACTCAATCAATAAAATTACGTATAGATTGTAGTTTTTGGATTGATTATAAGAATAGTTATTAAAACTACTTCAAGGACTATAATTTATGAGTAATATTAGTGGTTGAGTAAGATAATCAAATCCTAAAAATAATGCCTAAATTATATTTTGATTATGTATCTTCTTCATTGTTTTAGTGAGAGCCAAGAGAACTTATTCATAAAAGAATAAATATAGGAGGTCATCTCTTGATTCATAGAAGTAGCTATCGAGACAGCATATAATGCTAAGTAAATCCAGATAAATTCTTGATCTAACCTAGTGTCAACCCTTGAAAAAGAATCAATTACGTCCAAGTAATGCCAAGCACAGCTCTTGAAAGTGAATGAACTTTCAGAGAACTGAAAGCATGATCAGTGAATAACTCTGATAATACAAACATATATGCGTTCACTAATTCACTACAACATGTAACACAACACATACAGAAAGCAGTCAGTGAATAGCACTCAGATGATACAACATATGACTTTATTCACAATAATATAACACAGCACTGAGACAAGAGACTCCCTTACGAGCCTGCAAAACAACAACATGAGATCAACAGCACAAATAAGTAAACAAACTACATCGGAAACTGCATAATGTGACCATCGTGAAAAACGTGCATTCATGAGTAGTACAACATGATATTATATAAGTAATGATTTCAAACTCAAGCCTGAAGAGCTTGTTTCATTCTCTCAGCCATCACTCGCAGACCCGAGCTGATAAAATGGTCCAAATCCTCCAGTGTCCAGCCTTTGACAGGCTCAACTTCATAGCACCACTCAATGCTACACCCATCTTCATTTGGCAATACTTTTACAGTGGATACATAAGAGTTGAACCCAACATTTCCATCTATAATGGAATAGCTAAAAACCTTCTCTACTGGATCAATGGACAGCAGTTTCTGCTTAGTCCAGTTGACAGTCTCCTCACCATCCTTATCCACTGGAGTTTTGAAGCCAGCGCAGTAGCGGACACATCCCGGTTGGCCGGAGATTCCTTCAACGGGAAGGCATGTGGTTAGAGTTGGAAACCACTTGTTTAAGCCGAAGAAATCTTCCAAGAAAGGCCATACTTGTTCTGCTTTACATCCTACTAGCTCTTCACAAGCCTTCCCTTCCCATTTTTGTTGCTGTTGTTGTTCCATAGCAGTAGCGACGATATCGTCTAACAAGTTCAACACCACCACACAGCATTATTGTAAGTTGAAAGAAATTAAGAACGGTGAATGGTTACCAGAGACCCTCTTGTCAAAATCATACGATATGAACAATTTCTTCATGTGTCGGTACTACCAGCGTATAAAGCGTAAAATAGGTTGAGATTGCCTCTTACAAATAACCTTTTTAAAAAATAAAAATAAAGATGTTATCCCATAAAAACACTTTATACTAAATAATAAAATTTCCAAAACTGGTTATTTTCTTCTAAAATATCTTTTTTTTTCTTTTTTTTTTGCATATTTTCCGTATATATTTTATTTAAAAAAAAATTGATTTCTCTTCTTTTTAACTCACTCAATATGTCATCGGTTTCCAACCTGACTTCAGTGTCTTTTATATTTGATACAAAATAAGCATATTTTAAAAGATTATTTACATATGTAATGTTTTGTATTTTATTGTAAAATATTTTCAAATAGTACTTATTACTGTTCGAATATTATTTTTTGTTGACTTTGAATAGGTTTATTTTGTTTATTTATTCAAGGGATTAAATTTCTAATCTAATTAATTCGTTTTGAGCATGACCTCTCCTCCGGGACCAGCCAGCAACATTGGTATCTTTGATGAAAGGTTTCGATGCTGCAAACTGACACTCACCATTTTATGTACGAATTAGCAACTTAATTGTCCTTTCTAGACCCCGGTTGCTAGAAGGCTTCGTAATTTGAGTCATATCATTATATTATTGCTGTAAATTATTGCAAAATGTTAAAATTGTTGTCTTGTGTATTCTAACACTGTCCTTGGGGGCGTGCAGGTAGTAGTTAGGTTTTATATGCTATTGTTTTTATTTTATGCTTTTTTGAAATCATAAGCTATGGTTAATTATCGTAGAATGATAGACGTGTCAGACTCATATTTGTATAAATATGTTAGTATTTTTCAAAAGAAAAATAAATATGTTGGTAAGAAATAAAATTTTGAACGTCAAAATTGGATCCATCATATGGATGCTGAATTTTATTTGCCATGGTATTTTCGTGCTTTGATTTGTTTGTTGCTGTTGCATGTTAAGGGCCATATGTCCAGGCCGGTTTGGCCCACTAGTTATGGGACTGAATTGGATGTAAAATGGGATTCATTCAGTGAGTCCATCTTTCAGCAGTTCCAAAGGACTAGATTCAACAAAGCTATACAACGATTTCATAACCATGAATACATAATAGTTTAAAATATCCGTGATTTTCGCGATATTTCCGCCGATATTCCAATAAATTAAGGGTACCGATATCGATAGGGGGTGTAATCTCCTATCTGTCAAAATATCCTGGAAATATCCGTGATATTTCTGTAAAATATCATTTTCATGAGCGTATAATATAAATTTCACGGATATTCTACGGAAATATCCGTGATATATCCGTAGAATATCCGTGAAATATCCTGAAAATATCGGTTAAATTTTCATAAAATAAAAGTGAAATTTAAGCTTTTCAAATAAGAATTTGTTAAACTTTTATCAAATAAATAAAATAAGTTTTCAACCCACGTGAGGAATCTCATTTGCATCAAGAATCTCATTATTATATTTCAATGATATCAGTATTGTATAAATCTAGATACTAGCTATTTATGGACAGACGGTGGGGAGAAATTAGGAAGTTTATTCATGGTATGTTCGTGATTATATTCAAAATCATTCAAATTATATGACATGGTATCAGTATTGTATAAATCTAGATGCTAGCAATACCATGTATGAACCACCTAGGACTTCATTTTGGTATTAAAATTTACATGATTTGTGTGATGCAAATTAATTGAAAAGTTTTAATATAAGTTTTTTATATTTTCATATATCTGCTCTATATATTATATCCATATTTATACCTTTTAATTGTTACTTCTTAGATAAAATATAGTTTTTTTAAATATAATATGGTTTTTGTTTGTAGAAATGATTATTTTAACATTACTAAAAGTTTCATTAAAAAATATTATGTTTTTTTAACTAAATTTACATACTTTCCGTAAATTTTACGTAAATTTCCGTCGATATCTCAAATTTCGTCGACATTTCCGCCGAATCGTAGTACCGATATTTCCATCGATATTGATATTTTCAACAATGAATACATGTTGATTAGTTATCATCCTAAAATCAAACCAACCTCTACCATGGGTTTGGTCCTAGGCAACGATCAGGGGATTTATTATTATTTTTGTCTTTTAAATGCTAAAAGGTAAGACAAAAATAGAGATTACCTTCTGTTGTGGGTATATTTGAGACCGTATAAATGGGCTGGTAAAATCCCAAAGAACTGATCCAATGGATTGACCCAGTAGGCAAAGACCCGATTCGTCAACATCCAATTCGCACAAATGAGCTCGTAGTTTGCCATCTCTATTTTTATGTCGCTGATCAACCATGGTCCAGCTCGTCTTATACTCAACTCGAGGTCGTCAAATACAAGTTTCAGATCGCAGTTCGAAGCATTTGTTAAGAGAATTTTCCAAAAAGGCAACAGCCCAAATTGAGAAAGAGTCAACTACCAAAGTTGAAAATAAATTCAAATTCTTATATCGATAGAATCAATCACTGATACAGCGGAATCTATCCCTGATATGGTGAAAACCGATTTTGGAAGTGTAATTAATGTGAGATTTTTTTCTATTTTAATTGTATTCAAATTCTAACGTCTCACACTATAAATAGAGGCTGAAATTTCATTGTAAACAACATAATACTTAATAATATACTGTGACTCTGCCAAAATAACCAAATAACACAGTTGTGCATGTAGGCATTGTTTTGGTCAAATCACGAGAAAACCACCGTGCAAATATTGTTCTTCCTCTTCTCTTCTTTGTTGTTTGCTTTTATTTTGTTTTAATTACAAGTATTGGGTCAAGAATTTGGGTCGACCAAATTCGGACGTCGACACCTTCCCTTCCTCCTAGAGGTTAAAGGTTCAATTACCACAAAATACATATTATAACTTATATAAGTAGTTTTCTCTTCTTGTTGTGAAAATAATTATCTCTCATTTATAAGCGTAAATATTTAAGTCACATAAATAGTGTTTGATCTAAACAATTTTTGATAGACTTTTGAGTCATTTGGTCTCAACTTCATTTAAAAAAAAAAAAAAAAACTATTTCCACAACAATTGTTATGAAAATAGTTATCTCTCATTAATAAGCATAAATATTTGAGTCACGTAAGTAGCATTTGATCTAAACAATTTTTGATAGACTTTTGAGTCATTTGGTCTCAGCTTTATAAAAAAGAAAAAACTGAGCCAAATTATTTTGTTAATGTAATCTTACAATTACAAAGAAATTGATAAAAAGAAGAGTGTGACAAACCCACACAGTCCATCAAATACACATATGTTTGGTAAGAGAATGAGTCATCTTATTACCATTTCTAACAATAAATGTAACTAAAATATTATTTGTTACCTTCAAGATTTTAATGTATAGTTTGATGATAACAAATAATTGATGACGTTCTGATCAAGTTCGAATTGAATATGTTATAGTAAAGTTTCAAATATATTGAAAATATAGAAAACGGGCTGCATATAAATAAATCAAATCATATGCATGAATGGGCAATCCTCAAGCTTTGGAGATGAAAGAGAGATGTTATTAAAGTTTGAAGCAAACATACTAGTTTTAGGCTTATTAGTTGATTCTTTACTAATTTATGTTTGCATGTGGTTTAAATGCATTGACTCGAATGACTCTAGATTAAATCTTAGGAGACATTAATCATGTTTGCATTATCATCTTTAAGTGTTTTTGAACCCCATCTAGATTGGTTGAGTCTTAAATTTTCTTTTAAGTATGAACGAACTAATGTAGAATATAAAATAATCTATTACGATATAGTTGAAATATTTTAGACCTGTAGGGACATGATCATAAATTAAATTTATTTATTTTTTAAAGTTTTTAAATTATTTTTTAAATAATTTTTCTAAAAAAATAAAATCATTTGTATCTAGTTTTAAATAAAATAATATAGGATTTTTTATTGATATTAATTTATAAAAGTACTTTTTAAAATGCATTAGATTAATTTATATATGTATACACATACTTGAAATAAATGTATTTAATATTTTTACATAAAAAATAAATTAAAAAAAAAATAGTCCTAGACTTTGGCATGTTGGCTTAGAAACTAGAATTTATATGCAAAAATAACAAGTTGCTGTTTGACACTGTTGGGCTGGAAAATATTTTATTCCATAATTTTTGAAAGGAGCAAAATACACAAAACCCCCCTGAGGTAAGCCTTTAAAGACAAAAAGTCAATGTTTGAATTTTATAACATATTAACCCCCAACCGTTTGTGACTGTTAGTCCACGTTAGTGCAAGGAAAAGTAATTTCGTCATTATGATTAAAATTTTATAATAAAAAAACGACTAACATTTTAGAATTTAAAAAAAAAAACCTGGGAACCCAGAAATTCATCATCTAGGTTCCCAGATGATGTTCATCATCTGGGTTCGTCCCAGATCTGGTGAAATCATCTGGGAACCCCTAAATAAACGAAACCACAATCATCATCATCAAACTCCATTTCAGAATCATCATCATCAACTCCAAAACATAAACAAAAGAATCATCACCCAAACCAAATTCATCTCATCATCAACAACAAATCAAACTCACACATTCACAAACCCAGACATCTCTGGGTTCTAATCGAATCCAGATTTATGAAATCTGGATTCGATTCGAGCCCAAAAATGTCTGGGTTCAGTTTGACGAACGCAGATCTGGGTTCAAAACACGAACCCAGATGCGGGTTCGCACGAACCCAGATCTGGGTTCGAAACGAACCCAGATCTGGGTTCAAAAATCGAACCCAGATCTGGGTTTGTTCGGAACCCAGATGCTGGGTTCGTGTTTCGAACCCAGCATCTGGGTTCGAAACGAACCCAGATCTGGGTTCGAAACACGAACCCAGATCTGGGTTCGAACGGAACCCAGATGCTGGGTTCGTTTCGAACCCAGATGATGAAGAAGAAGAAGAAGAAGAGAAGAAAGGTGGTGGTCGGTGTGCGAGGGGGTGGCTGTGGAGGCTGGTGGTCGGCGTGCGAATGGCGGTGGTGATCTGGTGTCTGGTGCCTGGTGCAAGCTGGTGGAGAGAGAGAGAAAAACCAGTAATTATTTTTGTTTATTTATCATTTTATTTTAATATATTTTAAATTATTTTAAATTATTTCAAACAGTAAGGGTATTTTAGTCATTACAAGTTAAAAACCAGTCAACCGTTTGATTTAACTATATTTGACTGTTAACTTGGGGTCATTGTGTTATAAAAATTAAACTTTGACTATGAATCTTTAAAGCCTTACCTTAGGGGGGTTTTGTGTATTTTGCTCTTTTTGAAAGTTTGCATTTTAACTCCTATTATAATCACGATTGAATTCTCATCGATTCAGATATTTTCATTTCAGCACCCATTTCAATACCTTGATTATCACCCAACCCCTCTTTGATGGAAATAGCCAGTTGTGCTTCTTTGTGCGTTTGGAGACCTTCATATGTTTCATTAGTTGAAATGGGGTATACATGGATTTTGAAATTGGAAAGCAAACCAGAGAAAATGAGCAAGGAAAAAGAGAGAGAGAGAGAGAGAGGAGAGAGAGAGGTTGTGTTGAAGATGATAGTTCGTGACAACCATTGCAAAGTTCGTGATCGCAAACTATAGTTTGCAATCATTGTCATGAAATATAGTTCACAATGGTAGTTGCGAATTGTAGTTCGTCATGGTAGTCGCAAATAACCCTGTCTTTCATAAATTTTTTTTGGGTTTTTGTTGTTCTACAATAGAATAGTCCAATAACAGTTTAACGACACTTTATTTCTACTATTCATCTTTATTTCGTGAACCATCAAATGAACACTTCAAGTTGATCTGTTTGTTTCTCCAATTTTTCTCCTTCAAAGTCAGACTTTAGAAAAAATGATAATTTTATTATTAAAATTTGCAAATTGTGAATTAATGTTATTAAAAATTATTTAAGTCCTTTGATGCTAGTAAAATATATGTCAAATTCTTTAGTGTTATATTAAAAAAGAACTCTTGTTCAATATATCAAGATATGATAGAACAAATTAACAAAAGCTTGAAAAACTAAAACAAGAATCGAGAAAACCTAAAAGTTGCATGAAGAACTCATATTTCACACTTTGTGGGTATTTAACATCATGAAATGCATATAGTTTGATGTTCCACAATATTATAAACATTTTGGATATTTTAACTTTCAAATGATTATATATTATTCAAACAATACATGTGGTTATAAACAATCTTTCCACTAGTTAAAGAATTAGTTTCGAAAATTCCTCTTAATTTAAATGAATGGAAATTGTATTTCGAATAAGGTATTACACAATGATCTAATTAAAAACCAAAATAAAAAAGAAGATGCTGCGTAGTCTCCAAGAGACATAAAAACTTCTGTTCTTCTTTCTCTATTTCTTTTTCGGTGGGTCACTTGTACTCGGACCATGTGTAAAGATCCCTAATATAATAAAGTATATTTGTCGTTGACATGTACATGATAAATACGAATAAAAGCACTTCATACCAATTCATCATCAATAATTGTCAAATTAAACCCACAAATTATAAAGAAAAATTTCCTTTTCTCAAAAACGTACATAAAGAATGCCTAATCTTATATGTGCATATAGATAAGATCGATCGGGGATATGATTGATAGCCAGGATGATGGACGTAACATAGCAAATAGCCTATGCATGCGACACATGGCAAGCAATTAAACCACACCCACCAAGAAAATGGGAAATGATGGAGCTTTTAGTTAGTGGATTGGCATTGAAGAAAAGTTGCAATGCGATTAAAAGTTGTTCAATCATTATGATAAAAGAAGATGGTGAGAAATTAAGAGAAGATTTACTCTCGAGAAGACTTGGAATAAAGAAAGACAATGACTTGGCCAGTTACAGCTTTCATGTACGTTTCGTTGGTCCGACCACAAATAATCTGAGACTCAAATATCTCTTTATATAATTTCAATTCTTTTGATCCAAATGATGTCCATGAAAAATAAGCAAGGTAGGTGAGGAAGTAGGAATTCGTGGTTTAGGCTTTCATATTATCTCGCTTTCCTTTATTGTTTCGGCTTAGAAAATCTTTAATCAATTTATGTAATTAATTTTTGTTTATATACCATATAGTCCTTTTCTTTTTTTCGATTGTTCACAAGCTGTTAGTTCCAAAATAATTATTGATGTGTTTGTGCGGGTGCTCGTGTTGATTGTAACTGTTTTATTTTGTGAGAATGAGGTTAGGCTCATCTAATGGTTGGGACGCTTTTATATGAATATTTTGTTATAGTTTTATATATTAAAGCAGGAGACACATTTTCGAAAAATTCATTTGGAGGCTGTCGGCAGACTCATTTTATGGAAAGGAGGAAAATGAAAGCGACACCAACCCCCACTTCCAAACAATGTATTACACAAGTGAATTTAAACAGATTGTTTAATAATAGAATATCAATTTTAGACAATTTCTAAATTCATGTATCAAATATAATTTGCACAGGAGATTTTTTTTTTTTTGAGAATTGCACGACAGAAAAATTAATCTGCTTTTTTTAAAAAAAAAATTCATCAAATTTTATTATGGATCCTTCGATCGGAAAGCAATCAAGCAAACGCCTTCATTTTACTCCGAAAAAGGGAAGGAAAAAAATCATAGCAGACCCAGTAAAGAATAAAAGAATATTTTAAATGAAGCATAAGACTGTTATACTTATTAACTAAAAAATAAATAAATAAATAAAACAGATAAACAGAAAGTGAGCCACGATTTATTAAAAGAAGTAACCACGAATTTGCTTTTACTTTATGTCACACTTCAATTAAAAAAATGAATCTAGCAAAAGAAGCACAATTTCCATTGGCTTTGTATTTAATTATTATTATTGTACTCGTATTAGCTTTTGTTTTTTCGTATTTAAATCGTCTGGCGGAAAAATTGAAATGGCAAACAAACCTTAACAATTATACTTCCTTTTGATTGACATGTTTTGCAAGATAATCACGTGAAAATTTGTTGAAAATGACTATTTCCTTCAAATTTCAAAAGAATGCTGGGTCATGTAGTGTTTGTTTTATTATAGTTAGCTGCCTCCCATGAATCTTTTGTGAAATGTTTGAGCAAGTAATCGAAATTATTAAAGGTACCAATAAACATTACATGAAAGATCAAACTTAAAAAAAAAAAAAAAAGGAAAGAAAGAGGAGAGAAAATCAAAATCAAGTTCATGATCTTATTTTTTGAAATATTAACAAGCACTGCTTTTCCAAATGTAATTAATTTGTTAAGGGCAAATTGCACAAAAGTCTTAAGTTTAGACATAATTGCAGTTGGCGAAACCTTTTGATCAAAATTATACAAACCTCCCCTATATTTGGTTGACTTCCATCCATACCAACAGGTTAGGTAATTTTTTAGCTGAAATGTCGAAAGTACCATTGTTTACTTATTTTATCATATATTTTTAATTTTATTACTTTTACACTTATTTAATTATATGTATTTAAATACATTAAAAAGATAGAACTATTTGCATCATCAAATCTACCAGATTATATGATGCATATGAAGCATATCAAATAAGATGGGGACCCATCCGATCAGACTCTATGTGCTTCATCTGATTGATTAAACGTATACTTTATTGGAGTAGACCTTCTTTCAAGCTCCTATAAGGGAGTGATCCACTCCTCCATCAAATGAGCAAATTACTCATTCGATAGAGGTGCAATTAGCTCCTCCTTAAGAGCGATTTGCCCTGCTATAGAAGGAGCAAATCACTTCTCCCTCTCCATGAAGGAGGAAGGTGTGTTATGCTCCAAGGGGCAAATCTACTTATGATGGAGTAAATTTGCTCCGTCTTCTTCGTTGGGTAACTTCCATCATTTGCAATGGAGAACTTTCACTCTTGGGTTTTTGCCAAAGTTTGTGCAATTTTGATCAAAATTTGTCGTCAGCTGCAATTAAGCCTAAACTCAACGATTGTTTGTGCAATTTGCCCATTTCTCAAATTAAAAGCTAAACATATATTCTAGGAAACAAAACAACTGACATAACAAGACGACCTGGAGTACACGCAGGCACGCAGCAACGATTGAATCCATCGTTGCAAAACAAAGAAGCAGAGTCCACCTAGTTAAGTGAACTTGAGTTATAAACTTATAAATTAAGTTAAACATAAACATGCTCAGTTGACAAGTCGCAGTCGGTCCTTGCCTTGGATCCCATTCTAACAATACATACAAGTTTGTGAAGCTTTTGAGACTCCTGGACCAGCTGAAAACTGAAAGCTGCTTTTAAAATCCACCGAGAACAAAATGGTTAGTAGGGCCAACCACCATATCCTTTGTGTATGTATACTTAATTTTTGTATTTTCTTAAAAAATTGATATAAAAAATATAGCTTACTGAAATTAATCATTAATTATAAAATTCATATATTTACTCACATAATTTAGACTACTTTCATAATAATGAGAGAAAATCATTTATACAAAATTTATAGAATGTACTTAATATAACTTCCAACATTTATTATTAGAATAAATGAGAAGATACGTCATCATTACTAAGAGATAAGAGAAAAACGCTTTGATACTGACAATAAGATATGAATATACAATCGCTGCTAAGAGGTAAGAGAAACACGCCTTGATACTTACTGTGTGATAGGAATATACAATTGTAAGTTTTATCAATAATTATCAAATGTAATATTGAAGCAATTCCTTGGCAGAGAAGTGAGAGATCGAGAGTAAAGGGGCAAAAGAGGTGCTTTAGAATTGTGGAGTGGAGGCTTCTGAAAGTTATAATCGGTTTTGGTCACGAATTGAATCCGCGTGCTTGCAGTTTGGATTGCCATGTCAATTTCAGAAATTATTAGTTGAAACTTGAAAGTGAATCATATACAAATTTTGCACAATAGCACACGTCCCTAATTCTTTTTTTTTTTTTTTTTTTGTGTCACGCCATTATAACTTCTACATTATTTGCCCTATATATATTAGAAGATTCAACCACATTTTTCATGTCAAAATTGTGATTACCCTTATAAACTGTTTGATTAAAAAAAGATTGTTTGATTTTTATTATAATCAAATATATTATATATTTTTATAATAAAAAAAATCATTTTATCGAAATTGTTGTGATTGAGTTTAAATCAATTTCTTTTTACCAAATTTCAAATTTACTATAATTGTTAAAAAAAAATAACACTTCAAATTCGAGTGAAATTCTTGATAGTAAATTAGTAATTATCATTTTCATAAATTTATATTTACATCATATTTTAAAGATTAAAATATGAAATTTTCTTTTCAAATACTATATATCTGTAACAATTTGAAATTTGAATATTATTGCATTAAATGAATATTTTTTATGAAAAAATCATTTAGAATAATTGTTTAAAATATAAATTTTAAATCTCCATTCTTGGCAAATCTCTATGAGCTACTTTGTTGATTAGTTTTATTGCAATATTCAAATCGGATTGTTATTGATAGATAATCATCATAATTTTAATAAATCAATAAATAGTCAAACTCCATTTAACCCAGATCTTTTAAGGGGGAAAAGTAACAAAGAATTTGCCTAGTTTATATTAATTATCTCCTCATGCATACATAAGATCAATTTGATGTTTAAATAGAATTATTAATCTTTAATTTTTGAGATATCCTTCATTAATTATTGATCATTGTGAACGACTGATTTTTTCGATCTTCTTTTTCTGATTTGATCCATTCTCAATAGCCACGAGATAACATCTTATAAAACTGTCAGACATGATTTCAATATCACAGTAAAATCTACAAGTTATAATAGTGAAAAATAATAAAAAGGTGGTTGGGTCCCATTATTGAATTGAATGGTCAAGATGTGGGTACACAAAGGGGCTTAGGTATGCGTGTACGGCATTGATTTATTTGAACCTAAAAGTTATTGCCACATGTCTAGAGTAGGTGCTGCCATTCATTTCTGTCAACCTTGTCCAGCTGGCAATTGGCCACCAATCTCTCTCCCTGAAACGGGACGAAGAAAGAAACATATGCTCTCCACGCGCTTCGTTGAGTGTGAAAACACCTTCAACTCAACCGAGTCATAGGAACAAAATTCTGCAACTCCATTTTCAAAAAAAAAAAATAAATAAATAAATAAATAAATCTGCAACTACTCTATTTTCTCTCAACTTTCCTCGAACCTTAGGTAACTAAGATATCAACTCTAAACCATGGTGGATTAATTGGTGCTTAACTAATATAATTTAATATAACTTTAGCAAATGTGTTTACATGTATTTATTTTTAGGACTAACATCTGAATTTAAATTTTATTGAATCTATCTAAATCAACCATATAAACTTAAAATTAAAAATTAATAATAAGACTTACGTATTTGATATTTGGATATTAATTAATACATTTAAAGTCCTAAAATGTCATCCCATTAGATTTCTCGAGACTGTAATTATGGTTAAAGATTTAAGGGCCAATAACTTTAAAACATCACAATCAAATTTTGCGTAGAAAATTTGTTCATGTTTTACCTCTAAAATAAAGTAATTTTATAATTGCATCACGTCTAACTATAGATCAAATAAAGAATAAATTAAATCAGAGAACCATTTTAGTAGTCAAAACTAATAACAAAAAATATGGATTACAAGTTAGTCGTAATTTACTATAATATAGGTTGTAAAAATATTCAATTTGTGTTAGAAATACATACAATGTTCGTCTTTTACTTCTTAAAATATTATTTTCAAATATTTTTTCTTATTATTGTTTTTGTGTTCATAATATATTAGTAGATATATTACACACGTTGAAATATTAAGATTGATATATTAAATTATGTTATAAAATGAATATAAATAAGGATTTTGATGTGCTGATATGTTATAGTGTACATTATATGATAAATTGATAGGTCAAGAGGTCATTTGAGAAACGACAAAAAAAATAGTGTGTAGACACTGAATTTGTACATAAACCACAGCTTAAGTATCTTAAAACAATGATTGAAACTAATGGTGATGCTCAACTAATTTTGTTCCATTAGAGGGACCTTCTAGTAATCTCACCAAACCAAAGTATCAATACAAAGAGAATTCCAACCACTATTTCCTCGTTATTCTTATATGCAATGGACCTTCCAACCCCTGTCCAATTTTTAGCGCGTGAAACACACATTGTGTATTCACATTTCTTGTTGCACAAAAATTAAAAGCGTCTGCTTTATTAAAATAAAAAACATTCCACAAAGGCTTTCTTAGCGGGGGACTTGAGAGAGTGTGAAGAATATCTTAATCAATTAATTAAGTAATAGTTTTCAGGCCCTTTAAATAGCTCTCTCCCTCTCCCTTTGCAAACAAACCAAGAAACCCTCCTCTCTTTAGTACAAAAACTCTCTCTCTCTCTCTCTCTCATTCCTCACTTTCTCTCCAAGAAAGAAAAATAAAAATGGAAATTGAACCAAGACCAACAATGGTAGCAAAGAAACTATGGAACATGGTACGGATAGTGTACTACATGATAAAGGCAGGAATTTTAAAGAGCAAAATAATGGTTGATGCCCATTTGATGCTCAAGAGAGGGAAGCTAGCTGGGAAGGCAATAAGCAAACTCATGTTCCACCAATATTCCTCTTTTAGTTGCCGCTCCAATGATGCCCATCTCTCCTTTGTATCTCCAAAAGAATACGAATTCAGCTGCAGCAACAGCCCCGCCAATTTCTACCCTTTTTACACCCACAAACGCAAGCACCATTTCTCCAAGTCCTATCACTACGACGACGTCACCACTGGTCAAGCGATGCAAAAGGTTCTAGAGATGTTGAAAAACAATGAAACCGTGGAGGCCTCCCCTTTGATCACATTGCCTGGCTTTGGCAAAAGTCCAATGGTCAGACAGTTGAGAATAACCGACTCTCCTTTCCCTCTGAAAGAGGAGGGTGATAGTCAGGTTGACAAAGCGGCTGAGGAGTTCATTGAGAAGTTCTATAAAGACCTCAAGTTGCAGACAATCGATTCTCCCTTCCATCACTCTTGGGGTCGATGAGACAACGACTCACTTCTGTCACACTGTCACACACATTTGCCTCTTGGCCTCTAAACTTTCACGCCTCTCCGCGACGAATTATACGTATCACACTTGCAATTTGAGTTTTGTTTCTTATCTTTTCAATTTCAACGTTACAAATTGATGGTGTGACAAATTTTTACGTGACAAAACAAAGCTATGGTTGCAATTTGCACATGTGTAAAGGTCTAACGACGACGACTCTTTAATAGTTTCCATAGAATTTGGGACTTTGGAATTTTCATATTTGCTTTTTTTTTTTTTCAGGGCCCAGTCTTTGTATTACTGTGCATATTAATCTTCTATGTAATCCTATCGGGTTGGATTCATTAATCTTATTGGAGTAAAAATCAACCATCGGATTCTAATCTACTGGTCCATCAAAATCAAGGATTTCCAAAAGTTCAACACAAAACAAAAATTAAAGAGATAAAACCTTATCATTATTACCCCATTAATTTAACGTTTCAATATATTATAGTCATACCCCTTTTTTTATATAGAGTTTGCACCTAATTTCTCCGAGAAGTTGCATGGTGAAGAGGTGTAAAGACTAAAGACTAAAGAGTGTTATTTGTTGTTCCACGGAGCAAAAATTGAATGATTATTTTTTGAAGTTTATGATAGCATTCAAGGGCCTTTAACCTTTTCTTTTGTTTGTGTTTCGTTGCATTCTTTTCAATGGTGAACGTTGTGGTCATGATTCATATACTTGGTTGGCAGATCAGCTTCCGCGCAGCCAGAAGGGTAATGACAATTGTGACATTTTTCTACTTGCTTCAAGCTGACACGCTTCTTTCTCTCTCTCATATGTCTCAACGACGTAATAAATTAACTTGATGCATTCTCATTGTTGCATATATAAATCTACCTATCATATATACAATTATTTTCCACCCACATTGCATCTACCTAGATGTGATATTTCAATGGTTTACTACATATAATGATGCAACCGATAACATTTTTTTATCTTTTCTATTTATTTATGCAAAATATAAATAGAAAAAATAAAATTCTTTTAATTATTAGATCATATAATGGTTGAAAAATAACATATAGTTAAATTTTGATTATACTTATTGCCATAAGTATAGTGTATACACTAGAACATTCTAATTGATATTTTGTGGCTGTCAACTTTTTCGTTTGTGATGGCCGAAACATCACACAGCCAACTCGAGGACACGTGACTCGGCGACCGTTTCAATTGATTTTGACACATGGTCTCTCCACATCAAAACAAATCCTTAAATGGCATTATGTTGTTTAATGAAAAGGTTAATTTAGTGAGAAATTATAAGACTGGAACATATATTTATCGTGACATTAGTGCTTTGATTATAACTTTGCATGAACATATCCACAGCAAGATTCGATTGCATGACACGCGGGTTGTATATTTATATATAAGTTACGGTTTGCTTTTTTTTTTTCTTCTTGGTGCAAAAAGAAATTAAATATTTTATGTTTGTGGAGTAAGTTAATGTCTTCTCGCTTTAAATTACGTGGTGAGAAATTATAAATTATGAAAAGAAAAAGATTGGAAAACAAAATAAAGGCTCTAACTTTAGCCCAAATCTTGACACAGGGCTTATCTCAAATATGTCAGCTTCAAAACAGATTTCGAGTATTTATAATTAGCTACACCAAAAAAAAAAAAAAAGGGTATTGAAGACAACCCCTGCGGTTGTGTTATTAATGATTAAGATGACTATATGAAACAAAACACTCTTGGATTTAACCAGTTTTGTATAATAATGTATGAAATTTTTTTATTTAATTGACTATATCGGTAGCTTATCCTTGATACGCTACTTGATATGAGTGGATAGACGTGTTCTCCAGAATTTGATATCTCTAAGGTCTACTTCAATATATCACTAAAAATGAGATCAAGAAAGTATCAAAAGATAAAGTTGGAGCTCACTAGCACAGGTCTAGAGGCTTTGGGCTAATGCCTGGATGGTGGATTTGTTTATATTAGTCTGTAGATTCGGCGTGGAGCCGCGTTTAAAGCTGTGCTTTCGATCAGTTCAAGAACAAAAAATATGGGTTGTTTGGTTGGTTGGGTAAGGAAAAAAGAGTACGCGTCCCACGATTTGTGTGCATGCCTGAATTTAGCTCTTATAGGTTCGCTTTTCGAGACCATATTACCTAATTGATCATTTGGGTTTTAATAACACCAAAATAGGTGGACAAAAATACCGTTACATAAAACTTGATTGTCATGTGAAAGTTGATAAATTTCGAATAAGGGAAAATTCATTCTATAACTCTCGAACGAAGGAAATTTCCTTCTTTTCAAAAGTTGATAACTTCTCATGTTCTAAGTTTTCATTATTAGATCTATAAATTTTTTATTTTAGATATAAAGTTTTTCTTCCATATTCGAGTTTCTACTTACTCTTTTCATTTTTTCAACTTTTAGTTAAAACAATTTTATAAATCCAGCCCTAAAATAACAATAAATAAATAACAACTTTAAGAAATGTATATAAATTCAAATTCAAATAATGTTTTCACTATAAATAACCATTCAACTCATTGTTATGAACATCAAAATAAGGTTTTACTTTCATGGAAAATGATATAATAGAGAGAGAATGTAATAATCAAAGTAAGGAATTGGTAAGAGAAAGTAAAGAGAGAATAATGAAAGGAAGAAAAAAGAAAGAAGTGAAAGAGAGAGCATTTATCTTATTAAGAGCGCTTTAGTTAGTGCACCTATTTTGATGTTATTAAAACTCAAATTATTAAGTAGGTGCTAGAGTCATAAGAATACAATAAAAAAAATGACGTCATATACCATTTTCATCAAGTATTATGTACTTTATATGTTATCACTTGATCCTCGTAATTTGACTTTATTTAAGATTTTAGGATTTTTGTTGATATATATATTTATAGTTGACATAAAATAAATCATAGGCTTGTCAAAGATTCTATATAGATTTTGTTATATCTGTTTTAAAAAATTCAATGAAATCTTTGAGAATAGGTAAGATTTATGATATACTTTTTTATTCATGAATATTACTTTTAAATCCGTAAAATTCCATTGAATTTCATTACTAACGTAAAATCTACAAAGTTAATAACTTTTTGAATATATCTAAATTTATTTAAGAAATATAATATAAAAAAATAATAAAAAATAAATTTTTCATATTAACTGAGTTATAATAATAATAATAATAATGATTATTATTATTATTATATGAAATAATTTTTAATGGGATAGACCTATGAAACGGGTGCACACAAAGCTGTAGTGGGGTGCAAATCTATCAACTCTTGATCAACGGATGCTAACTATCGCTAATTTGGTCCATTAAAATGCTTCCGGGTCTGGGCTGGAGAGCTGAACCAGGACAAGGGTGTTTTCGATGAGGTCCATAGGCTTGCTTGGACACATAAAAGTAGAATTTTCAACATGGAGTGAATGGTACTTAGCCCAATAACTGCCCCCACTGAATAAACCATACCCATGTTCCATAAGCTACACTGCACAAAAATTCGGTTGTCACTTCATCTTTATTGCAATACATTGTGTTTGCATCTGGCATTCAAAATTTGTTTCAAATGATGTTGTCAATGATTTTTAAGGGCCATTCTGCATTCAAACCATGATTTTGTCAGTAAGTACGACGTCAACTAGTAAGTATTATTATTTTTTTAAAAAAAAAAACTAAACAGGAACTTCATTAAAAAGTAAGTAAAAATACAATTTCGGCTTACAGCCTCCCATATCAAATCTTCTCTTGAGGAGAAGCCCAAAACTGTCCAGCGATGTAGCATATTATTCCCTTTGCAGGATGTTGCATGACACTTACAATTTACCAACGTCTTTGCACAAGGCTAACACATCTTCTCTATTAAAGGTGGCAGAATTGTTAGAAGGGAACCTGATATGTAGATCATCAACAATCTGACTAGCATCAGTTTCAGCAACTGAATTTGAAAGATTCAGTTCCTGAGCCAGCAAAAGGCCCTCTATTAGAGCGAGCCACTCTCCTATTTCGTCGAAGAACGAACTTGGAAAAGTTTTTGAGCTAGCAACTCTGATCCTCCCCGGGTTGTCCCTGATAACAGCCCCAACTCCTAAAAGTCAAGTCCTCCTTTGACAGTCGCGTCTGTGTTCAGTTTGAGGCTGCCCTGTGGAGGAGGGATCCACTGAGCAACAGCTGTGCTAGATTTGGGACTTGAGAAGCTTGCCATTGCACAAGAGGAATGCTTGAATTATGCAAAGTGAGTTGTTGCCCAACGTACTGCATCGCTTAGAAGTAGCATAGCTAGACCTTTTCATCTACGTTAATGATAAAATTTTTAAATCCAATTAATCATAATTACCAATTTTATGTGTATAGATTTTTTTCATTTACTATCATGAGAGTAATCATCTTCTAATTATAAGAATTAATATCCAAACCATATAGGATATAAAGAGTAATTAATTTCAGTATATTTTCTTTTCAAAGTTGGATCTTGTGTTGACATGATTTTTATTTATATTTTGAATATCTATCGATACATAATAAATTTCATAAATAAATAGGTAAGGTTTATATACTTTTTTTTTTTTTTTAATATGATAATTTTTTATTGTTTCTCCTTTCATATTAAAATTAAAACATAGTAAAAATCACATCATCATTGTATTAGGTTGTGTATTCAATCATAACTTATTAGAATTTGATGATTTTTTTTTTTTTTATGTTAGATTTTGGTGGAATTTATGGACATTATAGATTCCACAAAGATTTTATTACAATTGTTTTAAAAATATCCAATGCAATCTCTAGGAATAAGGTAAGATTTGTGATAGTTTTTTTAATTCACAAATTTTATTTTAAAATCTATTGAATTCAATCACTTATATAAAAGCTATAAAATTAATGACTTTTTGAATGCATTTATTTTTTTTTAGATTTTTTAAAAATTTGAATTGAATACATCTAACCTGAATTATTTTTAAAGTAATCTAAGCAAATCTAAATTGAATACATTTATATTTATAATTCTATTACTCATATAAAATCTATAAAATTAATAACTTTTTAAATATACCTAAATTTATTTATGTTTTTTAAAAATCTGAATAGAATATATTTGACCCGAATTACTTTAAATATAATCTAAACAAATTTAAATTGAATACATATAAATTTATAATTTTTATGAATTTCAATAAATTTCATATAAATATATATTGAATGCATCTAAATTTTAATAAACTTTTTAGAAATTTTAATTGAATACATCATGACTTTTAAAATCTTGTAAATTTGAATAAAATTTTAAATTAAATACACTTTTTTACATCATTTTCTTTCTTATATCTTTAACTAGGACGATGATAGTTAAAAAAAAAAAAAAAGGGTTGGTGTGGGGTTGCGGGGGTGTGATGTGGTGGGGAACAGAAAGAGACTCGCCGGTCGAAGATTGCCAGATTAGGGAAGTTTCGGTTACCCAAAACGACACTTGGACGGTCTAGATTAACGGAGCATTAAACCAATATAGTGATGATACCACCAAAAACTGCTCAATTTCTTTGAATTTTACTTGTGTAACACACCCTCCCTCAACTAACTCGTGTCTTGATGGAGACATTTAGATAGCCGAGCCCAAATCTCACGAACCAAAAGAGAAAAAAAAAATAAAAAAATCATAATTCCATGAAAACTAGTGCATCGCTTCTGATATAAGCATCCAATCAGAACCGATAGCTAATTAGCAGCGGATTCTCGTTTCACCGACATCATTCGGTTACAGACACTTACGTGTCACCCGCTGGTGCATAGACGTTTCCTCCATCCTCGTCTTCTAGGGCACACCAATTCTTCCTGATTCAATACCAATGACTTCTTGGCTCAAAGCCGCTGAAGGTCCGTTACTTGCATTCTCTTATCTCGAACTTGTTTCTGTTTTTATTTTGAAGTCTGATCTATGTCTCAAATTTTCATTATTTGTCGTTTGAATTGTAAAATCGTTGTCTAGTGCTTTGAGTTTTGATATGTTAAGCTACATGTATGGAAGGCAACTCGTTCTGGATCGTGTGATTTATATGGCTATTTTATTTGTTTGATTGATATTTACGGAAAATTGTATTGTATTTGAGCAGTAGTTCAGTTGACATAGATTAGCAAATAAGCGATTACTGCAAAATGACTGGTTGATAGATGGTGTATAGATTGAGAAATGGAAGTATAGAGACTTGGTTATTATGAGTTTTTTATATTGAGTTGCAGCGTGTGTAATTAGTAGGTGCTGGTTTTGTAAGCATTAGTGGATCAGTTTTGTTCACGACAAATTATGTTGCATGTAAGGAAGGCAAAGATCATTTGGGAATCTTGGCCTTCTTCATTTTGCAAAATAATTGTGCTGAATAACTACTTGGTATTTATGTGAATTGGAAAGCCTAATAATATACCAGTGGCTTCTTTTTTTGAAGCATGCCCATACAAAGTTGATCTGTAGGTGTAAAATTTTAAATTTTTATCATACAGCATGAATGGTGCATACGTCTATTTGTTTTTTGACAGACAGTCTTCATATTATTCTCAGTTAAGATATGGTTAGGTTCATTTTTTTTCCCATTCTTGTTGTAGTTTTTCATTTTGTTTTTATTTATTTGTTTTCTGTATGAGCTCTGTATAAGAATTTAATAAAGTGTTTTACTCTCTGGCATTAGATCTGTTCGAAGTAGTGGATCGAAGGGCAAAGCTGGTTGTTAATGAATTGGCTGATGACCAATCTGATTCTCCATCACCAGGTACAGATCTGATATTTTCTAGGATTTGTATACATATTTCTCAATGTTAATGCATGATGTGATGTATGGATTTAAAACTGGAGTTCATTTATTTATTCCGGGCTTATGAATTTAGTGTTAGTTTACCTGGATAACTGAGTTAATTTCACTATATAATAGCTGTAATGATGATCTTTTATGAGCTTGGATGACTATTATTTCTTGAGAGTGTCAAATGGTTGAGAGTTGGTCATAATGGAGAAAATTTCGTTTGAAGGTGCTTTCAATATTATTCATCTAACTGCACATATATTGATCAAATGATATTTGATCATTTAACTCTCCTTGGTTAAACTTAAGTCATAAATTCTCTGAATTTATTTGACTTGGAAGGTGAAATTTTGTTGTAGAACTAATACTTTATTGTGAAGGTTACACAGTAAAATTGACCTAACTATCCTGTGGGGGTGAAAATTATACTTTTGTTTTTTATTAGAAAGAAATGTAATTCTCACATCTGTTAGAAATGGTATCGAGACACAAGGAATTTTGTTAACATTGATTAAATGGACAACTGGCATTCTTTATTTGATCTTCAAGTTGTCATTCTGATTAAGGTATTATATTACCATTTGTGGAGGGTTTTCTTGTACTAACCAGATATAAGTTGCATTCTTTATCTTGAGTCATTTGCGTAATGTCAACTTCTCTCTTTTCCTTTTTGATTGTTAAGCTTCCAATGGACAAGGATCTCAAGCTAAGAGGAAGTCAAGAATAAAGGTAATAAGCATATATCTGTCCTCAGGTATTATATAGCTTATTCATTCAAGTAACTTTTGCATTAATTTACAAATAGCATGTTGCAGGCTCAAAAGAGACTCTCCACAAATAAATCTCCTGAAATAAATGATACTGTACGGGAGCAAGCCAACACAGAAGCATCACAGAAAGATGTTACATCTGATAAAGATAGGGCCAATGTGCCAGTCGAGAATGAAAGGACGCCTACTGGTACAACCCAGAGAAACAATGAGCAGCAACATGATACCAAGAAAGATTCAAACAGCATTTCTTCAATAGAACCACTGCCGAATGACATAATTAAACATGATGCTGATCAGGCAGAAGCCCCTACAACTTTTGATGATGCAGATAATGCTATGTCAACTTCAAATGGTGAGCTTGTCAATGAGAATGCTTCTGATGTTCATGTTGAGCATTCTACTTCTCCATTGCGTGCCAAAGAAATAGAGATTGATAATAAAGATAATCTAAATGGTGCTGGAGAAAATGTTGAGCCTGGAGATTCTGGTGTTCCTTCGAAGATCCATATTGAAAGATCAGAATCTCTAAATGCTGATCCTGCTGTTAGTTTTGAAAATCCATCAAATGATACTGATGTTAAAGTTGCACATCCTGTTAGTGAAAAAAAGCAACAGGAGCAGAAAACGGATCAGCCACCTGTGAAAATCCAGGATCAGCCACCTATGAAAGTACAAGATCAGCCATCCATGAAAGTACAGGATCAACTTGACGAGGCTCAGGGATTGCTCAAAACTGCAAGTTCCACTGGTCAGTCAAAAGAAGCAAGGTTGGCTCGGGTAAGTACTCAGAATGTAATGAATTGATTTTCTGGGCAGAAGAATATCAAGAGTGAGCTGCATCTATGAAAGAACAAAAATCCATCTGGAATTTCGTTGATGGGAGAAAGATAATTGTTTGTCCAGTAGGGGTTAGGGGAAGGAGTTGATATAGAGTAGCTGCATAAAAATGTACTGACTTTTCTAGACTATTTGATTTTGAACTGGGAGAAATCATTATAAAATTTGTCCTAGACTATCATTATTAAATTTGTCTCTTTTAGTTTAGGCCTGTAAGTTGGCTTGTTACTAATTGAATTAACAGTTTCTTGTGTGCTTTTAGTGCATCAAATATAAATTATTGTGAATCCTACCTAGTTTCAGAACTCATAAGGGCTGAAACTTATAAAAATCAAATGAGTTTTTTTTTTTTTCCCCTTCTTCCTTTCTATGTGGTTGGCTCTATATCTGTTTCTTCATTTACTTTTGTATTGAAAGACACCATTGATCCTCTTGAGTTGTAGACAAGACAAACAATTAGGAATCACTCACCTTGTAATTAGATTGTTTGGAGTAATCTTGTCAGAGCAGTTGTTGCAGTGTGCGTGTCAACTTAGATGGGATAGGCCTGTCTGAGACATAAGCTTGTAGATTGATCCTATTTTTTCATTGATCAAAAGTGTTTTTTTTTTTTTTTTTTTGTTGCTCTGTTGATTTTCATTTTGGTGATACCCAGGTTTGTGCTGGACTTTCATCTCGTCTTCAAGAATACAAATCTGAAAATGCGCAGCTGGAGGAACTTCTTGTTGCTGAGGTGAAACATCATACTTGCTTTCTTGCTTCTCAATTGGATGAAGTTACACTTATTTGTACATGTTATTTATGTCATGGCAGAAGCGCTGTTTTAATTGTTAAAATGCTTCCTTAACAGAGAGAGCTGAGTAAATCATTCGAGGTTCGCATAAAGCAACTACAGCAGGAATTATCTGCTTCTAAAAGTGACGTATCAAGAGTGGAGTCAAGCATGCTTGAGGCTCTGGCAGCAAAGAACTCAGAAATTGAGGCACTTGTCAATTCTATAGATGCACTTAAGAAGCAGGCGGCTTTGTCAGAGGGAAATCTGGCTTCACTACAGGTTGACACATTCTGCATGTTCATTTATCGTCATATTGGTTCTGTTCTTCTTAGAAGGCTATATATGACATATAATTGACAGTCTCTAATAGACTGCCAGCATTTGGCGTCCTATAAGTTAGTCTCAATTTCACTTCCAATTCTAAGGATGCCTCTGAAATTGTGAAATATACATTACCTATGTAGTGCTCACTTAGCATGAGTCCTTTTCATAAATTCATTTCAATAATATATCTTTTTATTTATGAATGTAGTAAATTAAATTTCCTGTTCTGTATTCTTTGATTGCTTTCAGATGAACATGGAGTCCATTATGAGAAATAGGGAGTTAACGGAGACAAGGATGATGCAGGTAAACTAGTAGGTTCTTCCTTGGTTATAGCACCTGTAGTATTGATGATGGCATATCCTTTCACATACTGTTCCTGATATTCAGTTCTTAGTTAAGGATATATACTTCTTTATCAGGCCCTACGGGAGGAGTTGGCTTCTGCAGAAAGGAGAGCAGAAGAAGAGCGTGCAGCACATAATGCTACCAAAATGGTTTATACCTTGAAGTTCTTTTTATATTGCTTTCCAGTTAATTTCATAGCGCTGTAAGAATCTATGTGGTAAAACAGGCTGCTATGGA
Source organism: Litchi chinensis (assembly GCA_019925255.1). NCBI lineage: Eukaryota > Viridiplantae > Streptophyta > Magnoliopsida > Sapindales > Sapindaceae > Litchi > Litchi chinensis. The sequence continues at coordinate 48,983,474 of CM034461.1, read as the reverse complement.
AAGGGAAGTAGAATTGGAACATAGAGCTGTTGAGGCATCGACAGCCCTTGCCAGGATCCAGGTAATGTAAGGACTTATCATAATTTTGGCACATTTTTTTTTTATTATCGTACATGGTTGTTTTGCTGACATTTTAAACTGTGTAGTTTTGAACATGCGTATGAGCTGTTTTTTGGAAAATTTTACCTTCTTCTTGAGTGTGAGCCCCTGAAGCATTTTATCCATTTATATGAATGGACGCAAGTTAATTTTGTGGGCTGGTTGAAAAACTCAAGCAGGCTGTTCTATCATTGATGATTTTCTGTAGACTATTCTGGAACCCCCTATTTAATTATATATTTTTAATTATTTGGGAACAATAAAAATTTTGCTTGCTGTACTTGTGCATTTGTTGAGCGTTTTATCCCTCAAACATCCGTAGTTTTGATGGTTTCTTTCTTAGAGTAGTTTAATTACTGCATATATAATGTAGTGAAGCTTCTGTTTTTTCTACAATGTATATGCTCTTGACTCATATGATAAAGTACAACAATTTTTTTTATATTAGCAGCAATAAATTTTGTAATTTGAACATCTCAACTACTGACAGGCTATTATTCCTGGTTGGGTTAAGTTTGGTAGTTACTAGATATATGCATATTATCATAATAAAACCGGGAGAATTAATTGCATATTCTTCCTCTGGTGCCAAGCCAAGCCTGCCTAGAGTTGCCTTGTTAATACGCTTACCATCTTATGTCTCAAAATAACACTACTAATTATTTTTACTTCCCATTTTCTTTAAAACACATTTAACTGTCAATTCTTCATTAAATTTTATGGATTTTTTTTTATTAGTTTGGAGTTTCAGAATAATATTGCGACAATGGTACAATTTATTCTCTTTCTGTTACCGTAAAAAATATTCATTTATTGTCTCACCCTAGTGTTTGTTATGTGCATTAAACAATGGTAAATGCTTATGGCTTCCCTATATAGAGAATTGCTGATGAACGAACAGCGAAGGCAGGAGAGCTTGAGCAGAAGGTGGCTCTGCTTGAGGTATGCTAATTTATGGTTTAGAATTATTGTTTCAAATGTTATTTTCCAACTATGGGATACATCTACTGTTTAACGATTCCTGAATAGATTTCACTATATTCGGTCAGGTTGAATGTGCATCGTTAAATCAAGATTTGCAAGATATGGAAGCTCGCGTTCGCCGAGGACAAAAGAAGTCGCCTGACGAAGCAAATCAAGTGATTCAGGTAAAATATTGTGAGCTTTACTTCATATATCTGTATTGCGAATTCACGTTTATGTTATACTCTTTAAAAATTATTATTTTAATAACCAAAAATTCCTGTACATGAGAATTTCCAAGAAACCAATTTCGTTCCTTAGAACTTAACTATCATTAGAGCTAAAGTTCATCCGTACCATAGAATGTTCACATTATCAATGTGTTAGGAATAGGAATGCATAAATAGAATCCTTCTTATTATTTTCCTTTATTTAGTTTCCTTTAGTTTAATATCTTGTTTCCTTATTGAGAGAGAGGTTTGTTTTGGTAGTTATTTAATTTCAAGATCTCTAAGAATGGTAATATATAATTTGTATCCTTATTGAAACCATTCTCTTGTTATAAAAGAGAATGTTATGAAATAAAATGATTCATTCAGAATTTGCAATAAAACAAAGAGTAAGGAGAGTTTGAGTGGTCTCTTAAGAACAAACACCTATCGTTATCTTTCAAAATAGGTTCATCTAGGAAAGGTCGAAAAACAAATAAAGGAAATCAAGAAGATTTCCCCGTGAATCGACCTGTGACGAGATCCTATTCGCGGGAGCGTAACACAATGTTTCAAAAAAAGTTTATAACACTCTTTTTTAGCAGCACGAATTTTAATTTTAATGTTCTGTTTGTCATTTTGTCTCTGTAGTCACTGAAAAGTTCAATCATAAATAGATGCAGGCATGGCAGGAAGAAGTTGAACGTGCTCGCCAGGGCCAAAGAGATGCTGAGAGCAAGCTTTCTTCTTTGGAGGTAAGTGTCATTGCTTGATTTTTGTTATGAATTTGTCATTACTGTTTACAGAAACTGAGTACAGGTTCTGAAATTTTATGCTAATGTCAAATGGATTTTGTTGGCAGAGGTTGTTTTGAGCAATGAAAAAGTCTTGTAACTTTACATTGTGCTTTTAGCCCGCTAATTTAAGGATTTGTTTGCTATGACTTGCCTTTTGTATAATCGCAGGCAGAACTGCAAAAAATGAGAGTCGAAATGGCTGCCATGAAGAGGGATGCTGAGCATTATTCACGTGAGGTGACCTTCCTAGTTTAACCAGCTCTTTGTTTTATCTTATTTATTTGTTACCTTGTCATCAGTTTTCTTTTGTTTAAAACTATTAGTAACCAACATATCCAAAATTTTAAGTTATTAGAAAGAGAAAATTGTATTTTCCCCCAGCTAGTTTGAATTAATACTCAAATTTTTTTTTTTTTTTTTAAAAAAAAAGAGATTTTGAGTATTAATTCCTCTTTGTAAAAAAGGGAGATTTTAAGAATTAATTCGAACTACAGAAGGGGAAATAAGGTTAACCCTATTAGAAAAAGGTATAATAATAGTATTTAAACACTTTAACACACTTCTCGGATACAGGATCAACGGACTTGCCAAGTGACTAAAGCCCAAACACATACACGCGACAAATTTATATAACAGATAGCAAATTTTAATATTATTATATGGGAAATTCCTGGGACATCGCAAACTTTAATATTATGTTAGTAATCAAAGTACCCAAGATTTAAGTTGATAAGAAAGATCCCAACAATATTATATATTCACTTTAACAAAAGCCATATCAATTACACACGTAGGCTTCTTCACGAAGCTTCAGCTGACTTCTTTATATAATTACCATGCTGAATCGTTTTAAAACAATAGGGGTGTGATTCAAGGGTAACTTGAAGCTTATTTTATGATTCACTTGTTAAGTCAAAATGTGTTAGAAGCTTTAATTATTTGGGCTGTAATAATTTCTATGATAGATATCTTTTTATGTTAAGAACCCTACTAGGTTGACTCTTTTCTGTATCTGTTATAAGGCTACTGGGATTGCCACGCATCCATCACTTTCAATATATAGATTAATGCTTAAACCAAAACAAAACATTTCCTGATTTACAGATGAGAAATGTAGCATGATCACGAGTTCCTAATAATCTATTTACATGTTTAAATCTAGACATCTAATTGAATGGTTGAAAAGACACTGCTTTTTGAGTGAGAGTAATGCAATTTACTAGAAGATTCTGAAGATCAGTATCTCATTTTTATGAAGATTTTATTTTTATACTTTTTAACTAGTTTTATTTATTATTATTATTATTATTATTATTATTATTATTATTATTATTTTAATTAAGGGAGATACCTTTTAATTAAGGCATTTTATCTGTCTAAAAATGACTAAAAAATCTAGCATAATGCTGGGGCTGGATCTGTTTTATCAAGCTACCTCTCAATGGGCCATGAGTTCTTTGACAAGTCATTGTAAAGTGTTGAGGGAAGGACTGAGTCAGTATGTAAAATAATATTTCCACAAAATATATTCTGGTATGAGATACAATTTTTTTTTTAAGAAACAATTCTCCTAAGTCCGATACACCCAACAATTGTAAAGTCATTAATCCTATCCAATAAGTTATGGGGTCAACCGATACAAATAGTATATTAGATGATGCGATAATTATTTATAGAATATCTCATATAAATGTAAGATTTGACTTGGTGAAACTTTCGCTCTCTGGAGGAAAAATCTACGCTGTCTGGAACATGACTAGGCTAACAAGATATTTTGAAATTAAGGTACTTTGGTTCCTCATGCTACCCTTCAACATCAAGAGTCCATGTACACCAAGTTCACTTCATCCTTGTTAAGGGAGAGAGTGAGAGTTCTCTGTCTGAAAAGAATGAATGTTATCACAGAACCTCAGGACCTTTTTGTTTTTGGTTATCTGTTTTTAGAGGGAGTGAATGAGTTAATGATATTTCTTTGAAATTGGAAAATGCCATTTTAAAACCTTCAATGTGTTATGAATTGTAGCAAGAGCCAACATAATACTAGTCCCTTTGGTTCTTTTTATATGCTTTTTTAATTTTTGTTTTTTGTTTTCTATTCAAAAGTATTTTTAGGTTTTCTCTTCTAGCTTTATATAGAGTCTATTTGGGCATACCTTATTTGTTTGAGTTGCTTTCTATCAGGAGCATATGGAACTAGAGAAACGCTACCGCGAACTAACTGATCTGTTGGTAATATGATTTCAAATATTCTTATTTAGTGTTAATATAAAGTAATTATATTTGAAGTTCTTTAGAAATGATTGTCATTCATGATGCAGTACTACAAGCAAACACAACTAGAAACAATGGCTAGTGAAAAGGCTGCAGCAGAGTTTCAATTGGAAAAGGAAATAAAGCGGCTGCAAGAAGCCCAGGTCTGTCCTTAAGTCTTTTGTTCTCCTTAAATAGTAATTATCAATATTTTTTTGTTTGCTTTTTATGTAGTATGATCCAAAATGTCTTTGCATTTCATATGGTATAACTATTATCTTGATCAGGTAGAGGCAGAAAAAAGTAGAGTTTCTCGTCGGTCATGGTCATCTTGGGAAGAAGACACTGAAATGAAGACACTTGAGTATGTTAAATTCTTTTCTGACTAAAATAGGTGCGCATTATTGTCAATGAGACTCTGAACAATGGGTTGGAATCAGCATACGAGTATTATTTGGTGTAGTTGTTGAACACTACTCTATGAAGACTAAATCCTTACCACCTGGGATAAGTTACTCATATTCTCGTAATAATGCCCATCAGATGTGCTGGTAGCAGTGTATTGATTTGATCATAGACTGCCAATCAGATTTCTATCTTAATTGACAACATTTACGCCTTATGTCCTTCCATTCAACTTAGAATTTTCCTTCTGTAGTTATTGGACTTTCAAACACCTGATCAAATTATTTAGTGGCCTTTTCTCATCTTGAACCTTTCCTTCTGATTTAGTCACCTCTAAAGTTCTGTAAACATGTTTGTCTCCTATGCTTTTAGTGGATTTTCGGTAAAATTTTTTAAAGCAGGTATGTTACGGTCAACATGATCCATAATGTAACCCCTCACTCCGCCTCTTACTATTCATTTGGCAAAACTGTAAATCAAGCACTATTGCATCCTGTCTGGGTTATCATCTAAAATTTTTATTTCGTGGTTACTCTCAATAGTTGGGAAATTTTCTTACAAAAACGTGTTAACACAGGCCTCTCCCCTTGCATCACCGACACATGGCTGGGGCAAGCATACAGGTATTATTGCATTCATAATTTGTACCTTATCTTTTCATTTGTTCGAACTTTTTGCTTCAACTTGCCTCATGCAGTTGCAGAAGGCAGCAAAACTGCTTGATTCAGGGGCTGTCAGGGCTACAAGATTTCTTTGGCGGTATCCAACGGCTCGCGTGATTCTACTTTTTTATCTTGTAAGAATAGTAACTTTCTAGGATTAAGTTATCTAATTACATTTAGATTCTTTTAGAATATGAATTGTATGGTAATTAATATGAGAACTGTTTGCAGGTGTTTGTACATCTTTTTCTGATGTATTTGTTGCATCGCCTTCAGGTATGTATGTCTGGTTGCTTGCAGAATTGTTAATAATCGAGTATCCAGCTGTTGGTCAGAAACCATATCAATTATTTGAATGAATAATCTTGCATCTAATGTTTGGAGATGCTCATTGTTTTCATTTATGCCATCTTCGTGTTCCTTCAATGTGCAGGAACAAGCAGATAATTTTTCTGCTAGGGAAGTTGCGGAATCAATGGGTCTTTCGACCTCTAATTTACCATGACAGGTTAACTGATTCGATTCAAAGACCAGTGCCAGTGTTTTCTGAATGTCTAAATTCCATGTCTACAAGAGGTGTGTTGGGTTTTTTTAACCTACATAGATTTTCCTATAGATATATTGGCATATGATAGAAGAAAATACAGAAAATGGAACTTATTCACTGCTATCATTTTCCTTGATATACAATCGTTCAAGGAACGGTTGAGCCTGGAAAAATCTTGGTTGATTTGGAGTGGCAAACTAGATTGAAATGAGGTACACATTCAGATGTGAGGCGTCCTAAGCTAGGAGCTTTATGTTGATAGATGATTGTTTACGTGACCTCAGCGTTAATTTGATGTCTTTTTGACACTGGAACGTTAATCCAAAGTGGAAAAACCATGTTGTAATCTTGTACATCAAAAACTTCTGCATCATGAATAGAATATTCTTTTATTTATGAACGCCAATAGTGATATTTACTTTTTGCTAGTTGATCATTTCTAGTTTGTTGAGAATATGCCGAGGTTTCAACTTGTGAACACAAGCAGGTTGCTTGTTTGTTTTGAGAAAGCAAACCAGTTGTGACTTCTTGTGCGTGACAGCCCAAAAAAATAGCAATATGCTGTGGCTTCAATTTAAATTAGGGTTATGCCAAGCCAATAGGATGTGTCCAAGTTTCAGTGACAGCTAAAAAGTCACAATTGGTCATTCCGGTATCAATGTGGTCGGAAGAACGACCAAATGGTGATGATGATCATCCATGTTCAAAATCAGCTTTTGTTATTTTTATATCTTTTTAGAAAGAACACTGTGTGGAGTCAAGTTACAACTAGTTTGAGAAATTAGTGACACTGAGTTTTATTCACTTTTTAAATTTTTAAGGCGAAAATTAACCCAACCTGTTGACTCCTCAAACAAACAACAGATTTTGTCCTTTTCAAACATAGAAGCCAACTACAACTCCTTGTCAATGACCTCCTTAAGCAAATTCCTCATCAATGTCATTACTTACACTCCTTTAACATAAATCTATCCAATTTTCAATCTCAAAATTCTCAGAAAACTAAACCCCCATTAACAAACTGAAGATACAATCGATCAGTGTCATCTAACTTCTTGTTGCATTTGCCGTCAATATTGTCTTTCTCTCTTTGAAGTCGTCGTGAATTTTGGATTTTGGTATGTCCAATTGTCGCGTTTTCTCTTCTCCCTCTCTGGTTCCTTTATTTGTGTTGATAATAGCAAGTTAGCAACCTTTTATTTTTTGCACTTAATCTATAAGGGCAATTTCATTCCAAACGTTATACAGCTACCGCAAAAAATCAAACTAAATGCTCCATAAAAAAGTGCTAGTAAATACTTAAAAAAAAAAAACGTGCCAGTAAAAAAAAAAAGAGAATTCATAATTAAAAATAAAAATAAACATAAACACAATAACACAAAACTTAAATACTCGAAAGAGAAAAAATAACAAGAGATTGAGATTTTTTAGTTTTGATATGTGTCACACAATGGTGTGTTCTCCCTTTTACGGCATTATAAAGATAAATAATTTTTTTTTTCTTTATAATTTTTAATTTATTTTTATTTTATTGTGATTTTTTTTTTTTTTTGAAGAAACTTGCTTGTTAAGTTGGAATCTATTTGTTTAGTCGTTATTGGAACTGGAAACGTTCTTTTCCAATAAAAAGTTGCAGCTTTTCTACTGCTTTAGTGTTATCAAATCCAACTTTACTTTCCTTCTCTTTATTTTTTCTAAACTTTGCTTTTCCTGTCTTTTTTTTTTTTTTTCAACTTTGCTTTTCCTGTCCTTTTTTTTTTTCAACTTTGCTTTTCCTGTCTTTTTTTTTTTTTTTTTTTTTTCTTTTTTTTTTTTTTTTTAAACTTTTTTTTTCTTGTCTTTTTCTTTTAGACTTTGCTTTTCTTGTCTTGTTTCTGGCTTTATTCATCTTTTATCTCAAATCAAACGAATCTATGTCACATACTCAAGTCACTCCTAAGTGGAGTGGCGCAGCAGCTTTGCTACTTTTGCTGCCTTAAGCGGTTGGATGGGTTGGAGAGTATGGTTGGATTCGATTATGATACTCCATACATAGAGGTAATTTAAAATAATCTTTTATCTTTTAAGAAGTGTTTTTATATCCACACAAGATCAATCAATAGGTACAAGAGAAAAGAAAAGATAAAGATAAGTAAAAAAATAAATTTATTAGTTGTAAATGAGTTAAATTTTAATTTTCAAAATATAATATATAAATTAACACTTATTCTATCTTTTAATTTTTAAATTTATAATAATAAATATTTTTATACGTTTAACTCTTGAAATAAAAGACATTTTAATTGTTTTATTTATTTGATTATCCATCAATAAACCACAATACTTAAAAAACGTTAAATAATATTCATATAATTATATCATAAATTTGTATGTTTATATCATTGTACAGAACCTTAGATTATATGGTACAATTTACTGGTGTTGAATCTATCAAAAGAAAAAAATGTACCCGCCATTGAAATTACGTGGTTTTTACTCAAACAAGTGAATCACGTACTGTCTTTTCCTACACGTGATTATGTCGTAAACAACAATAATTTGATTGACGTGAAATTTTTCATCATTTACAAGATACTGGTTCCGATGAGTCATGCTGCCGACGCTTCTTTGGTCTTATCCAAGTTCTGTTTACAAGCCACGTCCAAATTATTGCTGCTGTACTGAATTTTTTTGCCCTTTTCCTTTTTATGATGGAGATAAATTTAGAAATCAAGCGGATCATCCGAGATTTGATTTTACGGTGGAATCCGAAAAACGATTTTCAGATTATAGGAACACAATAAATACATAAATAGAGAGGAGGACTCCACACAATGAATGGACATTTCATATATTTTTATATACAGTGGGAGAAAAGTTACGTACTGTGAGAGTAGAATGTTAGACAAAAAATTACAAAGATAAATGGCCAACCGGGCCAGTAACCGACTACTGCCATGCCGGATATTTTGTTTCAAATAATTCCTCCAATTAAGCTTTTATCAAAACTTAAAAAAATCAAGTATTGTATATAAAATTAATTAATCATAAATAATGCACTAAATCTTTGTATTTCCATTACCAAATAAATTCCGGATTAATAATTTCAAAAAAAATAAATTCCGTATTAATTTTTATTTATTTTTTGGTTAATGAAAGTAGTTTTCTTATATAGCACAGGCTGCATGAATGATGTTTTATGTGGACGACTTTTGACAGATTACTATACTGTTCTTAAAAGAAAACATATACCAACAATGACTAGCATACAAATCTTGTAATTATTTAATATGGTTTAAACTAATTTGGTGTTAATCAAATATTTTTATTTTATTCCATTTAAAGTATAATTTTAGAGGTGAGATTTTTTTTTTTTTTTGACTCTTTATGAGTTAAATAATTATCGAAACTCATAGAATTATACACGATTACAATGATATGTTTCTGATAATTATTTTTAGAAATGAGAGATAAATTACTCTATTAATCAACACCCACTGATATTATATATAATTAGAACGGTAGTGTTTGAATAATTACTTTAAAAAATAAGGGATAAATTACTTTTACCGTCCATGGGAGTAAATCTCCGACCTTACATGAGGAGGAAAAATAGTTAACCAACTGCACTAATAGGTGGTGGGTGACGTGCGACTGATTTTGAATTCTTTTTAATTTTTAAATATCCTTGTATAGTTATATTGTATTGTATTTAAGCAGCCTTACTCGAGTAGAGAACATAAGGTAGACCAAGCATTTTGTAGTTCTAAACAAATAGCGGGAAATCAAAGGCCACTCCTCTCATTTGTTCTCCACAACAAACTTTCAAATTTCTCTCCTTTATCACTCATCACTCACCAACTATTATCTCATCAATGGAAGACAATCAAGAACAAGTTTCTCTCCCGCCCTGTGTAGAACAACTCATAGAAAAAATCTGTGTGGAGCAGAGCCAACCACCGCCGAACCACGAAGCCCGACGCATGCTCGCTTCCCTCACCGAGGCAGATGCTATGGCTATCGTCCGGACGGTAGGTGATTCAAAAGTTCGAACTTTCTCTGGATTTATCATATACTTGGTCGAACAACACACCAGCCCTCTCACGAACGCTCATGTACTCTCCTCTAAGCGCTTGAGATCATCGTGTGAAGGCATGTCCTCGTTGAGTTCGACTTCATGCACTTTAACCACGCGATCATCGATTCCTCAGTATGTGGCACTTGGAGAGCTTGAGTTTAGAAAGGCTTTTCTAATTTTGAGTTATGTTGGCGAGTGAGTTTCATCTACTACCTGTTGCTGTTAATTCATTTTTAGGTTTTTCAAATGTTGAGGTTTTTTGTTTTATTATTATTATTATTATTATTTATTTTTGTTATCTATGTCTATAGCAAGAGGCTGGAGGAAGTGACAACGCCTGAGGAAATTCGGAGACTTAAAGATTTGCCAATGCTTCGATTTGAGTCAGAAATTTGGAAGGCATTTGGAAAGAATATTATCAAGCCAGAAGATCGGCGAAGGGTTTATATCACATTTCGATCATTGTCTTCTATATTTTTAAGTCAATTTTATAGGATGTTACTAGCTTGAATTGTGCATTGTTCTTTTTCTTGTTCAAGTGGAGGTTTTTAAAGCGACAATGGGGGCTGTTAGAGTTCATATGATATTAGACCTCAGGCTTTTGGGTTGAATATTAACATGGCGTTTGAGGTTATATCTACCTGAGAGCAAGGATTTATGTTTGATTATGGTTTTATAATTTTGTTTAATCACAACAAAATGGCAAAATGGGACTCTTTGTGGAGTGGTAATTGTTGGAATTTATTATGTCTGATTGATTACGTTGTTCTTTTCTTTTGCAGGTGGTTGACTGGGATTCTGGAAAAACACATATTTATCATTGTCATGTTTCCCTACTTGGGAGTTGTACATTCAAGGTTTGCATGTCTCCTTGATTATGAGCAAGTATATAGATGGTTGTGAACATTGGTTACTAATGTGAGGGTAGAATTACTTGAATGTCCTCAAACATAAATGATACTGAATTAGTGGTCGATAGGTTGATAAAGTCACTTAGAAGATTGTATTATAGATTGTTGCTTCATACTGTGCATCTTAACAATGTTAAGTTAAATATTGGTTGTCAAATGTGATATTTATGATGCGTACTAGGAGTTAGTTGTAGTATAAAACTATTGACATCGACTGTGTGATGAAGCTTTTCTAATCAGAGGTTTTACAGTTAGGGTACTTCAATTTCAGTTTGTCCTTGATTTTATTGCTAGTGTAATGTGTTAGTAGGCTATTTTGGATTTTCATTTAAAAAAGGAGTTGATGCTGGCAAAATATGAACCGGTATTGCCGTAATCTCCACTTTGTTGTGGTTTATATTTATAATTGTTCAAAATAGTTTCTTTAGATACTCAAAATTTATTTTTGTATTGCCAATTTTAACATAATTCTTTTTAGCATCTATCATACTTTTTTTTTTTTTTTGAAAGATGTATATTGCTGTATTATTATTCCATTTTTTTGGTTGGGTTTCAGGGCCCTTACCTAATAAACCAGACAAAAACTCACCTGCAAAGAGTATTGGGAGATGATAATGTTTTGATGGTCAAGTTTGCAAAGGAGGTGACAGGCAGGAGAAGTTTAGCCATTAATTATTATCACGATAAGTACAGTGAGATTGCAAGAGAAGGGATCCTTGTTGGTTTGCGTCGATACCGCTTTTTTGGTGAGCCTTTTCACTGCTTTGATGTGGTTGATGCTGAATCTTTTGTTAAAATCATTACATTTTTCCTTATAATAATTGATCTGCCATTTTATTCTGCTTTAATATGTAAGAATCCATGAATAATCATTTTCTCTATCTCTATATTTTTATCAACCAGTGTTTAAAGATGGGGGAAAAGAAGAAAAGAAAAAAGACCCAACTACTTCATCGGTCAAATGTTATTTTGTTCGAACAGAGTCTCATGCATCCATTGACATGGGCCAACATTATATATTGTCTGGGAAAAGCATCCATGAAGCTAGATCAATGTTTATGCATGCGCACACTGTATCTAGTGTGGCCAACTATATGTCTCGGTAATATTAAGAATTTCTTTTCAAGTGCTGCAGGTAAGCATGATTTTTTAATGTATATTGAATCCTTTTTTCTTTATTTGGAATTCAGGTTTTCACTTATTTTGTCCAAGACCATGAAGTTGGACATTGATTTAGCAAATGTAAAAGTTGAGAGGATAGATGATATACTTTGTCGCGTATGATCCACATCTTTGTGAAATATTTGCTTTCCTTTACTTAGCTAAATATTTTGTGGTCCATTTGACTACTCAGGCACAAAAATTTTGCCTTTTTCTTTCTACCAATTACAGGATAACAATGGAAATATTGTTTATCGAGATGGCAAGCCTCTAATACATACAGATGGAACTGGTTTTATATCTGAGGATTTAGCTTTAAAATGCCCAAAACATGTGTTCAAAGGAAAGTGCTCTAGTGATGACAACATTGAGGTTTGTGTTCTTGAGCTTGGAATAGTTTATTTGTGTTATACATAGATGGGAGTGGAAATGAATGTTAAATGTCAAACTCAAATATAAATTTGATAAGCCTTAGATATATAAATTCTAAGATCCTAGAAATGGAGTTCAATAATCTTATTGAAGAAACAATATAATTGCTAACTTATCATGAGATCATTTGAGGTTGTTTTTCGTACTCAGAACCTCTCAGTTGTGATTTTCTGCTAAGATACGGTGGCTTGAATATTTCCTTTGACTATTATTTAGGTTTTGTCTTCATGACATGCTTTAGGGAGGTAAAGTTTGTTCAGAATGTCGTTATTTGGCAATTAAAGCTAGTATTACATAGTCGATAAAATCAAAACTAGTACATTTTTCAAGTAAATTTATCAATACCTCATGAATAGATAATGTGATGAGTTACTATTGAGGTTTCATATCCTAGTGGGCTCTTCTTGTGTTTGTGTGAACAGATATATTATGATTTTGCTTGTCATTTCCAATTTTTCTTTCATTTAATGGATAATATATGAACTATTCTTATTGCAACAACCTTAAGAAATGCATCACAGCGGAACTTTTGGAAATTGCTGTCAATAATGAGTTTTGTTGCATTTCATAATATCTTCCACTTAAATTCCAATATGGTCTTTGGAATTGAAAGACGAATATATCTAAATATCAGTAAAGTTTCTTTGAGATAATGTATATGAAATTCCAGTTAGGAATTTTAAATGAAGGGACTGTGAAAACAGAACTGAAAGTTTGTGCATAAAATGGTTGTGTTTAGATAAGGATTTAAAGTTACTAAGAATTGATGGTTGTGGTTGGGGTTGAGATGTTGTGGTAATGCTGATTAGTTAATTGAGGTAATCCCTGGATTTCTTTTCTGAAAGGAAGGCATTCCCTGGATTTGATAACAGTTCTGGTAATGTTTATCATTGTGGTAGCAAAGTTGTGGTGGCACTAGTAGTGTGATAGCTGTGCTACTGCTGCAGAGGCAGGGTATTATAAGGGGTTGGTTTCCATGGTATGGTGATTGTTGTAATGATAGTGCATGATGGTGCGCATTGGATGTTTAGATATGAAATTGAACATTTGTGAAATGTTTATATAAACTTGAGATAGCCAGTTACTAAATTGTGGGTCATTCATGGAGAGGGTCATCTAGAATTCCATAAATGTGATCGATGACCAAACATTTTAGCTAAGAGATGGACTATGAGGGACTGTTCACCTCTACAAGAGTGAGAGGTGGAACTCTGATGACACTTAAACTTCTTAATGAAAAGAGAAAATTGGGTGAAAATTTTGGGGAAATTAGTTAAGGGTAGTTTATTATTAAGAACTAACTTTTTAAATGTGATGATACCAAAATATCTCATGTCTTATACACAACTTCTTGTATGGCTTCTTAATGCTTATATTTCTCTTTCCTTTATTTTTGTTCTTGAAAGCCAATCTTTTGTTTTTGTTTTTTTTTTTTTTCCTTGCACGTCAGTTACTTTAAAGTTGAGTGTTTTGTGTGCATGATTTATCCTTCTATTCATAATATTTTCAATGTCATTAGAGAGTTATTGAACAGAAAGAACTTGAAGGGAAGTGTTCTGACTTGAATCGACCAGAATCTTGTAGCAAGGAACCAGTATGTTTATCTTTCACACTGTGGTGTTTATTCAGTCTACTTTTTGTTTGAGAACTAAGATTGTTTATTATCTTCCTTTTCTCTATATGTTTTCTAGCCTTTGTTAATTCAGGTCCGTCTCTTTAACAAAGGTTCTGCTGTCAAGGGAACTCTTCTGCTCAACAAGAAGGTATAAATGTTGAATCTATGATTTTCCTTTGGCAGAAGATGAATGCAGCATTTGAGCATGTCTTTTTCTACATTTAGTTGTTTGAGAGGCTTAATTCCTATTTAATTTTCTGATACAAATTAGCTCTTGGGAATTAGCTTGATTAGCAAATATGGATGGAATTCGATTAAGCCTAACTCCTAAGCCAAAATAGATAAACAAATATTTAAATTCACACTCCCTACGTTGTAGCTGATAACTTTTATAACGATATTTATGCATTGTATTATAAATTGGAAATTATAAAGCGATAGGGTGCACAGAAATCAATGGCTGTCTCTAAGTCTATAATCCAAGAAATGGGAGAATCTATGTTTAAACTTGTCATCAAAGATTTTATTCATCTTTAATGTTTCTTCATTGATGCTCTATCAAAGATAGATTTTAAGTTGTTTGAAATGAGCTTATGTTTGGAAAAACTGAGTTCACAATAGATTGAAAAATTTCTTCTTTTGGAGCAAATTTGCAGTGAAACAGCCGAAAGTGATGAAAAGAGATTGAATCATCTGAAATGCTAGACATTACTGAATGTGGACTTAATAATTTAGATCCTCGCTGGAACAAAATGTGACTAATATGGATCAGTACTTCTGATGCAATTTCTGTTGGATAAAATTTTGAGTTAGCTCAGAAATATAATTTCTTTAAAATGCTGTAAACATCAACACAGTTCAATTATCACCTTACTGCACTGACTTTCATCTTTTCTGGTTGTGGGCGTGTGGATTGGTGGGGGGAATTCTTGGTGTTTTTACGGTCGGTTATCATTTCTTGTTAAAATCTTTTGATGGAATGAACTACTATATATGATTTGTTGGTTACTGAACATTGCATATGGAATGTGGATTATTCCTCTTTGTTTTTTCTAAAAGTTGATATGATCAATGGAGTAATTTTCTATCAACCTTGTAACATGTTTATATCTAGAAAAATTGCATGGTTGAAAAATTATTCATACCATTTCAATAGTTCTAAAAATTATTCACTTGTGAGATTTATTTCTTTTGATATGTAATATGGTGCTCTTATTGAATATCTCATCAAAAGTTAAGAGTGACTAGAGTTTTTATCCTAATTAATTTTTCCTTTATTGTGATTGTTATAAAACATTGCTTTTACAATTTTGGAAATTTGGTAGCTTCCCCCTCAAACCATTCAGATAAGACTCTCAATGATTAAAGTTGAGGCAGATCCAAATCTGTTGGATTGTGAGACTTGTAATTCGTTGGAGGTAGTCAAAACAAGGTAATCTTTGTTAGGCAGTTTGTTCTTTTTTTTTTTTTTTTTAATTAAATTATATTTAATTTTGTGTGTTCTCCATAGAGAATCAGTTTTTTACTAAGTAGACCACTAACCACTTGCAATTTGCTGTCATATTCATTTTGTTAACCCTAATTTAAACGACCAACTAGTACATTGAAAATGCAGTTAAAACTTTAATGGGATAGAGTTGCTCAAATTATTATCTCTGTATATTGGCAAAGTTGTCACCAAGGATGTGGGAGGCTTTTTGGCAAAATAGGTGCCTAGTAGCAGTCATAGCTTGAAAATCCGGTTGAGTGTTAAATTGAAAAAAGAGTTGGAATATTTGACTGGAAACAATCAAAAACATGTTAGATAATATAAGAAGTTGATCTGAATCTCTTTTCCACGAAGGCTGGTTTCAGACCTGCAAATTTACTTTTAATCATTGCAGCTTCATAGATGAACTACTTTAAATCCTCAAACATACTTGTCAGCCTTTCACATGTCACAGACTGTTTTATTTTATGTTGTTGGAAATAACATTATTTTTGCCAGTCTAATAGCTGAAATGAAATGATAGTTCTTGATAGTTCTTTTCTTTCCCTCGGGAAGAAGAAAGAAGGTGGGGGTGGGAAGGGTGATGGTGGCAGTTTAGATAAGTACTTTGTTTTCTTAATCAAGTTGACTTTGACTTTCGTGGCAGAAATTAACTGAGCTAATCAGATATCCTGTTTGTTCTCAGGTGTTCCCTATGTTTAAGATAACATTGAATTTACTATTCATTTTACAGTAATCAACCCAGAAGAACATATTTATCAAAGAATCTAATCGCACTGCTGAGGTATGGAGGGGTCCCAGACAAATTTTTCGAAGACTTACTGAAAAATGCATTGGAAGATGCTCATGCTGCTTTCACCAACAAAAGGAGCGCTTTAAAAGGTACGTTCTTGATGGAGCAAGCCACTCATAGATTTACATGAACCTTGCTTTAGGAAATAGTTTGTTTGTATTTTAGATCATATATTTTGTGCTGCCATCTCTATGATTCTGTTTTAGTATTCTTTGTAAGCATTGGTTAGTATCATTTAATGATTGTTTTCTCCTTCAATGTTTTTCTCTTTCCTTTCGTTTTTTCTATCTTCCTAGAGACTAATTTACAAACAAAATTTTTTCTCATTAACTTCTCTTTTTGTGTTAGTTTCTTTGGAACAAATTCATTTCCCAATGGGTTTTCATAAATTGTTTTGTTATGCACGCAGTTTCTCTTAACTATGGTGGGATGGATGATTTCATTGCAACAAGAATGATTTTATCTGGGATTTCTCTTGATGAGTCATATTTGCAATATCGGCTGTCTATTCTTATGAACGAGGAAAAGAAGAGTCTTCAAGGAGGAAAGCTTCCTGTACCTGAAAGTTATTACTTAATGGGAACAGTTGATCCTACTGGAATCCTGAAGAGTGATGAAGTCTGTATTGTATTGTATGTATTTTCAACTGCATACCTTTTTTTCCTGTTATGGTGGCTAACAAATGATTGAAACAAATTTTTACTTTTACTCATGAATTATGTATTTGATTTTGGTTTGTGCTACTAATGAGAATTGTTATTTTTCAGTTAATCTGTATCAAGTGGCTCTGTTGCTATTGAGGTTGTCCATGATTTGTTATATTGACCTTGGTGGTGATGTATGCAGAAATGATGGCCAAGTTTCATGGGAGAAGGTTTTAGTGTACAGAAATCCGGGTTTACATTTTGGAGATATACATGTTCTGAAGGCTACCTACGTGAAGGAATTGGAAGATATTATAGGAAATTCCAAGTATGCTATATTCTTCCCATGTATAGGGCCACGATCTGTGGCGGATGAGATAGCAGGAGGTGATTTTGATGGGGACATGTACTTTGTCACAAGAAATCCTGAGGTTAGCCTTTATTTTACCTAGGCATACTTGTTTATTTGATTAATTACTCTAATCTGAAGAATGTTTATCCCTACAATTTATGATTGATACTTTTGATCTTTTAATTTTCATCTAAAGTATACGGAGGGTGTCTCCCTTGCTCTATCCTTTTGTCTGATTATTTGGTACTCACTTTCAAAATTCTGAGCTGTTGAAAACTTGGGAACTTTTTTTTTTTTTCTTAATTCGATTATCATTTAGTTCTGCACTTCCACTACTAGTAGGATATCATCCTCTGAAAATCTTTGTTCAGTAAAATTTAGGCTTTCAACTGATAAAAATGGTCATTCCTTGCTAGGGTGTTACTGATTGTGATTATACACCATCAAAATTTCTAGAGAACTTTTGTAATTCAGACCCCATTTTGCTTTTTAAACTTCTGACAAATGATTTTGTTGACATTTCAGATCTCATTTTGTATAGTGTGAGGGGATTTTTAAGAAGTTTTGGTTTTCAAATGATCTTCAAACTTATGTTTAAGAATAATTTATGAAACATCATTTATGGTGATGATGTCAGTTTGTAATTTAATGTTAATGAAGACCTCATCTGGTTCTTTCCTTTGAATTACAGATTTTAGTCAGTATGGATATATCCAATATTTAGATTTTCCAGTTCATGATGTCAAAGGCCTGTCAAGGAAAATGATGTTGTTGATATCAACTCTTCAGGCTTTTGAACATGTTTTGTTGTGGAAAATCATATTTCCTGAGCATAATGCTTGCAATTAAAAGAATCAGGTGCAAGGGAAGGGATATTTGTCATAAAAGCCTTATGGGGAAGTTGTATGGTTCTTCGGAATATTTTATACTTGCAGTCTTGCACTTACTTCCTTGGGCTTTTTCACCTACGTAACTGCTGAAGACATGTTTAACCCGCTAATTGGGTGTAAATGTTTGTATCCTATATTCTTTCTATAACAACTTTCCCTAGACTTTTTCACCTACGTAACTGTTTTTCATGTGTACATATCTTGCTGCCTCTCTCTCTCTCTCTCTCTCTCTATATATATATATATATATATGTCCTTGTTGGTGTTTACTTTGCATTTCTTTTTTGTTTGTTGTTTTGAAAGGGCATGTGCAACCCAACCTGACCATTTTTGGTTGGGTTTGGTCAAGTTAAATCTTAAAAAAAGCTGGGATGGGCTAGATCGAAAATTTCATGGGTTTGAATTGGGTTGGGTTGAAAAGCCCGACAAACGCCTACCCTTAGCCTAAATCTTAGATTTTCTCCTCTTTCTAATAGAACACTTGTTAGAGATGAGAATCAAGGACAACTATATGTGTTCATAGGTTTTTTTTTCCTATGTCTTTATGATTTGTTCATAATCACTTTATGAATTATCTTTAGCTGCATTAGTTTTGTGAATTAATCCTGTATTTGTATCTGTTATTTGTAATGTTTGACTTTTTATTTGTAATATTTAATGTGTCAAAACTTTTGTTTATGATCATTTTATGGATTATTTTTATTTGTACTCATTTTGTAAATTAATCCTTTATTTATAATATTTGAATTTATGTGATAATGTAGTATTAGGAATGTTATTTGTAATCATTAGGAATTTTTTAATTAATGTCCAACCGATCAATCCAAACCAATTATTATTGAGTTAGGTTGAAAAATTATAATGAGTTGGGTTGAGTTGAAAAATTTTCCACTTGATTTATATCAAGTTGGGAGATTTTCAACCCTACCCAATCCAATCCAACTCAATAAACACCTGCCCCTATCCTTTTCCTCTCTTCAGCTGATGGGATATTAATCCACAATTATATCAATATTTATTGTAAATCAAGTACAGAATTTATCAAATCTTTGAATTTTGTAGTATCTTATGTGCTTATAATTTTGCAGTTGGAAATTTTCTTCATCCATTATATTTATATTATTTTGTTGATGCCAATGATGTAGAGATGTCTGCATATAGGAAACAAAATGTTGTATTAATCTCTAGATTTCATATAATTGATAGGATTTTAATGCTTATCAGAACTAAAGCTCCTATTCCTGTATTCTCTTTCAGCTGTTGAAACACTACAAGGAGAATGAACGTTGGGTGCCTAATTCTTTAACAAGCAATGTGTCCCTCAAAAGACCTATTGACTTTTCGCCTGATGAATTGGAGGATGAGCTTTTCACACTTTTCTTGACTACAAGATTTGAGCCAAGGTATGCATATAAATTGTATACTCTAACAACATGTTGGCTTCGGTTGTAATGTTCGTATTGAGGCTAATGCAATGTTTGTTGAAGAACCAAGGAGATGTGGATTTAAATTTACTTGCACTACATTATGCTCACTATCAAAACTCTAGGCTCTCTTGACTAACAAGTGCAGGTGTATTTTAGATTTTATATCATATGGAAAAGAGTAAGTTCCATTTTAAATCTTCTTTAGGAAATTTACTGTTGATCATCCATTTGAAAGTTGAACCATTTGCCCCCTAAAATATGTTCCTTTGGGGTTTAAAGACATACATCAGTCAAAAAGCTTGGCTTCCCACAAGAAACCTTGCACTTTCCTAATCCTTTGATTGCCCAGCATGAGTTATCTTCATTGTTTTAGTGTGTTTTTGAGTTTTAGTCCGTGTTTGAATTGGAGCATAGAGACCCAATTGTTTTTCCATTAAGAGCCCATGATGCTAACAGTTTAAGTGCTTTTGGTGTACTCTTAGCTATGCTACGGGTGTGGCAGCTGATAGTTGGTTAGCGATAATGGATCGGCTTCTGACACTGGGAGATGAGAGTGTGGATGAGAAAACTCTCATGAAGAAGAACTTATTCCAGTTAATTGATATTTACTATGATTCTTTGGATGCACCAAAAAAGAGTGGTGCAAAGGTTAGTGGTCTATAATTACTATCCTTTGTTGACTAAAAGGGTGATCCTTGACCTCTCAAAAATGTTTTGTTTTGACGATATTGGTCCAATCCAAAATTGGCAGTAACAGATTTTTCACCCTACCTTAAAACAGATTGAAGTTCCTCAAGAATTGAAGGCAGAGAAGTACCCAATTTACATGGGAAGGGATGAATCTAATTCTTTTGATTCCAAATCCATTTTGGGAACAATTTACCATACAGTGAAATCTTATGAAGCAGAGGATATCTCTGTGAAAGGTAAGGTGCTCTCAGTCAAGATTGAAGATTTGGGGTATGATAAAAAAAAAGTCGATAATACTGAATGAAGATTGTTGAAGAGTTCTCTGTTATAATATGCTTACTTTTTAATTCTGTTAGAAGTTCGGAAACTTCCTTGTTTTGATGATGAAGTCCCTGAAGCCTGCATGAAAAAATGGAAAGAGCTTTACGGTCAGTACAGGCAAGAAATGCGTGCAGCCTTGTCTATTGACAAGGACAAAGATGACGCTGCTAATGAAGTCATAAGAAAGTATAAGCAGGTGATTTTTCTTGTTCAGTTTTAGCGTACTGTTGAATTCCTTGTTGACGTGAAATTCTATGCTTCTAAGTCGTGTTCTTGGTAGTTACTTTACTAAACATTCAATTTGGTGTTAGATATTATATGGTGCCGAGGAATTTGAACAAAGCACAAGGAGTCTGGAGGAAATCTATGATGAATCTCTCGCATTATATCACATAACTTATGACTATGCCAAGAATATGGAAGATGTTGGTAAATGTATGTTTGCTTGGAAAGTGGCAGGTTCAGCTCTCTGCAAGCTTCATGCTCACAAACAGAGTGAAAGGACTATGGTATGCTTACCTTCTGTTCTCAAGGAGATTTGTGGTTGAAGTAATGTTGTATAATGTTATTATAGTTGTAAATTTAAGTGAATGATATATAATATTCAGCTCCTATTATATTGTATAGAACCATTTTCACTAATTAATATGTTTTTATACGTCATTTCCTTCCAAACTATCATTTTTGTTTGTAAATTAATTCTTTCCTATCTTTATGGTATAATCCAATATAAATACATATATAAATATATATATTTAAACAGTTTAGGGTTTTTTTTTTTTAAATAACTAGACATTTATTAAAATCCTAATTTAGATTATTTTAATTTGTTTGTGTTTTTACTTATATCTTAATTTAAATTAAAAAATATCTTTTCTTACGGGAAAAAATATTTTATTTAAAAAGTCAATTTTTTACTTATATAAGAAAAGGACTATTATGAATAAATGATGGGATATTATGAAAAATCCCTAGATATGTGTATTTATGGTGATTAGCATTTGGTTTTAATTTTATTAGGTGAATCATTTTTTACCATTAAAGATGAAGTTGAATGTGAAAGGTATAATGATAATTGAATAAGTAATTATATTTGTTTTAATAATTTTACTAATTAATAATTATAAAATAAAAACAAAATAAAAAATCTTCGTAGCAAAATAATTTAAAAATAAAAAATTTAAAAGGAAAAAAGTAATAATTTTTAATAAAAATAAAATGTTTTCTACCATCCATTACTGATCTCATTTTAAAAAATAGTTTTTAAAAAAAAAAATTAAAAATTAAGGTAGAGATTCAATTTGGAGATGGATCTCCACTCTCGATTAATCTTATATTTCGTTAACCACTATCATCCTCAATTTCTACCATTGTCACCATCATCCTCAATTTCTACCATTATCACCATTAGCAGATTAGATCTCTACCCCAGATTAATCTCATATTTCGTCAGCCACCATCATCCTCAATTCTTACCATTGTCACCATTAGCAACATTGTCATCAAATCATAGCACCATTGTCACCATTAGCAATATAAAAAAACTTCGAATTCAACCCATTATCATTAAACCAACAGCACCTTTCAACCCATCAACATTAGCAACATAAAACTGATTGAACCTAAATGAATATCATTTAGGTTTGTCCCAGTTGATGTGCTTAGATTTGGGTTCTAATCGAACCTAGATGAAACATCATTTGGATTCCAATTGAACCCAAATTATTTGGATTCAATTGAAACTTAGATGAGGTGAGCCATCTGGACGAACCTAGATGATGTTTATCTGGGTTAATTCAGATGACCTATTGTTTTCATGAATAAAAAATGAAAACGAAAAGAGAGATACAGAAGAAATGAGATGATGAAGAAACGAGAACTCAAAGAGAAGAAAGAGATTGTGACAAGTTTGTTATTGATGAGAGAGACAAGTGATCGGCTATTTTTATGATGCTTTGGTTTACGTGCAAGTATACATCGTGTACCTTATATATTGTAGCGAGTCAAGATTGATCCCAGAGGAACATACTCAAATTTCACTCTAAATACCAAATTGATTTAAAAAAAAATTATTCAAATTATCAAAAATTGATTTGATTGCAAGAAATTAAATTGAGAAAACTAAATTAAAGCAATTAAAATTAATAAGAATTCAGCAGTTGATAAATATCTAGATATATAATTTCACCTAAGTATTTCATTTAATTTATTTTCCTCAAATAATTTTTATTTTTATATTTAATCGGATAATTCTAAAATATTTGCAAGCCTCTTTCGATGGTCGAAAAACATACCCAAATCAACTAACCTAACTATATCTTTATGTAGGTTAATTCACTTAAATTCATTAAGATTAAATTATCCTTATACGATTACACAATCCATACAAATATATCTCTATTTCATATGAATTATGTTATTCTATTGATTTTTAAACACATAATACCTCTTCCGAATGTATTATGACCATAATATCTAATCAATTAACATGCCTAAAATAATTCATAGTATTAAACACCAAAAAAGTAAAATACGAAAATAAAAATAAATTATAAAAATAAACTTTGAATCATTGAATAAATTAAAATAATAATTAAGCTATACTTTAGCACGAATTTAAGAAAATTAGTTAAACATATTCGAAGCAAAAGAAACAAATTTAACAAAGGTAAACCCCATAAAAATAAAAAGAAACTAAAATAAATTAATTTTTTTGCCTAAACTTCATCGAAACCTCACTTACTTTGAATCTGCCTCACTTAAGCTGCTCTGAATAATAAAAGACTAACGAAAACCTTGCGAATTCTTATTAATTTTTGTTTGAAACCTCACACTATTTATAGGCATTAATGTGGGCCGTTTGGCAAATTTTCAGGGGCCTGTGACTATATGAGAGAATTTTGCTCAGGAGATAAGCTTTATCCATCCACCTGAAGACACGTGCATGGGACCACCATCTTGCATCAGCAACACGCACTATGCTTGGACACGTGGTGCAAAATCACACGTTGGACCTAGGGGTGGGCAACACCATGTTTGGATCGATTCCAACTGAATCCAATCCGAACATAATAAATTTATATATCACTATTTTTAGATCCAAATATGATCCATTAAGAGGAAGGAATCGATCTGATTCGAACATCCAGTGTGCGGATCAGATCGGATCGATTTTCATATTTGAGCACTTGCTTTCAATTTTAACATATGAACACCTGCTTTTAATTTCAACATGCTTTCATTTTTCAATTTAAAGGAAAAAAAAAAATCAATATGGCTTGAAAGTCCACATTCACAAAATAAACAGCAAGTGAAATATGTAACTCAACAATAGAAAGCAACAAATAGATACAGAAATCATCAAAACACTAACACTCAATCATGTAAATATCAAGCTAAAGCTGCAAATAGACTCACTAAGTGAAAAGCGCTGAGAGCTAATGGCGAATTAGCGATGAAGAACAAATGGCGATGCCGAGCTCTGAGATGAAAAGTAGGAGCTGAGTGAGAGCTATCAGCGATGAAGAAGAAATACCGGCACTGCTAAGTGTTGAGATGAGAGGCACGAGTTGAGAGCTGATGGTGAATTGGTGATGAGGAAGAAATCGAGCTGCCGGGCTGTTGAGATGAGAAGTAAGAGTTGTCAGCGATGAAGAAGAAATGTCGACTGCTGCTGAGTGCTGAGATGAGAGGCATGAACTGAGAGCTGACGGTGAATCGACGATGAAGAAGAAATCGAGCTACCGGACTGCTGAGATAAGAGGTAAGAGTTGTCGGCGATGAAGAAGAAATGTCGGCGCTGCTACTAAATGCTGAGATGAGAGGCACAAGCTAAGAGCTGACAGCGAATCGACAATGAAGAAGAAATCTAACTGTTGGGCTGTTGAGATGAGAGTTGTTGGTGTCGACAATGAAGAAGAAATGGGTAGAGCTGTTGAGTTTAAGAGTGAGAGATGGATGTTAGGGTTTATGCTAAAATGGACTTTATACAGGGGCTACGAATTACACATGTACCTCTGTTCACGGATCAGATCGGTTTTGGATACCCTGATCGATCTGATCCGTGAAACATGGTGTTTTCATAAGTGAGGATTCGAAAACTTTGTCTTTGAGCATATGATCAGGTCCGAACACTCACGAATTGGATCGAATCGGGTTGTTTGAATCAGATCCATGTTTTTGTGCCCACCTTTAGTTGGACTAGCTTTGCATGCAACACAGGACCCCGTATTATAGCGCACGGTCTCTCATGCATACAACTCCAACTCAGAGCGACTTCTTCACGTTCTGTACCAACAAGCGCCAACTTCCAGCGTGAGGCGCACCCTATTCACACAGCTTGTCACTATCTACGTCGATTTCATGCGACCAACTTTCTCTTCTCGGCTCATCTTCCCACAACTCATGCGCGGCTCCATGCATTGCAACTTCATGGCTCAATACAACGTGTTTAGCTCGGCTTCTCCTTTCTTCTCTAATTTTCCCACTATTTTCTTTTCACCAACTCAAATTAATTTTTAACTTTCCTAATTAATTGCAACTTCTCCTTCGAAACTTATCCTCCCAATTCGATCTTTATTTTTTTCATTTTCATATTTGTCCTCTTCCAAATTCTATCATTATCTCTTTCAAAATTCTATTCTTATTTATTTCAAAATTCGATTTTATCTCCAATTCTTTCAAATAAACTTTTAACTTTAATCAAACTCTTTGGGATAATCTTTTAATTTGAATCGAACTTTTTTACAATTGAAGAAATCATACTCAAACTAAAACTCTAAAAGATCTTAATTATATCTAGATCTTTATCCAAGTTATCAATTTTCTCCATAATTTTTTCAATCTACACAAAATCTTCAAAATTCATCAAAAACACCAGAAATTACCTAAGTTCTCATCACAAAAGCTTGATGTAAGAGTACTAAATAACTGTATATTTTTTCATTATCAATGAGCATGTGAGAGAGGGTTTTTGCTTTTTTATTTTATGTTTTTTATTTAATGTTGTTATTAATTTATAATTTAAAGGGCATTTCAGTCATTTTACAAATTTTGGATAGAAAATTTTAACTTTTGGATGGAAACCTAATTTAGGGGGCGGTTCGTCTAATAAAAATAAATCAGGTGCTAATCACCATTATTTCACTTTTCAAAGGGTTTTTCATAATATTCCATAAATGTTCATCACTTTCTTAAATTAGCATCCTATTAATATATTATTTCCAAAATATCCCTTATCCAAAAAACCCCAATTCTATTCAAATCCAAACTTTAAGCCCAATTCTTAACCCTAAAATTAACATTCCTAAAATTAACTGCTGCCATTATCTGTCAGGAGGCAGTCGGCCTTTTCCTTGTGTTTGGTGGAGGAAGAGGCAGGTCTCCTCCCATTTGAATATGAGGTTTGTCCTAAAAATGATTTCTTTGGACTTAAATTTAAAAATATAGAGAAGAAATTTATTTTTATTTGTACCATTTAGTGACATTTTTAAATGATTGATTTAGATATAATTTTAATAATTGAAATATAAAGTTGAGGATGAGAGTCCGTAGGTCTATAGGTCTAATAAAACCTTTAAAAGTAATAACTAATGATAGACGCATGTTTCTTGGGTGTTCGATATTTAGCATCTTCCTGGGATGTAGCCGCCATGGTCCACGGATTTGGGGGTCCCTTAGACCTTATCCTAGAACAAAAGTTGTGCCTAAATTGACTCTGATATGCAAAGAAACGACACTTGACTTGCGGCCCCCACCACATATTATTCTGTTTAGGCATATTCTATCACGTCCTGTAGCTCATCCATCTAATCATTATTATTTCGTTGCAACTTTAATCTTACTTTAATTTTTTTTTTAAATCTTTAAACTTATTTTATTAATTTTTTTATTATTTTAATTTATACGTTGAGTTGCATGACATATACTACATAGTTTATATCTATATTCCTATTGATGTAACCGTAAGTAACTTAAAAATCAGTCAATCTCTTTCTTTTTTGTTTCCTTTTTTTACATTTTTACGGTGGAAGAGGATAATCAAATTTAAAACAAGTTATCCACATTATATGTTTAGGAGAGATGAGATTTGAACCTTTGATCAGAAGTGTTCAATTACTCATACTAAGAGATGTTATGCTAAAAATAAGGGGTTTTTTTTTTTACACTTAACACTTAATAGTGCTTAATTAGGCCAATTAAAATATTTTTATTTGTTTTTTTAAGTGGTCAAACCACTTAAAACAACCCAAAAACCACTTAAAAAAAAAGTTACATTTTTTTACTTTTCACTTAATACAAAACCACTTAATGATTTTATAAATATATTATTCCAAGTTTATCATTCCTAAAATAACATATTTCCAAATTTATCCTGGTTTTACATTATACAAATTTATTTTAATGCTTTAACAAAAAATATTGAAAAATAAAAACCCTAAACATCTCAACATCAAATTTTTCTATAGCTAAATTACTATATTTCTCCAATCAAATTTCGGTAAGAATCTTTATTGATTTTTTTTATTAATCTACTTGTAGAGTAGCCCATATTGTGTTTATTTGTTAAAACTTCACTGTGTTATTAGTGTTTTTGGTTTATGTATATTGATGAAAATTTATTTGTGTATAACAGAACCTCAAAGTTTCTCCTCTTGTTTCTTCTTTTGGTTTTTTTTTTATCTCAAAATTTTTATCGAATCTGTTATCGATGTATAATAGAACCTCAAAGTTTTTTTTTTTTTTTTTTGTTATCGAATCTATTATCGATGTATATTACTTTACAATTTCAATTTTTGTTGTAATAGTAATTCAATTTAAGACCATTTTGTTTATTTTATTTGAATATATAAATTTAATTGACTCTACTATAATAATTCATCTTATTTTAATAATAAATCAAAATATTATATATAAATGTTTTAATATTTGTTAAATAATTTATTATAATTGTTTGTATCATATTAAATAAAGTTACTTAACAACTAATAATAAAAGGATATAAATATCGAATTGCTAGTATTCAGACAATTTTAACTTTAAAAAACAAATAAGATTATTATACATTCAGAGGTAAGAAAAAAAAAAAACAAATAAACATGTTTATCAGATTTCAGATTTCAGTCACTATTCAGTCTTCAACAGCACTGTTCAGTTTTCAGACGAAAAAACAAACGACCCCTAAGTCAATTTCGTGTATAGCATATTCCACGCCATTACAAGTTCAAAATAATAGTAGCAACAAGACAGTGAAACAAAATGAGTAAGAGGAGCCAAAATAAGGTGAGAGTTGGCTATTAATACAAAAAATCTATAATTCAATAGATCCATTCAACTAATATATAATAAATGAAATGAAACATTAAATAAATAAATATGACTACCTTACCTCTCAATTGAAGTATTTGGATTGATTATAAGGGTGGTTATTGAAATCAATCCAAAAACTCTAATTGAGAAGTAAGATTAGTAATTGGATAAAGTAGTTAAAACCTAAACTAAATGAAATTATCCTATCACTAATTTACAAATTTTTATATAAATTCATAAATAATATCGTAAATATATAAATTATCATATCACTAATTTACAAGTCGTTAAATTATTATCACGATTTACAAATAATAATAGAAAAATGAAGTGATGGCAAGAATAGACCATGCTAACTACACCTACCAAAAGTCAAGGCCACTTGTTCATTCCAAAGGGGGGAAAACAAGGTTGAGGCTACTTGTTCAAAAGCCTTCCCTAATTAAAAATAAATAAAATAAAACAAAAATGACAGCGAAACGAAAAATATAGCAAGAAATACTATAAAACATAAATTTTTTAATTAATATATAACTTAAGTAAGGTTAAAAAAAGAATATAGCAAGAAATACTATAAGTCTATAATAATACATTCTTTGCTTTTCTCAATGCATTTTTATGTTGGGGTAGTTCTCCAAGTTTCTCAAGTATCAAATCTATGCAATGAGCAGCATATGGCGTCCACCACAACCCTTTCCTCTTTAGCATCAACATCTCCCCATCTTTCTTGTAGTTGGAGGCATTATCTGTTACGACCTGAACAACAATATCCTCTCTAACCTCTTCAACCACATCATCGAGTAGCTTGAACAACAATGTCGCATCTTTCACAAAATCACTAGTATCAATCGAACGAAGAAAAACTGTATCATATGGATTATTTATAAGGAAGTTGATCAATTGTCTACCCCTTACATCTTTCCATCCATCTGACAATATGGATACTCCTGTTTGCTTCCATGTCTTCATTACTTCAGCTATCATAGCTTTCGTGTTTTCTTCCTTCTTCTTTAATATGCTAATCCTCAACTCATAGCTACTTGGTGGTCTCAAACTTGTACCATACCACCCAACTACTCGAATCATATTCACAAAAGATGGACTATCAACAATATTAAATGCGAGGCCATTCTCAAAGAAGAATCGGCCTATCTCCTCACATATTCGGTCATGTAGCTCCTTATCAAATCCTGTCATTCTAATTCCCCCTAATTCTTCTGTTTGTAAAACATCATCTTCCACCCCCCTGAGAAACCTATCCATAGGTCCTTTAATCCCTCTCTCAGTCTGAGTCACACTACCACTATTCGACTCTTTCTTGGATCGACTATTTAATGTCGTACATCTATCGATTCTTTCCTCCCTCACTAATTGATTAATTCTTTTTGCCTTCTCCATATTCTCCATATATCTTTTGTTGTTCTCCTTAACTTCCGGTAGAGCAGTCGGACACGCGGAAACATTCCCTTAGATACCCACAAGGCGTTCTTTCATTTTAAACACTCCCTTCCTCATTACTTTCTAACAAAAAATACATTGAATAAACTTTTTTCCATTAGTTTCCATCTCAACCCCATACATCCATGCCGGATCTTTTTTACTAGTCATCACAACACAACACAATTACTGCCTGTTTATATAAAAAAAAAAAAATTTAAGCATAAAAACATAGCTACTACTCTATGTCACGTACCAGAAACTGATGAAGAACAAAAATGGAGGCCAGAAATAGAAACGGCAACATAGCTACTGCCGTTGTACAAAAACAGAAACAAAATGCTTGAAATAGAAACAAAAAAGGGGAAAGAACCAAATGGAGGCACCGACGCACCGTTCTAGAGAGTGGAAGCTATTGTCGTTGATCTTCACGTTGCCGAAAATGAGAGAGCTGCTTTGATTTTGAGTTCTGCCGCCAGAAACAGTAGAAATGAGACGGAAATGGTCGAAAAAGAAGGAAAGATCGCCGGTAAGAAGGAGGCAAAGGTGGGTCGTGACAGAGGAGATTGGGTCAACTAAGTTTGTGAGATTTTAGGGCTTTTTTTTGTATTACACCCGGTTTCTTTTTTTTTTTTTTCTTTTTTTTTGCGTGACCCGACCCGACCCGACCCGCTGTATAACTCAATATATTGCCGTGTCGGGTCAGTAAAGCCGTATATGGTCATACGATATGTCGGAGATGGATTTCGTCGTTTTCTGAAACCGAAACGGGCATACCAAAACGTTTTTGGTGCCATACGACTATACGGGCATATATACTCCCGTACCGTACCGTATTTTCGAACATTGCACCTAACAATTGTAAAGTCATTAATCCTAGGCAATAAGTAATGGGGTCAACCAATACAAATAGTATATTAGATGATGCGATAATTATTTATAGAATATCTCATATAAATGTAAGATTTGACTTGGTGAAACTTTCGCTCTCTGGAGGAAAAATCTACGCTGTCTGGAACATGACTAGGCTAACAAGATATTTTGAAATTAAGTACTTTGGTTCCTCATGCTACCCTTCAACATCAAGAGTCCATGTACACCAAGTTCACTTCATCCTTGTTAAGGGAGAGAGTGAGAGTTCTCTGTCTGAAAAGAATGAATGTTATCACAGAAGCTCGGGACCTTTTTGTTTTTGGTTATCTGTTTTTAGAGGGAGTGAATGAGTTAATGATATCTCTTTGAAATTGGAAAATGCCATTTTAAAACCTTCAATGTGTTATGAATTGTAGCAAGAGCCAACATAATACTAGTCCCTTTGGTTCTTTTTATATGCTTTTTTAATTTTTGTTTTTTGTTTTCTATTCAAAAGTATTTTTAGGTTTTCTCTTCTAGCTTTATATAGAGTCTATTTGGGCATGCCTTATTTGTTTGAGTTGCTTTCTATCAGGAGCATATGGAACTAGAGAAACGCTACCGTGAACTGACTGATCTGTTGGTAATATGATTTCAAATATTCTTATTTAGTGTTGATATAAAGTAATTATATTTGAAGTTCTTTAGAAATGATTGTCATACATGATGCAGTACTACAAGCAAACACAACTAGAAACAATGGCTAGTGAAAAGGCTGCAGCAGAGTTTCAATTGGAAAAGGAAATAAAGCGGCTGCAAGAAGCCCAGGTCTGTCCTTAAGTCTTTTGTTCTCCTTAAATAGTAATTATCAATATTTTTTTGTTTGCTTTTTATGTAGTATGATCCAAAATGTCTTTGCATTTCATATGGTATAACTATTATCTTGATCAGGTAGAGGCAGAAAAAAGTAGAGTTTCTCGTCGGTCATGGTCATCTTGGGAAGAAGACACTGAAATGAAGACACTTGAGTATGTTAAATTCTTTTCTGACTAAAATAGGTGCGCATTATTGTCAATGAGACTCTGAACAATGGGTTGGAATCAGCATACGAGTATTATTTGGTGTAGTTGTTGAACACTACTCTATGAAGACTAAATCCTTACCACCTGGGATAAGTTACTCATATTCTCGTAATAATGTCCATCAGTTGTGCTGGTAGCAGTGTATTTATTTGATCATAGACTGCCAATCAGATTTCTATCTTAACTGACAACATTTACGCCTTATGTCCTTCCATTCAACTTAGAATTTTTCTTCTGTAGTTATTGGACTTTCAAACACCTGATCAAATTATTTAGTGGCCTTTTCTCGTCTTGAACCTTTCCTTCTGATTTAGTCACCTCTTAAGTTCTGTAAACATGTTTGTCTCCTATGCTTTTTAGTGGATTTTCTGTAAAAAAATTTAAAGCAGGTATGTTACGGTCAACATGATCCATAATGTCTCCCCTCACTCCGCCTCTTAATATTCGTTTGGCAAAACTGTAAATCAAGCACTATTGCATCCTGTCTAAAATTTTTATTTCGTGGTTACTCTCAATAGTTGGGAAATTTTCTTACAAAAACGTGCTAACACAGGCCTCTCCACTTGCATCACCGACACATGGCTGGGGCAAGCATACAGGTATTATTGCATTCATAATTTGTACCTTACTTATCTTTTCATTTGTTTGAACTTTTTGCTTCAACTTGCCTCATGCAGTTGCAGAAGGCAGCAAAACTGCTTGATTCAGGGGCTGTCAGGGCTACAAGATTTCTTTGGCGGTATCCAACGGCTCGCGTGATTCTACTTTTTTATCTTGTAAGAATAGTAACTTTCTAGGATTAAGTTATCTAATTACATTTAGATTCTTTTAGAATATGAATTGTATGGTAATTAATATGAGAACTGTTTGCAGGTATTTGTACATCTTTTTCTGATGTATTTTTGCATCGCCTTCAGGTATGTATGTCTGGTGCCTTACAGAACTGTTAACAATTGAGTATTCAGCTGTTGGTCAGAAACCATATCAATTATTTGAATGAATAATCTTGCATCTAATGTTTGGAGATGCTCATTGTTTTCATTTATGCCATCTTCATGTTCCTTCAATGTGCAGGAACAAGCAGATAATTTTTCTGCTAGGGAAGTTGCAGAATCAATGGGTCTTTCGACCTCTAATTTACCATGACAGGTTAACTGCTTCGATTCAAAGACCAGTGCCAGTGTTTTCTGAATGTCTAAATTCCATGTCTACAAGAGGTGTGTTGGGTTTTTTTAACCTACATAGATTTTCCTATAGATATATTGGCATATGATAGGAGAAAATACAGAAAATGGAACTTATTCACTGCTATCATTTTCCTTGATATACAATTGTTCAAGGAACGGTTGAGCCTGGAAAAATCTTGGTTGATTTGGAGTGGCAAACTAGATTGAAATGAGGTACACATTCAGATGTGAGGCGTCCTAAGCTAGGAGCTTTATGTTGATAGATGATTGTTTACGTGACCTCAGCGTTAATTTGACGTCTTTTTGACACTGGAACGTTAATCCAAAGTGGAAAAACCATGTTGTAATCTTGTACATCAAAAACTTCTGCATCATGAATAGAATATTCTTTTATTTATGAATGCCAATAGTGATATTTACTTCTTGCTAGTTGATCATTTCTAGTTTGTTGAGAATATGCCGAGGTTTCAACTTGTGAACACAAGCAGGTTGCTTGTTTGTTTTGAGAAAGCAAACCAGTTGTGACTTCTTGTGCGTGACAGCCCAAAAAAATAGCAATATGCTGTGGCTTCAATTTAAATTAGGGTTATGCCAAGCCAATTGGATGTGTCCAAGTTTCAGTGACAGCTAAAAAGTCACAATTGGTCATTCCGGTATCAATGTGGTCGGAAGAACGACCAAATGGTGATGATGATCATCCATGTTCAAAATCAGCTTTTGTTATTTTTATATCTTTTTAGAAAGAACGCTGCTTCGAGTCTAGTTACAACTAGCTTGCGGAATTAGTGACACCGAGTTTTATTCACTTTTTTTATTTTTAAGGTGAAAATTAACACAACCTGTTGGTTTTTGTCTACAATATGTATCTTTAAATGCATATTAGGAGGACCCAACTTAGACAAAATTGTAATAAAATAATCGTATAAAGTGAAAATGGAAAAATTGTTGCTCATTTACCCTCCTCTTTTACCATCGCCATTCAGTCAAAAAATGGATTTTTACCAGCACCAGAAACTTGCGCTTTTACTTCTAACAGGGACAAAAGTCAATCTCATCTACCTTCTTCTCGGTCTCTTTTTCTTTTATTTCTTTCTAGTTTATCATCGCCCGTTCATCTTTTCCTTTAGAAGCACTCATCTCATCTTCCTCTATTTCTTTATCTCTCATCGTTCAACAGATGGATATCCTTCACTACGTCAAACCATTTTCTTCACATTTTTTATTTTTGGAAAAACAAAATTTATTGTTTGATGTTTAATGTCTATTTTTCACTATTTGATGTGTTCGAGATTCCATCTGCATGTTCGAGATGTCCTTTATGTCTTTTGTTTAACAGTTAACACATCAATTTAAAGGCAGATCGCTATGTGATGCGGCGGCACCAGCCCTTGGTGTACAACTTCTTGCGAGCCAAGAGACCATGATTAATCTACAGCTGCCCCTTGATTTGTAGGCAATATTTTTACGCTATGTGAGTTGTCCTTTTTATTTTTGAGAGTCTTCCTCCCGTTTTTTAGAGTTTTAATTTTGAATCGTATTTCAGAGATCTTGATCAAAAGGGTCCGATAATGTGGATGTTTGTTGTAATGTGCATATGTAATATGTCATAAAAAAACATATTTATTTAAAGATATCGGGAACAAAAACCAAATGTCTTAAATAAAGATAAATGTTCGAATTAAAGATAATGTCTCAAACACATGATCACATGTTTTGAGCAGGGAATAATTCTAATATCCTCAATTGTTTGATCTAATCGCTAATTATCTAATATAGTTTGGATAAATCTCATTTTAACAATTTTGTTAATTCTGTTAGGAAAAAATGGATTTTGACAGTGATAGTGTATGAAAAGTTGAAATTGTTTCACAATTATAGAAAATGCTGAAAAAATAAAATTAATAAGACAAATTAAAAACAAAAATGAAATTTTAAAAAAAAAATGATTAGCCTAGGATCATCTTCAAACCCAGATGCAATCATCTTCAAAATTTCCTATATGCAAACGAGATCTGACACAAAATATGCAGTAGCGTGGAATTAGTGAAAAAACAAGCTCATGAAAAGCAACAAAATTTCAAATTAAAAATATAATAAATAAATAAATAAGTGGATTTTTATTTGAACCCGTAAAACTTAGACGACATTAGTGTTCGTTGAATCCAAATATTTATATGGTTTTGAATTGAACCTAGACGAGAAGGAGGTTTTTTATTTAATTATTTAATTATTTAGTTTTTCAACTTATTTTATAATTAATTGATGATTTTGTCTTTTTATTAATAGTTAAATATTGATTTTGAATGTTTAAGTCGACGGTAATAAGATTTTTTTAACTATTTTCATATATTAAAAGGCTTATTTTACCTATGTCATGACTTATTAAAGGGGTTCTTAATAATTTTTTAATCATTGGATTTTTTAACTATTATTTCTAACTGTAGGAGGAAAATTAAAAATTATCCTTTTAAACAAAGTCAAGATATCTCTAACTCATGATCACACGTCTCGAAAACACGGGGTGTACCCTGAACATATGCCATACATCTTGACTCAGTCAAACAAACAGCAGATTTTGTCCTTTTCAAACACAGAAGCCAACTGCAACTCCTTGTCAATGGATTCCTTAAACATATTCCTCATCAATGTCATTACTTACACTCCTTTAACATAAATCTATCCCATTTTCAATCTCAAAATTCTCAGAAAACTAAACCCCCATTAACAAACTGAACATGCAATCGATCTGTGTCATCTAACTTCTTGTTGCATTTGCCGTCAATATTGTCTCTCTCTCTTTGAAGTCGTCGTGAATTTTGGATTTTGGTATGTCCAATTGTCCCGTTTTCTCTTCTCCCTCTCTGGTTCCTTTATTTGTGTTGATAATAGCAAGTTAGCAACCTTTTATTTTTTGCACTTAATCTATAAGGGCAATTTCATTCCAAACGTTATACAGCTACCGCAAAAAATCAAACTAAATGCTCCATAAAAAGTACTAGTAAATACTTTAAAAAAGAAGTGTCGGTAAAAAAAAGAGAATTTATAATTAAAAATAAAAATAAACATAAACACAATAACACAAAACTTAAATACTCGAAAGAGAAAAAATAACAAGAGATTGAGATTCTTTTAGTCTTGATATGTGTCACACAATGGTGTGTTCTCCCTTTTATGGCATTATAAAGATAAATATTTTTTTTCTTCATTATAATTTTTAATTTATTTTTATTTTATTGTGAACTTACTGCTTTAGTGTTATCAAATCAACTTTGCTTTTCTTCTCTTTTTTTTTCTAAACTTTGCTTTCTTTCTTTCTTTTTTTTTTTTTTTTTTTTTTTTTTGACTTTGCTTTTCCTGTCTTTCTTTTCCTTTTTTTTTTTTTTTGGTTGAGAGATTCTTGTCTTTTTCTTTTAGACTTTGCTTTTCTTGTCTTTTTCTTTTAGACTTTGCTTTTCTTGTCTTGTTTCTGGCTTTTATTCATCTTTTATCTCAAATCAAACGGCGTAATCTATGTCAAATACTCAATTCACCCCTAAGTGGAGTGGCACAGCCAGCTTTGCTACTTTTGCTGCCTTGAAGCGGTTGGATGGGTTGGAGAGTATGGTTGGATTCGATTATGATACTCCATACATAGAGGTAATTTAAAATAATCTTTTATCTTTTAAGAAGTGTTTTTATATCCACACAAGATCAATCAATAGGTATAAGAGAAAAGAAAAGATAAAGATAAGTGAAAAAATAAATTAATAGTTGTAAATGAGTTAAATTTTAATTTTCAAAGTATAATATATAAATTAACACTTATTCTATTTTTTAACTTTTAAATTTATAATAATAAATATCTTTATACGTTTAACTCTTGAAATAAAAGACATTGAATTGTTTTATTTATTTGATTATCCATCAATAAACCACAATACTTAAAAAACGTTAAATAATATTCATATAATGATATCATAAATTTGTATATATATATATATCATTGTACAGAATCTGAGATAATATGGTACAATTTACCGGTGTTGAATCTCTCAAAAAAAAAAATTTTGATTTTATGGTGGAATCCGAGAAACGATTTTCAGATTAGAGGAAACAATCCATACATAAATAGAAAGGAAGACTCGTACACAATGAATGGATATTTCATATATTTTTATACAATGGGAGAAAAGTTACGTACTTTGAATGTTAGACAAAAAATTACAAAGATAAATGGCCAACCAAGCCAGTAACCGACTACTGTTGTGCCGGATATTTTGTTTCAAATAATTCCTCCAATTAAGCTTTTATCAAAACTTAATAAAATCAAGTATTGTATATAAAATTAATTAATCATAAATAATGCACTAAATCTTTGTATTTCCATTACCAAATAAATTTCGGATTAATAATTTCAAAAAAAATAAATTCGTATTAATTTTTTGTTATTATTTGGTTAATGACAGCAGTTTTCTTATATAACACAGGCTGCATGAATGATGTTTTATGTGGACGACTTTTGACAGATCACTATACTGTTCTTAAAAGAAAACATATACCAATAATGACTATCATACAAATCTGGAAATATTTAATATTGTTTAAGCTAATTTGGTGTTAATCAAATATTTTTATTTTATTCCATTTAAAGTATAAATTTAGAGGTGAGATTTTTTCTTTTTTTTTTTTTAAATTTGACTCTTTATGAGTTAAATAATTATCGAAACCCATGAAATTATATATGATTAAAATTACACGATTCTGATAATTATTTTTAGAAATGAGAGACATCTCTCTTAATCAACACCCACTGAGATTATATATAAAATTAGAACGGTAATGTCTGAATAATTACTTCAAAAAATAAAGGATAAATTACTTTTACAATCCATCGGAGTAAATCTCCAACCTTACACGAGGAGGAAAAATAGTTAACCAACTGCACTAATAGGTGGTCGATGACGTGCGACTGATTTTGAATTCTTTTTAATTTTTAAATATCCTTGTATAGTTATATTGTAGTGTATTTAAGCAGCCTTACTCGAGTAGAGAACATAAGGTAGACCAAGCATTTTGTAGTTCTAAACAAATAGCGGGAAATCTAAGACCACCCCTCATTTGTTCTCCATAACAAAATTTCAAATTTCTCTCCTTTATCACTCATCACTCACCAACTATTATCTCATCGATGGAAGACAGTCAAGCACAAGTTTCTCTCCCGCCCTGTGTAGAACAACTTATAGACAAAATCTGTGTGGAGCACAGCCAACCACCGCCGGACCACCAAGCCCGACGCATGCTCGCTTCCCTCACCGAGGCAGATGCAATGGCTATCGTCCGGACGGTAGCTGCTTCAAAAGTTCTAACTTTCTCTGGATTTATCATGTACTTGGTCGAACAACACACCAGCCCTCTCATGAACGCTCGTGTACTCTCCCCTAAGCGCTTGAGATCATCGTGTGAAGGCATGTCCTCGTTGAGTTCGACTTCATGCACTTTAACCACGCGATCATCGATTCCTCAGTATGTGGCACTTGGAGAGCTTGAGTTTAGAAAGGCTTTTCTAATTTTGAGTTATGTTGGCGAGTGAGTTTCATCTACTACCTGTTGCTGTTAATTCATTTTTAGGTTTTTCAAATGTTGAGGGTTTTTGTTGTTTATTATTATTATTATTTATTTTTGTTATCTATGTCTATAGCAAGAGGCTGGAGGATGTGACAACGCCTGAGGAAATTCGGAGACTTAAAGATTTGCCAATGTTTCGATTTGAGTCAGAAATTTGGAAGGCATTTGGAAAGAATATTATCAAGCCAGAAGATCGGCGAAGGGTTTGTATCACATTTCGATCATTGTCTTCTATATTTTTAAGTCAATTTTATAGGATGTTACTAGCATGAATTGTGCATTGTTCTTTTTCTTGTTCAAGTGGAGGTTTTTGAAGCGACTATGGGGGCTGTTAGAGTTCATATGATATTAGACCTCAGGCTTTTGGGTTGAATATTAACATGGCGTTTGAGGTTATATCGACCTGAGAGCAAGGATTTATGTTTGATTATGGTTTTATAATTTTGTTTGGCAAAATGGGACTCTTTGTGGAGTGGTAATTGTTGGAATTTATTATTTCTGATTGATTACGTTGTTCTTTTCTTTTGCAGGTGGTTGAATGGGATTCTGGAAAAACACATATTTATCATTGTCATGTTTCCCTACTTGGGAGTTGTACATTCAAGGTTTGCATGTCTCCTTGATTATGAGCAAATATATGGATGGTTGTGAACGTTGGTTACTAATGTGAGGGTAGAATTACTTGAATGTCCTCAAACATAAATGATACTGAATTAGTGGTCGATAGGTTGATAAAGTCACTTAGAAGATTGTATTATAGATTGTTGCTTCATACTGTGCATCTTCACAATGTTAAGTTAAATATTGGTTGTCAAATGTGATATTTATGATGCGTACTAGGAGTTAGTTGTAGTATAAAACTATTGACATCGATTGTGTGATGAAGCTTTTCTAATCAGGGGTTTTACAGTTAGCGTACTTCAATTTCAGTTTGTCCTTGATTTTATTGCTTGTGTAATGTGTTAGTAGGCTATTTTGGATTTTCATTTAAAAAAAGGAGTTGATGCTGGCAAAATATGAACTGGTATTGCTGTAATCTCCACTTTGTTGTGGTTTATATTTATAATTGTTCAAAATAGTTTCTTTAGATACTCAAAATTTATTTTTGTATTGCCAATTTTAACATAATTCTTTTTAGCATCTATCATACTTTTATTTTTTTGAAAGATGTATATTGCTATATTATTATTCCATTTTTTTGGTTGGGTTTCAGGGCCCTTATCTAATAAACCAGACAAAAACTCACCTGCAAAGAGTATTGGGAGATGATAATGTTTTGATGGTCAAGTTTGCAAAGGAGGTGACAGGCAAGAGAAGTTTAGCCATTAATTATTATCACGATAAGTACAGTGAGATTGCAAGAGAAGGGATCCTTGTTGGTTTGCGTCGATACCGCTTTTTTGGTGAGCCTTTTCACTGCTTTGATGGGGTTAATGCTGAATCTTTTGTTAAAATCATTACATTTTTTCCTTATAATAATTGATCTGCCATTTTATTCTGCTTTAATATGTAAGAATCTATGAATAATCATTTTCTCTATCTCTATATTTTTTTCAACCAGTGTTTAAAGATGGAAGAAAAGAAGAAAAGAAAAAAGACCCAACTACTTCATCGGTCAAATGTTATTTTGTTCGAACAGAGTCTCATGCATCCATTGACATGGGCCAACATTATATATTGTCTGGGAAAAGCATCCATGAAGCTAGATCAATGTTTATGCATGTGCACACTGTATATAGTTTGGCCAACTATATGTCTCGGTAATATTAAGAATTTCTTTTCAAGTGCTGCAAGTAAGCATGATTTTTTAATGTATATTGAATCCTTTTTTCTTTATTTGGAATTCAGGTTTTCACTTATTTTGTCCAAGACCATGAAGTTGGACATCGATTTAGCAAATGTGAAAGTTGAGAGGATAGATGATATACTTTGTCGCGTATGATCCACATCTTTGTGAAATATTTGCTTTCCTTTACTTAGCTAAATATTTTGTGGTCCATTTGACTACTCAGGCACAAAAATTTTGCCCTTTTCTTTCTACCAATTACAGGATAACAATGGAAATATTGTTTATCGAGATGGCAAGCCTCTAATACATACAGATGGAACTGGTTTTATATCTGAGGATTTAGCTTTAAAATGCCCAAAACATGTGTTCAAAGGAAAGTGCTCTAGTGATGACAACATTGAGGTTTGTGTTCTTGAGCTTGGAATAGTTTATTTGTGTTATACATAGATGGGAGTGGAAATGAATGTTAAATGTCAAACTCAAATATAAATTTGATAAGCCTTAGATATATAAATTCTAAGATCCTAGAAATGGAGTTCAATAATCTTATCGAAGAAACAATATAATTGCTAACTTATCATGAGATCATTTGAGGTTGTTTTTCGTACTCAGAACCTCTCAGTTGTGATTTTCTGCTAAGATACGGTGGCTTGAATATTTCCTTTGACTATTATTTAGGTTTTGTCTTCATGACATGCTTTAGGGAGGTAAAGTTTGTTTAGAATGTCGTTATTTGGCAATTAAAGCTAGTATTACATAGTCGATAAAATCAAAACTAGTACATTTTTCAAGTAAATTTATCAATACCTCATGAATAGATAATGTGATGAGTTACTATTGAGGTTTCATATCCTAGTGGGCTCTTCTTGTGTTTGTGTGAACAGATATATTATGATTTTTCTTGTCATTTCCAATTTTTCTTTCATTTAATGGATAATATATGAACTATTCTTATTATTGCAACAACCTTAAGAAATGCATCACAGCGGAACTTTTGGAAATTGCTGTCAATAATGAGTTTTGTTGCATTTCATAATATCTTCCACTTAAATTCCAATATTGTCTTTGGAATTGAAAGACGAATATATCTAAATATCAGTAAAGTTTCTTTGAGATAATGTATATGAAATTCCAGTTAGGAATTTTAAATGAAGGGACTGTGAAAACAGAACTGAAAGTTTGTGCATATAATGTTTGTGCATAAAATGGTGTGTGTTTAGATAAGGATTTAAAGTTACTAAGAATTGATGGTTGTGGTTGGGGTTGAGATGTTGTGGTAATGCTGATTAGTTTATTGAGGTAATCCCTGGATTTCTTTTCTGAAAGGAAGGCATTCCCTGGATTTGATAACAGTTCTGGTAATGTTTATCATTGTGGTAGCAAAGTTGTGGTGGCACTAGTAGTGTGATAGCTGTGCTACTGCTGCAGAGGCAGGGTATTATAAGGGGTTGGTTTCCATGGTATGTTGATTGTTGTAATGATAGTGCATGATGGTGCGCATTGGATGTTTAGATATGAAATTGAACATTTGTGAAATGTTTATATAAACTTGAGATAGCCAGTTACTAAATTGTGGGTCATTCATGGAGAGGGTTATCTAGAATTCCATAAATGTGATCGATGACCAAACATTTTAGCTAAGAGATGGACTATGAGGGACTATTCACCTCTACAAGAGTGAGAGGTGGAACTCTGATGACACTTAAACTTCTTAATGAAAAGAGAAAATTGGGTGAAAATTTTGGGGAAATTAGTTAAGGGTAGTTTATTATTAAGAACTAACTTTTTAAATGTGATGATACCAAAATATCTCATGTCTTATACACAACTTCTTGTATGGCTTCTTAATGCTTATATTTCTCTTTCCTTTATTTTTGTTCTTGAAAGCCAATCTTTTGTTTTTTTTTTTATTTTTTTTCCTTGCACGTCAGTTACTTTAAGGTTGAGTGTTTTGTGTGCAAGATTTATCGTTCTATTCATAATATTTTCAATGTCATTAGAGAGTTATTGAACAGAAAGAACTTGAAGGGAAGTGTTCTGACTTGAATCAACCAGAATCTTGTAGCAAGGAACCAGTATGTTTATCTTTCACACTGTGGTGTTTAATCAGTCTACTTTTTGTTTGAGAACTAAGATTGTTTATTATCTTCCTTTTCTCCATGTTTTCTAGCCTTTGTTAATTCAGGTCCGTCTCTTTAACAAAGGTTCTGCTGTCAAGGGAACTCTTCTGCTCAACAAGAAGGTATAAATGTTGAATCTATGATTTTCCTTTGGCAGAAGATGAATGCAGCATTTTGAGCATGTCTTTTTCTACATTTAGTTGTTTGAGAGGCTTAATTCCTATTTAATTTTCTGATACAAATTAGCTCTTGGGAATTAGCTTGATTAGCAAATATGGATGGAATTCGATTAAGCCTAACTCCTAAGCCAAAATAGATAAACAAATAGTTAAATTCACACTCCCTACGTTGTAGCTGATAACTTTTATAACGATATTTATGCATTGTATTATAAATTGGAAATTATAAAGCGATAGGGTGCACAGAAATCAATGGCTGTCTCTAAGTCTATAATCCAAGAAACGGGAGAATCTATGTTTAAACTCATCATCAAAGATTTTATTCATCTTTAATGTTTCTTCATTGATGCTCTATCAAAGATAGATTTTAAGTTGTTTGAAATGAGCTTATGTTTGGAAAAACTGAGTTCACAATAGATTGAAAAATTTCTTCTTTTGGAGCAAATTTGCAGTGAAACAGCCGAAAGTGAT
Source organism: Litchi chinensis (assembly GCA_019925255.1). Lineage (NCBI taxonomy): Eukaryota > Viridiplantae > Streptophyta > Magnoliopsida > Sapindales > Sapindaceae > Litchi > Litchi chinensis. The sequence continues at coordinate 48,940,731 of CM034461.1, read as the reverse complement.
GAAAAGAGATTGAATCATCTGAAATGCTAGACATTACTGAATGTGGACTTAATAATTTAGATCCTCGCTGGAACAAAATGTGACTAATATGGATCAGTACTTCTGATGCAATTTCTGTTGGATAAAATTTTGAGTTAGCTCAGAAATATAATTTCTTTAAAATGCTGTAAACATCAACACAGTTCAATTATCACCTTACTGCACTGACTTTCATCTTTTCTGGTGGTGGGCGTGTGGATTGGGTGGGTGGGGGAATTCTTGGTGTTTTTACGGTTGGTTATCATTTCTTGTTAAAATCTTTTGATGGAATGAACTACTATATATGATTTGTTGGTTACTCAACATTGCATATGGAATGTGGATTATCCCTCTTTGTTTTTTCTAAAAGTTGATATGATCAATGGAGTAATTTTCTATCAACCTTGTAACATGTTTATATCTAGAAAAATTGCATGGTTGAAAAATTATTCATACCATTTCAATAGTTCTAAAAATTATTCACTTGTGAGATTTATTTCTTTTGATATGAAATATGGTGCTCTTATTGAATATCTCATCAAAAGTTGAGAGTGACTAGAGTTTTTATCCTAATTAATTTTTCCTTTATTGTGATTGTTGTAAAACATTGCTTTTACAATTTTGGAAATTTGGTAGCTTCCCCCTCGAACCATTCAGATAAGACCCTCAATGATTAAAGTTGAGGCAGATCCAAATCTGTTGGATTGTGAGACTTGTAATTCGTTGGAGGTAGTCAAAACAAGGTAATCTTTGTTTGGCAGTTTTTTTTTTTTTTCTGTTTAATTATATTTAATTTTGTGTGTTCTCCATAGAGAATCAGTTTTTTACTAAGTAGACCACTAACCACTTGCAACTTGCTGTCATATTCATTTTGTTAACCCTAATTTAAACGACCAACTAGTACATTGAAAATGCAGTTAAAACTTTAATGGGATAGAGTTGCTCAAATTATTATCTCTGTATATTGGCAAAGTTGTCGCCAAGTAGGTGCCTAGTAGCAGTCATGGCTTGAAAATCTGGTTGACTGTTGAATTGAAAAGAGTTGGAATATTTGACTGGAAACAATCTGAAACATGTTAGATAATATAAGAAGTTGATCTGAATCTCTTTTCCACGAAGACTGGTTTCAGACCTGCAAATTTACTTTTAATCATTGCAGCTTCATAGATGAACTACTTTCAGTCCTCAAACATACTTGTCAGCCTTTCACATGTCACAGACTGTTTTATTTTATGTTGTCAGAAATAACATTATTTTTGCCAGTCTAATAGCTGAAATGAAAGGATAGTTCTTGATAGTTCTTTTCTTTCCCTCGGGAAGAAGAAAGAAGGTGGGGGTGGGAAGGGTGATGGTGGCAGTTTAGATAAGTACTTTGTTTTCTTAATCAAGTTGACTTTGACTTTCGTGGCAGAAATTAACTGAGCTAATCAGATATCCTGTTTGTTCTCAGGTGTTCCCTATGTTTAAGGTAACACTGAATTTACTATTCATTTTACAGTAATCAACCCAGAAGAACATATTTATCAAAGTATCTAATCGCACTGCTGAGGTATGGAGGGGTCCCAGACAAATTTTTTGAAGACTTACTGAAAAATGCATTGGAAGATGCCCATGCTGCTTTCACCAACAAAAGGAGCGCTTTAAAAGGTACGTTCTTGATGGAGCAAGCCACTCATAGATTTACATGAACCTTGTTTTAGAAAATAGTTTGTTTGTATTTTAGATCATATATGTTGTGCTGCCATCTCTATGATTCTGTTTCAGTATTCTTTGTAAGCATTGGTTAGTGTCATTTAATGATTGTTTTCTCCTTCAATGTTTTTCTCTTGCCTTTTGTTTTTTCTATCTTCCTAGAGACTAATTTACGAATAAAATTTTTTTCTCATTAACTTCTTTTTTTGTGTTAGTTTCTTTTGAACAAATTCATTTCCCAATGGGTTTTCATAAATTGTTTTGTTATGCACGCAGTTTCTCTTAACTATGGTGGGATGGATGATTTCATTGCAACAAGAATGATTCTATCTGGGATTTCTCTTGATGAGTCATATTTGCAATATCGGCTGTCTATTCTTATGAATGAGGAAAAGAAGAGTCTTCAAGGAGGAAAGCTTCCTGTACCTGAAAGTTATTACTTAATGGGAACAGTTGATCCTACTGGAATCCTGAAGAGTGATGAAGTCTGTATTGTATTGTATGTATTTTCAACTGCATACCTTTTTTTCCTGTTATGGTGGCTAACAAATGGTTGAAACAAATTTTTAATTTCACTCATGAATTATGTATTTGATTTTGGTTTGTGCTACTAATGAGAATTGTTATATTTCAGTTAATCTGTATCAAGTGGCTCTGTGGCTATTGAGGTTGTCCATGATTTGTTATATAACTTATATTGACCTTGGTGGTGATGTATACAGAAATGATGGCCAAGTTTCATGGGAGAAGGTTTTAGTGTACAGAAATCCGGGTTTACATTTTGGAGATATACATGTTCTGAAGGCTACCTACGTGAAGGAATTGGAAGATATTATAGGAAATTCCAAGTATGCTATATTCTTCCCATGTATAGGGCCACGATCTGTGGCGGATGAGATAGCAGGAGGTGATTTTGATGGGGACATGTACTTTGTCACAAGAAATCCTGAGGTTAGCCTTTATTTTACCTAGGCATACTTGTTTATTTGATTAATTACTCTAATCTGAAGAATGTTTATCCCTACAATTTATGATTGATACTTTTGATCTTTTAATTTTCATCTAAAGTATACAGAGGGTGTCTCCCTTGCTCTATCCTTTTGTCTGATTATTTGGTACTCACTTTCAAAATTCTGAGCTGTTGAAAACTTGGGAACTTTTTTTTTTTTTCATAATTCAATTATCATTTAGTTCCGCACTTCCACTACTAGTAGGATATCATCCTCTGAAAATCTTTGTTCAGTAAAATTTAGGCTTTCAACTGATAAAAATCGTCATTCCTTGCTAGGGTGTTTACTGATTATGATTATACACAATCCAAATTTCTAGAGAACTTTTGTAATTCAGACCCCATTTTGCTTTTTAAACTTCTGACAAATGATTTTGTTGACATTTCAGATCTCATTTTGTATAGTGTGAGGGGATTTTTAAGAAGTTGTGGTTTTCAGATGATCTTCAAACTTATGTCTAAGAATAATTTATGAAACATCATTTATGGTGATGATGTCAGTTTGTAATTTAATGTTAATGAAGACCTCATCTGGTTCTTTCCTTTGAATTACAGATTTTAGTCAGTATGGATATATCCAATATTTAGATTTTCCAGTTCATGATGTCAAAGGCCTGTCAAGGAAAATGATGTTGTTGATATCAACTCTTCGGGCTTTTGAACATGTTTTGTTGTGGAAAATCATATTTCCTGAGCATAATGCTTGCAATTAAAAGAATCAGGTGCAAGGGAAGGGATATTTGTCATAAAAGCCTTATGGGGAAGTTGTATGGTTCTTCGGAATATTTTATACTTGCAGTCTTGCACTTACTTCCTTGAGCTTTTTCACCTACGTAACTGCTGAAGACATGTTTAACCCGCTAATTGGGTGTAAATGTTTGTATCCTATATTCTTTCTATAACAACTTTCCCTAGACTTTTTCACCTACGTAACTGTTTTTCATGTGTACATATCTTGCTGCCTCTCTCTCTCTCTCTCTCTCTCTCTATATATATATATATATATATCCTTGTTGGTGTTTACTTTGCATTTCCTTTTTGTTTGTTGTTTTGAAAGAGCATATTCAACCCAACCTGACCATTTTTGGTTGGGTTTGGTCAAGTTAAATCTTAAAAAAAGCTGGGATGGGCTAGATCGAAAATTTCATGGGTTTGAATTGGGTTGGGTTGAAAAGCCCGACAAACGCCTACCCTTAGCCTTAAATCCTAGATTTTCTCCTCTTTCTAGTAGAATACTTGTTAGAGATGAGAATCAAGGACAACTATATGTGTTCATAGGTTTTTTTTTCCTATGTAGATTGACTTTTTGTTTGTAATATTTAATAGGTTAAACTTTTGTTCATAATCACTTTATGAATTATCTTTAGTTGTATTAGTTTTGTGAATTAATCCTTTATTTGTATCTATTATCTGTAATGTTTGACTTTTTATTTGTAATATTTGATGGGTCAAAACTTTTGTTTATGGTCATTTTATGGATTTTTTTTATTTGTACTCGTTTTATAAATTAATCCTTTATTTATAGTGTTTGAATTTATGTGATAATGTAGTATTAGGAATGTTATTTGTAATCATTAGGAATTTTTTAATTAATAACCCGATCAATCCAAATCAATTATTATTGAGTTGGGTTGAAAAATTATAATGGGTTGGGTTGAGTTGAAAAATTTTCAACCCTATCCAACCCAACCCAATAAACTCCTGCCCCCATCCTTTTACTCTCTTCAGCTGATGGAATATCAATCCACAATTATATGAATATTTATTGTAAATCAAGTACAGAATTTATCAAATCTTTGAATTTTGTAGTATCCTGTGTGCTTATATTTTCGCAGTTGGAATTTTTCTTCGCCCATTATATTTATATTGTTTTGTTGATGCCAATGATGTAGAGATGTCTGCACATAGGAAACAAAATGTTGTATTAATCTCTAGATTTCATATAATTGATGGGATTTTAATGCTTATCAGAACTAAAGCTCCTATTCCTGTATTCTCTTTCAGCTGTTGAAACACTACAAGGAGAGTGAACGTTGGATGCCTAATTCTTTAACAAGCAATGTGTCCATCAAAAGACCTAGTGACTTTTCACCTGATGAATTGGAGGATGAGCTTTTCACACTTTTCTTGACTACAAGATTTGAGCCACGGTATGCATATAAATTGTATACTCTAGCAACATGTTGGCTTCAGTTGTAATGTTCGTATTGAGGCTAATGCAATGCCATTATGCTTTGTTGAAGAACCAAGGAGATGTGGATTTAAATTTACTTGCACTACATTATGCTCACTGTCAAAACTCTAGGCTCTCTTGACTAACAAGTGCAGGTGTATTTTAGATTTTATATCATATGAAGAAGAGTAAGTTCCATTTTAAATCTTCTTTAGGCAGTTTACTGTTGATCATCCATTTGAAAGTTGAACCATTTGCCCCCTAAAATATGTTCCTTTGGGGTTTAAAGACATGCATCAGTCAAAAAGCTTGGCTTCCCACAAGAAACCTTGCACTTTCCTAATCCTTTGATTGCCCAGCATGAGTTATCTTCATTGTTTTAGTGTGTTTTTGAGTTTTAGTCCGTGTTTGAATTGGAGCATAGAGACCCAATTGTTTTTCCATTAAGAGCCCATGATGCTAACAGTTTAAGTGCTTTTGGTGTACTCTTAGCTATGCTACGGGTGTGGCAGCTGATAGTTGGTTAGCGATAATGGATCAGCTTCTGACACTGGGAGATGAGAGTGTGGATGAGAAAACTCTCATGAAGAAGAACTTATTCCAGTTAATTGATATATACTACAATTCTTTGGATGCACCAAAAAAGAGTGGTACAAAGGTTAGTGGTCTATAATTACTATCCTTTGTTGACTAAAAGGGTGATCCTTGACCTCTCAAAAATGTTTTGTTTTGACGATATGGGTCCAATCCAAAATTGACAGTAACAGACTTTTCACCCTACCTTAAAACAGATTGAAGTTCCTCAAAAATTGAGGGCAGAGAAGTACCCAATTTACATGGGAAGGGATGAATCTAATTCTTTTGATTCCAAATCCATTTTGGGAACAATTTACCATACAGTGAAATCTTATGAAGCAGAGGATATCTCTGTGAAAGGTAAGGTGCTCTCAGTCGAGATTGAAGATTTGGGGTATGACGAAAAAAAAAGTCTATAATACTGAATGAAATTGTTGAAGAGTTCTCTGTTATAATTTGTTTACTTTTAATTCTTTTAGAAGTTCGGAAACTTCCTTGTTTTGATGATGAAGTCCCTGAAGCCTGCATGAAAAGATGGAAAGAGCTTTACGTTCAGTACAGGAAAGAAATGCGCGCAGCCTTGTCTATTGACAAGGATAAAGATGACGCTGCTAAAGAAGTCGTAAGAAAGTATAAGCAGGTGATTTTTCTTGTCCAGTTTTAGCGTACTGTTGAATTCCTTGTTGACATGAAATTCTATGCTTCTAAGTCGTGTTCTAGGTGGTTACTTTACTAAACATTCAATTTGGTGTTAGATATTATATGTTGCCGAGGAATTTGAGCAAAGCACAAGGAGTCTGGAGGAAATCTATGATGAATCTCTCGCATTATATCACATAACTTACGACTATGCCAAGAAGATGGAAGATGTTGGTAAATGTATGTTTGCTTGGAAAGTGGCAGGTTCAGCTCTCTGCAAGCTTCATGCTCACAAACAGAGTGAAAGGACTATGGTATGCTTACCTTCTGTTCTCAAGGAGATTTGTGGTTGAAGTAATGTTGTATAATGTTATTATAGTTGTAAATTTAAGTGAATGATATATAATATTTAGCTCCTATTATATAGTATAGAGCCATTTTCACTAATTAATGTACTTTTAGACGTCATTTCCTTCCAAACGAGTCATTTTTGTTTGTAAATTATTTCTTTCCTATCTTTATGGTATAATCCAATATAAATACATATATAAATATATATGTTTAAACAGTTTAGGGTTTTTTTTTTTAATAACTAGACATTTATTAAAATCCTAATTTAGATTATTTTAATTTGTTTGTGTTTTTACTTGTATCTTAATTTAAATTAAAAAATATATTTTCTTTTGGGAAAAAAAATGCCTGATTTAAAAAGTCAAAATTTTTTACATATATAAGAAAAGGACTATTATGAATAAATGTTGGGATATTATGAAAAATCCCTATGAAAAGTGTATTAATGGTGATTAGCATTCGGATTTAGTTTTATTAGGTGAACCATTTTTTATCATTAGAGATGAAGTTAAATGTGAAAGGTATGATGATAACTGAATAAATAATCATATTTGTTTTAATAATTTTATTAATTAATAATAGTAAAAAAATAAAACACAAAATTAAAAAATTCTTTGTAGCAAAATAATTTAAAAAATAAAAAATTTAAAAGTAAAAAATTAATAATTTTCTAATAAAAGTAAAAAATTAATAATTTTCTAATAAAAATAAAATGTTTTCCAATGTCTATTAACGATTTCATTTTAAAAACATAGTTTCTTTAAAAAAATATTTAAAAATTAGGTGTTATATCCATTTTCTGGATCGGTCCAAATGGACCAACACAGACATTATTAACTTGAATAGAAGCAAGGGCCCAGGAGGCTCAAGGTTGGAACCAGCGGTTGCAAGCCCAGCTCGTGAGACCATACAGGTCGCAAGCCAACAACAGTTCCCAGAGCGCCTCCTGCCCGTACCTTTAGCTCGTGGAGCTCGCGAGGTCGCGAGGTCGCGAGAACCTCCAGATCGTCTTATCTCTCCTCCTGGTCGCCTCGGCCCTCCTCCAGTGTGCACCACCTGGCTGATTGGAAGGCTTACCCTGGGGATATCGTGTATAGCAAGTTGTCAGAATCACCAACTCTTATGATTCCCCGTCGGAAACTGTCTGCATAATTATCCAGAAGCATTTAATGAAGTAAAGGTCTCTTCGGGTATATTAAATGTAGACTCGTACAGGAAGAGAATCATCATTACCTTTACAATTAATGCAGCATGACAATGTCAGGATTAGTTGAAACTAGCCGTTACCAATAACATGTATAACTTTCTTTTGTATTTTCTATTGTCATCTCCCCTCCTATATAAAAGTGAGAGACATTTTACTGTACAGATAAGTTGAATATACTAGAGAACTGTCACTCTGCCGGAATAACCCCAGAGTGGCCGTGGACGTAGGTGCACTCACCGAATCACGTAAAAATCCTTGTGTTTTCTCTCTCTTTTCTCTTTAATTTCTCGTCGATCACCTCATTAAATTCATCTAACCACCAGGACCGACATTCTTTCACCTGAATTAATCACCACCAACCTTGAACTTCATTAATCGCCCATTTATTACCCTTCCATCAGTACGACCAGAACCTTTAATTACCAAGCTCGCCGTCTGGGCCCCAGAATCTCTGATTGACCGTTTCCGAACGTCAACATTAGGGTAGAGATCCAATCTGAAGGTTGGATCTCCATCCCCGATTAATCTCATATTTCATCAATCACCATTATCCTCGATTTTTATCATTGTCGCCATTAGCAGATTGGATCTCTATCCTTGATTAATCTCATATTTCGTCAGCCACCATCATCCTCAATTTTTACCATTGTCACTTGTTATGGTAGTTTTTACGACATAGATAAACGGGTTGCTGAAGGTCTAAGGGCCAAGTCTAGTGACGAAGGGCCCAAAAAGTTCGGTACTCAAGTCGCAATGACAAACTCGCTACCTTCTTCAGCTCGTGCTTATGCCAAATCGACCTCGGTGCATACTTAGCTCACAAGAGTTAATATGTCAACTCGTTCGAGCTCATGCCAAGTGATCTTATAGAAGCTGATCTCTCGGATTAGTGCTTCTTGATTTGGTGCTAATAAGATTTATATAATTCAGGATCCCAAGGAGTAATTAATGCTGTGACGACCAATTAATGCAGGAATGATCATACATGAGCAATTAATGCAGACATGGTCATGTAAGAATAATTAGTGCAATAACAATTAATGTAATATGGTAAAGTCAGAGTAGTTAATGTAATGATAGTTTTTTAATATGAATTACACTCAATTATAATCATCCTCTCTATAAATAAAGGTGAAATCCTTTGTAATGAACAAGTTGGAACTAATATTAGCGTTATTTTGCCAAAACCATTTCAAACTAATAATCGTGGACGTAGACACACTTGTTGAATCACGTAAAAATCTTTGTCTGTGCATTGTTGTTGTTCTTCTTTTTTCATTCTTAATTGTTTCTTCATTGTTTTCACCTACCTTCATTGTTATTAATTATCAGAGCTGTCGTCTGGGTCAAAAAATCTTCAAATCGACCAATTCTAGATGTCGACGTTTTAGCACTAGAAGGAGGACCTAACTAGAACTCTGAAGCTTTTCTTTGATTATCTGAACCTCAATCAACTGTAATGGCTAAAGGAAAAGCAACCAGAATCGTTGATGTGGTAGCTGAGCAGCTCGAAGGTCAGGTGGACTAGCAAAGTACTCTGTCGGCCAGAGGAGACGCTGTGCAGGTTTGGCAACAACGTCAAGAAGCTTTGGAGAACATTGTGATGCATTTGGCAGAAGCGGTTAGAGCGTTGACAGAAGCTTAAACCCAAGTCGCGCGGAGGTAAGTTGAGGTCGTGCCCCTCAGAGAAGCTCGCCAGCAACCTGTAAATGAAGTCTCTACTTCAAATGAGGGAGCGTATAATGAAAGCCTGCTATTAGAAGGCTTAGACTGCTCCTCAAATTTGAAGCCAAGAGGGGACGGACAACGAGCTCAAGATAGAGAAGCTACGCCTCGCCTTGCAGGCTTGAAGGTAAGGGTAAGTCATGATGGCGACGACCATGTGGAAGTTAGTCGTAGGCATCAATGAGCTCACGTACATCATGGAGATTACAGACATGAATCGCAAAGGGGTCTGCGACAGGTAGAAAGTTTCGACTAGAGGCGAAGGTCGCGAGATTGCTACTCCATTAAATAGGAAAGCATGAGTAGGTGGTCCTCCGCAAGGCAATCTGAGCCCCAGGACCCAATGTTGGAAGAATTGTTGCAAATGGTTTAGCAGCTGGAGGCGCGGCCTGAACCCCAGAATCAGGAAGAGCAGTGTGATGAGAGGGTCCTATTCACCAGGGAGATTGAGACAGAGCCTTTCCCTCCTAAGTTCAAACCCTCTAACATTCTACCTTATAATGGGAGAAGTGACCCCTACAACCATCTGGATGCGTTCAACGTTCAAATGGACCTCTAGATGAACAACCCGTAAGTTAAGTGCTAAGTCTTCCCAGTTGCCATAAGGGACGCTCCGCGGGTCTGGTTCAAAAGTCTCCCAGCGCGCAGCATAGAAAGTTGGAAAGAATGCCAACAAAAATTTGTTAATCAATACAAGGCTCTGAAAAGGTAGCTTGCACCACCATGTCATTTTGCTACAGTCTTCTAATAACAGAACGAGTCCTTGAATGACTACATTACCAGATTCAGGAATGAGGTGATCAACATAGAAAGTCCTTCGGATGAGGGCATTCTGATAGCAATCTCGGCAGAGTTCAGGAAAGATGGAAAGTTTTACGAAAGTATATACAAGTCCTTGGTGAAGAACCTTGACGAATTTTATGAGCGAGTTGTCAAAGAAATAAGATGGAAGGAAACAAGATGGAAGGAAACTTTTGGGCCAAAGAAGCCCAATAACCAACGGAATGAGGCAGGTAGCTTCCACCAAGGGAAGAGGAAGAATCACGGTAGGAATGAAAATGACGAACAGAAAAATCGGCAAAACGAGCTAGACGTGAGCCTATAACAGAGCGATCTCAGCCTCGAGGTCGGTATAGAAGCTACAGTGTCCTGTCAGACACGCAAGACAAAATTTTTGCCACAGAAAGAAATAAAGAGGAATTTGGGAAGCCTAACCCCATAAACGTCCCAAATAAGTTCTAAAATCCAAAGAAGTTTCGTGCTTATCACAATGAAACTGGGCACAACACTTCAGACTACTGATAACTAAAGGACATCATTGAAGACTTGATCAGACAAGATCGCCTGGGGGAGTATGTAGTGCGACCTGCAAATCAACGACCTCAGCAGTAGTTTCCTCAACCTCGGCATCAACAACTCGTACAGTAGCAGCCCCAGCGAGCTTCTGAGCAAGAACATGAATCTGTGGTGAGGACTATCTTTACCATAAATGGTGGCCCACATATTACAGGTACATCAAATTAGTCGCACGAACGGTATGTATAGGAAGCAAATCGTGCCATGTTCACAAGTCGTAGTTGATTAGAAGAACCTGCGAAGAAAGTAAGGACGACCTCAAATGATATTGTATTTACTAAGGAAGATGCAAAAGGTGTATGTTAGCCTCACAATGATGCATTGGTCATCCGAGCCAAGTGGGTTCAGTTTTATCTGGTAGTTCCTCAGTATTTGGAACATTTCATTCAGGTCGCAGACGTGATCAACCATCTATTTAGACTTTACTAGCATGTCATCTACGTACACCTTCATAGTTTTCCCAATCTGTTCCTGTAACATCATGTTGACCAGATACTGATAAGTTGCCCTTGTATTCTTTAGACCAAAGGGCATTACCTTATAGCAGTACATGTCTCGATCTGTGTTGAATGAGGTATGCTCCTTATCTTCTGGGCTCATTAGTATCTAATTGTGGCCCAAGTAGGCATCCATGAAACTCAAAAACTGGTGGTCAGTTATTGCATCTACGAGTTGGTCAATTCTCGACAAAAGGAAGTTATCTTTTGGGTAAACCTTATTTAAATCGGTAAAGTCGATGCAAGTTCTCTATTTTCTATTTTTTTTTTCACAAGGATCAGGTTGGCAACTCAGGTGGGATAATGGGCCTCACGGATAAATTTATTGGCCAATAACTTTTCCACTTCTTCCTTCAAGGTAGCGTATCGCTTTACCGTCATTGGCTTTTTTTTTTTTTTTCTGATAAATTAGTTTATGATAAGGGTTGATGTTCAATTTGTGAGACATAACTTTGAGATCTATCCTCATCATGTCTTTGTGGTTCTAAGCAAAAATATTCAAATTTGCCTTCAGAAAGTCAGCGAGTTGGGACTTTACCTCCGGGGTTAAATCTCGTCTCAGCTTCAAACATCTTTCAGGATCTACTTCACTGACTTGGACATCCTCTAGCTTTTCAATTGGCCCAATAGTTCGGTCTGCATCTACCTCACAAGGGTCAAGGTCATGAATCACCCCTTTTTCGGTCATAACTCGTGGCTTGCCCCCCGAAACCACGTTTAGTTTCTTTCCCTTAACCCCTATCTTGACAGCGTCTGATCAAGTGCTACTCTCCTCGGACGTATCTTATCCCATTAGGAATTGAAAATTTGACCGTGAAAGTCCTAGTAGAAGTGATTGCATCCAGATCGTATATTGAGTGTCTCCCCAGGGCTACATTATAGGCTGAGAGGCAATCGATAATTAGAAAATCTGCCAACATGGTAGTTTGACGACTTGGTTCCCCAAGGGTAAGTGGTAGTCTGATTTGGCCTACCGGTATGATGATATCTCCAGTGAAGTTGTAAAGAGGTTTTGGAGAAGGTATCAACTGTTATGCTCCCAATCTCATCTGATCGAAGCAGTCCTTATACATGACATTGACCGAACTCCCTGTATTGATCATAATTCGTCGCACCTCTGCTTTTGGGGTGGCGTCTAGTAAGTTTCTTAGTTTTATGGTAAACAGCAGAGGGATAGAGCTAACCCCGAAAAAATTAGGGCGTTGATCGAAATGAGATCCCCAACTTGGGTTAAGGAGGTACAAAGCCTCAATGGTCAGGTCTCAGCTCTTAGCAGGTTCATATCTAAAGTCACGGATAAGTGCATTCCATTCTTCGATGCACTAAAAGGGGTGAAGAACTTTGAGTGGACAAAGCAATACGAGATGACGTTCCAACAATTAAAAGAATGTATGGATCGAGTTCCACTCCTATCTAAGTCGAAAGAATGAGAGAAACTCATCTTGTACTTATGAGTGTCTCAGCATACCTTAAGTGCCGCTCTGGTGAGTGAAGAAGAGAAGACACAACTTTTTGTGTATTATATTAGCATAAGGTTGTTCAATGCCGAGACCAGGTACTCGCAGATGAAGAAACTGACATTTTACTTGATAATGGCTTCGAGAAAGTTGCGTCCTTATTTTTAAGTCCATAGGATTGAAGTCTTCACGCGATATCCGCTAAAACAGGTTCTTCAGAAATCAGATACCTCGGATTGATTACTCAAGTAGGTTGTGGAGCTGACACAATTTGATATTGAGTACAAGCCTAGATCGGCGATTAAAGCCCAGACTCTAACAGATTTTATTGCTGAGTTGTGAGAGAATTTTGCTCAGGAGATAAGCTTTATCCATCCACCTGAAGACACGTGCACAAGACCACCATCTTGCTTCAGCAGCACGCATTCTGCTTGGACATAGGTACAAAATCACGCGTCGAACTAGCTTTGCATGCAACACATGGCCCCATATGATAGCTGACGGTCTCCCATGCATGCAACTCCAACTCGGTGCGGCTTCTTCACGTTCTGCACCAACAAACGCCAACTTCCAGCGTGAGGCGCACCCTATTCACACAGCTTGTCACTACCTGTGCCGATTTCACGTGACCAACTTTCTCTTCTTGGCTCATCTTCTCACGGCTCATGTGCGACTCCATGAACTGCAACTTCATGGCTCAATACAACGTGTTTAGCTTGGCTTCTCCTTTCTTCTCTAATTTTCCCATTATTTTCTTTTCACCATCTTAAATTAATTTTTAACTCTCCTAATTAATTGCAACTTCTCCTTCCAATTCGATCTTTATCCTTTCATTTTCATGTTTATCCTCTTCCAAATTGTATTATTATCTCTTTCAAAGTTCTATTCTTATCTATTTTAGAATTTGATCTTATCTCTAAATCTTTCAGATAAACTTTTAACTTCAATCAAATTCTTTTGGATAATTTTTTAATTTGAATCGAACTTTTTTACAATTGAAGAAATCATACTCAAACTTAAACTCTAAAAAATCTTAATTAAATCCAAATTTTTATCCAAATTATCAACTTGTCCATAATTTTTTCAATCTGCACAAAATCTTCAAAATTCATCAAAAACACCAAAAATTACCTAAGTTCTTATCACAAATGCTTAATGTAAGAGCACTAAATAATGATATATGTTTTCATTATCAATGAGCATGCGAGAGAGGGTTTTTGTTTTTTTATTTTATGTTTTTTATTTAATATTGTTATTAATTTATCATTTAAAGCACATTTCAGTCATTTTACAAATTTTGGATGGAAAATTTTAACTTTTGAATGAAAACCTAATGGTAGGAGACGGTTCGTCTAATAAAAATAAATTGGGTGCTAATCATCATTATTTCACTTTTCAGAGGGTTTTGCATAATATTCCATAAATGTTCATCACTTTCTTAAATTAACATCCTATTAATATATTATTTCCAAAATATCCCTTATCCAAAAACTCCAATTCTATTCAAATCCAAACTTTAAGCCCAATTTTTAACCCTAAATTAACATTCCTAGGATTAGCGGTTGCCATTATCGATCAGGAAGCTGTCAGCCTTTTCCTTGGGTTTAGTGGAGGAAGAGGCAGGTATCCTCCCATTCGAATATGAGGTTTACCCTAAAAATGATTCCTTAGGATTTAAATTTAAAAATATCGAGAAGAAATTTATTTTTATATGTACCATTTAGTGATATTTCTGCATGATTGATTTAGATATAATTTTAATAATTGAAATATAAAGTTAAGGATAAGAGTCGGTAGGTGTATAGGTCTAATAAAACCTTTAAAAGTAATAACTAATGCTAATGATAGACGTATGTGTTTTGGGTGTCGATATTTAGCATCTTCTTGGGATGTAGCTGCCACGGTCCATGGATTTGGGGGTCCCTTAGACCTTATCCTAGAACAAAAGTTGTGCCTAAATTGACTCTGATATGCAAAGAAACGACACTTGACTTGCGGCCCCCACCACATATTCTTTTGTTTAGGCATATTTTTTCACATCATGTTGCTCAGCCATCTAATCATTATTATTTCATTGCAACTTTAATCTTATTTTAATTTTTTTTTTAAAAGTCTTTAAACTTATTTTATTAATTTTTTTTATTATTATAATTTATACGTTGAGAAGCATAACATATACTGCATAGTTTAAATCTATATTCCCATTGATGTAACCGTAAGTAACTTAAAAATCAGTCAATCTCTTTCTTTTTTGTTTCCTTTTTTTACATTTCTATGGTGGAAGTGGATAATTAAATTTAGAAAAATTTATCCACATTATGTGTTTAAGACATAAATGAGATTTGAACCTTTAATATTTTAAATCAAGATAAGTGTCCAATTACTTATACTGAGAGATAATGTGCTAAAAATGAGTTAATCTCATTCCAACATTAAGTAAGAATAACTCCTAATATTATTTATGTATAGCATATTCCACGCCATATCAAATTCAAAATAATAGTAGCAACAAGACAGTGAAACAAAATGAGTAAGAGGAGTCAAAATAAGGTGAGAGTTAGCTATTAATGCAAAAAATCTATTATTTGATAGATCCATTCAACTAATATATAATAAATGAAATGAAACATTAAATAAATAAATTTGACTATCTTTACATCTCAATTGGAGTATTTGGATTGATTATAGGGGTAGTTATTGAAATCAATTCAAAGACTCTAATTGAAAAGTAAGGTTAGTAGTTAGATAAAGTAGTTAAAACCTAAACTAAATGAAATTATTGTATCACTAATTTACAAATTGTTATATAAATTCATAAATAATATCACAAATATATAAATTATCATGTCACTAATTTACAAGTCATTATATTATTATCACGATTCACAAATAATAATAGAAAAATGAAGTGATGGCAAGAATAGACCATGCTAACTACACCTACCAATAGTCGAGGCCACTTGTTCTTTCCAAAGGGGAAAAAAAAAAAGTTGAGGCCACTTGTTCAAAAGCCTCCCCTAAATTAAAATAAATAAAATAAAACAAAAATGACAGCGAAACGAAGAATAATTTTGCCGCTTGAATCCGAAACAAAAACTAATTTTGTAGAGTTGGAAGAGCCATCCTTGCCAGAAATTAAACTCTGTCATGCATTTGCATTGTCAATATAATAAACATATACATGATACATGTTGCGCAGTGGTAATATTATAAATCCAACCATCGCGTGTCCTTATCCTCTTGATCTCCACTTGTCAATACGAAATGTCCAAAAATTCAAAAAGGTGACCAAAATAACGACAACTTTGCTTAATAAAAAAAAACTCATTAAGGACTCCGTGGTGCCACTTCTCCAACAACAACTAGATTTTTCTATTACACGTCTCAGTCTGTTGACTTGCTACAGATGAAGAATTAGAAGAGTCAAGTAAAAGTGGCGTTATTGCGTCCACTTATATGTGTGCAAAGAAAGCAGAGCAGAGCAATAGCAGAAAGTGAGGAGTTAAGTGAGTTCATAGAATCATGGAGAGTACTATGAAGGACATAAGAGACGGGGCCTCTGTTCTTGATATGGACCCCAAATCCACCGTTTCTGGTGGCGTTGAGGACGTCTATGGTGAGGATCGTGCCAGCGAGGATCAGCTTGTCACTCCCTGGACCTTCTCTGTTGCCAGGTCACCTACTTTGATCCATCTTCTTGCCTCTGCTTCAAGTTTTATTGATTTAATTCAAGTAATTAGTAGACAGTTTAATCTAATTTTGGAATTATAGGTCTTTAATTACCTAAACATCTCTTTCATATATATTCATATGTACTTTTGTTGCTTTTTTTAATAAATTTCTGTAGATTCCTTTCTAACTTATATTCGTTCATTTCTTATGCCTCAATTTATGGTAATTAAAAATTTTGTTGAAATATAATATACTTTTTAGTATCCATAACGCATATATATTGATTTGAACTTGAAATCAATGGTCTCATTTTTTACACTAGTTATAGACTATTAAATTAATTTACTGATATATGTTAAGATTACATCCAGTATTAGTATTTGTTTTTTGAGTATTTATCTCATATATATATATAATCGATCTTGGAATCAAATTTAATCATAGTACTTGTAATACATGCCACACACCAAATCTATTAGTTTGGCAATTTTGTAGCTTTAGATAATTAGACAGATGAAATTTGAAGAGCATGATATGCTGGCAGAAAGTATGAAATCCAGCAGTTTATTTTCTGAATTATGATACGTATCATCAGATACCGAATTCTGTTCTTATAAATTCTACCTATATGTATTTGACTTCTTTAAGGAACTTATTTGAGTGTGAAATTTAATAATCTGTTTGAAAATTTTTTCCTGTGTTACGCAGTGGGTACTCATTGTTGAGGGATCCGCGCCATAACAAAGGGCTTGCTTTTACTGAGAGAGAGAGGGATACCCACTACATGCGAGGCCTTTTGCCTCCAGCAGTTGTGTCTCAAGAGCTTCAGGTTATATTTGATGACCCAAAAGTCCTTGAGTTCAGAATTTTGTATCTTATTAAATCTGATAATGTCATTTTGGTTCTTACTGACATTTTCACCATGCGGTGGTTCAGGAGAAGAAGTTGATGAAGAATATTCGACAATATCCACTTCCACTGCAAAAATACACTGCCATGATGGATCTTGAGGTGCCTGATTTATCTACATTATAAAAATTATTGATTTATACCTGATGACACTATATCTTCCTTCAGAATTTGATTAATAACTTGTCTTTTATGTTGTTTGAATTGAAAGGACTGATTTCGGCCTTTAATGCTGTGAAAAACAAATAAGTTGGTTTTCTATTTTGTGTTAAATAGGAGAGGAATGAGAGACTGTTCTACAAGCTTTTGATTGATAATGTTGAGGAACTGCTTCCAATTGTTTACACTCCAACTGTTGGTGAAGCTTGCCAGAAGTATGGAAGCATCTTCAAGCGTCCTCAGGGTCTATACATAAGTTTGAAAGAGAAGTATGACATTCTCTCTGTTTATTTTATGCATTATAAATGTTTGACTGGATAAGTTTGTCTTAACATGGAGAATTGTGTAGGGGGAAAATTCTAGAGGTATTGAGGAACTGGCCTGGAAGAAGTATACAAGTTATTGTTGTGACAGATGGTGAGCGCATTCTGGGGCTTGGAGACCTTGGCTGTCAGGTAACAGTGTCAATATATATTGGATTAATTAAATTGAAATAGTGTATTATTTAAGCTATGACGATCCAAAGGTGAATTATTTTTGTCATGACCTTGCTGAAAATGTTTCAGGGGATGGGAATTCCTGTAGGGAAGTTGGCTTTGTATACAGCACTTGGAGGAATTCGTCCTTCTGCAGTAAGCATTTCTTCTATATGTGTTCTGGTTATTTCTCTCATGAAAGTCTTCCAAGAACTGGCTTCAAGTATAAATATGTAATACGATATAGTTCATGTAAGTCAGTGTCTTTGTTTCAAATCTTTCCCTGCAGTTCTGCTGGGCTAGTTGAGGTTTGAAATGATACCGATCCTGATGTCATGATATCCCTTTAGGTCTCTTCTTTTTTTCCCCACTTTTCCTTTGCTTGTGCAGTGTTTGCCTATAACCATTGATGTGGGTACAAACAATGAGCAATTGTTGAAGGATGAATTTTACATTGGGCTCAGACAAAGGAGGGCTACTGGACAGGTTTCTAATGTTTCCATACTTTGCTTAAGTCTGGTTCATATCTGTTTTCCAGGAACCAGAACATGTACTTCTTTACTTAGGCATTTTTAAAACCTTTTAGGAATATGCTGACTTGCTACATGAGTTCATGACTGCGGTTAAGCAGAATTATGGTGAAAAGGTTCTGATACAGGTTAGATAAGCATTAGATTACCTTAATTCTAGAGTTGTAAAATTCTTTGGATGTTACTGATTCCAGTCTGTTGAAACCAAATTCTGCAGTTTGAGGATTTCGCAAACCACAACGCTTTTGAGTTGCTTGCAAAATATGGCACAACTCATCTTGTCTTCAATGATGACATTCAGGTAAGAGGTAGCAGTAGCACAATGGTGAAACTTATGGTCTTCTTTAAACTATAACTATTGTTTCTTTTTGTTTCAGGGGACAGCCTCTGTTGTTCTTGCTGGAGTAGTTGCTGCACTGAAGTTGATTGGTGGCAAATTGGCCGACCATACTTTCTTGTTTCTTGGGGCTGGAGAAGTAAGACACTACTCATCATAAAGAGACATAAAAACTTGTTGAAAAATAGCTTTATGATGAGATATTGTATGTTTTGATTTGAGCAGTATGCCTTGCTTATGTCAGCCAGTGTCATTAATATAATTTTCTTTTATGTCGGTTTTGAGTTTATTCCCAGCAGTCTTGTCTAACAATCAAGTAATTTTCTTACTTCTGACATCATTATTGTAGGCTGGGACTGGTATCGCAGAACTTATAGCCCTTGAGATGTCAAAGCAGGTATGCATAAGCTCATTATATGCTTTACGTCTTGGGTTAATGTTACCATTGCATTGTGATTGAAATATACTTGATATAATGATTGGCAATGTCCTTGATTGGTTTTTCACAGGCAAAATCTCCTTTGGAAGAGACCCGCAAGAAAATTTGGCTTGTGGACTCAAAGGTAGTAGAGAACTTGATTAAGATTCAAGATTCAGTGCCTAATAGAAAGACTAGCCCTTTGATTTCTATCCTCATAAATTGTGTTCCTTGTAGGGATTGATTGTCAGCTCTCGTAAAAATTCTCTTCAACACTTTAAAAAGCCTTGGGCTCATGAACATGAACCTGTCAATACTCTATTAGATGCTGTCAAGGTGTGAAATATTTCTAGTTTGATTATCAATGTTTCACAAGTAGTTCTACGTTTTTAAATTAATTTTCTCGTGTTGACAGACAATCAAGCCAACTGTTTTGATTGGATCATCTGGAGTCGGGAGAACGTTTACAAAGGAAGTGATTGAGGCCATGGCATCCTTCAATGAGGTATGCACTCTATTTTTCACCCTGTACTTACAAAAGAATTCCTGAAGTATATTGTAAGTGGAAGAAAATAACATTGCTGTTGATAAATCACTGGCAGAAACCACTTATCATGGCTCTATCCAATCCAACCTCACAATCCGAATGTACAGCTGAAGAGGCTTACACCTGGACTGAGGTAAAATCAACTATATCTTTTGCAACTTCTACTAGGTTACAACTTAGTTGAGGATGATACTTTTATACAACCAAAATTCACACTAATGTTATGTTCCTTGTGTTTTCAAAGGGGCGTGCGATTTTTGCGAGTGGAAGTCCATTTGATCCTTTTGAATACAATGGCAAAGTTTTTGTTCCCGGCCAGGTCTATAGACAAGATTATTTTGTTGTAACGATTTCTCATTTTTCGTTTATGGGTATCACCTAACATCAACAACAAATATTTTTGCTTTCCTTGTGAATTTTCCATTAGGCCAATAATGCTTACATCTTCCCTGGATTTGGTTTGGGTTTGGTCATCTCTGGAGCAATTCGTGTGCACGATCACATGCTTCTGGCTGCCTGTAAGTAGGCAACTCAATAGTTTTTTTTTTTTTTTTTTTTATAAACTTATTTGGTGTGTCCTTAAAATATCTAAATTATAATTAATTTATGGTGTGATTTGGACCTTGTCACATAGACAAACAAGATGCAAGAAACACTTTTCTGGTGTAAAATGGCCTCAAAGTGATTACAAAATGGTAAACTTAGTTGTATATTGTACATCATTAGGACAGAACAGTCTTCTTGTAATGGGAGCTAGTCCAGTAGCTAAATTTATTCATTTATATTAACTGCAATAGAAAGCTTTTGGTTGGAGAACATATAAATTTATAAGAGCTTGTATAGTTGTCAAAACACTAATTCTCACCTCTGTTTATTTCCATCAATAGCGGAAGCCTTGGCGGGGCAAGTTGCAAAGGAGAACTTTGATAAGGGACTTATCTACCCGCCATTTTCTAACATAAGAAAAATTTCGGCTCACATTGCTGCTAATGTCGCTGCAAAGGCTTATGAACTTGGTGAGTCGATTTGTTATACACTATGAATTCTTAAATAGTTAAATGCTTATTTCTATTTGTTTTTATAATTACACTATAAAGTAAACATAAGGCTAACCAACTAAATCAAGTGGTACTGGGTAATTGCTATTTTTTGAAACGTTCTTTTCTTTTGTAGGCTTGGCTACACGCCTCCCACGTCCTGAAAATCTTGTGAAATGTGCTGAAAGTTGCATGTATTCTCCCATCTACAGAACCTACCGATGATTGTTGCAAGTATTTTGTGGTGTTTCGACTTCTGAGCTGTGTTTTGAAGCTTATTATCAAGCTGCCTTTTCACTTAAAAGTGTCTTTTCTTAATGTCTAATGTGACAGTAATAAATTTGCAGTAAGTTCTGAAAGTGTTCGCACCTTCCGCTTGTTTGAGAAACTGTGTTATGCTTGTAAAGTTGAATATTTTCTAAATTCTATGTTGACCTGTTTGTTTTGTTGTCCTTGCTTTGACCCTTCCCCTATCCTTCTCTTATTGTGCTTAATTGATTTGGATTCTTCCCTTAACTAAATGCTTTCCTAATGTTTTTGAAGCATGAAGAGGAACTTGGCATAGATACAAATTATGAGAAATGTTGTTTGAGAAACAAAAGAGGGATTTGGCAAAAAGTAAATTATGGGACTAATTAAGTTTGCCGTGCTTTAATGCTTTTATCACTTTTGCCGTTCCTTAAAATATTACTCCTTAACAAGTCCAAAAATTTGGAGCGTCACGCTGGTGTAACACTCCTCATTGGAAGAGTCTTATTTCAGATTAAGTTTCCGCAATTATATGACCGAAGTGTACGGGAAAAAAATGCTCCTCGATGGAGAGCATTACTCACGCTTCACGCTCTGCAAATCTATAATGCAAAAAATCTGTATACTGGCAGATCTAAAAATTGTGGAGAAGATGACTGGAAACATGGAGATGCAGATGGTGGTGAGATAGAAACGGTGACAAGAGATGAGCTATGGGACCATGAGATTTTTTGTTTTTTATTATTTTTTATTTATTTTTTTCTCTGTAAATGATAAACGTGTATTTTGAACCTCACAATAAAATTTTGGGTACAACAATGCATAAACTGGAGATGGTAAAAACAATAATTATCCTTAATTTTGACTCATATACGGCATAATCTCAAAAGAAAAATTAAATGTACCCCTTTAAATAAAGGGAAAATAACACATACCCCCTAAGATTGGCAGTGAAAACACGCCTTTAAATTCGCCATGAAAACACCTAAATGAAAAGGTTTGCTTACATTTAACACCCTTACATTCAAGTAGTTAATTATTCCATTGGTAGACCAAATTTGACCTTTGAAAGGTCTAAAATGCCATCATTAAAAATATAATATAAATAAAGGAATATTTTATTTGAGTCAAAACAAAAAATTGAAAAACAAAAATCGTTTTTGACCTAAAAGGTTAATAGTGTTTTACTGTAAATGAAATTTCAATCTTTTTTATTTCATTTGAATTCACCATATGAAATGTTATGCAAATTGAAAATGGACAAAAACAGTAATACTACCTTACTCAAATTAATACATAAATGATGTGGCATCTCAATAAAAGGAGGACTGACAAATTAAATTTTAATTCATTTTTATGTAGGCTCCTCCTCTCATGATCTTACCTCGACCGATGCCAATGTCACTTACCTCAGGCAAAAAAAGACAAGATGACTAAATCTATACCACCGTTACCGTGTGAGTTGGGGTACATCTAATTCTCCTTACAGTCAGTGGGCAACCGTGATTTCACCATAAATTTGGCTAATATTTGATGGAGTAATTATCAGTATCACTAAGAAAAATTTCCAAATAGTTGTTACGGTATTTCAACGACAGTACATAGTACAGCATTTCAGAATAAAATTCACTATATAGGTGTAAATTAGAATTATACAAAATATAATGACACAGAGAGCGTTATGCTTATTTATGCACTTTCCATCTTTCCCATGTCCACAATCTTCAAAACCAGAATAACTGAAGGACATCTAGAGACGGAATATATATATATCTATATATATAAATTTCCCAAGCAATGATGCTTGATCGTAGATAACAAGACAATTGCACATTTAAATAGAAGAACTACTAGTCTGCTTGTCGTGTCATCTTTCAATTAATCTAAAGATCTATTTTTCAGAACATATACCTATGTGGGTAATTTTGCTATGCAATCTCTATGGCAGGAACTAACTCAAGTTCGATGTTTTGTTGTATATATTTAGGTCAGCATGAGTATCCTTATAGCGCTGGTTCAGGTACGTTGCACATTTGATAGGAGGAAACCTGTCAAAATGTAGTTCAATGCAATCATTAGAAGGTTAGTGAAACGCATACACAAGGATGTTTATTGCTGTGACAAATTTGAACATGATTTTCAGGTCAGTGAAATCTGTCTTGAACAGTGACAAGAATCAATGAAGTGCAAAGATCAAACTAACTCATCAATTTCAACCAAAAAATTTACACTCGACTTACTTGGGAGGGTTTTTCTCTGATTTGCAAGTTGGCAAACATTCTACGAGACAGTTATGACTAGGTTCCACAAAGTATGCAATCTGTCTCCAGAGAACAAAAAAGAAAGAAATAAATAAAATAAAATAAAATAAAAAAAAGAAGAAGAAACAAATGAGACATTCTCAAAGATAACACAAAACTGAAGACAAATACAAGAGTTAGCTACATTGAAGAAATATATATAGCTGGAAGTAACCATTGGAAAGGTTGAATCTCAATAAATAAACAACGTGACCTAGCACCTTAATGTTTTTCTAGACATTAAGGCAATCAATATCTTAAAAACAAGTCAAAATTGTCATTCATTTGTAGTACTCATTATACATAAACCTAATGATGATAGCATACTAAAGTAACAAGATGTCAAACAGTAACCTTAAGAAACCCATTTTACCTTTCTAGCAGATGTACCTAATTCGTTCAATAAAGATGAAAATACACAACCCTTATATTGTCAAAGCAGGAAAGAGCAGAGAGTAATAGAAATCAAGTTCAAAGGTGAATTATCATGCAGAAAAGCATATAGAGAAATAATGAACTTAAGCAACAAGACATGATGATCATATGAAGAAATTTTATATTATATCACAATTATAGATCATCTAGAAAAAATTAAAGGGCTATAACAGTCTGAGAAAATAATAAAGGGAAAAAAATGAAAGCCTTACAGAATATCTCTCTTGGCCATTCCCTAAGACTCTGTGTAATGTGGATCTGGCACAAAACAAATGAAAAATGTATGTTATACAGGACTGCAAGGAAAAAATGGAGTAATACTTAAAAAAAAATGGTTTTCACCAAGTGTTCACAAGTATATATAACAGTAAAAAGAAGTCAACAAAGGCAGTGTACATAAAGATGGCTAAGGCAATGATGATGTAAGAAGCAGAAACTAGTTTCTTCTTTAATTCATGCTCTTATTTTCATCAACACAAGAAGAATAATATCATATGGGGTTCTAATATCTGTGAATCTTCAGCATTTCCTTGATATATAGTGCAAGGATGAGTGTAACAAAATTTGCTTCTTTACAATTAGTTTACATATTTTACAGCATAAATGGACTTGGACATTCAAACAGGAGATATATAGTGCCTAGCTAATAACTTAAGGAAGAACAGATCCGTTTATTGAATTTCACAAAAGCCAGTTGGCTAGAAAGCAATGAAACATAAACACTTTCCAAATGCAGACAAAGGTACCAAAGAAAAAGAGTCTACTGCTATACTTTTGATAAATTAAAACATGCTCAGCCATTTAAAAGATAAATTATATCAACATAAATTATCCAGAAGAAACTAATTCATAGGTAAAAAGTGGATTTCTCTCCAATTTTCAAATATTAAATAATCTAAGATCAAAGATGATCACCACAACAAAATAACCATGTTCTGGCATTGTCGTATAGAGAAACTGTGAAAGCAGGGCCAAACTTACCACAATTCCAGAAAAATTTAAGGGAAGCTGAATACATTAAAAAGCGTTGAAACCTATAATTCATCTGTAACTCTTGCACAGGGTAAAAATAAAGGAATTATTTAAACTACAGTTTCTAAAAAGGGTTGTACTTACTTGAAAATACAATTGCTCCAGCGCTCCAGCATGTCACCAAGATTCACTATAAATGCTCTGCAAACATTAACTACAGTAAGTTCATCATTGTGACTGCAATTTACAATCTAGCACTTAGCATTTTGATGTGATTATTACTAATAAAGGCAAAAATTTGAACTTTCAAAAAAAAAAAAAAAAAGAGAAAATTTGGAAAAACGACATTGAACAGTTTACATCCTTTTTCTCAGAACAATCCCAATATAACGCAAAATATTAAAATGGAAGAACCTTTAGACTTTCTAACCAGCATCTAATGTAATATAACATACATAATTGAATTCCAACAATGCATTATGACTCACCCTTTTAATGGAGCCACAGATTCCCATATCTGAGGTTTAGCATCTTTATCCTTGCAAATCTGTAATGAAATATAAAAATATTTAATAACTGATCAATCTATTGAAATAATGAAAAAGTTGTATTTCAGAAGACTGTTCATACTTGAAGACCTGGAACGTCATCTGTCACCAGGAGTGTAATCAGACCGTAGTCTGAGTGTGCTCCAGCACCATATAGTCCCTTCGAGGGATCAGAAATTTGACCTAAACAAAAAAAAAAAAGGATACATACATATTAGTCTTATTAATATCAGAATACTGCCAGGTCCATGGTGGCACTCTGGCTCAATTAGAAGTCCACCTTCATAGTGTAGTAGCCGCAATACTGCAATAGGCTCGCCAAGCATTTCTGGCCTATCAAAGAAATCAGCCTCCAAATCAAGCGCAAGTGCTATTATCCTTGCAACTGCTTTAGCCACCTCTCTGAATGCACATACATTACAAATTACATACGTGTCAAATGAACGAAACAGAAAGACAAAAAAAAAAGTAGATAAAACGGCTTCAGTTGATGAACCGCCATGAATCCACCATCATTCGATGCAAAATTATAGATTATTCTTTACATATAGCCAAAAACAGAACAATTCCAAATCGACAAAATTTGCAACTCAGGTAAAACCAATTAATGACAATCCTGTTTACTAGAACCACGTACAATGCTTCATGGCGATATCTCTCCATAGTCTGTCTCCAACCAGGCAAAACATCTAAAACACCATTTAAGAATCACAAAAATTAATAGACTTGAGAGTCATTTAATTCAAAAATTTCTCAATAAAGAAATCAAATTGTGAAGCAATGAAAACAATAAGTGACCTGGTGCAGGCCAGACATTAGGGCCATAAAATGGCTTATCGGTTTCGGAATCACCTTCCGGCACTTCAAGACCTATATAATAACCCTCCTTGTAGTCTCCTACCAACAGAAAAACCACCACAACCATCAACTATTAGTTGAAATTGAATTGTAAGGAAAACAAATAAAAAAGAAAAAGAAAATGATGGAAGCAAAATCAACAAACCGTGAACTTGATTGTCAGGATCGAGAAGCTCGTCGAGAACAGGTGTGTAACCACGGTGTTTCTCGTTCCTTAAAAGCTTCATTTTCTCATTTAATGGCAATTTAAAGAACTTTTCACTTTCTGCAAATACCTCCTCCATGAATTCCTGACTTATTCCATGATTCACGACGTAGAAAAATCCACTATCCAAACACGCCTGAATCAACCAACCATCAAACACACTTACAATTTTTTTAAATGTATATATATAGATATATTAAGGACAAACTTAATACTTTATTGTTAATTGAATTGAAAAAAAAAACCTGTTTGAGAAGAGAAACAGATTGGTGAATATCAGGACTGGAAAGATCGATACAATTGAGAATCGAGACTTGACCAGCCTCCGCGCCATTATTGTTCTCCATTATTATTATTATTATTATTATTTCGATATATTTTGTTTTTCCAGTTTTGAGGAGAAAGTTGGAGGACCTTGGATTTCGAATTTATAGCGGAAGAGACTCAAAGAAACAGTGTCGTTTTGGATGATAGAATTTAGTGGGGCCTCTAGTTTTTATTTTTCTCTTTTTTGGTAGACGTGAGGTTCGGATTTGTGACTCATTACTCCCTTGTCTTTGTGGTAAAAAAAAAAAAAAAGGTCCTTTGTCTTTATAGAATCGGCCTTTAGTATTATTATTGTGGCAGAGGAGAATTTCTGCTTTTGTAGTAGAGTCCGGATTCCGATGAATAGGTGTCACCACATTTAATGGTTAATGTGGTGTCTTCCTATTTACGTGTACTTATGCTCTTTTTTTTTTTTGAAACACTTATGCTGCTTTTGTAATAGATTCTTTTCTTCTTTTTCAACTGACTTCGGTGAGTTGTCGGCAGCTCCACTTATTTTGCTCATCAAATAAGGACAAGGATCGAAGCTTATTAGAATTATAAAATATGACTGATTTTTTCATTAAATATGAATTGGACTCTCTTAATTTTAAGAGTAGTATTTTAGATTACACGTTAAGAGAATTATATCTATAGATCCGATAGTTATTTAATTTAGTGTCAAAGAATATTAAAAAAAGTTCTATTTCAACTATAATGTACTGTCAGTGTACTAATGAGAATGAAAATTTTTGTTAATTACCTTATAGTACAGTGGAAGCATACAAGTAGTCTTAATTTCAAAACCAAGGTTCAACATCTCACCTCTCCAATAAATGTGAAATTTCTTTTATATATATGAGTTGTCTCTCACCTTGATGTAAATAACTCTCAATCATATGAGAGCCACTGATTCAGACTTTGCCACTATGATTCTAGGTTCCAGTTGTTTCTTAAGTTCATCCCGGTATCCTAAAAAATAAATAAATAAAATAAAAAAAATTTAGGGCTTTATTAAAAAATAACCCTTTTGAAACCTTCAAGTTGAAAAATAATCCAAATCTGAAAGTTTTTCAAAAATGATTCTTTCAAAGAGGTGAAAGGACAAAACTACCCTTAAAACTTCATAAAATTTTAATTTGATAAAATCTCAAACCTATATATATATGGATGTTGTAAGTACACGTTATATCTAGCAAGATCTCTTTAATAATGACTTTAAAGTACAATACGCAATATAAGAAAATGACTCATATTAATGGAAAACCTATCATTTTAGCTTAAGGGATTTAAACGAAATTTATCCCTAACACATAAGGGTCAAGTTGAAATTATTCATACATCGTGGAGCTACTTGAAACTTGGCCATACTGTTGAAAGCGCCATGCGTGCTTGCTTTACCACTCAGGTAAGCGACTTGTGAGTTCAAACCTAAATCTTGTTCTTAGACTCTCCAACACTACTCTCATGACTCTTAAACCCCCAAACCAACAAGAAGCAAAGGAGGCCAATGAAGATGGACGGTTGATAAGGATGACGAGGATGGACAATGTGGACCCAACCTATTTTCGGTCGGTTTTGGGAAACAAGAACGATGGGGACAAGTATTTTTGCCTTTATTTATGGTAGTTTTGGGTTTGTGAGTTTTATTTTTCTCATCTGGTTAATTTGATATATGTACATCTTTCATGATTTTCTAATTGTATGATGATGTCGAACTTTGTGTAGCCGTGGCGATGGAGAGTTTTGGAAAGGTTAGTTTATGCTTGTTGTTTTCATGCTTGAGTATATCTGTTTTCAAAGGCTTCTTGTATATTTTGTACTTTGTGGTGTTTCGGTTTTGGGTCATAAACAAAGACTTGCATTCATAGTTGAGAATTTTGCAACTAATTTTTAGTTTTGTCTTAACATTTATGCAACTAATTTCTATATTTTTATTATCAAGGTTGGGAATTTTTGTTAAGAATTGACAACCCTATTGGGAATTCCCAACCAAATAGCAATTCCTGGAATTGAGATTGTTGTTTGTGATATGTGGATAATTATAAATATTGTACTCAAATGATATAATATGTGAATTATCAACATCTTATAAATCATTAAATAATATGATAATTAATAGGACGTTGATAATTTATATGTCACATCATTTGAATAAGAGATTTGAGAAGTTTAATATTACATATATATATATATATATATAAATAAAGTGGGTCTTCTAATCTCAAAAAATTAATAAAAGAGAAGATAAAGAGCTTTGAGAAAAATAGTAATCCTGCTTGCAAATCATGATCTGACTAACAGAGAGAAAGAATCATGAGCCAACTAATTCTATTTTGGATATATATTTTTTTATCCATTATCATAGGGATATTTTTATCTAAGATGTGCAAGTTGTGTGAGCAAGTTTCTCTCCTTGCTTCTTGTTCTTATTATGTATGTATGTATATATATATATATATATATATAATCATATAATTTTCTAATCTCAAAAAATTAACGAGAGGACGAGATTTGAGAAAAAATAGTAGATTCTGCCTACAAATCATGATATGCCTAACAAGAGAAAGAATCGTGTATTTTTGGATACATATTTTGTTATCCATTATCATACTGATATTTTTATGTAAGATGTGCAAATTTGTCTGAGTAAGATTCTCTTCTAACTTCTGGTTCCTTTTAGATTTTTTATAAAAATAATATAAATTTAAGTGATGTATGAAAAATAAAAAATATAATAATATAAATTATTTTTTATTTTTTCTGTTAATATATCATTAACTCATCAAAAATCATAAAAAAAACCCTTAATTTTTTTGAAGTAAAAAAACCCTTAATTATGTGATCTATTTCTCAAATGTATAAATAAAATAAATGCAAGAGATAATTCTTGCGTGGACAAGGAAGAAAAATGACAGTCCTCATCTGACGAATGACGGTTGAATATACATATATATATATATATATATATATATTATTTTTTGAGTACAATGACAGTAGAATATTGTATTACTTTGGACGTTGTACAAGTCTTATTTATTTATTTTTTAAATTGTACAAGTCTGATGTAAAGTGCTTTAATTTGACTTTTCTTTTAGTGCAAAAAAAGTGCTTGTGGAATTTGTTTCTCATTAAAATGTCTTTTGAATTTGGGAATATGATTTAGTTAGAAAATAAATAGCTAATAAGAACATGGTCTTCAATTTGTTTATTGTTAAAATGCTTGTGTTGCAATATCTAATTAATATCTAACTATCGACGTCTGAAATTGATCGATTTGAAGATTTTTAGGTCCAGACTACAACTCTGATAATAAATGAGAATGAAAAGGTTGGTGAAAACAATTAAGGAGCAATAAAGAGTAATAAAGGAAGAGAAAGAACAATACAAAAACAAAGATTTTTACGTGGTTTAGCAAACGTGTCTACGTCCACAGATCACTCTGAATATATTTTGGTAAAGTTACGATAATACTAGCTTAAACTTGTTTTTTACAAAGGATTTCACCCCTATTTATAGAGAGAGAGATTACAATTGAGTGTTATACATGTCAAAAAGCTATCATTACATTAACTACTCTGACTTGATCATACTATATTAATTGTTATTGCACTAATCATTCTTACATGGTCATGTCTGTATTAAATGCTCATGTAAAGTCTTCGCTACATTAATTGCCCGTCACAGTATTAATTACTCATCGGGATCCGAAATTACATAGATCTCACTAGCACCAGATCGAGAAGCATTAGCCCGAGAGATCAGCTGCTAGGAGATTACCTGGTACGAGCTCAGTTATCTGACCTATTTACCTTCGCGAGCTGAAGACGCACTGAGGTAGGCTTGATATAAGCACGAGCTGGAGAAGATAACAAGCTCGTCATTGTAACTTGAGCATTGGGCTTCTTGGGTCCTTCACCATTGAATCCATCTTATGGGTCTTCTGCGGTCTATTTATCCATATCGTGAAAGCGGTCATAACACTAACTTATGATACATGTGCTTTATTATTATATTTGTACTTTGATATTATTCAAATGTTCACATTTTGCATATATATAATTAAAAGGTTCAAAATAATTTAGCAGCTCTAGATCGATAATGCTAATCAATCAAGACATTTAATTATAATTTGTTCGGTTAACCTGGTGGTAGTGAGTTGACGCGGTCTCCAGTACCATTATATAGACATTGTGCGTTTTTTTTTTTTTCCCGCAACTTTTGAAATAATTGGCATCGTGATCTTACATTACTTGACCCAATATAAAACTAAATTAATGAACTCCACCAACCTCGTTAATATTACGGGAGCTAGAATCCTCCCTTTCGATACCTTCGCATTGGATTTTCACTCTCACTTTCTGTTCCTCTAATGTGATTGATTGATGTCGTAAAGGCTGCTGTTTACTCAATTTATAAACAAATTTGTGGTGTATTATTAAGAGAAGATATATGATTGAGTGACAACAATCACATGTACAAGTTGTTTTTTTTTAAATATATATATATATATATATATTACTTTGAAAATTGAAGGAATTTTAAAGCTAAATTAAGTTGATCCGAATAAGAAATAGCCTCAGAGCAATTATAATATCATCAAAACGCTATGTTTGAATGTTAATCTACCAATTATGCAAGAATCTTTAATATTATGCTTGCGACTAATCTTTACACCAAGTAGAAGTCTTTTTCAGGGGTTGGAAGTCCGGGTAGAATTATCCTGAGACACATCTAAGTCAAGTGCCCAACGCGAACATAAATAACTACTAGTTCTTTCTTTTATATGACACTCAAGAATCAAGGAGTTTGAAAAACAATAGTTCCCGGAAATGTGTTAGTTCACATGAATAGTTTATGTGAGCTATGTTCTGCACGACTTGTCTGTTCGCACAAATTATCTGCACGAAGTGTCAATTTTCTTATTCGAATGAGCTTTCAACGTGGAGAGTAATAAAGGTAAATTTGGTGATCAGCACTTTTATATGCCATTGAAACTTATTTAATTGGTTTAGTGTCATTTTCCAAACTCAACCTTAATTTAGTGTCATCATATGGACATATTACATAACTATTGTTAAAGAGCTTAATTTAAGAGAAAATGGAAGCTTTTAACACCAAATTACTCTTGATTTTTGACCAAATGACTTGAATGACTTAATTGCATGGTTAATTTCAAGTCTATCAAACATTTTACATTGAGAATGATATTCTATCCTTTTTTTATTGGTCATATCATGTGTTAACATCAAGTCTTAAATAATATAGTTGAACCAATTTTTATCAGCTTAAATTTTTGGATCTGATGGTAATTAACATGGTATCAGAATTTGAAGGTCTCTGGTTCAAATTCACTTTCATTTCAATAATATGACATATAATTATTATAAATTGGTGATTTTTCCCCTTATTTTTATTCATGCTCTTCATGATAGTGAAAAATATATGATGGTTCATGTCTTTTTTTTTTTTGAAACTGACGGTTCATGACTTATTTTAATAAATTTTGGGATTCAACAAATGAAAAGAGTAAAACAAATTGAGAATAATAAAAAATATAAGATGTATTAAAAAATGTTAACGTATTATAATTCAAGTCTCAAATAATATAGTTGGATTATTTTCTATCAGTTTAAACTTTTGGGTTTAATAGTAACTAACTTGTTATCAGAATTTAGAGGTTCCTAGTTCAAACCCTCTATTACCCTTTTATTTGAAAATCTTTTCATTACACATGTTATATGATAGAGGGTGTGTTAATGAATCATAACATTGCAAATGAGGGGACATATTAGTGTATCATAACCTTGGTCTTAACTAGTATAGTTGAACATTTTCCTATCAGCTTAAACTTTTCAGTAATAATACTTCTTAGTCCAAATTTTTTATTCAAAATCTCAAATGCAATTGTGATAACAAATTCAACAAAGGCTTCGTGTTTGATACAATTTCTTTAAATAGATCTTTTAGAAATAGATATTTTGAAATAAAGTTATTAGTTATTTGATTATCAATTAAAAAAACTCTTTGAAATTATAAGTTGTTTGATTAAATTATTTTTAAAGTACTTTTAGATTAATAATTTACCAAAAAAGGACATGAAAGAGATGAGTAGTATATTCATTTTAGGAATGTAATTGTTTCAATCTCAACAATAAAAAATTAATCAATTATAGTAATAATAAAGATTTTATTTGTTCTCTACTAATTTTGTACTTTTGGTTTAATTAGCCTCAAGAAATAAAAATATCGTATTTATTTACTCTTTTTTTATCCATCTTATGGTTTTCGTAAAATTCATCTTATGGTTTTCGTAAAATTCACCTACACCTACTTCAGACCTATGGACTAATTTTATTTCTCCAATTTTATTCAAAAGAAGTAAAAAGATTTTGTTTCTCTCTTCTTCTTTTTTTAATTCCCACCTGTACCAATTACAGTGTGTATATACACTGTAATTGGTTGTTGGTTATTACTTCATTGATATATATATCAATGAACCAATAACAAAAAAATTATATTATCAACAAAAACCAATTTAAGAATATATATATAAAAAACTTACTAATTAAAGAGAAGTTCTCGTTATTTTTATGAAATAAAAAATAAATAAAAGTAGATACTATGTGTTTATATTTATAAAGAAAGTGTAATATGGTTATACATACATACATACACACATATATATATATATATATATATATCAATGAACCAATAACAAAAAAATTGCATGATCAGCTAAAATCAATTGGAAAAAAAATCATAAAATATAGAAAACTTACTAATTAAAGAAAAGTTTTAAGATGTTTTTATGAAATAAAAAATGAATAAAAGTGGAGGCTATATGTTTATATTTATAAAGAAAGTGTAGTAGGGTTATAAGTGAATGAAAATATTAATAAAATAAAATATGGATAAATTAGATATTTCAATATTTTATGAAAAGCTCAAAAAAATCTATTTGGATTTGAGTTTTTAAATAGATATTTTTTAACTTTTCTAATTCCCAACAAATTCAACTGAAATATCAATTAAACGACGTAAAAGAAATCAAATAAAATTTTTAGCATAAAAAAAAATATTTTTAATTAATAAATAAGTTGTATCAAACATATACTAATAAATATTATTTTTTATATATAATGAAAGAAATTAAAAAAAAAAAAAAATCAAATGAGCTTCCGGTCACTCTTTACCGGAGATTATGCATCGACTGCGGCAGAGAGGGCAGGAATTACTTAAGGAAAGCCAGGTGGCGATACAAGACTCGTGGTAGAGATGACCGCATGGCACCTGCTTACCTCTGAATTCTGACCGAAAATCCTCCACGCACACCGTACAAACGCCAAAGCTAGTGGCAACTGTTGGCAAGCTTGATATCGTATTGTCTGTGATTTGGTGGCCTGCATCTTTTGGCATGCTTGCTGCCATACTATTTGGCATCATCGTTAGAGCCTCGTCAAGGTCGTAGTTTGCTCGATCGGATAGTTTGAAATGGTGTTATTCGACATCTGTGTGTGTGTGTGTGTGTGTGTGTGTGTGAGACAGAGAGAGAGAGAGAGGGGATAGTGGATACAGTAATGAAATCAGTTCACTGGTTGGCTTTTATAGATAAGATTCCAATTTACCCAGTTGCCTTAATAAAATAAGCTATGTAATTTGGACTAAATCCTGTAGATTGGATTGTGATACAATGGTTAGATCATTAGCCGCTCTTTACCTCTCAAGAGGTGGATGATCCTACATCCGAAAAAGTCCCACTATATTGGGGGTATTTTCCTTACATGCATTGTGGATTGCTACCTCCTTTTCAGGAGTTGATTTCTTCCTTTTTTGGGAATTAATATCTGGATTACGTTATAATGTTTGTTGACATCTGGAGACGGTCAACACTCGGTTGGGGGTCGGAACCTTATCAACGGAACGATTTGTACGGGGCCAGAGGTGAAGATCATACCGAACCGGGGTTGAAAATCAGGCCGGATAACCCTTTTTGACCCTTGGTGGTAGGAGTTGTGCATCCAAGACACCTATAAAATTAAGGGTTTAACTCTGGACGCGACTCTCAGGGGCCAAAATTGCCCTACCTAGTTTTACCCCCAGCTCGGCATGGTCTTCATCGTCGACCCCGTACAAATCGTTCAATTGGCGAGGTTTCGACCCCCAACCGGGTGTTGACCGTCTCCGGACGTCAACATTAAAAATGCGTTTTTAATGTTGACGTCTGGAGATGGTCAACACCCGGTTGAGGGTCAGAATCTCGCCAACGGAACGATTTGTACGGGGCCTACGTTGAAGACTATGCCGAGCCGAGGGCGAAAACCAGGCCAGGCAATCCCTTTTAGCCCCTGAGAGTCGCGTCTGGAGTTGAACCCTCAACCTTATAAGTGTTTTGAATGCACAACTCCTACCCCCAACCGGGTGTTGACCGTCTCCGGGCGTCAACATTGTTTTATTACTGTTGGTTTCAATTATATTTTGATCCCAATTTAAAATAAATAAATAAATAAAAGAATGGAAAAAAAAAAAAAAAATCTTCCACTTTTTGTCGAGGCTAAGTTGGATTTTTTTTTAAGAAAATAAGGACGTATTAAAGATCAAAAGAAACACCTCCAGAGTAGGGAATGCAAGATACATCTAATTCAGCTATTTTCAGCAGCCAAAGAGGGTAGGAAAGCCTCCAAATAGTAGAGCTATTGAAACCTAGAACCCAATTGGCAATGTTATATGCAACTCTGATGCACTCCCTATGTACAAAAGAGTTGTGTATTATGTACATTCATAAGAGTTTGTATATCATGCACAATATTAGCTGCAATTATTTATCTAACTTGACTTGAAGCGTTAACTTGGGGAAGCTTGTGACGACAAAAGCAGTTTGAATAACGGATCAAACTTGGAACCGAGTCTCTACCATTGATTTTCGAGTGGACAGTTTCAAGGGCCTAAATTTCAGCCATCTACAAACCTTTTTACATGGGTGTATTGCATTGATTGGATTATCTTAAAAAATGGTTTGAAACGTTAACAACTCATCACTTTGTTAAATCAACTCTGTCCATTTAATTAACACACGTTAATGCCTAGAACATTGAATGAACGTTTTTCATTTTTGCTTTCCTTTTTTACCTTTTTCATTCATTCGCTGGTTAATTAACCTGTACCTCTTTAATTAATACTCTTATAAGCCAATTTTCAAGCATGAAAACTCATACTCTAGCATCATATAATTAAGACCAACTTATCTTAGTTAAGAAGATACTATATACACAAAAAAGACTAAAGCATCTTTCATATTTTTGGGTCACGGTAATATCTGCCTAAATGACAGTAACAATAATCCAAAATTTAAATAAATCATTTATTAGTGTAACAGTATATAATTCACAGTTATTCTTTCAATAGCACAATACATAATTGACTAATGGAGCAACCTGGGAGTTGGGAGTAAACAGCTTTAATTTCCAGGAAGCCATGATATCAGACAATTGGGCAGTTCTTACTTCTCAGAGACGCCGGTCCCTAAACTTCTCGTTCGATTAAGACAGTAAATTAAAGCATAATTCTTTAATTTAATTTATTCGATTTTGTCAGTCAAGCAGTAATAGTTTTTTATTCGTATTTTGTTTTTTGGACGCAGTCATAGTTGAACACACATCCTTCTTGGACACCGTTACATTGGGCAAGTAAATCCTAAAAGTTTGCAAAGATTAATTATTGGTCTGCTCTTTGATGGTTCCGGCAAATGATGGCCAAATACAGTCCTGCAAAATCCGAAAATTCAATTGACGTCACTCTTTACTTTTTCTTTTATTTCCTCGCTTTTCTGTGATTTGATGTTCAAATTCATAGAATTGATTTGGAGTAAAATTTTTAATTCTCCTTTAAAACTGCTAAAGTCCAATCGAATGGCCTTCATATATATATATATATGCATGTTCAAAGACATGAAAGATCCTCTTCAAGAAAATAAAAAAGACAAAAAGATCACTACCCTTGACCTGGAAATACGCAAGAATATGACGATTGTAATATTGGAGAGACTATTGTACATGTCTAATTGGTGGTTAAGCATGACTCTACGTAACTTCAATTGAATGCATAATTTTCTTCTAATTGAAAAACAGAACACAAACCAATTTGTTTCTTTGACGGGAAAGTATTTTAAAAGCCTAAATTTTGCTAAAATAACATATAAGAGAGGAAGTTAATTATTTTTGTTTATATGGTTGCATATTCAACCAATTTCTGTTAATTACTTCGAGAGACTTCAAGTCCAAAACAATCACTTAAATTTAAAACCAGTAGTTAAGCGAACAGGCTAAAGACTTGACCAAAAAATTAAAAATGAATAAACTCCATCAAAGTCATAATTCATGCAGAAAACGCTGATTTATAGCTATATCTACGTCTTCAATTGACTAAAGAGCAAGACCAACAAGTAAAACATCTATTTTCAACAGAATGACGAAACTAACAATTTCTATAGTCACTAAGATTATGCAGCTACGGTGGACAAGAATTACATAGGGAGACCACGTGGTTATACAAGTTCCGTGGTAAAGGTGACGCATGAAAACATGCTTACCAGTCAATCGTGCATGACTGAACATCAAAGGCTTCCGGTCCATGTGCAACTCGCACAAACGCGTATAGTGTCGTGATTTCACGGTCTGAATTTGTTGGCATGTTTGTAGTTGTCATTACTAGAGCTTCTTCAAGGTCGAAGCTTAGATTGGATAGCCTAAAATGGAACTAGACTGTGAAGATGCAGGACTAGTCACCATTGAGAAGGATATCATGTATCAAAACTGCTATTTGGATCAATTTTATGAGCCCATATTACTTCAGTTTAGAATCCGTTTGATCTGACTCTACAAGGGACAGTAATCTCTGGAAATTTTTAGCATACATTCTTTCATAATTTTCTAAAGATCACTTCATTTTATTTTATTTTCTGGAAAATGTCCACATATCACTTTATATACCGTGTAAAACATAAAAGATACCATTAATTATTTTGTTAACAAAGCTTCTGAAAATGTGAAACATATGCTAGCTTTAATTTATCTTTACCAGTCATCACTCACGATAGTTACTAGTTTTTACAGAATAATAATTTTATATCATAAAAAATAAACCAAATTCCTCTCCACTATTTTTATAGTTAGTTATCAAAAATGTCTGTTAACTTAAAGCACTTCCATAGATAGAAACCATAACAAACAAAACCATCTGCCCATTATTAAAGAGAAATTGCAATATTAGGCTGGAGGATACAATTAAACATGTTTTATGTGTCAATGGATTAAGTACAACAGATTTGGAGTTAATTTATTGATTAATAATTTGTGAAACAGTTATATGCTTACATGTGTTAACGAATTTTCTTTTACCGTGTACACCCATAAGCCTCAGCAATATAGAATGACAAGAAAATACATTAAGGTATAAAAAGAGTAATGATAGACAACATATAATGGGAATTAAGTGATGGTGAATAGATAAAAATATTGTTGAGAAATTGAAGGATTGCAAAGCACAAATCAAAAACTACACACAAGCAAAAAACAAATTAATAAGAGAAACAATTTCATCGTGTTTGATGATTAATATAATCTCTATGTGCCCGGAATGTAACAACACTTAATCCATAGTTTAACGAATGTTAATAACCTCTCAATTTAGCTCTCTCTCACTTATTTATCACACAATCATAAAAACTTAAATATATATAAAAGATTAAATAATTAACAAAACCTTGGATTAAAACAGGAAACTCTCATTCCTAAACAAGTAACTTCGATACCCATATGTTGTAATCCTAATGTCATAGTACCTATTTAGGCTTCAAAATCCATCATAAATGTGATTATTAGGCATTTGTCGATAAAATTACTGAAGAATGAATAACATAATCAGTTAAGTATGCATAATTTATCAAATAAATCAATCCAAAAACAGTTTTATATATCTATTTTTTATAATATTTACAAATTTGAAATAAAAAAAAAAAAAAAAAACATAACTGGAACATACTATGACAATCTCTTAAATGATATTTAATTTCCGTATAAAAGTAACGATTTTGTTAATAACCAGCAACAAACCAACAATAAAACTTTTTATGCGCTAAATTTTGAATAGCTAGCAAGTTTAGTAGCTTATATTAGATTGAAAAACACCATCAAAAAATCATACGCATTCAAGACGGCAATTAACCCATCAAAGACTCAAAGTATGCGTAATTAAGAATTTTGACGGTCACTAGTTGAACCATCAAAGTCCTGCATTACTCCGACGGTCACTAACCATTTACATCATTGATTTGACTACAAAACTATGACTAGAAAACATATTTTCAAAAGAAACTAATAACTAGTGGCGAGACCAGGCCAGTCTTCGCCGGAGACTATGCACCGGCTCCGGCACAGAGGACAGGAATTACATATTGTGAGCCATGTGGAGATACAGAACCCCATGGAACAGGTGACCACATGGAACTTGTTTACCGGGAGATATTTCTGTCTGAAAATCTTCCATGCACACGGAGCAAACCTCGTCAGTGGCAACCGTTGGCAAGGTCGAGACCAAAGTGTTTGATGCTGTGATTCGCTGCTTTGAATCTTTCGACGTGTTCGCTTCTGGGGTGTCTAATGTGGTGGTTGGATGGCCTGGATTCATATCTAGAACACCATCAAGGTCGAAGGTTAAGTTGATATGATGTGCAGTCGCCATTGAGATTAAGAGAGAGGGATATAAAGCAGATGGCAAAGAGGTGGTGTTGGTGGGAGTTTATATAGAGAAGGGCTTCCTCACCAACCTGGGCTGCAGATGGCTTGAATAGTAATAATTAAGGTATAGATATGATACCAACGTGTTGCATATGATGTATGGGCCTTGGAAACTTTGTAATAAGAATAATATGTTACCAAATGAGGAATGCATCTAGAAGGAGCAAGAGGGAAAAAGCAACGGAGTTCATTTAACTTTCAAGTGTTGGGTTTAGGCTCGTGGTACGAATTGAAAGACGAAAGCAGCCAAATGATAGGTAAGTGGACCCCGGTCCCACTGATGGTGTTGCCAGGAAATAACCGATAAAACGTTTGCATACGAATAATAATGCTAGATATAAGAAAAGTCATAATTGGGTTGTGATAATTAATTAAGGAATTTCATAATTAAAGGGTTTACAAAGACCGTCACCCTATTATCTCAGTTTTTTTATATGACACATCAATAATTTTTTAATAAAAATTTATTTTAATAAATATAATAAAAATGAATATTCTTATTTCAATGTAATTAAAAATAATATATATACACATACACACATTTTTAACTAATCACCCTAAAATATGCCTCGTTTTCTCTTTTTATATTTTACAATTAAAATGAGAGAGTAAGACAATTCTCTATATTTTTAATTAATTAGAAAAAGTGAGAAATACTATCAATATTTTTAAGAAAGTTTTTCCATTGAGAAGTTCATCTTCACATTTTTTAAAATTTTTTTTGTCATATCAGCTTTATATTTGAGTTAAATAATTATATTGGAGAGTTTTTTAATCTCATTATCTATCCATATTATGTGATAAGAAATTCAATTTAAATAGATCATTATACTAGAAATACTATAAACACACTAAAACACGTGAGATTTGACTTGGAAATTGCTATTTTAATCAAAATTCACGGACATGGGTCTGAAGTTGGGTTGGGTTTAGGGGGAATAAATCACCTAATTAATGCAGGACTTTCTACCGAACTCAAAAGCGCCTGCTTTTGGATCCAAAAAAAACTTTAATGAAAATCATATTGATGCTTATAAAATGTGTCCAGTTATATGTATCTAAAAAGACAGATAATTTATGTTTTTTTTAATATTAATTTTGGAATTATCCACCTAATCCAATTGCATTATATAAAAAAACAAAAGTGCGGATGGGCCGGCGTGCAAATTTGGGTCTTATTTTACAATGGTGGGATGACAACCTCCGCCTTTTGCACTTGCAAGAGGCAAATGGTGTCTTCTGAAATCAAATTGTATTTTTGAAACCATTTGACTTCTTGATGAGAGGGAAATGTGGGCAATTTTTTTTTTAAAATAAGTGTTACAATGAAATAATTGTGCTACTAACACTTATTTCTGTTTTTAAGTGCTAGTTTCTAACTCACTAATATTTTAGTGCTATTATGAATTAAAACTCTTATGAGAAAGATACTACTTATCATGCAAGCAGTTGAAGAATGTTTCTTTAATTCTTAGTACACTATAAATAGCACTTCCCTTTTGTTAATCTCGTCCTTAAGTGTCATGAGATGGTCACTTGAAATTGATTTCGAGTCAAGCCTTTCTTGATTCCTTGTGAAACATATCTAGAGTGAGAAAATGAATTAGGATCAAGTATGTTCACTATAATATATTATATTTAATTGAAACTAACGACTTTCACTGTTGTCATAACTTATTTCACATGATCAGAGCATATATTACAACAGTTCTTTTTCCACCCCGTACAAATATAAAATGAAAAGGAAAATAATGATCGATGTCTTATAAGAAGGTTAATAAACCTTTATTCTGGCTTAGGCTTTGAGTCATAATATGGAAATATGTACAAGTTTTTCGCTAGATATATAGACCATAATGATTTAAAGAAAAGGGTGTTAATTAAGCAGCTGGTACTTAAAGCAAAGCAATACCTTGAAAAATAAAAATTAAATCAAAGAAAGTGTGCATATATAATTTATATTATAAAAAAAAATAAAAGAACATTTATTAACACCAGCAGTGTTAATATTTTTCTCTACATTTGCAGGCCTGACTATTCTAAGAAAACCATTCATATCTAATGACAGATAGAGCTTTGAAGGTTCATTGACCACAGAACAATGACTACTTACAAAACATGCATATTTCTATTTAACTTATAATTAAAAAGAAAAGAAAAAAGAAAACTTTTGAAATATCCAGTTAGCTAGTATATATCTTCACCGGAGATTGTACATGGACTCCGGCAAAGAGGACAAGAATTACACAGCTCGAGCCAGGTGGTGATACAGGTGGCGTGGAACACGTGACCGCATGGAACTTGTTTACCGGAGAATTCTATTTCTGTCTGAAAATCTTCCATGCACACCGAACAAGCCCCGTCGGCAGTAACCGTCGGCAAGTTACAGACCAAAGCGTTTGACTCTGTGATTCCATGGCTTGCATCTTTCGGCATGGACGCTTCTGTAACGTGTGATGCACCTGTAACTTGATGGCCTAAATTCATATCTAGAACCTCGTCAAGATCGAAGCTTAAATCAATCTGGTATGCAGTCGCCATTAGAAAAAATATTAGATAGGATAAAGTAGAGAAACGAGCTGCTGTTGATGGGATTTTATAAAGACATCGAGGGCAGACACAGTCACACAGATGACTTGTTGATATAGAGGTTGATGTAGACAAGGTTTGCGGCTTGTTGCATGGGGGGTTTTCGCATTTTAGGAGTACATATAGATATATTGTGCGTAGCTAATACGAATGCGACTGGATGGAGCAGCATGGAAAAAGCGACAGTACTGTTTATGAATTTCATTATAACTGTGTTGGTACGACTACTAATAAATAATAAATATACAAAAGCAGTCAAATGATCATTTGTATTTAGTCAGTTATTGATATCCACCTCTTGCTCCACTTGCTAGGTAAGCATGGAAAAAGTTGAAGACATGCTATTCTTAGGTTAATGGAAG
Source organism: Litchi chinensis (assembly GCA_019925255.1). Taxonomy (NCBI): domain Eukaryota; kingdom Viridiplantae; phylum Streptophyta; class Magnoliopsida; order Sapindales; family Sapindaceae; genus Litchi; species Litchi chinensis. The sequence goes on along the minus strand of CM034461.1, from coordinate 48,898,328 downwards.
AATAAAAATTAAGAAGTCAAAATTGGCTTATCAGTTGAGATGATGAAAGTACTTAAAACACATTAAAACCACGTGGAAATTAAAACCGCGTGGAGCCCTTGCTTCATAAAATTAAGGAAAAACTTCATCTGAATCTTTAAATTTTTTAAAAAAATTTATTTTTAAATACGAATCCGTTTATAATCTTTATGATCTCTTACTTTTCAAAAACTCATCAAATTAGTTTTTTTGTCATTATTTTTAATAGAAACATAGATCAAAATGATGATAGAATGATTAATTTGATGAATTTCTGAAAAGTAAATGACCATAAAAATTATAAACGGATTCGTATTTAAAAATGAGAAATTTTTCAAAAATATAGGGACTCAGATAAATCTTCCTAAAATTAAATATTGCTTTTTTTTTTAATTTTTTGAAATTATAAAATTAAATTTGCTATCTCTGTATTTCGCGTCAGATTCCTAAACGTGGTACGGATTGGGTTGGCACATAGGCACAAAGGAGAAGGAACCATCCAGGCAAACTAAAAGCACTTTTTTATTTCAAAAAAATAAAAGTAGCTTTTCAAAAACTTTGAAGTGAATATCTTTGACTAAATTAATGTGGCGAACTTTCTGCAGAGCACAAATAATTAAAAATAGAATATTCTGATAAAAAAATAAAAATATAATATAATACTTAAAAATAATGAAAATGAAAAAGATTAAAAAAATTATCTCAACCATTAATAACACGTATCATTAGATCTTTTATGCTCTATACAAAAATCACCATGAGAGCAGATCATAATTCTTTTTTATTAAGAATTGCAAATTATATCATTATATGCATAGTTTATTATATGTTCAATGTATCATAACTTATAATATTTAGTACCAAAAATCTCAAGTCATCAAGTACATCTTATGGAATTAAAAAATTAAAAAAGATAAATATTAAAATAATTAATTAATATTAAAATAATAAAAATCCTAATTTAACTGCAAGTCTTTTTATTAGATTGACATGTCTATTCTCCCTCCTTAAAAAAAATCACTTTCAAACTCAAATGCTTACTTCTTTACTCTCTCTTTTTTTGTCTCTCTCTCTTTTTTTGGGGGGGAGGGGGGGACGGGGCCTCTTTGATTTCACTCTTTATCTTCCTTCTAATCACCTTAGTAATTACTTTTTTTCTTTTTTCTTTTTTCCCTTCAACAACGTTTGATATTTATTTTATTTCGTGAGCATCATAATTATTTTTAATGTTGAAAAATATATTTGGTTAGATTTTTTTCTTCTTTCATATGTGTTATACCTATTTTTGAGACTGCAAAAATGGACTGGTAAAAGCCCAAAGAACCAATCAAATAGGCTGGCCCAGCTCTTAGCTCATCAGCCTCCAGCTCGCAGGCCTCCAGGTCGCAGGTCGCAGCTCGCAGGTAGCAGCTCGCCAGCTCGCAGCTCCAGCTCGCAGCTAGCTCAGCCTCCAGCTTGCAGGCCTCCAGGTCGCAGCTCGCAGCTTCTCAGCTAGCTCAGCTCGCAGCTTCTAGCTCGCTCAGCTCGCAGCTCTCAGCTAGCTCAGCTCGCAACTCTTCAGCATCCAACTCTCAACTAGCTCAGCATCCAGCTCGCAGCTAGCTCAACCTCCAGCTCAGCTAGCAGGATGGAGCTCTCAGCTCTCTCAGGTCTCGTACCAGCGAGCTCTATGTTATTCCAGATCCCGATGAGCAATTAATGCAGTATGACTATGACATAGTTGTCAGTCAATGTAATAAATGCTATGTCAGAGTAGTTGATTTCTTTACGTGTACATCACTCAATTATAATCCCTCATTCTCTATAAATAGGGAGGGAAATTCATTGTAAAAGGGTTGAAAAATTTTAGTAGAACGGTCACTCCGAAAAATAAAATATGAGAGTGATCCATGGACGTAGGCACCATTGCCGAACCACGTAAAAATCTCGGTGTGATATCTCTCCAGTTCTTCCTCTCTCCTATCTTTGGTGTGCTCTTTGATTGCAGGTATTGGGCTTTGGATCATCCGGTCGATCGAGACCAAAAATCTACGTCGACATAAATTGGCGCTAGAGGAAGGGCCCAGGCTGTAATCTTGAATTTTCAGCAACCATAGCGAAGGGAAGGACAACCAGAAGTTCAAACCCGACAGCTAATCCACCTGAAAGGCAAGCAGATCAGCAAGAGCACGATTTTCAACTGAGAGAAAATGTTGTTGTGCCCATATCAGGTACATCTCACGCCCCCATGACAGGTGTTGCTGTAGGTATGCCTCCAACGACCTCTCACCAGCCAGCACCATTGGACTCTATGGCTGGGGGGCTGCATGCATGGCACCAGCGACAAGAAATGTTAGAGGATACAGTGCAGCAACTCGCTGAGACAATCAGGGCGTTGGTACAGGCCCAAGCACCAGCCCCTGATGGACCGCTCGGAGATCAGCCACGACCTGTCAACTCAGCTCATTCTTTTAGCTCGCGTTCGAGAACTGAAGGTCGCCGAGCTCGTGGAGCTAGGAGCTCGCAAATGTCTCATCTGAAAGGTACCCCAGATCGCAGCTCTCAAGGTCGCGAGCTCGAGGGAGGCTATAACCCTCAGAACCCAACAATAGAAGAACTTATGCAGAGGGTTCAGCAGCTGGAGGAGCAACCTGGACTTGAAAATCTGGAAAAACAATATGAGGAGAGGACCTCTCTCACTAGGGAGATTGAGACGCAACCTCTCCCTTCCAGATTCAAACTCCCCAACATTCCACCTTATAATGGGGATAACAACCCTTATGATCATCTGGACGCATTCAATATCCAAATGGATCTTCAGACGTCCAATCCCTTGGTGAAATGCCGTGTTTTTTCAGCAACTTTGGGCGATGTTCCGCGAGCTTGGTTCAAGTGTCTCCCAGCTCGCAGCATAAACAGCTAGGGCGAATGTCAACGAAGATTCATCAGCCAGTACCAGGCCTTAAAAAAGCAGTTCGCACCACTCTGCCACCTCGCTACAGTATTCAGCGGCAGAGCGAGTCTTTGAAAGACTACATTACCAGGTTCAGGCATGAGGTCGCTAACATAGAGAATCCCTCGGATGACAGCATCTTAACTACGATCTCAGCTGGGCTTCACAAGGATCGGAAGCTCTATGAGAGCATATATAAATCTCCAGTAAATAACCTGGGTGAATTCTATGAACGAGCTGCAAGGGAAATTAGATGGGAAGAAACATTCGGCCCTAAAAAGTCTGACCAAGTGGATGGACCAAGCAGTTCCGGCCAGCTAAAGAAAAGAAATAATGGTGAAGATGAAAGTGAGGGTCAGAATAAGGACTCAAGGCACCAGGTCGCCAAAAAGGTCAGAAACGAGCTCAGAAGCGAGCGACCTCAGCATCAAGGGCGTCATGAAAGCTACAACATCTTGTTAGATACGCAAGACAGTATCTTTGCAACAGAAAGGGGCAGAGATGACTTTGGGAAACCTAACCCCATAAAGACCCCTACTAAGTTCAGAAACAAGAACAAATTTTGTGTCTATCAAGATGAGGTCGGGCACAATGCTTCAGATTGTTGGAAGCTGAAAGATGCTATCGAGGACCTGATCAAACAAAGCCGTCTAGGAGAATATGTGGTGCATAGTAGCAGTCCCAGCGAGCTCCCAAGCTAGACATGAATCCTCAATGCATTCGCATTACAGTTGCTCCCAACAAGTCATGTACCTAATTTGTAATTCAATTTAAGAAATCAATAGAAGATATGAATTTTCTTCAATATTTTATATTTTCAGCTGCTTTATTGATTTCTTAAAATCATACTATGTAAAAGCGCTTACGTGACCTGTTAGCTGAGGTCGCAGCCCTCTGGACAGCTCACTAGCTTGCTATCTTAACTGAGGCTTTGATCCACTGAAGATAGCTAGCTATAATGTAACATCCTCCACCCGATTCCCATTCGGATGGAGACCCGAGTCGGAGGATGCTACCTTAATCGGTTTATTCGCTATTATTTTACATATATGCACTATAATTTTTTTTTTTTTTCCGGCAGAATTTCCGCTGTTTTTCTGAAAAACCCAAAATTATAAAAACCTGCAATTTCAAACACAAACACTTCTAAAATACATTCGTTTTCTCAACTTCCATTTCGGATCCTCCGTCCGACTCCAAAATCACTTCACCACACAAACATTTATAACCATAATATTTAATAAAAATCATATTCATCAAAATAAAAACAAATCAAATGATAAATAAGAATTTTCTTTACAAAATTACTTTACAAACCAAAAACCTTTTTCTACCATTAATATACATTCTCATGTATAAAATCTTGTAAATTCATATAAATGTATATGCATTTCCATGTACTTAAACACCACTGTACGATACTAAAAGTAAAAGGATGGAGGGATGTGACTTGCAGAAAGCGCGGCAATCATCTTCTCGTCTATCCTTATTTACAGCGTCCAAATTTAACCTACGCGTGGAAAATCCAACGCGCTAAGTATTTCTACTTAGTGGATGTACACTAAATTTAAATTTCATCAATTTCAAAGATACATGATTTTAAAACAAGATTTCACAGTTATCAAATATTCATAATAATTCATAAGGATATCAATTTACTAGTAAATGCGTACATATAAAATGTCTCAAAATCATTTTCCAAATATAACTTTACAAAACCAGATTTCACCATTTTCACATATTGGTAAGGAAATGAAATAAAACCTAAATTCCATTTCAAATCTCAAGCTTTTATCATTTCATCATAATTATGTTATCGTAACACAAAATTTCATAATTTTCAAGCTCTTATCAAAATTCATAAATAACTCTATTTATTAATAATTGCATGTATAAAACACATGAAACTTGTTTTCAAGCATATTAAGAATCAAACTTTCCAAATGCTCAAACTTTTATTAACATTCACTATTACGTCAATTTATCAAAAATTGCACATATAAAACAAACATTTTAAATTCCTCATTTCACAAATACCATATGATAACATCACCCTTTTATGTTTTTCTCAAACTACTAAAATAATACATAAGGAATTTACCCTATTAATAAAAACACATATAATCACATAAAAGACTTTTCCAAACATTTCAACACGATACCTTCGAACTCGTATGTTAAATCACAACGAAAGCTCATTATTAGCAAATACATATATATAAACACATAAAAATCATTTTCGAATATAGTTACACAATTTTCATTTAATATGTTTCGTAGTGCCCTTCGTAAACTCTGACACGATACCATGGACTGGAAACGGGTTTCACGTATCCCCCGGCATCGGACACTCGGTGACTACCCGCCGGGGCACGTTTCACATATCACATAAATTCTGGGACCGGACACTCGGTGCCTCGCAAAGTCCATGAATTTCATATCAACATATATAAGCAAATCGGCGCAGTACTGCTATAATCACCCTATTGGCATGCCAACTACCAATCCCCACCTACCAATGTTCAGGTTTACTCGGGCCCTTATAATTTCATTTATTATCACAAATTTCATATTTTCACAACTTTCATTTCTTAACAAAAATTCTCATTCAGAAAACTCAGAACACTTTTTCAATCAATATATATATATATATATTTCTCATTTATTCAAAGCATCATAACACATCATTTCTCATTCAAAAGTGACTTATCAATCTCATCAAAATCGTTGTGCCTTTCTTCCGATATACATTCGGTCAAGGCACTAACGTGTTCGTTTCTTTTCGTTTCTTTTTCGTTTTCATTCGAAAATTATTAAAAATCAAAATCCAATACCATTTAATAAAAAACAGTCAAAATAATTTCACCAATCCTTCAAATTCCACATTCGGTCAATACTTTTTCTTTCACAAATTTTTCATCATTCGATGCCACAAAATTCATCATCATATCACTTACACATAAGTTGCCACAAAATCATTTGTACTAAATTTCACACATAGTCACGAAATTTATTTAATTAAAAATTGAACCAAAACACATACTTTTTCCCAAACTTTTCAAAATTTAATTATCAAATATTATACAAAATCATTCATAACATAAATCACACATTTTCATCAAATTTATTTAATTAAAACATTATAATCTCATATACTAAATTAAATCAAAATCTCTACTAATAAAATAAGTTTTCAAGATAAGTGTACACCAACCTTTTGGACGCTTTCTATAACTTATCTACCTACAGAACTCCCTTGATTTTCTTATCATCCTAGATCCACCTTAAAATCATACAATAATTAATTTATAACTCATGAAAAAAAATAAATTAATACTCTTAAATCTAAATTCTATTAAAATAAACTTACATAGTTGAATAAATTGAGCACCCAAAATTTTCTTCTTTCTTCTTTCTTTTCTTCTTCCCGACTTCTCCTTCTCTCAATTTTTTTTCTTTTTCTTTTCTGCTTCTGCTGGCCGAATGGCCTCTGTTTTGTTTGTGAGGAGCCGTATATATATATATATATATATATATATATATATACACACGGCACCGCCTCATGCACAGTCACTTCTCTGATTTTATTTTTATTTCTTTTATTATTTCTATCTCAACCGGCGCCACAATATATATATATATATATATATTTTTTTTTTTTTTTTTCCTTTTCTTTCTCAATATCACCCAATCGCCCACCACCACCTATATATATATTTAATTGATTATGGCCCACCATCTACTCTCTTTACTTATATGAGTGACACTTGTCACTTTTCTTTTAAGAAAATATGGCAACTTATCTTGATTTGCACGGTCAAAAATTCTCTCTGCACTTTATCTTGTCATTTTACACTTTACACCCTATGAACTTTTTCCTTTTAATCCAACTTTCTTAATTTCTTTTAAAAACATCCTCCAATAGGATATTTATCCACAAACTTTTATACTTTTAAAATTAAAATCAGACTCAATTAATAACAATAAATTGAATCTCAGTTAATCGCTTAGGTCCAATTAGATCGGAGAGTTACAGAAATGTCATTGTACATATATTTTATAATTAAATATAATCATGTCATTTTTAACACCTCATTCCTATTATTATTATTATTATTATTATTATTATTTCACTTAAAAGTCACAATTTAAATCTTAAAATTTACCACACTATCTTTTTAATTTATACTCAATTCATAATTCCCTTATACCACATGTTTATCATTTCTTATCTCTTTTGATTTGACTTTTCTAGGATACTCAGATTCAGCTTTTCTGGAAGTTTCTTGAAATCCTTTCAAAATTCACCGGGACCTATATTCGGAATGCCTACATACTCCTGGTAACCTCAGTTACTCTTAAAAGTCAATCCATGCTCTTTTCGAGCTCTCCGTAAATTCACTAAATCGTATCCAGCGATTTCTGAATTGATTCTATTTCCATCCGAATCACCTTCGAAAGGGTCATTAGAGTTTCTAAAATACTTCTTGAGCATTTTTATACTCAATTTGACACTTCTCTAAATTTTTGAATTTTATCGAAAATCTTTCCGAATTTCCGATCGGATCTGAAAACCGCTCTGTTTTGCCTCAAACGAACTCATTTTTAATCCGTTTAAGTTTCCTTAGACTCCATTACTTATTCCGGAGCTTTTCAACTTCGAGGTCTGCTTTCTGAAAATTCACTATTCACACGGATACTATTTCGTCCGAAAATACTGTTAATCCAAAAATCACTATTCATCCTAAAAATGCTATTCATCCTGATATATTTTCATTTCTCTTAAATAGAGAAAATTCGGGATGTTACATATAACCTGTTAGCTGAGGCCGACCTACTGGACAATTCACAAAAGCGCGTCCCTATGATAGGAAAAGTTACGATCTACTGAACAGCTCGCTATCTTAGCTGAGGCTTTGATCCACTGGAGATAGCCAGCGTTGTTAGCTGAGGTCACAACCCCCTGCACAGTTGGACAATTTGCTATGACAGGCGAGGTTCCGACCCCCTGCGTAGCTCGCAGCAATGTTGATATATTATGCTGGCTGAGTTCCTGAATCAAACTATGATTTTTCTGTTCGCAAGAAAAACCAGGGGAACAAAGCACAATCATAAAAAGCCTCAGAAAATATATCAAGCTCAGCAACTTCAGTAAAGTCACCACGAGATGAGACGAAATCTGAAAAAATGTCAAGGCAGGATGAGATATATCAGATTTTACCAGTGAGCTTGAGCTCCCAGTTCGAAAATCGCACTAGGAGCTAGGGGGCTTATGTTATACCTATTTTTGGGACTGTAAAAATAGACTAGTAAAAGCCCAAAGAACCAATCAAATAGGCTGGCCCAGCTTTCAGCTCATCAGCCTCCAGCTTGCAGGCCTCTAGGCCTCCAGCTTGCAGGCCTCTAGGCCTCCAGGTCGCAGCTCGCAGCTCCTCAGCTAGCTCAGCTCACAGCTCCTCAGCTCTCTCAGATCTCAGCTCTCAGCTAGCTCAGCTCGCAGCTCTTTAGCATCCAGCTCTTAGCTAGCTCAGCATCCAGCTCGCAGCAAGCTCAGCCTCCAGCTCAGCTAGCAGGATGGAGCTCTCAGCTCTCAGGTCTCGTACCAGCGAGCTCTATGTTATTCCAGATCCCGAGGAGCAATTAATGCAGTATGACTATGATAGAGTTGTTAGTCAATGTAATAAATGCTATGTCAGAGTAGTTGATTTCTTTACGTGTATATCACTCAATTATAATCCCCCATTCTCTATAAATAGGGAGGGAAATTCATTATAAAAAAGCTGGAAAAATTTTAGTAGAACGGTCACTCCGAAAAACAAAATATGGAGAGTGATCTATGGACGTAGGCAACATTGCCGAACCACGTAAAAATCTCGGTGTGATATCTCTCCAATTCTTCCTCTCTCCTCTCTTTGGTGTGCTCTTTGATTGCAGGTATTGAGCTTTGGATCATCCGGTCGACCGAGACAAAAAATCGACGTCGACAATATGCTATATTTAATGATCCTATTACTTTTTATATAAGGTTGTTGGTTAAAATCAATTTATTATTAAAAATAAAAAAGAAGAATACAAAAAGAGAAAAAGACTGGAAGCCAGTATAAAAAAAGAAACATGTAAAAAAGAAAAAAACCGACTAAGGGAAGAGAAAGATAACGAAAGAATAAGCTGAAACCAAAACTTTGTAGATTAATATCTAGAGCATACCTCATTAAAAATCTTACTGGAAAAAACCCGACAAGAGAAAAAGAGTGTCTACCTCCTAAAGTCAAAACTAACAAAACCGATAATGACATTTTCCAAGAAGATCATCAGAAAAAAATGACCTAAAAAACCAGGGATCATCCACCGCTAACTGGAACAAACAAAATAAGAGGAACAAGAAGCTAGTGCATCCACTGCAGAATTTCCCTAACGATAAATATGTATCACTATGAAATCCATACATTGCAAATGTTGAAGACATCTCTCCCAAACTAGTCGCCAACGGCAAAGAACTTTAGAATAACGAGTAAGAAAAAGAGAATTTCAACTAAAGCTTGTTCCAATGATATTTTCAAGCATACTCAATGATATGAACAGTAGCTGCTAACTTCATCTCAAAAGTAAAACCTATTTCTAATAGAATAGCAAAGACACCCTTGAAGAACCCTCAGGAGGTCTAAAAAATTTCTACACAACTAGTTAAATAAGGAGATCCAAAAACAAAACCGTCAATGTTGACCTTGATCCTATTATTGTTTAGTTTTTTATTTTTATTTTTTATATTTGTAGATGGAAAGTACAAATGATGAAATAGGGGACTGCTATGAAATACTTGAGGAACAATTACGGCGTTCCTATTCAAATACTGATGTTGCTGAATACTTGTCTCAACTGAAACCAAACTGCAAGCCAACTTTAGGCCAAGAGTTTGCTTCAAATGATGAAGTGCACACATTTTATAGCAATTATGTAAAGGAGGATGATTTCAGTATCAGGATCAATTCTAGTAAGAAGGATGAAGAGACTAATGAGATTTGTAGGAAAGAACGTGTGTGCTTTAAAGAAAGATCATCATCAAATGGGGTCGTGAAAGAAAAAAAGAGGCACAAGGGAAGGGTTAATATGGTGCGAAGCTTGCTATTGTGAGGTCAAAACTGGTATATACATAGTAAGTATATTTGTTAAGGGTCATAGTCACTCATTAGCCATGCCTCGAGAAGTACATTTGTTAAGGTATCACAAGAAAATGTTGGAAGCTCAAAGGCCATTGTCCCAACAATTACCAGAAGCAAATGTACTGTTACATCAACAAATTAATATTTTTGAATTGCAAGCAGTGAGTGTAGAAAATCTTGCAGGTACAGGAAAGCATATTTATAACTATGAAAGCAAAATGCGCAAAGAGTGCAAGGACATGATGCATATTTATTAGCATTTAACATCAGAATATGAAAAAAAATTAGCCTTTTATTTTGATCTAAAGTCATGTGATGAAGATCATATCATTCATTATTTTTGGGCTGATGTGGTGTATATATGGACGGACTTACAATCATTTTTGTGATGTTGTTGTTTTTTATATATATAATATTACGATATGATAAGGATTAAGACATCATTTGAAATATTTTAAAGCAATTTGTTTAAACAGAACCATAGCATATGGCATGAGTCATATGACCAACAAATTAACGTTCTAATATCTACGAGAATAGGACTTGATTCAAATTCTCTACCATTAGTTATAGAAAAGGACTCAACAACTCATTTTGTTGGTATCAAATTATATAATTCTAGCGTCCACTAACTCATCTTAATGATGCCTGCATCGAGAAATCAAAATTCTGAATGTTGACTTTTTTAGCCAGTGTATAAGTTATATTCAGAAACATCAAAATCTTAGATGATTTGACGTTTTATTCGTGACATGAAATATTGGAAATATGAATATTAAATAATATATAACCAAGATATGTATGTGCTAAATTTATTTATTTTCTTTTTCAAAAAACGAATTTAGTAAATTTAGAGTTAGAGAATAGAGAAAAATGAACCAAAAAATTGAAAAAGAAGTAACTGGACGGTAGAAGAAAGAGCAAGCAAGCTCCGCCAGTATTAATATCAGTATGCCATTAATTATAAACCATAAAGAATTACAAAACAATCCTCCAACAAACAAACAAAAAAAAAAAACCAAAAAAAAAGCAGACGGAAGAGAAAGAAAAAAGTTGGAAGTACAATTGATGCAGTTCATTTCCTTTCCTGTGAGATCCTACTATGACGGCTGGGAATGTGAAACCCCATGACATCAGGATGTGATGTGAAAGCAGATGGGATTGGATTTTGAAACCTACAAACCTTTCCAAACATAGGTCAATATATTATTAACAACTTTTAATCTAATCCTGTCAAATTTTATGTGTACCAAACAGGCCTTAAAGTTAACTCTAATGTGTACCACTTGCCAATGGTAATAATATCATTTTATTTTGTGCATACAAGTAAGATAATTAATTATGATTTTTTTTATAAATAATAAATTTCTCTTCCATTGGACGAGATCAAAGCTCATTATAGAAGGGGAAGAACCACGACGCTGGTTGGAGAAAATAGAAATGGAGAGAATGGCATCTTTAGTGTCCAAGATGAGGAAGTTATGGTGAAAATTTAATGAGCAGAGGAAACCCCCATTCCCAATGGAGATTAGGGTGGTTTGAATTTTTTTTTGTTGATTAAATTTATGTTTGTTTGAGATTTCCTTTTCAATTTTGTTGTGTTAGATGTTAAAAATTTTTAGAATCTCCATTGGAGATTTTGAGATTGATAGATCAAGCTTCCTACTAGATCTTCAATAGAAATCTAGTGCCAAGAATATATATATATATATTACACATTGGTCCAATAAAAATAGGACACGTGTTAGAATTTATATCTTCCCGATTGAATGAGTGATTTGGGGGATTCTTTAATATGATCAATCAAAGAAGGTCTCTAGTTTGATGAGAGTAAAGAAGAGAGGTAGAACAAGAAATCATTGAAAAATAAATTGGCAACCTACGAATCCTTGGTAATTGATAACATTACAACAAGTGTTTAATATGCAACTGTCGGGTGTTAAGGAGGGAACGAACGTTAAGACAAATATCAAGCACGTTTGCATACATAAGTACATATGGAAAGGTAAGTTTGTCTTTATAAAAAAAATGTGATTTAGTAGTTTATTGATGGCAGACTGAGAGGAAATTAGGTATGATTGGAGAGAGAGAAATCAAATTTAGAGAGATAAAGATTGATTTAAGTATCGGAGGATGTCTCCACACTGTGTCCCTTTAATGCTAATGAAGGTGTTTATTTTGCAAATAAGAGTTTGAAGTCATCAAAGATGAAGAGTCTTAAGATCAAATGTTGAATTCAATGGAGATGAAGAGTCTTACGATCGAAAATCCACATCTGAACAACATATATTAAAATTTTGGTTTTTATTTTTAATTAATTATAATATTTTTTATAATGAAACAAAATTATAAATAACTAAAAAGTTCGTGAAAGGGTATATGTTTATACTTTCTAGTTAAAAGTTAAAGTCATGCTTAATTTTAATGGTCAAGCCTCAAATTAGGAGTATTTTTCTATAAGTTTAACAGAACTTAGTTATGAATTTAATATGGACAAGACTCAAGCCCCATTGTAATTTTCCCTTTATTATAAACAACAAATCAGGAAATATACGTGAATAAAAAAAATCAATAAATATATGTGATTCAATCGGCTCTCAATTTAATTATTTTTTACTTAATTCAGCGTCATAAGCTATTATTATTATTATCATTATTATTATTTTAAATTATCAGCAATTAATTTTAATTAGTAATTTTTTGAAGTAATTAATTTTAATTAGTGATATGTTTACTGTATTTTCAATATTTTCATTAACGACAAAAAGTTAAAAAAAATCACTTTAAAAAAAAAAAAATTGTAGTAATGGGCCTTGTGGCCCATTCGCGAAACTGAAGTTCTCTTGAATTATCTGTAGGCCTGAACGTCTGGTTGAGCTAAGAATGCATGACCCTTCCATTTATAATGAGTAATGAAATTTGCACTCCATTGAAGTCGCATGTACACCCTGTTTGTAAGTGTATGCCATTAACAATTGTTTTAAAAAATTCTAATAAATAGTTATAATTTATTAAATATAAAAATTATTTATTTAATTTTATTGTATCAGATTTTTATAAGTAAATTTCATAAAAATATGTTTTTTAATAATTTTTGTTATTTAATGGTTAATTACGAAAAGTTGCACATACAATTTAGAGAGGTGTAAGTATCACTACTATTTGATAATGTTACATAGAGTGGAGCTATTAACACCCTTTAAAAATGTATGTATACCCCAAATTCATAATTTATTTTTAAATTCTAAAATTGCTCTTAAATAAAATTATTAAAATAATAAAAAATATACTTGTATATAAATAATAATTATAAATAACTCCAGCGATAGGTAGCGGCTGCCGCCACTATTTTCACTAGTTGCAATTCAAGGAGGTCAATCGACCTGCTCCCTCGTTGGTAGGAGGCCGTCCAACCTTCAATTTGATAGAGAAGGTTAAGAGTCATGACCTCCTTCCATTCAATTTGATAGAGAAGATAATGAGTTATTATCTCCTTTGTCCATGGAGGTCTTTGACAGCCTCCATCCTTCTCCCAGGAGGCCTCTGCCCTCTTGTTATCACAAATAGGAGGATGTCACCTCCTCCATTCATTTTAATTTTAACTTTTTTAATATTTTATTAAAATTATTATTTAAAATAATAATTATTAAAAGCTAAAAAGATTAAAAATATGTTTTAAAGAGATTTGTATTAGAAATAATTCAAAATTTTAATTTTAAATCAGTTTAAAATATTATGTTTATGAAAATAATTTTGGTTGCATATTAGATTAAATTAAAAGGTTAAAAAGGTAAAATACAATTAACTTTATATTACCGCTAAGTTTTTTTTTAAAATACTATTACCACTAAGCTATGTCAAAAATAAAAAACAAACATATAAACAAATTTTAAATAAAAAGACTTTATAAAATAGTATTTAAACTAATCACTATTATATATTTTTTTTCTTAAAAACAGCAATTTAGTACTCACAAAATTACTTCTTTTAAATGAATATGCAGGAGTTGTCTATTACAAGGCTGACTTGATTTGATTCACATAACAACAATTGAACTTACGGCTTGTCCTGCTCTCCTACCAACGACCAAGTCAATAGAGAATGGTTTCGCTGCGGCCTAAAAGATTGCCTCGAACCACCCCCTAGATTCGATCTAGAGGATATTTTCGTTGGTAAGTCTCTCAATGCCCTGCTCTTCCTAAGCTAATCTATCAATTAACAAACTCTTATAATTTATTTATTTGCCAAGTAAGTTAGATGGTAGTTGACTAACAATAATGTAATTTTCTTATCAACGATCTCATAATTGCGATCCAACATATTATAAAATTATTACTTGCTCAAGTCATTAATTACTAGACGACCCAATTCCTGTGATTAACTTAATCATTTTCTGATTTACCAAATCCGGGTTTCAATAAAGTAAAGCTTTGGATAGAACCCAAACCTTAGAAAACTAAAGATTCTTAATTTATCCAAACAAATAGCAGCTGTGAAATCTAATGGACAACACTACCCCTAACTTAGGAACAAAACACATAAGATTACATTTTATCGGTCTCTATTAATTTTCATTTAAAATCAAGCTAAATTTTATGCATTCAAATAATTCTATAGATACATAAAAAAATAAAATAAAAATTAGAGATAATTCTAATATCCCCGTTGTTTGATATAATCACTAATTACCCTCTATGGTTTGGATAAATCTCATTTTACCAATTCTGTTAATTTTGTTATTGAAAAATAGATTCTGATAGTAACAATGCACGAAAAGACTAACTTGCCCCTTAATTATAAAATTATCCCTAATAATAATGAAAAATGTTAAAATATGATAAAATAAAATAATAAATAAATTATTAACAAGTTCTTTTAATCTTTACTGTCCATCTCTATGATTGACAGTAAAGATTGATTTCAAATCATTTTTTAAATTAAAAAAAAAAGTTAAAAAAAAAATAAAGATTCGAGTTGAACCTCGATCTTCAAACTTGAAAGATCAGAGTTTAACAACCTAGATCATTATCTTCAAACCATCAGCAAAACAAATCAAAACTCAGAAATCATCACAAAAAATTCATATATACAAAAATCAAACCAATAAACCATCATCAAATCAAAATCTCAACAATACAAAATCAAACTCATAGATTGAGGAAAAAAAAAAAATCAAACAAACAAACTGTTCTTTTTCCAATTCCTCGACACTATAAACACAAACCGCACCCCTCCCTTGTTGTCTCTCTGCTTCTTCTTCTACATTCCAACCCTTCCCACCCTTTTAAGTGCCGAAGATCGACAACAATGGGACCTTAGCCCCTACCTTTTCTTCCTCACATCGTGAGTGCCAACGCCATTGGAGACCCCAAACATCATTGGAGACCATCGACGAGCCCCAATTAACACCAAAGAGGATGGAGGTGGCAGAGACATGCATGAGGACGACGACATCAACGAGATAGAGGTACTAGTTAATAGCCTAGCCGATGCTGAAAGTGGACTAGTTTGATAGATCGGCGACAACGTCTATCTTACGGTAGGTATGAGTGGTGGGAGTAGGGGTGGCGATAAGGGTCGTGGAAGAGGTGGAGAAAGCGGTGGTGACTTGGTGGATCTTGTTGGTAGAGAGAAAAGAGAAAGAAAAGAGAAGAAGAAGAGACTGGCGAAGAGAAACTGAAGAAGAATAAGAAGAGACCAGACCAAAAGAGAGGAGAGAGAGAGAGAGAGAGAAAGAGAGAGAGAAGTGTTTTTGTATGACTTTTTTTAAAAAAAATTTAGTTATGTTCACCATCCATCATATTGATAGACGGTAGATATAATTTAAAAAAATTACCCTTTTAATTATTTTTTTGAAATATATTTTTAATTATTTTAAAAAAATAATCTTATATGTGTCACTCATCTATTTATTTAATTTTTTTTAAATTTATTTTATAATGAATTGACGGTTATATCATTTCTAGTTAATATCGAATATTGACTTTTAATGTTTACATTGATAGTAAGAAATTTTTTGGCTGTTTTTATAAGCAGTAAGAGATTTTTTTATTTATTTTTATAAATTATAGGAGACTTTTAGTGATTTTTTTAAATAAGATGGATTTTGACTATTATATCAAGTTAGAGGAGGGAATTAGATTTATCTCTAAAATTTACCCTTAAAAGAAAAGGAGCAATTAGGTCCCTCTCAAGCAACAATCAACCAACATTAGGATGATAATGACCCTTACCAGACAAATCTGAAACGGGTACCAATCATCATATCAGCCTCACTACGGTGTCGAAGAAATAGTGACACTGTGCATACGCAATGATTTGAGGGCAATAGAGTCATTTAGTTGAAGACTCTCTCTCTACCTTCCATCAAAGTTCATTTATCCAAGTCTGCTGGAGGAACCGACCCCCGATTGAGCGAAACGCGTGTCCCTTGCTAAAGGTGGGGCCCAAACCCACGTGTTGATTCCTGCTTAGTCCTTCAATGGAGTGCATTTCATCCGATCGAATCTAATAGGAGTCTACGATCTATCGATTTGACGTGATGCGATAAACCACGGTGGGGTCCCTTCCTAGGACCCACCAGTGTGCCATCGCAGGGGTCTACTGTGGGTCCCTGCCGCTTGTCGTGCATCAGCATCCCTAAATCCGTGATCAAGTTTTAACAAATGTTCTGCTAATACTGGCCGTTAGATCTCAAATTCTACGGAAACCAATCTACAGGTAGGCTCCACAAGGACCACAACTTTTTAATGTGCCACGTTTATAAATCTCGTACATTGAGACCCACAATAATAGATCCCCAATTCCTTTTGCAGACAATGGTGGACAACTAGATTTCACATTAAACAGAAGGCGTGGAGCGGGAAGATGATATGTCATTCCACTGATTGGGGGTGCATTGAAAAGAAGGAACAGTGTGGAGCAGAGAAGATTTGCTTATTTCCACAATAACACGTGGAAGAAAGGACACGTGGCGACGATGAAAAAGGTTAGGAGTACGACCTACAATGAATGCCTGTTTGGGTCATATCAGATGCGTGTGTTGTCGACTTTATATCTACTCATTACGTGTCACCCTACTGTCTGTCCCTTCTCTCTTTATTTTATCTCTCATTCTCTTCTCTCTCTTCACTACAGCTATATGGAACCTTTATTAGAGCAAGGAGAAGAGCGAATCGACCGAGTCGACTCACTCGCCGACACGGACCTGGCGTCCACCAGTTCCGGTTTTTCATTCTTACTCAGTACTGAAGACTCTAGAAGCACCACTAGCTCCGGCGACATCTCCACTAGTTCCGGCGAGATTCCGCCCTCCGGAGTGGAGGAAGCGGTGGTCCCGCCCCGGCTCGTAGATACCGTTCCTTCCAGCGACGACTTGACGTTGACGGCCAGGCAGAACAAGTGCGTTGGAAAGAATAACAGAGGAGTAAGCTGGGGGTTCACTTCGGTGATTGGGAGACGGAAAGAGATGGAAGACGCCGTCGCTGTCAGGCCGGGCTTCATGTCTCGCACGTGCGATCACTTGGGTGGTTGTACGGCGCCCGGTTCCAGAACCTCTACGGAGGTTTCTCCGGTCCATTTCTTCGGCGTCTATGATGGTCATGGTGGCTCCCAGGTACACATGCAATTTTTATATTTTTTTAGTTACTTTTCCTTTTTTTTGGGAAAAAAAAAAAAAAAGGTTCTCAAGGTATTAGCTCGTAGAGTTGGTAGTTCGTGAAATTTTAAATTTTATATTATTTGGATTCTGGGAGTTAGCATTATAATTATTACATAAGAATTTGAATCTCTCTTTAACAACGAAAAATATTATCATTTAACTATTGAAGATTCATGCTGTGATTATACTTTTTCATAGATTTTTACAATAGATTGGATTTGCATAATTCGTTGAGACATAGGTGGATACGTGTGCTGCATAGAGTGGTTGACGACACAGAACAACAGAGCCTTTTAACATCTTGTTACAGAATAGTGTCTTTTGGTAACCGTGCAAATAGAATTTAAATAGTCATGACATATAGGTGATTGATCTTAAATTGTTAGGTGCGCATCGTTTTGTGAAATATAAAATCATTTCAATTTGCATTACAACTGGGGAAAGTGTAGCGCCTCTAGCACGGGTGATAATTATCATGATAGGCGCACCATCACTGTGCCATCATCAAAATCCTTTTTTTTTTTTTTTTGAAATTTCATCACAATCCTTTTGAAGTTAAAGGAATGGTTCATCTACAATATATATGGTACGTGATGGGTTTTTTAGGCAAGTTTGTTGATCACAGGATGATTTCCGTTTTTGTTGGAAAATAGAAACCTTGTGGGGTCCAGACCATTGGTTGTGTGCCACGAGTGGACTATAGGAGGACGGTGGATCCTTCATACATTTTAGAGCAAATTATAAATTAGGGAAAGTGGTTGAAAGCATCTAACAAACGAGTAAATTTTGTTGATTTATTACAATTTACCCATCTGCTGTTAGTAAAAAACTATTAACTTAGGTTGTGTTTGTTTGGTCGGATTGGACTGTGTCCAATCTCTTGTTTGTTAGTAAAACCAATCTCATGTCACTTATTTTAAGTGGTTGCAGTGGGTTTATTTAAACATCACAACACATGGGTTTATTTAATCCAATGTTAGTTGCTTTAGTTTTTATTTTTTATTTTTATTATTTTTTGCTTTTCTTCTTCAGGCCATCGTATGTAAGTGATGTTATATTATTTTAAAATTAATTTAATTATTTTAAATATAAAATATATTTATTTTATTTATATTTTTTAATCCAATCTCATCTTCAACCAAACATAAGACAGTATTATTTTTATCCAATCTCATACTGCACCAAACACATCATAGTATTAATTTATTCAATCCAATCCAATTCAATCTAATCTAATCTCATCTCATCTCATCAAAATAATCCAATCTTATCCCGTGCACCAAACGAGACCTTAAATCTTTGACTGCATCTAAAGAATAAAACGATAATTTTACCATTCTTCCTTTTTTAACCATTTACTCTTTAAAAGCGATTGGAATCTCCACTGTCCGTCCTTTAATGGACAGTGGAGATGAGAAATTAAAAAAAAATATTGATGGACGGTGGTTTCTAGATGGTTTTTTGGCCGGGAACACGTAATTAGAAACCCATGTTGGATGATTTTGAGTTTATTATTGATGATTTTGTTGATGATTATTTGGGTGTTTGATGGAAAGAACAGTGATAGGGAAGAAATAAAAAGGAAGAAGAAGGAAGAATAAGATTCGATTTGGTGGAAGAAGAAGAATAGTTAATTTATATTTTATTCTAATTTTTAATTTTTTTTTAAATAAAAAATAAAAATAAGGTTAAAAGACGAAAATATTCTCAAATTTGTTAAAGTTGACTAAACCGTAGATTAACCTACACTAATGACTGGTAGTTAAATTTTAATAAATCAATAAAGTTTAATCAATCCGAAAAATGGTTTGTACCATGTGACGAATTTGAAATTTGCCCTTGTTATTATGGTAGTGTCTTCTTCATGAAAGCAGCATCTTTATGACTTATATGACAGCTGCATCTGTATGCCACCTGGCTGGCATGAGTAAATAAAACAACTTGCTATTTTCTTTGACCATCATATGCTTTTTTTTTTTCCCTTTTCTATTGAATTTCCTTTCCCATTTTGAAGTTTGTAGGACAATTTTTCATAAAAAAGCTTTCATGAGACTACTTAATTAAAAGTTGTTATATAATAACTTTAAAATTTTTTTTTTGGTACAATTATATTTAAAAACAATGATTTTTATTGTGATATATTTTGTTTGTGTGAAAGCATGAACAACATGATAAAATCGTTTCATTCAAGAATTTTTTTTTTATTTTTTTTAATTTCATTTTCAAGATGCTAACGATAGATAATGCTCTTGAAATGTGTCCAGAAGGACAAAATTTTACGTAGGGTGCACTGTATATCTTCCATTTATGTCTCATCATATGGTATAGTTATTCAATCATATTATCTTTTATGTCATGAATGTGAGATGTTCAGTCACATTATCTCATGCCATATGGACATGATTTAAATAAGATGTACAATTTATTGAATGCATACAAGTTTCTCTTGTCCAATAGCTTAAAAATTTATGAAGAATGTTAACCGGACGTGTTAAGAACTGAAAAAATAAGTTAAAAGTAATATTTATTTTCATGAGACATAAGAAGTTATGTTAATGTATAAAAAAATACGAATGAATTTTTTGTTTAAATTTTGAAGTTTTAATATGTGCCTTAGGTGGTTCATATACAACCCTGGCACCACCTTTTTATAACTTTTGTGATCATTTAGGTGGCTAAATTTTGTGCTGAACGGATGCATGAAGTGATAGCTGAAGAATGGAGAAGAGAAGCAATTGAAGGCAGTGAGTGGCAGAAGAGATGGGAAGCAGCATTTTCTGGTGGATTCAAAAGAGTTGATACTGAAGCTCTTACAGAGTCTGTAGCTCCAGAAATGGTTGGCTCAACTGCTGTTGTCGTGGTCCTCTCTGGTTGCCAGATTATTACGTCCAATTGCGGCGACTCAAGGGCAGTGCTTTGTCGCGGAAGTGAAACAATCCCCTTGACTGTCGATCAAAAGGTCATTTAAGAATCTCTGTTAATTTCCCTTTTCCCCTTGTAGGTGCACGTCTTATTTACTAAATTCTGATAGTTTATTCTGCTACGCTTCCATTTATTAGTTATGTTACAAAAAATTTAAATTTTTATGTTGGAATATCTCATGGTACCTGCCACATATAAAAACAACTACCTACCTAATTACTAGAACAATGTGATTGATTTGTTGTCACCAATTTTAATCTTGTAAGTGATTTTTTAAATTAGGATCATCTCAATCATCGGCTTGACATTATGGAATAAGGATTCTTTGCTACATTCTTGTTTTAGCTAAGCTATGAGAGGAGTTTAAGTTTAAGTTTGACTAATGCATAAGAAAGAAAAAAATGTAATAATCTTAATCATCCATTATTTTTTATGGTGATGTGTTATTAGATTATCAAAAACTTAGTAAAAAAGGTGACAAAGAATCTTTACTCGAAATTATGATGATTAACTTTATATTAATTGATTGATTGGAGGATCGTCTTTACTATTATAAAGCTAGAATTATGATAACTTTTATAGTTCATGTAATCAGAACTCATTTATGATAACCGCAACAGAGACAACTAAATGAACTAATAACCCCCAAAATATATATGTTACTAACATTTTAGGTTGTGTTTTCAAATTTATTTAATTCTAACAAGATAAAGGACATGTTGTTCTTGTTGGTTTTACAGCCTGATAGAGAGGATGAACTCATGAGAATCGAAGGAGAGGGAGGGAAAGTCATAAACTGGAATGGCGCTAGGGTATTTGGAGTTCTTGCCATGTCCAGAGCTATAGGTTTCCTTTCATCTCTAATTCTTAGTTCTCAAATTGTTTCAGATTTCTTGTTCACCATTCATTATTGTGGAAGCAATGGCTTCCATCCTATTATTGATCAAAGCATCTAGTATTATGCTCTCTTCAACTTTATAGAATAGCGTATGGTATGTACCTTTTATCTTCGGCTATTAATATTCAATTTTGCATGAGCTGCTTGGCAAAACAATAATAACTTATTGGGATAGGATGAATGTTTCTTGGTTTTTGTATGTCAACTTTTATACAGTACTTGGGATTGATGTGAACCATCACTAACCAGTACTTAATGTTGACATGATGAATTTGTGCGAAGAAAAATACATACTACCTTAACAAATTATTAGCAATCGTTGTTAGGAAGAATTCAAATACATTTGGTTGATTATGTCTTTGTATTCGCTATCATTCTCTTGAATTCTTCTTTTCCCTTTCTAGATTACATTCATTTCTTAATTGATGGGGGGGTCGATGTTAATTTTGTATAGTAAATGACAAAATGACAAAGTGGTCACCATCACAAATAACAATCATCATAGGTACCATCATAATACAATCACTTATTCTAGTAGTAGAATCTTGGTGTATTTGGACAGCTGAAACATGTCTCTAAGGTGATTTGCTTCAATTATTATTATTATTTTTTTCTTTGGAAATCTAAGGTTCCAATCAAAGTCAAGATCTTGGTGTGGCTTATCGCTCATGGGAAATTAAACTCTTGTGATGTTATTCAAAAGCGTTTTCCTAAGTCTTATCTTTCTCCCTCTTGGTGTATCTTGTGCAAGAGTTCGGAAGAAAATTTTGATCATCTCTTTCTTCATTGTCCGTTGGTTGGTAAATTATGGAGTAGATTGTTTTCTTCAGTAGGCTTGTTGTGGGCTGCTCCTAATTCTTTTCATTCTTTTCTTTTGGAAGAATTTTTAATTCTCGAAGGGGGAAAAAAAGCGAGCGTCTTGTGGTATTGTGGGGTTTTTGCAATTTTACGGGTTATTTGGGAAGAGAGAAATAAGAGAATCTTTGAGGATGTTGAAGAGGAGGCAAATTTTTTAGGAGATAAAACTTATTATTTAGCTTTTCTTTGGGCATCTTCTTGTGAAGATTTCAAAGACTATACCTTATTTCTCATTCTTCTTGACTGGAAGACAATTGTTCATTAAGTTTTTATGTTTTAGTTTTTAGTTGTTCTATTTGTGGACCTCTGGTTCACTGTTGTAATTGCTTAGTTTTTTTTATTAATAATAAAGTTTTGTTTCCTATCAAAAAAATTATCATTATTATTTTTTTCTTTAAATAATAAGGTACTTTAGTTTTGTTGTCTTGTGATTTAATAAATTCAGTGTTTGAACTTTTGATTTTTCTAAGAAACGAGACTTGTATGTCATGTTGTTCTAATAGCTCGATGGTTTCATTCAGGTGATTGGTATTTAAGACCGTGGATAATTCCAGTACCTGAAGTTACTTTCATGACTAGGACTGATGATGATGAGTGTTTGATATTGGCAAGTGACGGGCTATGGGATGTCATGACCAAGGAAGAGGTTGGGGAAGTGGCACGCCGCCTGTTAAGAAGGCGGCGCAGGTCCATGATGGCTGAGGAGGTTACTCCAGCACAAGCAGTGGCTGATAATCTGACCGAAATAGCAATTTGCAGAAACAGTTCTGATAATATTTCAATCGTTGTTGTCGATCTAAAATCCAAGAGAAGGCGCCAACAAAGACCGTAAAATGAGTTCAGCCTAGTTTCTCTGCCCCTTCTCTTTTTCCTGGAAATCCAATTTTTTTCAGTCATTTAAGTTCAGAGATGAGATTGACAGGATAATGGTCTAGTGATTTTCCGGCAGTTCTGCGGATGATTAGCGAGTCCCCAATGTGAGGCAACAAGCAGTGCCTCCTTCAGCTACTACTGTTGACCTGTATAGAGCTGACCAAGGAAGAAAACTGTCGCTTCTTAACAGGCGGGATAGGTTTTTAATTGCGAAAGACTAGATCAATCCTCAATTTTAACTGGTTTGGTCAATGGAAAAAACAAAATCAATTTAAACCAAAGGTGTTTCTTAATATGTAGTTGTGTGAAGACGACAAAGATGAAAAATGGTTCAAAGATCATTCTTCTAATTTGCTTGGTCGTGGTTTCTTTTTGTCCAGCTCCGTTGGCCAACTGAGGTGGCAGTGGATTAATTGAGCTCTTCTATGAAAGTTGAGATCAATATAATAATTCTGGGGTTTTAGTTATCTATCAATTCTATTATTAGTTGGAGTTCAGATTGTAACTGCAAAGATAACTGGTTTCAACGTTCCATTTTGATTTGTTAGTGAAGCCCTGAAAATGATATTGTTACATGTAACCTTCGTGCCATACATTTTACTTTAGTTTGACGGGATGTAGTTGTTTCATGCATCTTGAAAATCGAAGGGGTACTAAATTCTGGCTCAAGATTATGTAAAATCATGTATGATATTCGTTTGACGATAAAAATGACTCATTGATAGACTAGTAATGTTGTTTAGCTTACAACTTCGCTTAAAACCTACTTGAGCAAAAACCAAATTATGAGCTTGAGCAGTTGGGCTAGACGCTATTTTTCTCCAAGCCGTGAGCCGTCACTTTCTTTTTCACTTCATTTTTCTTTCGTCTTTTCTCATCTTCTTCACTTCCAAGTCACAACTTTCTCACCATTTTGCATTCTTCATCTTCTTATCGTTGCCACTGCCAATCTATCATCCGATACACTTCCAATTGCTCCATTTCATTACCACAATTCATTATTTATATATACGACAAGGATGATAAACTAATATAACTAATCAACCAATGGTGAAGCCAGGATTTTTGTCTTAGAAGGATCAACCCAAAAATATAAATTCTAATTTATTCAAAAAAAATTTGTATTTCAAAAAATAAATTATTGAAAATTAAATATAATACTAGTTAATTTTATTGTAAAAAAATAAATTAATAAAGGATATTAGACTCTAACTTTATAAATCAAAATTAAAATTAAGTACATCACTCTTTTAAATCTAAAAATAATTAATAATGGAATACGCAACAAATTTCTCAATAATTTGCCTTTCAATCTGCATGATTAAAGACTTCGCAAGAAAGTATATTTTCATCTTATTGCGAAGCTTAATCTTAACCATACACATAGTTGAAAACCATATCTCAATATTATCTGTTAATACCAAAAGGGTAAGTCTAAATCTAAAACTGAATCCTATCTTGAACTTTCACAAAACAATGTCTCACTTAGATTTTAAAGCTCAAAGTACTATTATTTTTTTTCTTTTTTTTATTTTTTAATTAGTGATTTTTAGTACTATTTGATATTGTTAATGTGTTATTGATTAGAGTAATATTAGGTCTCCCAAATTTTTTGCTCAAATGATGTGTCTTATGAATTATCAAATTTTTTAATAGATCCCACAAAGGAGATTTCTTCTCTACACATGAATATGCGAAGGTGGGTTTTCTATGGAGAAGGCATATCTCTATCCATATATTCTTAACAGTGGAGGAGGATTCTTCTCAATAGATTCTAAAACTATTTTAGGTTTTTTTTTTTTTTTTTTGTTTAAATTAATTTTCTATGTTTAATTTATTTGTTCTTTGTTAGTTACTTTGCATTAGGGTATAATATTATTTTATTTATTTTTAAACCATGTCAATTTTTTTTAACAAAATCATTAAATCACAAAAGAAAGGGGTTTTTCTCAAATTCAAAAATAAAATCACAAAAGCAAAACTAAGAGGTCACGGTTATATAATATTTATCCACCACTCCTTAGGCACCAAAATGGGTTATAAACCCACTTTTTTGTTTTTCTTTTTCTCTGATAATACTTAAGGCGGAAATTGATACGTCATTCCTTAATAGGAGTGGTTGAACACTTCTAATGATCCTAAGAGGTCAATGATTCGAGTCTCTTTCTTATTCTAAAACACAAGATGTAGATAGTTTTTTATGCATTTAAACCTCTCACTTACCATTTACATATATATATATATATATATAATATATATAAAGAACTCGATATAACATTTGAGTTCCCAATTGAAAGTGGCAACAAAATGATATTTTGGTTGAGGAAGGTCTATACAACTTTGGTGACTTTATCAATTTAAAAATAACTTTGTGTTTAGGAGGGTGGATTCAATAAAAATTTTCATTAGGGTTAGATAGATTTTTTGTTAAATGATAGATTTCATGGACTTTGTTGTAGATTTTATATAGATTTTATTGGATTTTTTTTAAAATGAAATCCAATAAAATCTTTAGAAATGGGGCAAAATTTATGATAGACCATTTTATTTACAATGTTTACTTTCAAATCCATCAAAATACATTGAATTCCATCACATATCTATATATAAATCTACAAAGTTAAAGACTTTTTGAATTTGCCTAAATTTATTTGGATTTTTTAAAAATCTGAATTAAATATATCCAAATTTGTATGGATTTCAATAAAATAAAAAAAAAATCTAAATTAAATAGACCTAATTTATATGAATTTAATAGATTTCATACAAATCTAGATTGAATATACATAAATTTTGATGGACTATTTAGAAATCTTAATTGAATATATATATATATATATATATATATATGACTTCTAAAATGTTTCAAATTCTAATGAAATATTAAATTGAATACAGTTCGTTAAAATGAAAAAAAGTACACAAAGTGCAAAAGTAGAAAACTTTGCATATCCAATTCATTAAATTCATAATATGGTGAAAAGATACAAAAAATCTGATATTCTTTTTTAAAAGATTGAAACTTTGAGTTTATTACTCACGAAGATGTAGTTCAATCTTTAATACCCAAATTATACATTATAGCCGGCAATGTGGCAATTGCCTACTTCAATATGTGTTATTATCTATCATTTCATGTTAATTATGTTTTAGTTTCTTGTAACTTCATTGATCACACGGTTATTGTGGTGCAACATGTCTCCTTAATTACTTTCATTTATATGGATGTGTGAGAAGTTCATATATTGTCCATACAGCTAATTATTTAAGAGTAAGGTTATTAATAATCCGCCAAAAACCTTTCTATATATCATTTTCTATAATTTTTTAAGGATAAAAATAACCTATATTAAAATTAGGTCAAATTACACAAACACCCGACGTTTGTTAATATTACACGGATATAATAACTGTAAATCTTTCTATACTAACATCATTTGAGGTTTCATAAATGTTACAAAAACACTTCAATGATTGGATTTGACCATTAACTAATAATAGCCAACGATCAAATGTGTTAAAAGGATACAAATTCCCCTTATCTTGAGAATTAAATGTGAATAAATAAAAATATCATTATTTTAATATTTAAAATGAATAAAATTAAGTAAATTATAAAAAATAATTAAAAAAATTTTAAAAAATATATATTTCATCATATTCTTCCTCCATCTTTTCTTCTTCATCTTCATCCAATGATTAGAGACCAATATGGTTTTCATTGGAGACCACTTGATCTCCGCTCATAGAGACCTAGATGGTCTCCTTTGCATAGAGATATTCTCTATGTGATGGAGACCACTAATCCTCATTTCTAGGTGGAGATTATTTGGTCTCCATCTAGATTTTATATTATTATTTTTTTAATTTTAATATTTTATTTAGTCAAAAGATAAAATTGCTTGTAATTAAAAATGGAGGACAAAATTTGATCGGTTAAAATTTTAATTTATTTAATACAACATAAAAAGATCAAATTGCCCTTTAATAATTACTACAAAGTTTGGTTAATGATTAATCAACTAATAGTTGAGGTGTTTTATAGCATTTATGAAATCTCAAGTGATGTTAGTGTAGAATAACTCATAGTTGTCATAGTCGTATAATATTTATAAATATCGGGATGTTTTTGTAATTTAGCCTTAAAATTACTATGAAGGACAAAATGTTCTTAAAACACTACAAACTAATTTGTTTAGCATCAAAAACTGTTCTTTTCAATTTCCCCCCAAAAAAAAAAATACTATTCTTTTTTAATTTTGGATTCACAAACCCTATAACATCTCTCTTTCTTTTTTTTCAATATTTTTAAAGATTTTTTTAATTCCAAAGTGTTAAAAATAATATACAATGAAAGGAAAACTTTGAAGTGATAGAGAATTATTTATAACAAGATTCAAACAATAAGAAAGAAGTAAATTTTCAGCTATATATTTTTAAACTTATATATATATATATTTGTGAATCTTAGGAATATTAAACAATATGTTGAGTTGAAATTTTACTAGATATGGTTTAATAGTAATTCTCTTGCTTAATTAAATTTGTTGATTTGTGTATAATTTGCATTACTAATTATTAAAAATTTCATAAAAAAATCCTCTCCAATAAATTTTTTTCCGATCAAAATTAATGATGAGCATAAATAGGGTGTCTTTAAAACTTTAATTATTTTTTTTAAATGAAGCGTCTTTAGAAAAAGAGTATCAAAAGATAATAAGAATGATCTTAGAACAAAATAAAATGTGCTTTGATTTTTCTTAAAAAAAAAAAATGTAGTGTTTCTAGAAAAAGGAAGTATTATAAGAAAAATATGAATTGTAAGAAAGAAAATCTCTTATTTAATGGTCAGATTCAGTAAATCTAATTTCACAAAATCTAAAAATTTAATATTTGTGCAACTATTGGCTGTAGCCAACTGTTTGCAGACCAGTTATATATACTCCCACTTAGCACCTAAAATTTTAATAAGCTCTCCTCTTTGATTAACATTAATTTAGTTTGAATGACAATGGAGAGTGTGAAGCAGCAGATTGCCGCAAAGAGACAATCCTTCTTTGATGAGGTACTCTTGTCTATGACAACAATTTGTTATTAGTGTATATTTATTTGTATGATTTAATTATGAAGCCATCACTATGATTTATGGTTTTAGCCCTAAGGCAAACATTTTGATTTTATTCATGGTTTGTCAAATATAATGTCTTTATGATTATCATTGATAGAGTCAAAAACTGAGAATCCTTTGTTTTATATTTAGAAATTAAAGTCTAAAATGGTCTTGCCATTGATGATTACGTTCGTAAGTGTAAAATAACATATAGTACCCTATTTTTACATATTAAAATTTATGATTATTTTTTAAAATCCAACAAATCATTGGTTTATCAAAATTGATATACATATATATATATATATATTTTAAAGTCAAATGGGTCATAGATTTATCAAAATCTACCATGATTATTTTTTTAAATCCAACAAATCATAGGTTTATCAAAATTGATATATATATATTTTAAAGTCAAATGGGTCATAGATTTATCAAAATCTACCATGATTAATCATTATTTATGCATTATGTGATTAAAACCCTCATCATTAAAATGAATAGAGGGCTCGCAATCACCTATATTAGAAATAGATGTAATTTCATTAATAAGGATATTAATAGTTTAATTTTAAACTAAACATATCTCTTCGGAATCCTACATTTTGATTTAATTAATTGTTCTATTGTTTCATATGCATACAACTTTAAAATTGTGGGTTTGGATTCGATGATTGAATAAATATAAACAATTATTAAAAAAAAATTAATATGTTCAAATTTTATGTTGGTTATTGCAGGAACTATTGGATCAACATTATGTCCAGCTTGAGAAACTTGAAGACATTAGTAACCCTAATTTTGTTGAGGATGTGATCACAATGTTCTTCAGGGATTCAGTCCAGCTCTTGGCCACTGTTGAGGAAGACCTGTGCGTTCACTTAATAATCTCCAACTTTATAAACCATTTTCTTATTCTATTTTTGATGATTAATGATTAATTATGATGATACACATTCCTTTTCACAGAGAGAAGATCCCTATTGATTACATTACGTTGGACAAGAATCTCCATCAATTGAAAGGCAGCAGTGCCAGGTAAATCGAATGGGTAAAAAGGTGGATCTGAAATATAAAGTCTGATTACTGATTATTTCCTTTTTATTGATTTTTCTTATTTAATTTATTTTTACTAATAATTTTTTTTAATATATTTGATAGAGTAATGATAGACTTTTCAAGTATTTTGTCCAAATATATTTGAATATAGACTTAGATAAAATACTTAAAAAGCCTAACATTACTCTATTTGATAATCCATCTTTTACAGCATTGGTGCCAATAAGATCAAAATTGAAGTTAATCAGGCAAGGGAACTTCTCAAGGGAGGAAATTTGGAGGGGTAATGTTCCTACTTTTTTTAACCGCAATTTTCTTTGACTTCTTTATTGGAATATAATAAATGTATTGTATTTAATAGTCTTCACCCTAAACTTTAATAAATTCAATGGAAAATCTTTTTTTTTTTTTTTTTTTATTTTTGGAAAAGTGTAATAGAAAATCATTGATGTGAATCTATTCTAAAAGAAAATATAAACAAAAGAGTTAAATCCATTGATTATAGTAAATAGTGTTGGATATGGGTTATCATTGTCTTGGGTCTAAATTTGAGCAGTGCAAAAGCTTCACTTCAGCAGCTCAAAGAGGAGTACAGCACTCTCAAGGCCAAATTTGATGAATATTTTCAGGTTTTTCACATAAACACTTTTTTCTCTTTAAGTTGATGATGAAATGTACATATTTTTTAATTTTCTTCCTCTTTCATATTTAATTTCCAGCTGCTGAAACAAGTTGGACCTGATGGACCTGGAACACCTGCTATCTGAAATGAAGGAATCAAAAGATTATCTAATGAGCTTAAACTTAGATTATCTAGTCGTGGTATGGTAAATTAGTGTGTTTCTGTGCTAATGCAAAAAATTAGTTCTCTTTTCATTTACTTCAGGGATTTGTAAGCTTTAATTTGGTATTGGAATAGACTATAATAGGGTGTGCTTTGTGTTTCTGTTTAATGTTAGCTAAAATATAACATGCACAACCATTTGAGCCATATCTTACATAACTCAGTAATTACGCTTATATCTTATCCAGCACAATCCGACGTCCATAAACATTCAATCCCAAACAGCGAAAAATTCTTATATCGGAAGACTGGGATCTAGGATACAACTACCAGTATATGTCATCTCTACGTCACTCATAGATACATTAGATACATATCTAAGCTTGGAGGTTGGCAAGGTTGAAGAAGGCACCCCGCATATGAGTTAATTGAGCATACGTCCCACGTTCCACAACCTTGCCATCTGCAACTAAGGCAATTGAATCAAGCTTCTTTATGGTGTTAAGACGATGAGCTACCACGATTGTGGTTCGTCCAACCATAATTCTATCCAGTGCTTCTTGCACAACTTGCTCTGACTGCACGTCAAGAGCACTCGTTGCCTCGTCTAGTAGAAGTATTGTTGGGTTCCGAATTATAGCTCTGGCAATTGCAATTCTTTGTTTTTGCCCTCCTGACAATTGCACTCCTCTTTCACCACATTCAGTTTCATATCCATCTTTCAGTGATCTGCCACAAAGTAAAGCAATCCAATGTTAGGCAAACAATGATAACATAAAAGCAAAATTTTTCAAAATGCTAGGCCTGCATCAACTATGTACTAATCAAGCTTTAGCAGGAAATGGGATAAAAAAGATTTAGTTACTAAGCTAAGCATACTCACGAGATAAATTCATGAGCATTGGCAGCTCTAGCAGCCTCCACCACCTCATTCTCCGAAGCATCCAGCTTCCCGAACACAATGTTGTCACGAATGCTGCCAGAATATATCACCGGTTCTTGACTGACAAGCGCCATGTGCCTTCTGTACCATTGCACATCCAGTTCCCTTATATCCACCCCATCCACTTTCACTGTTCCCCTTTCAGCATCATAAAACCTTTGAATCAGTCCAATTACAGTTGATTTTCCACATCCACTTTTCCCAACAAGTCCCACACTTGTTCCTGGTTTCACTTCCATGCTAAATTGGCGTAACACTAAGTTCTCTGGCCTGCTTGGATATGCAAAATCAATCTTTTTCATCTCTATCTTTCCAGTTAACTTTTCTAACTTGCTTCCATTTGTACCATCCTCTGCCTGATAGAATCACAAATGTACTAATCAACCTAAACTCTACGCAATAATTCAAGCAAACCAAATTGAGAAGCCTTCAAAGTACAACATAATAAACCATACACAGAAATGCTACTTACATGTGAAGACCCCGGAATTAGAGATTGGCGGTCAAGAATTTTGAACACGGATGCAACTGCAGTCGAACCTTTGGCTAGATCAGAAGTCATGCTTCCTGCTTCGGCTATGACCTTCCCCGTGCTTATCAAGATGAAAAATGTCTTAAACACATCCCCTGCTGATATCTCTCCCTTTTGCACCAATGTACCCCCATACCAGAAATCCAGAGCCCATGACATAAAAGTTAGGCACAGAGGAGACCCCATACCAATTCCAGCTAGCCATGATTTTTTCCTCGCCTGCTTTCTTGGTTTCTCTTGAGCCTCATCAAAAACTTGAAGGACTTTTCCTACACTTCCAAATGAAGTCACAATTCTATGATTAATGACTGCTTCAACAGCAATTTGACTGCTTTGATTTTGTGACTTAACGAAATTGGTTGTGATGCTTGAGAGCAGTACTTTCCTAGTATAAAAACACAGGATTGTGAGTGGTTGGATGGCAATCATAACTATTGCTAGTTTCCAAGCCACGACTAGCCCCATAATCATTGCAATGGTAACTGCAGAAGTTGTTTGAACCAACAAAGAAAGTCTATCCGCAACCAGGGATTTCACCATTGAAGCCTCATTGCTCAATCTAGCACATAAAGCCCCACTAGAGTTCTCCTCTTCATCAAACCAAGCTGCTTCAAATGTCAGAATCTTCTCAAGCATTCTCAACCTGATTCTCTTCGTCAGCCGCTCACCCATGTAAGCGAAATTGTAATGTTGGACAAGATTCAAAGCCAGAGAAAATATGGAAAGTGCACTGAAAATGAATGAATATGTACGAATACGAGCTTGCATTTCCTGGTGGGTTCGCGCGAAGAAGGTTGAAATCATGCCACCAATTGTCAAGGCATAGATAGGTTGAATGGAACCAAAGCCAACAGCTGAGAGGCTTCCAATGAGACCCTGCTTCCATTCTCGAGCGTTCAAGGAGAGAAGACGAATAAAGGAAGGTGGAGGGTAAGTTACTCGCTGAGGGCTATCAATGGTGGATAATGGTGAAGGAAAAATAGCTGGGCTGGATTTTGCAGTACTAAGACGGCCAGCACTGCTTCTTGTGACAGATGAAACTTGTGTCTCTGGGTTCAGTTCCTGGTTATCACAGCTAAATTGTCTCTGAAGTCTTGCCAGCTTCGCGTAGTGGCCATTTGTTCTTTTGATGAGATCACTATGTGAGCCTACTTCTACTATACATCCATTGCTAACCACTGCTATGAGGTCTGCTTTCCTGACTGTTGAGAGCTTATGTGCTACCACCTGAAATTTTAAATATGCCTTACAAAATCAACTAATGCTATGCCATGTATTTATGGCCTCTTTCGTAGCAAAATTGAATCCATTTTAACCAAGAAAAAATAAGACTAGAGACGGACATGGTGCATATATATGTGGTGCATGCATTTGATTTGTAATCTAAAAATAATTTTCAAATTGAATATATGATTTATAATATGTGATACATATCAGATACAATTTTGTAGAAAAAGATAATAAAATGATTGAATTTTACAATCATATATGAAAATTAATTTGAGAATACCACAATCTAAGGCATTCCTTTCAAAATTTTATGAATCCTTTGTTTGTAGGAAAAAAAAAAAAAAAATCTGTGATACTTGACAACCAATGAAAAGAAATTAAACTTGAAATATTGAGTTCTGAATATTATTTTAACCCTACCATTTATTCATAAATAGAGAATTCATAAATTGTATTAGTTTTCATTTTTATATGAATAATACTACATATTCTAAAGTTTTGCCCAAAAATTTTGTCTAAATAAATACGACGAGTTTATTTGAAATCATCACATCATCAATTCATAATCCCAAAATTAATGTGATAGCTAAAAATAAGATTGTCATACCATTTAATTTTTTTTTGGATAATGAGCATTACTTTTATATATAACCTAAGCCCAAAGGGCTATCATAAACCACAAATATTGGATTCTAATAGTTTTATGTTAATTAAGCAGTGGCATCATTAGTGGAAGTAATAATAATTACCAGAGTAGTTCTTCCCATGGAGGCCTGTTCAAGGGCATTTTGCACCAATGTTTCAGATTCAGAGTCAAGAGCACTCGTTGCTTCATCAAGAAGGAGGATCACAGGGTTCTTGATAATGGCTCTTGCAATGGCAATGCGCTGCTTTTGTCCACCTGATAAAAGTGCTCCACGTTCACCAACCTGTTACGCCCCATTTTGTTATAACTTCTATAATTAAAATAATCGTAATTAAATTAATTTGACAAAGAACTCATAATAAATTTCAAGAGAGTTATTGGTTTGTGATCCAAAAACAATTCGGATGTAACCTTACAAAACACTCTATACTTATATTTTAACAAATTTTAGTTAAGTGTGGGCATTGTATCTGAAAAAAATGACATATATCAATAAAATACAATAATGTTAAATATTACAAAATTAATATAAAGAATGCGAAAAATAATTTGTAAACAAACTCTATAAAATTGAAGTAATGGTGTGATAAATAATATAATAATTAAAACAAAAAATAGTAAGTACATTGAATCATAAGCCCTACAAATTTTTCTAGCTGTTTAAGAGAGTATATATAAGATGTTATATATGCTGATCCTTTAGTTGCTCAAAGCAACTTTTATGGCGCAAGAAGAATAATTGAGGGAAAAAAATAAATAAATAAAAACGCAATGACCCACCTTGGTTTCATATCCTTCAGGAAGCTGCCAAATGAAATTATGAGCGTTTGCAGCCATGGATGCAGCAATGACTTCATCCATGGTGGCATCTAGCTTTCCAAACATTATATTATCCTTTATTGATGTCCCAAACAAAGCATGTTCTTGACTAACTAGACCCATTTTCTGTCTTATCCATTTCAACTGCAATCTTCTGATATCTACACCATCAATCTTCACAACTCCATCATCAGCATCATAGAAACGTTGTACTAGTGCAATTGCTGTTGACTTTCCACTTCCACTTGCCCCAACAAGAGCTACTGTTTTTCCTGCTTCCACTTTGAGATTGAAATCTTTGAGAACAATGGAATCAGGACGAGAAGGATAAGTGAAGTTGACATGATCAAATTCTATTTGTCCTTGCATTTTCTCTAATACAAGTCCTTTTGTGTCTTCACCATCAATTTCAGGAATTCTGTCCATCCTCTCGAATATTCGAGTAGCGGCAACTGAAGCTTCTGTGAAGTACTTCACCTCTGGAAGTGCTGTTCCAAGGGATCTGCATTACGTACATTAATTCACCAACTTCTTGTTAAGAATTAGATTTATTTGTGTTTCAAAATCTATCTATTACCATTAGAAAATGTATGAGAAATGCAGCAGAAATAATTGTAGATAAATCAGCTTAGATATATAGGTGATAAGAAGGGACAATTCTGAGTACAACCTTGCTCAAATGATTAATTCAGTTATTCTAATTAATTGTATTTATAAAAGTAATAAAGAATATACAGTAAATGATTAAAGATCAGAAACTAGTTTTTTTAAAAAAATAAAAATAAAAATAAAGTGTAACTTATTTTGACAAATAATTTGAATATAATAATAAGAAGACTTAAAACATCAATTTTTTTATAGATATTATCCAAATTAAATATTTGAATTTCTTGTTTGTGAAAATAGACTTGCAGTGGATTGTAAATCAAGCAAACAATTAGCTCCTGTATACTTGCAACCATCAATAATAGCCTCCACTGTTAATTCTTTGTAGAAGATTGATTCCTGACTTTACTAAATCGTTTCTAGCATAAGATATTCAATGTTGGTAATTAGGAGAATTAGATGTAACTATGAATGACATAGTGGGTCCGACGTCAAATTTGGCTTCCACTTCTTTCTCACAAGAATAGTCATCGTGTGAAAAGCTTATGTTTCCTCCCATATGTTTAATTGAACTCACCGTACATGATCCAACAGAATTAGAAAAATATAAAGTAATTGCTACTAATTGATTTTTTCTTCTTTTTAGAAATGTACTAATTTATTTCCATTAGTTTAGAAAAAAAAAAAAAAACTAGAATTTATCAGGATACATAATTTAATGAGCAAATATACTAGAAGTAAAACAATTCATAGTAAATATAGAAAAAGAGTGAAAAAAAAAGGAAAAAAAAAAAAGAGATGCTTTATGAAAGCAATAGGACTCAACATTTTTGCTAACGGTTGTAATTATGAGTCAATTTAATTATCATCCTATGAAGAGACAGAAAACATGATTAATTTGCCAATCATCATGCGCCTACAAGCTTAGGGTAGAAACTAAGTTTTAGAAGTTTGGAAGGTCTTTCCTTTTAAAAGCTAAGTACAATAAGAAGCCATGGAGATCAAATCTTGACTTTTCTTTTGTTACTTTTATTTTCAATAAGGAAAAAAAAAAAAAAACTTTTGTCGATTGAGAAACTTACAATTCTTAGTAAAAGTTGATAGAAAATTAAAATAAAAGATCAAACAGAGGCAAGAAATTAATGAATTTGAACCTAAGAGATGTCTAAGTCCTTGTGAATTCCAAGACCTAATTTGTATATGAATTGTAAGATTCTTTGCAAAATAAAATTAAAGGTACATTTACTAAGATAATTCATTAACAATTAAAAGGCTTTAGAAGCTAGGTGGGGAGTATACGGCATCGATTAATCATAAGGTACCTAACTAGCTAATTAAAGATAGTTTGAAATGATTAGAACATATGTGGACATTTTGTAATTTTAGTTAAATTAATGATAACTTTATTTAAAAATAAAAATAAAAAATCTAGCCATTCGAATATCCTTCTATAGGGTACTTAGCATAAATGCTCTATACCTGATCTCAAAATAAATAATCACATGTATTAATAAATCAGAGGATTAATTTATATATGTTTGAAGAAAACCAAAAGATTGAATGCAAGAAAAGCACATACAATCCAGCGAGTATGAATGAAATGCCGGCAGCGTAGATCCTTCCTCCACTCTCTCCTTTGTACATGACCAAATGACTTCCATACCAAGCAAGAAATGCCCATATTGCAAATGAAAGCCCTGTGCTCCCTACTGCCAACCCTTTTGCTATCCCTTGCTTTATTCCCAGCTTCGATGTTCGATCCAATATCCCCGAATATCTCTCAATGATTCTCCTCTCGGCAGTGAACGAATAGACTGTCTTGATGGAGCTCAGTGCCTGCTCTACTATGCTGTTTGCTTTGCCATACTCTTTGTAGGCTTTCTTGGACAGATAAAGAAGGTATTTTCCATAGATCATTCCAGGAATTATTAGAAGTAGTAGTGTTGGAAAGGCCACTAAGGACAGTCTCCATGAAAAGTATGTGGCGAAGGCAAGTCCTGAGATGAACACTGATGCGTGCATAAGAAATATGGGCACCTGGAAAACCAAGAAAAAGAAAAAAAAAAGTTTTAAGAATGATTGATTGATTCTAGAGAAGTGTTTGTATATGAAACTTAACTCATCAAACATTTTTTGTTTTTTTCCACCTTTTCACTGAGGACTTCTTGTATGAGAGAAGTGTCTTTTGATATGCTGTTGATGATTTCTGAGGTGGTTGCTTCCTGGGAATCAAAAAACCCGACTTCTTGTCTAAGCACAGCTTCCAAATACTTGTAACGGATCTTCATCACCTGCCGGTCGCTGGTTTTACTCCAACAATAACCTTCTGCAAGTACAGTGTGCAATTATGGATTAGTCTTTATAATTAGTGCCATTGTTTTTTGGTTTTTTTTTTTTAGGGCAGTGAAATGAATAGTTTACTCTCCTAATTTAAACAGTCTAGGGTTTCATACAATGGCCTCCATTATATTCGTTTGTTTTGTTACGGCGATTAATTATAATGTCTCCTTGATACGTTACCAAATAACTTGTGTTCTCCAATGGTATCCGGGGCACAAACGAGAGAGATCTGTTTTACTTTAAAAGTCCAAACATTCCCATGTTCACAAAAAGGAAACAAAATAGAAAAAAGAGGAAAAAAAAAAGTGGTTTGAAAATGTTTACCCATGAAAGCCACCACCATGACTGCCAATCCCAAGTAGACAAAATATAAGCTGCACTGTAAGAAGATGAAAGGCAAAAACCATTATAACAAAACACGAAACTTGTGAGCGAGAAAGAGAGTTGAAAAGGACCAATAGGTTTCTGACTGCTAACCTTTTCAACCTCGTCCATGAAATTCACTTGATTTTGTTGGGTCTGACCATATCCCAAACTATTCATTATGCGGCTCGCAAACACCAATAAACAGTTTGTAGACATGCCATCTCCAATAGCGCCAACAGTACCCAACACCATCAGCAAAACATCAGTCCAATCTGCATATCTAAAAAGTGTAGTTAAACTGTTCTTGCTCTTCTTTCTCTGCATCTCTACTTTCTCATGAGCTGATTCATTCAACTCCAGAGATCTCATTTTGCCTTTTAGAACCTAAGTGAAAAGAAGTTGGTCAGATTGGTCGACCACTAAAGAATGGTTGTTCATAAAAAGCTTGAAACTGCAGGCCTAAAAGATGCAGCCCTTCAGTATATATATACTATGGAGAGAGATATATATAGTGTGAAAGAACTAGTGAGTGGTGATTTTCCAAGAAGCAACTAATGGTTTTATGTCACAAGCTTTATGTAGAGTTGTTAAAGATATATTTTATGTTATCGTGGGTGTTGCTTTCAATACCATCAGAGCAAGGACAATTAACCCCATTCTTCTAATGGGCCAATTTTGTTCTTGCCCCTTTATTTTCTTTTCTTTTCTCTTCCCTTGTGTTTAGTTTAGTTGTTTTGGGTGATGTGAGATCGCTTTGAACACATGTACATTTTGTCTGCTTTAATTTTAATTAAAGAGTGATAGGGTACTCCAAGATTTGTCTCATCGTGGTAGGTCCATTCTATTTGCCTATCGATTCCCCTATAGACATATCTATGTTCAAATGAAGTTAGGCTGATTGCCATGAATATGTGTATTTCCACTTAATTTTCCTGGAGCATATACATGATTTGCTTTGAGTTCCATAAATAAGAAATCACGTCGACAAAGGGTAGGCTGCTATTGATCAAAGAATAGCAATAATAAGAAAATCAAATAATAAATCCAACCATTGTGAGAAAAGAAATCTAAAAGTAATTATACGAGGAGAAAATAATTAATGCCTTGAGGAAATATCTTAAAGAGAAAAAATAAATGTGAGATTCATAAAGCCTATTCCATTATTTCTTATTTGTGTAGCTAGTATGCACAGATCCAAATTTGTCATCCCACTATCTCCTTGGCTGTACATGTTGGACTTCTCTAATATTCTCTCACATTCAGACACAGTGAATACAGTTGAGAATCTCTTCCTTCTTTTCCATTAACTCTTGACTCTTTTCCCTCCTTAATTTTGGTTCTTTTAAATTTTAAATTAAGACAACTGTTAAAAGAATTTAGTGGACTGTCACAGACTCTTGTCTAGTTTTAGCTAGCAATATTGTAACATGATGACTTTCCAAATCTAAATACAGATCACACTTAATAATGTGATATGTATGATGACCAAAGATCAATCTAGGATCTTATCACTACATTTTTTTTTTTTTTAGGTAAATAATGGAGAATCTTTTGTCCATAGCAAATTAATGCATAGACTTGGAGGGCACAACAGATGCAGTGGCACTTATCTACCTTGACCCTATTATTTGTTTATGAGCTCATTATTATCATATGGCCCAAGTTGATAATTTACATCATAGCAAAGTCCATTATTAAAATATCATAATCTGACAGTAGATATATCAAAATATTATTATTAAGGATATTGGAGATCTCCTTAAGATTTAGCATTATAAACAAGGAAAAATAAATCTATCAGACATATTTGAGAAATACTTGTACATGGTCCACAAAATAAGTCAAGATTGGATGTAGATATTAGAAACCACAAAATCTGCTCCCAATTGCATTATTAATGTAGATATTGGTTAAACCATATTTGGTAAGTGAAATTTCCACTTCGACAAAATCTGTTACAGCTACCATTATATCATATCATATTATATATCTTGTTCCAGCCATGCATGATTGTGCCTCTTGACTCCTGCACAATATTTTCGCATTTCTTCTAATATATATATATATATATATATGCTTTTTCAGAATAAATTGTATACCACAATAGTGTTGAATCATTTCATTTCCATCCATTCAGGTCTTTAATGCTATTTTGAAATATTGGTATAAAACATCATATCATCTGTACTGATTTTTTTACTTTTATTCAATAATGCAGTGATGTATTGACATTTTTATTATTATTAATTTATATATTTTCCATCACTGAGGAAACAAAAAGAAATAGATTCTAAGAAATGACGAGTGGCGAATGAAGAACCTTCCTTGATCATATTGTGTTCAAATTAATGACAAAATGGAAAACTCTCTAATTTAAAAGGCCTAATCTATCGAACAAAATATGACCCCAAAATATTGCGTCATATATATGTTACATTTGTACGTAGTATCGATGCATTTGATGGAAATAGATTATTTATTTCAGGAAAAAAATAAAAAAATGAAAAAGAAAATTCTATATATGCTTCTATTGAAATTTGAAGTAGGTATCTCGAGGGAAAAGTGCCTCTCAGTGATAAATATGAGGTCTTCATTATTTTCAATTATTCATTTCATCATTATTTCATAGCTGTTAATTGATTGAGGCTTTTTGAATTAGGCATGAAGTAAAGAAAATTGAAACTTATGCATCACCACATGCAGTAAAAGAATGATGAATGCATAATAAAATTTAAAAAATCAGTCATGAGCACATGCGTTAAATGTTTATATCGACTTTATTACTGATAGTCATCTTCTTCGTGAGTCATGACGTGTTTGTAGCAGTAATCTTAATTATGAAGGCTGCTGAGAATCCACCACAGACATATAGCAAATTAATCTTAATAGGTTCAGTCTAGATTTTTTTTTTTTTTAAAGACGACAGGGAGAGAATTGTCGAGACCAACCGAAATAGGAACACTAATGATGCAACTTAGGATATACTGCTCTCAACTAGAAGAGATCCGCTCACATGAAGGTGGAGGTAAACTAGTATATAGTAGTAGAACTATTATTATTATTATTATAATATAAAAATTATTTGGATTTGGTAGATGAATGTCGAACCCATGCCACACATAATAGGAGGCATGGGGCCCCTGACACCAACCAACGGCGCCAGTAGCCAAAAACATTCAGTAATCCTATATGTTGATCTAATTTACATAA
Organism: Litchi chinensis; assembly: GCA_019925255.1. Lineage (NCBI taxonomy): Eukaryota > Viridiplantae > Streptophyta > Magnoliopsida > Sapindales > Sapindaceae > Litchi > Litchi chinensis. The sequence continues at coordinate 48,857,362 of CM034461.1, read as the reverse complement.
AAACTTTAAATATTCTACGGTAAGTTTTTATTGTTAATCATGAGTTTCATGCGTTTTATTATTAACAATAAATCACAAATATTAAAGGCATAGGAATCGAATTTCAAGCGTAGATAGCCCGCCAGTGTACTTGTGTATGGTGACACTTAAAAGTTTAAATCTATTTAACTTCTTTAGTGTCATATCTATCTAGACCTACTTTATTTTATTTGTTTGTCAATTTAACAATGAGGTTGAAAGTTGATATCATTAATACTGTGGTCGTAACGTGTTATCGAGAAATCAAATTAATTGCATGTCCGCTTCTAGTACCAATAATCACGTACCTTTTCATCCATTTTAGTGATATAGATCAGGTCCGATCAAATGCATTTCTTTGAATAAATAATTTTATCTTTTTATTATAAAAATAATTATCTTCTATTCTGAGAATCGATATTAATTTAAATCATACAAGTAGATATTGCTTTGTGGTAGTTCCAACAGATTTTAACACATTTCGTGTCAATGTAGAAAAAAAAATGAATTTAATTAGTATTAATTAGATATAGTTTTGAAAAGTTAATCAATTTTGATTTTGTTAATTGACTGATGATGGAACTGAGCTGAATATCCATGACCGGATTGGCACTCGGTTCACGCCACAAACGTGGAAACTTGGCGATTCGGCCGTGTTTCTCGCCATAAAATAAGGTGATATATCAGGACTCAGGAGTCACGACTATGAATTTGATCAGACTCAGTTAACGTGGTTTGTGTTGTAGACAGCACCTACGATTAGCCAACACTAAAGGCTAGTAATTAATTTGAATTAGTGTGTCCAATAAACAACTATATCTGTGAGACAATGGCAACGTCTAGCTATTATTATAATAAGGATCACAAAAAACACGGTTTGGGAACTCCATTATTATGATTATGAAATTGACCCACCTCTATGGTTAAATGTATCACAAACTAGTCAAATCTCATAAACCCCACAAAATTAATCCCAACGTTTTAATATTTTATATTGGCCATATATATATATATATATATATATATACGTTCTTTTTGCAATTAACACATATGAATCATGTGCCCTTTAATTAAAATAATAGTCATTTTCTTAATTATTATTTTTGAACTCCAAGTCTTTGGTGTTATTTTACCCAACTTATGTAGTATTCAATTAATTAACACATATAAAATCATGTGCCCTATAATTAAAATGTATGATCATTTATTGTATAGTTTTGTACGGCAGGTATTTGGTTATTTGCCTAACTTATTATATTAGATGATAGATCACACCATTTAAGTTGTTGATTAATTTTAATATAGTTTGGTCACCTCACCGCGTGCTAAAGCCTGAAACCTTATTATGTAAGAGTCAAACACTTTTTGGCAATCCCTAGTTGAAGTGGTCGGAATTTGGACATAAGTATGTCTAGAAGGCGTGTGACTATGTAAGCATGCATTAATATTGTTATTCTAAGTTGGTTGGTTAAAGTGTTTTGTAATAATCTGGATTGGTTAAAAAAAGTTGGTGCAAAGCATGATAGAAAGTTTATGTTGTCTCTGACACGCCATTACTTGTCAGGATAGACCTGGAAATATTTGTTGCCAAAGATTGATTCTTATAGAGTAATATTGTTGGAAAAGAAAAAGGAAGAATTTTCTGCATTTAAATGAGTAAAACGTGTTCTGTTTACTGATTTACAGGTAGTATTATATATACCATTAATATTTATCTAACTTAAGGAATCATTTGGTAGTATAATCCATAAAAAGTTAAAGTGACATTAATAGCTCTTAAACAAAAGTGATTTTAATAGTCTTGCACTCGTTACCAGTGAGTAGAGTCTTGAACACATAACCTAGTATCTCAAACATGTAACTTATAGTCTTTGATGCTTGACCCTTTTAAAGGACTTTTTTTTTTTTAATTTATAATCACTCTTCACATTACATCATATATGGTTGATTTTTACAAGAACTCCTAACATCATGTCAAATGGTTAGTCTTTATAAAAACTCTTGACATCAAATTAGATGGCCGTCGGAGCCTACAGGTATCTCGATTGAGAATACAACCAAGAAATCTACTTTCAGAACAGAAAAGGACAACCCACAAAGTAGTGGAAAAATTGCCACTATATTAAGTGACTGGTGAGGGTTGAATCTTGGCACAATGCCAAGGTTGGGTAGCCTCTACTTCACTGAGGTAACCCAGCTCCCCTAAAGGACATCTTTTATAACATATATACTTTCATTATAAATTTTCAAATTTTGTTATATAATATACAGATAAATATGATTTATAATGTGATATAAATATTCTATCAATTTTATTATATAATAAATAAATATAATCAATCATATTACACATAGGTCAAATACACGTTTATATTTTAGAATTGAATAGAGTAGGTCTACATGTAAACGGAAAATGTAATGAGAAAGTTTGGAAGTGAGATGGAGGCACCATCTTGGTCCTACAAACTTTAATTCCAGGCCACTAGCTTTAATAACAGTTAATCTAACTATTTTGGTCAGTAATTTTGATTGTATTAAGCTTTAACCATGCATAATGACGGGTGGGACATGAGCAATGCAATGAATAAAGAAAAGTAGAAAACAATGAAAAGGACGGCGAAGTTGGCTTCACATATTTATGCTCACTATTAATTAAATTATTAAGACTATCGATTTTTATACTTCAGACGGTGTCGACGTGATTTTCTGATCGACGAGAATTCAATACCCAATACCTATAATCAATATTGAACAGCACAAAAACCAAGAACAACACAGAAAATAAAAAGGCAAGAACAGAAACAACACATAGATTTTACGTAGTTCAGCTATGACTGTCTCTCTATAATTCAGCAGAGTGACAGTATATTATTGCTTATATCGTCCCTTTTACAATGATTTTGGCCCCTATTTATATATGAAGAGATGTTACAGATTAGGAAGAATTAAAATAGGTAAAGAATTTCATAATAAATACACTTCCTAATCAGTTGGAGCAGAATCAGAAAACTGCCCCGAGTATCTCGAGATCATGTTGACTGAGTTCAAATTTGAATTAACTTCCAATTCTGATGAGAAAATCACGATCAAATCGGGTAACTGTCATATCTAGAAGATTTGGTATTAATTGACCACTGGGCGAGCTATTCACTACCTTGAGCGACCTCGAGCTGGACCTCGTTGAATAGCGAGCTACGAATAGAGCGAACTTCATAACGAGTTATAAACAGGCTGTGAAACGAGCTGAAGAATTCTCTAGGCTTGGAGTTAATAACTGGGTCTTGTCTGTTGGGCCTTTGGATTGAGTGGACTTAATGAGCTTTTATCAAACTTTTACCAACCTATTTGATGAGTCCAGAAAATGCACATAACAGACAGAGAAAGTTAATTGGCTATATATTATGTGTAAAGTTTTCAATATTATTATGTAAGTATTACTTTTGAAAGTTATTTAATTATATTGATAATTAGTTTTCAATCAAATTAATTCGTAACTACTATCCAACATAATTGGATAATAAAAAGTATTCAATTAATCTAATAATAATTTAGATTGAATAACTATATTAATGATATCTTAAAAAATTAAATAAATTGATAATGTACATATTTTTTTTTATTTAATGATAAAGTGTTTTGTTTTATTTTTCTCGTAAAATAAAGCATGGTATGAATTGTGGATAGAACGTACATTCTATTATAATCTTTTTTTTTTTTTTTTTTTTTTTAGTACAACAACTGTATCTGGGATAACCCAAAGGGCAACCGAGACCTTTTAACCGACATATGACACTGGTGACACGGCTTGAGAGACTACTCCCATTAGAGAGGGAACCACCCACACGGAGATGGGGGGGAGACCCACAAGGAGATGGGGGGAGAAACTCACACTAGGATGGGAGGACAATCCACACAATTGGTGGGAAACTAAATATCAATAGTATTATTATTATTATTATTAATTATATTATATTATTATAACATTATATTATATTATATATAATATATAGACATAGTTGGACGCGGGTGTCGAACCCATGCCTCTTGCAAAGGAGGCATGGGTTGGTTGTTGGCGCCACCAACTGCGCCAGGGACCAGAAGACATCACCATTTAAGCAAGATATTTAAGCAAGACATCACATTCTATTATAATCCTTCGAATATAGCAGCCATCACCATTTAAGCAAGATAGTTAGGAAAGTGGCCTATTTAGGTATTGATTCCTTGCAATGGATAGTAGCAACTTCTTACCCGACAATGGCATCCCCTTAGGCGATCCTCACTCGACATCCTAGTCTAGCTAGTCCTTGCTTGCCATCCACAACAGATTAAATGGAGTTCTCAAAAAAACACCTGCTAGTGGAGGAAGACCTTCTAGGGATAAAAGATATCGAGTGAAAGAGAAAACCAAAAAAGGATATTTTGTGTATAGCCCCTCATAATCTCGAATGCTATTAGTTTGGATCATCCGTCATCTCCCTCATTTTATCTTCAAATTATGGTTGATCTATCCGATTAAAATCTTCAATAGATTTGCCAACTATATAAGAAAAATTGTTTGGATTTGAGGAAAAAAAAGAAACAGCTACACTGACAATTGCATATTTTTATTTTATTCAGTCAGAAAGTCCTCTAAAAAACTAGAAATTAAATAACTAATCAGCAACCAAGTCTTGATTAGCACAACCCCAAACCAACACCACCCCCAGCCCCCTGCGCCGCCCTGAACCTAACCAAGACTAAGTTCAAGTCCATGTTCAATTTAAATGAAAAGTTATTCTCGATTCTACAAGAAATTTTATGAAAGCCTTTAATTTGTTTCTCTTCAATGGAAGTGATATTATATTTTTCAATTAATAAAACTTTCCGAACTATAGGGTTCACTGGAAAAAAAATTATTCTAGCCCACTCGGGTATTTATAGCTTTTATAATTAGCATATTTTCCTTTTATATCCATAATAGGAGGTCTAAGTCTTAGCATATGTAAAGAGGAAGTTCAAATTCCATTATATTTATTTAATGACAGGTGTAGAAAGTTTTTTTTAATCTTATTTTGAGAGAAAATTTTTGAATAACACAAATATTATTTCTTCTAGCACAAAAAACAAAACGAGTTTAGAAAAATTGAACACGAACTATTGTTAGTTCACGAAATGCGAACTAACAATAGTTTGCGAGAATGCAAAAAAAAATTAATTAAGTATTTTAGTGTTATTTTTCAAATCGCGCTTTTTTGTGCTAATTGTTGAAATTCTCTCTCTCCTTCATGTTATGAGTATTTTCTGGATTCATCAAATAGACTGGTAAAAACCTGATAGAAACCTAACAGACAAGGTCCAAGTTATCAACATCCAACTCAGGCGAGCTCTACAGCTCGCGCCAGCAAGCTCGCATCATGACAGTTACAAATCGCTGTCAACATTATGTGGTTCACACTATGCACAGCTCGTTACTCAAAATGAGGTCTAGCTCGAGATCGTCCAATGCAGTTTACAGCTCACTCAATGGTCAATTAGACAAGGAAATCTTTCAGAAAAGACAGTTACCCGATTTGATTGTGATTCTCTCGCTATAATTGGAAATAAATTCAAATTCAAACTCAGTCAACATGATCTCTGTTTTTACGGAACAGTTATCTGATTTAACGCTAACTGATTAGGAAGTGTAGTTAATACGAGATTCTTTTTCTATTTTAATTTGACTCAAATTGTAACGTCTCTTTCTTTATAAATAGAGGTCATGATTCATTGTAACAAAGACACAGAAACAATATTATACTGTTACTCTGCAGAATTATTGAGAGGAACAGTCGTGGACGTAGGCACATTTGCTGAACCACGTTAAAAACCTTCGCTTGTTGTTTTTATTCTCTGATTTTCTACTTTCTCTTGTGTTTTTTGTTTTGCTTTACATTGATTGCAGATATTGGGCTGTGAACTCTTGTCGACCAGAAATCAACGTCGAAACCTCATAACATTAATGTTTGCTACATTTATACAACAACTATCTTTAAGTTACACAATTTACTAATAAAGCTTATAATAAAGTTAAAAACCAAATAAAAAAAAATTATTTTGTTAATATAAATGTAGGTGGTGCTTAAACCTAAAATCGAATGACGCTAACACTTCCACATAAAAGACAAGAACGTCTCTCTCTTGCTTTGGAAAACAAAACTAATATGCTGTAGCTTTAAACTTTTTCTTGCATACATATGAAATCGTTCTTTAAAACAACAATATGAGATTCTCTCACTTATCTAAATAAAAATTTATATCTTTCTTTGTCACTAAAGACCATCACTTCGTAATAATATAAAGCTTAAAGCAGATTTGAAAGGAGTCAAGTAGGAGTGCAAAACCAAATTAGGAGGGGTCCAGCTCTTGATTTCTACTTTATAGACTTCTTTAGCTTTGCATTATGTTTCTAATTATGGCCATGCAAAAGGCTCAAAAAAAAAAAAATGGCCATGCAAAAGGTTCAATCAGACTGTGCATTATGGTCGTTGCCGACCACCCATTCCCCCACCACCATTATAAATATATAAATCTCCTAATCTTTTATTTTTATACGTTTGTCTGATATTATCATCTTCTTGTTTTGATCTTAAAGCCTATCTCTACTCCTTTTTTCTTATTTTAATTTTCTTTTGAAATTGAAAGCAAGTATTGGCACACATGTGATACATATTGAAGCTAACTCCACGATTTAATCGTTAACTAAACAGAAATTGTGGGGTTGAAGGTACAATGAGTATGTCCATAGATGGGACCAAAATCTGCTGCTACAACTTTGAAATCAGCGGCCCATTATAAAAGGAAGAGGTAAAGACAAAATTGTATGAACAGATAGCAATTATAAATTAATAGTTATATACACAGTGCATCGACGAAAAAAATAATTCTTGTTCACACAACAACAAATCTTGGTATGGTATAACCGGATTAGTAATACAATCTCATAATTGCTAATAGTGTCACTAGATCCTATCAATTTGGTCCCAATTATCTTTTGAATTCATCCTAGTAGCTAAAAAAAATACAATCTCATAATTGGGTACACAGTACGCTGATATGAAAAAAAGCTCACACTAACAATGGCATAACAGTTTCTCTCTCTTTATTGGTTGGTACATTATATGGGCTACGCCCAGAAACTAACAAAAATGAAAATGGGATCAAGCTCCAAGTGGCCCCTTGTATTTTCAATGAAACAGTATTGTACAACAGTTGATAATTATTTTATGTCATGAAAGGCACTGGCTTCCACTCGAGATTTTCCAGATTTGGCAGATTGCATATTTCAGTCCTACAATATTTCATAAATATTTATGCCACTTTGGTGAAGAGAGGTCATCAAACCGAAACAACTCTTCCCCCACGAAGAAAATTAAAGACTTGCTTCAGATTTCCTCTGGATGGCCGGGCACTTGCTGCAAATTTACAGATGTATACAAGTCTCCGTCGTACCTCCAATTTAGTAATGCATGTATCATTGAAGGATTTCCCATCATCAAAGATTCCTAATGAACGGAAAATTAGTTGCAAATTCAGATAAAAATCAAGACACAGAAACCAAGCTTCTTCAGTAAAGTGACCAAATTAAGTATCTAGAATGATTAATGTCAACATCAAAATGACAGTGACTGCATGAGTAGAGGGAGGGAGGCCAAAGTGTGGTGAGAAAGGAAGATCATGGTTAAGGCAATAAGCTACAGAGCGGAGAATCCTAAAACTTTAAAACCGATGGGCAAAAGAGTGGCTTCTACCTCATTAATCACACAGCACCAAACACGCAGACAAAGCAAAGGCAATAGGTTAAAATTACTTCCATCCTTTTTATCCTTTAAGTATTTGATTGTATCCTAAAGGAATAATTGGCTGCCAGAAAAACATGAACAACATTTCATAAGCTACAGGTAACTACCTTCTTCAGTGAATAATGATGTCAATATTGCCAGACAAACACACACACTAATATCTTCCCCTGAAAACAGAATGCATGAGCATGTATTAGTAACATATAAATTGTATCTAGCAATTCAAGCATGCCACTTAAAAATAAAAATAAATAAAAAAAACTACAACTAATGATGACTATGAAAATGATTGTGAGACTTGAAAATGGAAATAAAAATGTAAATGATAACTGATAATAACAATGTAGACGATAATGATCATAATAACGCAAAGGAGGACACAAATGAAATGAATAAGATATCATAATCATGATGAGTCCATTCTAATTTTTCAAATCTGTTGACAACAGTAAAATTGCACCCCATTACGTAGTAATGTGGACCAGTAAGAGTCTTATCAGAAAAAAGCATATCAGTAAGAGAAATTTTAAGAAAAAAAGTACATACAAAAAGTGCACTATATTCAGAATACATGATTAAAAAATTATATAATTACTTCAAATAGTGAAGAGTTAGAACCAAAATGATAAGGAAGACTCCACTAGCTTGTTCATAAATGTTACTTACTCCTCAAGGAAAGGTGGCATATAGAATAGAAGTCCTTACCACTATGACAGCAAACTAGAAGCGTCTTCTCTCTGCTAAAATTAGACCTGGCAAAGTTAACCGCAGAAGAGAGATTCCTTAATAATGAAAAGCGATCCAATTTTGAGTTCTGGACAAGAAAACCGCATAGGGTGATTAAGTGGCAAACAGAAAATATAAACTCATTAATCTGTCAATTTTATTTTATACGCACCACCATTGGAAGATGCAAATATCCTTCAGCATTTGAAAGACTGACAGTAATAGACTCTTGATCGCAATTTAGAACGCAGTCAACATTAGTCACTTTTGCAGCTGCACCAAATATTGTGCATACTCAAGGGTGAGACAAGTTGAAGAGGATAGCAAATGTATAATGATTTACCAATGCTACTACGAAAAACACGAGAAAAAAAAAAAAAAAAAAACTAAGAGCAGTGAATGAAAAGAACACACAATAAGCATAATATCTAAAACTAATGACAAGAAAGAAACTAATGCACAACAATAGAGTTCATAGGACCTATATATATATATATATATATATTCTTAGGTGTGGGATCTTGCATGAAAAAGGCCTCTTTATGTATACATACATATAAATATATTAGGAATCCTTAAACAAAACCTACATCGCCAGTAGTATAAACACCTATAGCACCACATCAACCAACATTTATCTCCTTTGGCACCAGTAGCAACTTTCCCAACTCCACAGAAATTCAACACCCACATTACAATTGGTGCAGTTCTATGACCAGTTATAGAAGTTGGTTCCATTCAATTCCAAGTCAAGTGCATCAAATCAAACTCAAACACAACCCACAATGAAAATATCGTTCAAGGAAAAAAATTTTGAGCCCTATAGTTCAATAATGTCAAAAGGAAGAAAACTGGGATTTAAAGCAAAATATCAGAAGTTTGGGGAAAAAGCTAATCATACTGTACACTAACAGAATTTGACCCAAAACTAAGTTTCTACTGGATTCCATTAGGAACTGCATCCAAAAAATATGATGGCAATAAGACAACAATCCAAGTCAAGTTTCCAAACAAAGGGCCATGTCTTTTTTATAATGCGACATTGAAATGATACTGTAATTACTCTTGCAACATTTGAGTTGACAAAACTAGCACATACTACTTAGCTGGCCAAGCAAACTGAAGTACTGGTGCTAATGACTGCATAAGACTATTGACAACACCTTGCTTGATAACAAAACTTTTTCCTTGTTTCAGGAAAAAAAATGTAAACAATAACAATAATATCACTGCACACAAGAATGAAGCAGCAAAATACTGTGACTATTGAAAAAGCCTCTTAAAATAACGTCTTTCCAGAATCCCAAATTAGCTAAAATAAGAAAACATTTGTAGGCTTATATAACTTGTGCCTCATACCAAATGTTGAATTCTAGGTTCTAAGGACAAAAGACAACTCTTTCATTTTTTGAACATACCTTTCACTTTCCTCAAGTTCCTTTAACAGTAAGTTTGTTCACCATTAAAAGAAAAAGATAAATAATACAAAATATCAACAAAAAAGCCACACTGTGTAAGATGAAACAGCGTTTCCATTTGAGAATGGTGCAAAGCATAAATTGCAGACACACAGTATTATCCAGGCAAGGGATACAAAAGACACACAGCACACAAAAAGAGCTATTAATTTCAAATTACCATGCTGAGATTTGCCTACTGCAAGATTTGTAGAACCCAACCAATATATTGTGCATCCTTCTTCTGACGACAAACTAATTTTAAGGTTTGAAATATCTGGAGATAAAAGAGGTTCTACATGGGACATATAAGAGGAGTCCTCTAACACCTTTGGTGGCTTCACAAGAACCTGAGGAGCAATCTGTCCCCTTTGTGCATGAAAAACTCTATCCTTTTCAACTATATCAGCTACCTTTTGGTTACACAAATGAGGCCCTGAGTTGATAAGATCATAGACATGCTTCCAGAAAAGAATAGGGGACAATCCCCTTGCCCAGCTTTCTTCATCATCCCCCGCTCCTGGTATGTAATTCCAGCTAAATTCTGAGGTAGTCCTGTGTTGAGGTACACCACTTTGGGAAGATGCAGAAACCAGGATTATCGGCGTGAAGTCCCAAGAGTCATGGTCGGGCACTTCATTTAACCAGATAACAGTTTTTTGAGAGATCCAGAGAGGTCGTAGTGGCTTCTTCAAGCATGATGCAATGGACGCAATATCAGCTCCACTCGCTTCCAACTCGTTCGTCCATTCTTCTACACGTTCATTGATAGCCGCCTTCTCTGTGTCCGAAACCCAGAGAGGAAGATGCAAGGAGCAATCCCAATCAACCAAGCATTTTCCTGTATTATTCGCATGCTCATCAGAATCATTTGACTCCTGCTGACAACAAGACATGATAACACATGCACAATGTTAGCAGGCACCCAACATAAAAGTTTAAACTGATAAAAGATTACTCAATTATAGTATTTAAGACCAAGATTGACAGGATTTATAATATGTAAACATACCCCTCACGTGTAACATATACAGATGACAAATTTCATATACATACTAAATGCCACCTACTATATAACATGTGCAATAAATAAGAAATTCAGATAAAAGAGGGAGAGGAGATCCGAACTAAAGACTTCCATGATGTGTTAACAATCAAACTTAAAACCTTAAGCTAATAAGAAAGAGCCCACCTATAAATTATCACAAAACCCAAATGCAACTTCTTTAACAATCAAAATATATTTATTGCGACATAATTGAATAACAAAGAACACAATTTGCATGTAATTATCAAAGGACAACGAAGGAACATTACCAGTACTCACCCCCTCCACAAGCACATCAACATAATTGCAAGTTTTGTTGCGGAAATTAGCAACAGAGCGATTCAAAACGCAGGTCCAAATGGGTATCGTTTTGGACATGCTATCTGGGAATCGTTTTCCTCTCCTTGTGGAATCAACTATTATACATCCACCCTTCTCTCCTAACCATTTAAAAAAAAAAAAAATCAAAATCATGAAGTTCGTTGTTAAAAGGAGGGAAAAAAAAAAAAAAAAAAAAAAAAAAAAAAACAGCGGTAACAGAAATACCGGCGAGGAGGGCGACGTGGAGGTTGAGGCGGGAGGTGTTGAAGGACCAGTTGTTGGTGTGACCATCGGTGGATTTGAAGTAGCAAGTGGAGTGGAATTTGGGAGAGTACCAGAGACCACAACGAAGATTTGCCAGAAGAGGAAGCTCTGGCCATAGCTGAGATATTTCACCAACAAATGTGGAATCTTCGTTTATTGATCTTAGAGCATTGTAGAGTGTGTTCTCTCTTCGCTTTATGCTCCTTGCTGCTCTGTATATGCTTACCTTTATTTCGTCGTCCATTCACCGTAGCGGAGGCTGCGGGACTCTGGAGGTATTTTTTGCAGCTGCAGCAGCCAGAGACACCTCTTTAAACGCAAACCGCACGTCGTTTCACTATCTCTGTTCAATCATTTTTTATATTTATTTTTCTTTTTTAAAATTATTTTATGATTTTTGTAATCTCATTGTGAATCTAACTTTAAATTTTTGGGAAATTCAAAAAAAAAAATTAAATTTTTGGAAGGTGAAATTTGTTTTTTTTTTAAAAAAAAAAAACGAAATTAAAAATGTATTTATGAATTATGAATGTTAACATATATTCTATGGATATAACTAATTAAGTTTCCACCCATTAAAGTGAGCTTCGTATTTGTAAAAATATACTATTGAGAACTTTCACTTATGAAAAATGTTTACAAAGAGTTTTTTTTTTTTTTTAATATAATTTTAGAATATAAAATAACAATTTCTTAAGAAAATACTTTGAAATTTTTCTACAAATTATTTTCTTATAATGTGTTTTTCCACAAAGTTTCTGTACTGTCTATTCAATTAAACACCTTAAATAAAAATAAAAGATTTTCAATTATTACAGTTAGGATAAGTGTCCAAAACATTTAATTTTTGTAATGTCTAATATTGATAACATTGATTTCAAACGCATCTTTCAGATAATAATATACCAAGCCGTGAACGCAAACTAGAGAATTTTTATTCTTCACAGCACAATGAAATGCTTAGCAACACACAATGATATGAGCGGGCTTTATCGATTCCAAAGCCTATCACCCACCAAAAGCCATGTCATACACTTTCCTTTTATGTGATAATTTTCGGTCATGGTAAGGCAGTACAGACAAAGACAAGTATTAATTTCTGAGACTTGTTTTCCTCTCTGCTGCATTTTTCAGTACTCCAGTAGTGACAGAAGAAGCTGGATTCAGGGCCTTTCTTATCTTGAGACAATTCCAAGCAGTGTTTGCACAGTTCCCTGCAGTCGCCAGCACTTCTCCAGTGGCCTCTCCTGCACTTTCACCATACCTGGGTGCTCTCAAACACAATTATCAACATCACAAATGTCAAACTGGATAACACTGCAACACTTTCTAAGTCATGCTATCAAGTATTGTTACTTGGTTTCCAAGTTTTACCTCTGAGTAACCGCTCTTGTTGCTGCACTGGAGGTCGCAGACAGAGCTTGTTTTTCGGCTACTTCAGCAGCATCCAGAACCTTGTCTGTGTGTTTTATGAGAAACAAAATGTAATGCAGTCACCAAATTAATCTTCTCTTACACATAATATATATCATACATACATACATATATAAAGTTGATGTACATGTACTAATATTGGGATTTACTTACTGACAGCATCAAGTGAAGCCAACAGGACTTGTCCAGGAACCATAGATAAAAAAGCCTTGCCTGCCTGGGAATTAACCAGGGGTTTCATTATTGATCCGGAGGCTACACCAACAGCACCAAGCATACTTTTGCTAATATTTTCTGTCACCTTGGACAGCTTTCTCACACTATAAAATCAAAAGCAGCAATAGTATTATTTGACTAAAAAGCCAAATTCTGTGCTGTTCAAATAATATATTGATTACATTGGGCTTATATTGGATTACCGTTTTAGATTTTTGTTGACTCCACTCTTTTTTCTGGCCCCATTACTTCTGTTGCTATGACTTTCTCCAGCTGCTGTGACCCCATTTTTCTCCTCTGCAGATCGAGTTAGTATCATTTCTCCCCCCTTTTGAACCTGCTTTTTATCATGACTCTCTTTAGACTAAATTACCATAGCAATGTAAATAGCATTCTCTTCCTTTTAGGGAATATTAAGATAAGATTTCTTGTTTCATCATCAATATTTTAAGTTTCTTGAACGCGGAAAAGCTGTAATCCAACTATAACCAGGCTTAATATCACAGAAGTATATACAACAATAATATTTAAGTTCCAAGGCAAGTTAATAGAGGAGTTCGATAGTTATTCTAATTAAAAGTGAAACATAACCTTATTAGTGTAAGCGTTGCTACATATAAAAATGCCCTTGATGATCTGACCAGTCCCTCCTGCAATAGCCCGGGCCAAGAAATTATTGTAATCATCAATCCTGGGAGCAAACTCCTTCCAGTCAACATTATTTTTCCTGGTAGATGCTGAGCCAGCAGAAAAACATGAGTGCTCGCTTAAAAACGAATCTAGCGACCCCAAACTGGTACCATACTGATCCCAAAATGTGACTCCATAACTCAGTGGATCACCATCGTTCATGGGCAACGAGAACAGATAGTGAAGAGGATCAAGCTTCACTACAGGCTCATCTTTCGTCAAAGGCCACTGAAGATCATCACCAACTTTGATGATGGTAGCAAGAGAAACATTCTCGTCCAGGATTCTGACAAGCGTGAACTCGCCCCTTGCAAGCTCCACAGCTTCTCCTTCGTCCATGAGATGAACTGTGCATCCTGGGATACACAGCAGCACTTCCTGCTTGAGGCTTCTGGATTCTTGGTTTGATGGAAAAGAAGAAGCGGAGGTTTTCATGGGAGAGGTTGCTCTTGAACGAGGCCTGAAACACCCCATTATCTGTTGATTCCTGTTATCTTTGTTGTGAAGAGAATTTGATTCTGATATGCTTTAAAGGACAGAAACCAGAAAGGTGTCATGGGTGATTCTGTGTTTGTAACTTTATTATATTCCAAGAGTGAACAATTCCGCCATACATAAATATTACTTTTCGGTGGACAAAGTTTCTCTCACTTTTTTTTTTTTTTACATTTTGATAATACATGGATCGCATAACAAATAATGGATAATCAAAATTATTATATATATTTTTTTATATTATTTAAATTTAAATTTTTTATAAAAATATTAATACAATATTAATGTTAGTGGAGATTTTTCACTCTGAGATACAAAAGGCTTAAATAATTGTCGTTGGAACATACAGCTTTAATATAAAGTGCAGTCACTTGACAGTGCGATCCAAAGATTGGCCCACTCATATTGCAAGTTTGAAATTTGTAGTCCTTCTAACAACTCATGAAATCAAAGGTCCACCAAGGGAACCGAATATAAGGCGAGTAGGGACCTTCCCTGTGTTTGAACTTACCAGCGAAACTTTGGACAGAAATGAGATTGCCAAATAGCAATGGAGACGGGCAATTTCCACGTTAGAAATTGCACGGCATATATATTGCACCCAATAATTTTCCAGCATGTGTCAACCTAATAAGAAATGTATTTAATAGGAAATAAACATTTTAAAACATCAAATTACCGAAGCGATAAATAATACCAAAATAAAGTAGATAAAACAATATACGAAATTTATATGGTTCATCGAAAATAGATTACATCCACAAACTATTATAGATCTTCACTATACATCAATTATTTTATATATATTCTTAAATTTCTTCATTATCGAAACGGAGAATTATTGAATTTCTTTATTTCTCCATTGTCGGAAGGAAAATAGTTAAACTTCTGGATGCATTAAAATCTTTGATTTTATGAATTGAATACATTAATTTCCTTGATTTTAGGAATTCATAATTCCTTAATTTTAGAAATTCATTCGTTCATTTTAGGAATCCAACATTATCAATAGGAGCGTACCTTATGATAAACTTAAGAAAATTAAAGGGTAATAGGGGCTGTCTCGAAACAGTGAAGCCATGCTATCGGAGGAGTTGCGATGTGCCACCAAAGTCGACAATTGATACTAACCACCAACGTGCGAGTGACATCCACTTCAATAGGATTGTAAATTCACGTGATAACCCAGTCTCCAACTATTAAATTTGTTGTAAAAAAAAGTATTTTTTAAAGAATAATATTAAACTTTTCTAAATTTTTATCTAAATTCATATTCAAATAATATGAAATATGAATTATCAATATCATATTAATTATCATATTATCTCATGATTTATAAGATATTGACAATTCATATGTCATTATTTAAACATGAATTTAGATAAAAAAAATTTAAAAATTTAGCATCACTACGAAACAAAAGCAAAATGCACAAAACCCCCCTGAAGTAAGGCTTTAAAGATTCATAGTCAAAGTTTGGTTTTTATAACACAATGCCCATGGGTCGTTAGTGTTTGTTAGTCAATGTTTAGTTGACCAAGGGTAATTTCGTCATTTATGAACCTATTTTATTTTAAAAAATTAAAAAAGAAAAAAATATTTTTTAATAATTCAATCCCTGATTTTCCCTCCCAAACCAAAAAAAAAAAAATAGAATTAAAAAAAAAAACTGGGAATCTGGGTTTCCAGATGATGTTCATCATCTAGGTTCGTCCCAGACATGGTGAACTTCATCTGGGAACCAGATGATGTAGAATTATCAAACAAACAAATCAAACCCAAAAGAAATCATCATCATCATCAACCAAACTCAAACTCAGAATCATCCCCATCAACAACAACAACAAATCAAACATAAACACAAGAATCATCACAAAAAAAATCATCAACAAACCTACTCACGAACCCAGAGATGTCTGGGTTCAGATCGTTTGGGTTCGACGAACCCAGACGGGTTCGTCTGGGTTCGACGAACAGACGAACCCATCTGGGTTCGAATCGAACCCAGATGTCCCTGGTGAAGAAGAAGAAGAAAACAAGAAGAAAAAGAGGTCAGTGTGCGAATAGGAGCGGTGGTTTCTGGTGGAGGCTGGTGAGAGAAGAGAGAGAGAGAGTGAGATGTTTTGATTTATTATTTTATTTTAATAATATTTTAAATTATTTTAAATTATCATTTTAAATTATTTCAAACAGTAAGGGCATTTTGGTCCTTACAAATCAAAAACCAGTCAACCGTTTGATTTAACCATATTTGACTGTTAATTTAGGAGTATTGTGTTATAAAAATCAAACTTTAACTATGAGTCTTTAAAGTCTTACCTCAAGGGGGTTTTGTGCATTTTGCTCAAACAAAAGTACATAAAGTCAATTAAAATGTGTGCCATCTTGCGGGCTACTAGGCTCACTTTGAACTAAGTGATTGTATCTGCATGCCCACTGCAATGTTGCGGGCTATTGGGCTCACTTTGAGCTTAGTTTTGGTACCTGCATGCCCACTACCATGTTGCGGGCTATTGGGCTCCTTTTGGAACTCAATGATTGTATTTGCATCCAGATTCACCATCATTACCAATCTAACCAACACCCAGATTCCTCCACTCCATCTCCACCCAACTCGATCCACCACTCCAATTTCTCCCTCCCTAGACCGCTGTCGCTCCATAATGGCATCGTCCCTCCTCTTAGAGATGCAAGAATCTGGGTTCGATCTAACCCATATTCTTTGATTTTTGGGTTCGATTGAACCCATATAATTCTGGGTTCGATCAAACTAAAAAATCGTAGAATTCGGATTGAAGAAATTTGGTTCGATCAAACTCTGTTTTTGAAGATGAATCTATCTTCATTTTTTTCTATCTACCCCACCTTCTTTCATTTTGAAGATGAAGATGAAGATGAAGAAACCGGATGGAGATAGGGTCATCTGAGACAGAAGCATCTCAATGGTAGAGTTTTATTTCTTTTTTTTTTTAATGTTTAATTATTATTTATGTTCCTGAGAGACATTTTTGTCTTTTCAAAGTTTATTTTTCTTTTTTCTTTTTTAATTTTTTTTTTATACATGTATTACGATTTAAAATGATAAAATTATTTCATCATGCAATCAATTAATTAATTGATGAAAATGATTAATTTAATATTTTTTTGAAATTTTATAGAAGATTTGATGTCTTTTCTAAGCAGTTAAAAAATTGGATACTTTTTCAATATACAGAATAAAAATGATATTTACCCTTATTTAAAAAATAATTGGGCAT
This sequence comes from Litchi chinensis, assembly GCA_019925255.1. Lineage (NCBI taxonomy): Eukaryota > Viridiplantae > Streptophyta > Magnoliopsida > Sapindales > Sapindaceae > Litchi > Litchi chinensis. The sequence continues at coordinate 48,839,616 of CM034461.1, read as the reverse complement.
GTTCATTTGATCATTTCTGCCACAAAGTAACAAGTGGTGAATAGAAAAATTTATAATATATATGTTGTATTATATTATATAATTGAGATTGATTTAAAATATAAATAAAATTAAATATTAATGATACAGTTTAAAAAGCGACTTTAAGCAATCCATGCATGAATAAATCAGTGATCCACACATGTATAAAGAGAGTGCGAGGGAGAAAAGATGCCGAGAATGGGAGTCGCATCTACCTCTTACGAGGGAAGTGGGTATACAACTTATGCTTGTCCATTGTATCGATGCAAATTGCGATGAAATTTGTAGTATCTTGGGAAGTAGAATCCGACATTGACCACTCTAACATGAAAAACCGCAATTGAGACTTCACAATCATTAGATGGCACTGTGTGAAATGACAAAATAAAGCGGCGGCATCCAAGGGCCACCTACCCCTCCCCTCAGTCTGGGTTTAAATTTTAAAGAAAACAATAAGCTTACATTTTTTCCCCTCTGTTTTCTCTCTTCTCCTGTCTTTTTTTTTTTCCTCCACATTATGACATAAGAATGAAAAGACTCCGTTAAATTGGTATAAGAAAATATTAAATTAGAATTTATTGAATTACATTTGCTATTTCAATAAAATATAACTATTAAAAATAAAGTAAAATTTTAAATATATTTGCATAAGTAAAATATCAAAATCATTTTTTGAAATAAAAATTGTAGGAAGTTTTGAAGAAAATGAGTTACTTAGATTAAAATTATAAAACTTATTTTTAAATTAAATAAATTTACAATTAAGTATGATTTTACAAAATTATAATATTTATTAATATTAAATTGAATAATAATATATAATTTTGTTTTTATATACATTTGAATTATAAATGAGATAAAAATTTTGAGCTTTTCTCTTCACCCTTACGATATAGCTTATGTATCTCACCATTATAAATTAAATTATAAAGTGTGGGGGACTTCTCCTCTATAAAACTTGTATTTTGGATTGTATTTATAGTCTTTGGTCTGATTCAATAGAAGAGATCTTTAATTTAATTAGTGTCAAATTTACAAAAAGAAAAGAGAAGATACAAAAGGAAGAGAGAGAATATGAGTAACCCATAATGTCATGGGTTAGGTTTCATTTGAACTAAAAATATTAGATTTGATTATATTATTTGGCTGCAGCGTGTCTAATTTAAATGCAGGTACCAAATTTGTAATGTAATATGTGAGTCCCACGTGCACCAAACTCACTTCGTCAAGAGTCAAAATCAAAGACTAGCAGGCTAGAGTTTCCAATAGTGATATCCAGTATTGACAATAAATAATGCCACATGCATCCAATCCTACATGATCATAAACCATTGAAATGATTTTCATTTGATCATATCAACCTCAAAAATAAAAAGAAAAATTTCAATTGGTCATACCCCATCACATGATACATAACATCAATTTTTGAAGTAAACGCTGGCAAAACCTGCCTGTGTTGCCAGTATAACCAAGAAGGCCATTGACAGCACATTTCTTGCATGCCTAAACCTAAAACCTCCTTCATTCTAAAAAATAGAAAGTCTAAAACCTTTCTTTCGTCCGAGAATCACCATTACGACTGGCTTTTAGGTCCAAAATATGTTTGACAACATGCAATAATAGATTAGGTATAACAGTAACCAAGTGATTATTGGAATTCGATAAAGTGATTTTACTTGTCGTGCTTGGTTTGACAAACTAATCAATTCCATTCAATCACTTATCAATTGTTTATCAAACAAGTTTTTTTTGGAGTAATTGGAAATCTATAATAAATTGATTATGATGTTACATGCCAATTCGATTTTATCCTATACATCTCCTTTTAAGTTTTAATTCATATGTTTATATACCACTACGTCCATTCTAATAAGGCGTTCATATCTCCACTATGCACTTTAAAAAAAAAAAAAAAAAAAAAAAAGCACAGTATGTATTTTTTAAATCATGTATAAGGAGTGTTTTATAGATAAGAGCAAATTACAATTTACCTACCTCGTTGAAACGCATTCACAGGCGGAGCAACAGTTTAAGTAGTATTGCAATTTACCCCCCTGCCGTTATCAAAGTTCCGTTATATTTAACCGAAAACAGTTCAAATAAGTGAAAAGACGAAATTATCCTCATATATATATAAAGTCTTTCTCTTCCTCTCATCAGACTCTCTCTTCTCTCATCAGACTCTCTCTCTCTTTCCGCTTCATCTTCTTCTTCTCTTCTTCCGCTTCATCTCTTCTTCCGCTTCATCTTCTTCTATTCTTCTTTTTCATTCTGGGTTCACGAACCCAGATCTGGGTTCGGCTGAACCCAAAATCTGGGTTCAGGAACCCAGAAATCTGGGTTCGTGAACCCAGGTTTTTGGGTTCCTTACCAGAATATATATTTTTTTTAAAAAAAATTTCTTCATTTTTTTTATTATTTGAGTTACTGATAATTTTTATTTTTTGTTGATTTGATTGAACTGGTGATTGTTTGGGTTGATGATTTTTTTTTTTTAACTGATGATTGTGGATGATTTTTTTTTGAATGGTGAAGAAGATGATGAGAATAATGGGTTGAAGTTGGATTTTGTATGGTGAACTGGTGAAGAAGATGATGGGTAGAAGTTGGATTTTTAGTTAATTTAATTTTATTTTAATTTTGTTTAATTATTTTTATTTTTTTAAATTGATCTCTACCGTCCATCTCAAGATGGACGGTAGAGATCTAATTAAATTTTTTTTATTTAAGTTATTTTAAAATTTATATTAAAAAATTAAAATAAAGTTAAAATGACAATTTTACCCTTGATATATTTAATTTTAACGGATAAATGTTAACGGTAGGGGGGTAAATTGTAATAATATTGAAACTATTGCTCCGTCTGTGAATGCGTTTCAACGAGGGGAGTAAATTGTAATTTGCTCTATAGATAATCTCAAAAAGAAAATAAAATTATGTTTTATAGAAATTATATATTTACCACTTGGTTTTATAAAAATTTTAATTTAATCCACCTAAATATTATATTTCAATACATTAACCCCATATAAGTTTTCTTGGGCTCATTATTTAATAGTAGTGATTAATATCAATAGATTTTAGTATTTTTCTAAAACTTTCATTATTAATTTTAAGAAAAATATATTGATTTCTCCATTTTATTATGTACTTGCTTTTTAATATTGTGAAATTAATATGCACCTGTGAGTTGTGACTTGTTATTTTCTAGCATAAACATGGAAATTTTTTTATTTAAAAAAATAAAGAACATATAAAATTGTTCACAAAAGCGACAAACGGTGTATTAAATTTTCAGATTCCGGTATAATTCACAAATCCACCTGCTCGTGAGTCATATCCTCGAAACAAAATGAACAAACATTAAAGACATTAATTTCTCATATTAAATCCGATTTTTTTTTGACATACATTAAAGCCGAATTTGGTTTTGTTAATTCAATTGCTTCTGATGTTTAAACTTTAATGTCTCTGCTTCAAAGATTGACATTTGAATATTCCACACGCGTATTATCAATTGGCGTACAGGTAATCATTTTAAATTCCACGTAAATTTTTTCAATCAAAGTTTGACTACTGCCACTCCTCCGCATTTCAATTTGCAATGGCCAAAGAGAGAAAAGGCGGTGTCTCTATTACGTCATGCAAATTGCCGAGAGGCATCACTTTTTCACTCCATGCCTCTGATACCCAAAAATTGATCATAGGTAGAATCACACTGCTTTTGGTTGTTTATTATGGTAAAATTTGTTGGTTGGACATTGGCAACACTTTTATCCATAAAAACAGTTACTTCCAAATCTTATGCTGCTTTGTTTATCCTCCAAAGTAGTACAATTAGATCAAATTTTAATTCAAACAAATTATGGAATATAGATTGGTATAATATGGTGGTTATCACACTTCTCTACAAAGCAATAAACTTGAATTCAAACTTCATTTCTTCTGTTAAAAGAAATAAAAATTTAATGAATTTATATATAAATCCTCTTACTAAAAGATAAAAGTGTTAGTTCCAAACACTTCTCCAATAGACTTAATTATAATCATAGCCGATGTTTATAAATATTAACACAAATTACGTTATCATTGATGATTAATGATGCAAATTAACTATTGACCATGCATAACAAAATGAAAGGACAATATTACTCCTCGTTTCTATATATTATTATTTTTATTCATTCATCCAACCTTTTAGACATATGTTAAAATTTTCTTATATTTAATATCACTACTTACATACATCTATTCAAAATCCAAGTAATTAATGTAACTTTGCATGATGAAAATTTTTGCCTATGCCATTGCCAAAGTTAATAAAAAAAAAAGAAAAAAGCAAACCGACCTCCTATTAAGACTTGAAGCATACCGAAAATGGAAAGGAGTGGCAATAGCCAAAAGTGAGGATGGAGGAATAGGGAAAAAAAGGAGAGGAATTGGCAAAAGTATATGCATTAATATGCGAATGCGATGATGACACTTCGACATATAAATAGTTGTCAATAAAAGCGACAGCGTTAGAGGAAGATTCGAATTATAAAGTGGCATCTTCTTGAAAAATAAGGAAACGACCAAAAACACACACAACATCCACACGTGCCGTCGAATGGTTGCTGGTGCCGTTGGCACCAGTCAACTTCCACGCCAAGTGTAGGCGTGGTTCGACACCCACTCCCCCCACTTTCTAAATATATATAATAATATAATATATAATCTTATATAATATATAATATATTAATAATTTCTGTCCCACCATCAGTGTGGGTTGTCCTCCCACCTCAGTGTGGGTCTTTCCCCTACCTCGTGTGGGTGGCTCTCTCCCACTTGGGAGTCGTCCCCCAGGCCGTGCCACAGTGTAATATCTCGGTTCAATGGTCCTGGTTGTTCTCTGAGCTTGTCCCAGTTACAGTTCACAAAAAAACATCCACACGTGCCTGCCGCTTCACGCGCCTCCATCGTCCAATTCCTCCCTCTCTCTCTTACATGATATAATTAACCACCCATCTAACGGTCTCTCCCTCTCCCATCATTCAATCAACACACCCATGAGCGCACAAAATAAAAATAATATATATATATATATAAACATTAAAAAAAAAAATCTCGGTGGAGCAGGGTTACCCTGTTTTTTCTCTCTCCCTCAGAGGTTGAGTGGTTGTGTGTGTCGGTATTAAAGTTTGTTTCGGATTGCCGTTGAAGGTGATCTGAGAAATCCGTAAGAGAGCTTAGATTTTAGGTTTTTCGTTTTGGAAGGAGATTTGACCAAAAAAACCCACGGAGAGGGAGAGAAAGATAGAGATACAATGCCTGCATTGGACTCTATCGATGCCCTCCTCTTCTCTCTCGCCCGAGCTTTTTGTACTCCTCTTGCCGTTTTCGTTCAGATCCAGGTACTATCCAGATCCACCTCTCTTTCTTCAACTCTCCTTTCTTTTTCTGTTTTTTAATTTTCGGATCCATTTACTTTGTTTTCTTGAACTCTAATTTCCAGAATTTTAATGTGATTAAACTTGCAGTCTTTGGCTTCTGGATTTGTATCAAATTGCTATACATGAATACATTTTATTTTTCTTTTAATTAGTTTCTTTTTAATTACATGCGTTGTAGGGATGTGCAATCTGCTTGACTCTTGCTCTTGGATGGGCCTTAGCTGCCCGTGTCAGGTATATCAAGATTTGCTGTCTAAGATATATAATGGTGACAAGTCTTTATGCTGTTAACGACGAATTTTTTCTTTCTTGTGTCTCAGGAATAGAGAGATCAAACAAATGAAAGATAGGATGAGAGATGGCAATAGCTTTGCGTTTCTTTGTCATGATTTTAATGAACTTGAGCACTCAAAGCAGGTCAACCTACCCAGGGTGTCTGTTGTCATGCCTCTAAAAGGTTTTGGAGAACACAATCTTACCAATTGGAGGAGTCAGGTGAGTCTTTACTTCTAGGGTGCACATTCTGATAAGCCCTTTCTCTTAGGTGATTGTTTCTCCGAAATTTTTGTTGATCCCTTTTCATTTCTGCTTATGTTTGGTTTCGTGCCACCAATATTTAGCAACATTAAATATTGCAGTATATCTTTGGGGGGTTTAGTATGTATTTAGGCATATACATTATACTTTTTGTCTCTCACACACTTTGGGGGCATTGCCATGAGGAGAAAGTTTAAATCTCTGCATGTTGGATATTAGTGTTACCATCGAGTTAGTTTTTATGTATATTCAAGTGATCGGTTAGTAAAGTTTAAATTATAAATTTTTTTTTCAGTTGGATATTTTTTTTTTATGAAGTGTTTCTATTTCTTGAAACTAATACATGGTTTTTGGATGAGGTTTCAAGGTTGTCTTTATTGTAAAATTGTTGTTCTAGTCCTAATGAAAAACTATAGTCGAGGTTTTCCTTCCAGTTGCCTGAAGTGATAATGTTGTTTTGAGGTGTTCGGAATTTGCAATGCAGGTTACATCTCTTTATGGCGGTCCTTTAGAATTTCTTTTCGTGGTTGAAAGTACAGAAGACCCCGCTTACCGTGCAGTGTCTCGATTAATATCAGATTTCAAGGTATATGGTTAATTCTACTAATGTGCTTTGTTCTTGTGGTTAAGTGTTTTCTGCATGTTATGATTAGATGTGCAATTGACCTTTTGCTCTTGTTTGCTTATGAGTTCATCTTAACACCTTCACCGTGTCTTCCCTCCTTGGTTTGCATTTGTTTGAATGTTAACAGGATGATTTTGATGCTAAGATTGTTGTAGCTGGTTTGTCAACAACTTGTAGCCAGAAAATCCACAACCAATTGGTATGTGAAAAATTTATAATTTGGCGTAAGTTTTATTTGAAAATTTTCTTTTATTATTTTGTTACTGTACATATTCCATGAGAAAGCAGGATTTTTTGGATAAAGTTCTTGATGTTTAATTGACTGATATATTGCCGAGACTAGTTTTTGGATGACATTAACCTTTTCAATGAGTAATATATGTATAGAAAGACTCAGCTAACTGCTGCATTTACAAGTTTATATGGAAATTTGAGCTCATTTAGGTTTGTTGAGACTTGTTGTTTGCATATGTGACTTTGTTAATCTGTCTCTATTGGTAGCAAGGTTTAGTGCAAAATCATATAAACTGTATTGCTTTTATGAAGGTTGGAGTAGAGAACATGCATAAAGATACCAAGTATGTATTGTTTTTGGATGATGACGTGAGGCTTCACCCTGGCACGATTGGAGCCCTCACTGCTGAGATGGAGAAAAATCCTGAGGTATTGTTACACAAATATGCACATGCCTTTTGTAAAGGTCGGCTGTATCTTTATTAAAATAATTGTGTACTATATATTTTTTTGGTGTATATTGGTTCAATATCAGTCTCCTCTTACCTTTTTAAATCTTCTTTGCAATGGTATGCAGATATTTATTCAAACTGGATACCCTCTTGATTTACCTTCTGGAAGCTTAGGAAGTTACTGTATCTATGAATATCATATGGTATGTTGCAACTCATGATTTTTAATTCATTTCTCATGGTATGATAATTATACTCGTAAACAAATTTCATCCTGATTACAACTCACATTATTATTATTGTTGTTATTATTTTTTATTCTCAACCTTCAAATTTTGGTTACAGCCTTGTTCAATGGGCTTTGCTACTGGTGGGAGAACATTCTTTCTATGGGGAGGGTGCATGATGGCAAGTAGCTATCTCATCTTTTGAGATTCTGCATGTGCAAAGTTTAAATGTTATTCTAATTGTTCTATATCGTTTTCAGATGCATGCCGATGATTTTAGACTTGACCGTTATGGCGTGGTCTCGGGACTAAGAGACGGTGGATACTCTGATGATATGACTCTTGCAGCTATAGCTGGTAATTTGCTCATCAATAGACTGTAGTTTATCTCAACAGCTTGATCGTAGTAGACTTGAAGCAACCTTTTACTATCACTAGCTGTTAAGTTTTTCTGGCATTCTCTTCCTAGGTGCCCATAAGAGGCTCATTACTTCACCTTCAGTTGCTGTTTTTCCTCACCCCCTTGCAAGCGATCTTAATTTTGGAAGGTTTGTGATATAAAATCTAATAATCTTTAATCTGGTGTAATTATTTTATTTAATTAACTAATTAATTTTTTTTGGTGTAGGTACTGGAATTACTTGAGGAAGCAAACATTTGTTTTGGAATCATACACAACAAATGTTAATCGGATGATGAATCGTGCGTTGTTTACGTCCCACTGCTATTTATCATGGGGATTTGTAGCACCATTTATTATGGCTGTGGTACATATTGCAGCAGCACTGAGAACCTATGTCAAAGGGTATTCAGTTGAGGAAACAAACATTACATCTGGTGGTGAGCACCCTAATTTTCCTTTGTAGGTAGGTTAGTGTTAGTGGAGGCAAAACCAATCTGAAGAGTCCTAAATTCCTAATGCAGGACGAAGTTCTGTTTAACCTTTTCTGTACCATCACTACAGGACAATCATGTGATGATACAGCTCTTGTATCTTAGATGGATTTGTATAAGGAGGATTTCTAGTAAATTAGATTATACAGAAAAGTAACCAAACAAACTCTTACTTGCTATTATGTCAATAATCATATAATACCAAATGTTACAGACAGATCGCAGTCACTCCCGGCCCCTTCTCCATGTAATATATTTCAGTATTTCATGCATTCTCGTATCAGCATTAGGGGTAGTTCTTTCTAATTTTTCAACCAGAATTATCCGTAACAATCATTATGTCCAGAGGAACATTTGAAATTGCTTTCACTTTTGGAGGTTGTGATTTCTTTGCTCAAAAATGTGTATATTAGGAATGAGAAGCTGTAGCTAGAGAATTTCACTTTTGCTTTCTTATGTAATAATCATATGTTCTTACAACTTATTAAACTGCACTTTTCCCAGGGTTGTTACTGGTAAGCTGCCTAGCTATATGCACGTTGATAGAACTTTTTTCAATGTGGAACTTAACAAGGATAGAAGTTCAACTTTGCAACTTGTTATCTCCTGAGGCACCCAGACTATCACTTGCCACTTATAATTGGGTCCTTGTAAGTATTTTTAGCTCTCTTTACTTGGAATGAGGACTTGCAGACTTCCCAATGTTAAATAGCATTTCCAATTGCATTTGTTTATTGTAGATATTTTTATAATTCCCTATCTTGATTTCCTTCATATCTACCTTCAGCTTTTAATAGGAGTAGATTGGATTGAATTATGACCTTTGAACTGAATAAGTGAAATTGTTGAATTTGTGTTCTTTTGATCTTTAGTTAAGAATTAACTATCTACATGCCATCTTTTATTTGGATTTGGTAAAGAACATAGTACAATGAAGTTTGTTGTTACAACACACTTTACCTCACCCAGTCACCCTACCCTATACACAAAAACAGATTAAGTTGAGTCCGCTCTAATGTTGCTGCTAGGAGAATTGATCCCTAGACCTCTTTTGCTCCTCTATTTGGCTGTCCATGAGACATAATTATGTTCTTCGATGAGATATGTGAAATTTTAATTAGTAAAATTATGGAGCGAAAAGAGTTAAAGTTTTAAATGCATTGTTATTTTTGTTTGTTTACTCAACTCCAAAATCTGAACATTTTTGTTTGAGAGCTTGGACATTATGAAAATGAATGAAAATTGTTTACTAATGATTCTGAAATGATTTGTTACCTGACAGGTATTTATTGCGATGCTGGTGGACAACTTCTTATACCCCTTGTCAGCATTTCGTTCTCATTTTTGTCAGTCTATAAATTGGTCTGGTATCAGATACCATTTGGAGAATGGGAAAATAAGCAAGGTATGCCGCTAAAGCCAAAATTACTAATATTCTCCTGTCTGTTGGGTATAATTTCAACACAGTATCCTGCTGAGATCAATGCTTGAAATGTCATTTCAAGTTAACTGCCGGACATTCATATGTACCTGATATGTAATGCAGAGGCTCTATCTATAGAGCATAAGTGCAACAGTTGATGGTTCAAGTAACTTCTGTTGCTTCATCTCATGTACATATATATATATAGATGTATATATTTTTTCTGGCAACATTTCTATTTGAAGATAGAAGATAGGATTTTTTTTTTTCTCCTTATCTGCATGTTGATTTTGTTTTGGTTGAAAGGACAATGCTTCCCTGTGTCAATTTATAGAAACGGAAGGAATAATGTAGTCATTTAGCGATGAAGCAAACTTCTGTTGCTTCATCTCATGTACATATATATATATAGATGTATATATTTTTTCTGGCAACATTTCTATTTGAAGATAGAAGATAGGATTTTTTTTTTTCTCCTTATCTGCATGTTGATTTTGTTTTGGTTGAAAGGACAATGCTTCCCTGTGTCAATTTATAGAAACGGAAGGAATAATGTAGTCATTTAGCGATGAAGCAAACTTCTGTTGCTTCATCTCATGTACATATATATATATAGATGTATATATTTTTCTGGCAACATTTCTATTTGAAGATAGAAGATAGGATTTTTTTTTTTCTCCTTATCTGCATGTTGATTTTGTTTTGGTTGAAAGGACAATGCTTCCCTGTGTCAATTTATAGAAACGGAAGGAATAATGTAGTCATTTAGCGATGAAGCAAACATAAGAAGCCTCAGTTGTGTTTTACTACTTCTTTTAATTGACCATGTTCATATGTTCTGCAGATTGATAGAAGCAAGGATATGGGTCCAAAATTTACAGATTTGGGAGGAAAGCATTTATATGGGAAAAAAGGAGTTCCTCCAAAAGTTTCATTCCTCAGCTCCTTGGCTAGAAGTTTGGGGCAGTGGTGGCAGCCTAAAAAATATGATGGGTAGAAGAAGTAAGTTTCCTGTGGCAATATCGTGTATCCTTTTTTCTCGCTACTTAGAGATCAGAGGGGGCGGCCAGGGCTTCAGAAGTAAATTATCCTGGAAAATTCAAATTGATTGGTTTTAGTGATTTAGGAAGTTTTGGGTCATTTTTTAATCTCCATTCAACCGATTTGATTCTTCAGTGTGAATCCATTGTAATTTATATTGATTTCACTTCTGTAATTTTATAAATCCGTATACAGTAGAAAGTCAGATCTCAGACAGTAGTGTTGTGAACCTCCTTTCCTTTCTTTTTAAATCTGATTGTGCTATTTGAATGAGTTGGGATTTGTTGAATGTACAGTATTGATTTTCTTTCTCTCCCTCATTGGTCCCTTAAAATTCGAAAGCAGTTTGTAATGCTGTAGAAAATTATTATCGATTTGTTGTCTCGAATGACATAATAACCATAGAGATTTTGAAGTACTATGCGGACCACCCAACGAAACTGTATTATGATTTTGATGAATGCATTTTCTATTATCACTTACTATCAACTGGCAATCAAGCATAAACTTACCAATGGTAGTGGGTTATAAGCACAGTGAAATAAATCTTGTAACTGTGAGATAACAAATCAATTCAAACTCCATCAAATTTGAGCAATCCCTAATATATATATATATTTTTGTGTTAATAATACATTTTTACGGATGCAGTGAGGCCAATGAATACAATATTCTTACCAAATTTGGAAGAAAATCACAGCGCTTATAATACTGTTGAATTAAATTAACCATAAACTAATGTCGAGATCCAAACCATCTTATGTGTTTATCATACAAACAACGATTATAATTAATTAAAACTAGCTGAAGTAATCTCCTCCAAGCTATCTGTGCGTTAGAGCTTATCATAGAAATCAGCTGAGACAAGCATCAGACTAGATGAAATAACTTGTTTTTATCAGTAAGTGGTTTGAAGTTGAACTGTGAATCCGTATCCTGTGATGCTGCTGAGCCAGGCTGACCCGTTGCAAGCTTCTACATTTGTTGGTAAGTCTTGAGCATAATAGTTAATCCTATTATGGACCTTATCAATCAATTGAAACAAAATTGGATAAATCTGACCAACAATTGCTTATCTAGTTGAAGCTGGACAAGTATGTGTAAAGAAATAATCTTAGAATGCTCACAAAAGGTAACTAGCCACAAGAAAATTGTGCACAATAAAGAGACAACGTTACATTTAGGCTAAAGAGCCAACGGGATAAAAAATTTTCAGAGTGCACTGTCTTGTTAGTTTTACAATCATAAATTACAGCTCTAGATCTCCAACATAGAAGTCCTCAATCATGTCAAAGACTCGGGTAGCATGCTGAGGCCTGCCAAAGTGAAATGGAAAGGAAATTTTAAACATCCAGAAATTTAATGGCCATAAACATATAAGCCAAAGTAATTGTGTCAATCGATGTACATAACATCATCAGGTATAAAAGAAAGAAATGTAAAAACTTAAGCTAAGAGTCCACTACATGTAGAAATTCAGAAAATGGTCCTGTTTTGCACCTAAAGAAATAGAAATCAAGCATTTAAAATACCATCAGAAAACTAGGAATTATCTTAACTTCGCACTAATTATGTACAATAATTAGTTAATTTTAATTATGCATTGTTTATAAAGATTATAGCCTGCTTTTGAACACATTAACAATTTGACTACAGTGATTCAGTGTAAGCATCCAGTCTGCTATTCTAAGCCATGATTTATTTAAACTAACTTTTCAATGTCATGACTTAAGTCTTAAATCTAATGTCAGTACATCCTTTTCGATGAAAATTAGGTTTAGGGTCGTCTCAATCTGTACCTATGTTCTAAAGGAACATGTTAAAACTAGTTTATAGAGATAACTGACTGTCCACATTTATTTATCCGATTTGCTTTGTTAGCTCTATTTTTACGTGTACAGTTATTTTATTTTATTTTAATTTTTTTAAACCATCTTCAAGATTGTTATAGCCTTCAACTCAAAGACACCATCACAACCAAAAAAGTCCCAATTACTATGTATCGACGCACAACTAAGAGATTAAAAGAATTGACTGCTACTGTCAAATAACTAAAGTGGGTGTTGGAAAAGGTGAAAACACATAGGAGTAAAGCTCACAGATGCGTACCCATAAAAACCTTCAGTTGAATCATCCCCAGCATGTGCTAGAATAGCATCACCACCTGGGTGTTCCTCTACATATGAGGTAACATCATAAACCTGCAGTTATTAAAAACAAGAAGAAGCAAAGAAACATTAAGGAACCAACATCACATTAACATCTTCCAAGTTTTCGATGGCCCATCAAGCCAATAACAGCTATGATACCTTGTTCTTGATGATGATCCAACAATCAGTTCTCTTATTATGCAAAGAAACGTCAGCTTTGCTGTAGATTTGAGACCCCTAAAACAAGATTACAATTCAAACATAAGTACATTTAACTAACACATTTTCAGTTGGATCCATGCAACTAACCACAAATGAAATAAGACTCAAAATACCCTCTAAATATTACATTGCAAGAGACAGAACAGGATTTATACCAAGCGTCAAAGAATACCTTATTGTTGCTAGAATTCGAGTGAACAGCTTTTACACTACCTGCATTCAACAAGATTACACCAACTAAACAAACATTTGAATTAATTTATCAATTTTTCAACAACTAAAAATGTAAATCTAAAGATTACCAGATTTAGGGTGCCGTGAGATCAAAACAAAGGCTCCCATAACGGCGCATAAAACTAATGCCACCGCAACAATAACCATATCTCGAAACCCACCACTTTGCTTTGTTTCCAGACACTAATAAAAGAAAAAAGCTGAGCATTGCTTGTTAAAGCATTATAAAAGTGGGTAGCGAATTTGCTAGTTGTGTACATGATCATTAGGAGAGTGAAAAACACATGAACAAAGTATGAAAAAAAAGGTACCTGTAAAAAATGGGTGGCCCGATAACTTCGAAGCGGTTAAGGTGCTAGTTTTGAGTTGGATTTCTTTGTTATCTGATTCCCGTCTGCGGCCGCGCGTATACACTCACTTCACTGGTTTTTAGTCAGGTGACTGTAGGTTTCGCCTAATAAATAAAATAATGTATGAGGGCCTTTTGTAAATAGACCAAATTGAAGTTGGTTTCGGCAGCCCCCTAAACCGATCCCAGTAATCAAATAATAATAGCCACTCAAATGATACATATCAGTATTTATCATTTGTCTCAATTATCTGTCTATAAATTTTGTTTCTACATATTTACATTTTTAATAATTAATTTCTTAATTTTTTATTAAAAATATTTTTTATTGTAGAACTAAAATTAGAGCAATTTTTGAACTAACATCAAACTTTCAAATTGAGTTTCTTCAGCAATGTTAATGTTTGCATGCAACATAATACTTCATGAATGAAGGATGTTGAGAAAGATTATAGTTCACATCATTTGTTCACGATATTAATAATATAAAAGAAAATATTTTAAAAATTCGGCATTAATTTAAAAAATCACATTAAAATTAATACTATTTCTAAAATTTAGTAATAAGTATAATTATATTCTTTACTTTTAAGTTCACTAATAAAAGATTGGATCCAAAAACACTTCTTAACTGTTAATCCACCATGAGCTACCATTGGTACCTATCAATTCTTACAAACCTTAGCTTGTAAACCTTATCATATTGTATTTCAAATTTTAGGTTTGGTTATAGACTTATAGCCTACTACTATTGGTACCTATCAATTCTTACAATCCTTACCATATTGTATTTCAAATTTTAGGTATGGTTATAGCACATTTTACGGGTACAGGTAACACAACTGAGTTCTCACCTGGACTCTCAAAGGAGAGAAGAGGTGGTGGTGCCAACTGCACCACTCACCAATTGTGACTTATAGCCATTTAAAAATTTGATATTTTAACATAGAGTGAATTTACCATTTTTAAAAGTACTTTCAATAGTTTCCAGCAAAACCTCATATCTTGAATATTCATGATGTTATTAAAAATTATGACATTTTACCACAACATTAAAGAGGCTTACAACAATTTTTCAGGACAAAGAAAAATGATAACAACGTAATTGACAAAGTTCAAAATCGTGTGCGTGTTTTAAATGCTGCTATCAAAATAATTTTTTCTTTTTCTATTATCTCGATCGTTACCATTCCTTAAAAACCAAGGCACAATCTTAAATTAAGAAAGAAACTTTGTTCATGTATTAGAGCACATGAGATACAAAACTTGAAAAACTTCTGGTGCCCATCACCTTATTGGGACCTAAACCTTGGCTATTTATGTTCTCGGAATATCTTTGCCAAACCATGAAATATAAAGATATTACAAGCAAAGAAGATTGCTCCCTGTGCTGTAATACTTGCATTTTTTTTTTCAACTACGTGTTGTAATACTTTAGTATATAGAAAGTAGTTACTATTGGCTATCTCAAGATCTAACAAATGGCTACCCTTTCGTTTTACGAGGCATTTGTTTTTGGTTCTTAATATAAACAATTAACAACGGTTATCATATTCTGTAATATGTCCAACAAAAAAAAAAACTGCTATCATATCCATGATTGGTCTTTTAACTCATTAGTGCATAATGTGTTGGTCTTTTTATTTAGGGGTTTGGTTACCTTACTCGTTGGGTATAATTATCCATCAATAACAATCCTTAGATTGATTGTAAGGGTGGTTAGTGAAGAATATCCATGAATTATTATTGATTGATAGTCTTACCTAACTAGTAAGATAATCAAACATTTTATTCAAATACCAGTACAATATAGAAACTATTATGTTGATCAAAATTGTGGTGCTATTTCTTGTGAACCGGAGAAAAATGACAAATCAATCATAATCATGAGTCCAGGCAAAACTCAAAATTACCAAATAAGCAAAACTCCCGCACTAAAAATATTCATCCTAGTGCACCACTTCCTTATCTATTGATCAAAGTGACCATTCCATATCGTACAGTTTCCCATCAAGAGGTTAAAGGCCATGAAAACCTTGAACCGACTCCCATTTTCAAGAAATCCCCACAACTGCTGCTAAATTTTTACAATTTGCATATAATGACATGTAAACGAACAGTTGGATCTTCTTCTAGAAGTAGACAGAGAACAATTTATATGTAATAGTCACCATACCTCAATCCAGTGCCTCAGTTGAATTATTTCCTATCTGGCAGTTGTTGTGGTAGTGGTGCCCAATTAAGTGGTGAATGAGCACACCTGCAGCAACACTGACATTCAAGCTCTCCACAGCCATAAACAATCGAAAATGCTCAGCTGATGAGGAGCCAGAATGTACATCAGAAGCCATATCACCTACTTGGGCAGTCACATTGACAGGAATATTTCCGGGGATTCTAACCAAATGAGTACAAGATCTCTCCACCAAAGGCCTCAATCCAGTGCCTTCACTGCCCAGAACAAGAACTGTTGGTGGACCAGGGGGGATCTCGTTCAAGGCAATAGATTTGGAAGAGACCGAACCTCCAAGAACACGCCAACCATTTTCAGCTGAGGATATCAAGAACTGCATCATATTGTTGCAATACCTCAACTCCATCAATTCAAGTGAGCCTGCACTTGCCTTGCTCACAACACCACTTAACGGGGCTGAATTTTTTGCACACAACACCAACCCTGAAGCTCCAAAGAAGTAAGCAGACCTAATGATGGCCCCCAAATTCTGTGGATCGGTAACCTCATCCAAAGCTACCCAAAGAGAGGGATGATCTTCCTCAGTTGGAATAGGATCCAACTCCTTTATTTTCACCATCTCCAATGGAGAAGCATCTAGCACAAGGCCCTGATGAGGACGATTACCGACAACCATATTAAGATCATGCTTCGAAATTTCCTTAACACTTAACCTGATATTTTCAGCCATCTTCACTACTTTCTCAAAACCTTTCTTTTCTTTCCTCTTCTTATTACTACTACCCAAACTCAATCCTTGTTGAACATACAATGCATAGAATTCTCTTCTCCCAGAGGACAATGCAGCCAAAACAGGACCTACCCCATATAACCCTTCACCAACCATCTTAGGTACACTTGATTCAGTGGCTTCTTTCCATGTCTTTCTGCCCAAATTTTCCTGCTTATTCCACCTGCGGAATTCAGGTTTGTCAGACCCAGCTCTTACGTCACCTCTCAACCTATTCCTAATCTTATCCTGTCTTGAATCATCAAAAACCTTGACTTGTTCTTCCTCAACACTTGCATTGCTTTGAGTGTTATCATTTCCATGACTCTTTTGCATGCCTACCATTATATTTCTACATTCTCTATTCGCAACAAAGGTTTCAGCTGATTCCTCCCAAGAGGAATGTCTGGTATTCACATTTTGCAATCTGTCTGCTGATTCCTCCCAAGACGAACGACTAGTCTTGGTACTTCTCACTTTACCCAACCCTCTAGCTTCCTTAGTTCTGTTTGATTTTAACAATGATAATGGTTTTCCAGCTCTTGAAACACGTCTTCCTTCACTAACTCTCACCACGTTCAAACTGGAAAAACTCCTACCTCTAATAAAACCACAACTTTTTATAGCACTTTTCATCCTAATGACATTACACAAACTCGTTGGTTTCGCTAAACCGCCCATCACCATTGAGTTAAGACAAAACTCATTTGAAAATCTGGTGGGTTTCAAAAAGCTGAACCTTTTATCAGTTGTGCGGACACTATTAACAAAATTGGGGTTTAGCGGAGGTTTTGGTTGAGACCCAGTTGCTAAATATTGAGATTTTGAGTGGAGACGTTTAAAGAATCTGGCGGTGGGTTGTGAAGAAACTCTAATTGCCAGAGGCAGTGCCTGACTAGTTGTTAGATTAGACAACATTGTGCACATTAAATAAATGGATAGGCCTTACTTGTGAGACAAATAAGTTGATGAGAAAAAGGGTGTACCTGGCTCTTCGATTATTCGAGCAGCATTATCCACAACCCATGAATTGCTATCGATTGTTTATTGAGAAATGGTTTTGGGTTTTAGGCTTTATCTTCTATGGGGTTTTAGATGGTGAACCAGCGGCAATAATCAAAACGTCGTCGTGGTGATTAGGGTGTACAAACTTGACTTGGCCAACCGCATTCACCACTTTGCCCTTTTAAATGGTAAACAAGAATTGGAAATGAGGAATGACTGTGGGCTTGAGAATAACATGGCCTTAATTCAATTAAAATTTTTATTAGTTATATTAGAGTAGTTTAATCAACTTCAATTTGAAGTTTCTCAATTTTTTTTTCCTTATATGTTGATGCTCAGACGACTACTCACTATGACGTGGCTCAAATGACTATTTCCCACACATTATACTTTAATTGAATAAAAGTGGGACTAGAATCCATGACCTGGACGCGTCTATGAATGTGCATGTTGTATACTGTGGTTTCAAAGTCAAATAAGTGTGATCATTCACTAATTTTTATGTTATGGAATGAATTTCTTTTTTTTTTTTTTTAAAAAAATCATCTTAATTTAAATTGAAATAAATCATCATCCTTTGAGATCAAATGAGATTTTTCATTGATTTATTGAGTTATATCATTAAAATTATTTTTAATGTTTAATTATCTTTTTTAACAATATTTAATTATTTATTTGTACTTAATCCAAAACATAAAATAAGTGTACACTCAATAATCTTTTAAATAAAAATAAATAATTAAATATTAAAATAAAAAATTTTAAGTATTTATAATTTAATCTTTATCTAAAATCTAATTTATTCTACTTTTAATATATATTTTTTCTTTACTATAAATCGTCGTAAAGATTACTCGAATTAAATAATATCAAATTAAACGAACAAGACTTTTTGTCACAAAACATATTTAAACATTGGGCCAAATCGAATGAATAAAAACTCTTTACAATCAAATCACATCCAAATCCAACTATGATAATAAAATGTAAATAGAATACACATTAAACTAGAATATTCCCACACCATATAGGAAACAACACTTATTGAGAAGTCATAAAATTTAGGGCAAAATGCACAAAACCCCTCTGAGGTAAGACCTTAAACGCTCATAGTCAAAGTTTGGTTTTTATAACACAATACCCCCAAGTCATTAGTGTCTGTTAGTCAATGTTTGGTTGACCAAGGGTAATTTCGTCATTTATGAACCTATTTTATTTAAGAAAAATTAAAAAAGAAAAAATATATATGATTTTATTAAAAAAAAAAAAAAGTAGAATTTTTAAAAAAAAAAAAAACTGGGAACCCAGAAATTTCTGGGTTCCCAGATGAACATCATCTAGTGTTCATTATCTGGGTTCGTCCCAGACATAGTGAACATTATCCCAGAATCATCATCAACTCCATCTCAGAACACCATCATCAACTCCAAAACTCTACTTGAAAACCAAACTCAAACTCATCTCAGAATCATCATCATCATCAACAACAACAACAACAAATCAAACTCAAACATAAACACAATAATCATCACAAAACAAATCATCAACAAACCTATTCACGAACCCAGACATATCTGGGTTCGAATCGAATCCAAATTTTATATAAAATTTGGATTCGATTCGAACTCAAAGATGTCTGGGTTCTCGGTTTGACAAACCCAGATGCTGGGTTTGACATTTGGGTTCGTCGAACCCAGACGGGTTGGTCTGGGTTAGACGAACCCAGATCTGAGCTCGTTTGGGTTCGACGAACCCAAGGTTCGTCGAACCCAGATCTCTCTGGGTTCAAATCTCCCTGGTTCAGAAGAAGAAGAAAAAGAAAACAAGAAGAAGAAGAGGTCTCTGGTGGAGGCTGGTAGAGAGAGAGAGAGAGATTTTTGTTGATTTATTATATTTATATTTTAAATATTTTAAATTATTTTAATTACAATTTGAAATTATTTCAACAGTAAGGGTATTTTGGTCTTTACAAGTCAAAAACCAGTCAACCGTTTGATTTAACCATAGTTGACTGTTAACTTGGGGGCATTGTGTTATAAAAGCCAAACTTTGACTATGGACGTTTAAGGTTTTACTTTAGGGAGGGTTTTGTGTATTTTACCCTAAAATTTAATATAAAAACTAGTTAAATAGAAAATACGTTATGGTTGGTAATATTTAGGGAAAAGGAGGGACTTTTCCGTGAAATCACCGCCTGAAGCCGCTTAAAAACGAAACCTAGACAGACCGTCTTAAAAGTAAAAGCCATATACAACAACTAAAACCCCACAAAAATCTCACGCCTCTGTAACAACAAACAACACCAAAACCTGGCATGGGAACTCCGGAGACGTCTCGAGAACCCTGTCCCGATCGCATCCTCGACGACATCGGTGGCGCTTTCGGGATGGGGGCGGTGGGCGGCTCTGCCTTCCACTTCCTCAAAGGCGTCTACAATTCCCCCACCAGCTCCCGCCTCCTCGGCGGTACCCAAGCTGTCCGCATGAACGCCCCGCGTGTGGGCGGTAGCTTCGCCGTCTGGGGCGGCTTGTTCTCCACCTTCGACTGCTCCATGGTCTATCTCCGCCAGAAAGAGGATCCCTGGAACTCCATCTTCGCAGGCGCCGCCACCGGCGGCTTTCTCTCCATGCGCCAGGGATTCGGCGCCTCGGCTCGCTCCGCCGTCTTCGGCGGGGTCCTCCTGGCTCTTATCGAAGGAGCTGGCATCATGCTCAATAAAGTCCTCAGCGCACCCCAAGATATGCCGGTTTTGATGGAAGATCCGGTCCCTGCTACGATGGGAGGTCCAGCTCTTCCTTCGGGCTTCCCGGGCCAGCCCACCCACGAAGCCCAACCCAGCTCTTCAGAATCGGATTCGGCGTTTTTCGGAGGGTGGTTTAGTGGAGGCAAAAAGAAGGAATCTGCGCCCACCACCAGTGGAAGCAAGACTGAGATTTTGGACAGTTTCGATGCACCCCCGGTGCCCTCTTATGAGTTTAAATGAGAAAGTCAGGTCATAAATTTGGACACAACAAATTTTTCAATCTTTTATTTTCAGTTTGCAGATTGAAGGTTTTTTTTTTTTTTTTCTGATGAATGTGATTGTTTTCCAACAATTTATGCTGTCTCTGTCCTTTTCAATTTAATAGATATAGTGGGTAGCATTGTATAATAATTGAGATCAAATCTGTAATCTTGACATCAATTTTGTCCTAAGTATATGCATAATATTTTTCTGACTTCTGAGGGTTCTATATTCTAGAGATTTCTGTGTATGGATTCTTGATTTCTTTTTTTTTTGTTCCAAGTGAGGGTCAAGTAAGCAAAATTTCATTGCTTAAGGCCAATTCAATGCTTTCTTATTGTGGTTGACATGTATTGGCAAGTTTGTGTCACATTGGAGATTGCAGTAATGGTGTGTGTCATTGATTAGTAAAACAAAATGAGCAATGGTGGAAGCGAAGCATTTGTTGAGGACCAATTTTGAATAGGAGCTCTTGCTTATTATTGATAGCAGAATATACTATGTCCACGGTGTTAACTTGTTTTCATCAACTGCTGGATGCATTCGGGTTTCATACAGCTCCGTCCTATTTTATTTAAATTGTTGTATTTGTATCTCCGGTTACACAATTGTTCTGTTTCTCTGTTTGATTTAGATCCATCATCCATCTCTGTGCATGTAATATTGTCTCCTTCATCTAACTTCCTTTTTTCAGCTCAGCTCTTCGTTTCTGATCATGTTGAGACTCTCGGGCTTTTGACAGGAAAATGAGACCCCCAGAAGTTTTAAATGACAATATATGAATTTTAACACCATGCACAAAAATTTCAGTATGTAATCTTTGTCATATTCGATAATGAAATTGAAAGCTTAGTTCACAGTTCTTATCTGTTTTGCTTGTAATTCAAAACCTTAAAAAGTGTTTCGTTTGTTATTTATATTTATCGTGGAGATGTACATTCGAATCAAATTACAGTCCTTTAACATCTGAACTGCTTGAATTTCTTTGATTAAACTCTGTAGTATTATCAAATTGTTGAGGCTGGAGATGAGTAACAGACCGGATTTTTTGACTATGTTAATGTCGCTGCTCAGATGGGTCTGTTTCCTGACGCTAGTATCCCTGTCGTTGCATTGACTACACAGCATTCATTTTGTGATTTTGCATAGAATTTAGAGGTTTTGATATGGCCGATGTTCTTTATATATACACGATGTGCTTGCCACGGTATTTCTGTGCATTAACCCCTGCATGTCCGATAGGTTATCTGAAAAATTTTCATTTCTCTTTCATATATTTTCCCGATAGAAGAATGCCACATATGGTTTGGCTAATTTGTATCAAAATTGTATTCTTTAATATTAATAACTACAACAAGACAATTATTATTTAAACAAGAAAAAAAAAAAGAATGGACAATTACAAAAGAAGGGACAAAAAAAAATAAATAAATAAAACATAAAACCATGAGCTCTTTCACCAACTACCGCACTAATTTTGATAATAACCTTCCTCAAACTCTGTTGTGTTGCTTCCAAATTCGGCTATTGAACAAACTCATCCTCCCTCATCAATCCCCCGAAGGTCTACTAATGATAATGACTTTGAAAAACCTAACTCTCCAAAAGATCAAAAAGGAAATCATCAAGATGCTTTTAACAAGGGAGATCGGCTTGCTCAAGCCAAACTCAGGTCAGGCCATTAACATAGGAGAACACCACGTATGTGGCAGAGAGGTTTTGAGTCGCTTTAGGATTGATGCGAATTTAGAATAAAAAATTTTCTATCAATATTTTTATAAAAAATAATTTAATTATGATCGATTGTCCATAATATAGTCAATAATTTCTTTTAACGAATATAATCAATAATTAATTATCATAATATTAATATGACATTACAATTTAGATAAAGTTTATATTAAATGAATATCTAAGTTTATGAATTTAAATGCAAAGTTGAGATTAAAAACAAAAAATCTAAATTTAAAATCAGGCTATAATAAATTGAGAAATTTATTTTTTTAAAGGAAATTGAGAATTTTAAATGATATAAATCAATGGATACAATATCTCAAAAAAAAAAAAAAAAAAAAAAAAAAAAAATCAATTGATACAAGAGAAAAAACAAAAAAAACAAAACAAAAAGAAGCATTGGGTTTGCCTGTGGGGTGGTTCGAGATCCAGTTGCAGAGAACAATTTAGTCCAAATAAAGGACCTCGGAGTTGAATTAAAATTACCAGGTCCAACCATTGTTGATAATTTGATAATCGATTATAAACATCAACCATGTCCACAGTATGCCACTGCCACCACTCCAATCCCACTTCACTCGCCTCCTCTCCACTTCCCTCCGTCGCTCAATGGCCACCACCACCGACCTCATCAGCCCCACCAACACTCGCGTCGGCTGGATCGGCACCGGCGTCATGGGCTGCTCCATGTGCGGTCACTTACTCAAAGCCGGCTACACCGTCACCATCTTCAATCGAACCATCTCAAAGGCCCAACCCCTTCTCAACTTAGGAGCCCGCCTCGCCGACTCCCCCCACGCCGTCGCTTCCCAATCCGACATCGTCTTTTCCATCGTCGGCTACCCTTCCGACGTCCGCCACGTCCTCCTCCACCCCACCACTGGGGTCCTCGCCGGCCTCCGCCCTGGAGGCGTCATCGTCGACATGACCACATCCGAGCCCTCCCTCGCCGTCGAAATATCCTCAGCCGCCTCCTCCTGGCACTGCTCCTCAATCGACGCTCCCGTGTCGGGCGGAGACCGCGGCGCCAAGAACGGGACGCTGGCGATATTCGCGGGAGGGGAGGAATCGGCCGTTAAAAAACTAAATCCCCTTTTTGCCCTCATGGGGAAAGTAAATTACATGGGTGGCAGCGGGAAAGGCCAGTTCGCGAAGCTGGCGAATCAAATCACTATCGCTTCGACGATGGTGGGTTTGGTGGAGGGAATGGTTTACGCCCACAAGGCTGGACTCAATGTCGAGCTTTTCTTGAAAGCCATTTCCACGGGAGCAGCCGGTTCCAAGTCGCTGGACTTGTACGGTAGTAGGATACTTAGAAGAGATTTTGAGCCTGGTTTTTATGTGAACCATTTTGTTAAGGATTTGGGGATTTGTTTGAAGGAGTGTCAAAGCATGGGACTTGCTTTGCCTGGGCTTGCTTTGGCCCAACAGCTTTACTTGTCACTCAAGGCTCATGGTGAAGGCAACTTGGGTACTCAAGCTTTGATTTTGACTCTCGAGAGGCTTAATAATGTTTCTCTTGAAACTGCATCTGCCTCCAACCCTTCTGCTTAGACTGGTAAATCTTTGCTAATAAACATTTCGGTTAATGATATGAACATTTTATCACTTGTTATGTTGAGAACTGCGCTGTTGTAATTATTTATCTTTGATGTTTGCTGAAATGTGGTTTTATTATGTGTTCTCTTTAAAGAATTCAAGAAACTGTCTGGCTTCGTAATTCTTGTTTTGTTTTAACATTTTTACTAGAGCAAGGGAACTATATGCTGTCAAATTAGTAAATAGGATATTCTGTATATCGTGTTTTGTCTTGGTCTTTTTAGGGTGATGAATTGCTAAGAAGTTGTGACTTTTGAGGCAAATGAACTCGGTAAAATACTAAGGAAGTCTCTGTGTTTGTATTGGTAAAAAAATGTTGGCAATTTTTGGTGTTGTCAACAAAGATCGGAGATCCTGTGAACCTAAAATTTTCACAAACTTCTATGGAAGCGATATTGTCAATATATGATGTTTTTGTCATCTGCATAACCTCGTAGATGGTTTTTAGGACAGGTTAATGAATCATCTTTCCACCTTTATGCTTAGAACTAGAATTGGTTTGTGAAAGTTATAGGTTTTTGGATGTTGGTAAGTATAACATCAAATATAGTCTGATATAGTTAATGTTCCTATGTGAAAGTATCGTAGATTTGATATAAATGAAAGACCATTTTACTTGACTTGATCCCGGGATCTGTTCTAGTTAACATGATTGGGATTTTTTGTATTGAGATAGGGTCTGTCTCTCTCTTTCCACGTCTTGTATTCTTTTTGCCTAATATTAAGAGCAGGGCAGTGGTACAGCTTAATGGAGAAGTAAAATAATGCCAATTGTACACAAAATATTATTTAAATGGAATCCTATTTGACAAACTGAAGTTTCTAGATAATCTCCAAATTATTTTATCATGAAATCTGATTTACTTGACGTATACTAGGATCTTTCCAGCCACACACACAGTGGTTTTTTCTTATATATAAAATTTGTATTCTATTAGAAGCAACATACCTAGGGTGTAACTTGTATTTGATCTTTCATAGTCAGTGTTGGATGGTTTCTTGTCTCCTATCTAGAACCCGTCCGGAAAGGTTTATGAAAGCCAACTACTTACATGAAGTTCAATTAAATTACGGAAAGGAATTTCATAAGCTTTGAAGCTTTATTTGAGTGTGCAATTGTTTTCTTTCCTACATACTTAGGGAAACTAGGATGATTGCCTTGGTTTTATTTCTTGTATCTTATTTATTGTTTCTGAGTTTTATTTTATTCTGAGTTTTCACGTTTTTGACCTATTGTTTATAGCTCCTAATATAAATGTCATTAAGTTAGTCCTCAAATGAGTTGAACAATATCGACATCAATGTATAACTATACGATCAAAGTGACAGTGCTGAATACAAAATCCTGTAAAGTATAGTTGTTAAATTCTTAAACCTACCCTGGTGTTGGATATTCCATGGCTAAGTAGCATGGTCCCAAGCTAGTAGAGCCTTCATGTTTTGTGTTTATCCCTTGTTGGCCCTTTGTAAAGACCAAATGTGAACATATGCATGCTACTATGTGAAATGGTAGCGATGTGAGCCACATAGATGCAGGTGTTCTAATTGTACAACTTTTGTCTTGTATTTAGTCATTTCACACCTTCTGGATCATAAAATTTGATGTCCCCTGTAAATATGATAACACTTATTTCTTACTAGGTTACTTCTCAACTAGAGAAGTGCAATTGCATGGTAATTTCCGTTCACATTGAAGACATTGAGTTTCGTAAAAGATTTTACTGATCACAAAGTCTACCAGGTATTTCATCAGTGCCCCTTCAAAATAAATAAACTGATGTTTCATCAGTGTCATCTAAATATGAAGGGGATGTCTCTATTTGTACATGGAGGTTTATGTTCAAGCTTCCTTGTGAGCTAAATTCCTGAAGAAAGGAAGAAGCAAATTAGCTTATTTATTTACCTGCTCTAAAATCTGGAAGGAAAGTGACAATTGCGTACTCTTCTAACAAAAAGCATCGTTTAACAAATTTCCTTTACCTTGGAGAAAATAAATGTTGTGGTTAACAAGAATGTAGATGTTCTGCGTTTGTGGTGTACAGTAAGATATTGTTTCTTTAACTCTCATCTGTCATCTCTCTTTAGCCTTATTCATTGCTTCAGAATTTATTCTTTCTAGTATCCGGCAAATTCTTGTCTGAGGGCCTTCTTCATCACTCAACTTTTTGAGCGCCCTAGGATAGGTAACTCATTTCAGATTTGCCTCAAAGAAAAATATTTTGGTCAGTTTTTGCATAGGTATAATTACAGTTGTTAATGATGGTATCATCACTTTTATGAATTTTTATCATATTACTGGTAATCTCGACTTGATAAAGAGACTAGAATTCCTATTAGCAATTAGCAAGTTGATGGTAGAGACAAAAGCGTTTTCAATGTAGAGGAGAAATTTTGTATGCCCCAAATCAACTAATGGCTGCATTAACGATTTAATATCATTGTCATGGTAGTTATGTTTCAGAATAAAGCCGGGTCAAATGGTGTTAATGTGTTGTATTAACCCTGATCTCAGATCAGGATTTTTTTTATAATTTATGAAATGAAGCTCGAGTAAATTTATAGGATTAAATATTTTTAGACGGAAGCAGGTCAAACCTTTCTTCCATAATTTATTGAAAGTTGGTAGAGCTAGATAGTAAAAGAGACCAAACTCTTGAATAACTCTTTGAATAACCAATTTAATAATTCAATAAATATTAACAAAGTCTAGGAGCTTAGTCATCCACAGATACGCAAAATGATCCAATTCCAGGTGAGTTTTGCATAAATTTAAATTTACAACTTCAAGAACCTGTTTGACACACAGGATAAAATTTGATTATTTTGATAGAATTTGATTGGATAAGATTGGATTAGATAAATTAATATTATGATGTATTTAGTGTTGTATAAAATTGAATTAGAAATAGTATTGTTCATTGTTTCTATTATAAGATTAGGTAAAAATAATTATATATTATATTATTAAAATAAAATAAAAAATATTTTATTAATATTTTGAAAAGAAAATCTAATTTTATAAAATAATAATTATTTTATAATTATTATTAAAATGTATTATTTTTTAATATTTTAATAAAATATATAAAAAATATTGAAAATAAATTTAATATCTTATATAATTAATGTAAGAAAGAAAAGGAAAAAAAGTTTCATTTTGGAGGGTTAAATTGATCCCACCATTTCAGGATAATAAGATTGTACGAGATTGGAGTCTAATCCTACCTAACCACCTAACTATGAACTAAGGGATAAGATTGGAATCTAATCCTCTGAACAAACAACACCCTTGAGTATACACTCAATTGTGGGATCACCGTAAGTCACCTGCCACTAGAAAGCAATATAGGGTAGAAACTTCAACGCAAAGAGTAGGCTGTTGCTATTGCATTTATGAGCCTTTTTTACTGATTTTATTGTCTACGAATCTAGAATCAAACATGGCCACGTTCGGTTGACCAGTTATAGAACTGGATTGAATTTAAAGAATGCATAAAAATTTTGAAATCCGAGTCTGGTGACCCCTGGATTCATGTATCCACTGCAATTCACTCAAACTCACATAGGTGGATTACAACAAATCCCGTGATCAAGGATGGTTTTCTAGTTTTTATTTGGACCGGCTATCATGAGTTTTGCAAACTTATAACAATGATTATTTTCTTTATAAATATTATGTTAATTAAAAATGATTATATATTTCTTAAAAAAAATGATTATATCCTGTGAACATACTTCATATTTACAAAATTAGTTTGTGATCTGATGGTAGACATAAACCGTTTGTGGGATACTTCCTCTGCTCCCCTCGGGTTTGGGTTGTTTTTTTTTTAATTCTAGGAGCTGATTTTTAAGCAATGTCGCGACACTTATCGTTACCGATCCCAGTTGTATCCTGATCTAGTTCTGATCAGATTAAAAAAAAAAAAAAACTTCACATTTGATTTCAAATTTGTTCAATATATAATTTAAAATATTGTTACTTAACTTGAAATTACTGAATATAATTTTTATTAAATTATATTGAATCATCCACTGTATTGCATGGTCCGTCAAATAAGAAATTATTCATTATAATATAATTTCGTCATTTTCTTCTCAATTGCTACTTATGAAGTCCCCAAAAAGCATAAATAAAAAATGATAACTTTGAAGATTTTGAGCAGTTAGTGGTAAGGCCACCAGCGCCCTCTACCATTATAAGATAATGAATTCTATGCTAATTATCCATAAATTTATGAGTTCTTTTTTCTAGACATCGTGGGTTATTCTTTTCTATTTTCTATAAGCTATTTCTTGAATCACATCATTAGATTCATATTTAAGTGGATTCCGACTATTTTTTGGATTGGTATTGATACTAAAAAAAAAAAGAAATGATAATTTTTTATAAATAATGAAATGATGAATTTTTTTTTTTTTTTTTTTTTGAAATAAATGAATTTCACAATAAATGAAATGATGAATTTGATAGATGGTTCATGGTTTTAAAGATTGTCAAAGTCAGCCACTTGCTAAAGTCTTCGTTCAACAAAGGCGTGCGTTACTCTGTAAAGCGAGGACTTTTCTGAAAGTTGCACTAGTAGTGTCCTATCTCCATTGTTTTTCCGTGTTTACATCAAATTTTTAATTGTCGTGGAGAGACGTCAATACGTAAGCAAGAGGCCTACAATGTGAAAAGGATCTCATTTTTGCAGCTCTTACTGTTATTATTATTTTTCTCTTATTCTCTTTGTTGACGTCCACATCGTAAGTTTTTTTTTTTTTTAAATACCCATAGTAAGCTGATGGATTCAATTTTTATCCATCTTATTTTACGAGTTTATTCTCAATAATTCATGAAAATATTTATCCGAATTTTTTAATAATAAAATAAATATTCAAACAGTATAAATAATAATTAATATCTATAAAATCAATTAATCTCTCCATTTAAAAAAAAAAAAATCTCATTTGACTGCCTTCAAATTAGTTGTGCAAAGATTCTTGTTGACTTGGGATGAGTTAAAAGACAAATTTTTTTCTCCCGTCAACTAACCAAACAAATAATAGAGACTTGGAATTCTACAAATGAGGGCTTAATTGTTCCTTGGAATCATCATATTTACTGCCGTGGTTGAAGGGGTTGACCATCCTTGTCTGTCCTTTCCATACCGTTTGCGACGCACCAAGAATGTGACCTACTGCCATTGTTCACTATATTTTCATGCTATTCGCTAGCAATGTTGAAGAACAAACCATGTATCACATCTTTTAGGAAAGCCAGAGTTGTAACCAGAGCAACAAACTAATCCTCCCAAAATGTCAAAAATATCCATAACATCTCTACCAATCCTACTCTACCCCACTCTTCTACTGCTCTTCCTCAGCCATGCAAACTCCCAACTCTACGATGAAGAACATGCAATCCTGCTCAAACTAAAGAAGGAATGGCATGATCCACCACTTATCAACCACTGGACTGCATCAAACTCCACCTCCCACTGCTTCTGGCCTGAGATTACCTGCACAGACAATTCCATCACCGGAATAAAGCTCATCGACATGAACATCACCGAAACAATCCCACCCTTCATTTGTGACCTCAAGAACCTATCCTGGCTAGACCTTCAATACAACTATATTCCTGGCCAATTCCCAAAAGTTCTCTACAAGTGTTCTAAGCTAGAGCACCTGGACCTCTCTCAGAACTACTTTGTTGGTCCAATTCCAGATGATATCGATCGCTTGTCTCGGCTCTTGTACCTCAGTCTTGGGGCCAATAACTTTTCTGACATTCCGGCTAGTATCGGGCGATTGACAGAGCTCAGGGAACTCTGGCTTTACCAGAATCAGTTTAACGGTTCTTTCCCACCTGAAATTGGCAACTTGTACAATCTTGAAACCTTAGAATTGGCATATAATACAGAAGTTGTGCCATCAAGGTTTCCTTCAAGTTTCACACAGCTGAAAAAACTCAAGACTCTGTGGATGTCTGCAACGAATTTGATCGGTGAAATCCCTGAAGCCGTTGGCAATATGGCAGCGATTGAGTTCTTGGATTTATCAACAAACACCTTGACTGGGGAAATTCCCAGCAGTTTGTTCACGTTGAAGAATTTGAGTGAATTGTATCTTTTCAAAAACAAGTTATCTGGAGAGATTCCTCGGGTTGTGGAATCTTTGAAGCTGAAACAGATTGATCTCTCACAGAACAACTTGACCGGGACAATACCAAACGGTTTCGGGAAGCTAGCAAATTTGACAACCTTGAGTTTGATGTTCAATCAGTTGTCTGGAGAAATCCCGGAAAGCATCGGCCGGCTTCCAGCTCTGGTGGATGTGAGATTGTTTAACAACAATTTGTCAGGTACATTGCCTCCGGATTTCGGCCTATATTCACCACTTACATATTTCGAAGTTTCATCCAATCAACTTACCGGCAAGCTTCCTCAATACTTGTGTGTTGCTGGTAAGTTGATAGGTGTAGTAGCTTATGATAATCATCTAAGTGGAGAATTGCCGGAATCACTTGGAAATTGTGATAGTTTGCTCATTATCAGCATTTACAACAATGAATTTGATGGGAACATTCCTGCCGGATTGTGGAGGGGGTTGAATTTGTCAGATATTTCTATAAGTAACAATAAGTTCACAGGGGAGCTTCCTGATCAAATGCCAAGGAATCTTTCTCGACTTGGGATTAGTAACAACAGATTTTCTGGAAAAATTCCAACTGGAGTGAGTTCTTGGAAAAATCTGAGGGTATTTGAGGCCAGTAATAACCTCTTTACTGGTTCAATTCCGAGACAGTTAACAGCTCTTCCTTCTCTGTTGACTGTTTTACTTGATCAGAACCAACTCTCTGGCTCCTTACCATCAGATATAATCTCATGGAAGTCACTAACTTCTCTGAACCTTAGTCGAAATCAGCTCTCTGGAGAAATTCCTGAGGCATTGGGCTCTCTACCTGTCCTTAACATATTGGACTTGTCGGAGAACCAATTATCTGGACAAATTCCACTTCAAATTGGCCAGTTGAAGCTCACCTTCCTCAACCTCTCTTCGAATCATCTCACCGGGAAAGTCCCAAGTGAGTTTGAGAATGGTGTATATGCTGATAGCTTTTTGAACAATCCTGGTCTCTGTGCAACTCGCCCATCCCTGAACCTCAACAGCTGCAGTTTTGAGCCCCGAAAATCTAGTAAAATTTCAGCTCAGAGTCTTGCTTTGATAGTAAGTACTGTGATTGCAGTCTTTTTATTGGCTTTGTTATCTTCACTCTTTGTGAGCAGAGTTTACCACAAGAGAAAACATGAATTCTTCAATACAAAATTGGAGATCACCTCTTTCCAGAAGTTGGATTTTACAGAATCCGATGTTCTGCCAAAATTGACAGAAAGCAACGTGATCGGTAGTGGCGGGTCTGGAAAGGTATACCACATTCAAGTCAATCGTTCAGGTGGCACTGTCGCAGTGAAAAAGATTTGGAATAACAGGAAGTTAGACCAAAAACATGAGAAACAATTTTTATCAGAAGTTGAGATTCTAAGTAGCATTAGGCATGTGAACATAGTAAAACTACTTTGCTGTATTTCGAATGAAAATTTGAAGCTTCTGGTTTATGAGTATCTGGAAAATCGTAGCCTTGATAGATGGCTGCATAAGAGGAATCGACCATCATCACTCTCTGGCTCAGTCCATAATTTTGTCCTTGAATGGCCTAAGAGGATGAAAATCGCAGTGGGAGTTGCCCAGGGACTTAGCTACATGCACCATGATTGCTCCCCGCCCATCATCCACCGTGATGTTAAATCAAGCAATGTCTTACTAGATTCTGACTTCAATGGCAAAATAGCTGATTTTGGTCTAGCCAAGATCTTGATCAAGCAGGGAGAACTTGCAACAGTGTCATCTGTCGCTGGCTCTTTTGGATACATTGCTCCAGGTAATTATTAGTTGATAGTATCTCTTTTTTCTTATCTCTCTATTAATGGTAGAGTCTTTGTCTGAACTTCCTTGTTTCTATCTTGGAACTGCAGAGTATGCTTGTACAACCAAAGTGAATGAGAAAACTGATGTCTATAGCTTCGGGGTTATACTTTTAGAACTGACAACGGGAAAAGAAGCTAACTACGGTGATGAGCATACGTGCCTTGCCAAATGGGCGTGGCGTCACATTCAAGAAGGCAATCCTATAGTTGATGCTTTGGATAAAGATGTGGAAGAACCATGCAACGAGGATGAAATGACTCGAGTTTTCAAACTTGGAATCATTTGTACCAGCACGTCACCTTCAGATAGGCCTAGCATGAAGAGGGTTCTGCGAATCTTACTCAACCATCCAGCAATTTCTTTAGAGAAGAATGCTGAGAGCAAATATGATGGAACTCCACTCCTAAAAAATTCAAAGCACAAAAGGATGTTGGAGGATGATGATCCTAGTTTGGCATCTTTAGTGTGACTTAAGTTGGTTGAATCTTAGATTAGTAAGTGGCCAGTTTTGAGGAAAATGAATAATCCTTAGCGGATATGTATTTGAGGCGATATGATACTTATGTCTTTTGTTGTAACCTGTATATATTTGAGGGCATATACAATAGCACTAAAGAATCTCTATTGCAAATTTTGTCAACTGTTTGCTAGAAATTTTTAGGACCAGGACTTGAATGAGGCAACTGTGTTTTGCATGTCAGTTTCCGCTTTGGAGCCAAACGAAGGGTTGATATTTGCCTACTTTTATACAAATTTTGCTGGGTTTATACAATTTTTTGCAGCAAAACTAACAGGTACAAATCATGTCAGCTTCCAGGATCATTTATGAAGTGTTTTAATTAATATCGCATGAAATTCAACAATTGTTACTAGCCAAACAGCTGTTAGGTTACCACTATCCAATGTTCTAGGTTTGAGCCACCTCCACCACTAATGTGATCTGATGGCAAAACATACTCATTCAGTTTGCTAATGTTCTAAGTTTGAATTATCTCCACCATAAATGGCATCTAAAAAAAGGACTGTTAGGTTAAACATTGAAAAAAAGGAAGCGAAGGATTGAAGCCAATCCCAAGTCCAATTTAACTCCTCGGAAATATTAAAATCATAGGAAAAAGAGAGCAACCACATGAAAACAATGGTCATAAGACTCATTACCAACCTCAATCAGTATACTAATAGTGAGAAGAAAGCTTTATTTTTTCGGTTGAATGTTTATAAGTGAGAACCATCCAAAAAAAAAAAATCATCTAGCAGAATGCAGATTGTACAAGCCTCCCGTTTTATTGCCAAGAATGATTCCGCAAAAAGTAACATCTCAAAGATGAGCTTACATCTCCCACTT
The DNA here is from genome assembly GCA_019925255.1 of Litchi chinensis. Classification (NCBI taxonomy): domain Eukaryota; kingdom Viridiplantae; phylum Streptophyta; class Magnoliopsida; order Sapindales; family Sapindaceae; genus Litchi; species Litchi chinensis. The sequence continues at coordinate 48,806,151 of CM034461.1, read as the reverse complement.
TATTCTTTGATCCAGGAGAAATTTTCTTTTACACTTGGACCAACATGGTTTCCCCAGCATTAGGGGAAGAAGAAACAGATAAAGCAGAATGACAGGCAACAAAATTAAAGCTTGTGGCCAACGACTAGGTACCTGGCGCACATTTGATCCCATTACTGGGCTCTACGCACTCCACAGTACCATAAATCAAGAATTTCTGGCACAAACTCTCGATAAGGATATGAAAAGCTCAAATTACACCAAATTCTGCCAAAATAAGATGCAGAAGAGTAAACAAAACTAAAAATCGTTATGGCTGTACTTGAGAATAATTTTCACGGTTCTTCAAGGTATTGGGAATGGGAGGCTGCTAGGAGGGCAGCTCCAATGCCTGATCCCGAGTGCTCAATTACAATGTTCTCAGCCACTTCCTCTCCCAGTAACTCCTTTAGCGTGCTCTCCATGCAAGAACTGAATTTTTTGTAGTGCTCAAACAACCCACCATCCAATGCTATCACTGTCTTCTGATTTTCCCCATCCCTTACTGTGTCTCTTCCCAATTTCTCGAGGATGCCGACAATCCCCGCTGCAGAGAGGCGAGCACCACGAGTGGCAACAATGTCACAGACCTCAACAATAACTTTTCTCATCTTCAAGGAGGTATTCGATATCTGACAAAAAAAAAGACAGAAGGTAATACATATTCTTAATATTGTTTCTACTACAAGTGGAAATCTCACTAAATAAATGACAGAACTTCTGCTCGTATCCAAAACATCAATTTGATGATATATACTATTTTCCAGCTCTATATCACCAGATTCTATAAGTATATTTGTCCAAGGAAAAAATGACAGTAATCAGAAGTTTGAAGCTGATTCCTTTTCAGTTCGTAGTAGTTAGCTTTTTCCCCCTGATTCAAACAAAAGGTACTTGGAAGCACGGGAAAATATGAAAGTAATGGAAAGCCTGGATAAAAGAAATACTGTATGTTAACAGATTTATAGTACCTCTAATATATCTTTTAATTTGTTCCCAACTACTTTCAAATCTGAAGATGTGTCATGGTGCATTGCAGACATGTCAGGAGTCCTGCATATTTCACAATAACAATGTAAGACCTCTACAAGAACATATAAACATCAAATTAATGGGTGTGAAAATTTACTGCCAAAAAAAAAAAAAAAAAAAAGGTTCTCTGCAAGAAGAAATTTATATAGAAGTGATACTGAAAACAGGAACTTCTATTCTTCTTTTTCATTTTTAATAACCAACATTTTTGGCACTAAAAAGACCAAACAACGGCTGATTTAGCTACTTTAGTCTTTTCTTGTTATATATGAGATCTTGGGATCAAATCTCACTCACATCACAGAGTGGGGGAGGGGTTCGTTTATAATTCAGTATTGCGAAAAATTAAAAGTAAAAATCAAACTGCCATAAATTCCAAGAAACAAATGCAATATAGAAACCAGGTCTGATTTTAGACTTGGAATTGGTCAAGCGGAGACCTCATGATACTAAATAATTGAGTTTAAGCAAGTAGTTCTTAGTGCTAAGACCACAGAATTATAGATCATATCAAAGTAGCCATGTCATTTCAACATGGGTCAGGTTGCATAAACAAAGCACCACAAGCATAAAAAAGAATTGGTCATAATCTTCATACTTCACAAAAAAAAAAAAAAATATATATATATATATATATATATATATGAAGATGAGATGGTGTGGGTTGTGTGGCTAAAGAGCTGATATCATAAAACATTAATGGCACACCTCAATATGTATGGAATTTTCAGTTTCGGTGGAACGGCATCACCAAAAAAGGAAGCTTCTTCAGCCATTCTGTACAGAACTCTGCGTACGACTTCTCCCAAATACATACCAGAAATAATTTTTTCAAAAATCTGCAAGTAAAAGTTAATGATGTAATGATATTTATTATAATATTATGCCAAATATACAAGCAATAAGATATGAAGCGTATGGAAGCATTGCAGCTACCATCAGATATAATCTCATGGAAGTCACTAACTTCTCTGAACCTTAGTCGAAATCAGCTCTCTGGAGAAATTCCTGAGGCATTGGGCTCTCTACCTGTCCTTAACATGTTGGACTTGTCGGAGAACCAATTATCTGGACAAATTCCACTTCAAATTGGCCAGTTGAAGCACACCTTCCTCAACCTCTCTTCGAATCATCTCACCGGGCAAGTCCCAAGTGAGTTTGAGAATGGTGTATATGCTGATAGCTTTTTGAACAATCCTGGTCTCTGTGCAACTCGCCCATCCCTGAACCTCAACAGCTGCAGTTTTGAGCCCCGAAAATCTAGTAAAATTTCAGCTCAGAGTCTTGCTTTGATAGTAAGTACTGTGATTGCAGTCTTTTTATTGGCTTTGCTATCTTCACTCTTTGTGAGCAGAGTTTACCACGAGAAAACATGGATTCTTCAATTCAAAATTGGAGATCACCTCTTTCCAGAAGTTGGATTTTACAGAATCCGATGTTCTGCCAAAATTGACAGAAAGCAACGTGATCGGTAGTGGCGGGTCTGGAAAGGTATACCACATTCATGTCAATCGTTCAGGTGGCACTGTCGCAGTGAAAAAGATTTGGAATAACAGGAAGTTAGACCAAAAACATGAGAAACAATTTTTATCAGAAGTTGAGATTCTAAGTAGCATTAGGCATGTGAACATAGTAAAGCTGCTTTGCTGTATTTCGAATGAAAATATAAAGCTCCTGGTTTATGAGTATCTGGAAAATCGTAGCCTGGATAGATGGCTGCATAAGAGGAATCGACCATCATCACTCTCTGGCTCAGTCCATAATTTTGTCCTCGAATGGCCTAAGAGGATGAAAACCGCAGTGGGAACTGCTCAGGGACTTGGCTACATGCACCATGATTGCTCCCCGCCAATCATCCACCGTGATGTTAAATCAAGCAATGTCCTACTAGATTCTGACTTCAATGGCAAAATAGCTGATTTTGGTCTAGCCAAGATCTTGATCAAGCAGGGAGAACTTGCAACAGTGTCATCTGTCGCTGGCTCTTTTGGATACATTGCTCCAGGTAATTATTAGTTGATAGTATCTCTTTTTTCTTATCTCTCTATTAATGGTAGAGTCTTTGTCTTAACTTCCTTGTTTCTATCTTGGAACTACAGAGTATGCTTGTACAACCAAAGTGAATGAGAAAACCGATGTCTATAGCTTCGGGGTTATACTTTTAGAACTAACAACGGGAAAAGAAGCTAACTACAGTGATGAGCATACGTGCCTTGCCAAATGGGCGTGGCGTCACATTCAAGAAGGCAATCCTATAGTTGATGCTTTGGATAAAGATGTGGAAGAACCATGCAACGAGGATGAAATGACTCGAGTTTTCAAACTTGGAATCATTTGTACCAGCACGTCACCTTCAGATAGGCCTAGCATGAAGATGGTTCTGCGAATCTTACTCAACCATCCAGCAATTTCTTTAGAGAAGAATGCTGGGAGCAAATATGATGGAACTCCACTCCTTAAAAATTCAAAGCGCGAAAGGACGTTGGAGGATGATGATCCTAGTTTGGCATCTTTTGTGTGACTTAAGTTCGTTGAATCTTAGGTTAGTAAGTGGCCAGTTTTGAGGAAAATAAATAATCCTTAGGGGACATGTATTTGAGGCTATATGTTAGTTATGTATTTTGTTGTAACCTGTATATATTTGAGGGCATATACAATAGCACTGAAGAATCTCTATTGCAAATTTTGTCAACTGTTTGCTAGAAATTTTTAGGACCAGGACTTGAATGAGGCCACTGTGTTTTGCGTCACTTTCCGCCTAGGAGCCAAACCAAGAGTTGGTATTTGCCTACTTTTATACAAATTTTGGCAGCTAAACTAATACAAATCCTGTAAGCTTCCAGGATCATTTATAGAGTGTTCTAATTAATATCGCATGGAATTCAACAATCATTACTAGCCAAACAGTTGTTGGGTTACCACTCTCTAATGTTCTAGGTTTGAGCCACCTCCACCACTAATGCGGTTTGATGTAAAACATACTCATTCAATTTGCTAATGTTCTAAATTTGCATTATCTCCACCCTAAATGGTATCTTGAAAAACAACCGTTCAGTTAAACATTGAAAAAAATGAAGCGTAGGATTGAAGCCAATTCCAAGACCAATTTAACTCCTTTGAACTATTAAAATCATGGGAAAAAGAAAGCAACCACATGAAATCAGTGGACATAAGACTCATTTCCATCCTCAATCCGTATACTAATAGTGAGAAGAAAGCTTTATTTTTTCGGTTCAACGTTTATAAGTGAGAACCATCCAGAAAAAAATCATCTAGCAGAATGCAAATTGTACAAGCCCCCGGTCTTATTGCCAAGAATGATTCCGCAAAAAGTAACATCTCAAAGATGAGTCTACATCTCCCATTTTATTCTTTGATTCATGAGAAATTTTCTTTTACACTTGGATTGACATGGTTTCCCCAGCACTAGGGGAAGAAGAAACTGATAAAGTAGAATGATAGGCAGTAACATTAAAGCTTGTGGCCAACGACTAGGTACCTGGCGCACATTTGATCCCATTACTGGGCTCTACACACTCCACAGTACCATAAATCAAGAATTTCTGGCACAAACTCTTGATAAGGGTATGAAAAGCTCAAATTACGCCCAATTCTGTCAAAATAAGATGCAGAAGAGTAAACAAAACTAAAAATCGTTATGGCTATACTCGAGAATAATTTTCAAGGTTCTTCAAGGTATTGGGAATGGGAGGCTGCTAGGAGGGCAGCTCCAATGCCTGATCCATCATTGGAGAGCTCGATTACAATGTTCTCAGCCACTTCCTCTCCCAGTAACTCCTTTACTGTGCTCTCCATGCAAGAACTGAATTTTTTGTAGTGCTCAAACAACCCACCATCCACTGCGATCACTGTCTTCCGCTTTTCCCCGTCCCTTACCGTATCTCTTCCCAATTTCTTGAGGATGCCAACAATCCCAGCTGCAGAGAGGTGAGCGCCACGAGTGGCAACAATGTCACAGACCTCAACAATAACTTTTCTCATCTTCAAGGAGGTATTTGATATCTGACAAAAAAGAGGACAGTAGGTAACACATATTCTTAATATTGTTTCTATTACAAGTGGGAGTCTCAGTTAATAAATGACAGAACTCTGCTCGTACCCAAAACATCGATTTGATGATATATACTGTTTTCCAACTCAATATCACCAGATTCTATAAGTTTATTTGTCTAAGTAAAAAATACAGTAATTAGAAGTTTGAAGCTGATTCCTTTCCAGTTCTTAGTAGTTAGTTTTTTCCACCCGATTCAAACAAAAGGTATTTGGAAGCAGGGGAAAACATGAAAGTAATGGAAAGCCTGGATAAAAGAAATACTGTATGTTAACAGATTTATAGTACATACCTCTAATATATCTTTCAATTTGTTCCCAACTACTTTCAAATCTGAAGATGTGTCATGGTGCATTGCAGACATGTCAGGAGTCCTGCATATTTCACAATAACAATGTAAGAGCTCTACAAGAACATATAAACATCAAATTAATGGGTGTAAAAATTTATTGCCAAAAAAAAAAAAAAAATTGTTCTCTGAAAGAAGAAATTTATATAGAAGAGACACTGAAAAAATAAACTTCTTTTCTTCTTTCATTTTTAATTACCAACATGTTTGACACTAAAAAGACCAAGTAACAGCTAATTTAGCTACTTTAGTCTCTTCTTGTTATATATGAGATCCTGGTATCAAATCAAATCCCAATCACATCACAGAGTGGAGAGGGGGTTACGTTTATAATTTAGTATTGTGAAAAATTAAAAGTTAAAAATCAAACTGCCATAAATTCCATAAAACATATGCAATACAGAAACCAGGTCTGATTTTAGACTTGGAATTGGTCAAGCGGAGACCTCATGATACTAAATAATCAAGTTTAAGCAAGAAGTTCTTAGTGATAAGACCACAGAATTATAGATCATTTCAAAGTAGCCATGTCATTTCAACATGGGTCAGGATGCATAAACAAAGCACCACAAGCATAAAAAAGAATTGGTCATAATCTTCATACTTAACCAAAAAGGGAAAAAAAAAATTGATGAGAAAGTGTGTGGGCTGTGTGGCTGCATAGCTGATATCATAAAACATTAATGGCACACCTCAATATGTATGGAATTTTCAGTTTCGGTGGAACGGCATCACCAAAAAAGGAAGCTTCTTCAGCCATTCGGTACAGAACTCTGCGTACGACTTCTCCCAAATACATACCAGAAATCATTTTTTCAAAAATCTGCAAGTAAAAGTTAATGATGTAATGATATTTACTATAATATTATGCCAAATATACAAGCAATAAGATATGGAACACATGGAAGCATTATAGCTACCTGTTCTCCAGGGTTCTTACTCTCCTCATCCAGTGCATGATCATATTCTGTTAGGGGAAGATGTGATGACCGGAAGTTACCCCACTCCATGTTGATGACCTACAGTAATGAAGATTGTTTTGTACATATAAATTTAGTACATCATGAAGAGACGAAAGCAAATTAGATCAAATATAAAAATCGGCAGCTAACAAAGGTTCGCAAAATACTTGCCATTTCCCCTGATTTAGGTAGAAGACCTTGCCACTTAGGAATTGCATGTGCTCGCTCTACATAGGCTGCATTCGTTCCAGTACCCAAGATTACACCAGCAACCACATCCTGGTTCTGGTATCTACCACCAGCTAATGTTCCAATTGTATCATTCACCTGCATTAGTTGAACATGTTAAGGAATCCACAGGAACAGTAGAGAGGCACTTGAAATAAACAAATATAATCTCAGGCCATATTTGCAAATCACATTCCTCAGAATAAGGAAAAAAACTAAGCATCAAATTTGATCTACCAAAGCAGACACGCGCATATCAAGGCCAATTCTTTCCATTGCTTTAGTCAACTCTCCAACCACATCTTCTCCAACCTATAACAGACAAGAGAAAACAGAAAAGATCACTAAAGGTAAGAATCATGCAAAGTGAGAAGTTAAGATCATGGCAATATGCACTGTGTACTAGTCTTTGACTCAAATTTTGACTGACATGCATTTCAGACCTCTTGTTGGTTCACCTAGTATGACCTCTTGTTGTGCAAGAAGTTTCAAATGTCACTCACACTGGGGTTCGAGGGAGGCTTTGATTCATATTTCATGTAACAATTGAAAACTTACATAAATATAAACTGCCTGCACAAATCTGGGCATCGAAATTATAATAATAAAGAAATTGCCCCGCTACTAATTAAACCTACCAAACAAACACCTTCATGTTTATCTACAGGCTTTTTCTTGATACAAGAATATAACAGACAGGACCTATCAACACAATTGAAAAAAGAGAGTGACATTGCATTGGCCACATCATAAAATGAGGAAACCATTAGTCCTTAATCTTCATGGCAGTAGACCGTTGCAGTGTACCGGTATGCATCCTATAACAAATGGCACAAAAACAAATTACAGGAGATCGTACACTAAATATTATATAAGCAGTACTTTGAGCTTTTCTCAACGACATAGTGTTCAAACAGGGTATCAAAACATGATGTAATAAGTTCAATGAGAGTGTCAGGACATTGAGTATTTAATGAAGGATTTAGAAAAAAAAATAATAATAACCTCTAGTGCAGCATTTCTTTTGACTGCAATGCTCAACAACCCATCAATGATCAAAAATCATATGGTAAATCAGACGAGAAGCAAGGGTTTGAGAGGGCATAAATAGTACACAACTTTGTCAAGAACTTGCTTTACATTAAATGAACTAATAACAATCTACTTCCAATAGTAAAAGTAGGCACATCAATTAGGTGTTTTCTCTTCATTACATCTAAAGCAGGTGCCAGCAATAGCAATGTGAGTTCAAAATTAGTCTCTATTGTCCCACAGGGACCTAAATTTTTTTTTTTTTTTTTTTCAATTCTATGACAGATCTTTAACTTTTGACACCCAGTCAATCTAGACAATGAAAAAATATAAGACCCAAATTTTTGAAGATTCTAGGAAACTTGTACAAAGTTTTGACACTTATTGTGGATAGCCAAGGAATGCCAGAAATACTATTGATATCTATAATATCAACTGCAGAACCATCATAAAAAAATGCAGAACAAGAGTTAAGGTATATAGGATTCACCGCATCTTCTATGGAGAAGCCCTTTGTCCATTTTATAAGATTCCCCGATGATATTGATGTCTGCCTAACTGGAAATGAGAAGGTAAAACCCAACTCTCTTTGTCTACCAGGCAAAACATGAAGTCCTTCACCTTCTGTAGCAACAAATTTTGCAATTGCTGCAGCAATAAAGTTGAATAATTCCTGAAATCACAGTAACGAACAAAAATTTAGAGCATGAAAAGATCGACTTAGGCGACATTTGGTTACATTGGCTTGAAGAGACACTCACTTGTGAACTCCCAACCATCAAATGTTGAGGAATTGAAACTTCCTCAAATTCTTGTTTAACAACACGGGCTTCTTTACCGCCCAACACTACACGCAGGACACGGAAGTTTGTGCCACCAAGGTCTAGTGCATAAAACAATCCTTTCTCATCTCTGCTAAAGTAACAACAGAAGTCAGGTGCACATTCAATTCAATTTTCATCAGTACAAAAGTTCTAAACAACTAAAATTGCTTCATCATAAGGTCACTTTTAATGCACAGAAAAGTGAATTTTCCCCTTATTAAATAAACAATTACTGCTTCTCTGTTATATAATTTTCCTTTTTCTATTTCACCCTTTCTTTTTTATTCTAGACATCCCTCATCCACAGACAATGATATGGTGGTTATGAAGAACCCAACTCCCTAAACAACTGCCTGAGCAATCAGCACTAGAGAGTTCACCACACAAATGCACAAGTAAATTTATTTAATCTCTGAAAATTAGCTAATTGTATATTCAAACATTGAATATAAAGCCATTTATCCAGCAAGGAAGTTCAGTAATCTTAGTCAATCTTAAAAATGATTATTGGTCAAACGGAATGTCACTCAATATTGGAAGTACAAATAAATTCAGCCATTATAACCATTTTTATTACGAGAAAAAACAATTTACAGGTAGCCTTTTTTTGGAACAATACTGAAAGTTAATCTATTTAAATCTTTTTTTTTTTTAAGTTAAAAATGTCTAAAAACTACTAATTTGACATTTACATCTTTTTTACTATTAATTGTTATGAAACTTTATTTAATACGATACAAACAAGTAAAAACAAATAATTTAATTCAACAAATTCCAACAAAATTTTATGTACATATTATTCATAATTAAAATATGATTAAAAATATAGTAGAATTAATGATATTTATACATTTAAATAAAAATGAAATGGCCTTTGAATTGAATTATAAAACAACTAAAAAAATAAATATTTAAATTGTAAATTAAATCTTGTAGTTCAATTTCAAGATATGAGATGTGTTGAGGGTTTTTCTGTAAAAATATTTTTTTTAATAAGTATTTGGGGAAAAAAGGAAATTTGTATAGTATAAATTTGAAAATAAGTTATTTCAGATAGGATAAACTTGAAATAAAAAATTTTAAATATATTTGCATTTAAGTTATAAGTCAAGAACGTTTCAAGTAGTTTTAAGTGGTTTGACTGAAAAAAAAAAATTAACATCATTAAGTCATAAAGTGTAAAAAAACAAACTATCGTCCTTGTCAGCAAAAAATTGTAAAAGGGCAATACTAGATGAGAATAACATTAATAACAGCACATAGAATGAAACTCCATAGGCTCTGTCCAATTAACTACAAAACAACTTCAACTTGCCAATCTGTCAAGGTGAAAAGTATTATTAATCTAAAGATTCTCACAAGATCACAAAAACGAAGCTGAAAAAGAAAGAAACTGCTGCTACGAATTCTCAAGCAGAACCAAAGAAATATAAAAGTAAACAAAAACCTACAATTAAGAACCGTATATAAGTTTAGAAAGGAAAACGTAATGAAGATTTTGATCGTAAGCTATATAACAGCAGAGAAAATAAAATTGAAAACAAAAAATACCATCACACAACATAAATAAAAAAAGCATTGAAGTATCACAAGATGATGTCAAAAGAAAGAACAACGGATAAGTAATAGACTCAAAAGCCACAGAAATTGGAGAATGTGAGGCGGCTCAAAATTCCAGTGCTAGAATATCAGAACATAAAGACTGAAATTCACCAAAACTCAATAAAAACAAAAAATATAAATTCAAAATTTACAAGAAAATATGCTTTACAGAATAATAAATAAAGCTTCATCTGGACCATTTAAGTCTAGTTGTTTACAGCAGATTCTAATGAGTCATAATATAAGCAACGTTTCATTTAACACAAAAACATATTTCCAATTACTGCATGACAATATGAGGGTACTCAGGGTAGTTATTTTTCCCCAACCAAATTGTAATGAGTAAATTTAAGGAAATTTTAAAATATAATTTTTTTTTTCAAGGATCATAATCTAACTATATTAACTTGAATAGGATTTATTTTAAAAAAAATCTTATATTCCATGGTGGCAGAATTTATGAAAAGAAGAATAATTTGGTCAAATTAAGCAAACACAGGCAGAAACAAAATAGAACTCTAAGAAATGTAGTTTAGAATAAAGAATAACTCACATTAACAAACAAACAAATATTATCTTTTTAATCAGAATTCAATATATATATATATAAACCAAAAAAAAAAAAATCTCTCAAATGATCCAACGAAATTGGAAAAGAAAAGAAACACGTTTGATTATTGTTTTTGGTGAGGTACCCAGGCTGTAGAGAAATGATCGACCAATCAAATATTGATATGAGATTAAACAAAACCAATAAAATGAAGAAATAAAAAAAAACGTAAAAAAAAAAATTGAAATATAGAACAGAGGAGTAGAGAGCAGAGAGACCCGGTGGGGAGATTATCGACGAAGCTGATGAGCATCTTGAGCTTGCTGCCACCCTCGGATGCGAGTCCAGCGTGCATCTCCACCATCATGGCGTCAGCTATCTGTCTCAGCTTTCCAATTGGCGTACCACACTTGTCCTCAAAATCCTTCAATATCGCCATGGCCCGGGCCCACTTCCCCGAGCTTTGCATCCTGTGCCTCACCACCAGCGCCGTCGCTGCGCACACCGCCGCCGCGCACACCACCGCTGCTCCCACTGCTACTTTCCCCATCGCGCCCGCCACCGCTTTTTAATCGACAAGAAACGATCGAGTTCAAGAAAAAAAAAAAAAAACAAAAACAAAACTTTGACTCGATATGATCTTTGTCTCTTGACAGTCAACAACCTGTTGGATTGGTTTGGATTCAATTCAAAAACCCTAGATCGAGCAGGAAACAGGAGCTAGCTAACTTTTTATGGTGAACAAGAGAGGAGTTCAAGTGGTGTTTTGTTCTAGCAGTGTAAAATATTATTGTTTCTCAGTACTTCGTGTTTTGTCTGATTTTCCCTTTTTTTTTTTTTTTATAATGAATCGTTTTATTTTTATTATTATTATTATAAAATTGAGTTGAACAAACAAGAATATAATAAAAGTCGCAAAGCAGTAACTGTTTTAGATTGGAATTACGACAATGACCCTTCAGGCTCATATATTCTTTTTTATTTTTTTAAGAATAAAAAAATTATTGCCCTTTTAAATATCTAACATCTAGAGAGTCTAGACGGACAGGATTTAATTTTATGGTGGTTTTGTTTTTATTAGGAGATTTTGAGGAGAAACGGCACGTGTATTAACTGTGTCTGTTTGGTCAGCACGTGCAGTGTTTCTTTCTTTTTATTTGCTAATTTGTGGAACATAGACGACACTGTTTCTTTTTTTTTTTTTTTCTTTTTTTTTAGTTACCGAGACTACCTAAAAGATAATCAAAATCAAACTAGTAGCACACTGATGATGCGTCTTGAATATATACATCTAGATAGGAGATAATTCACATATGTGAAAGACTACTTTTTTTGTTTATGTTGATAGTTGATATAAATGGAATGAGATTAATCATTCCATAGTTTTGAGTCCATAGGTTCAAGTCAAAGGTTTTATGATTTGGAGAATGTCTATTAGATAATCCAAATTGATCTTCTTTTCCCTATAATGTTTTAATTTAATTAAATGACAATTTTTTTCAAAGCTAACACATTTTCAAATTCTTGTTTGTGCTGACAATTGATATAAATGAAATGTGATTTATCATTCCATTGTTTTGAGTCCATAGTTTTCGAGTCAAAGGTTTTATGATTTGGATAATATCTATTAGATTATCCAAATGTATCTTTTTCTCCTTAGAAATATTTAATTTAATTAAATGACAATTTGTTTTTAAGTAGACACATTCAAGTATTTATTATTGCAAGAGAATGTTTTTAAATACCTATGATGTAGTTTGGATTCTCATCATTAAAGCAAATGAAAAAAATACACAACCACCTCCTAAATAGAAAAAATATGCAATAACCAATCTTTCACATAGAGAAAATGAGGTATTTTCCAAAAAATAATGCACTCTATTATTATTTACATATACCCTTTATCAAATTATATTCAATCTAGACTCTATGGAGTTTTATAAATTTCCTTTAATGACAAGTTTTGATGAAATTCTTAGATTATTATAGATTTCATATTAATTTTGTTGGAATTATTTAGGTAATCTAATAAATTTTTTCAGAGAATGATAAATTTCATTATATATATTTTATATATATCACTTTAAAATTCATCCAAATTCTTTACTTAAATGAAATATAAAGTCAATGAGTTTTTAAATATAATTATATATAAATTTGAATTAAATACATCTAAATTTTAATGAATTTCATACAATTAGAATATATTCAAATCTAAATTGAATATATCTAAATTATTAAAATATTTTAATTTCTAATGAATCTACACCCTCTTGGTTTACTTGCATGATTAACTTATTTTATTATTTTAAAGAAAAACTTAATTTTATTATAGTTTGACCATTTGGGTAAATTGGTAAATTAACAATTCTAAAATTGCAATTTAACTGTAACAGTATAGTCAACTAATTGACTTTTTCCAATCCTGTCATGCAAATAATCTGTACTGTAATTGGATGAAGTTAAGAAAAAACTTAAATAATTAAATTGTAATTAAAGACCAAGTCTTTGAAATTGACTCGTATTATTTCCCCGTAAAATAGAGGGAAACAATGCTCGTCATTAATTATAATTTATTGATCTGATTTTTGATGCTTAAAAATATGAAAACAGATCAAGTTGTCCAATTATGACCGAAACCATGTTCGCAAATTGGTTGAATTTTTAAACCTACAACTAACCTGTCCAAAGTTGACCAGAAGTTTGTTGAACTTGAAATGCATACACATATCGACTTGGCAACTACTTAATTCATCAAAGTCATCATCGATATGGGGTCTGCGAGTTAGTTTCGAGTTGTACAGGTCACCCAATTTGCAATAAAGCACATGCTTATCGAGTTTCTTATTGACACGGAAGCTGAAACTTCTTGTTTCATATGGTCAATTAGCCTGTAAATAGCTATTTGAAAAAATAAAATAAAATAAAATTTTCCCAAACCCACTTAGTGAAAGGTTCGAAAACGAACCTCCCATCAAATCTTACAATTTTTTAAACAAGAGAAATTAGGATGTTATTTGGATCCATTTTTATAAAGGATTTTATTTTAAAAAATTAAAAAATTAGTATAAATACATTTGGTTGTTGGGATTTTTTTTTTTTAATATTTCTTATCATCAGCTTACATATTAAATAACAATTATATTATATATTATCTATTTTAATAGGACCAAATAAATGACTATTAATTGAATTAATAGATATCCATTGATATGAGTTTTAATGTATAGAAACTCAATACTAATGAAATTAGGGTTAATGAGAACCTAATTACGTTAGTATATAAAAAATATTATAAGGCTTATGGTCCCCAAATCAAATCAAAATACGCACAATTTTGCTCTCCTTCTTCTTCTCCATTCAAGAAGAAAACCATAAAGCATATTAAGGTGATTTGACTATATAAGACTCAATCATTCTCATGTTTATCGATATGATTTCATATATGTCTTCTATGTAACAATTATTAATAATTTAATATGAGTTTATGGATTTTAATGTAGGTTTTTGCCTATTATATTAAGGTGATTTGACTATATAAGACTCAATCATTCTCATGTTTATCAATATGGATTCATATATGTCTTCTATGTAACAATTATTAATGATTTAATATGAGTTTATGGATTTTAGTGTAGGTTTTCATCTATTAAAGTTTTATCAAACAAATGGTATTAAAGTCAATTCATGTTGAATCATTAAAATTAATTAGTTTAATTTATTATGATGGTGTCTTCCGTGTTTTCTATGAGTGTTTTTTAGAGAACAATTGGAGAATATCTAATGCACTAAAGAATTTCGATTGCATACAACATGTTTCTATCAGCCTAATTAATTGTGCATATTTCTTTTATTATTTGTAATCGGTGATGACTGTTTGTTCTTTGTTTTTAATGAGAATCTTGTTTTCATTGAGACTGATATTTACATGAAAACAATCCAAAGAAAGAAAATTCACAAAGACATGTTGACCATTTATTTTTTTAAATTAAAAGTCAAGACAATTCATAAACATATCTATTACTATTTTTGTTTTTTGAAGATAATATAATATATTGTCACAGAGGCTACATGGCAAACAATTGAAGAATATGTTTTCAATAATATTAGGTAAAGGCAATTTCAAGAATTACAACAATTGAAATATATATATATTTTTATAACAGCAAGATGACTATTTTGGAGCATTATGAAATTGTTTAATTCTCTTTCTTCAATGAGTTTTCAGTGAAGTAGTTATATATATTATATATATGAATTTGCTTTGTTGAATGAAGATTCAGTGGATAAAAAGTTTTCATCGGCAAAGAACATTTTTTTTCTTGAAAACACATTAAGTTTTGATTTATTAAAAAAAAAAAGGTCTGATATTTAAAAATAAATCAAATTGAAATTATATGTTACCAAAGTAACTTATATAATGTAACTTTGTTTATTTTGAAATATTAAGATATGTGTGTCTATTGTTTATACGAATAATGACCAGCCCAAATTAAGATTGTTGTTTGGCCAAATAATAGGCATTCCCGTGGTAATAAATATGTGATGATTATTAGGTTTTCAATGTAAGTAATAAGTCAGTAAAAAAAAAAAGCTTATTACTTAACGGGATTAATTGTCAATATTAGATTACTACACGAAGAGTACCACTTATAGTTGATATTTCTGTTCAAAGACTAAATATCAATGTTGTGTTAGGTATCTTGTGTTACGGCCCACCATCATGAGAATCATTTAATCATGTCATGTATGAGTTTATCAATTGAATATTCTTGTGTTGTGACATGATTATTGATTGTGACCATATATTTGGTTTAATTTTCAATTCAATTACTACTTATGCTTCAACAATATTCGTTAATATCAATTTCATTCATGTGCTTAATAGCACAAGCTTCAAAATTGGAAAAAAAAGGTTATAATTGTTCTTGATTGTATGGATTTCCTTACCTTTCGGGAAGAACGACCTACATCTCTTAATGATAATAGTTTCACTGATAAAAAGGCAAGCATGGAGAAGCAGGACCATTTTAATTACATGAGTCTTATGATCATGAAATGTTCCATTTCAAAAACTTTTAAAGGTTTTATGTCCAAAAAAAAAGGAAAAGAGGAAAAGAAACCACAACAGGGACATCACAACATAAAATGCAAAATAAATAGGATAAGGACTTTACATATTATTTTTGTAAGAAAACTGGACACATAAAGAAAGAATATTCCAAGTACGTTAACTAATGTGTCAAGAAATATATACTTCTCAATTTGGTTTCTTCTAAAATTAATTTAGTTTTTATACTTAAGCACACTTGGTGGATAGATTTTGGTGTCACTACTCACATAAGTGTATCTATACAGGGTTATCTATGGAGTCGAAAGCCAAGTGATTCTGAAAGATTCATCTATGTAGGCAATGACAAAATAGTTAAGTAGAGATTATAGAAACTTTTAGATTATTATCGAATACTGATCAATTTTTTAATTTAGAAGAGATTTATGTTATACTGTCTTTTAGACGGAATTTAGTTTCAGTTTCTATTTTGGACAAATTTAGTTATTCTTGTTCAGTTGAAATAATAAATTTAATTTTTTTCAATATTCGAATAATATTAGTACCAATTCTTTATCTTTGTATGATAACTTATATTTATTAGATATAAGTGTCTCAACTAATAAAACCTTACATATGAGGTCACGAGATGCAAAACGAAAATTAATTGACAGGGATTCCGTCACATTATGACACAAATGTTTAGGTTATATCTCTAAACAGAGAATTCAAAGACTTGTGTCTGACAGGATTCTTGATCCCTTTGATTTGATAGATTTCAAAGTTTGTATTAAGTGTATAAAAGGGAAACAGACAAATATTAGGAGATTAAGCATCAACAGGTGTTCTGATGTCTTAGAATTAACTCATACTGATATTTACAAACCATTTCCTATAGCCTCTTGGAATAATCAAGGGTATTTTATTATGTTTATAGACAACTATTCAAGGTATAGGTACCTATATTTGATACATGAGAAGTCTCAATCATTTGAAAATTAACTTGGTAAAAAAATTAAAACTATCAAATCTAACAATGGTGGTGAATACTATGACAAATATGATGAATCCAGTAAATAACGTCTAAAATCTTTTGTGAAATTTCTAAAGGAATACAGTATCATCCTACAATATACAATGTCAAGCAAACCTAGCATGAATAGTGTTACTGAAAGACAAAATAAAATGCTTATGACATAGTAAGAAGTATGATCAATCATTTTTCTTTACCTGAATTCATTTGGAGAGAAACACTAAAGATTACATGTAATTTTCATATTACACATCCATACTCAATCTATGTCATTGAATATATTGGCATAGTGACCATTGATAGGTCTAGTTACGAATATATGTAACAAGGGTTGCTTTGATCTTATACTAATATAGTAGATGGACCAGATTGTAATTAAGGAGATATTTTAGGATGAACAACTTTTCACTGCGCACTCAGATAATATAATTGTCTCATAAAACATATATAGCCCAAATGAAAGATTGTTGAGATTTTTTTTTTTTTTTAAAAAAAAACTTCTTCTTATGGACTTACATATTACATAACAATTATATTATATGATATCTATTTTAATAGGATCAAATAAGTGATCTATTAATTAGACTCTAGAGATATCCGTTGAGTATGAGTTTTAGTATATAGAAACTTAATACTAATTAAATTAGGGTTAATAGAAACTTAATTAAGTTAGTATATAAAGAATATTATAAGAATTATAGTCCTCAAGTTAAATCAAAACATGTACAATTTTACTCTTCTTCTCCTTTCCCATTCAAGAAAAAAACTACAAAGCATATTAAGATGATTTGATTGTAGAAGACTCAATCTTTTTTAAGTTTATCAATATGAATTCATGTATGTCTTTTCTGTAATAATTATTAATGATTTAATATGAGTTTATGATTTTAGTATAGGTTTTCGCCTATTAAAGTTTTATCTAACATTGGTTGGTTGTTTTCAAAATTATATTTTTGATACTTTTTAACAATTATAATATAGAAGTGGAAAAAAAAAATCACCATTTGTCTTATTGTTTTGCACCGTCTTTATAAGAGAGGTTTTATTAACAAATCATTTTTTTTCTTTAAAACAACTATTTTATTAATTTTTAAAAAACAAAAACGAACACATTTACATAATTTTTAACTTTCAAAAACTATCTGTAATAAATTACATCAAATACATTCTACTTTTAAAAGTATAACTCTACTTTTAAAAATGATACATGATTGTAGAAGCAAACCATGGGCTTCTCTTCCCTTCTCGTTCCTTGGAGTTAATCCTTGAACTACATCACAATGTCTATCGTTGTTGGAGTTGTACCTTATCGACGTTCGGAAACTGTTGACCCAGAGATTCTAGGGCCCAAACGGCGAACCAGGTAATTTACGAATATAGTTGTAGTTAACGTGTGTTTAAGGTTGGTATGACGTAATGAAGATGAGAGAATGTTGGTCGTGGTTGATGAACCAGAGTTATGAGTCAAGCAATAAAGAAGGGAGAGAGAAGAATGAAGTTGAACACTACGATTTTCATGTGGTTCAGCGACTGCGCCTACGTCCACGGGCCACTCTGGAGTAATTCTGGCAGAGTGACGGTATCCTAGTATTTTTCCACCTTTCGTACAGTAAAGATCTCCCATATTTATAGGAAGAGGGCCATCACAAAAATAAAATACAAAAGAATGTAATACACGTTAGAACTGTAACAATCTCAACTAATCCTGACATAAGTCATGCTTCATTTATTGTAAAGGTGATGATTGTTCTCTCCTTCCACACGTCTGCATTTAATGCACCAGGAGAGGTCTTTCCTTCATTAATTGCATAACCGCCGCATTGAATGCTTCTAGGTAATTGTGTAGGCAGTTTCCGACGAGAAATTATGAGAGTTGGTGATTTTGATGACTTGCTGCATACGATATCCCCCGAATAAGCTCTCTGGTCAATCAGATCGTGCAAGCTGTAGAGGTGCAGACGTGGTCAGGAGAGGTGGTTAGGCAATCTGGAGATTTCCACGAGCTCGCGACCTGAGCGATCTCGCGAGGTGAACGAGCTGGTGATGTGGGCAAGAGGTACGCTTTGGCGGTCTGGAGGCTATTACGAGCTCGATACCTGAATGGCCTCACGGACTGGTCGAGCTTGCAACTGCGACCTGATGTTCGGGTTTTCTAGGCCTCTGCTCCTGGTCAAGTCTATTGGGCTTACATTGGCTCATTTAGTCAAATCGAGAGAATGGGCATAACATACCTCGAGCTTATCACAATCGCACAAAAAAAAAAACAAAAACAAAAACAAAAAAAAACAAAACAAAAACAAAACAAAACAAAACAACGACCATGGGCCTATCTTTACTCTTTATTCTAATTGCTGTCTATTGTTAAACAAAAACACTATTTGTATTGTTAGGGGTTAAAAACATATTTTATGTTATTTAATTGGGTATTTTTGGTATTGAATGGAATATCATGTCACGGATGGCCAAATAGGTTGAAAGAATAAATTGACTGCATTCTATATGATCTTAGCAATCTTTTATTGGATTCAATCAAGTATGATGAGAATCAACTCAAAAGAATAATAGGGTATTTCTTCAAAATAATAATAATAATAATAATAATAATCGGGTAAATTAAACTTAAATCTAGTACTAAAATTCAAACTACTGTGAACTTTTGTAAAAGTGGAATCCTTGCTCTTCATGGTTTCCAATTCTTACCATCTAATCAGATTCTGACTTTAAATGATTTTTCATCTGTCAAAATCCTAAAATCCTTGAATTTCATATTTGAAGTATGCGATTTTCTTCAACTAAAATACGCTGAATTAAAGTCCATTTCAACAGCAAAATACTTGATTCATCAAAATTTGACGCTCAACTAATGGATGTTTCAAAAAATAATAATAAAAAAAATAATGAAGGAAAATTTTTATGAAACGATATTTATTAGAGATTTAAGAAAAGGTTTGGCAATTACCACACACACTTGCCATTCATTTTCCTTTCTTAGAAAAATACCAACAGGCACTGTTGATGTACTCTAAACTTGCTGTTAATAAAATATCTTATCTTTAAATAAAAAAATTAAAATAAAAAATAGGGTGTGCTCACATGAAAATCTACAGAAAAGTCCTACACTCATAAGTGAATGCCTCATAATATTACCGAAATTGTTTTTTTAGAGACCTCTAGCATAGTAACTCCAACCGAAAATATTGTTGAATTGATTAGGTGTTTTTTACTATCAAATCAAATTGAACGGTAATATATTGAAAGAAATGTTAAGGTTAAATAAATATATATAAAAGCTGACACTCGACAAATCATAAGTTTGTTAAGATCTGTGAAGATAAAATAATATTTATGAGATTTAGATATCTACCTATAAATGAAAGATAACTACTAAATAAACTTGTTAAGATCAACATCACTACTTACGTGGTCCAAATATTTACTAAGATCATCTATGATAAAATATACTTATATAATCCAAATATCTATCATCATGAATGAGAGACAACTACTTGATGAATTTGTCGAATTCAAGACTACTACTTGCACATTTATGCAATCCAGATATCTACCCTCATGAATGGAAAATAACTACTCGACAGACTTGATGAGATCAATACTACTACATTTACAATCTAAATATCTACTTCTAGAGCATGAGACAATTAATCTCATTCGAAAGGTATAAAATTACCAATACAATCTCTAATATGTGTTTGGTGATATTGAACCCCCAATTTCTCTTATATGTTAAGAAATGGTGTATATGTACTCTTATTTAGTTATCACAAGAATAAATATAAATTATTAAATTAAATTTTGCATTACTAATCTTATTTGAATAATGAGATGCTTAATATTATTAAAGTAGTGATATAAAATAAAAAAATCTAACAGTTTCCCTTTCACAACATTTGTTTGAATGATGCATGAGAGCCAAAAAAAAAATGTAACATTTTAACTATCAATTATCATGAGTTAAAACAGTTTCTTTGTTATTTTAGTTAAAATTTAACTAAAATTTGGAGAGTATAACTAGAAATGCTCAGAGTATCACCAATGCATTTAAATTGGTCGAAAGTTATATACATATTTTGCTTTAGATAATTACATTAGAGAAAAGAATACGTTTTTCTATATATTTTTTGGTCAAAATGGATTCATATTTAAAAAATATGTATATATTGATATATCATAAATAAGAACTCAAAAATACATAACAATAGTGAGACGCTCTTGATTATTTACTATTTTTTATACCAATATTACTAAAAAAAAAAAAACCAGGAAAAAAAAAGTTGGTGTTGCAAAGTGGTTCCACCAATTATTTTAATTATTTTTATTATAATTGGCTCGTGAGGGAGGCAATTCTCATTAGCTAAAATATTGGCTAGTGAACAATGAATTGCGGCTTGGCTCATTTGGCCCCCCTCTTTTTTATTGCCGACTTACTTTGTGTATAAATATGTGCAATCAGCAGCGAATCAAATGCATTTCGTGGGCAATTTGCTCTTCTTGTTTTCAATCTCTCTCTAACATTCTCACTTTAACTTTTTTTTTTTTCTTTAATTCTATAACAGTTAGGTTCCTGTCAGTTCACCCAAAAACAAATAGATATAATTAGATAAAAGCAATTTTTTTTTGAGAAAGATAAAAACAAAAATTGTAATTTAAAATGTTGACAATATGTTAATTCAATTGAAAAATCCAATAAAAACCTTCCAATACAAGTTTCTATCCAGAGAAACCTACCGAATCTACGTTATGTCAGCTGTTTGAAGGGTCCACAGCTGTTGGGTACTTGTTGTTACTTGGACAATTCGATTTCAGTTCCATAAAAGGTGGAATGATAAGATAAAAAAATAATAAATGGGTTCTAACAATATTCACGTTAAATAAAGAAAAAAAAAAAAAAGGCCGCATCGTGAATGGACATATACTTGTTCATCCATCAAAAGGTTAATGATTCAGTTTTTATCAAATATATATTACAAGTTTATATAAATAATATTCTTCCAGAATACTTATCTCTTATCTATAAAAGGAGATATTACTAGTTTGATTTCAATAAATTTCAACAAATCTATTATTCATTAAAAAAAACAAAAACTCAACATCTCCAACACCACCAGATGTTAAGTACCAAAAAATTAGAAAGTATTCCATCTCAACATCAAGTGTGGGTCTTTATTAAATGTTAACGTGTTAAGCTATACTTGTTCACGACCCCGCCTTGTAAAACATGGAGCATGAATAGATCATGATTAGCGAGTGGGGTATGCTAGTTTGTCATATCTTAACTGGTGAGTGGTTGGTCTTTCAAGTTATATAGATGCTATATTCTTCAAAAATCAAAATCTATCATCATTCTATATTCTGAAAACTTATATAATCATATCTTGTCTAAAGTAATAATAATTGGAATTAAACACTACTTAGGTGGGTATCTAAGAGATGGGTTTGATCTGTTTAGATTCTATTTGAGATTATAGATTTTAGGACATTTGCTTCGGACATGATCAAACTGAATACTAAACTACAATCTAAAGACTAACAGGACTTCTCATTCGATTTGAGAAGTGGAAAAAATGTAGGATACCAATTATTGCCTAGGAATGGTTCATTGGTGAATCTGCTGATGTGAGAATCACCAACAAGAAGTAGAAACTGGGAATTTTTCATCATGGGAAATGATTGGTGGTGAATAGTTACAAACAACCCAAACTTGGTCGGGTGTCTTGTGAGATACTTGTAGCTGGCATGATTTAGAAGGTGAATGAAAAGGTTCCAAGTAGCAATGGCATGACAACGACTGCAATCCTGTAGGCCAAAACAGTATGATCTCAACTTCTAAATGATTCCCTATACGGTGCAGGTCAATTCCATTAAACACTATCGATGTAGATGACCTGAATTTTGACAATGATTGTGACTACTGGTAGCCTTATCGGAAATTCTATGAAAAATGACAGCTTCAAAAAGTAAAATAACATTATTGCAAAAGCCAAAAACTTGCAGAGATTAATCACTGAAATATTCAATCTTATAACAATCGCATTATAAACCGTACTGTATGTAAGCAATTCAAGTGAACAGATTCTGCTGACAAGCTAGCACATAAAAGGAAAAGAACAAAAAATCATTCAGATAGCTCTTTACGGGTTGGAACTACAGGCACAAGATAATTCTTAAATTGAGAGTTAAAACTTCTGAAGTTACCAGTGCAACCGTCTTTCTGTGCTTGTTCAACTGCAAATTTTTTCTCTATTTGAATCCAGTCAATTTCAGGAGGTCGTGCTGCTGGAACCTACATATGCAATCAAATTATAAATCATACTGATTAAGAAATAAAAAAGGACACCATAAGAAACATCAAAAAGAACATATTTACTGTCGATGGAGTAGTTAATGCTACATCTCTGGCTTTATGTGCAGTAGATGAAGCAACAGTCCTGCGTTAGGCAAAAAGCAGTATCAAGAGATTGTATTCTTTGCAAATAATGTTTCAAATCAAGCAACCAAATTTTAACTAGAAATTTATCGGCATAAGTTTAGATCAACTATAAGGATGATATTCCATTTTGAGGATATACAGAAGCAGAGAATTATGCTTGTAATTTGTATGAATAGGGAGAGTTTTCTCATTCAACAGCCAAGAATGTAATAAGAAGTGAAACGCTGAGTCATAGCCATTAATTTTACCTTATTGGAATCAAGATAATGAAGCACTACCAATCTACCATTACCAGTTTTTACCATCCTAGCTTTGTGAAAAGTCAAAACAGTGCATTCAACATTACGTTATGTGCATCAAATTCCTTCATACTTGCCACTAGTGCCAAACCGGCAGTGCAAATTTAGTCTCTCTATACTGTAAAACTGATCTATCAAAACAGAAAAATAAATAAAACAAGAAATAGTTACTTCCATAAACTACAGAATCAATATTTTAATCATCAGTTCTCTTCACGACTCGACAAACTGAAGCAAATTGGTAACAAGATGAAAAATTTATCGGTACCAAATCTTTAAAAATACATAAATCAAACACACAACTGAAACCATGATTGAATTGAGCAGAATATAAAAAGTAGTTAATAGAGGTAGAGAATACCTGGGAGGCGGTGGGTGAGTGATCTTCCTCTTCTTCCCCATTCATTCAATCCCCGCCGACCAACCGGGGCTGCCTTTCATTCCCAAATAAAACTGTCAAATGGCCTGGCCCCATTTTGAAAGTCCAGTCCATAACGGCTCAAAAGTTGCGGCCCGATCGGATCCGACATTTTTATACCCGCTTAACAATGTAAATACACCCCCCTTATTAACTAAACCCAGTCAAAGATTTTTAAAAAGTGTTAACTTATGTCAAAAAGGATTTTCGACGACGTTTATTTATACATATATAATACAATAAAATTGAAGAAATAATAATTCTTATAGTAAATGAATTTCATAATTATAAATTATAATTTTTAAAACCATTTGCGATAGGATGTCTTTACAAAAAAGAATGTACATATGGGGTACATTTACTGACGCTCTAATTATAATTCGTAGCGTCATATTCAATCCAATCCAATTATTGAGCTGGACTAAAAGTCATTTGATCAAACAAATTGCCGATTTATCACGAGTGATTACAGGCCCATTTAAGATGTCTGAGAGCTACCCATTGGTTCGTTACAAAATTGGTTTAATCTAGTTGGATCGAGATTGGTCCTGTGTTTCTTGGATTGGCTATTCAAAGGTGAAGCTTCGCCAGACTTCTGAATATATATATATATTAGTAAAATTATAAAGAGGACCGAAGCAACAACAATTTTTTACATTCCACAGGTTGTGATTCAATTTTGATCTAACTTAGTGAGTTCTGACGTGTAAATTATGGAATGAAATTTATGCAAAATTGTCAAATTTAATGCATAATAGACTCAATCACAATATTTTTTTATTTGAATAGGGAATTTACACTTAGGGCCTCGGTTTTACTGAAATATTTGGTTGTTAACCAGACTAAACTTACAGCTACAGTCACAACGTTATTACCCTCTCATGCAGCTACACAGTATCTGTAATCAATTTATCACACAAAGGAATTAACATTCATAATTACATTTCAATCTAGTAGATAGAAAAAATAATATAGGAATGAATTAACATTCATAATAACATTTTATTGTAGTAGTTAGGGAAAAAATATATATATTTCGGATTGTCAAAAATTCATTGGGAAAACTTTTTTCCTTAAGGAAAAAAAAAAAAAAAAAAGTTAGCAGCGCCTTTAGATGATAATTTATTATAAAGTATGTACAAGTAAAAATAAATTTATAAAAAAGACGAAGAAAAATATTAGGTTCAAAGTTCTGTATGAAACGCTTATGAAATAGATTACGAATTTCGTACTAATTAATCGAATCTAAGTGTTATATATCGATGACCCCCTGAATGGTATTAGAGCGTGGTTGTGTCTCAAATACTTAAACAACTAGTTTGAATTCTAGAACGAAAATTATAGTTATGGATACTTTTTCATAATCTATGTTTTCCTCTAGTTCCTCTTGCATTAGTTCGCATATATCTACCCCTTCTTCTTTCTATTTTTGATCTCATCTACTAAAATAGATAGTTTTTATGAGTTTACTTATATTCCTGATACAGATGATCTTGCTTCTAAAATTTCTCCAGTTACAAATCCCTACACTTCTCTCAATAAACTTGTTTCTTCTTTCCCAAGAGTCCTCAAAACCCTTATTAAACCCAATCGTAAATTGGTCAAAGAGTTTGTTCAAATCAGCACGTTTGACAAATGTTAACTCCCTGCTTCTAACTCAGAACAATATGTTACTCTTGAAATCCCTCAAGATTCCATTAATCAATGGAAACAAGAAGGATACACTCATATCCATTTTGGTGTTATAAAATTAGCCTTCATCCTTCATGGCCGAAAAGGTCTCCCAGTTGTTGCAAGACTCGCAGTATTGGACATCAGATACAAAAAATATGAACATGCGTGTCTAGGAACTCTTCTGGCTATTCTTAACACTGGAACAATCATTCTCACCTTGATCCCAAATTTCAACATCTCGTTTAATAATGAGTTCTGTTTCAGTGCTATAAAGGTTCAGGTTCAAATCATAGGTGTTGAAATGAAACTTGGCTCCATCATGACAACTCTCCATTATCAAATGGTATAGAGACTTCAAGATCATACCATAGATCTTGCCTTGCCAACATCCACTGACACGTTGGTGCTTACCATGGACTCACAGCAGATGCCTCACTGTACAATGGTTCCAAAGCAAATCAATAGAGAAAAGCTTCTTGAGCTTCTTCCAGAAAGCTGGATCACAAGTTACGAGCATACTTTCAAAGCTTCCAAACCGGTCACTACTATAAAGGCCTGCATGAAAAACAACAAAAATGGAACAACAACTGTCTTTTTTGACAAGTCTAGCATTCTTACAGCACCACCTGCTAATTTCCAATTCATGACATTACTAGTTCAACCAGCCACCAGTTGCTGCTTTCTCAAATATTAGTATGTCTATTTTTCAATATAGAGACTCTTCTGGTCATTGTCCTTTTGATATTGATTGTAATTGCATCAGATGTCAAAATGATTCCATTGGAATCATTGAACTTCCCCAAGGATATTATCCTTATAAAAAGAAAAAGAAATCTCCTAAAGATCCTCTTTATCAAGCTTATTTTGATAAAGATCCATCAGTAGAATTATTAGAAAAACTTTCTGGAAAATTTGATTTTGTTGTCAGATACTCAGACACTCCAAAACATCCACCGGTAAAAAATCCTTTTTGGGATTTATCAGATTACCCAAATCCTCCCCTAAACTACCATCAATACATTCAACATACAGATCCAAAGAACCTCTTCCATGTTACAAGAAGAGTTTGAAATAGATTGCTAAAAACACTCCACCTCAACCTTCTGTTTCTCAACCCATTCCAGTCATGATGATGCAACAACCATCACCCTCCTTCAGCCAAGCAAATTATGATCAAGAATTTCCACCAATTCCTGAATCTACTAACCAGAGATAAAAAAATCATACTACCTCAAATTATTCAATCAGATGGAGCTCCAAAACTCATCTCTTATGTTGAAGCACTTTCAACCGGCAAACTAAGAAAGCAAAACAGCACAATCAAGCTTTGTTTAATATATCCAGAAAAGTGGATCGGATAACTTGTCATGCTCACAGTACTGCGAAGGTCATTGCACAGCATCAAAAACAAATGCAATAAGTTCATAATGAGCTGATGACTATTATGCAAACTACACAAGGATTCTCTCAAGCTTTCCTTCAAAAGGAGGCAGAAATGCGGAATTTACAGACTCAATTAGCCTTTTTTCAAAGAGACTATTTTCGACAAACACAATCCCCTCATCCGGTGTCACAACCTTACAATCCATTTGAAGCAACCCAATGGACACCTTCACTGTCAGTTTTTCCAAAGCTCAGCCAACCATTCCCTACACTACACTAACCATCTGCAACCAAAGCAGCTTTTGGTTCAAGAAGTCAGTTTTATGACTACATGAAGCAGTAATTTGAAGAGCAAAGAAAACAAGAACGAGCAGCTAAGAGAAAAGGTAAACAACCTGTCTCTATCTAAAAAAATACAAGAACCTTCACCACCTAGGTCTTCTCAGATAATGGTTTTGACCTTAGCAAACCAAACCAATTCTTTTACCATTATCTTATAGATATAACCTCTTACCAAATTCCTACCATTCCCCAATCTGAAGGCTTTAATTCTTAATCGAATCGAACTTTATACTTTAAACAAGATTCTTCTTCACCGTCTTTATCACACATCTCATCAAGTTCTTCATCAAATTCTTCCTTTACCTCAAATCCCATATTTTCCATTCAGTCTTAGTTTATGAATACTCAACCCAAATATTATACTCCAAAAGAGCATATCTCTGACTCAGATACCTCACACACTCATACCACATCTCTTCCAAACCTTGAAGATGTTGATCCCTTACGACATAGATAAAATCGACATCATCAACTTCCTGAAAAACCAGTATAATCCGTTTGGATAAAAAATCCAGATTTTTACAGTTGATGATATTCCTCCAACTAAATGGCGAGATCGAATGTTTGAGTTTTATGCATGGTTACAAGCAGAGATGCTTAAACCGAATGCACTAGTTCAAGTAGTTCTCACATAGTTTTCCACCAGATTCGCTGAAAATCTAAGAGAATGATGGACTAGCCTTGGTCAATACAAACAATTACAATTTTGTGCAACTACCTACTATTAATCAAGTCATGTATATTCTTTACACTGAATTTTGTGGGATGTCACAATCCTATGAAGTTTAAATGCGTGAAGAATATTTTCAAATGAAGTGATGTTCTTTGCGAAGAATAGATCTCGACAAACATTATCGGGCAATGCTTAAAAGATACTGTGACCTCAGAGGTATGGACGACCCCAACATGAAGCAAGCATTTCTTTCTTCTATCCCAGAATCCTTGGCCTAAGAAACAACAAAAATGATGCAAGCACATAACAGATCACTTGATCATATTACACTTTGAGAAATCTATCGGTTTGTTCTTACTGCATTGGAAAGACTATGTGCACAAAAGAAATTCTTTGATGACTACCTTCAAAGATCAAGACAATTATCAAAGGTATGTCAGCGTCTAGATTTAAAGTGTAATATGCTCTTCTGGAATCTAAGTAAATCATTGAACTTTATCCCTATGTGCAGAATAATAAAGCCATTAAAGTATTCGGAACCAAATAAATAATCAAATTTTTGTAAAATTTTCGGATGGGTCCGGGGAAGGTTTATGATTTCAAAATCACAAAATTATTCAAAATGGATGGACTCGGATAAATAATCAAATACTAATGAAGTTTTCGAATATGAAATTGGATTATAATAAAATGTCCACGTGGATCTGAGACGTTTCTGGAAGGAAAAGGGGTTCGTGTGAGTAATAATTTTTGAAAAACGAATCTCGTATATTAAAGTTTTGAAATTAATATTAAAATTAATGGAAACTAAAGTGAAGCAAAGATAAGTCCTTTAGAAGATACTTTAAATAATTCGAAGTATATGGGAAGAAAGAACTTTATTCAATTAGTGTCTCGTAGATAATATTTATAGAGAAATAAAATAAATTTTAGTATATGGTTGTGAAAATATAATTTTAGTAGAATTCCGGATAGGACCGAAAATGATTTCGTTTTAGAAGTAATATAATAATTTTTTTAGTGACCGTAAGTATTAATCGAATATTAATAGAATTTCTGAAAGCGTTAATTTAGTTTTCGTATAATTTCCAAACAGATCGGAAATAGAAAAGCATGAAATGAATGCATGAAATTGTGACATGTGTTAAGCATGCATGAAACAAGAGGACACTTGTCAATGGAAAAGAGGTTGAATGAATGCATGTTGGACGAGTGGCAAGGTGGTGTGATGAATAAGTGACAAGTGGCATCATCCTATAATGCATGTATATAAAAATGAAATCGAGGCAATTGGAAAAGAACATTTTCATTTGTGCATATCTCTCATTCGGTCAACATTTTCACTCCCTCCATCTATCACGAATTCTCTCATCTCTCACATCTCTTTCTCACAATCAAAACTCTCAAGTGTTCTCATATTCTCTCAACTCTCACGGTCACATACACATTCATTCACTCTCATTTCTCTCACGGTTCTCTTACATCTCTTTCAAAGCTCTCTCATTCTCATGGCTCTCTCTCTCTTACAATTCTTCCTTCCTCTCGATCATAATAGAAGAAAGCAATCAAAAAGCAATTTCGGTCATCTAAGAGGAGAATTTGATTGAGACAAAAATCAAGAAAAACAAGACCAAAAAGTCGTGTACTTGGTTCGAAAGAAAGAGGTGAGTTCATTTGAGAGAAAAACCAAGAAGAAAGCTAAGGTTTTTGTGATTTTAGAAGTGGATTTTTTTTAAGTTTATTCATTTATACAAAGGGTTGTTCGGTCAAGAGGACAACATTTGTTTTTGTGGAATTTGAAGATGTTTTTAAAGAGATCTAACATATGCAAGAGTTGTAAACAAAGCTAGAATCCATTCCAAATACATTCCAAGAGGTAAACTTTCATTTCCATGAATTTTTATTAAATAAATGGATGAATTTTGTGACAAAATACTTGGGTTTTAGGAATGGAAACCTCATTAGTGTAAAGGTTGAAATGTGTGTGAATTGAATGTTGAATCAATTGAGAAAATGGACATGCATATGATGTTAAGGTTCGGCTACTAGGGGATTGTATGAGTTGATGGAATTTTTTATTGTTTTGCCATGATTTGGATGTATGAAATAAGTTGGAATATTGATTTTAGGAGGATGCTTAAATTCGACCAAGGGGCATTTTAGTCAATAAAAATTACTTTTGAATGAGTTATATGATTTTAGGGAATATATGAATGTTAGAATTAGTACGGAAATCGAAAAAAAAATAGTAGAATGTTAATAGACCACTTCGTGATTAAATATTTCGGAATCGCTTGAAAGTGGTATATGGTGATAATAAATGGAAATTTTGTTGTTTCTTGAGATGTTTAAATGTGAATTGATGAGTAAATACAAGAAAAATGATGATAAATTATTGTGTTGAATTCGGCCATTTAGAGAAGTTTAGGTTCGAGATCGTCGTTTAATTCATTCGAATAAATTTAGACTTGAATCGATATGTTTTTAGTGTTTAAATAATTAGAATTACGAACAAGTGTTAAACGCGAGTAATTGAAGTTAAAACATATCAAAATTGAGTGTTTGGAAATATTAAATTGGTTATGTATTTCATTGGAATGATGCATGAATTTATTTGCATTCGAATTAAGTTAAGCTTGGCGTAATCTGAAAATAGAATACGGAAAATGTGTAGGTTATTCGGAGGCAAGTAAACTTTCTTATTGAATTAGAGTTTAATAGCAAGCTAGGGATCCAAGTGAGTGTCCTAACGAAAATACTTTAAAATGTTATTATTTCTATTCGTAATTGTTTTATATGTTAATTTAAATTCATATTGTTATTAATTGGAAATTGATTTTTATGTGTTAAACGGATTTTCGTATGAGAATCGAATTGCATGATAGTTTATTTTATGATTGATAAATATGTCATACGAGAACCATTTTTACATGAATTATTGAATATTTTGTATGAAATATGAATGATTTAATGAAAAACAAAATGAATGAAAGTGATTTATAAGCCTATGGTATGCCTTAAAGGTATTCTGATATCACCAGTTGAGGTTGAGTACCCTAAGCGTGCATTGGTAGTGTCTGTCGGGAGTGTCTGTCACTAACAGCGGAAGGGAATGTGTCCGTTGGTCTAGTCCCGTGTGTTGTCCAATGCACGTACAGGGTATATTATTAGCTAGCTTCCACCTGAGCGAGGATAAATGTCGCTTCGTAGTGAGGTTAAATTCCGCTACGCAATTACCGGATTAATGTCTTGAGCGAGGATAAATGCCGCTCCTAGCGAGGTTAAATTCCGTTAGAAAATATCTATTAAATGGCATGTGCGAGGATAAATTCCGCTCCACCATATAATAGTATACCATGTGAAAGGAAATATCAGTGATTGGCTGGTTTTACTCAAAAAGGCTTTTCAAAAATTGAAATATCATCATTGTTATGATTTATGATAGGAAAATGAAATCATACAAAAAAATAATTTTATGCATCGTTTGATAATTGAAAAGCATTTGAATGTAAATGTTTATATCAGGATAATTGATTTTCAATCTATTACAGAGTATGATGTACATATTATTATAAACGATTATTCATGTTTTATATTACATATGGTTCTCAAAATGTTTATTTAATTTACACAACATAGTTTTTATTATGGATTATGTTTATAAAATATTTTTAGGGAGGAAACTTTTGAAATGATTTAAATAGAAATATCTGACACTCACTGAGCGTATCTTGCTCATCCTAGTTTTGTTGTTCTTAAAATAAAAACCTCCCAGGATCAGATACAGATGCGGATGTTCAAACAACAAAGACTTCACATCAGGAGTATATATATATTTCCGTTGGGTGCAGCTATGACTTTTGTTTATTCATGTATGATGTTTAGGTTTCTAAAACATGCTAAATATTTTGTATGTAAATATAAATTTCACTTTTGAATTTTATATATACATGTTCATGTGTATCATGTTTTTGTGTTCGAAATTATTTTAAAGCTGAATGCATGTTTGAGATTGTTTGAGATTGTTTGTGAATTGTGGGAAAAGAGCCTAAGACCCAGTAGTTGGGAAATGAATGATTTTGAAGTGTACAGGTCTTTTAAATGTGATTTTATAAGATGGTATTTTTATAAAAATAGTCGTTGTGCTGTCAAAATTTTTACAAAATTCTAATTATAAATGTCAATTTTAAATTAAAAAAGTTCTCACCCAATTCCATTGGCAAACAAACTTTAAAAAGAGTTTTAAAAAGGGATTTTCAAAATAAAAATTTTCAAAGGTTTAATTTCACAAAAACTTTTTAGTCGAAAAGAATCCTAACTGGAGAGCTACCGTGGGATTGCAGGGCGAGTCACCTTGAGATTAGAAGTCGGGGCTCGTCATAAAAATCAAATAGAATGATAAAAAGAAGTGTATGTGTAAGCCCTATCGAAAAAAAAAAAACACATCATTTCCATATGCACAAATCCAAGTCGTTTCTTTCAAGACTTTTCAAATCTAAGAAGCATAAGCCCAAAGTTCGCAAATTTCTTTGTGAGAAGAAAACAAAGTGGAGAACGACAGATTGTTATTATCTCTGTCATGAAAAAGGACATTTTGCAAAGCATTGCCCCAAGCAAAAGCATAAGTCTCATAAAATCCTTCAACAGCTCTCTCAAATATCATATAACACATTTTCTGATGATGAATTAGAAAGTCTCTTTTCACAAGATAAAGAGCCACATCTTGAAACAGTTCTTCAATACATTATTAAAGACATTGATTAACATATACTTTTGACACCAGTCAGTAATTATTAGAATATTCTGATAATAACACCTGTTGCCAACTTCAACAATCTTCCCCTTCCATTTCCTCTATTTCTCTAATTCCTTTAGCCTTAGTCTCCCTCTTTCTGACTAAATTCATTAAGCTCATCAAAATTATTGTTTTCTTTGACACATGTGCCATTAAATCAATCCTTAACCCGTATATTCTTTCTTTCTCCTTCTGGAAACCACATTAAGAACATTTTCAGATAGCCTGTAATAATGTTTTCACCACAAATCTTATCAGTTATCTTATAATAGTTCAAATCTTTCCTGGCTGTTATACTACTCATAAATTTCTAGAATCTTCCCTTCTTGGAAAAGACATAGTATTAGGCTAATATCTATGTCAAGCTCAATAAACTCAGAATTCTTCCTAAAAACATTAGATATAAATTCTATTTTCAGACATGGACAACCTGCCCAAAATTGTTCTCAATTCTTCATTCAAAATTTTCTTATATTCTTCAATCTCTACAGCAACATTCATTTGCTAATTCACACTCAGTCTTTTTGCTTAAATGCAAGCATCCTCTTTGGCAAAATCTCAATTACTTTGTCACCCTATCCTTCAAACTTAATGAAGACATCACGCCAACCAAAATAAATCATTCGAGAATGAATCATGAACAACTGCTCCTTACAGAATAAGAATGCAAAACTTTACTTGATCAAAACATCATTAAAGCAACTAATTCACAGGTTTGTGAAGTTTTTTATGTCAACAACCGAGCAGAACAAGCACGAGAAAAAATGAGGTTAGTTATCAATTACCAACCCTTAAGTCATTTCTTCAAATACACCAAATTCCCTCATTCTTCCAGAACTCCCTTTTTTGCCCAACTCCACAATGCTCAAATTTTCTCTAAATTCGACTTAAAGGCCGGATTTTGGCAATTAGGTCTTCACTCTGATGACAGACACAAAATCGCTTTTTGTATTCCTAATTATCATTATCAGTGGACAGTTTTATCCTTCTAATTGAAAACTACTTATTTCATTTTTCAACAAAAAATGACCCAAATTTTTTAACTCATTCTTCACTCTGCTCTGGTATATATAGATGATATTTTTCTCTATTCCAAAAATGAAGAATCTCACTATTCTCTCCTTCAACAGTTTGTGAACATAGTTGAAACTCATGAAATTATGCTCTTCGAGAAAAAGGCTTAAATTGCTAAAAGAGAAATCAATTTTCTCGACATGCAGAGAAAAAATGGTTCCTATCATCCTCAATCTCACATCTCTGAAGCAATAAAAATATTTCCAGATGTTCTTACCAGTAAAAAACAAATTCAATAGTTTTTGGGAATAATCAATTATGTTCGCAACTTTATCCCTCACCTCACTCGATATACCTACTCCTTAACCCAACTCCTTTGAAAAAACCTCCCCCTTCGTCCTCTGAACATACCAATGTTGTCATGCTCCTCAAGCAAAAAGTTCAAAAACTTCCACCTTCAAGATTCCAACCAGTGAAAAAAAGATTTTGTAAATTGATGCAAGTGAAAATTATTGGGGTACTACACTTCTTGAACAAGAAGACAAAGGTCACAAACATCATTGTGTGTTCACCAGTGGAAAATTCAAAGACTCACAGCTGCACTATCATTCAACCTTTAAAGAAATATTAATTGTGAAGAATACAATTGAAAAGTTTCAATTTTATCTCATTAGAAATCATTTTTTTGTTGAGACAGATATACGATCTTTTTCTTAAATGCTCAAGTTTCACAAAGAAAAAGTGTCACATCAGCAGTTACTTCGTTGGTCAGAATGGTTCAGTCTCTACTCCTTTGAGGTCAAGCATATAAAAGGAGGAGTCAATATTCAAGCAGATCACCTCTCTCGACAAATCCAAATCACTACTCCAATTACACCAATCAATTCAGACAGACTCATTCAATGTTACATGTTCACTCAAAGTCTTCAAAGCTCAGGTATGACAACTTCTTCTTCCTATGAAATACCATACGATACTCCTCCAGAGTTTTATGAAGTTGTTCAATCAAAATTTTTGTCCTCAAAAGTAAAAAATCTCATGTTTCACTATCAGAATAAGTGCATTGAGAAATACGGACAAGTATTTTTAAATGTCTTATATGTTCATCCAGAATACCCATTTGCAAAGGTCTTCACCATCCCTACCAATACCTTACACCCGTTATTTGACTTTCCAATAGAAATACTTTAGTTCTTTTGGTATCTTCTTCATCTACACCATATAGCTATTGAATTTCCTGTTACACCCATGATCAAAACTCTTGAACTCTTCAAAAAGAATCCTGAAACATCTTTGTGTCAATTACTTCAGTTTCTCAATTGGTTTCAACCTTTGCACAAATGGTTGTACACCTTCAAACTATAGGCCACCAAAAATAATTATATGATCATCATGTTCTATAAACCTTTCACAGTTCATCCAGATGGTCTTTGTTTCAGTTAATCCTCTTTTGGAATTCTAGAAAATCATCCAGTTCAAATCTTTGGATCCTTAGAAAATTATCCTGTAAGAATTCGACTCATTCAAAAGATTCTCTTTGAGAAAAACCAAACTATTCCAAACTCCATTTGGCCAGCCCTACAGGATGATGCACCCTGAGATTTCTTTCCACTCAGTACACTACTCAACTTCAAAAGACTCATTCTACTCATCTTGATATAATTGCAAGTCAACTCGGCAAAATCCAATTACCAGATTGGTATTATCCAAATTCACAGTCTGACACTATTCAGGAACAAGAATTATTACAAGGACAAGCCCGATTGCATAAAAGACAAAAGATGAAGTCAAAGAAATCAAAGTGTCCATCTTAATCAAGAGACGAATCATCCAGTCATGTGCAAAATGTGCAAGTCAGCTCACCATCCACTCAAGAGTCATTCATTGACACTGATCAGTATCCTCACCTAAAAGACTTTGATGACTCAATTCTCGAGATGCTCCAAATCCGTAAAATCCGCCAACAATGCAAAGAAAATGGTTAAACAGACAAGTCCCCTTCAGACATGAATATGTCAGATCACACCATTTTCAACAAATCATCATGAATTCAACAAAGCAATCAATCAGCCGAAACAAGTTAAAAAACAAATGGAAAGATCCAATCATTCAGCCAAAATTCAAAAGATTTCCCAACAATCCAAATAAGTGTATTAAAAGTTAATAATCGGTGTGTCAATTTGTCAGAGCAATCATGTTGGTATAATGTAAGCAGTGATGTAAAATAACAAATAATTAGTGTGTGATGTAAGCAATGAAGTGTTGTTACCTGTTTATATTAAGTATCTCTGATCTATATAAGAGACATCCCTTGTAATTAGAAAATATCCTGTAAGTTTATTCTCTTCTGTAATAAACATGTTTCTTCAAAACCTTCCTGACTAAAGTTCTCTTTCGACTCTAGAATTTACACTAGTCTATGTTGGTATTCTCTGATTCTGATTATGCAAAGGTAACATTCATTTACATCTGTATGTAGTATTTAGATTTAATTAATTAGAATGAAATTCCTTTTGTATTTCATAAGTTAGTCTCCAGAACCAAAAATTAACAGGACAAAAGGTAGGCCTTAAGTAAAGTATGACCCAAGCGAAGTAAGACCCAAGGAGTGGGCAGTAAGACTCGGCTAGCATACCGTTCCTTGAAAAGGTTCAGAGTTCTGTATGAAACGCTTGTAAAATAGATTATAAATTTTATACTAATTAATCGTATCTAAGTGATATATACCGATAATCCCCTAAATGGCATATAATCAAGACATTTTCAGCTCATTTTAAAGGACAAAGTAACACGCTGATAAAAGTAAGAAAGTATTATATATTATTCTATTTTAATTAACTGGAGGGTAAGTTGGCATCTGCAGCGAATTGGGTGTCATAATTCACTCGACATGCTACATATGTTAAACTTAGTTAAAGCTTTAACATGTTCCCGACAGCGAGTGGGGGTGATTGGGCTTGAGTTATTAGGGACGTATAGAGCTAGAGCTAGAGCAATAATTATGTTTCTGTACTCTACCACTACACCGAGCTAGGTACCCACCTACCTACCTACCTATACATTCAACATCACCACATTCATCATTCCATTTAATTTAGTCTCTAAATCTGTTCACAACCCCACCCTAAGATTGCGTTAGTTGCAATTTAAATAAAAACAAACCAAGAGAAATATTAGCTGAATTATAAATAAAAACAAACCAAGAGAATTAATTAATTGGAATCTGTCAAAGCCAATCCTTGATTAACGAAAGGAGAAATGAAGTCGACTATCAAGTTCCAACTCCTTTTGAACAAGTAGTGGCTTGAAGTAAAAAAAGTGAAGTATGGGATTTGGCAGGAAAATCCTGAAAACCATGGTTTCTCGACACAGAAGACATGAATTCATGTAACATCATGAGATTCACTATAATCAATCCTTAAATCTTTCGTTTCTAGCCCCACACCCACAATTTCTTTTTTTAAGAAAGACTAATCATTCTTAAACCACACGGTTATAATATTCTTAACTAGTATACCTTTTCAAGATCTTTGCAATTATTCTAGCTCACACACCCCACCTTCTATATGTATTTTATATTTTATAATTTCAATTTCTACTCTGAGTTCTTATCTTATTTTATATTTTATAATTTCAATTTCTACTCTGAGTTCTTATCTTAGGAATAAATAACAATTAATTCAACATATTATAAATCCACTTTACATGTTTACTTGAAATCAATTAATACAAGGAAGAAAATATGATAGGTGTAATTGGTTTAATCACTTGGTGAAATATTTATATTTTGATCGGCGGACCTTTGACTTGATATATATATATATATATATATATATATATATATATTCATAAATATATCATTATTGTCCTAGTTGTTTTGGTGGATATGAGATATCTGTAGATTCAAACCCAAATTAATGATGCTGTAAGAGACTCCTCAGATTTCCATATCTGAATATCCACCAATTGTCCCTTCCCATGTTGTTGGTGTAACTATAAGTTGACCCCTCAAAATCCTATCATATCTAATGCTCATCATTCCTTCATTTTTTGTGCACAAAGCCTTTGAAATCTAAATTTTCAGCGATTTCATTGCCAATTTTGTCAACGCAAGACAATCTAGATTTTCTTCATTGATGGAATTTGTTGACTTATTTGGTACGGCAAGTATGATATTAATCCTACAATATGGATAATGTAATCACTTGGAATGATGAAAACTAGTTATACGTTAAATATTTACCCATACAAGACAGGACCACTTCTCCACAAAAAAATTGATCAACACATTTGGAGTGGAAAGCCCTAGTGGGGTAAGAGCAATATCGATTAGATATGAAGATTCAAGATTTGCCTGAACCTTTCACTTTTGCTTTAATTAGGGAAACATATAAAATAGTAACGTGTTTATATATATGACACAATCTTATTAGAATCCAAGATCCAATAAAAGTTGTAGCCTAATTTTGAATTAAATAAAATGCTTGGAAAATCCTTTTATACATCTCATTTAAGAGTTAGGATCCTCTCTTAGTCTTGTTTTTTACCTTGACTTTTTATAGAAGAAGTTTGAGTTTGAATTATTCATAAGAGAGAAAATATATAATAATTCTAGTCATCCATCATCTTTTACGTTGATGTGTGTCACTGGATTATGAAAAGTCTAAGAAAAATAAGACTAAGAAATAATCATAACTCATTGTTAAAAGGTTTTGGAAATATATTTGAGATTTCTCACGAAGGTACTAAATTTTATTATCAAAATCTATTCAAATGAAAAAAATGTTACAAAGTGACCTTTTAATTCTCCAAAGTTGGGAACATCTCAAATTTTCATTCTATTGAGACTTAGTTGCATAAGAAAAACTAAATTTCATCAAATATCAAACTCGACTGTCGCCCAATTGACTATGTTGTGCATATATCCAAGTCCACATTTGAAAACAATTGAATAACTAGCTGCATTTTGAAATTTTCCATCAAAATTACTATTCTACAAGAAAAATAGTTGACGACGAACCCAAATTTATATTTATGCTTCTTTGATAACAAAATCGAATAGAGATGAATACAAGAATTATAATAAATATATATATTAAAAAAAAAAAACAAGTCATATGGAAAAAGACAGATTTTGCCACTTAGATCCCCATTAGTGAGCAGATGTATTAGAATAATATTGTAGAATTAGTGGGTCAAAATTAAGGCAGAAGTGGAGAGGTCCAAATTAATACTGATAAATAAACTAGTACATAACTTTGAAGCTGGTTTTAAACATAAAAGTCAGATTTAGAGACAGCCACATGTTTGTGAAAAGTAGTTAATTAATTAAAAAGGCTGAGTTACAAGTTACAAGTGAGCCAAGCGAAGCTGGAGCACGGCCGGCTGGTTGGAAGATGAACTATTGAAGGACTAATCTACTCATCTATTGTGTGGTTTTAGACAATAATTTTTCACAAACCATGGGCAGAAATGCGCCCCACGTGGGATATGGCATGCGTGTGGGTCTCTTCCGAGTTGGTTCTGTTTTTGTTCCTTTAAATTTTACTTGTTTAGGAAGGTACAGCTTATATATTATCTATATATATATATGTCTATCTATCAAACTCCTATAACCCACAACACGAAGATCGTAAAAGGAAGAGAATACATACAGCAATGGAAGTCCCATACAAAAAGGACACATTCAAACAAAAGGAAATTAAATGTCTCGTATATATATATGGCAAAGGTTGAATTAACTAGAATATGTATATATGTACATAAGTTGCTCCTCTCGCTAATTAAGGAGTGTATGTGTCTATGCTTCAGCCGCTGAAAATTCTTTTTGCTTGGTTGCGTATATGGGAGGCTTGAATGTGGAGATGAGCTGTGCGTGTGAGGCAAGCAGCTGGCTGGCTTTGTCATTGTGAACACTATCCTCTCATATGTCACGTCTCACGTGCAGAAAAATTCTTTTGATAATTATATGGGGCACTAATGCGACTTCTTTATCATAACCTCAATTCCCTAGATACACAATCAAGCTTGTTTTTTGCATTATCTTTTTTCGAGGTTTTCTTTTCTTTTTCTGTCCATATTCAACCAAACCAGATATTCACAAACTTAAAAATTCTATCAAGCTAAAACCCCTTTTCAAACTACATGCTTAGTAATGCAAATATGTGTATATATTTTACATTTCTAGGTTACTATATATTTTATCGCAAAAAGAAGAGAGGAAAAAGAGAAAGAGGAGCATAAACTATAATAAAAACTGAAGCTTTGCAGAATCACAATCAAGCCGCCCACCATTGGGGGAGGTGCATGCCCTTCTACTGAAGAATATCCCATAAAAGGCAGGCGAGGTCAGGTCAGGATAGTGTGCAACTTAAAAGGTTAATTGCATTACCCACATAGATAGAGAGAGGGATAAGAAATAAAACAAGGTGGGGTTTGCATGTGTGTTATGCTCGTGCCTTTCTGCAGAAATGCAGAACTTTTCATCGGCAAAAGGCAGACCCTTCCTTTTTTACTCATCTGGGGTGCTGCCACGTGTTGCTGTGGTTACTTTGATTTTCTAAGCATCTTTTTTTTTATCATAGCATGAACAAATTTTCGTCCATGATTTCTGATTGTTATTGGGGGATATGTGAAGATTTTAAACCATGAAAAGTTACCACCACAAATTATCAATTGTCATTCAAAGCCGTCCAGAGAGGAAGTCAATTTGAAATATTTCCCAGATGATTTTTTATATTATCTGATCAATTATGTTGCAAATAATGCATCTTGGACCCCATTCAACATTGTTGGGAGAAAATATATAAATTGGTGCAGGTTGCTTTTCAAACTTTCAACAATTTGAACTATGTCTTCAAAAAAGGAAGAATAGGAACGATAGTCAAGGTCAACAATGATCGTGGAGTGCATGATATTTACTTCAATGTGACATTGAAATCGATTAACAACTTGGTTTCAATTTGATTCGCAGTGTTTTTTTCATGGAGCAATTTGTTAGTTGTCTAATACTGCTTTCAAGATAAGTGAAATTGGTAACAGTATTTCTTAGCATCTTGTCAATAGGATTGGATTCTTTCCCAATTGGAACAAGGTAAGTCTTTAAATAAGCAACATGAGGTATGCATTAAACATTGTCAATTTAGTAGGCATAGTATATTAAAAGGTTAAACAACTTAGAAATAACTTGTAACAATCTTATAAAAGAAGAATGTCAGTGTATCATACACATTTTAATTTCTATTCAAATCATGTTATACATATGATATAATAATAAATGTGATTGATTTTTTTTTTTATGATTTAAGTAATATATATACATAAAATGATTTAATGCCCATCCACTTTCTCCTAACCAAGGGAGTAGAGACAACAGTGTTTTGCACAAGGGCTGACCAACTCATTCAAGCAAGATTTTGCTAAATGATCACGTGCCTGCATCAAATGGCTAACCATATGGTTGCTTTGGCAGCTGCCCCTTGCCAATGGCCAGGCTTGACACTCAAGTAAGCAAATAAATAATATTTTCTCTCATTTTATACGTGAATTGTCCTCTACTCTCATGTAGACCTCTTCTCTATTTTCGTGTGAGTGGATTTCTTCAATATGGGAGTAGCACCCCAAGCCATGTCATTAGTGTTTTTATCTCAATAAATCATGATAATTTCATAGGTGAGTCCCAATCCTAAAAAATTCAAAAAAAAAAACAAGGCTAACTGTTTGTGCCAATACTAGTCGCCCCCTCGCCTTATAAAGACACCCCAACTATGTTTTCAAAAGGGATCCACCTACCTATAATCCTGTAGGATTCGAGGAGAGACATTTTGGGTGCAGTGCAATGCACCTATTCAAAGATATTCAATCAAAATTGTTGCACTAAAAATTTCTCAAATTTATGGGATATGCTCTGCCCAAATTCCTAAATTATGTAGCAATTGTAAAATCCTTGTCACCACTTTAGCTCGGTATGGTCTCTTGATCTATAGCTGTGGTGGCAATCACACCTCTTATGACCTTGCTGGCCATGAGTTCGACACCTATGTCATAAAAAAAGGGTGGCTAGTATCTTTCTATCTTTATATGTGATTACTCTCTCATCTATATATAGATAGTTATTTGGATTGCATCATTAGTGTATTTTACAGCTCGGTTTTGGTTGTATTTTGTGTCCCAATAATTTTTTTTTTTTTTTTTAAAAAACAACTTTAACTCCATATACCCTGTTCATATTTTACATTATTTGTCTTTCTCTAATCAAGACATTATTTTTAGTTCCACCCGCACCTAAGCTATAAAGACAAATTGTTAATATTTTGAGAGCTGTTATTTAATTATATTGCAAGACAGAACCGTCTTAATTGAAATTATCACAATTTATTATTTGTCTTGCATTAAAAGTAAGCAACAATTCTGAGCAAATTTGTTACTACAGTCTGATTATAATAATAATGACCAAATTTGGTACCAATTATATTCATGATCATAATATAAAATAATCCACAAAACTTAGAACTGCACTAAACTAAAAAGAAAAAATGACGACAGGGAATAAGTTTTTTTTTTTTTCCTAAAATAATTATATAGTTAGTTTTGGCTTCTTTTAAATTTATATACCAACCAAATTTTTTTAATACTTCCATAATTTCTCTTTCTAGTTTTGCAATTATTCCAAATGTTATGTTCTGTCGAATTAGACACATGACCAACTAAATTGTTACATCCAAATTCCAAGACTCATACTAATGGAAATCAATCAATCAATCAATCAGCATTTGATGTCCACGTTAAACAGATCATATCTTGATAAAAATCAAAAAAAGAGATATCAAGATTTTCAAAAAGATTCTGATACTTCAAATAGCCATTGTACATGTTGGTTCTAACTATTATTTTATTATTATTTTTTAATGAAGTTGGTTCTAACTATTTGATTGACCACGTAAACTTAAAATTACATTAAAAAATATATATTTGATCAATGTGTCTGCAACATGCAGACACGTGATTAATGGAATGCAGATTGGGAATCAAGGATACATGGCTTGGAATTGTGGGGTGTATAACAATAGTATGAATGAAAACAGTCATTTTCAATTAGGAAATCTTCAATTTGTATGCTGTCTAAGTGACATTTATTATAAAGCGTTACATATATATGTGTGTGTGTCCATAAAATACAGTGGTCTTGTGCCATCCATGGTCCTCTTATCTACATGGTGGCCAAGTTGGATGTCCTTTCTTTTTTAAAAGAGTGCAACACGAAGATCACCCAACCAAGTTGCATGTCAAATCTGAATCAAATGGTCAAAAAT
Source organism: Litchi chinensis (assembly GCA_019925255.1). NCBI lineage: Eukaryota > Viridiplantae > Streptophyta > Magnoliopsida > Sapindales > Sapindaceae > Litchi > Litchi chinensis. The sequence continues at coordinate 48,763,042 of CM034461.1, read as the reverse complement.
GGATCGTCAGATTTTCAAACAAGATGACAAAATCCTATCAGGAGGACACCGACTAAAGGAGAATAGAACAGAGAATACACGAGACGTCCCCCGTTATAGAAACACAAGTTGTGGTGCAGAGAGTGTGTCAGAAAGGGGAAATGAGTGGGTCACAATCACTGCAATGTGGCTCTCTCTCTCTAAACCAAAAACTAGAGTTATGATCTCTTCTCTCTGTTCTCCCTCACAAACAAAATATATTTATAAGAAACGACAATTACGGACAATTTCCTTACACCCCCAACTCAACGTAGACTCTGGCACACACAGAGAGGGGATGGTTTTGGTTGGATTGAGGGAGTAACTTTGAGTTAAATGAGGATGTCTCCTTTCTTCCATCTGCTTGTGGAACTGCCAGCGTGCCTCTCTCCATCTTTGTTTTTATCAAGCACTGTTTTTCATCTATTTCCCATTTGCCAACTGTACTTTTGATATTTTGATATTTCTTTCTTCCATCATTCCCACGTGAATTTATGACAATCATCATATAACCTTCCTGCAATTAAAACCTAAATCTATTTATTTTTTTATAACATAATATTTTTTATTTTAATTAATTAATCGTTTTTACTAAGTTTTTGGTATTTATATGGGTGACGAATAGTATGACGTGCGTAATGACTTTAGAGCACAAAAAGGCAGCAACTGCGTATTTCGGCAGTAAATCAAAGTTATGGTGTGACGTGAGAGGTTGTGGGTTCTAAATTGGCTGAGATTTTTGAGTGTAGGCCAATCAATTCACTCAAACTACTATCACCGCCCCCTCTCTGCTTTGCGCGACGTCAAGCGCTAAACAGACGCAAAAGGATCTATTGCACTTGCACGCGTCGGCAGTCATCAACCCCCACTCTATTTAATATTTATCTTATTATCAAAAGTGCATTCTATTTTTATGTGGTGGACAGATATTTCCATCCATAAATATCATTTTTACGCCCAATTCATTAATATATTCATTAATTAACATTAGTATATATATTAATATAATATTTTTATACAAATAAAATTAATTATTTTTTAAATAAAAACAATATCTTATACTTTTTTTTTATATTAGATATCTTATATTTACTTTCTAATTAATTAATCTTTATCTTTATTTTTCTTCAACCGAATTTTTGAACTGTGAACCTAATTTTATATTTTAGCAAGAAGAAGAGCGACTTATAGCTGAATGTTAAACCCGCCACAAAATTTGTCTCTAACAAAAAACTTTGTTTTGAGTTTAAACCAACCTTTACTTTTTGGCTAATTTTTTTTTTTTTTTTAAAAAACGATGTTTTGTATTTAAAATGTTGTCTGATATATATATATATATATATATGTATAAGATGCAAAAAAAATTTGTTGATTTTCCTTAAAAATAATCGTGATTTATTTTTTTTTAAAGTTTATAATATCTATTAGAAAAAGGGAGCGTTTCAAGTTGTAAAAGTAAAACAATTGGTTTACTAATAAAAAAAAAAAAAAAAAGTTTGTTTTACTAATTTCTGGTTTATCCTTCTTTATACTTTTATTTAGGGATAATTTTATCATAGCTTTTTTTTAGAAAAATGGATATTTAAATAATTTTTATGATGGCAATAACGCTATCATTTTATTTATTATAAAATTGATGTATAAAAAAGTAAATGAAGATAACTCAATGGTGTACACACACACTCACATATATATATATATATATATATATGTATGTATATTTGTCTTTTCAAGCCCCCAACACATTAGTAAAGTAATAAGACATGATTCTATCCAAGACCTCAAGACAATGAGTTTGGCAATCAGCCATAAGAAATCTAGTTTATAACTAATTCTTTAAGATAGTTTTTGTTTATTCCACATTGGCCAAGTGATTATCAATATAATTTTGTAAGGGTGGCCCCGTAAAACAACTGAGAAAGTCACACTTAGAAATATTTATAATGTCTACATCATGGGACACTATTAAAAGAAATCAGAGGTCAAGGATTTGATGTCAAATGACTTAATATTTTATCATGCATCACACAAAATTGAAAAATAAAATGTGCAAAAACAACTCTTAGGATGTCAATTCAGTTCATGACTTAATGTTTTATCATGCATCACACAAAATTGAAAAATAAAATGTGCAAAAACAACTCTTAGGATGTCAATTCAGTTATGTCCTAGGTAAAATATTTAGTGTCCTCGATCATTGCCTATGTTATCATAAACCAACCTCAACGACTATTAAGAGATTATGAGCCCATCTGGTGTGTAAAACTGTATTAAATCATTTTAATGAAACTAAATTGGACAGACTATGATTGAACTCAATTAGTATTGTTGTAATGTGTTTGATGCACTTGGAATCAAGCTAAAAATAATATTGTCTTTTGTTTGATATAATATGAGATTTGACCCAAAAAATATATATATATATATATTTACGGCTGTTAGAGTGTGGGAATTTGTTAACATCAGATTAAATAAATTAAACTATGAATAAATTTTAATTATTTTAAATATTTTAATTTAAATTCGAGTAAGCTAAATGTTTGTTTATATTAATATCTAAATAAAATTAAAAAAAAATTAATTAATTTTTATAAAATTAGAATAAATATCATCATTTGCAATTAAGTTATATTTAAATAACATTTATGTTTATTAATATAAAATACCACTTATTAATTATTATTTAAATATAATTTATTTTTATTAATATAAAACACCACTTTTTATAAATATTATCGTAACATATATTAAATAAATAAAATAAATTTATTCTTTATATATAAATATTCTCATAAAATAAATAAAATAAAATAAAGGAATGAAGGGTAGGACTAAATAATAGGACTCATAAATCATGCCACAACAGTACTATATTGCAACACATAATTGGATTTATTTAATCTATGTTGTTTACAAACACTCGATTGGACTAGGATTAGTCTATTTTTGATCAATAAACATAGCCTTCAAGTTCAAGATTTATAATATAATAATTATATAGGAGGAAAACTAGAAGGTAACTTTCGTTTTATATGATTATTGTAAGTGTAAAACTTTATTTATTGTTTTAAATATTTCAAGTACTCTTACAACATTAAGAAATATTTATTCAGATTATTGCCGTTGATATATAAAGGAAAAATAAAAAATTGACTAACTACCTCGGAGTTATACAATAAAATTTCATTTAATCGTTTTGATTAAGCAGTACAGGGTCAGCTTAAAAACTTTTGTATACTATAAATTCTTATAATAAGGCAAGGCTGTAAGGGTTTAAAGTATTATGAATAGTTCCGTATATCTTAATAGAAAAGTGTCATATACATGGAAGATGATCTACATTTTACTGGTTTGTTTTCCTTTTGTTCTAAAGCCGAGTCGGGTTATAAATTTAGTGTACGTTTGGTACAGCTTATCTACTGGCTAAAAGTACTTTTTTAATGCCAAAAGATCTACTTGATATTTTTTGCGTCGTTTGGTTGACATCCTAGTAGAACTTTTGGGGAATTAAAAAAGCTGAAAAAGGTCTACTTGGAGAAGCTCAAATTTTAAGCTTCTCCAAGTAGACCTTTTAAAGCTTTTTTTAAAATATTAAAATGTCTAATATATCCCTATTTTATTTTGTTAATTTCTTTAAACCTTTATAACCCTATTACACTTTCATTATAAATATAAATATATAGTCTCCACATTCATTCACTTTTTATTTCATCAAAACTTCTGAGAACTCTTCTCTAACCGGTAAGTTTTCTATATTTTGTATTTTTTCTTTTTTCAATTGGTTTTAGTTGATATTGCAATTTTTTTATTTTATTGTCATAAATATTATATGTCATATTTTTAATATATATATATATATATTACAATTAGTTTTGTTATTGGTTTATTGAGATACCTATATATATACACTGTAATTTGCAATTGGTTTTGTTATCGTGGTTCATTGACATATATATACTGTAATTGATTTTAATTGGTTTTATTATTATGGTTCATATATATATACTGTAATTGGTATATATATATATATATATACTGTAATTGACACATTGTTGTTGTAGTGTATATATATATACACTGCAATATATATATATTGCACACTGCAATTGGTCACTGCAATTGCAGTATACATACTGCAATTGCAGAGTATACATATACTGTAATTATATACTCAAAATTGCAGTATATATATATACTGCACTGCAGTATTTACTGCACTGCAGTATATAAACTGCAATACTGCACTGTATTTATATATATACTGCAATACTGCACTGCAGTACATATACTGCAATACTGCACTGCAGTACATAAACTGCAATACTGCATTGTATTTATATATATACTGCAATACTGCACTGCAGTACATATACTGCACTATACTACATTGCACTATACTGCATTGCAGTATATATATATACTGCACTCTGCAGTGCAGTATTTGTATACTGCACTGCAGTATATATATAAACTGTATATACATTTATTTTATATTTATCTAAATAAATACTTCTCTTTTGAAAATAAAAAATAGAGAAACAAAATAATTTTACATTTATTTATTGAAAATCTATGTTTTGAAAATATATTTACATCAAATAATTATTAGTTGTTTGATTAATTAATTTTTTATGGTTAAGGTTGAAGCAATTATATTTCAAGAATGAACATATTACTCATATCTCTTATACCCTTTTTGGTAAATTAATAATCTAAAAGTACTTTAAAAATAATTTAACCAAACACTCTACAATTTAAAAGAGCTTTTTTAATTGACAACCAAACAACCAATAATTTTTTTCTAAAAGATCTATTTCCAAAAGATCTATTTTCAAAAGATCTACTTCTAGTAGATCTATTTAGAGAAGCTGTACCAAACAAAGCCTTAAAGTTTGATTATGCGCCATTATTAAAATCTTCACAATCGAAAATATTAATTGTGAGCTTAGATTTTCCTTTTCCTTTTTAAAACCCATCATTTTTAATTTTATTTATTGAATTTTTAGTTATATTAGATCGTTTATAAATTTATTTAAATTTTAATGTCAGTATATACTTTCTTTCTACAGTATCGATAATAAATTATTTCAAAATTAATATATTTATTTATAAATAAATTTACTACATCATTTCAATAAATTTTTAGATAATTTAGTATTACTTTTCTAGTTTATATTGGAAAGAGCTTTATTACTAAATAAATATGTATATATTAGTCTAGTTGACTCACTATGAGTCCGTGGTGAGTCCGTGAGTCCATCTAAGTTATAATTAATTGTTGATATATATTTTGCTTTACATTTCTGTTTCGCTTCTTAGATAAGGTACATAGAAGTACAAAATCAAACTATTCAAAATTTTTTACTTGCCATGCTACAGTGTTACATGCATACCTTTTTCTATCTCTTACTGCAAATTAATTTGTTATATACTCATGATCTAAATCCGATCATGTATATTAATTTTATTACTCTTTGTTTTGTTATCTATGTACAATGTGTTATATACTGCTTAGAAAAAAGTTATTTCATTTTACAACACACTTGTTTGAAGTGGAAACATTTTGATATCTTTTACAAATTGAGTGATGTTGTTGACAATTCATTAAACTTATAGTAAACAATACAAAAAATATCAATAAAAGAATGTCAAAATTCATTTTTAACCTTATTTTTAAAAATATTTGTTTTCAATCCCTCAAACAAATTAATTGCACTATATAAGTATATATCCACTTTACACTAATTGCCCTACCTACCTTATTCTCTTTCTCAACTGTTCATGATGTGTGATATTTAGTTTTCTTTATTGATTGTTTGAGTTTTATTAAGATTTTTGAGTTTTTTTTTTTTAATTTTTCGAGTGTTTTTGTGTTTTGGTTGTTGGATATCGATATTTATGATTAAATTTAGTTAAATTTGGCTTAAAAAATTGAGGTTTTTAGTGAGACAAAGCATTGAACATGATGACCAAATTTTATTAGGCCATAAAACCTAACCCCATAAAACCCAGTATTGGGCAACAAGCCCGGGTTTTATTGCCCATTAAAACCTGATATCGGGTTTAAATTCCATGTTTTTTAAATTTCATTTAAGGGCAGTTTGATAAATTTTGGTATAGAATGAAAATAGTTTGTTTAATGATCGGAGTTAAAAACAAATTTTCATAAAAAATTGTTAAAAACGATTTTTTTTTCATTTATTTTTGGATAAAAGTGAATTTGTCCCATAAATTTCATTTTTTTTACTTAATTAAAACTGTTAAATAAAACAAAATTTTTTAACGACACATAAATCTTTAATATAAATAATATCTTATCTCTTCCTCATCTCTTTAATATTTTGTAAACTCAAAACCCTAAAGTTTTTATCATTTTTTAAGATGTTTTTTTTCCTCTTCCTGATTAGAAAGCGGCGGTGAATATATACCACTCAAAAACAATAAAAATAAGTTTTTAGTAGTTTTAAACTTCCCGTCCTTAAGTTTTATTTTTTAGGATAAAATAAAACTTTATTAAAATAAGTTTAATTATTGTAAAAAAATGAGTTTCTTATGATTTAAAAATAAGAGATAAACAAGTTTTTAAAATTTTTTTTAATATAAAGTATTTATATAAAAGAAGTGTGAAAAGATAAAAGGGTATTTTGAAATAAAATAAGTACTTTTAAAATTTTTATTATAAAATCCGAAGTGTCTTTACATAATGAGCGTGAAAAGGCCAAAAAAAAAAGTAGATTATAAGAAAAACATTTCTACATCGCTTTCGTTGTTGTTACTGTAAACATAGCTAATTAGTCTAGTGATAGAGCATTTAAGTCCCTTGAGTTAAAGCTCCAATATGTTTACTTTAATATGATATGACTGATGCATTAAATGAGTAGTTTTCTACTTTTCTTATTTATTTTCTGTCAAGTATGCATCACAAGGTTTCATTAAGAGTAACTTCAGTGGAACTTCCCAAAGAGAGATTTTAACATAAGATATTTTGGAAGCAGAAATTTATGTGAGCAAGGCTTCTGAATAAAAGGTATAGATTATCTGATAAAATCTCTTTTGAGTATAGAAATAACTTTTTTAATTTTTTGTTCTTAATAGAGTGAACTTATCGACAAGAAATATATATATACATACATATATATATCAAAAGAATCCTTATAATATTTTATTATTATTATTATTATTTTGAAATAAAAACCTAATTAATAAATCCAATTAATTCTTATTTTTATGTGCTCTTTTCAATTAGTTCTTATATATATTGTAAAGAGCTTGAAAAGAGCTTCCTATAAATCTGAATTTCTCCCAATGAATGTAACCCAACTTTTGTAATAGATTAAAAGTAAACCAGAATGACCCCAAAAAAAAGAAAGAAAAAAGGAATATAGGAGCTCTTATAATGTAAATGTCAATTTAAAATTAGTAATGTTTTATAAAAACAAAAGTGCTTTAATGTGCAATAACCGCGGAAGCAGCCAATAAATTAGAGGAGCATAATTTAAGCCCTTACAATGGCAGTAATTAGGGCATCCATTCGAGGTAACACGGACATGAGGCCAGTAAAGGAATACATTTGCCCCAAAGAAATCATATTTAACGTCACAATTCTGTTTCAAATGCAAGATTATCAACCTCTTCTTTATGTGCTCAATTAAGGCGTTTAAACTTGTGAAACATTAACTCCGTGTTTTACCATTGACAACGCCTCTTATCTTGAATAACCAAAGTTACCCTTACGAGCATATATAATAGGCGCATTGATTGAGTGCCAACGGAGTCTTTTCATTTTGGGTCCAATTAATAGTGGAACGGTAGGATGGTCGAATAAGAAACATGGGCTACCTCCGTTGAGTTATCAAGAAATTTAACTAGTAGTGAAGAACAGATCTATGGAGCTCGGTTGCTGAAGCCTGGAGTAGAAGAAATCACCGAGAAAGAGTTATGGGAAATTGTACCCTCGTTCAGAATCTGACAGCACTGACGTCTCTTTCTTAATTTAAACCACATAAAGTAGGAAAATTATTACATACACAATCACACAAAAACATATAATATGGACCTAGTTAAACAAGTATAACTGTAAAATAAATAAATAGAAATAGATTCAAAAAAAGAGTAACCCCATTCCAACTCCTCTATTAATACCCTCCTTGTCATCCATCCATCCTCGAAACAGAAACTTACAAAGTGTTGTGTGTGAGTCTGTGAGAGAGGTCTTCTTCACACCTCTCTCTACCAAGAGTTTAAAGAGAATAGGTAACCGAGAGACGAGTGAAACAAGTATCGTTTCCTTCCTTGCTTGATTGATCATCATGTGTAATCCAAACACCACCACTACTACCCTTCCCACCCTGACAGTTACCGACAAACCAGCACAAACCCAGCAAACCCACATCTATATCGATCTCTTATCACTACCCAACACCATAAAACAGCCTGAATCAGGAGAGCAATATGTTTACCACCCATGTATCTCGGAGATCATCAGCGAGACCAAATCACTCTTCAACTTGGCCTTCCCTATAGCCCTAACAGCTCTCATTATATACTCTCGCTCTATCCTCTCCATGCTTTTCCTAGGCCACCTAGGTGACCTAGAGCTGGCAGGTGGCTCTCTTGCTATCGCCTTCGCTAACATCACAGGCTATTCAGTTCTTTCAGGGTTGGCTCTAGGGATGGAGCCTCTCTGTTCACAAGCTTTCGGTGCTCAACGTCCAAAGCTCCTCTCTTTAACCCTCCACCGCTCAGTGATTTTTCTGCTAGTATCTTCAATACCCATATCATTTCTCTGGCTCAACATGTCCAAGATCCTTCTCTATCTTCATCAAGATCCTAATATAACCCGTATCGCACACACCTACCTCATCTTCTCTCTTCCTGACCTTTTAACGAACTCCTTCTTCCATCCAATCCGCATTTATCTTCGCGCTCAAGGCATCACCCTCCCACTCACTCTCGCTTCCTTGGCGGGCACCCTTTTTCACTTCCCTATCAATCTTTTTCTAGTAACTCATCTCAAACTCGGTCTCGTCGGTGTCGCTGCTTCTGCTGCTATCTCCAACTTTTGCGTTCTTTTATCTTTGGTTTTCTACATTTGGGTAACCGGCTTGCACCAGCCGACCTGGACCAACCCAAGCCGTGACTGCTTGACCGGCTGGAAGCCGCTTCTCAAGCTGGCTGCGCCCAGCTGCATTTCCGTTTGTTTAGAGTGGTGGTGGTACGAGATCATGACAGTTTTGTGTGGACTCCTGGTGGACCCCAAATCGACGGTTGCGTCTATGGGCATTTTGATCCAAACGACGTCGTTGATCTACGTTTTCCCGTCATCCCTAGGCTTCGCGGTGTCCACACGTGTGGGTAACGAACTGGGCGCCAATCGTCCCGAAAAAGCGAAACTATCCGCTGTGGTGGCGGTGTTTATAGCCTCAATGATGGGCTTATCAGCTACGGTCTTCGCATCCGGTATGAGAGATACGTGGGGCCGGATGTTCACGGATGATGTGGATATCCTACGGTTGACATCGGCCGCTTTGCCCATCCTAGGGTTGTGTGAGCTTGGTAACTGTCCGCAAACGGTGGGGTGTGGGGTCGTCAGAGGTACAGCCCGCCCTTCCACGGCAGCTAACGTGAACCTCGGTGCATTCTATCTAGTGGGCATGCCAGTTGCTATTGGGCTTGGACTTTGGCTTGGGGTTGGGTTTCGTGGGCTTTGGCTAGGTTTATTATCGGCCCAGGTTTGCTGCGCCGGTCTCATGTTGTATGTAGTTGGGACTACTGACTGGAATTTTCAAGCAGAGAGAGCTCAATTGCTAACATGTACCGCGGGCGTAGATACTGCCCTACTTTCTCATCATAACGATGAGGAAAATCGTCAACCTTTGATTTGCATTACGGTGGCTTCACCTTAATGTATTCTTTTTATTATTATTATTATCATTATTATTTTGTTTTATTAATTTTTTTTCTTTTGTTTGTGAATTAATATTTTTTCTATTAGGAGAGATGGGGATTTGCATAATCACGGGTAAAATAAAAAATTTTTGTTCTCATTCTTCTGATAGTTTCTACGCGTTTGTTTCTCTTTGTTGTGTAATGGCATCACATCACGGTAAAAAAAAAAAAAAAATTGTAACGTAACAGTAACTCTTACATCGGAATGCAAACAAACAAACTAGTAACCCACGAAGCATTAAATGTGAGGACAGTGTTTCAAATATTCAGACAAGTTTGATCTTTTTATTTTTCTTTTGTTGGGTTGAACAGAGCATCGAAGTAGCTTCAAATCAGGAGCTGACACGTGGAAGTTGTAACCAACGTCTGTTGTGTGGACACACCCGACTACTGTAGGGAAGGCTATGGCATGAGACGGCTATAAATGAATCATGAAAATATGTTTGTGGAGACGGCTATAAGATGGTGGCCTGACTAGCTAGTGGGGGTCGTTGTTGTTTCGCATCTTATCTCTTGAGGGGCTTTTCTATAGTCTGGTCCTGACCTAAGAGTTTTGCTTGCACAGTCTAGTTAACTAAAGAAAGTTATTTTTAGTTGGTGATCGCTGATCATTCATGGCAAATCAAATCAAAGTAACTTAAAAGGAATTCAATTACTCAAGCCAGATATATGCTGAGAGAAGAAGCGACGTGCCCTTTGTATGGGAATTGTGTTGAATGTGGAAAGTGGCTTTTTTTTTTAGTTGCCTGATGCCAAACAAATTGTACACATAATTTGTCTGTTGATTAGGACACCAATAACCCACTTGGTCTCAACTTTAATCAAAACAAGTGGAAGGATAGAATAATCCGCAACCAAGTGTTTGTGTTGGAATGATCTCTCTGAAAACAAGTGAGAGACCATCATGATTTTCTCTTTGAATGCTGGGAATTCAACTAAAAAAAGAAACAATTGTATTCACGATATTATTGCATTTTCTTGTAAATACATATCAAGATTGAAGCCAATGTGACTTCAACAAGTATATATAATAATAATGGTAGAGACTTTGGCATCATCAGCTGCAGAAGTTGGTTTCAAAAGCACACACAATTCAGGTGGGTTGAGTATGGTACTTTTGGTATGCTTATAAAAAAACAACCAAACAAACAAACAATCGCTATAATGAAAAAAACGGCCCTCCGCAGAAGAGAAGACACCATCACCACGGCAGCTCTCTGAAAGGAAAACAAAAGAGGGTCTTGTCTGTTATAAAGTGGCTGATACTCTTTAAGCAGAGGGGTCGCACGAGGGGGGGTATCAGCCAGTCCACCCTTTGTTGTTTTCTTACATAGACTTCTTCTCTTTTCTCTTGTCACTTTTTACTTTGTAGTACAAATTCATTTCCCCTTCGTAAAACTCAAATTTTAAAATACTCCCAAGCTAAGTACGGTCTAATTGTTGCTTTGGGGGCTCCATGCTATCAAATCAATCAAAGTTTTGAACCAAATCCAATAGCCCACTGCTTGGATTTTAGCCAACAGCCTCCTCATACGAATCATATATAGGGTTCCCAAGCACTGTGGCGTATTATTTATCATTATTACCGTGATGAAAGGTGAATTGTGTCCACTTGAAAAATATCAACTTGACAAAAGATTATGCAACAACTTCTATAGCTTTATACATTGCACCTTCTGATCATGGAAATCTTACATCATTTTTTCCTAATTATCACTATTTTCTTTGATTGTTGTGATGTAACATGGTCGATAACGAAATCAACCGAATTGCTCTAGTCTTCTACGTGTAAGGTCAAGATTTACGTACACTACTAGAATGGCATTTGGAATTTAATCACATCGGACCACTATACTAGGAATATATCACACGATGACTAGGTGACCATTGTTTTTTAGATATTCTCAACCTAATGAGAGTTTTATATTGTGTGCTGATAAGTGTATATCATACTATAGAGAAAACATTTTATACATTTGGTGTAATGAATTTTATCTAGTTTTTATACTATATGATATGAATTATCAATCAAATATATTTTCATACCACAGAATATGTTTTTAATAAATAATAAAGAAATTTTTCATATCATGTGACACGCTTCTCTTGTCGATTGGATTCCATGTCATGATTCTTGATATAAATGACTAAGAGCATAAACGCCATAGCACACACTTAGCACATCTTTAATTCTTGAACCTAGTCTTTATAAAGTCAAAAGATTTGTATTTGCCAGCGGCCCCATGCCTCCCATTATATGTGGCATGAATTCGATACCCACTTATCAAATCCAGATAATTCATATATAATAATAATCGTATTAATTATAATAATATTATTATGTATGGATTGACCCCTCGTCATTATGTAGACTTCCTTTCTACTTTCGTGTGAACGGATTTCTTTCAATTGAAAGCAGTATTTGAGTCATATCACCGATGTTACTATCTTGATTAATTCCGATAGTTTTGTAGGTCACTCTCAACCGTTCTTAAAAAAGCAATAAAAAATCGAATGATTTGACCATATGGTCTGTAGCATTAGTCAAATCAAAATCGGTACACTAGATTATAATGAGATGTTGATATGATTTAAATTTATTATATATTATTATAAACTGACTTCAAACTCACTTTTCCAAAACCGTGAAAATGGCTGCTTGATTAACTTTTACTCGGAGATCTCTCTTTGATTTTCATCTTCTTTCTATGTTAAAAGCTGGACAATATGAAGTAAAGGAATGTTAAATCAATTATTGTTTGTCTAATCTGAATTGACTACTTCTATTATTATATAAGCTAAATTAACTACTTCTATGATAGAATAATATATATTCCATGATAAGAGGAATAAACTATTTATGTTAAAGTATTTCGGAGGGGATGTACTCTCTCTTTAGATATTATTTGTATTTTTTTAAATATAATTAAATAATTGAAAGAGACAAATACATTTAGCTAGGGGATGCACTGACTTTTACAAAAAAGTCTAAGGTTATTTTTATAATTTCAACTTCCTCTTTTATAGAAAAACCACATTCAAATACAGTTTATATATTAACTTGATTGTGGAAGACCCCTTATTATTTCCATAATTCATTAATACTCTAATCCGACCATCAAATTCATTTTCAGTAAATCGCTGTTACCATGCCAAATTCATAAATCTAAAGACATTTTCTCCCCATATACAATCTTTTTATTTTTCTCCTTTTTTTCACTTCTTTTATAAATACATTCTATTTTAAATAATTATTATTTAAAATTTCTACAAATATTTTATGTTATATACAATACTCTTTTATATTTTTGAACTTCCTTTTCACAAAAATTTAATTTTGAACGAATAAATTGGGAAGAGCGATGTTTGAAAAACCCCTTAATTTTTATTCGTAACACACTGCATTTTTTTTAAAGAAAAAAATAAACTCATTTTAAAGAAATTTTATTTTGTCCTATTAAAACAAAATTTAAAGATTGCTTGTTTATAACAAACTAAAAACTTACTTATTAGTTATTATGTTATTTATAGTGGCATAATAATGTTCACAGTCACTTTTTAATTAAGTATATTATTAAATATAGACTAAACAAGATAAAAATTGTGGGATTTTGAGTGTATAAAATCTTGAAGACAAAAAAGATATAAGATGTTTTGTATTCCAAAGATTCATATGTAAGAAACTTCAAAAATTTTTGTTTTGTTTATTAATTTTAATTAAAGATGAAACTATCATTATGAAATGGTTATTGAATTGAAAAGTCGAAAAATACTTAACTGATTGTCAATTGCCACTCAATCTAAACTGTCACCCTAAAGTCTCAGTACTAGTAAGTCAAAGAATGATAAATTGAATATGATATAATTAAGAAATTCCTAATTATAGCATAAAAAGCTTAATTCATGATATTAAAATTCACAAATCTAATCGTGTTGTAATAGTAGTGGCTGGACCATATATAGTACCCTATCTATGAGGTCAGCAAAGCCTCGTGTAATTTTTTTTTTTGGCCTGCCTTCATCAATTTTTGCTTTCTACCGTGCAAATTAGCGAGTACCTCATGGCCAACAGGAAGCGGTTCAAAATTTTTTCATCTTTTTGTGGACCCGAATGATTATCGAAATTTCGTTTGTCAAAGTCTCTGGTTTCGCTTGTTTCGTTCTGCAAATGGTAAATTAGATCAATATCATTCATCGACAACAATTAATGATACACTTATACGGTGTATGTCCATGATACAACGATCGATATTTGAATCAAATTAATAACATCCTACAAGCAATAATATTATACTGTAATCGGTCTGAAAATGACGCGCTTTAGACTGCAGCTATGCGTCAAAGTTTGAGATATATATATATATATATATATATATGTATATATATGTGTGTGTGTATATGGGTACATATGCAAGTAGTATATAATTTACCGTGCATGTGATTAGGGATCGACTTTTTACTAGTTTTATTTTCATAAAATAACATTAACTTCAAAAAGTCACATGTACATCAAATAATATATATGCTTTTTTGGATCAAATCCTCCGTGCATATAATTGAAACTAATCTATTTAGATCAAATTGTTTGAATTCTTTGTTAATTCGTCTAATAACAGTTTAATTCTCTATACAAGCCAAAGTTTCAATGCATATAATTACTATACATTTTTTTTTTGGTCACTACATCTAGTGTATACTAAGTTACACATACTGAGGTGAATTTGAATTTCAATACCATATAGTCTTCACAAACATTTAAGCGCCTACTTCTCTGTGCATGAATTCTATGTACAAATTTAACACATTTAAATTTTAAAATACTTAACGATCATCAATTGATCATAGGTACAGACTAATTTACGTGTTTATATTGACATAGATTTATAGGATTTCATTTGGTAAATGAGCATTACTTTTATGGTGTATTAACTTTAGGGATTAAGGAATAAAAACGAGGAATGTATATGATTATTCATGTTTACATGCTCTAAATTAATATGTTGAGAGTAGAATAAGCAAACTCAAAACGTACCTAGATTGGATCCAGCCATCAAGTCCCCACAGTTGTGCCTCAACACGAACCTGAGGGATCATGGTTGGCATCCTTTTTTGCTACTAAAATATACATAATCAACTCAACATATATGCGAAACAAAGACAACATCATTCTAGAGCATCATGCTTCTCACATGGCTTCCCCACTCCCTTCATTTTGCTGCTCTCTCTCTCTCTCTCTTTTTCCCTTGTCTCCTTATCTACATCTCTACTTTTCAAAGCTTCTTGTCATTCCTGCAAAGTCCCAACCAGAGCATCATCACCCAAACCCCTCCATCATGCCAGCTGCCACACTATGTGGAAGAAACCCTAGATGGCAAAAAGAAAAAGGACCTTTCTAGGTTTTTAGGGCATAAGGGACTGGCCTTTCCTGTCCACCTTATATGCAACAACTGGCACAATATATATATATATATATATTTTAGTCTTGAATATCCTTCTCACTAGCTCTGCATGAGTAGGCTGATTAGTTTCATGATTTGTTCAACCTACTGCTTTCTTTATTTCTCAACTAGCATGGCATGACATGTTCCCAAGTGAGGAGCTCATCTCTTTCACACATCTCTCATTCTCTTGTTTATATATGTATATATATACACACACACACACACACACATATATATATATATATATATCTCCCTATTTCTAGAGTAGCATATGTTAGGTTTCACTAGCTCACCCATCATTCTCTACCACCTTCCAGGGTTACACTTGGGTCCACTCTAGATGTGGTTTTGATACTGATTACAGCTTTAAAACTAGCTTGTACGTGAAAAAAGAAAACATGCAAACATGCTCCTATATTTAGAGTGTGTTTAATTATTTTATTTGTTTGCTCTTCTAGGTTTGGTTTGAAGATAATAAAGTAGATGGATGGCATTGTTTTCAGGTGTTGGGAAGTGAGAAGGGAGAATATTTGTATTTGGTAACTTGTAGCGGAGAGGAAATTTTGACTTGGGACTCAATAATTTTGTATAGACTATTTGCCCTTCGTCCAATCGAAGCACATTATTGTTGTCTAATTTGGACCAAATGTTTGTCACAGCATCATATAATATTAATGAACATAAAAACGAAAAAAGAAATATATCTTCTCCATTACCAACTTTTGGGATCCAAATTCCAAGATAATAGCCACTATTCAGTAAGTCGAACCAGAAGGTTTAATCCGTAAAAAAGACTAAAAGATACATGTTTTATCAAATATCAATTAGCAAAACTTGTTTAGTTTGCAAAAAGTTATATGTTAACGCCAATTTTTTCCTACGTGTAATTAGCATGTTAGCAAATATTATTATATCAACAGAAACCTTTAATATATATATATATATATATATAATATTGAACAAGTTAAAATATTATAGACAATATTCGATTCAAGAACTTACAAAGAATTAAAACTTTAAGAACTCAATTTTATCCTATATAGATGCATGTTAAAAGCTTGAAAATAAACTTTACGTCACACATGCATTGTAACGGGCTAACCCACCCCTGTTCGACCTCCGATCGGCCCAACCGGCCCAGCTTGATGGTAGCCCGGCTCAGTCCACCACTGGACCCAAGCAGGTACTGTCCCTCTGCCTTCTGAGGGATTTACACGCCTCCCACACCTCTCGAATCCAAGACCAAAGCATATAGTACATTGAGAAGCAATGTGTGTACCATTTGAGCTAAGGTGATAAGCTGATTGCATGGCTAAGTGTTCATAAATTTTATTGTGGCTTTGAATCTATGATTTCTAGCAAGTGTTCACATATCTGTGGGGATGGTTTTTCATCGAAATTATTTTAGATTGTTTGAAGTTTTTCATTATACTTTTTTTAATATTTTAATTTGGTATTCCGGAGTATCTAAAGCAGAGAAAATTTTTATAAATTAATACTCATGATTCTGCCACGGCCTAGGGCCTGGGTCGTGACATGCATAAAATTTCGAAGAAGCTATACTTATTGGTATTTGATGGTGTTGCTATATTCATCTTTTATGAATACAATTGGGCAGTTTGATTCTTCAATGGGCCTTGTTCATTCGAAATTCGAAATCATCAAACTACTTTGTACTTCAGGGAGGAGAAGTCGTCCTACTCTCATGGATCCTAAAGTTATTACAAAGATGAATTGGATCGGAGGTTATGTTACTGTGTCATTTCGGCATAACAAGACGTCAGATTAAAATTCAATAATACAAAAATTATCAAATGATGTATGATATATTTTAATATTTTTTAGATAATCAATATTGAAATTATCTTTACATAATCATGATATTTTGAAAATATTGTGGTAGTTTTAGAAATTTAAATCCTTGATAATTTCACTGAAATCAATATTTGTTTGGTTTCACTTCGACCTTTGTTATTCAATAAGCACTTCTCTAAAAAATTTATTTCAAATATTTTTATAAAATTTTATTTTAGAAAATATAATTACAAATTAAACCCTGATTTATTTATATTCCTTCATTTGAATATTTATTAATGTTATTGGCTCCATCAATGTTATTTTAATATCAACAGAAACCTTTTATTGTGACGTCATATTTATTTTTTCAGTTGAATAGGTTAAAATATTACAGATATTCAAGAACTAACTATAACTAATTAAAAAAATTTTAAGGATTGAATATATACTGGATACATCTAAAAAGAATGAAAATATGTTTTAAGTCAAGCTTACATAAAATTTTAAAGAAGCTATACTTACTGGAATTTGATGGTGTTTTTAACTTTATATGTGCAATGTCAAAAAATGGTTTTTCTTAATCTCTTTTCTTTTTGAAATACTTTCCTTTCATTTTCTAGCTCTCAAGTACAATGGAGATCATATTAGTGGGCATTGATTTCTACAATGAACTTTGTTCACCACTCTAAAATTTTAAATGCATTCTTAAGTATAATTTGTTCAAAAACCCTTGAATTATAGTTTAAAAATAAATTTAATAAATTTATATAAAAATATAATCAAATTAAATTAAAAAAATAAAATTTTCATATTAAACTAGTTATTATTACCTATTAAAATTTTTTAAAACAATTTTTAATGGGTTATAACCTCAAAAGAGATGTACATATATTCAGTGTGGGATGCAAATATTGCAACTCGAGATCAAATTAGAAATTAGCCACATTATATACTTTGTAAAAAAGTAGTTATACAATCATGGATCCTAATGTCGTTTTGGTACATTAACAGGTTATTTGATTGGAATTCAATGCTTGAAAAAATTATTTTTTAACATAAAAAAAAAATGAAAAGATTGTCAAATAAATACTCCACTAAATAATTTATTTTATATATTTTTATAAAAGCAAATTCAGTTTAGAAACTCATTACAAAGCCTGATTTATTTGTATAACTTCACTTGAATATTTATTATTGTTGTTGGCGCTCAATCAACGTTTCTTTGTCATTCCTTTCGTATTACAAGCAGTAATGGTTAAACAATTTTTATCAATGCAAAAGGGACACGAAAATAATGTGGTGTTGCTAAAAATATGAGCATGGTTAATGTTAACGGCCCAAAGCACTTAAAACTATTTTGGTCCATTGCTTTGGAAATCACCAATAAAGTGGCCCATAAATTGCAATGTTGGCTACAAGCATGCCCACTCCAACAGAATGCATTTCCATCGTCACTTTTTCGGATCATTTTGGAGGTGAGAGTGTTTACACCCGTTGAAACTGTATCTACACCCTAAATTATAATTACTTTAACACCACACCTTAAATGAAACTGTTAAAGAATTAAAATAATCATAAATACACGACATGTATCATTTAAATATAATGTTTAATATTTTAAATATATTTTGATGACTAACTATTTGTTCAAATAAACATATTAATTATTTATTAATAAAAAATACAAATTGTAATTTTTAAATTGAAATATTAAAAAAATAACTTTGTAAGATTTCTACAAAAAAGGAACAGTAAAGACTATTATTTTTAATTAAGAAATCAGTTAAATAAAATGAAATCAAATTAAAAAAATTAAGATGTGCACGTTAATAAGCCTTGCTGCTCCATACATTGTATTTTATTTTTATTAATTTATAGTATTTAATCAAAAGTTTAATTAAAGGACATTTTTGGTAATATATAGGATGTACAAACAAATTTTAACGTTTTAAGAAATTTAATGCGATACACATAAAAAGGAGTGGACATACGGTTCTTTAGGGGCGTAAATATGGCCACTCTTATTTTCGACTTCACTTGTAGTTTGGTGAATTCTGTGGTTGCTTCCATGAGTTCCATGGAGACTTATTTTTTGGGTGGTCATATTTTCATTTCACCCCACTAAAAAATTATAGGGTTCTTTTTTTACTAGCACTTTTTATTAGGTGACTTTAACCATTGTCACTGAACTATTGAGATTTTGTGACACCTATTTTAGGTCCGAGACAAAATTGTCTTTATATAAAGTGATAAGAGAAAAAAAAAATTCATTACCATTGTCATGAAGCTTTGAAAAAACGATGAAAGAGGGTGAAAGAGAAAATGTGACAGTTTATAAAGCCAAATTGATGATGACTTCGACGAAAGGGAATTAGGTTATTGATGGTGAGTTCTACAGCGACTACATTGGCGAGATCGAGGATGGGTGATTTCTATTGCAGGTTAAACGACAATGATTGGTTGTACATTTTGAGTTTGTTGAAATTGGAGGTTTATTTTTATAGAGACTTTGAGATGAAAAATGGAATTGATTTGTGTAAGAGACGTATTGATGACGAATTGAATGCAGAAGATGCTTGAGGAAGCCATGGATGGAGAGTTGCAGCTAGTTCTGGTGTTTTGAATGGAATTTGTTTTCTGTTTAAATTAAGGTCAATTTTTGTCAATTTGTGATGAATGGCATACCATCTACACATGTGGTATTTATTCGGGATACGTGATATTTGTTTGAGACATATGACCGTTATTTAGGACATGTTATATATTCAGGACATTACAATAATGTTATTTGAACATGTAATTTTATGTTTAAAACATATGACCTTTGTTCGAGACATTCGTTAAGGGTGAAATAGAAAGTTTTCACTTTTAAGTATTAGTAAAACTCAAATCATTAATAAAATGATAAAGACAAAAAGGATTTTCCATTTTCACAAATTTATGTGTATAATAAAAATTATTTTAAAAAGTTTCAATATATTATAATACAACAATGCTAGACATCTCGTTTTTTGTATTTCAAATTTATCTTAACTTATGATGTATAAATAAATGAAAGATTACATTTTACAATTGAAAGTATTAATGAACAATCATTCATCCATTGATATATAACGGAGTTAAGATATATAGTGGGATGTATAATATTATTTATAGTAATAGCCATGTAATAGGAAGAATTTTATTTTTAAATTATATTATATTATATTATATTTTTTCAATACATTTCACAGCAAATATATATATATATTTAATAAAATAAATCTTTTTGAAAAAAAAAAAAAAAAAAACCTAATTCAGAGGGGTGTAAATTCCTCTGTCTACTTTTTTTGCCCCGCCTCCCCCCGTGGAACAGCAAAACTGGACTTTATTGTACATGTTCCACGATCTTGGAGTAAACCAATGCCGCGACATGCTTTCCGGTTATCATCATGGTTGGCACTTGGCAGCAGTATATTAACATTAATATTTTCCTATTTTACTAATTTTTATATACCATAGAATTATCATAACATGTTTAATATGTTTGTTTTCACTTTTTTGAATACTACTTGTCATGGAGATAAGCTTGAATCAAAACAAAATTGAATAAACGCTATATACAAACCAACGCTAAATGATCTCTCTTTATTATTAAATCACAGTAGAAGTTGATAATATTTGTACTTCTCTTAATAATTATATTTATATGAGGTTTATTCCATTTAAAAAATGAATTGAAGTTAAAAAGAAATATTTAAATTTCTGCTTAAAATCGCCATGTCTGTCTCAAGGAGCTTAAAATTTCACTAACAATATTCTCTCAATAAGTAATATCGGTGGACAACAAAGAACAAGATTGAACAAAAATATTTAGAAATTTCATAGATCAGTTAAGTTGGAATACAATGTTTATATGTATCTATGATCTGGGATAAAACAGTAACTCGGTTTAGAACTGTTGTTGTTTTATGTACAGAAGGAGAAAAGATTGTTTTAAGATTAGAATCCAGAAAGATACGTTACCTTAGCAGCTAGCTTGGTCTAGGTTGAGTAGCTATATTCCTTTATTTTTTTTTTCGGAAATGGGTGGCTATATCTAATATTAGCTGTACTTATTTATACTATTGGGTTCTTCGAATTGACGGCCCATCTCCAGTGCCCTATTTGCTACGCAAACGTATCTGTTTTCGGCAAATATTAGACTCCAACAATTGATAAACTACATTGGATAAGATACACTGCAGCAGGATATTTAGCTTTTTTTCTCCCCTTATGTGTAGGATATTTAGCATTTTATTAACTTTTCATAATGTACAAAATCAAAGTAATAATTACTATAAAAACAAAAGGCAGTAAAAATAATAATAATAAATGAGTAAAAAATAAAAACCATGGTTTGTTGCTCTACATAATTTTGATCATGTTATGTATAATATTCCATAATATCCTAAATCAATCATTAATGACACAGCTTTTCGATCTTCCTTGTCCACTGAATTGATTCCTTATATATTTCCCTTATCACCGTCATGAAAATGGTTAGTCGAAGACCCTACCTTTGAAGTTCACAACTGTTATATTACCCTTCATTTTCTTCATTTAAGTTCATAAATTGGGAATTGGGCAAAAGAAGTACTATATACCCCCCATCTCCAGTCGATTTTCTTTTCACAAAAATAAAAAGAAAAAAAAAAAAATTTGAAAGAGACTTGTAATTGACACTAGACCCATAATTATGGTAGCTCGTGTAGTGTTTTTCAAAGCCGCAAATTTACGTCAATCAATTAACACATAGCCACCAACTTTGCTGTTGATAATATCAATATACAATATTCTTGCAGATCATATTGGAGTGTAATTGTAATCCAATATAGAAAAATTATTTTATCAGTTCTATTTTTGCGAATACTTATTAGCCGTGGGATCTCGGATCTAATATCTAATACTCTTTTGACAAATGTCGAAAGTTCAGAAACATAGAATCAAATATGCAATATGTCATTCACATAGCTAAGAAAGTTGATAAATGGTATAGATAATCACTGTATGTACGACAATAACATTAGCTTTCAAGATAATCAATGGAATTTTATCTTTCAACTTTTAAGATATTTTTTAGTAAATCACTCCTAATCGATATTAAATAATCAAATTTACCAACTTATATGAGTCCTAATGTTTGTGTTTATCAACTTACATTAAAGTTGGTTGGAAGTCTTAATACTAGAATAAAAAATGAAGTTGTTGGTACCATCAAAGGGCAATGTTAGCATAGAGTCTGGCTTGGTTGGTTGGGCACTAACCTTTGTGCTTTCATATTTCACATTCTGACTTTTAATATAGATAGTCTCTTTTCTTTTATATAAAAATATATCGATTATTTTTTCACTTTATATGAGCTCTTTTTTTATCTATGTGTGAATTATTTCTTTCCATAGTTGTTTCTTGAATCACACTATTGAGTTAAACTTTGTTTGGTCCTAACTAATCATTGGTTTTGTTTCAGTATAGTCATTAAAAAAAAAAAAAAAAAAAAAGTGCCAATGTTAGCAAGTATATTTTTTCAATTTGCCAAAATTATAAAACCAAAAGGGAACAATATTGTGTGGGCTGGCATCCTAGTAAGCCAGAATTGGAGTCCGTACAAAGTACGTGAATGTGATGCGAGGCTCCCTATACTCTCCCCAATTGTCAAACCTCTATTATGAATATTTCCGTAATAACTTATTAAATTGCTGACCTCATTTTGGATTTGTCTTTGAATGGTCTGAATTGCGGTCTGTGTACAAACCAGCCAGCTAACAATCTAGATCTCGAATCAACTTTTCGATTACCACTTTACCCTTCTCAACCCTATTGTTCCACTATTCTATACATCAATGAATAATGATGTTCACTGTTCCATTTTAGTAAAAAGCAACTTGCAAGGACATTTTGGTTTTTTCTTTTGCCTTTTGCCTGGATATTTAGCCAGTATTCAACAAACTAGTACTACGCTTAACTAGAGAACCGAAACACAGTTTAGCATTAAATTTATGAACCCAACTCTTTTTTTTTTTTTGGCACTGGTTTATCTTCACCTTTGAACTCTGTTACAGACTGCAATGAAAAAGTTACATACTCAAAATTGATAAGTAGGTTAAATTAGTTCATAAATTATTGAAGAACAATGCAATACAACAATAAAAAGGAATTATGTAAATGACAGTTAGATGTTGGTAAGTGATATGTAATTTTTTTTTTTCAGAATCCCAATGACTGAAAACAGGTTGCACATACAGGATCACAGCTATATTAAAAATAAAAATACTATATATTTATATTATTTCTGCTATAATAAATGTAAATCAAACCCCAATCCTTGAATTTCAGATCTATAGTCCAACGAAAAATAATCTATAAAAGGGAATAAAATTTGATTGGAAGTGTTTAAATGTTGACACAGAGAAATTTACAGTGAGTACATATTGATTGTGTGATACTTGGCCTTTGCTAGTTAAAAAACCACTCAAATGCGAGATAGAAAGGTGTTTATGATTGAGAGCTGGAGAAGGCAATATTCTTTCTTGCGGGACAAAGAAAATGAAAAGAAGGGCATTGGAGAGTTTAGCAATTGAAACATTGATTTGCTAGGGGAAAGAAAAGATATAAATAAAATAAAAATGTTAAGGCTTCACGAGATTGTCAGAGTCAGATGACAGTGAGGTATCTTCCTTTTTAAGGACACGTCGCTCCATAAGCTCTGTGCGTTTGCTTTCGCTGTTGAGTGTTGTTGCGTTTACTTTTCAAAGAGAAGAAAGAAAAAACTTTCCTGAGATTACCATTGGTGGGTTTGCAAAGTTGAGCCTTACACTCACTTTACGTCTGCGCTTTTCTTGCTTCTTTCTAGTTCTTTTCGAGAATCTGATTCTATTTGGTGGGTTTATTATTTTATTATCATGTTGTTTTTCAAAAGGCTCCAAATATTGGGTTTTTGTTACTTTAAAATAATAATATTTTTGTTTTTCAGAAAGCGTCTGACGCTCATAGCGGCATGTTTTTGTCATGTAATGCAGTTTTTCACGAGGGGCATGACAGCTCTAGTTACTTTTTTAATTTTGTTTTCATTGTTTTAAAATGTTGCGACATATTTCTCTCTATTTTTTTGTTGAAACTATATTTCTCTTTATTTTGTTTCCACATTTTCAAATGTGGACGCTGTTTTAAAAGATTTTATTCTTTAACAACTCTGCATCAGCGCTTTTCGCAACAAGGAAAGCACCTAAGATTGTGAGCTGTAACATAACAGCTTTTTTTTTTTTTCCTTTGTTTTTTCTTTTTTATTTATCTAAATGAGTAATAACTTTTGACAGTTTTTAGGTTTCAGTTTTTCAGACCTCTCTGTTTCTCCAAGGACCAAACATGGGCAGAGCAACAAGGTGGTTAAAGGGCTTGTTCGGGATAAAGAGCAACAAACCAAGTTCAAATTCCGGTGACCGGAGAGACAACAAACAGAGTTGTTTTGGTCACTCTGGTAGAGACCCCAACGGCTTGTGTCACAATCCGGCTACAATACCACCTAACATATCTCCAGCGGAGGCAGAATGGTTGAGGTGTTACTATTCTGAGACTGACAAGGAGCAGAACAAGCACGCTATTGCTGTTGCTGCAGCCACCGCTGCTGCTGCTGATGCAGCTGTGGCTGCTGCTCAGGCCGCCGTGGCTGTGGTCAGGTTAACTGGCCATGGAGGAGGTACCATGTTTGGTGCCAGCCAACAGAAGTGGGCTGCTGTTAAGATTCAGACTGTCTTTAGAGGCTTTTTGGTAAGCTGCTTCTGCCTGCTACACAATTTCGGCTTCATTACAGTTTTTTGTTTTCTCTGTTTGTGTTTGTATTGCATTTGTAGAAAAAAAATTTCCAATTTGTTGTTTGGTTCTTAGTTTGTTTCTTGAGTGGTCTTTTTCAATAATTTTGTAGCTGCTTTTCAATTTCTCTGTTTACCAGTGAATTGAAAAATGAAATTACTTAATTTTGGAACCAAAACAGGCAAGGAAAGCCCTGCGAGCTCTGAGAGGACTAGTGAAGTTGCAGGCACATGTAAGAGGGTATTTAGTGCGCAAACAGGCCACTGCCACTCTCCATAGTATGCAAGCACTTATAAGAGCTCAAGCCACCGTTCGGTCCCAGAGAGCTCGTGGTCTCATTAACAATAATAACAGATTTGAATCAAGAGCACGAAAATCTATGGTAAAGAGTCTAATTGCAACTAGACAAGATATTCAATTCCTTTGCTTAGCATATTTACACTTGGTCATTAATTACGTTTCTTGCTTAATTTTGCAGGAGAGGTTTGATGAAACTAGAAGTGAACACACAGTTTCTATCCACAGTAGAAGACTGTCTGCTCCTCTGGATACCACCTTTAACTCCATTGATGAGAGTCCCAAAATTGTGGAGGTTGATACAGGCAGGCCTAAATCAAGATCTCGCAGAACAAACACTTCGGTTTCAGATTACAGCGATGACCCACATTACCAAACACTCTCCTCTCCTCTCCCATCAAGAGTTCCCGCACGTTTATGGATACCCGATTGCAGGAATTGTCAAGAATCCGATTGGGGACTTACTGGTGATGAATGCAGATTCTCCACAGCACAAAGCACTCCAAGGTTTTTCAGTCTTGATGGGTCTAAGGCTCCTGTTACGCCAGCGAAGAGTGTGTGTGCTGATAACTTCTTCAGGCAATACACAAACCATCCAAATTATATGGCAAACACACAATCTTTCAAGGCTAAATTGAGGTCACATAGTGCACCAAAGCAAAGGCCAGAACCAGGGCCAAAAAGAAGGCTTTCGCTTAACGAAATGATGGAGTCAAGGAGTAGTCTTAGTGGTGTTAGGATGCAAAGGTCATGCTCTCAAGTTCAAGAAGCTATCAATTTCAAGAATACTGTGATGGGAAAGCTTGATAGGTCCACAGACTTCGCTAGAGAACCAGACAGAAATTATATTCAGAGGAAGTGGTGATTGCTAATTGCCATTCGAATTACTCTGCCGCTACAATGTGTTGTTTACTGCTACTTGTGGCTTAAAAAAGGGTAGATCATAGAAGATAAATTAAAATGTATGTAGATTTACATATTACTGTCATTAAAATTCAATTGCATCTGTTTCATATTTTGATGTCAAGTAATGGAACCAGCCCAAATGCAATTGTAATATTATATCTCTGTTTCCCATGAAGTGAAGTGAAAGACTGCTCTTTTATATTTCTTTGGCAATTAGTAATTACCATTTAGTGTTATAGAATTATATGTTTAAGCTGAATTGCTGCTGGGAGAAATACATCAAATGATGCCAAAACTTTTGAATTCTTTGACATTGTCAAAACATGATAGCCATTAAAGAGTGGGGCTTTTGCCCATGCCACGGTCTATTGAATTCTTTGGTGTTATCACTTTTTTGACTTTAGAAATCAGAAGAAAAGAGAGACAAGATAAAAAAAATAATTAATTAATTAAATAAAAATTAAAATTAAAAAAAAAAATTGTAGTCGGTTGATTTCAAATTGAAATAATTGAATCAAATGGAACCGCTTTTGGAAGTAATAGGCAGGTTGAGTATTCTCCCTCTCAATTCTTGTTGGTTTCAGTTTGCGGTTGCTTGTGTGTGTGCAAGTGGGCTGTAATGCATAGCTGTGATGTGACCGAGTTTGTGTCTGTGTGTAAATTGTGAAAGGCTTGGCATTTTCATGCAGAAAATAATGGCAACATGCTTTTAGGGACCATCACTTTCATGGATGGCCCTCTTCTGTTTCGTTTTGTGGTACACTTGCCCTCTCTATTTTCTCTGTCTTGGCTCTGGTCTTTGAATTCTTTGCAGTTTCTATTTCCTTTTAACTATCGGTTAATCTAATTGATAACCAAACGAGCCAAAATATAAGGAGACAAATAATAGTTATTTTATTTTATTTTATTTTTTTGGAGTTGTAAGCATCATTGACTAATAATTCGAAGGGCAGACAAAAAGTGGTAAAGCTATTATATTTTCCGATTAGTATACTTATTGGGATAGTCATTTCATTACTCCAAATGTTGGCACTTGGCTGTAATGATATTCCTTGATTGTTAGTGTTAATTATTACAGTAATTCACTTTTCCAAGGAGATAACAAGCTTATAATTATTAGCTTTTTGATTTGACACATAGCGATTGATTTATATAGTTTTCAATTTACGGGGATGCTAAACTCAGGCGTCAAATATGACAACGTCCCTAGAGGCCTTTTGAATTTAAAACCATGGTAGGCAATACAATATTATTATAGGCTTCCGGTCACTCATTTTGCCGAATGTTTCGGGAATCGCGTTGATAACGAAACTTTCAAAATTTGCTGCAATGTCGGTAGGTTTGGCTCGTACTTATAGTACATAATCCCGTCATTCGAAACATTTGTGGAATTGTTTGTTCTTATTTCACTTAAAATTCCCACGTTATAAAAAAATTATTTCGGAATCTTTTGTTCTCATTTCAATTAAAATTCCCATACTATGAAAAATTCAACGGTCATACGAGATAAAATTTTAAAAAGTCCACATATATAGAGGGAGAAAGAGAGAGTTTATTATTCCATAACGTGAATCTAAAAGATCATTAAAAGAAATGATTGATTTACCATCAAATCCTGTTAGTCCATGCTAAGACTATCTCCAATGTATAACACTAAATTTTATATTATTTTGATGTTAACATCAAATTTTTTTATACTCCAATGTATTTTATACTGAATTGGTGTAAATGACATTTTTAAAGAATATTCTATACATAATTATTTAATCAATAAATATTAAAAATTTAAAAATATATTCAATATTATACTCATTTTAAAGATCTCAATAAAATATTTCCGATGGTATATTTTTTTAATAATAATTTAATATATATTTTTAATTAAATTAATTTATTGTCAAATATAATTTTTAGTGTTATGAACAATGCAACACCAAAATTGTGTTGCACTGATTATTAGCACCAAAAAATTGTCTCGAGACTGCAACTTTGGTGTCCCGTTGAAGAGCAAAAATGCACAAAATTGGTGTTTTACACCATTTTGACGCAACATTGGAGTTGTTCTAACAATATATGTTTTATCATTCCAAAAAATATATATGTTTTATAATGTGTATAATTACACATTATTAGGTGAAATAACTTTGATACTTAGTACTTTATTGCAAACCATATAATCTATACCTATAATGTTGATTATAAAGTCGTTATTTTTATTTTTTTTTTCTTTTTACCACTTGTGTTGTAGTCACTTGAATCTTTGAATTTGGATCATTGTTAAGTTGAATGAAGATTATTTACCATCAAACCACGTTGAGCAATATAAAGTTGTTTAGCATGCACTATGTTATTTCAGCTCTTAAAATCATAGCACCAAACAAATTATATATATATATAATTCCATAGCAAGGATGTCCTAAAAGTTTTATTTTAGGGCCATTAATTACAACATATTTTACTGGGTTCGATCATTGTGGTAGAGTCAATTGAAAATAAACGGTTGTAATTTATAGTCTTAGAATTAAAATTTAAGGACATCGTCACTAAAAAACTATCATATACATATATATATATATATATATATATATATATTCCTTTTAAATACTAAACTAGAAGGATCTTTTGGGATTTTTGGTAAGATCAAAATAAATGTTACAAAGATAATTGTTTTACTGCTCATTTACCATACATTTACACATCAGAGTTTCTAGGAAATAGTAGGTGAGAAACATTACTAAACCGTTGTTTGACCATTGATTGATTGGTGTTGTGTTTTTCTTTGCAGTAAAGTTATCATGGCAATACCGAAAACAAAGAAGACAAAATAATTCAAAGAGTCGTGCTATAATCAAGGTTTTCCAAGTTTGGAAGCAATAAAATTAACTTAATTCATAAGAAGGCTTTACAGAAATTAGAAAAACAAAAACAAGTGTAAAAGAGAAGAAAACTATCATGATATTGTTGAGATAAGAATGCATAATCACTTGGTGATAAAGAGCCAAAAGAGCATCCCGGAAAGGGAAACTTTAACAAACCCATTCGGAAGTGTGAATTTTTCTCATTTTCTGCAGGAGTGGGGCTGACAAATGATAATGGTGTTTCAAAGCACATGCTCACACATCATGCTTTTACCAGGTTTTGAAAACAATTCACCTCCCAATCAAAATAGCATTGGAAATAATAAAAGCACCTGACGTGGGTCTAGAGCAAGGTTTTCTTAATGCAGGTAAACACTGGGCCCATGCCAAATAAATTTTCAGACAAAAAGGGTGCTCAATTAGATTGTAATAGTCAAACCATATGGACCTCCTTCTTTTGAAATTGCAAGAACTGGGCTATTATACAATTTCAAATGGAGACAACAAACCTATTCGCACAAATTTTTTTTTTTTATGTGTATTCGCTTAGATTTAAGAATCTTATAAATATAATCTGGATTTTAAATAAATCTCAATTGAGTTATATTATAGGGGAAAATGGGCGAGAGTTTATCGAAGTCTATATTTTGATACACCTTTATAGAAGTAATTTTTTAGCAACCAAAATACACCCAATTATTGCGAAGAGAGACTACAAAATTTAGCTCTTACATGCTGATTACAGTATTCTTAGTTGCATGAATTGGGAACCTTATTTTACACTTTGATGGGGAGTTCAAGATTTGCCTTACTCATAAAATTGCAAATTGACCATTCTCAATCGTAAGGGTTACCTATCCGAATTCTGTGGACCGTACTTATTGGGTAAGTTGTATTGTTGTGGTATGTGCGGTGATCTTGCAGGCCGGACCTGAAAATTTACATTAAGTAAAAGCTTAACAAACTAAATCTAGGCCTGGCCCACGAATTATCTTTCGAAAAGAATAGGGCCAACAAATTGTGCACTGTTCAATGTTGATATTCTCATAATCAACATTCATTATGTTCTGAGCTCTAATTAGTTAAATAATATATATATGTATGTATATAATTTTATAATAGTATTTATAATTAAATTTTAAAACGGTCCAAAAATTATTATTGATAAGTAACTTTATCTAATCAGTAAGATAGCTAAACTCATTTTAAAAATATAAAAATAATACACTGTCTCTTTCTCTATGTGTGTGTGTATGTATGTATATATATATATATATATATATATATATATTTTTTTTTCCAGTAGCAAAATCCACTCTACTGCAACTGCACACTCACACTCTTTCACTCTTTAAACCCTAATGAGCAAAAAGGGTTTTTAAACCACATGCAAAAGACCAAAAAATGTCTCTCTTCCCTTTAGATCAAAATGGACCAATTTTAATGGGTTGTTTCCATGTAAAAGGGAAACCCAACCCAACAAATATATTCAGGCGATACTGTAACACTGACTATATACAATTAAATATCTTGTTATTACTTCTTTGTAACACTTCACTGCATTGGATTAATTAATCCTGATATATTTCTTTGTAACATCTCAATTTTGTAGAATTATTACAATAAATTTGAGTAGTTTTGTTTGTCCTTCTCCCATTATTAAATTTGAAACCTAGCGTTCCACAGTGACTTGATTTCCTAATTTAAGCTGGTGTGAGATTTATGGTATAACATATATATAAAGAATTAGAGAAGCTTGAATCTGTTCGGATTACTGCTAACTAAAATGATAATATATATATATATATATATATTTCAAGAACGAGAGAAAGTCTGAATGTGATCGGATTACTTCTAACTAAAATGATAAAAGTTGTTTGTCATTGTATAAAGATTTATGGAATCTTTTATTTTCAATGGATTTATGAAAGTTTAAAAGAATGGATACAACTCTCTTACTCCCGTACATATGTTAGGTAAGATTCCCACTTCATGTGCTTTTTTGTCTATAGATAATAAAATGAGCAAATCTACCACTTGTAAAACAGCTTAACAAAGGTTGGCATTTGGATATATAATTTTTTTCTTTTTGATATACCTTTATAAGTATTACAGTTTGATCCATTCAGATCCATCAATGTAGCTAAGAGTAATAAAAGGCTTGGCTTCCTCATAAGTAAGTTCTCTGGACCATGATACCCTTCCAGCGAAGCTTGCTCCTGGCCCCGTGCATTTGTACTGTCCATAAAAAACAGTCCTGCATTGCCACCCAAAAACAACCAAC
This sequence comes from Litchi chinensis, assembly GCA_019925255.1. Lineage (NCBI taxonomy): Eukaryota > Viridiplantae > Streptophyta > Magnoliopsida > Sapindales > Sapindaceae > Litchi > Litchi chinensis. The sequence goes on along the minus strand of CM034461.1, from coordinate 48,731,666 downwards.
CATGTCACTACATGCTGCAAATCCCTCCTCACGCCCATGCTAATGTGGACGTGAATCAGCACACACCAGTTTGCGAGGCTGTCCTCATTATAATATGCCATGTAACCAACACCTACACATGTCCTTAGGTGGATCTCTAGTTTTTTTTTTTTTTAAATCTAACCAAGTTGGTGTGCATTACGCGTAGATAATGCAGAACAAAAAGGTGAAACCGCCCAAGGATGTATGATTTTTCTGTAGATAAAAAAGGAGAGATCTTCAACAGGTGGGTAATTTTGTGTCATTTAGTTTCGAAACTGATAAGAAAGAAGGAAAAGCTGGTTGTTTTAGAGGTTGTGCTGAAAAGGGTAAGCTGACAAATACCTAAACCTCATCTAGACCAGCTTAGTGGTGGTGATGGCACCGTCCAACATGTCCACTACTGCTGTGATAAAGGTAACACCAATACAATGATTGACAATTTTGAATAATAATTTTAGTAGCCTCGCGTGCGATCAAAATGACAATATCAAATGGTTGATGGGACGGGGTTTCGGCGTTTGGTCTCCTCCAAAACTAGTTATAAGTATTATACAATTATATTCTATGTGCAAAGAATTGGTCGGAAGACAAACGTCCGTGTGTGAATGTGATATTAATGGATATGTGTGTGTGTGTATGTATGTATGTATATATAAATATATATAAAGAAAAAGAGAGAGAGAGACAGAGAGAGTTACATTTCACGGTTAGGGTCGCCCCAGTTGTACCATCCTTTTGGGATGATAATGTTGTCCATGTAGGTGTAAGCGAAGACAACGCGAGAGAAGGGACCCCAAGCTCTGCCTAAAAACAGTGCTCCTGAGCCCGTGATTTTACAGTTCACAAATGAAAACCCCGTGTCGTCCAATAGACTGCTTCTTCCTTGTGCTGTTAGCGCCCCTATGTACTGTGCTATTGCATGCACGTGACACCCCTGCTAGTCAAACCCTCCCATCATTTTTATTACCACTTTTTCTTGATGTCTACCCTTAAATCAATTATTGATATGCTTTAATTATCTTATAATTCCTTTCAAAAAAATAAAAAAAATCTTATAATTGATTTTGCTCATTACATACAACTTCTTAATCACACACATGTTATTGTCACACATTCTAGTCTGAGCTCATACATTTAAGGCCTTGAAATAGAATGCCTGCAAGTCAAATGCAAACTCACCAATCGAGAATTTCGCATATTTGAATCAAATCAAATGTTTTCACAATTAATTTGTTAAAAGTAATATGGAAAAAATTGCTTTGTCATTTATCAAAAAGAAATTAAAATTTCATTTACAAAAAAGAATTTAAAATTCACCTGATCCTTCTTAATTTATAAAACATTTTGACCAATTGGTATATAACATCAACTTGCGTTATACATAAACTGTCTTGTTGTCACACCAACACTTCCTAGAAGAAAATAAAGTTACAACTTCCCATTTTAAAGCATAATAACTCGACTGACCTAACAGGATAGGCAAAAGTGGGTTGGGTGAAAAGGAAGGCTATGAAAAGGTACAATTCATGGTTCATAGTAACGAAAGAAAATAATAGATAAGCTTATAAAACGGAAATTGAAATTAATAGGGTGAGAAAATAACCTCAAACAGGGAAAGAGCATTGCCAAAAATGAAATCAACAGAGCCTTCGAGGTAACAATCCTTGTAATAGTGCCTACCCATGTGATCATAGAGAGTGTCCTGAGCTCCTAAGAATTTACAACCCAAAAATGCTGCTGTATCCGCTGATATCCTAAATGCCACCGCTTGCTTTCCTACTGCACCAGGTGCTGGCACTGGTGTAGTGTTCTGCGTATAAATATAACCATAATATCCTTCCACAAATTAGATTAAAAAAACATAGATAGAGAATAAAAAATATAAAAATAAATAAAAGAAAGGAAAAGAAATCCCCATTGGCTAATCACCTTGAAGGTGATATTCTTGGCAATGAAATAAGGAGAATTGACAGCAAAAGTTGCAGAGCCGTAAGTCCCCATTGGTTGGCCTCTTGGGCCTGGTGTTTGGGCTGTGTCACCCCATTGAACTATTGTTTTGTCTGCCCCTGCTCCTTCTATTGTTATAAATGATTTTAATGGAGGTATACTTACCTTCTCCCTGGAAAACTAATATATATCAATATTCATTTTCAATTAAATCCAATTCAAATTTTATCTATTAATCAAAATAATAGTATATGAAATACTATATATTTCTTGGTCAAGACCAATTCAAAAAGATAAAGACACAGTAAAAAACAAAAACCAGAATCACATTCCTTTACCACAAATAACTAAGAATAACGTGTAAGTGAATAAAGACGAACTCTAGAATCCAGGGCTCAGCAGAACAATGACAATTTGCCACAGCCAAGAGCAACACAGATGCATAAATAAGGACAAGAATATTAATATTAATATTAATTCAAGGTAAAAATCAGAGTCCACAGTGTATGTGCATAACCAAAGCACACTCACGTGTAAACACCTGCACGGACTTTGATGACCACTCTGACGAGATTGATGAAAGGAAGGGAATCAACGGCATCTTGAATTTTGGTGAAGTCACCAGCTGCTGGGTTCTTTGCCACAGTTATAGTGTAGGATGGAAACAGCTTGTTCTTGGCTGTCCTGAAGACTGAGTGTTTAAGGCTACCAACAAACTTGACCCATTTCATGAATTGCTGTTCTGCGAACTGGGCTCTTGCGGTCATGTTCGTTGTTGGTTGATTCTTGCCTGGAGATTTTCTTGGTCTGATTCCTTTGGTGTGACATAATGTTTGGCTTGCACTTAAGAGGAAAAGGAGAAGAAGAATAAAGAAAATGTGATAAAGTTTTGACATTAGTGGTGGAGAGAAAGAGAGAAGAATGCTAGCACTTGGGGCTGTGTTGTGTTGAGTTAAGATGGACTAGATGGTGTGTTATGGTTTATATATACAAGTTAGTACTGGGTTTAGGTGGAAAGTGATGCTTGAATAAGCTGAGAGAGAGAATCAATGACAGAAAGTGAGAGGTCACGGGTGCTTCTACTGACCTCCACGCAAGACAGCAAGAGGAAAGAAAAGCAACCAGGCAATCAAGGCCACAAGACAGTTTATATGCACTTTTTGGCTTATAAAAACGTTGTTTTCTTGATATTGCTTTTTCGCTTTTTGTTTCTGTTTGTAATTGTTGGTAGTGAGTGCCCGTGAGTCTCCCTCTTTGTGTTTGTGTGTGAATGTGATTATATTCGTCTGGGGATAATGGGATGTTCCCTTTGATATAGTTCGTCACTAATCATGGCCATTAAATAATTGAAACCAAATTTAACATGATTAGATTTATGTTATGGTCATAAATTTGACAAATTTGGAGGGTTGAGATGAGGAGATGAGTTGGGTTTGCAAATCATAAAGCAATTAATATATTGCAACTTTGCAAGGGCCCACTTGGTGGAGTGAGTGGTAAATGGTAATAGACAAAAGAAACATACAAGAGTACAATGCTAAAACATTTTCTTGCTCGGAAAATTTTGGTGATATGGTGATGTGAGTCATTGTATTCGATCCAAGTACTGGTGATATTTGTATTTTGAATTACCAGAATCTACCTACATACTCCTGTTGGCTTTTTCTGCCGAGGGGGTCTCTCTTTTATCAGCCTTTCTTGTGTACTTTTGGCAGTCGCCACTGACCACAGTCTAAGTTCAGCTTCAGCTTCTGTTAGTGGAAAATCAATGGACCTACAGCTCTTGAATCTGATGTTTGGTACACCCGTGGGTTGACAAATGATTATTTCCCTCAGATGAATTATGAATAGTTCCTTTCAATTTTCGTAGTTAGATCTTCAAAACATCAATCATACATGAAAAATTCTCGTGAGCGAGTGAGCAACCAAGGGTTTGGCATGCACCAAATCAACACCATACTTATCATTAACTTAAAAAATAAGTAATCATTTGTTGTCCTTGCATTTAAAGTTTCGCTTATCAACCAAATCTATTTTTATTTTTTATTTCTATTTTTTCACTCTCCTATCATAACAGTTAAATAGGGTTCCAAGTATCTTGGATAAATTTCACGCATTTTTTTTTAACTAAATTATAATTTTTAGATAGTATTGTTTCAAAAGAAAAATTATGTAGCTTCCTATGTCGAGATTTACTATCATAGAGAAATTATGTGCGCAAGGAATTTTTTGTGTAAATAAAAATACTAATATAGTCAAAATGTTAGCTTCAAAGCATATCAAAACTATCTGGGTGATGTACTAGCTTAAACACATATGTTTTTAATATACAATATAATTTTGAATTAGTTGTGGGCATTACAGACATCAGTAAGGGCAAATGGGGTCGAGGTAGGTTTCTCTATCTCTCGACCCATCTCTCATTCCCACCTAAATCTCCATTTGAGGGAAATGAGGATAGGGTATTCCCCCATATACTCTCATCCCCATTTCACTCCATATGAACTAAATTTTGCAAAATAATTAATATAACATTTTGACAAATTAAATTCATAATATTTCAACTTACAAAATCTACGACATTAAAAAAATGGATGTGTGGTGGTTGCTACTAACTAAAGTGCATAATGAGTCAATGTATTATGTGTGATAGACTAGCGACTAGGGTTTGCGAGTGTTTAATAAAATATTTCAAAAAATTATTAAAGTAAATTTTTTATTAAATTTTAAATATAAATATTTATAATTATAATTATAAATTGGGAAAATGGGGATGCAAATTTGGGGCCTGATTGACATCCCTAGTGGGCACCTATATCATTAAACTCATTAACTCACCAAAATCAAATCGATTAAAACAGATTTATTTGGTTTCATAAAATTAAATAATCCTATTGAGTTCCTTAAAAGCAACTTGATTGGGTTGAGTTGGTTTATTGGTTGGTTTTTATTAAATTGAACACCCTAATCCAAACCATTACATTTTTAATATGTAAGTTTATCATTAATTAAATTTTTACTAGTAAAAAATATTAATATTAAAGTTAACCTAAATTTATATTATAATTCTTTCCCCATCCCAACCTCTAACATCTACCTTTTTCTTCGGCTGCTATCTTTTTTTTATCGAAGTAGTTTTATTTTATAAATTTTAGGTGCTTTGCAGTTGAGTTGAATCAAATATTATTATTTATCATATTTATAATTGGTTTATCTATTTATATAGATACTACTATATATAACATTTATAATTGGTTTATCTACTTATATAGATATTACTATGTTTAAATAAAAAAATTAATAAATTTATGATATAACAATTTCAACCCATACAACTTTTAGTAATAAAATAACTTAAAAACTTTAAACTATTTTAGTTTAATCCTAAACCAAATCAGACTAATTGATGTTGGTTTGATTTGGTGTTGCTTTATAATTAGTTTGGTTTGGATTGTAAATTATTAAACTAATCAAATAATAGTTTGGTTTAGATATAATCTAATCAAGCACAAACCAACCCGTGCCCACCCTCAAGAGTTGAATGTTTGACCTTGTATTGTGCTAACGATTCAATCGCAAACATAGTTGATGACAAAAGTGTTAGAGAAATTTTTAAAATAAATTAAATTTGAAAATGAATAGACACATTTATTCACCAAAGGTTGTGTCTATTAAATTTCAAAATGAAAAGACACATTGTTTGCAAAAGGTTGTGTCTATTAAATTAAATTTTCAAAAATGAAAAGACACATTGTTTTGCAAAAAGTTATGTTCATTAGAAATCTATATATATATATATATATACGTGAATGCCACAATCAAAAAATCTCTGACATATAGATCTTTCATTCTTTTCTCAAAAATATTCTTTGTTTCTCACAAATAAAAATAGGCAATATTCTACTTTCTGCAGAAGTAGTAAATTGTTACCAATAAACTTGTTATCATTCGAATGTGTTCTGGTTTGTCTTCGCTAGTGCACATCGCAGACAAACAAAAGGTTTCATTGTATCCTAGAGGCGTATTCGCAACTTGGTGCATCACAGAATTGGTGGAGGCGAATAACGTCTTAAGGAAAGCGATTTTGTTACGCGCCTTGAAGCCGTTTATTTGCAATTTTTGCTACTTTCTTTGTGCTATTTTGTGCAGATTTTTCTGGGCTGTTCCTAGGCTGTTTTCATTCCAATTTTTACAACAATCTTAAGACGTTATTCTTCAACAATGGCACCAGTAGCATCGCTGCATGATTTTGCTATGGATTTTGTCAAATTGGAGCGGTTTGATGGCGGAAATTTCAGGCGTTGGCAAAAGAAATTGCATTTTCTTTTGACAACTCTCAAAGTTGTTTATGTGCTCACAACACCAAAGCCACTGGAGCGTGAAAATGAGACATTGGCAGAAACTCGAACTCGACAGAAATGGGAACAAGATGACTACATATGTAAGGGACACATTTGCAATGCCATGTCCAATGAACTTTTTGATCAATACCACAACAAATCAACAGCCAAAGAAATATGGGATCTTTTAGAGGCCAAGTATATGACAGAGGATGCCACAAGTAAGAAATTTTTGACCTTTAAATATTTTCAATACAAAATGGTTGATGGTAGGCCGATTATTGAGCAGTTTCATGAAATCATGCATATTTTCAATCAATTTCAACAACACAAAATGCATATGGATGAGTCAATTGTTGTTTCTTCTATTTTTGATAAACTTCCTCCATCTTGGAAAGACTATAAAAATAGTCTTAAACACAAAAAGAAAGATATCTCTCTTAAGGAATTAAGCAGACATCTTCGTATTGAAGAAGAGAATAGACGTACTAGTCATGATGAGCAGCCCATTGTGTCTTCCAAAATAAATATGATGGAAGAAAATGAGTCTAAACAGCCCCAACATCCAAAAGGCAACAAAAAGAGAAAAGTTGCAACAACGGTGAACCCAAATAGAAAGAAAAAGAAATTTTCTTGTCACCATTGTGGTAAACCGGGCCATTTCAAGAAAGATTGTCGATTTCTTAAGAAACAAAAGGAAGGTTCAACTTCAAATTTTATGGCCATGATATCCGAGATTAATGTTCTCGAAGATGACTTTGCTTGGTGGATTGATTCGGGTGCAACCAAACATGTGTGCAAAGATCGTAGCCTTTTCACATCTTATGAATCAATTGAAGATGGAAGTGTCTTGTACATGAGAAATTCTTCTACTGCAACAATAAAAGGAAAAGGCAAAGTGCAACTTGAATTTACTTCTGGAAAAATGCTTACTTTAACTGATGTTTATCATGTACCAGAAGTTAGAAAAAATCTTGTTTCTGGGAGTCTTCTCAATAAGTTTAGCTTCAAACTTGTATTTGAGTCAAACAAGTTTGTATTGTCTAAGGGTGAAATTTTTGTTGGAAATGGTTATATGTATGAGGGTATATTTAAACTCAATATCAATAAAATGAATGTTTATTATGTTTATAGTATTGATTCATTATCTTTATGGCATAATCGTTTAGGACATGTTCATATTAAACGGTTTCATGATATGACTAATTTGGAATTAATTCCTAGATATAATTATGATATGCATGAAAAATGTAAAGTATGTGCTCAAACAAAAATTACAAAAACTCCCTTTCGTAAAATTGAAAGAACATATTCTTTATTAATTCATAGTGATGTATGTGATATGCATAGTAATCCTCCTAGAGGTGGGAAAAAGTATTTTGTAACATTTATTGATGATTATTCAAAATATTGTTATGTTTATTTGTTGCATTCAAAAGATGAAGTATTAAATAAATTTAAAATTTATAAGGCTGAAGTAGAAAATACATGTAATACAAAGATTAAAATTCTTAGGAGTGATAAAGGTGGTGAATATCAATTTCCTGAATTTTGTGAATCTATTGGTATTATACATGAAACATCTACAACATACACACCACAACAGAATGGGGTAGCAGAAAGGAAAAATAGGACACTTACAGAAATGATGAATTCAATGCTTTCTAATTCAGGTTTAAGTAAAGGTTTTTGGGGTGAAACATTATTAACTGCATGTTATTTACTAAATAGAGTACCTAGTAAGAATATTAAGACTACTCCATATGAACTTTGGAAGAAAAGAAACCTAATTTATCTTATCTTAGAGTTTGGGGTTGTAGAGCCATAGTTAGATTACCAGAACCTAAGATAAAGAAACTAGGTGAGAAAGGCGTAGAATGCATTTTTTTAGGTTATGCAGAACATAGTAAATCATATAGGTTCTTGGTAACTGAACCTAATAATTCTATTGAGATTAATACTATTATAGAATCTAGAGATGTCATATTTTATGAATCTAGATTTTCTGCAATTCTTAAAATTGTGAATTTTGATGCATCTATAGAAAAAGTGGTAGTACTAAAAAGAATTGTCATAAAGGATCCTCCCGAAATACGGAGAAGTAAAAGGGTAAGGAAAGACAAATCCTTTGGCCCTGACTTCATTGTGTATCTAATTGAAGGTACTAGAGATACACATGTGAGACAGACAATAGTCTCGCCGATAATTGAATCGGATCCCCTCACTTTTGAGGAAGCAATGAAGTCACACGATGTTGCTTTTTGGAAAGAAGCAATTAATGATGAAATGGAGTATGTATTGGGAAATAAGACTTGGAAATTGGTTGATCTACCACCTGGATCAAAACCAATAGGTTGCAAATGGATTTTCAAAAGGAAGATGAATGTTGATGGAACCATTGATAAATTCAAGGCAAGGTTAGCAGCAAAAGGTTTTACCCAAAAAGAAGGTCTTGATTATTTTGATACATATGCACCAGTTGCAAGAATTGCTACTATAAGAATATTGATAGCATTGACATCAATTTATCGCCTTGAAATCCATCAAATGGATGTAAAAACAGCTTTTCTTAATGGAGAGCTAGATGAGGAAATTTACATGGAGCAACCTGAAGGTTTTATAATACCAGGACAAGAACACAAAGTTTGTAAACTTGTCAAATTGTTATATGGTCTCAAACAAGCTCCAAAATAATGACATGAAAAGTTTGATAGAGTCATTGTTGCAAATGGTTTTCGAATTCATGAATCTGATAAATGTGTTTATAGTAGATTCAAGGGAAACAAATGTGTGATTATATGTCTTTATATGGATGATATGTTAATTTTTGGAACAGATAATGAAAATATTGAATTGACAAAAACATTACTATCATCCAATTTTGATATGAAAGACATGGGGCTTGCTGATGTGATTTTGAGTATTAAAATTTTAAAAAGAGAAAATGGTTTGATATTGACCCAATCACACTACATTGAAAAAATATTGAAAAAGTTCAATCATTTTGATTGTAAGCCAGTATCCACACCATTTGATTCAAACATAAAACTATACCCAAACACAGGAAGAACAATATCTCAATTAGAGTATGCTCATGTTATAGGGTGTCTTATGTATGCAATGACTTGTACAAGACCTGATATTGCATTTGCTGTAGGAAGGCTTAGTAGGTATACTAGTAATCCAAGTCAATTACATTGGCAAGGAGTGTACAGAATTTTAAAATATCTAAAGCACACTTTGAATTATGGTATATATTATTCTGGCTATCCTTTAGTTTTAGAAGGATTTATTGATGCCAGTTGGATTACTGATCGGATTGATCATGCATCCACAAGCAGGTGGATTTTTATGCTTGGTGGAGGAGCTATTTCTTGGAGTTCCAAGAAACAAACTTGTATAGCAGATTCCACCATGACTGCTGAATTTATTGCATTAGCATCATGCAGTAAAGAGGCAGAATGGTTGAGGAATTTATTGATAGAAATTCCTTTGTGACCGAAACCAATGCCATCTTTATCAATTCATTGTGATAGTGAGACAACATTGTCTAGAGCATATAATCAAATATACAATGACAAATCTAGGCATATTGGCCTAAGATATAGTTATGTGAGACAATTGCTCACGGATGGTGCAATAACCATTAATTTTGTAAAATTATGCCAAAATTTGGCAGACCCTTTAACAAAAGGCCTTGCAAGGGATTTAATATATAAAACATCAAATGGAATGAGACTGAAGCCAACTTAAAAAATCACCAATGATGGAACCTCAACTTAACACTTGAAACATCAAGATCTTGGGTTCAATGAGTAAAGTACATCATATGTAGTGATTGCAAGCACTATAATATTTATTATGTCCTAAAGGTGAAAGTGCTTGATGCCTGTATGTTATAGGAAGGATAAGTTAATAAGCTTTTAATAGAGTTATAACAGTTTTCTGTTGGAATGTTTTACAGGGGCATTCTTGATAACATCTACCTATGTGAGTATCGAAGATGATGTCGTCTTCAATGTAATTTGGCTAGTTACTAAAATACTCATGAAATGGGATATGAGACACAAGGCCAATCCACGTGTCAGTATTATGAACACCTTAGAAAATCAGAACCTATGTGTGAGATGTGTTCGGTTAGTCAAATAAGATTACTGGTTCAAAGCTTGCCTACCATATCACCTTGATTAACTTTGATGCATTTTCACTAAATGGAAGTTCAAGTTGAGAGACACTTTCAATTATGCATATGGTTTTCAAGTTTATGTAAAAACATTTTCAAATAAATTTATTTTGAAAATGGTGGAGGATTGTTAGAGAAATTTTTAAAATAAATTAAATTTGAAAACGAATAGACACATTTATTCACCAAAGGTTGTGTCTATTAAATTTCAAAATGAAAAGACACATTGTTTGCAAAAGGTTGTGTCTATTAAATAAAATTTTCAAAAATGAAAAGACACATTGTTTTGCAAAAAGTTATGTTCATTAGAAATCTATATATATGTGTGAATGCCACAATCAAAAAATCTCTGACATATAGATATTTCATTCTTTTCTCTCAAAATATTCTTTGTTTTTCACAAATAAAATAAACAATATTCTACTTTCTGCAGAAGTAGTAAATTGTTACCAATAAACTTGTTATCATTCGAAGGTGTTTTGGTTTGTCTTCGCTAGTGCACATCGCAAATAAACAAAAGGTTTCATTGTATCCTAGAGGCGTATTCGCAACTTGGTGCATCACAGAATTGGTGGAGGCGAATAACGTCTTAAGGAAAGCGATTTTGTTACGCGCCTTGAAGCCGTTTATTTGCAATTTTTGCTACTTTCTTTGTGCTATTTTGTGCAGATTTTTCTGGACTGTTCCTAGGCTGTTTTCATTCCATTTTTTACAACAAAAAGTTGAAAGAAACAATATTTTATGCGAGAAAAGAATGCAAGCAACTGAATATATATGTCTTGACGGTTGATAATCATGTAAAAACGAGGGGGAGGCAAGAGCAATTTGCCAACTATATGATCGTAGCCAAAGCTGCCTGTCAAAATGGTGAATGGGTGTGCATTTTGTATTAGAGTAGTGATATTTTCACGTCTCAAAAATTGTATGTACACCTTTTCTGCTTGGACACTCTATAAAACATTTAGAATTTTTATAATTTATTTTTAAACTCTATTTAATGCCAAAATTACCATTTTTTCTTAATTTTGTTATACTATATTGCCCCATCTATATCAATTTTATTAATATACTGTAATTTTATAAATACTCTTTTTTGTCCATTAAAGAATACAAACATAACAATTAATGTAAGCGAAATTAAATTTGTGTATGAACTAATGTGAAATTTTTTATTTCAAAATTTACACTCACACATATATTACATATACATTTTTAAAACTCTTTATATAGGAAAATCTAGTAGCATCAAACAATATTTAAATACAATCAGTGGAACTCTCAACCAGAGATTTCAATGGATTGAACATCAGGTTTTTTTATCTCCGTTTTGGGTACAGTAACACTTAAAACCCTATTTTCCACAAAAGGCTTGATTAGATCCATCTTCACATTCTTTGGCAGCCCGAACCTTCTTGAGAACTTTCTGCTGCTATGCACCACGCGATGCCACATGTCATTTTTGTCTATTTTCTTACATTCCTCTCTTCGCTAATTTGAAGCACCTTGTCGTCTTTAATCTCCTCTTTCACTTCCTTTTTCTTCAACCTAGGTAGATCTGCCTTGAACGCATGAGCTTCCAACGTCTCCTTCTAGTCCACGTGAGTGTTGACAAGAGTAGATGTTTCTTGAGGGAAATGGAAATCCTTGAACGAATCAAAAAGGATATTGTTGCGTCGGCTTCCGAAGATATATTTTCGTAGCAAATAAAAATATTGTTACAATAATAAAACAACAAAACTTAATTTAAAACTTATCTTATTACAGCTAATTTCATTTGGAGATTTTGTTTCATTCTCCATATTTTGCAATCAAACTGTATTATTTGAAAAGAATTTGGTATTTAAGATTAACATTTAGAAGAAAACTTAGGGTTGGAGAACGTAAAAAGGATTTTATGATATACCTAATATTTTAATTAATAATTTACGAGTGTATTTATAAAATATTTATTTTTTAATAATTTTATTTAAGAGTAATATTGAAATTAAAAAAATAACAATAATACGAGGTTTACATACAGTTTTTGTGGGAGCAAATATTGCCACTCTTGGTACTATGTTTTGTACCCACTTTGAACGATTTCAGGGTTTTTTTTTTTTTTGTTTTTCGTCGTTGATCATAAAATAAAAAGGAATAAAAAAAACTAGTTGTAGCTGTTTTTGTCAGAGCAACTTTTATACTGCATCCACTGGTTGGATTACACATTTTTGTTTTTGTTTTTGTTTTTAATTATTTCTATGATCAGATCAATGGCTTTCGTGATATAATACCACATATTCATTATTTAAAAGAAGAATATCTTAGTCCTTAATTTTTTTTTTAAAGTAAATAATAATTCTTTTTTTAACTTATCTTTCCATTTTGAATTTCATGATCCTTAAAGTATCAAATATATCATAATTTAATTTCTCTATTAATTAACTATTAGTCAAATTTAACGGTTTGATGAATATTTTTTTATTTAAACATAAAATATATATTTGTAAAACGTCACCTATGATGGGATCATTCGAATTTTATATTATTATCAGATTAAATAAGCGCTCTTTATCACCAAGGTATATTCAACTGTGGTTGATATAACATACCTGATTATTCATATATATATATATATATATATATATATATATATATTGTCATTTTTTCTTTTCCTTATAAAAAATGCCGACTTCTTTGTTAGTATGGTTTTGTTAAGATGAGCGCAAGCAAAATCAATTTCAAAATAGGCTGGGCTGGCTGCTTTGGCCCAACACACTTCACCAATAAAGATAAGATTCTGGTTTCTAAACTCAGAAGCAGCAGATTCTAACCCACAATAATATATCAATTTATTGACAAAAGCCATGGTTATGTAAGTCAAAAAAATAAAATAAAATAAATAAAATAAAAACACGGTTCATGAATCTGTTTTAATTTTCAACATTAATTAATCATTATTGTAAAGATATTGCAATAGAGTACGATCAAATAACACAAAAGATAAGGAATGAGGAGGTTTTGAATTTTTTTTTTTTTTTTTTGAAATATGGAGGTTTTGAAATTAAAAGAGAGACATATATCATCAACTTCTTAATCATTGTTATATAAATAATTGAAGGAAATTTCACCGAAGAGCCAATGGAAATGCACTGAAAGAAGGTTTTGTCATCTTATACAAGGGTTGGTCCAGCGTTTCTAGCTGATCTGATTGGGCAATATGCCTTATCTATTATCTTACTTTCCTACATCATCATAATTGAATTATATGTAATAATCAGTAAATGAAGTTTAATTCTACATACCCGTGTCAAAATCTTAACACTAAAACAATAATATAATTTATTCCAGAGAAATTTCACCGAAAATTGATGAACAACCAATATTAGTGTTTGTTAATATTGAAAGGAAAATTGAAACGGGACATGACCAAGTGGTAAGACAATAGGTTTTGATCCTGCTATTCGAAGGTTCGAATTCTTCCGTACTAGAATGGACTCATATATATTAGAATCCCAATTTCCATTTTGGACAATTTTTTATTGAAGAGTACAAATTTTGATAAAATGTATTTCTTGTTTTGAATTTTTCAAAATCCTTTTCTCAATAAGATGTTTTTTTACAACTTGAATTGAGTTCAAATAAAATGAAAATGTATCTGAATCCATTTGTGATCCAAGTAAGATAGGAACATAGATCACAAACGTTTGAATTCAATCAATGGAATTAAGTTTCTTAAGACTAGTTTAGGGTAAAATAATAAATAGCAAAGAATGAATTAATTTGGATCTTTTTAGTTTTTTATCTATATAAAATGGTCTAGCATCTCGTAAATGTAAATTAAAAAAACAGGATCTTGTTTTTTTTATTTATGATTCATCATTCCCCTAGAATGTATTGGGAATGGGAGTCCATATGAGTTTGTGAGCAATGGAAGATATTAATTGTTTCTGTCCAAATCTTATTAACTAATAAAATAAAAGGGTTTCATATGGAATAAATTTTCTTTGATCCCTTCTTTTGGGGGTATTTGGTGTTTGGCTCTAATGAATAATTTCAAATCTATGTAACAACAATTGAAACGAGGTCTTTTCATACATCCACATCCTTTTATTTCAGTGATAGCGTTAATTCCTTTTTTTTTTTTTTTTTTTTGTTGAAAAGATTTTTGAGCCCTTACCCTACTATTAAATATTTTTAATGTTTCTTTGAGTCGTTGGTACTCAAAAAAGTGTAAGATTGTTGAATCTATTCTATCAAATCATTTGAAGATGCAACGTGGATTAAAAAAAAAAAATGTGTTCATTTTATTTAATTATTTATAAATAAAAAAATATTGCATGGATGCAATGAAATAGAGAGTGAAATTGAATTCTTATTGAGATTTCTTCTTCATAAATTAGCTTTTCCTTTCATATCAAAGGGAAAAGTATTGGGTATTGACAAAAGTAATGACTATTCATAATTTCATGATTGAATCAATTACATATCAGTTTAAAACCAGAAAAATGTTATGGTAAAACTTCGTTTGAAACGATGTGATAGAAAGCAACATGTGACTTGAAGGACATGATCAATTGTGGATTTTTTCCATCCACCATTTTCGAATTTATATTATCTAGGAATGAAAAGGCTTTTGGCTCGACATACTTTGTTGTGTTTTACTAGAATTCTCAATTCTCGTTTTTTGGTGGGTTGTAGTGTAAATAGGACATGATGAAGCTCTAGTAGAAAGTTTTTAGTCATTCCGCAGGAGCAATGATCTAGGGTTAATACTTATCAATAAGTTGGAACAAACTTCATAAATATATTTTCGATATAGAAATCGAAAGGATCAAATTCGAGCAATTTTGAAATCCAAAACGAAAATTTGTTGAAATTGGTAAAACTCGTTCAATAAAGGCCACAGAAATCAATTGTTCGTGTGATTCTTTGATAGAAAGAAATTGCAAAAAAGGGCGTGTTGCTGCCATTTTTTAAAACAAAAACAATTAAAGATCACTGAAATAATGTCTAAACCCAATGATTCAAGGCAAAGATAAAGAAAGGATCCTGGAACAAGGAAATGCCATTTTCAATTGTTTCAACAATTAAATCAGAATGGAAATGAAGAATTAAAAAAAATAGATTCGAAATGAGAAAAACAAAAAGAGGGTTAGAGACTACTCAAAAAATGAAATCTCTAAAGATTTTCTTTTAGGTTATTTGAAAAAGAAGAATAAAAGGAATTAAATCTCTAATAGACATAACTTCTAATAATTTTTTCTCAAGCTGTACAAAGAGAAAACTTCAGCTTCTAATAATTTTTTCTCAAGCTGTACAAAGAGAAACTTCTTATGCGTATTTGGGTGGGATTGATGTTTGATCCCAAAGAGAAGGAAGAGATATTCGAAAAGTGGGGTTTTATAATCTACTAAATAATCAAACTCGTTTAAATGTTCCTGTTATTTTATATTTCCTTGTTAGGGGCACTCAACCTACAGGAATGGTTCATGATATTTCAAAGAAAGTAGGATATTTTATGTTACTTCATAATAATTAACTGTAATTTAATTAAGATTAGAAAAAAAAAAAAGACTCATATCTAGTTTTGCATAACTTTTTTCTTTTTCTTTACCACGTCTTTTTTTTTTCCTTCATAGTCATAACAATTTATTATCGTTACCATAAACATAGAATATCATGTTTTGGCAGTATAAGGACAAAAAAAAATCAGTTTTATTGCTAGAATTTTATTGATATAAGATGCATAGAAAAAATACCAAATGAATATAATGAAGTAATTGGGTCGAGAATTTACAATACTTACAATCGGGATTGGGCGTTTCGTCGTTGTCAAGGTTAGGTAATACAGTAAAGGTTACGTTAGGAAAAACAAAAAAAAAAACATGGTTGGGTAATATAGCTAAGGTTATGCAAGTAAATTAAAAAATAAAAACAAGGTTGATGAATCTGTTTCAATATTCAACACTAATTAATCATTGATTAAGAATAAAACTCTTAACTCTCTGTTGTCTTTCCCTCTCATGCTCTTATGTAACTTCAAAAGAGCCCCACAGAGCACAACCATCAACCTAAACTAGATGACCATGTCTCAAACAGCCATGGCTACTTTGGTAGCCATAGCCACTTCTTTCTACTTCGTCCTCTTTTCTCCACCCACAAAATATCCCTATCACTCTCTCTTTATATCCACAGCCCTGTCTGATAACGTCTCCATAGCTCACCACCTCCACACCCTCACTCAAAGGCCTCATGTGGCCGGTTCTGAGGCCAACGCTGAGGCTGCAGCCTATGTTCTATCTGTTTTCACTTCCAGCAATATTCAAGCACATATAGCATCCTATCAAGTGTCCCTCACTTATCCAGTTTCACGTTCTTTGTCACTCACACGTCCACCCCCAGCAGAATCAACCATCACTTTCCCTCTACGTCAGGAAATTTATGATGGCGACCCCTACGCTGACGTGGCCAACCAAGTTCTGCCAACGTTCCATGGATATGCCAAGTCTGGTAGTGTGACCGGACCTGTTGTTTATGTCAACTACGGGCGTGTAGAGGACTATGCTACGTTGAAAGAAATGGGTGTAAACGTCTCGGGTACAGTTGTATTGGCAAGGTACGGAAAGATTTACAGAGGAGATATTGTACATAATGCTTATGATGCAGGCGCTGTAGGAGCACTGATTTATACAGATAGGAAAGACTATGGCGGTGGTGGCCGTGACGCCAAGTATTTTCCAGATGACAAGTGGATGCCACCAAGTGGAGTCCAGGTGGGATCGGTGTATGATGGGGCTGGTGACCCTACTACTCCTGGATGGGCTAGTAATGAAGGATGTGAGAGGTTGTCATATGGAGAGGTAGAGAAGGCAGGAAATGTTCCCCTTATACCTTCGTTGCCTATATCAGCAGCAGATGGTGAGACAATTATCAGGTCTATCGATGGACAAGACGCATATGAGGATTGGCAGGGGGATAAAGATGCCCCTCTTTACAGGGTTGGACCAGGACCAGGTGTTGTCAATCTTACTTACACAGTATGTCCACATGCGCCTTAATATGATGCAATAATTCAATCTTGATTACAACTCATGGTTTCATATCTGTGTTGTGAGCATGTAAAGTCAACCAATTGTGTATTCTTCAGTCCAACTAGTCAAAACAAACTACTACCAGGTGCTGCTAACAAGTTGGCTTCTTGTACAAATTTCAGGGAGAAAATGTCATAGCGACCATTCAAGATGTAATTGGTGTGATTACCGGAACAGAGGAGCCAGATCGGTAAGTTCTAAGATTTCCAGAAATGGTAACAGCAATTGGAAGCACCCACTTTAATAAGCATGCAAATAAGAGAAGATTACATATAACGTCCACAAAATATCATAATCCATCATAATGAATTATTGACCAATGAGGAAATTACCCTTATGATATGGTTGTCGCTGTTGCAACTATTTACAGATTTGTCATTCTGGGTAATCATCGGGATGCATGGACATTTGGCGCAGTGGATCCCAACAGCGGCACCGCTGCACTCCTAGAGGTTATTATGTTTCCTCTTAGTCAAGTAAGCAAATGTCACAAGTCAATAATCACGCCTTCATCTGAATAATTACCCACAATACAGGTTGCACAAAGACTCAAGAAGCTGCAGAAAAGAGGTTGGAAACCTCGACGAACAATCGTTTTATGTAATTGGGATGCCGAGGAGTATGGCCTGGTATCTCTCATCCCCAACCACCTCTCCCCTTCTCCTCTCTCGTCTGTGTGTTTTAGTTCGTGAAGAGGAACTTACACTGACTGATTTTCCAAATTCCAGATAGGATCAACTGAATGGGTAGAAGATAACAGAGAGATACTAGCTTCCAGGGTTGTTGCTTACTTGAATGTGGACGTTGCAGTTCAAGGAGCAGGATTTTATGCCTCTGCCACTCCACAGCTAGATGAACTACTCAAACAAGCTACTCAACAGGTATCTTAAAAGTAACACTAGAAGTTCAATAGATAGAGAGATAGAAGCCCCTAAAGTCAGTCCATTACCAATACAGCAAAAGCTATACTGAAATTTTAATGTTTTCCATGTTCCTACTTCTCAATTCATTCAGATTTGTAACTGATTTTGAAGGTTCAAGATCCAGATAACTCATCACAAACAATCTATGAATCTTGGGTTGGTTCAAGAAATTCTCCTGAGGTAAGTGCAAGGCAATAGCTTAACCACACCACCATGATGGACTATTTTAATGACTTGCAGTAGAAATGAGATAAACTGCAACCTAGTGACTCTGACCCACCAGTGATTGGTATATAAATCTTGCATTATAGTAGCCCATATATAACATCCTGCATAAGTGATGATCTTCTCAAGTAAACCTTGAAGCTTATCACATAGTTCAGTGCTCATTAACCTCTTTATTCTATACAAAGATTGGGAGATTAGGAGGTGGAGGATCCGATTATTCAGCTTTCGTGCAGCATATTGGTGTTCCAGCAGCAGATATATCTTTTGGAGAAGGTAAAAACATAGTTTTCTTTTACATATTCTTTTATTTCATAATGTAATCTTGGAACACACTAGCAACCACAAACTGAAATATATGAAAACACACATACACTTGTTATAGAACTTTGCTCCAATAAGTATCAACATAACATATATAAACAGCACAAAATAAAAGTGAGGTGAAAATCCTAAAATAATACATCTAATTGGTAAATAATAACAATCAGTCAAAAGCAAAAGAGTCTCCACATTCATACAGCAGCTAGAGAGAATTCAGTTTTAATGATCTAGAATAGAAATCAGAAAACAGCTCTACTACAACAAGTCATTTAGAATATGTACGCTCATCCCAAATTGCTTTACTTAATTCTATTCATTGGTCCAAAATATTTATGGACTTACGTAGTTAAATATACATAGGGCTTTGGTTACATAGATTTGAAAAGCTAGGTGCTCATGATAGTAGGTTTCTTGTTTATGGCCAAACTTCCTTTAAAGCCTGCAGTGCAGTAGAGGTATTGGGAAGAAAATGATTTCTGCTGCAGCACCTGACTGAGCTTTTAATTTATCATTCAGAAAGAAAACATAAACTAATGAATGACAAGCAGGCTTATCGCTCGGTAATACAATCATCCAACTTGCGATAAGAAACAAGTTGATGCTCACTAGCAAGGACCTTTCAAGCATTACACATAGAATGTAAGCCTTAGGCCAAGTGCTATATTTAAAATGTACAAATAGAATAAACAATATATACACATTTGTCCGTGTATGACATGTTTGTACAATCATAGCTTTAATAATGCAACTCCGAACCCTGAGCGTTCACAATCACTAGCAAAACGGATGAATTATATATGATATCCATATGCAATTTCTTTCATCGATGGCTAAAATTATTATCAATCACAGGATACCCGGTATATCACTCAATGTACGATGACTTCATCTGGATGGAAAAATTTGGGGACCCAATGTTTCAAAGACATGTTGCAGGTTTGTCATCAAAATTTTGTTGACAGAATGGATGATTAAAATTCCGTACACAACAAGAGCATCTTAAGGTCAATCTTACATTAAGATAAGCAAAAATGAGGACATTTAACATGTTATTCAAACCCAGTACTAGAAGTTTGTGACACTCATTTTGAATATCTGAAGAACCATTTCATTGTCGAACAATGTAATCATTTTATACTGAGTATTTTCGAAAGTCTCAAGTCATGTGTCATTGACATTCGAGTTTTTTTAATTTGCCTATCGACCTCAGTTCTCATAAATTTTTCTCCTCAAAAAATTAAAAAAGAACAGCAGCAAGTGTCTGGGGTTTAGTAGCTCTTCGACTAGCAGATGAGGAGTTCTTGCCTTTTGACTATCTCTCCTATGCTTATGAGCTCCAGGTAAGTTGACATTTATCAATGACAATGATAAAGCATTACATGGAGTAATATACAACACAAACCAAATCCTATTGGAGTCTAGTGACAAAAACTAACAAGCCATTAAAAATCATCACAACAGAAGAGCACAAAGGGTTTGGAGGACGAGCTCTCGGGTAAGGGCATAAACTTATCTCCCTTGTTCAAGTCTATCGAGGAGCTAGCAGAAGCAGCCACCAAATTTGAAAAACAGAAAAAGGTATCAAATCAGTTATTTTAATTCAAGATCAATACAATAAATGTTCATTACAGGTCGGAACATTTTTATGAAAACTCTTTAGGCAATAAAAGAAGCCGAAGGTTGGGCATCACTTTGGAAAAAGGATCATTTTAAGGTGAGGGAACTGAATGACAGACTAATGATGGCAGAACGAGCATTTACAGATCGAGATGGACTCTCTGGAAGGCCATGGTACAAGCATTTGGTAAGTTATCCCTGTAAGGACATGTAAAGTTCTTAATTGATGTTCTTTTTCAGTTCTTGTCATTTTTACACTAATCCAAAAACAATTTTTATGTCAAATTCCAGCATGAAACATCCATACACAGAATGCAACAGATTGATGCAATTAGAATTTTTGCTCTTGTAGCCATTACAAAAATGGACTAAATGCACCCGTTATTTTGCTGTTTTCAGATTTATGCCCCCTCAAAGCATAATGATTATGGGTCTAAATCCTTCCCTGGAATAGACGATGCCATTGAAGAGGCAAAGAATCTCAACACTACAGACTCATGGGATACTGTACAGCATGAAGTTTGGAGAGTCTCCAGAGCAGTAAGACATGCATCGCTTGTACTGAATGGAGTGCTGACATGAATATGTACAAACTGCAATGTAGTCTATCACTCTCAAGTTTCAATGCAATTTACGAACAAATGTTCTGGATGTTCTAAGAAATTCATTTGCGTTACTGTTTTCCCTCATATCACTACAGTCGGTCATTGTCAATGGTCTTAATTTATGTTAATCATCAACAGAATTGTAAAAGTTGGTATATTTGGTTCTATGGTTTGAATAAATAAGTTAACCACCCTTAGATGAAAGCCAAAACCTAAAGTCCTATTGATTTTTGCGATCTCAGAATATCCAAATCACAAGTGAAGCAATTGTCAATGACCACAATGATAAACCCACTATTTCATATAAACACATTTCCAATTTCTTGTTTGGACCAGGTCAACTAACTTGATTAAATTCACTCCATTTTTTTTGCACACCATCTAAAACAACTCTAAAACATTGTTTCCAATTGATGCCGCAACTAATTTCTCCCACATGCAATCTATTATAAAATTCAGATTTGCTTGTAGCCATCTTTCGCTATCAACATATTCATAACCTTGGTGCTTATTTCCAATAGTTAGCAGGTTATAACTTACAGAAAAAATTGTAAGAAACTACAAAGATGGACTTGGACAGGACATGTACAAAATTGCCAGGCAAGAATGCTATTCCTAGGCCAAGACTACTAAATGCTCACCGCAATCACAAAGACTAAACAAACGAACATTTTGATAATAATCCGCAAATTAGATCCATAGCAAAAATACCTAAATAAGTGATTTCGAAATTTTCTAGTCTCATGTACAACGGCTGCAACATTTTGCAAAGAAAAGTCCCCTAAAACACAAAAAGCTTACTTAAATTTGAACACTGAACAAATAACAGCATTCCATAACTGGCCTAATAAGATTTTTCAGAAAACTAAAAAAATCATCAGGAAAGGACATAATAAGTTAATCTCCCAGCAGTCACAACCTAATTATGTACAATAAAGCATTTATGCACTAACTTTTACTCGCAAACCTTGAGAGCCCCATCCCTAACCAGCAGCTGCAAGAACGGCTTTTGCTATCAATTTAGTTGTCTCTTTTTCTCCTGCTTGCAAGAAAAATAATGAAATTTCAGCAGTACAAAATTATTTCAGATTACCCAATTGAGCTCTATAATATGACGGCCATTCAGCTACATAGAGAGAATATGTGAAGAGAAATCCAAAGAAAATTTTGAAAATGGCACGTTCTACAACCGACTGCTTGATTTCACAATTACAAAAGCTTAAAAGGATGTATAAACTTGATACTTGCAACAGGAAGAAAAACGAACAACAAACTCTGTAGAATGATGATATACGTATTCTCAGGTTAACAATGTAGATCCTTACCCTACCATTCCAAAGAGGATGTTTGTACTTACCAACACTGATAAGAGGATCTCTGTTTGGGTCCTACCAGATAGGAACTGATAACATTGACAGAAATTGAGTGAAGGAATATAAAGGAAGAGAGAAGCATGGGAAATATTTTGGGATTTAATTTCTGGTTACCACTATTTAAATAAACCATATTTTTATGGTGGTTAATGACTAGTAAGAGATAATTTACTATAAGATAAACGTAATTCAAAATGATCCTCAACAATTCACTGCCATTTTATTTTTTTAATGGTGGCGGAGTTAGTCATATTGTTACATGTTGACCTCAAATTTTTAATATTATAACTAAATCCTTTCTTATCAGTTTAAGTTTTTATGTTTGATAGTAACTAACTTAGTATTAAAGTTTGAAGATTGCTGATTCAAACCTTTTCTCATTCTTTTATCTCGAATTCTTATTAGACATATTATATAATAGATGACGTTTAACATGTGTCTAATATTTGTCATCTGTCAACGTTACACATGATACGTCCCTTCACATGTAACATGACACATGATACAATATAGTTGGATTTTTTCTTTTCAATTTAAATTTTTGGTCTAATACAATGAAAGGAAGTTTTCAACCACTTTTACTAAGAAATGATGTGCAACTTCAATGTCATAAATTCATACTACTATCTCTTAAATACAAATATGTCGCATAGATAAAATTCACAGCAACTAATAGTTAAATTTACTTTTTAATATGGAGGATCCAACATATAGACAAGCATAGAGTATATCCATAAAATAATTATATGAAATAAATCAAATAAAATAGAAAATAAGAATAAATCAATCACTTTCCTAAAGATTATTTTTCGTATACGAAGTCGTGATAGATAAATAATGAGAAATCAATATAAAAAGCAAAATAAAAAATGATAAAGCTCAAACAAATGAGTAATATGAGAAATGGGTTTTGGTCTAATGGTAATTGACAAAAGACCATAGTTCGCCCACATTATAGCCTTAAAGAGGTTGTAAGTTCTATCCATTGTAAGTCTCAAAACTATGAGCAATTTTCTCATTTTACATGAATTATCTCTTCCCATCTTTAGGGAGATAATCCTCGGGTCATACTGCAAAATCTTATTCTAACTAGTCTCGTTAGAATCCATTTATAATCATAGCACTCCTGTTTATGGGAGTGTAAATCCAATGTCTAATTGACAACAAAGTTGCCATGTGCTAGCTTGCATGAAGCCCTAAAAATGCCTTCCTTACATGTGGATTGCAAATTATGTTTGCTTGACGCATATAAAGGTGAAGTGGTGGCATACATTCATCTCACACTACGTTTTTACTTGTTATCTTATTATGAGAATGGGCTTAGTCAATGATCAGTAAATAATTGAAGGATGTTTGTTACTGTAGCCATGGCCCACGATGGACTAAAGAAGCTTTTGTCATTTCATAATTCATACAAGGATTATGACGGGCGCTATCTTGTCCTTTAGTAACTTTACAATAATTGGATTATATAACCTAATTATATATCCTAAAAATTCTACATCAAATGCAAAGATAATGCAACGCTTTCAAATAATTATGGTGTATATATCACATTTACTATATAAATAATCCACCTCGATATAAAATAAAATGGTAGGAAACGGTCCCAATCCAAAGGGAAACTAGATTAAAGAAAGAAAAGAACACCAAGAATGCTGTGAAGGAGATGACACGTTGGCACATCCACTCTTGCTTTTTTTTTTTAACTCTAAATAAGCTTGGGGAGATTCTGTCATGCATTGTGATTTTAGCATGGGTCGAAACCCATCCAAAGCAAAAAATAAATAGTTCCTCTATTTTTATTTTTATGTGTGAGTTGTCCCTTCACCCTCGTATGAGTCACTCTTTTATCTTCGTGTGAGTAGATCTCTTCCAAATTGAAGCAGTTTCCCAAACTGTATCACTAGTATTTCTATTTCAATAGATCTCAATTCTCAGTCCTTAAAAGAAAAAAAAAAGTTTGGAGAGATTCTTTGCGTTACAGTGAGAGTTATTATCCATCATTAAGAATATATTCATTAATTAAAAATCTTAATTAAGAAAGGAGAATTTAAGTTATTATTGGTGATTTATGAATAAAAAAAATACAGTTTCCACAAATTTATTCAAAATTTTGACAAATTGAGTTACAGTAATTCAATTGATTATGAGATGATGCATTAATGATTTGATAGTTACAAACAAATATATTACATTGACTAATGAATTTTAGTAAATTTTTGTGTAGTATCACTCCTATAAATAGGAATAAGAGTTCATCATTGTTTAATATAGTTTGGTCGATAACATTCATTCAGTCAAGTAATGATGTAAGTTTGAGTTGTCCCGATATAAATGGTATCCAAAAAAAAAAAAATGTAAACTCCATTCTCTTTCATCGAGTGAAACCTTGATATCATTTCATTTTCATTCCCCAATAATAAATATATCCATCACCAACCAACATAGACTTATTATAAAATATATTTATTTAATCTCATAAATTATAATGACCCAAATTTGTACCCTCTGGCATCTCAAAAATAATAATAATATACGCAGCAATGACAATGAATATAAACCTTCACAATATCATTTTCGGCAGTTATCAACTTATTATTTAGAAGGATTAAATATAGAAACCTTACATATTAATTCAGAATTATAAAACATTGACCATTGTTTTTAACGACTCTCTGTTGTCTAGACATAAAATTAATTAAAAAAAAAACAAATGGGGGGAAGCCCCTGTTGTCTGTCTCTCTCATTGTTCAACTTCAAAACAGCCCCACAAAGCACAAATGACCATGTCCCAAACTGCCATGGCTACCTGGTGGCCATAGCCACTTCTTTCTACTTCGTCCTCTTTTCTCCACCCACAAAATATCCCTATCACTCTCTCTTTATATCCACAGCCCTATGTGATAATGTCTCCGTAGCTCGCCACCTCCACACCCTCACTCTCAACTAACAAGTAGCGATAAGGATAACTAAAACTAAAACAAACTGTGACAGAATCTACTGTCATTCTTAAATTTCAATGTTTTTTCAGTGTTCCTGCTAAGCAACTCATTCAGATTTTTAACTAATTTTGAAGGTTCAAGAACCAGAAGATTCGTCACAAACAATATATGAATCTTGGGTCGGTTCCAGCAATTCTCCTGTGGTAAGTGCAAGGCGATAGCTTATAACTCATCACAACTCCCCATCTAGTGACTAAATTGTTTCCTGCATAAGTAAACTTTGAAGCTTATTACAGCGTTCAGAAGCTCATTTACCTCTTTATTCTATGCAAAATTAGGCAGGGAGGTGGAGGATCCGATTATAGTGCTTTTGTGCAGCATATTGGTGTTCCTGCAGCAGATATATCTTCTGGTAAAGGTAACAGACATGGTGTTCTCATTCATTTTCTTTTATTTCATACTCTAAACCGTGGAATGCACTAGCACCCGCAAACTGCAATAATGAAACACACGTACACTTCTGGATTGAAGTTGCTCTGCCAAGTATGAACATAACATATTAAAATACAACAATAGTATCTATATATATATATATATATCTAATTAATGAATAATGATAATTAGTTAAAAAAGAAAACGGTTGACATTCATACAGCAGCCAGAGAGAATCCAATATTAAGGATCTAGGATTGAATTAGAAAAACACTGCTACTCCAATAACAAAAGTTATGTAAAGATATATGCTTGTTCCCAATTGCTTCACTTAACTCTCCAAGTGCTATATCTAAAATGTACACATATAATAAACCATATGTACACAGTTATGTGTGTTTATAATATGTTTGTATATTCGTAACTTTAATAGTGCAACTCATAACATAGAGAGTTTCACAATCACCATCACAGAATGGATGAATTACATATGATCTATATGCATTTTCTGTCATCTCATATACTTAATGAAATTAAATATCAATCACAGGATACCCAGTATATCACTCAATGTATGATGACTTCATCTGGATGAAAAAATTTGGGGACCCAATGTTCCAAAGACATGTTGCAGGTTTGTCATGAAAATATCATATTGATAGAATGCATGATTTGAATTTCATTCACAACAACAGCATCTTCAGTCTTAAATTCAATCCTACATTAAGATAAGCTAAAATTAGGGCATTTAATATGTTATTTGAAATCTAGTATTAATAGTTTGTAACAGTTACTACAATATTTGTCGAACCATTTCATTGTCCAAAAAGCTATCATTTTATACAAGTGAGTATATTCATAGTCTCAAATCATGTCTTTAACATCTGAGTTTTGCTAACGTGCTTCTTGACCTCATTTCTAATAATTTTTTCTCCCCCGAAAAAAATAAACAGCAGCAAGTGTGTGGGGTTCAGTAGCTCTTCGACTAGCAGACGAGGAGGTCTTGCCTTTTAACTATCTCTCCTACGCTAATGAGCTCCAGGTATGTGGACATTTATCACCTATTAATAAAGAATTATATGCAGAGATATACAACAGAAACCAAATTCAATTGGAGTCTAGTGACAGAAACTAACAAGCAATAAAAAATTATAATAACAGAAAAGCACAAAAGAGTTGGAGAATGAGCTGTCAGCTAAGGGCATAAGCCTCTCCCCCTTGTTCAAGTCTATAGAGGAGCTATCAGAGGCAGCCACCAAAATTGAAAACCAGAAGGGCATAAGCCTCTCCCCCTTGTTCAAGTCTATAGAGGAGCTATCAGAGGCAGCCACCAAAATTGAAAACCAGAAAAAGGTATCAATTGCAAATCAGTTATTTTCATTCAAAATCAATACAATTAATGTTCATAACGGATTAGATAATTTGAAGAAAACCTTTCAGGCAATAGAAGAAGCCAAAATTTGGGCATCAATATGGAAAACGGACCATTTTAAGGTGAGAGAACTGAATGACAGATTAATGATGACAGAACAAGCATTTACAGATCGAGAAGGACTCTTTGGAAGGCGATGGTACAAGCATTTGGTATGTTATCTCTCAAAGAACATGTATAGTTCTCAATTCATGTTATTATCCAATTTGTCTTTCTAACACTAGTTTAAAAATAATTTTTGTGTCAAATTCCAGTATGCACTGGTTGCAATGGATTGATGCAATTAGAGTTATGCATTCTTGTAATTATTACACAAATGGACTAATAGTACCCATTATTTTGTTATTTTTAGATTTATGCACCCTCAAAGCATTATGGATCTAAATATATCCTTCCCTGGAATAGATGATGCCATTGAAGAGGCAAAAAATCTCAACACTGCAGAGTCGTGGCATACCGATCAACATGAAGTTTGGAGAGTCTCTAGAGCAGTCAGACATGCATCATTTGTCCTCAATGGAGTACTGACGTGAACATACTACACTGCAATATATGGACAAATGTCCTAGATGTCTAAGAAATTCATTTACAGTACTTGTTTCCCAAACAGCAATATAGACGGTGATTGTTAATGGTCTTAATTTGCGTTAATTATCAACAGAACTGCCAATTAGAAGTGAACATTTTAATAATAATCAGCAAATTAGATCCGCACCAAAATTACCAAAAGAGAGACACAAAACACAACATTTCTGAAGAGAAATCTCGTAAATAGTGGAAAAACTTGCTTAAATTTGAATAATGAACAAAAAACAACATTCGATAAATGGCCTATTAAAACCTAAAGATTTTTCAAAAACCTAAAAAATCATCACGAAAGAACATTTGTGGAATAATAAGTGAAACCAAACTCCAGTTGTCACAACCTAAACTCCATTGCTAGTTGATCCCCCAATCAACACATATATATATTTAAAAAAAAAAATGAAAAAGAGAATTGTATATATTGTATTTATTGAAAATTCACTTAAAACAACGTAACCATATTTTTCTTTTAAAATGTTTTGTTACATTCCTTTAAATCTTAAATCTTGCATGATCTATCATTACGTGAAGCATTTTGTGATCTTTCATTTGGTTGTGGGTTTGATCCCCGTAGAAAAAGCCAGGTATTGAATACTTTAATCACTCGACGAGAAATATTAGAAATTGTAAAAATAAAAAGTTTATTGAATGTATTTAAAAAAAAAAAAAAAAAAGTTTATGAGTGATTATTCTTTACAAGGCACCATAGGAGTTTTTCATATAGCTTGAGTTACCTTACAATATCTCTTATTACATATCAATCTCTCTCATCAACCCTTCTGTGATGCCCCAAAATCCAAGTACGTGAATAAACTACAACGATTAAATAGGGTTGTAAATAAATCTAGAATTATTCTCTTTTGTAAGGCACATTATTCTCAAACTCAAAAATTAATTAATAAGTTGTGGATCAACAAAACTTCATAATAAACAATTTATCAACCAAGCTATTATCACATTAATTAAAACGTTACTATCATTTCATTTATCAATCAATCATATAATATCAAGCATAACAAAATTCCTATGCGATTTGATCGAGGTATGGAAATTCTAAATTTTAATGTAATATGTGAATTTAATATTAAAAAGCTCTCATCACTCATCACATTGCTATGACGCCTTCTTCTACCCAGGTTTTCATTGCGTTTAAGGTTTATTTTACTGTCACTACATTATGGTACCAATATTGTATTAAAATAATTGTTGCCACAATTTCAAAAAATAAAATAAAATAAAATAATTGTTTCCACACTACGATTAAACTACCTAGATCTTCTTTTTGATATTAAATCTATGATTGTATGATGTAAAATACTAGAGAATGAACTTTCAATGTCGTATATTGAACCGGTTGTTATCACTAGGGATAAAAAAATTGGCATTAACGAAAATGTCAATACTACAATTTTATAGAAATATCAACGGAAATTGACATCAATTTTACGAGAAGTGCAAAAATTTTGCTAAACACATAATTTTTTTAATAAATTTTTCTATGCTCGAGATGATACCAAATTGGCATTTAACTTTAACTTGTTAATTGAGTTGTTGATATTTTGAGAACTGGATTTAATTTACTCCTACATTTGCCGGATAAGCTCTGAAATTTGCTTGTAACTTGCAACTAATAGTCTAATAGAAGTTCACTTTTACAAGCTAGCAAATTTTAAGTAGGTACTTTCCCTATTTATTTTTTTAATTTTTTTCACTAATTTGTTTTATACGTACAAATGGTGTAGATGAACTTTCTCCATACCTTTTACTTTTTTTTTTTTTTGATACAATCCGCATACTATTACTAGAATAGAAAGTATTACCTGGTTCTCTAAGTAACGCCCACAAAGGGGCAATCCGGTACGGAGGCTTCTTGGACTGAGAGAATGATTCTCAGGAAAATAAGAAAAAACCCCACGCATAGGGGGGGAAAACTGTCACTATTAGTGAGTCAAACCTGATTGTGCAAGCACACAAAGGTGGCCTTGCCTCCACCGAGGCATTGGGCCTTTGCTCCTCAATACCTTTTAGTTATGTGTATGCATTTTGCATTTTCGTTTGCTTTATTTTACAGTATTCTAAGCAATGCAATCAGTATTCTGGCCATTGCTTAGGGATATCCAGTCTTGCATTTTGTATTTTGTATATATTGAATACATGCACTTAATCAATCAACCTTTTTCGGGGTTTTACCAGGTTGGAAGATCTTCCTACTCGAGTGGTATCTACGTTTATCACACTTACACATAAATACTCACAAAACTTATATACAAATCCTTAATACACGCAAAATAAATATACATACACAAACTACAGATATTGTATCAAGTTATTGAGGCATTGAGCCATATTCCGTGATAAAACTAGAGTTCAATAAATTCGCAGGTCTCACATCTAGTTCTAGCTCAATCCATAGTAGAGAAATTAACCATAACTTGAAATATTTTGACAAGAGCCTAATTCTTATGCATCCTACCTAAAACCACTCTTTTGCAAAGGGTTATCGAGGAAACAGTGAGGAGCCCCTAATTGAACCGCCTTGAATTAGTTTCAAAATTCAACCCATAGGTCAAACATGGAAAGCAAAGAATATTAAGGTTAAAACCACTGTTGCACAATTGCATTTATAAGCACAACTTCGAATTGATTATCATGATAAGTCATCTAACTCACTAGGGCTCAGGTACCACACCAGTTATCAAGTATGTGATATTTATTATTGATATAAAAGATGTCACTTAACAATATATAACTTACTATCTATTCCTAGGCACTTACATGCTCTACAAATAAAAGCAGATTTACAAATCTATGACAAAAATATTAGTAGTCAGGATTTTTGATCCCAATGAGAATGTAGATTTCTAGTCTTAATATATTATTATATACAATTTCAATTAGAATCGGCACTATGTACAATAAACAGTTATGTACTAACTTTACTTCCAAACCTTGAGAGCCCCATCTCTGCTGCTCGATATCAAGAGTCTTTGGTTCAACTTGACTGAAGCTAAAGAAAGGACGGTGTCCCGGTGACAACCGGCAGAATCGGTGGCAGCAGCTGCAAGGATGGTTTTTGCTGTCAATCTAGTTGCTACCGTTTGTCTCTTTCTCTCCTATTTGCAAGAAAAATAATGAAATTTCAGCATCACAAATTATTGGTATAATAAACTGAAAATTATTTGAATTTTGTAAGAACAGCAAATGATTTAATATAGTTCATTCTGCTCCATGAAAAACAAAGGGAATCTATCAGATGAATCAAGATACAATTTAAAAAGTTAGCATAATTCAAAATGGCAATTGCTCCTCTCGGACTGTATAAGATGACAGCCACTTTTGTTTTAGTTGTGACCATTCTGAATTCTGATGAGGGAAGTTACAAAAAGAGAATTTGTGAAGAGGAATCAAGATCAAATTTTAGACCGAAGAAAAATTTTCGATGGCATGTTCTACAACTGAGTCTACAAGGTGACATCTTGTTTCACAATTACTTAAGCAAGTAACAATTACATGAGCTTAGCTCTCTCTCCAATTAATCAAAAGATTGACAACTTCATACTTCCAATAAGAAGTAAAACAGAAAAACAAACTACCAAAACTCTGCAGAACATTATATTCCCAGGTTAACACTATAGATCCTTAGCATACCATTTAAAAGAGGAGATACCACCAACACAGCAGATCTTTTAAGTTAAGAACTTCTTACTTAACAAACATACCTGCACCACTTGCACCCCAAAACTAGATCTTGCTTCATAGAAATCGTCATTTCCAACCCCCTTCACATTTGGCCCACATATACTGTAACTCCGATCAGGGCTGTAACAATAGGTACCAGCATTAATTAAATTGCAAACTGAAATAAGATGAATGGGAACAAATACAGAATTCAAACCAGAACCTGCAGTGCTCCCATCGACGAATTTTCAAGTCTGTACCCCCAGTTAACAAGTCACCTCCAGGTAAAGGAAGCAATGAACGAATACCAGGAAGCCGAGGAGGAGGTTCATTCAGCTGATCAACCCTGTATTTTGGATTGACATTCCGCCGCAGATCTGGTTTCGGTTGTGATTTACTGGATGGCCTTGCCAAGGCCCAAGGCAAATCATGAGTTTCTGCATCACCATCATAATTTGCCACCCTAAAGACCTGCAAAAGATGAAGTTTATTAGGCGTCGAAGATCAAAATAGTAATTTGGATTAATAAGAAAGTAGATATAATAAATTGGTAGATTCCAGCTATATGCACTTATTGACGTGAGTTTATATTAGCATTCAACATGCCACCTTAACAATTCATTGCAGCGAACATGGACGCATGTACTTTCAAAACTCGATACACATCTCTACTGTTAACACATATTTAGCACTTGACCCAAAAAAACTTGAACTTATAGGTAATAACTGAAACAACAAAACTAATTGTTTATGCACCAACTCATATGCAAGACTAACAAATTTGCCAACTAGATCAAGTCCAAATATAGATGTTAATTTTGACACAATAAAATGCAGATAACAAGATCAGTCTTGATACCATTTAGATAATCACTTGACCTAGAAGATTGAACTCTTAGAAGGATCCAGAAAAATAATTTCAGCTCTAACAACACAGATATCAATGGCTAAGAACTACAGCAAATAGAGAGGCAAAAAAGCTATCTCATTGCATTTATTTCACTTTATTTAAAATATTCCAAGTCTTGGAACATACTAAAAAGATTTTGATGAATGGAAACTTTCTAATCCAGGTTAAAGATGTTTAGGTTTATACTATTATGTGACATTTAAAATCTTACAATGTCAAACAACAATAGTTTAAAGGAAGGCGAAAGATATATTTGGAATTTTACTATAAAATAAAAATCCCCTGCCTCCAGAGTGAGCCTCTAATGCTTTTCAATTTTCAGTTGATATTAAATCCTCCAATGTTTCAAATTTCCTCAATATCATAATCATTTATATCTTTTTATTTTTAACAGTGTTTGAACTTTCCTAATACTTTATGACAAAGATATGTCACGGGAATCCTAGACTATTTATTTCAATCTCACCTACAGTTACAACAAAAAGCAATTGCCATGTACCTGATGGCAGCTTCCATTCTCTGCATTCCAAAGTGAAACTTCATTGCAACCCGCAGCAACATATATAAGTGGTCTTGCAGTAGTAGATACAGAAGCATTCGGAGGAGGAATGAAAAGACACATCTTCTCTACAGGGCAGGCAGAAGAATATTGCCATGAATTCACAGGGATAAGAAATCTCAGATCCCAAAGAGTGAGTACACCCCTAGAAGACCCTGAAACAAACCAATTTCCACAAGGACTTGTCACCAAAGAAGATACATAGCCTTCTTCAGGAATTGCTTTTAATGTCCATGCATTTGAATTTGATCTTGTATCCCATAGATGGATCCCACAATTTTGGTTGCTGTACATAAACATTTGACTGACACAATTATCTGCATTGTAGTTCACAAGGCTAACTATGGCACCTTCCTTGGTATCCTTCTTTTTGATATCAGCAATACCTGAATACTTTTCAACAACATTACCCTGACCTTTGGAGATGTGATCCACAGAGAACATATGTATAATGCCATCACATGCTCCAACAACAACTTGCACAGAATTACGCAGCATAATACTGCACAATGCTCGACTTCCCTCCAGGTGATACGTTAGCTTAGATCTAAATGAAATGTCCTTTTCCAACTTTCTTGAATCCCACACCTTGACAGTGGAATCATCAGATGCACTGACAAAAACGTTGTGATCATTAGAAACTGCAATATCATTGACAGCAGAACGATGCTCTTGGAGGTGGGCAACCAACACCCCACGAGGTCTCCAGCCTGAATCTGGAATTGTTGAGGTTCTAGCAAAAGTTGGCAAACCTGTAAGATTAGCAGGAGTGGAAGCATCTTCCACAGCAACAGAACTTCCTTTCATTGTACCAGATATCCCAATCTCCTGAAATTTACTATTTACATAGGCTGACTGATCATTCTCCCTCCCTTCTGGTTCATGTACCACTCTATAGAACTGTTTAGAACCATTACTGATGCTGTAAGAACCTGACACGAACTTAGGTGCAGGAACTGAACTGGCCAAACTAAAGGATTTATTAAATGGATCCATCCAAGGCATGGATGATGAACTGATTGCTAGGGAGTTAACTTGCAATGAAGAATCAGAAGCCACAGGAGGAGTTCCCACTGCTTGCTTGTCCATGCTAAAGGAGTACAAAGGTATTCCTTCTGATGATTTATCACTTACGAGGCTTTTCACACCACTAACCTGTTGGGACATAAAACCGGGGAACTGTAGCTTCTCTGAGCATAGAGGATCCTGAAGGTCAGCCACACTAGAAGCATTGTACACAAAGCTCCCCATAGCTCTCAACTTAGCCTCATCATTGTCATCACAATGACTTAACTCTGCCTTCTTTGAAGCATTGACAGCAGGTCTTTGATCGTCTCTACTTTGTTGCTCATCAGGCCAACAATTCATTGAGTTTAAATCCCCTTCCCCTCCATTAAGTAAATTAACAGCTTCCCATTGGTTAGATTGTCCAGATGAACTGTACCATATCTTTCTCTGTCTCTCTAACATGTCAGAACTCCGAGCTTTTTCTAAGACTTGGTAAAATACCTCTCTTGAGACTGGAGGTTTCAAACATGAAAGGAGAGCCTTTTCAGAAGCTAAAGATGCTGGTTGTCTGCGGAGGAAAGGGCGTATAACTGGGGCAAGGAAAACATAGGAATCTACTGCGCCCAAGCTCTCACTGCTAGCTGCAATGAAAGTCACAGCTGACCTCCTTACCCATTGACTAGGATAACATAACAATGGAAAGGCGCGCTCTATCATCTCAAGCAGTATCCTCTTCCGCAAGAAACCCCTTTTGCACAGAATGGACAAACAGTCCAATGCATTGACAATGACAGCCTCTGTTTCGTCATTTAAAGCCTGCTCAATGTAAGGTAAAAGATATTCCTCCACACTTCTTTGACCCACAAAGAAGCAGACATAAATAATCTGCCCATAGAATACTGCCCGTAGCTGCTCATCTCGATCGTTAAGAAACGCAGGGAGGATGGGTAACAGAAAGTCATTACTCTGCCTCTGGCCAAAAAAGCAGCAAAGGTTGCCAATATCATGAAGGAGTGCTCTACG
The DNA here is from genome assembly GCA_019925255.1 of Litchi chinensis. Classification (NCBI taxonomy): domain Eukaryota; kingdom Viridiplantae; phylum Streptophyta; class Magnoliopsida; order Sapindales; family Sapindaceae; genus Litchi; species Litchi chinensis. The sequence continues at coordinate 48,696,466 of CM034461.1, read as the reverse complement.
TATATTTGGAGTTTGCTTAGGACCCATTACAAGTTCTTGAACAACCTCAGCGATGGACTTCCTTAGCTGTGCAAGTTGCACATCACCATCTAACCTCTGCAGCTGTCCAGATGTCTCATTAGATGATAACAGCAACTTATGTGGTGAACTCAATTTATCAAGAACCCCTGCTTCACTCAAACTTACTGAGTGAACCAAGAACCCATAAGCAGTAAGTGCCAGCTTGGCTATGTTGCTCGCATAACATATTCTCACACTTTCTTCTGGATCATCAGGAAGCATGGAAAGCATAGGAAGAATATACTCCGGAAAAATTTTTGCATCACTGGGCGGAAAATCCCGGACTAAAGGCAGAATGTCACACAAAGTCTCCAATGCTGCACAACGCACAATAGCAGCAGAATCAGAAAGCATTGCAACCACATAAGGAAGTACATGCTGCAATCTGTCTTCATCATCAATATATAACGAAGAGGACTTCAGTAGAAGTATAGCACTCCTTCTCAAATGAGGCAACTTGACATTACGTATGCAGGAACAGATCAGAGATGCAATAAGAACCATTCCTTCACATTTCATACTATCTTCAGGTAATGGCAGAAAAGGCATGCCAAAGGTGTCTGATTGACAGTCATACTCAGACATCAATGAACTCAAATCATTCATCGTAATCTTTTTCAAGAAGGGATGACTATTTTTTCTAAATGCATCAGAGATACTTTTAAGAAGCTCATTTGAAGATTGCATGCCACAATGTTTGGGATCCGAAGAAAATGCATGATTGGGCACATCCTCCGGTATTGGCTTCACACTAGAAAAGTGATTGCCCTGCTTTCTATGCCCAATCAGGGGACTTATATCACCAAGAAATCTGAACCTATCCCCGTTTCTAATAAGGTCATTTTTCAAGTTTAACTTTTGATTTGCAACAATCTCTTGTGACCCTTTAACACTCATTGCTTTTGATGGCGTTACCAGTCCACTACCACTCTCGTCACTTACCTTCCTGCCCATCATCTGTTTAAGTATCTCAGGGAAAACACTCTGGCACATTGCAACCTACAGTAGGAATCACACAATAGTAAGGCATATGAGAGATGTAAGGATTACCAGGTTCAATGACTACATTAGAAAGTTATTTACCCTCATATCAGAATGAAGAGGATTCCAGCAGCAGTAGAAATTATGCAAAAACGGAGAGAAATAAGTTGGAAATACAAGAGCAGCATAATTCTGCAGGTAGTTTTCAGCAGAAAATCGCAACTCCGGCTCCAGTTGAATCATATGAAGCACCATCTTGCGGATTCCAGTATCTGGGATCTGCCATATAAATTATTACAAAAAAAATATTGAGCATTAATGCGTTGAACGTGATACTAAGAGAAAAGTCTTCACAGATCTAGGGGAAATTTGAATTTATAGTGTCATTTATAAAGTCACACACACACACACAGAATTGCTAAAGCAGCACAACAAAAAGAACAGAGAATAAAATGTAATTTAAGACTTATTCATTTGAAACTAGCAGCATCAGATCACCAAATGGAAATCTATATTTTTTCTAATTGAGCTGAACATGGTTTTCAAAAACTAGACAGTATAATTGTCATGAAACCCAAAAAAGAAAAAGGGGCAGACCTTTTCAAGATGTTGGCTTGGATCATATTGTCCTCTACGATAAGCAAGAAGCTGAGAGAGTTCAAAGAGTGGCTGACCCTCAAGAAAAAGCTCTGCAATTACACACCTAAAATAGTAACAAGATAAATACAGATCATTGTATCTTGCAACAATGTAGCTATTCAAATGTATAATGTCAACAGACAACATCCGATTGCTTTTGATCAGAGAAACGAATCACACAACACAAGTTTTCTTCCTGACACCATAAGAATTTAAAATAAGAAATACAATTATTTACATTTATGCAACAAAAATGGTTCAACAGAACTGTTAGAAGTACCAACCTTTTACATTTAAATAGTAGCATCACTTTAAATGTAACATGTAGCTCTGAAATAAAAATATCAGCAGTTGTAAATGCTCACCCTACAGCAAAGATGTCCATAGATGGCTTTAAAGGCACCTCCTGTGCAACTTGCATTTCACCTCCATGCTCATAAAATCTCTGAATATTTGACAATATTAAAGCTATAGTAAAGATAAAAATTAAAACCAAATGCTTATTGAACATATTAAAACCTTTCCATATAAGTAGGAATCAGGACTTCATTACTTGACCTTAAATAGGGGATTACAAGTCCATTAAAATATTATAAAGGCCAAACAGAAGATAGTCTTCAAACTCAAAATTGTTATATAGATTGTATCCCAAGAATTGATTGAGGCTAGACATTTGAGAATTTAAGGAATAAAACGGGTATTAGGACACCGGCTGATCCTTTCCCCTGGATAAATCTTTCAAGATTCTGAGCACTTGCTGCTATGGTTTAATCTGCATTGCTGTTTTTTATGATGATATAAGCTACTTACAAATTCTAAAATCCCAATATCCCACTTGTAATTTAATTGATGAGTAACCAGCAAGTTACACTAAACACTTGATTTATGCCAGGAAGAGATGCTCATAAGATGCTAAACTGTGCCACATGTCATCAACTAACTGATGGCTCATAAGTCATAAAGCATTCTTTGTAAGACAAAAAGCGTATCATGTACACTATATTATCGAAAATGTGAATGGAAACTAAAAACAAACCTCAGGCGCAAGATAACAGAGTCGTCTTCCTCCAGTGTCAAAGAAGAATGAGAAATCAGAAGGGTCATCATACGGAATGTATGTGGGTTTATATGATGCAAAGTCAGCAAGATAAAGCCAATTCCAAGAAGTGACTAGCACATTCTCACACTTAATATCGCCTATAAAAAATAAACTTTACTGTTAATCAAACCATTCAAACAATATCACAACATAAGGAAACTCCTTAACCAGGACTCACCATGACAGATCCCTTTCTCATGGCACTGACTTACTGCAAGAAGTAACTGCATAAGCATGAAAAGTAAAATGTTCAACAAAATATACTAGCAAGTCAAGTTCACAACAGAAGAGAAACATAAAAAGAATTAAGTGATAAAAACCTGAAAAGCCAACCACTTCTTCTCCACAAGACTAAGAAAAGGGCGCGTACTCAAACGATCATGAAGATTATTAAAGAAATATTGCCGCAAAAGGTAAGCAGCTTTATCCGTTTCTTGCCAAAACTGCATGAACACAGATGAAAAAAAACTGAGAACTTTAAAACAGTCTCTCTTTTCTCAACTCTTTAGAAGACAACAAACAAATACTACAAATCCAACTATTTTATTTCTATCCCACACCAAGCCACATGGATACACATACAAAGTTTGAAACCAGTCCGCTAAATTCTTCGTCTAGCACACCCACAAAATTCAAAATGCAAGTCCAAAATCCACATCATTGTTCGTTTTGCCCCATTTTCTCAGCAACCCCGCATAGCATTAAAAACAAATATATCACATTATGAATCAGCTAATTAAAATAATTAGTCGATTTATCTTCCACAATAGATTAAAAATACTAGTGAAAATTCGAGTGATATATTGCAATTGAACCAGATAATCAGCATAGCTATATCAAACTCAAGTTAAATTCAAATTCTCAATTGGACCTGGAAGGGCCAGACGTGAGGATGATCGAGAGCACGGAAGGTGTCCTTGATGTGAAAGAGACGTCGCTCGTACTCTCTGAGATCGATGTAGTCGCCTCGCTTGAAATAGACCTTGACGAGGACCAAACCTTCGTCGTGCTTGCAGAGAATAGACTTGAAGAAGCGGCCACGCCCAAGCACCTCCTTCAGCACCAGATTGTATGACGACGGAAGGTCGTGCAGGTAGTACTCCGTCGCCGATACTTGCGTCGTTCGCGCGATCTTGTTCCCCATTTTTATCTGCTTTTTTCTTTTACTTGTCTTTTTCAATTTTCATTTTTTTTGGGTTTTGTTTGGTTTTCTGTTGTTGTGTTGTTTAAATCTCTAGCGGGGCTTCATCTTCTGTTAGAAGGAAGGGGGTGGATTTGGAGGACGGAATCCAAAGGGAACTCAGCTTCGTTTTCGTCTTGTTATTTTAAAAACTAAATTACGTTGGAGTCCCTGTGTTTTAACGAAATGTTGGCCTTTTAACTATATCAATGAAAATGTCTAAACGAGTCCATCAACAACTGGATTGCACTTCCGTTGACCGTCATCGAACAAATGGAAGGTGGATTTCTTGCAGAAGTCCGATACTATCAAGAAACAAATAATATCGATTGTTCGTGACGAACCCCTTACACTGACCTCGATGGTCTGTTGGTACTCGGGACTTTTGGGTTGTCAGGGTTTAGGGTTCGAATCATGATCAGGGGGTTTTTGTGGCGATATTATGTTACCCTCTCTTAAAATGAGGTATTCCAAAATACCTTTTTGTTTTATTGAGATTTATATAATTTTGTAACTGAAAATAACATGAAAAAATATTCTAAGTAGAGAAATTAGTTATCACTGTCCGATACTATATTGAGATTTATATAATTTTATAAATAAAAATAACATAGAAAATATTATCAATGGAGAAATAAGATATCTCTATCCAATATAATTTAATTGTAGAAAATTCTCATTTAGTTTGACAAAAATTTATGTTCAAACTGTTAATATATAGGTGGTAATTACAAAAATATATAATTCGTTATGAAATGATTATTTCAATGTAAATGAAAGTCCACATCCAAGAATAAAACTTTTCGTCTTTTTCACTTTTTCTAGTAACTATCAAAGATTAATAATTTGTAATGTTATAATTTATATTCATTATTATATAAGTTATGTGCAAGACTATATAGACAACCTCATCCTTTTATATTTTATCTATGCATAGGAAATAAAAGAATTTTTCTCGTGTTATTTGACCTCTCCTTTTATTTTAATTTTATGCTATTATGTTGTTGTTATTTTAATCATTTTAAACAATATTTTATTAATAGAGCTGTAATTTTTAAGGGTTGAATAAAAAATAGTTCTTTTCCTTAATTTCAATCTCTTTTCAAGTTTTTCTTTTCAACTCAACTTTTAGATAATTAAGGTCGTTATTTTATAGTTACTAGTTAAACATTTCATAAAGCTCTTTTTCAACACTAACTGAGTATTCTTACAGCCAATTTGAAGTATTCCCTTTTTCCATAGTAATTTTACATTATCTTGTTTTAGTTTTAGTCATCGAACTCCAATACAATAAGAATCAATACCCATTAGTAGAACCATCTTACTATTATCATGAGTGAATTTAAAATTTTAAATGCAACCTTTGAAAATTAAAAACTTTGTAGGAAATAGTTTATGTTTGGCATGTGAGATTATGATTGGAAATGAGAATGAGATTGAGATTCGATCGAATAAAAAAAATATTGTATTATATTTGATATAATTTTAAATTAGATTAAAATTTGATTGAAATAAAATTAATTTAAATATTTTATTTTATACTTACAATAAATTTTATAAAAAACTAAAAAAAAAAAAAAAAAGAATTCCAATCTCGTCCATCTAGATGATGTTCATCAGCAATCTAGTTCGTCAACATCATCTCCCACCGTCTTCAACATCATTAACAATATCACAACATCATCATCTCTCATAATAACAATAACATCAATACAGTTTATCAAAAAATAAGAACAAAAATAAAAAGAACACAAAACAACATCGAAACTGACACGATTCGACCCGGATTCCCTCTAATGAACCCGACGGTTCTGCCAGGCATCCCATGAAACCCTTCTGAAGTCCAACTAATAAGATCCAAAAGGACGTCACAGAGCGAACCCGTATCTATCATAATTTTGCTAAACAAAAAAATCATTTACTTTAAAATGGCATTTCACTTTTTAAGCAAAATATCTAAAAACATTATCATGAACATTACTTAAAACATTGTTTAAAATGGGCATGTCATCATGTTTACATAAAAGTTCAACGAAATTTTATTCAAAATTTGAAATGCGCATAATAATGTAATTAATAATAGCATTAAAAACACAATATTTACAAAAGAACGATGCAACGTCATTAGTCATCTGACCCATCTAGTATGATCACGGCGAACTGGTACCCCGATTCATTGTTCTTGCACTTGGGAGTGTTTTGTAACATAAAACCAAACATTTGTAAGCTGTAAGGCCTAGCGAGTGTGAGAATTTAATTTTATTTAAACTAATTTTTATAAAATATCTCCCGAAAATGTTTTTCTTAAAAACAATTTATTTTATGAAAACTTGGGTTTTATAAGTTATCTTTAGGATTTCAAAATTTTTTCTAAAATACCTTCAAAAATTTTTCTTTCTAAAATCTGCTTTTCAAGGTATATATCTCTTTCTAAAATTTGTACTAATAGAGAATCCAAGGAGAGCTACAACCACATGAACGGGTAGACCAGCTCCGCTCAGTGTGGGAGGTCATATGGCGGAATAGCTATCATCGCACATCGTGACAAAGTTACAAAGACATCCCGCTACTGCGTGGCGAAACTATCATCGCACACCGCAAGCGAGACAATACCCCACGAATGTAGATGGTGACTCAACAGACATAACAAACTTTATCTCCCCGATGTTAGCAGGACTAACTCTCCTAATACTTGCCCTACATTGTGAGGTATATTGGGCTGGTCTAATGCTAGAAGGTCTGTTTATCAATAAATTTGGGTCGTTCCACTAGTCCTTAAAAATCTTTACTTTTTTTTTTTTTTTACTCTTTCTAAATTTCAAACAAGCTAACCTTTCATGCTAAACATAAATTATTAATGAGGTAAAAATAATTTATAAGAATCCATATAATACTTGCAGAAAAATCTGAAAAATGTTTAACATAAAGAAAATATTTTCATACTCACAGTTTGCTGTCATATTCACTTACACCACTACTCCAGCAACCTCCTTATCTTGCCTGATCACTTATATTTTATCACAAATGAAACATTTATTTAGCTAGTTGAACTATTTTCTTAAATCTTAAAATTACATACGAGTTACTGGGAACTGCAGCACTGCTAATTCAGCTCAAGCTACGAGCTCGTACCTTAGCTCGCGCATTCAGCGAGCTCCTACCTTGCACAGCTCAGCCCGAACTGAGAGCATTCATTTTAGCGAGCTCGCTAAGCTCACTCTCTCAGCAAGTTGTTAGCTCCCATTAGCTCATGTCACTTCTCAACCCCTCTCAGCTCGCCCTTATAAGCTATTGCTTTAGGTCAACCTAGCTAGGTACCTCTGATGGACTACGACCTCACTCAACTTCTCTTGCGAGCCTGCACTTTAGCCCAGTCCAGGTAGGCGAGATGGAGAGCAACAAGTATAGCCCAGTTCGCTCCTCAATCGACCATTTTGACTAGCTGAAATGCACTAAGGGCCCCTCCAACTCGCACCTCGCGAGCTCCTACCCTAACTTAACTCATTTCCTAACACCTCAATTTTTAGATCTCACATGTTATACTACCATTATCACAACTCGACCTCATTCTATATACATACACTTAATCAACATATCATCAATTCTTTACCAAACTCTCAGGTCGCGACCTCATCAGATTTAGCAACAGGAACTAAGTCATCTCAAAACATAAATAAACCACCACAAATCAATATCGTTTTTCAATTATTTCACTTACCAGATTTTTACTCAGCCTTTTGCCTTACTTCTTCACTTGCTTACAGCTTCAAATCACCAGATTTATATATACAAAATTTTCGTTAATCACTTACACACCATAAGCTGTTCTCGACAACTTTCTCACCAATATAAAATCATAAAACTTGCTCTTTTCATTTAAATCTTACTAGATCTGGTTCCCCACTTTCCAATCAGCTTGATCTACCTCAAAAATGGCAGAAATCTGCTTTGAACAACTGCATATCTGCCCTTCTTCCTTCTACCGGCGACAGCTTTCTCTGACTCTCTCTGCTTTCCAGATTTTTCTCTCATCTGCCGACATACTCACCACACGCCTCTATTTATAGGTGTGGGTCAAAATTGTTTTTTACCTTTAAACTTTCTCAAAATTACGACTTTGCCAGATTTTAGAGAATTCCTTACTTTTCTCCAATGTCCTTATCCTTCCCTCATATTTACAATTTAATCATTTTTTATAAAATCTTTTATTTTTATCAATTTATCCTTCCACTTTAATATTAAATTTTAATCTCGATCATTTCGGAAACTCTATAAAAATTTAATCTCACCATAAAACACCTTAAAATTCTTTTTTATTATTTTATAGACAACAATCTTCTCATTTCATATATGAATTTATTACAAACTCAAAAGAGGATATTACAGAAACAAGGAACAGCTAGATTTGACAGACTCATAAAAAGTGTTTTTAATCTAGGTTCGATTGGAACCCAAATGATATTCATCTGAGTTCCAATTAAATTTAGATGATTGTAACCCCACACTCGTAAAAGGGGAGAGAGACACAGAGAGAGAGGATAAAGAGGAAGACGACTGCTACTACTGGTTTATCAGCATGGATGGAGGAAGAGATAGGAGAGAGGAAGAGTAATGGTTTATGATGGTGCTAGAGATGAGAGGGAGACCAAAAGTGGTGTGGAGAAAGAGATTGGCAGGCCTTTTAACTATATTAATGAAAATGTCTTAACAAGTCCTTCAAACCCTGGATCACACTTCCATTGACTGTTATCGACTAAAAAGAATTATCAGTATTTATCACAATAATCTTGATTGACTTCTTCATAAGTTCAATATAGGAAAAAGGAAAGCAAACGAATAAATAATATTGAAATATAATCCATGACAAACCCTTACCTTGACCTTGATGCTCTGTTGGGACTTGGGACTTTTGGGTTGTTTGGGTTTCGAGATCAAATGAAGATCAAAGCATTGTTTTGACGATATTATATTTTCTTTCCTTAGAAGAAAGTATTTCAAAATACCTTTTTGTTTTATTGATTTTGTTTTTAATAATTACAGATTTATTTTATTTTTAAAAGTAGAGATTTATTTAGACATCAATGTAGATTTGTTTAAATAAAATATTATATTGAATTCTATATAATTTTATAAATAAAAATAATATAAACAATATTATCTATAGAGAAATAAAATAAAACCGCCCAATATAATTTAATGATAGAAAATTCTATTTAGTTTGATAAAAACTTATATTTGAACAGTTATGGTGTCGATTTTTTTTTTTTTTTTTTTTTTTTTTTTTTGGAGGGGGGGCGCGGGGCAATAGTTATGGCGTAGATGTTAATTAGAAAATAAAATAAAATAAAGAGGAAGTATGATATTTGCACTTGTTATGAAAGGTTTATTTCAATGTAAACGGATGTTAACATCCAAGAATAAAACTGTTCACCTTTTTAACTTTCTCTTGTAACCATCAAAGATTAATGATTTGTAATGTTATAATTTATATTCATTATTGTTATGTGTTTGTTATTTTATTCATTTTTAATAATATTTTATTTATAGAGCCGTAATTGTCATATCTTTTCAGGTTTTTCATTTTCAACCCAATTTTTAGACAATTAAGACCGTTATTTCATATTTAGCACCTTTTCAACACTAATTGAATATTGTTACAGCCAATTCCAAGTATTCCTTTGTTCGACAGTAATTTTACATGATCATGTTTTAGTTTTAATCATCGAACTCCAATAAAATGAGCATCAATACCCATAAGTAGGACCATCACTCATACAAAATGGAGTGAATTTAAAATCTTGAATGCAACCTTTGAAAATTAAAAACTTTATAGGAAACAGACAAGAATTTCGTCTATCTAGACAAAGGAAACATTGTACCTTGTACAGTTAGTATTTGTTGAGAAAACCAAATTTTGGAAAGAAATTTTTTTTAACAAGAGGTGACTCATCAACAAACCATATGTTAGGGGACACGTGGATGTGCATCTCCCAATCTTAAAGCAAAAAATACCAAAGCTTCAAAGAAAAAAGAGAGTGTTTATTATATTTTATTTCAACATCTTTACAGCTCTTTTCTCTTTAGTTTCATTTGCAAAACAGTAGCATGGGAAATTCATTATTTATCTTCACTACTTGTCACTTTTTTTCATTTGGGAAGAGGAAGAATCAAAGCTTCGCATTTCAAGTTTGATGAGAGATGTGAGCACTTATTTACCAAAACTTCCATCTGTGCAAGATTAACATCACTAACATTGTCAGCTGTTTTCATTTCCCCAAATTGTTCGTTTTTCTTAGTTTATACCCTTGCTTCAATCTGAAAAAATTTTCATTCTGCAACATTACTCAATAAGAAGATATGATGATGAACCTTTCAGAATTTTTTTTTTTTTAAAGAAGATGGGACGATGTAATGTAGTTAAATCAATTATCCCATTATTTAACAAAAAAATTATAACAAATTTGGAAACAACGATGAATGCAAGCAATGGGAGTGGATGCTATCACATACCCTTAGATCTGTGCATTGTTTGATTATCTTATCATTCTGAACTTCTTCATAAATCATAATTGATCATTAAATTCAATTCCCTATCTATCAAGTTCCGGTTCCTCCTTTCACACGATGCTCTACTACAAGTCTACTACAACCAAATTATACGCATAAACAGAACGATGAGTGATAAATTAATTAGCAGGCACGGATCAGATCACGATGCTACAACAACCAAATTCACATAATCAGAGTCCAGCGGAACATACATCTTATTCAAATGCGAAACGACATATATTTACATCTCATCAACGCTAAATAAATGACAGTGATCATCATCAACCACAAAAATCAAACGGTGACGGTTTCTTCTGGGTCCTCAAAGTTGGGATCTCTAGCGTCGAGGACTTCTCTCTGGTTGCCGATCTCGGCCTGGGAGTAGCCATCGCCGGCCCAGGTATACTTGCCTCCGTGACCTCCTTTCTTGGGCGATCCACTCATGCCAGTTCCCGATTTGCGGTCTTTCCTGCCCTCTGCTTTCCCGCTGCTCTTCGAACCGTGACTCTTCCCTGCCTTCTTCATTTCCCTATTATTGCGACCTCTACTTCCACCAAAATGACGCTGCTGCTGCTGCTGCGTTGAATTTGGATTTCTGGTTTGCAGCTTTCTATATATAGCAATATATAGCAAATGAGAGCGCTGGTCTGTAGTAGTACAGCAATACTGTGGTCTGTAACCTTGTGATTCGACCAGGACAGCGAGTGGATAAGATCAACCGATTTGATGTTTATTTTAATCATGAAAGTGGATTCTCTCTGGAACGGACCATGTGAAGCTGAGAATACTACGAAGCAGATATTTTGGTTTTGTCTGTTATCTGCCGTACACGCGTCCAGAGATCTCCTAATACGTGCTCTGCAAGATACATTGAGGCACCTATGGACTCCTTTCTACCAATCGCTTTATAGCCATGGAATTGAACCGGACGTGATTGATTGACTTTCACCAGCGTGTGCTACTTCCTTGCCTTGTTTCGCACGTCCGATTGCGTGGTGGACACCCATTCGGTCTTTGCAGTTTCGACCCAACATTTTCTGTGCACGATAATATATAAACTATGTTTTTTCTCCATTTTTGTGCTATAAATAGCTGTTAATTATGCCCGTTACCGTTTTATCTAAAAATTTAAATTAATTTAAAAAAAATTCAATTATCATATTTAAAATTTAAAATTGACACGTGAAACATTCCTTCGCATATAATATAGGTAGATAATAAATAACGAACATATATTATACGTTTTTTATCGTATAACTATGTAATGAGATGATCTTAAAATAAAAGGGAGGAGAGAAGGTTTGAATAAGACCTTCAAACTCTGATATCATGTTAATTATCATCAAATTCAAAAATTTAAACTAATAAAATAGAGTTCAATTATAATATGTAAGATTTAAGGTTGACACGTGATAAAAAATTATTATCTCTTAATTTGAAGTATCACAATTAAATTATATCCGGTAAGGATGGCAGGGCACAAGATTCAAGACTAAACAGTATGGTGCTAGTGCGAGGAACATAATATAAAGTCCTTTTCAATTTGTCACAACTTTAATTGATAATTTATTTTATATAGACATTTGCATGGTAAGAGAGAAGAGCCCTAAAATTGAAGCGCTAACAGAGTAAGAGAGGAGAGTCCTAAAATTGCATAGTGATCACCTTGTCCTTTAGCCCTATGGCAACAGTCTGATCACCATGCCAAAAAATTGAAGTGATCGCAAACTTATCACCGTTATCGCAAGCTAATTGACAATTCCCTCACGTCATGGATTTTGTCCTTAGCCCTTCAGTCATCTCGCCACTGTTCGTTCTCTGCGCTTGGTTCATGGTAGGTGTGTTGTTGGATGCGGGAGAAGATGACTTTTTCTATTTTTAGTATATATTTGACATAATTTATTTACTGATTAAAAATATATTTTTTTAATACTAAAAGTTAAACTTAATTTTTTTTACACCGTTTGATTAATATTTCAGTAGAGCTTTTAGAAATTAAAAAAACTGAAAAAAATCTATTTGAATAAACTCAAAATTTGAGCTATTCCAAATAGATATTTTTGAGTTTTTTTTTTTAAATTAAAATATCTAATCTATCTTTATTTTATTTTATTAATATTTTTATACCCTTATAACTCTATTATATATTCTTTATAAATACAAAAATATAGTCTCTACCTTCATTCACTTTTTATTTCATAAAAACATATGTGGACTCTTTTTTAACCAATAAATTTTCTATATATTGTGGTTTTGTTTTTTAAAATTTTCAATTGATTTTGACTAATAATGCAATTTTTTTTTAGTAATTGGTTCATTGATATATATAACCCTATTACATTTTTTTTTTTTTTATAAATATAAACACATAGTCTCCATTTTATTTACTTTTTATTTTATAAAAATATATGAGAACTCCTCTTTAATCAATAAATTTTCTATATTTTGTGTTTTTTTTTTTTTAAATTGGTTTTGGCTGATGTTGACGTCCGGAAACGGTCAACCAGAGATTCTGGGGCCCAGATGGCGAACTTGACAATTAATTAACGGTTCTGGTCGTATTTACGGTAGGGTAGTGAATGGGTAATTAATGGCGTTCTAGGTTGGTGGCAATTAATTTGGGTGAAGGAATATCGGGCCTGGTGGTTGGTCGAATTTAATAAGAGGATCAGCAGGCAATTAAAGAAAAAGAGAGAGAGAGAGAACACAAGGATTTTTACGTGGTTCGGTGACTGCACCTACGTCCACGGCCACTCTGGAGTAATTCCGACAGAGTGACAGTTCTCTAGTATCTTGAGCTTGTTGTATAGTAAAAATGTCTCTCCTCTTTATAGAGGAAGGGAGCTCACAATAAAAAATACAAAAGAAAGTTATACAAGTTATTGGCAACGGCTAATTCCAACTAATCCTGACATTGCCATGCTGCATTAATTGTAAAGGTAATCATGATTTTCTTTCTGCATACATCTGCATTAATTACATCTGAAGAGATCTTCACTTCATTAAATGCTTCTGGATAATTGTGTAGGCAGTTTCCGGCGGAAATCATGAGAGTTGGTAATTCTGACAGCTTGTTGCACACGATTTCTCCTGGGTAGACTTTCTGGTCAGCCAGATGTATGTTGGAGAGGAGGTGAGGTGGTCTGGGGTTCCTAGCGAGCTCGCGACCTGCGCGACCTCGCGAGCTCCGCGAGCTCGCGACCTGCGCGACCTCGCGAGCTCCGCGAGCTAAAGTCACGGGCAGGGAGCATTCTGAGAGCTGTTGCGAGCTCGCGACCTGGGTGGCTTCACGGGTTGAGCTTGCAATGGCTGGTTCTATCTTCGGGCCTCTTGGGCCCTTGCTTCTGTTTGAAATAAAATAGGCCTCTTGGGCCCATTTGAGCCGAACCAGAAAATGGGTATAACAGCTGATATTGTAATTTTTTAATTATTGGTTTATATATATATATTGTAATTGGTTTTGTAATTGGTTCATTTATATATATATATATATATATTGCAGTTGATTTTGTTATTGATCCATTGATATATATATATATTGGAATTGGTAGAGATGGAAAAAAAAAAAAATCTTTTATTTCTTTTGAAACAAATCGAGAAACCAAATAAGCCCATAAGTTTGAAGTGGGTGTAAGTGAGCTTTACAAAAACCATAAAATAGATAAAAAAAAAAAGTAAAAAATATCACATTTTTATTTCTTGAGGTTAATTAAACTAAGAGTAAAAAATGATGGAGAACAAATAAAATTTTTATTACTATTATGATTGATTAATTTTTTTTATAGTTGAGGTTGAAACAATTATATTTCTAAAATAATGCACTATTTCTCTCTCTAATGTCATTTTTGATAAATTAATGATATAAAAGTACTTTAAAAATAATTTAACCAAACAGTCTATAATTTTAAAAAAAAATTAATTGATAATCAAATAACTAACAACTTTTTTTCAAAAGATTTATTTTTAAAAAATATACTTCTAAAATATCTACTCGAAGAAGTTGTACCAAATAAAATCTTAAATTGTAAGGATTATGAAATTGTAATGGGATCATGGGTGATTTGATATGAAAGTGGTGCTAGAAAGTATTTTGGTGTTCTAAAAACTCTACTGTTAGTGCTGCTTCGAAAGCTTCTCGTCATTGTAGTGCTATATTAAAAAATAAATAAATAAATTTGATTGTTAGAGAATGAAATATGAGAAACACAAGGGATTTATAGTAATTTGCTTTAAAAAAAAGAAATATTTATGATCTGATTTTCCTTCACTGTTACAATCAAATCAAGATTTATAAAAGAAGATGATAAAATGACTCAATTCACGACTTCTAATTTATAAATTTTATGTTTAATAATGGATCAACCCCACCTAATCAGCTCACAACATGCTTTGGAAGGAAAGTTATAGTAATTTTATTTTAGATTATTTGGGGAGTAATCTCTTGGTTATTTTAATTGGATCAAGATTGATGAATAGGCTATTTGAATTCAAGTTTCTTACTTGTACTAGCAGGAAGCAAAATTATTGCTAAAAATAATCATTTTTCTGATCAATAATAAACTTTTATATTTAATAAGTTTCTCCTAAATTATCATATTTATTTTTTTACTACAAAATTAAAACTTAAATTTTAAATCTTAAGTTGATTTACCCTTGCCCAATTCATAATTATATTACATTTAACATTTCTACGAAAGTTGATCATATTTAACGCAAAAAGATAATGCCAGGATGCTTGGCTCTTCAACTGGCGCCGGTTTCTCCTTCTCCATTTCTCTCCTTCAATCGACTCTCTTCATTTCACTCCTCCACTTCGTTGTCCGTCTCTGGTGAGCTTTCTTCTTCTTCCCTTTGTCTATTTAAGATAGTCGCTTTGCTTCTCAGTTTGAGTCTCACTATGTATCTTTCTTGTTCTTGCACTTTAACATTTATTTTTTTAGTTCATTTAATTTTGCCTTTTCGTTTTTGATTTATGTGTGCGTGGTTCACTGATATATTACATTTTTGTACTGAAGCATTATGAAGAGTATTTCATACATTTTCATGTCGAAATCTCCAATGTAAACTATAAACACCACCTGTTTGGTGAAAGTCCTCAATGAAGATGCGGTTGCTGTTGAAACTACGATGGCAGAGGTTTTTGCTGCGAACTGTCAATACCCAGAAATGCGAACTTCGTTTAGTCTTTGTGTACTCCACGTTTCCACCTAACCAGACACCACAACAGCTGCACGAGCTGTGTAAAGTTGTTTCAAGCACAATAGGTGGTCTAGATGAGTTAGAAGCAAGTCTTAATCGATTTGATGTCGCTTTAAATTCATCACTTGTCACCCAAGGGATAGATTCCTGCAACATGAAGCACCCACTAGAAGTTTGCTGCGTTTTTTCTTGTGGTCTAGTAGGAATTTGAATACTAGTTTGGAAGATAAGGATTATAATTATGGAATATGTGCTTTTGCTGAAATGACCTTACAGCTGTGAATATATTGATTTTGAATCTTAGGAAAGAGAATTGCATATTGGAGAGGCAATGTTTCTGTGTTTTAGCTGAGGCATTGGTTAAACTAGGGAGAGAAGACGATGCGTTGGGTATTTTCAAAACCTTAGATAAGTTCAAGTGTGCACAAGATCATGTTACAGTCACTGCCATTGTCAATGCTCTTTGTGCTAGGGGACATGCTAAGAGAGCAGCAGAGGTTGCTTATCACCATAAGGATAAGATATCTGGTGTAGAGCAATGTATCTATAGAAGTCTTCTTCATTGGTGGTCCATACAAGAGAATATGAAGGAAGCAAGAAAAGTTATCAAAGAGATGAAGTCAGCTGGGGTTATGCCTGATTTATTTTGCTATAACATTCCTTAGGGGCTTGTGTGAGGGAAACCTTAAACGCAATCCTTCCGGTTTGGTACCTGAAGCTTTGAATGTGATGATGGAAATGAGGTCCTACAAGATTTCCGCAACCTCCATTAGTTATAATATATTACTTTCTTGTTTAGGCAGGACTAGAAGGTGAAGGAATCCAGTCAAGTTCTTGAGTTGATGAAAAAATCCGGTTGTGCTCCTGATTGGGTTACCTATTATCTTGTTACAAGAGTATTATATTTGACTGGCAGGTTTGGCAAAGGTAATAAGATGGTTGATGAGATGATTGAAGAGGGGTTGATACCAGATCACAAATTTTACTATGACTTGATTGGTATTCTCTGCGGAGTTGAGAGAGTGAACTTCGCGCTTGAGCTTTTTGAGTGCATGAAAAGAAGCTCATTAGGTGGTTATGGACCAGTTTATGATGTGCTTATACCCAAGTTTTGCAGAGGAGGAGATTTTGAAAAGGGTAAAGAGCTATGGGATGAGACCAGAGCTATGGGTGTCACTTTAAACTGCTTGAGGGATGTGTTAGATCCATCTATTATTGAGGTGTTTAAGCCAACAAAGAAGGTGAGTGAAGTATACCTTGACCGCACCACAACCAAGACTGAAGCACAACCTAAGAAACCTGATAAAGAATATAATAAAAGAAAGAGGAGCAAGAAGGAAACGAACTGAGAGAATTCTTCTCAAAAGTAATTGGTAACTCCTGTTTTCCTCACTGCAAGGTAGACATATTTTGGTCTTACATTCTTTTTCATTGTTAGTTTACATAATGTTGTTAATCCATACACCTGGGACTATTTGTTCCAAATCAGTTAATAAAATATCTTAAACTATATTTGTGTAGAGATAACCTGGGACTTGTCCTGAACTATGCTAACTTTTCATGTTCATTCATTAAGGCTGCCAGCTGGCCTCCTATTGTTTGACAGGAGGAGGCCACACCTTGTCCCATTTGATGGGGAGGAGGCTGTGGACTCCTCTTTGTGTTAGGAGGCTGCCATCGGGCTCCATTCTGTTAAAGGACCTCCACATTGTTGCAAGTGGCTGGCGGCCTCCTGCTTCTAGGGATGGAGGAGGTTGTGACCTTCTCCAATCAAAATTTTCAAAATATTTTGAGTCTTTTTTTGAGTTTATATTGCAGGCTGCCAAATGTGCTGGTTGGCTTTCAGCTAATGGTAGTAGACACCCTAAAACTAGACATGTTGGTTTTGGCCTTGTTCTTGGGGAAGAAGGAAAGCGGTTTTGGACACGTACCAATGAAGTGGTTCAGTTAGTTGATTTACTTGATGAAGCCAAGAGTCACAGTAAAGCAGCACTTATTGAACGTGGTATAATACTGAAAGATCCAATTTCTCTTTGTTGTTAGAAATTTGGTCTAGAAACTGGATCATGGTCGTTTCTTCTTATTTAGTTCTTCTGTTTGAGTTACCTACCAACACTTTTAAGTTGTAACCTTTCTTCCTATTTTGATCAGTTATGGGTGAAGAGTGGACTGAAGATGAGACTGCTGAGGCAGTGGGTTATGGTGCTGTCAAGGAAGCTATCAACTCTTAATAGGGAGCAATAGTAACCGGTTATCTTTTTTTTTTTCTACATGCATTGTTTTTTCAATTTCCACTTGCTTTTGGTATGTCATTTATCCTGCACTGGTATCAAATAGAAGTTGATTTATCCTTCAATCCTCATTACTGTAATAGTCATTACTACCGAGATGCTACTAACTAGTGGAACTATTGTTTGCTTTCAATCATGTATGAAGTGTTTTAATTGCATTCATCTGCAAGTTTGATCTAAAATATTGTGTTCTTCTCCAGGCTTAGACATGTTTCCACCCCCCCAAAACAAAAAAAAAAAAAAAAAAAAAAAAGAATACCCCAGACATCAATGTGATTCCACCTATATAACACCCCAACCTTAAAGAAGCTAGGCTCATGTCTCACCCCTTTAAAGCCTGTGGTGTTTAATAACTCAAATAGTCTGAAGTTTTGGATTTTCTTGTACCAAAATATGGTGGTAACTGCATATAAATTGACTGCTCCTATACTTCTTATTGTCATTCACAAGCATTTTGTAGTTGGATGATAAATCAAAAGGCCTAGGGAAGTCAATGTATTATTCATGTTGTTTTTCTAACTGAATTAATCTGTTATAGTGAAAGAGGCTTACGCTTTGTTATGTCCTGTTCTGTTCTTATATATATAAATATTTGTTTGTTACAGATTGGGTCATTAGTGTTGGATCATGCAGACGAGTGTGTGTTAGGGCTCCATTTGCTACAACTTTCAGATGTAAGACCGCCTCTGCCTCTCATCTTGATCCCAGTTGAAATGCTGGTTAATAAGCATTCATGTAATTGTATACTGATGATGCATGTGTTTTAATTGACATTCACATGCCCTTTTTCCTTGGTCTTGACTTTTCAGGTCGTGGAGGGGGCTACAATTTATCCGAAAATTTCACAAAATTTTACTCCAATTGTCAGGTATGGTTAAGATATGGTCAAATCTTTAACTCCTTCTGGCAGCTTTTACAGGAAAGACGAATGAATTATGTGGAATATAATATTTAAATGTGCTGTTATGTAACTACGTTTCCTTGAA
Source organism: Litchi chinensis (assembly GCA_019925255.1). Taxonomy (NCBI): domain Eukaryota; kingdom Viridiplantae; phylum Streptophyta; class Magnoliopsida; order Sapindales; family Sapindaceae; genus Litchi; species Litchi chinensis. The sequence continues at coordinate 48,677,482 of CM034461.1, read as the reverse complement.
ACTGGTGCAGGTTGTAGGGTCTGCTGAGGAAACCAGCATACTTCTACTGTGTGAAGCAACAGCAAGAGTCATGAGGAAATGCTTTCACCTCCTTGGAATCGAACCTATTTACAAGGTATGACAGACATTTATAGTAGATTTGTGTAACCCATGAAGGGTTCTGAGTACCTATTGTGTTTCAACAATTTAGAGATAGTACATGGATAGCCCTTGTTGGTAATTTTTTTAGATGAAAAATCTGGTTAGGCAATTAACGATTGGTTATAGATTTTGAATTTGTATTATTTGAAAAATCGAGCTTGTTTCAGAGATTCGTTTTGGTTTTGAAAGTTCTGAATGTTTCTGCATAGTAAGGTAGTCTGGTGGTGGTCCAAGTATTTTTTGGGGAGGTTTTCTGGAATAAACGATCAAACTTGATACCTACATTTTACTATTAGAAAGGGTATGATCGGCATTTAGCTTTCAATTTGCTGAACCTACCGTATTTAATTTTGGATGGAGGAAAATGGTTTACTGGATTTGCTTTTTGCAATGGTTCGATCTTGAAGGTCTTATCTGAGTTGATGAGAATTAAGACGCATAACTTAACTGGCTCCCACCATAGAATTTCAATACTAGCAGGTTATAAATTTCTTTATGGAAATTCGTGATGATGATTTTGATTGTTGATCTGCTGCATTGCTAGTGGCCACAATGTTCTCTAAACAACAAAAGATTATAAAGGAATTTCTTCATTCTGTTATGTTTCTAATTTACCACCATTTTGAGGCCTATCTAGATGGTTCCCAAACATCATGACTGTAAAAACTTGATATTCCTTACTATTTTAAGATTCTGTTTAATTAATCTCATGCATATTAATTGTGATATTGGGGTTACACTTGTCATAACGATAATTTAATTTTTTAGGAGAACTCGGATCAACAAATAATCCTTGCTATACTCAAGTTGTTTCTACTCTTGAAACATTTAAATAGAATCTAAATTAGTGGTTATCATGCAATTATAAGGTGTTTTAAAGATTTCCAAAACGAAAAGGGCGCAATCATACAATTGTGTATCAGCTGTTCCCCATGTCGGTTCTATGGTTAATTCACTAGTTTGGTTGTATTGTCATGGCCCAATTTTAATGCAATCTTTGCTTTGTCTGTTGAATGATTATGGTAATAGCTGATAATACTATCATCCCATCAAAGATAAACGATGCAGATAAGTTGCAGTAATTGAAAGATGATAGAGGCCACATAATTTAACATACATTAACATCATTCAAATTTTAACATGTCAATAAAAAAAAAAAAAGAAATAGCCGAACACTAGGTTTGATGGTTTTGGTCATCAAAAGTTCCTCTGCACAGAAATGGCCGTGTGCCTGTAACCACTCACAAAACTAGTTCTTTTACCTAACGATGATAAAATTGGTGATCCTCTCCAAGACTTCTTTGCAATGGTAGCCTTTGGACTGACTGACTTATTGTGACCATCTAAACCTGCTGCATAGCTCCTGCATGACTTCATTCTCATCTTGCAAGTATTGTTCACTTTTTTTGCAAGATCTTCAGTGTTGTTCAAATTTGCTAGGGATGTAAATGATTGAGACTTCCCTTGATAAAACTTTGAAAGGCCCCTCCTGCTCCATCAACACAATACATAATTTAGAAACTTAAAAAAAAAATGTCTAACTTTAATTATTTCATTATAGACATCCTCACGAGTCACACGATGCTTACTTCACAGGGAGCTGAACCATGAAAGCAGATAATTCATGTAAAGGTCCATTTGAAGAAGTTGATGATGCACTAGATGGTGAAGAAGAAGCATCATCCTCCTCAACCAAGTCAGATGATGTAGAGAACAAAGAAGATGCATAGTTTACTGAATCACCTAGGGAGGATTCAATGGAACTTGAACGACCACAAGTTTCATCACCACCACCTTCCATCATTACCACCCATTTATCCTCTCTATCTCCATTATCATTATCACCAGCATTAATCTTCCTCAAATTCAGATGCTGAAACATTTTCTGGCCACCTTCCATATATAACCACCCTCTAAGAGCTTCTTCCAAGTCTAGTAGTACTATTCTTCAAATTCGGATGTTGAAACAAACTCTGTTGTCAAACAAAGGAGATAATCATAGCTTGAAGACTTTCCTATTTTTTGATTCCATATATATACACATGGAGATTTGCTTGTTGGCCAGTCTACACAAAATTTAGGAAGACAATTGCACTTGGTCGCTTGCAAGTATTGGATATTAGTAATATTAACTTTAGATCACTTTACAATTTTTTATGCGGAGATTTGTCATTATCAAGCGTGGATGATTTAAAAGGATTAGTATATTAAGCTTTTCCCATGGTACTAGGGAAGAAGATGAGGTCTCTAAAAATGAAGAGATCCACATCTGAGTCACCTTCTTTATTATCTAGCCGAAACCAAGGGTCACTATCTTTGGCAACTTTGCCTCGTAAAGTCATGACAATATTTTATTTTATACATATGTATTCCCATGTTTCAAGGCATTTATGTGGTTAATTTTTTTTTTTTAAAAAAATATTGGTATGAATTTAGAAGATAATCGGAATCAAATTAATAGGACCTTAGTGATATAGTTTGGATCAACGATCCTGATATGATAAGAGATAATTTATATATATAGAAGAAAATTTCATATTGATTAAATAAAGTAGAGTGTCGAACCTTAATTTTAAAACTAAGACTACCCGTGTGTTTTCACTTCACTGCAAGACAATTGATTTACATAGTTAAAGCGTGCCTAGAATAATAAGATTTTTGAACAACAGCTCAATCCTTGATGGACACTTGGGATAACAATTATTTCCACACAATCCTTGTTTTGCTTTGCTTTATCATGCTATAATTTCTCTCTCGCCCTTTTTTTTTTTTTTTTTTTTTTTTATTCCTTTTTTTTTTTTCCTTTTTGTCTCCTTTTAGCTCCATTGAAATTTATTTGTCTGATATTGTCTTGGTTTTACCCATTTTTTCATTGCTTTAGAGATTTTTTTTTTTTTTTTTAAGACTGAATAATACTACTAAAAATTAAAGATTAAATAGTAATTGAAGTCTAAAATTTTTTTTTATTTCTAAATATATTATAAACTTATTTATTTTTTAAAGTTAAAATTATCTGAAAACTAGTAATTTGATATTTATATATTTTAATTATTTGTTATTATGAAATTTTAATTAATTTAATACAAACATTTAAAAAAAATAATTAATAAATTCTAAAACATTTTTATGTACATATTAATAATATTTTATTCATAATTAAAATATGATTAAAAAAATATAATAGTATTAACCAAATTTATATATTTAATATATTAATATATTTAAGAACATAACAAAAAATGAATATTTAAATTGTAAATTAAAATATATTAGTTTAATTTCAAAACAATTTGAGATGAGATATATTTATATTTTTCTTTTTAAATATATTTTTTGTAAATATCAAGGAAAAAAAAATTTGAGTAATATAAAATCAAGATAAATTTAAAATTATGTTATTTTAGAGATAATAGATTTGGAATATAAATTTTTAAATATCATTAAATGATTTGCAATTAAGCAAAAAATTAAAAATATTACTTAATTGTTTAGTTGTTTTTGAGTAGTTTTAAGTGGTTTGACCACTTAAAAAAAAATAAAAATAATTTAATATGTACAATTCAATATTATTAAATCTTAAATGGAAAAAACAAATGATCTCTTAGTCTTCTAATATTTATTTGTCTTAACTTTTCAACACCATTTTATAATATTAAGCTCAATTTTTTAATTTTTAAAATTATAAATAAATTATATATCTAAGCTTTTAAATTAAAGAGTAATATTAAATATTTTATTCAAATTTATGTTCAATGATATGGTTTTAATTAAAATATTTGAAAAATATAAATTAATTTGAAATAAATAATTATCAATATATAAAAATATTTAAAATTAGAAGTTAACAGGTGGAGACTAGGGGTGGGCAACACCATGTTCGGATCGCTTCCGATCGGATCCGATCCGAACATGGTAACTTCGCGGATCGTCATTTTTGGATCCGAACATGATCCATCAAGGAGAAGGAACCGATCTGATCCGATCCGAACACCTAGTTCGCGGATCGGATGGACCGGATCGGAACACCTATTTTCAATTTCAACTTATGATAAGAAGATAAATAGAGATGTCTTGTTGGTGTACCTTCGTGAATTATAATACATATCTCCCAAATTTTGTAAACATTCATACAAATTACTCAACATCAAACACGTGTAACATCTCCTTTGCCGGCTACCAACATCAAACACCACCAATAACTACCCACCCAGAATAATAATAAAAATAAATAGAAGAATTGGGCACTCAGTTTTCAAGGTCATTTTCAACAATAAATCTTCTGAATTTCAATATGCCCATTTTATATTAATGGAAATTATAGTTCAAATCCCACCAACACCACTCTTTATACTTTTCCCCATCTATTCACAGCAATAATAACATATATATATATAATCAGCAAATGAAATATGTAACTCAACAACAGAACACAACAAACAAACATAAAAATCACTAAAACACTAACACACAATCATATAAATATCAAGTTAAAGCTGCAAATAAACTCACCAAGCTACTGAGATGAGAGTGAAAGGGAGTGAGAGATGAATGTTAGGGTTAGCTTAAGTGGACTTTATATAGAAACATATGAAATTACGTATGTATCATTGTTCACGGGTTCACGGATCGGATCGGTTTTGGAAACCCCGATCTGATCCGATCCGTGAAACATGGTGTTTTCATAAGTGAGGATCCGAACACCTTACTTTTGAACATGTGATCCGATCCGAACACCCACGGATCGGACCGGATCAGGGTGTTCGGATCGGTTCCATGTTTTTGTGCCCACCCCTAGTGGAGACACCGTAATAAACTTTCATTGGTAGAAGAGAAATAAGGACAAGGAAGGTTGGCTTTTACGAGCCATGAGTCATAATACAAGATTTGTTTTTTTTTTTTTGTTTTTTGGTAACAAGATTTGGTATTTGACGGCCAAATTAAACTGCCACCCCAAGCTATTGCAGGTAGGCCTTATCCTTTTCATTTTTGTTATCTTATCTACACAATTTGCCCACAGATTGGATCCCCTTGGATTGCCTCTTCCCTGCCATTTATTATCATTATTTATCAAATGCCTTCTCGCACGGTTTGCAAAAGATCATTTTCTAACATTAATTAAAAATTAAATGAGTACAAGTTCACAACCAGGTTGCTCTTCGGGGAAAAATCATAATCAATGGTGTGAGCGTTGGCTGTGTAACTGGTGATCTTGCTATTGTATTTAATAACAATGGACCTTGCACCATTGCTATACCTATCCTTTTCTTGGTTGTCTTTTTCGTTCATATATTATGTTATGGATAAATATAATTTTAATGTTTTATTTTTAGGTTATAAAAGATAATCAAATAAAAAGAAGGGTCAATTTATTGCAATTGACAAATCTTGTTCAAAACACTCACAGAAAGTGAGAAAGGTATGGAACTACAGAGGACCAATTGGAGACGGTATCCCCACTAAAATTAAGAAACAATAATAATTATAATAATTAAACAGATGTCTTAATCTAATTATCTCCTAGAACTTGGTATAGCTGAGTACATTGCTATTAATGTTGGAGGAGTTATAATGGAATGGTTACAAGTTATGAATGTCATAAAACCATCATGGTTTTGTAACTCCCATCGATAATTATGAGTTTATTATAAATCTCCAATTAATTATTAATGTATTAGTCTGTTTATAATCCTGTTTGTTGGTAACTCCTTTGGCAATTATTATAGAACCGTAGCAATTTAAATCAGAAATGCTTCCCCTAGTTCTTTTTGCCTAGAAAAGAAAATGTAGACATTTATAATTCATATTCTGCATGGAGCTGTGCTGAGCATTTGTGGTAATGCATGAAAAATGCTCCCAGCACTCAACAGACGGCATAAAAGAAAGATTGGAAACCAATTCAATGTGGTCAAGTAATTAATAAGAAGTAAAAGTTTCCGGACATGTAGTTGTAAGTTCCAACAACAACAAATGTATCTCTTTGACTCATAGAGCTAGCCAGCATAGAGCTCATGCCAAAATCAGTAATCTTTACTTCCCCTTTATGGTTCAGTGATAGATTATATTGGATAGTTATACGTCCCTGTGTATAACATGCCCTTCATTGTGCATATTAGCATATACACAAGACCTTGAAAAACCTGGAACATATACAAAAGAATGTGTATTTAATAAGATAAAAGAGATTGATTAACTGTTGCAATGACTCATTGCAGCATCACATTTAAATCGACAAGCAGGTAGCTTATAGACTGTTTCTTTTATTTATTTCCTATTTATGTGCCCTATCACAGTTACCCCTGTCCTACTCCGGATTTACACTTGGTCAAATATCAAATATTCTGGAGTATTACGTTGGTTCATTTGATGTGTGATCAATTTTGTAAATGCACCATTTTGGTCATTTGGTGGTGGTCATTTGGTGTACCTAGATCCAGTACTTTTGTATTAGGTGTTAACCTTATATAATTTTGTGTTAGACTCGTAATGGGATCCAACGTTTTGACTAAGAGCATCTCCAATGCAAATGTGGATTGTCTTTTTAAAAAAATAGATATATCATCAATGTCAAGGAAATGTGTATCCTACATGACATAAATATGGAGTGATAGACATTCAAGTCTAAAAGAGCTCTCCAATGTTATTTTATTGATTTCAATAATAAAAAGTCAAACAATAACATATCATTAAAATAAATTACCATAAATATTATTTAATGAAAATTTCAATAATTTATGGCTGACATGGCCGTCCAGAAGACTATCTAGGAATGAACATTGAGGTTGATAGCCTCTATTTTTTTTTTGCCATGTCAGCTTGATAGTGATTAGAGAAGTTTGCATTGGAGAAGATAATTTTAACTCTCTATCAATTTATCCTATGTGGCACTCCATTTTTTCACAATCCACATTTGCATTGGAGATGCTCTAATATGAGAATATCTCTATACTCATATATATATCTATTTACTATATATAAAAAGGGGAAAGAGAATGATGAATAGTAGAAAATATTTTGTAGGAAATTCAGCCACCGTACTATGATGATGTTGATGTGACATTCTAATAATAATAAGACATGTGGTATTTTTCTTTCATGAAAAATGAACATTGATGCGATCTTTCGACAATAAAAAATTAATATTGATATGCTTCTAACTAAGCTCTATCATATGTCATATTATTATTAAAATGTCACACCAACGTTAATTTTTTATGACATTGACAAATATAATTATCAGCTTATATGGTATAATTTCTGCATGATATTTTGCATTTAATATTTAACAAAAGAGGAAACTCTTTACATATCTTACAAGCCAATGATAGCATCATTAGTTTCCTTCCACATAGCTTAGAAAACCTTATGTTCGAAAGCTACCATTTTAAGTAGATTTATTACTTTTTATTTTTATTTTTTTATCCTAGTAATTACGTATAAAGGTTAACCCATTTGACTTTCAAGCATGTGTTGATAACTAACAAGGATCTTGGGATTTTGGGTTTTGTGAGGTGCTATCACTGCTTACACACAACAGCAAAATACGGTTCAAGAATTGTTTTAACTAGTCTGATGACATCAGCCAAAGAATAACGATCCATGTATTCTAGCGCAAGAGAACTGGTTCGATTGTGATAGAAAGAGTGGAAATTTTCATTATCTATTTTCTACGGGAAATTTTCATTTGTTAGACTGAAACTAGGAGAAACAAGAATGTATATAATAAGGATAAATGATTCTGGAAGTAAACAACCAAAAAGTAAATAATCTGCATCATATATAGCCACAAATATAAAATAATAATAATAATAAAAAAAGCATGAGCCCCATAATTTCTTGTATACTAATTGGTAACGTTGCACATAAAGTGGATTACTCTCTTCACTACACATCAAATTTGTAATACCCGCAAGAAGATGAAGAAAGAGTAATTGATGAAATCTTGCCAATTTTTCCACTTATTCCCTTTCTACAATTTGATTTTAACTTCATATCAGAATTCAAGGCAGTGATGGGGACATGCCTTACCTCCCTCCCTTCATAGCTCACCACTAATATGAGTTTGATCTTTATTAAAAAAATGTTAAAATTAAATTTATAAAAATATTTTACTCTAAAGTAGCTTGTCTAGATGACAAAGCCTATTATGTGCTTTTTACACAATGAAAGCAGTGCATCATAGTTTGAGCATCTATGACCTCCAAATTAGCTAATTTCTCTTCAGCCCCTTATGTGGGCCGGTTTTTCATTTGGTCCCTTCAGTTGGAGGATAATCTGACACTTATTGTTGATAGATTTTCGAATTATTCTATAATAGTTAAAATCCTTATGTAATCTTGGTAGATAGATCTGTATTGTATAAAAAAAAAAACAAAAATAAACTAAATTTATTCTATATTTTAATTCAAACAAGATTCATGGATTTAAATATAGAATTCAAAAGTTATTTATAAGATGATAAAAAATCTTATTGTGCTACTAAAACTATCCAGATAAAATTAGAAGTGATAAAAAATAAAGATAAAAACTCATTTATGATAAACAAATTAATATATATGTATTTTTTGAAAGCTAAAATAATATATTTTTAACCTTAAACCTTTCTTTTTAATTTTTAATTATTTTCAGTAATCGAAACATTTCAGATATAATATTATGTAAAAACTAATAATTTATTTAGGTTAAAAATAAATTATTATTTTCTTTGAGTTTCATGATTTTCAACAAACGTTTATTTCACTAAAAAATTTATTTAAAAAAAAATTCACTAAAAAAATTTATTTAAATATTAAGTCGATTATGTTTAACGCAGAATTATTCTTGAATTCTAATTGCTGACAGGTCAAGAGACTATTGGCCAACTTAACAAAGCATAAAGCGAAAACAGCCAAATAAAGAACAACTGCACAAAAACTGAAGCAGCGAGCGAGGGTTTTTTTTTTTCCTCCCACTCCACTAAAATAAAAACGAATAAATAATAATAATTATATAATGCAAAAAAAAAGAAAAGAAAAGTGATGTTAGGGTGCATTGCTGTTCAACTGGCGCCGGTTTCTCCTTCTCCATTTCTCTCCTTCAATCGACTCTCTTCGTTTACCTCCTCTACTCCTTTCTCTGCCTCTGGTGAGCTTTCTTCTTCTTCTCTCTCTGTCTCTCTTTCTATTTATGATAATCACTTAGCTTCTTCTATGCCTCTCACTTTTATATACCTTTAACATTTTATTTTTTTGTTCATTTTAATTTTTCCTCTCCGTTTTGGCCTTTTTGTGTGTGTGTGGTTTACAATTTTCCGTTAAAGATTGACTATCTTCTTTTTTGTTATTAGATATTTTTTTTTTTTTTTGTTTTTGTTTTTGTTCTTCGATATTTAGTTAGATTTTGAAAGTTTTGTCAAGTTGGACCACTGTCTCCAATGCATTATTATGATCGCTCAAGATTGCTTATTCACGTTATTTTTTGTAATTGAATGTTTTGATTGCAAAACTAGACAGACATATTAAGGGCGACTTCTAGAAAACTTGCATCAGCAGCGAAGATACGTGCAGTAGCAAGCATGGCGAACGTAAGCTAATTTATTTTCATCATGTGGTATTTGACACTTGCTTGTGTTGCTCGATGGAATTGTTTTTGAAGGTGAGTTAAATGTTGTTGTGATAAAGGAACAAGAAAACGGGGGAAATGTAAAGCAACAGTTAGCAAAGCTATTTGATGTTTCGCTCAAAGCAACATTTCCTAGAGGGCCGGATGTGGAGCCTTTGGTTGCTGCCTGCACTTCAAAATTTGGTGATTACCAATGGTATGATGTGATAATGTTCCTGAAAAATGTGTGAACTACAGTTAAATCAGTTTCGTAGAAGTGGTATTCTCTGTAATCTGTAGAGTTAAAAAAAAAAAAAAAAAAAAAAACCTATGATATGTTACAAATTTTGGATGCATGTTCTTTATTATTATTTTTTTTAATGAATGTTTATTACAAATATTTTTGTGGTGTAGCAATAATGCCATGGGCATATTCTCGAAAATTAGAGGACAAAATACTGAATATAAGAAGCCTGCATCTGTTGGAGAGGTATTAACGATGGCATTCCCCATGGTTTCTGTCTTTTACTTTGTTTTGGAGATTGTTTGATCATGGTCAATCTTTATTTTTTGTTCTTACTTGATAACTTCACATGGACATGCTTCTTTCTGTTTTGTTCTTTGTAGGCCATCGTGAAAAACCTTCCTCCTTCTGAAATGATAGAATCATGCTCTGTAGCAGGACCTGGATTTGTGAATGTTGTATTATCAAAGAATTGGATGGCTCAGGTGTTTGGATATTCTTATATTTTGTTTCTTGCTTTTGTGGATTTGTTTTACCTTTTGTGCACATGGATAATTGGAAATTTGTTTTAGTTTGGTGTACTTGGAATAATTATACAAGGTTGGTTATGTGTTGTTTTTGATGATATGTAGACAATTCAGAAGATGCTCATTGACGGAATTGAAACATGGTCGCCACGGCTTCAAGTCAAAAAGGCTGTGGTTGACTTTTCGTCTCCCAATATAGCAAAAGAAATGCATGTTGGTCATTTAAGATCTACTATAATTGGGGACTCTCTAGCCCGAATGCTTGAGTTTTCGAAAGTTGAAGTTCTTCGGCGTAACCATGTTGGTGACTGGGGTACACAGGTAGATGTGGTTTCTGATAACTTGTTTCATTTACGTGGATGCTTCTCATGTGTTTTGAGGGTTAAGTCATCATCAACTTAGGTTTTAGATCATTCAGTGTAGATTAGTTTCATTCTCTTCTGAGTGAATATTTGGTTTGTTTCATTAAAGCCAATATTTATCTGATATAGATAATGTTAAATTGATGATTCTTTCTGAGTTCTTTGCTATAATTGAAGTTTTTTCTTGTGAATTTGCCTACTATATAACATATGCTTAACTTAGGTGTCTATCTGATGGGTTGTCCTGTGAGATGCAAAACAACATCTGTTTACTGATCTCTGCAGTTCCTCATTTGTGCCCTCACATATTTGAATGTGCCTGTAGTATATCAAAGATGAGATCCTCGTAGGGATACTGTATCTTTAACAGAGGCAACATTTGTGTTTTGTTGTCTTTTTCTCAAGTTTGTATTCTCTATCATTAGGAACTGTGAATCTTAGTAGATTCTTTCATTCTTCGATTGTATATATCTAAGTTCCCATTAATATCTTGTCTTCGTTTTTGTTAATCATACCCAACTTAAATGATGTTATATATATTTCTTGCAGTTTGGTATGCTGATTGAATACCTCTTTGAGAAGTTCCCCAATTTTGAAGATGTTAATGAAGCAGCTATTGGAGATCTACAGGTAAGAAAAAAAAAGTCTGTTATTATCTTTGGTTTTCACATCAACTGGAGCAACTTTATACTGTAAGGTGAAGACTATGCTCTTTGTGTGTGTTACTTGGCTGTGCGTCCATAAATTTAAGTTTAATAATGCCTCAATATCCATAAGGAAGCTGGAACATGTTATTTTTAATTAAGATGATTATCTCAAACTAGAAACTATAGTCAAACCATTCGTGCATGTGAAATTTTACTAATCAGTATTTAAAATGGGAATTTTCTTTATATTATCCTATTTATATTATCACTTAACCTGAAGAATACAAATTTTAACGTGGACAACAAAATCCAAATGTGAATTTTATTATAGATACTGTTGTAAGTTGGATCTCTAACTTCAATGGTATATTTTAGGCTTTCTATAAGGCATCCAAGCAACAATTTGACTCTGATCCTGCCTTTAAGGAGCGGGCACAGAAAGCAGTGGTTTCACTTCAGGTAAAATTTTCATCTTCGTAGCTGAAGACTTATGTCTGTTTAATTTTTATGCTTGTGCAAGATTGTAGATAGGAATGAGTTTTTATAATTTCCTGCAAATTATATCTACATTTCCCTATTTAATTTTATTATGCCAAAATCATCATAGGGTGGGGAACCTAAGTATCACCAGGCATGGGCGCAGATCTGTGAAATCAGTCGGAAAGAGTTTGATAAGGTCTATAAACGCCTTAAAATTCAGATTGAGGAAAAGGTAACTTTTAAATTTCATTCTGCACTATGTCACCAACTGGGTACATTTTTTATGATAGCTAATGGAGCCTGTTGACAATTATTCGCTTGTTTCCTTTTTACTTTTGTTCATGTCTACAGGTCAAGTTTATGTTTGTGCCAATTAGCAATTGTATAGGGATGATTGTTCTACCCGAAAATCCTGGCCTTATTGATCTGAATTGACCACATTTTGCATTTCGTTTAATCCTCCTAGCTTGAGATGAACTCAGTGGTTGGCTTTGTATAAGCTTTGCTTATTAGGTGAGCTGTAGGTCTATCAACTTACAGGTAGAAGCAGTTAATGGCAGCAATACATAAGCCTTCAACTTTTTAAAATAAATGTTGAGTGTCTCTAGTAAATTTGTTTATAAGTAATTTTTGGAAGAGCTAATTGTTAAGGATACTGTGAACTTGCACAGTTGTCCGTTACATGCTCAAATGCATATATTAATGGGGAGTTTGTAGTGACCTTGTCAGCAGATGAACTCTAGCTATACCATTTAAATGGAAATTGACCTTTAGTAGACAATCTTTTATCTTGAATGAATTCTCTAAATGTATCTGGTGATGATAAATTACAATACACATTCTATGTACTTGTTTTAGGACTTGCTAATTTCTGAATTGATTTTTTTTCTCCCTTGAAGTTGTTTGTGAAGTGCAGGTTGGTTTCTTTTGCTTCAGTTTCAATATTTATTTACTATATAAACCTCTTTAATCATTTTCTGACAAATTTAATTGCCACAAAATTTAGTTTTAAATTTTAAATTCTGTTTTAAAAAAATAATTTTAAATTCTAAATATATCTATATATGTTTTCCTTTTTGACAGGGGGAAAGCTTTTATAATCCATATATTCCTGGGATTATTGAGAAATTGAGTGAGAAAGGGTTAGTTGAAGAAAGTCAAGGTGCTCGTGTGATTTTCATTGAAGGGGTTAACATACCTCTCATTGTTGTGAAGAGTGATGGTGGTTACAACTATGCTTCAACTGATTTAACAGCTCTTTGGTTAGTTTTTTGGTTTATTTTCTTTTTATATTATGTTTGGGACTTAAACTCTTGAGAGTTAATGAATAGTAGTTAATTTATTATTATTTGCTTTTTTCTTATTTTTCTTTCATATCAGTAGATCTGTTTTGTTGATGAGAAATATTTTAAAGATTATAAGAAATGTTGTAAAAGTACTTAACAGTGTCCAGCAAGTAAGATTGATTAAATGACTGGAAATTTGTTTCAACACTATTTACTTTTGAAGCATTCATTACTATGCAAGTTCTTATTATTTTATTGTTAGTTGATTGTTATCTTTACATGCATTGGCTTAAATAACCTTGTCAAGTATGTGCTAGTAACATTATTTATGCATTTTGCTGACTGGTTTACAATTATCATATCAGTAATAGCCTTATTTCCTTTTCTTTTAATTTGTAGCAATCTTATTGGGAACTTAAAAAGATAAGTTGTCTATTGATTAGGAAGATAAAATAAATTGATTGATGGAATATATTTTTGAGCTTTTGAATTATGGTCTTTGGAGTGGCATGGAGCCTTGGACATTAAAATTTTAAAAATTTACAACAATTATTGGAAAGTTTTCCTGGTCACCCAATTGAGTTGTCCAACTCAGATGCAGGTTTTGCTAAATTTTCTAACAGTTTTTAGTGTCTTGAGATCAATAAAGTTAACTACGTATTGACACTTAAGTCATTGACTTTCACTCTCTCCTGTTTCTGTGATGTGGCTGCTTTGGTCCCAGGGACTGCAGCAAAAATATTCACATAGTGATCGCACCATTGTCACTGGTTATCTGTTTTCCTGTGCATACTAGATCTCACGTAAATGTTGTAGTATTTGAAGAGTTTACTTATCAGCTTGTTTATTTTAGGACTATATTAGTGCTATTTACTCAGTTGCACTTGTATATGAATCGGCTAATGTTTATCCAGTTGCATCTTATTGGCTGGAATGAAAGTGGGGAATGATGAAATCACTAGTATTGATTGCACTGCTTGAAATGTGTAGGTATCGCCTTAATGAAGAGAAAGCTGAGTGGATTATTTATGTTACTGATGTTGGTCAGCAGCAACACTTTGACATGGTGTTCAGTGTATGTATTCTATTTAGTCAAACTTCCACCTTAACTACTACTTTTTTTATTGCTAAACTTATTATTACTTTCTGATTCTAACGTACTTTGGTGACTTGAATTTAGATCCTTAGGGATTATTTGTTTTCTGGCAGTTAAGTCTTAATTTCATTTAACGCTCATATGAAGTGACTTTAGTTTTTTTTTTTTTTTTTAATTACTTTAATATTTATATAAAAAAAATCTTAATACAGGAGTCAAATTTTATGACTTATTACTTAATAAAAAAGTTCTTAATTAAAAAATAACGTAAAATAAATCTTGCTTAATTAAGTTATGACAAAAAAAGAAAAAAAATCCATCATCCAATAAAAATTCTAATTTTGTAGCCCTACAACTTCAACAAGAGGGACAAGAGGGAGTTAAGTTGTTTCTCTTCTACCCCCCTGCGGGGAGCTGGCTTCCTATTGTTTGATGGGATGATGCCACTCCTAGTCCTATTTGATAGGGAGGAGGCTATGGATTTCTCTTTTTTTATGGAGGCTGTGCCGTTGGTCTCCATTCTGTTTCAGGAGACTTCAAATGACCTCCACCTACAAGTGGCTGGCGGTGTGCTTCTGCTGGGGATGGAATAGGTTGTGACCCTCTCCATTCAAATTTTTTAAATAATGTTTTAAACCTTCTTTTGATTTTGTTTACAGGCTGCCAAACGTGCTGGTTGGCTTCCAGCTAATGGTGGTACATACCCTAAAACTAGCCATGTTGGTTTTGGCCTTGTTCTTGGGGAAGATGGTAAGAGGTTTCGGACACGCAGTAGTGAAGTGGTTCGATTAGTTGATTTACTTGATGAAGCCAAGAGTCGCAGTAAAGCAGCACTTGTTGAACGTGGTATAATATTGAATGATCTGATTTTTTATACTTAGAAATTTGGTCTGGAAACTGGATCATGGTTGTTTCTTCTTATTTGGATCTTCCATTTGAGTTACCTGCCAAAACTTTCAAGTGTGCAACTTTTCTTTGTATTTTGATCAGGTAAGGGTGAAGAGTGGACTGAAGATGAGCTTGAGCAAACTGCTGAGGCAGTTGGTTATGGTGCCGTTAAGTAAGCCATCAATACTCTCTTAATAGGGAGCAGTTGTATCTGGTTATAATTTCCCATAGTTATGGATTGTATATTTTGAGATATTTTAAATTACGCAACATGTTTTGGATCCGATAATTGTGGCTAGAATATTAATCGATATGATATAGTTAAATAGGTTTTGACAAATATACTGTTGCAATTAAAGAGCAGGTTTCTTGAATATTCTGTCACACTTCACTTTGCTATTTTATTTGCAATATTTGTTTCTTTGAGATGAACATGTCATTTCATGTGACTGTCAGTTTTGTTTCTTGACACATACATGTATATTTAAATTGCTTTGGCAGGTATGCAGACCTGAAGAACAACAGATTGACCAATTACACATTTAATTTTGATCAGATGCTTAATGATAAGGTGTGTCTAATATTGCTGCATATTGATTAGTTCATGTCTGAATATAATTATTATTACTATTTTGTTTTTCTTTTGTTTTGTATATTAGCTTTATGTTGTGTGCTGATACTTATGAAATTTTGTTGTGTGTTCATATTTCTCACATTGTCAATTATATGATCGCCATTGACCCCATTTATTTTTTACCTTTCAAAATTTCTATGAGCAGGGTAATACTGCTGTTTACTTGCTGTATGCCCATGCACGGATCTGTTCAATCATCAGGAAATCTAAAAAAGATATAGAGGAGTTGAAGAATGTAAGTATCCACATTGAAGGAGAAGTAATATTTGTTTTTTTGTTTTTTTTTTTTTCTTTTTCTACTTGCAATGTTCTTCAAATTTCTGCTTTCTTTTGGCATGTCTTTTGTTCTGCATTGGAATCAAATTGAAGTAGATTTATCGTTCAATCTTCATTACTGAAGTAGTCATCACTACCAAGCTGCTACTAGCTAGTGGAACTATTGTTCGCTTTTGATCATGATATGAAGTTTTTTAATTGCATCCATCTGGAGGTTTGATCTAAACTATTGTTTTCTCCTCCAGCCATCCGCATATTTCAAAAAATAAAATAAAATAAAATACTCCTCTAGACTGCCACGTGATTCCACTATGTAACACCCCAAACCTAAAGAAGCTAGGCTTATGTCTTGCCCCTTTAAAGCCTGTGATGTTTAAGAACTCAAATACTTTGAAGTTTTGGATTTCTTGTACCAAAATAGGGTGGTAGCTACATTTTAAATCACTGCACCTATACCTCTTATTGGTCATAATTCACAAGCATTTTGTAGTTGGATGATAAATCAAAAGGCCTAGGGAAGTCAATATATTATTCTTGTTGTTTTACTAACTGAATTAATCTTATAGTGAAAGAGGTTAAAGTTTGTTATGTCCTGTGCTGTTCTTATATGTATAAATATTTGTTTTTTCAGACTGGGTCACTAGTGTTGGATCATGCGGATGAGCGTGTGTTAGGGCTTCATTTGCTACAATTTTCAGAAGTAAGACATTCTTTCCCTCACATCTTGATCTTGGTTGAAATGTTGGTTAATTAGCATTCATGTAAATTGTTTAATAATGATGCATGTATTTTCATTAGCATTCACATTCTCTCCCTCACACCTTGATCTTGATTCCCCAGGTTGTGGAAGAGGCCTGTTCTAATCTGCTGCCAAATGTGTTGTGTGAATACCTCTACAATTTATCCGAAAATTTCACAAAATTTTACTCCAATTGTCAGGTATGGTCAGGATATGATCAAATCCTTAACTTTCTGGCCAGTTTTACCGGAAACAAACAAGAATTATATGGAATATAACATTTATATTTTCTGTTATGTAACTTCATTTCTTTGAAACATGGTGCAGGTTGTAGGGTCTGCTGAAGAAACCAGTAGACTTTTACTCTGTGAAGCAACAGCAACAGTCATGAGGAAATGCTTTCACCTCCTTGGAATCGAACCTGTTTACAAAATATGACAACATTCATAGTAGAATTGCGTAACCCATGATGAAGGGTTCGTAGTACTTATTTTGCTTAAACAATTCAGAGATTGTATACGGATGGCCCTAGCTGACAAAATTTTTATGTAAAATTTGTTAAGGCCATTAAAGATTAGTTATAGATTTCAATTTGTATTCTTTGATGGATTTTGCTTGTTCCAAAGATTTGTTTTGGTTACACAAGCTTTATATGTTTCTGCCCGGTAAGGTAATGCGGTGGTGGTCCATGTGGTTAAACAGCTATAAAATTTGTGGCCATGAATCGTGGAGCTTAAGTACCCATGCTATCAGCCTATGGCAGATAATAACGATATGAAGGGTATATATCCTGCTTATGATGGCATCGCCATTGGACTGGGGCGCTTTTCTCGGGAGACAACCAAACTTCGTACCACCATTTTTTGATTTAAATTTTAAAGGGGCCTGAAGAGGCATTTAGCATTCAATTCGATAAACCTTACCATGTTTGATTTTACATGGAGGAATGTAGAACACTGGATTTGCTTTTTGAAATGGTTCTTTCTTGAAGTTCAAGGTCTTATCTGAATCGACAAGAGAAAAAGGATGCTTAGCTTAATCGGCTCCCACCATAGAATTTCAATCTAACTAATCACGTTATGATTTTCTTTATAAAATTTCGTGATGATGATTTTGATTTTGACTGTTGAACGGCTTCATTGTTATTGGCCATTATTCTCTAACAAGAGATAAAGGGGAATTTCTTCCCTGTGTTGTGTTGGTCATTTACCGGTATTTTGAGGCATGTCTATTAGATGGTTCCTCAATATGATTACAGAAATTAGGATTTGACTACTTTATTGAAGACTAAGGTTGTCTATTTAACCAGTTAGCAAAACCCAAAAATCTCATATTCCTTACTAATTTAAGATTTTGTTGAATTAACCTTATGCATTTAAAGGTGATGATGGGGTTATACTTGTAAATGACAATTTAACATTTTCAGGGGTAATCGGAGAAACAAATAATCCTGGCCATACTTAACTTGTTTCTACTCTTGAAACACTTCAATAAAATCTAATTTGAAACGATTTTCCGACAGGGAAAAGGGTGCAATCATACAATTATATTTCAGCTGTTCCCCATTCTAGTTCCATGGTCGCTTCACAAGTTTGGTTGTATTGTCTAGGCGCAATCTCAGTGCGATCTTTGCGTTGTCTGTTGAATGATTATGGTAATAACAGATAATAATATCATCCCATCAAAGATAAAGGATGCAGATGAGTTGCAGTAATTGAAATGATGATAGAAGCCACAAAATCTAATATGTATGAACAATTAACATCATTCAAATTTTAACACGTCAGGAAAGAATAAAATACACCCAACAGTAGGTTTGATGATTATGGTCATCCAAAGTTCCTCTGCACAGATATGGCAGGCCTGCAACCACCCACTAAACTAGTTTTTTTACCTAATGAAGATAAAAGGGGTGATCCTCTGGAATACTTCTTTCCAATGGTAGCCTTTGGACTGATTGACTTATTGTGACCATCTAAACCTGCTGCGTAGCTCTTGCATGACTTCATTCTCATCTTGCAAGTGTTATTCACTTTCTTCGCAAGATCTTCAATGTTGTTCAGATTTGCTAGAGATGTAAATGATTGAGTCTTCCCTTGATAAAACTTTGAAAGGCCCCTCCTGCTCCATCAAACACAACACATAATTTAGAAACTTAAAAAAAAAAAAAAAGTCTAACATTATTGATCATTTCAATATAGATCCTCATAAGTCACATGATACTTACTTCACAGGGAGCTGAGCCATGAGAGCAGATAATTCATACAAAGGTCCATTTGAAGAAGATGATGATGTACTAGATGGTAAAGAAGAAGCATCATCCTCCTCAACCAAGTCAGATGATGTAGACAACAAAGAAGATTCAGAGTTTATCGAATCCTCATGGGAGGATTCAATGGAACTTGAATGACAACAAATTTCCTCACCACCACCTTCCATCATCACCACCCATTTATCCTCTCTATCTCCATTATCATTACCATCATTAATCATCCTCAAATTCGCATGTTGAAACATTTTCTGCCCACCTTCCATATATATATAACACCACCCTCTAAGAGCTTCTTCCAAGTCTAGTACTATACTTCAAATTCAGATGTTGAAACAGACTTTGTTGTCAAACGAACAAGGAGAAAATCATAGCTTGAAGACTTTTCTATTTCATGATTCCATATATATATATGGAGACATGCTTGTTGGCCAGTATACACAAAATCTAGGAAGACAATTGCAGTAGGTGGCCGGCAAGTATTGGATAAAGTTTTGTTTGATGACGCAAGCATTGGATAATGTTGACCTATATATATTTTTTAATTATTTACCAATATTATAATTTTAGACCACTTTATAATTTTTTTGCGGAGATTTGTCATTATCAAGTGTGAATGGTATAAAAGGATTAGTATATTAAGCTTTTCCCATACTAGTAGGGAAGAAGATAAGGTCCAAAAATAAAAGAGATCCATATCTGAGTCACCTTCCTTTTTATTTAGCCGAAACCAAGGGTCACTATCTTTCGCAACTTTGCCTCGTAAAGTCCTGACAATATTTTATCTTCTTTTATACATTTATTCTCATGTTTCAAGGCATGTGCATGGTTAAAGTTGTGCCAAGAGAAATCTCTTCGATTCTACACACGCTCTGTTTCGATAAGATTTTAGAGCAACTAATCAATCCTTGTTGGACATTTGGGATGACAATTATTCCCACACAATCCTTGCTTTGCTTCGCTTTATCTAATAATATTCATATTTGAGAGGAATATATTGAGAAAAGACAGTGAAAATGTCTTTTTATATTTGTTTAAAAAAAAAAAAAAAAGGAAAATGTCATCGTATTAATATGTGAAAAAGACGAGATTCGGTGAGATCAGACTGTAGCAATTTTATGTACTTTTTATTTACACTTTTAATGTTGTGAGCTTGAATCATGCATTGCTCGCTGAAATCAAAACATCATAATTCAAATGTATTTGTATCACAATTTATTAAAAAAATGATCAAATATTAGTGTTAAACATTCTAATTTTAATCTCAACTTGTATTTCAACTTATTACGTGATAAGTTAATTTATGGTATATGATCAGTAAAATAATTACTATTTTTTATATAATTTATGATGTAGAAACTCGAACTTAAGATATTATTTATTTATATGAGCGTTTCTACCTCAAATTCATAATGAACTATGGTTAAAATAATTACTATATTTATTCATTAATCAAATGATATAAAGCTGAAATTGAGATACAACTTAAGATATTTTATATTACTATTTATTAAAATGCATAATACTTTTACAAGTAATGTTAAATATTTCAATTGACATCCCAATTTGTTAAGAAGTTTAATTAATATGATATGTGATAACTTAAATAAATTATTATTACGGAGTTACTATTCGTGATATAATTGTTGTGGATATTAGTTAAACAAAGGTGAGGATCGTGTGTTTTAAATCTGAATTCAAGCCAAGGAACCTTTAGTGTCATTATCAGTAAATTATGCATCTAAAGCGCCAAACTAACTCATTGTTTAAAACAATAAAAATATTTAAAATGAGATGGTATTAATTTATATGGAGATACAATGATAAACTTTTATTGAGGATGGGGAAATAAGGATAAGGAAGGTTGACTTTTATATGAGTAATGAGTCATGAG
This sequence comes from Litchi chinensis, assembly GCA_019925255.1. Taxonomy (NCBI): domain Eukaryota; kingdom Viridiplantae; phylum Streptophyta; class Magnoliopsida; order Sapindales; family Sapindaceae; genus Litchi; species Litchi chinensis. Next base: position 48,656,423 of record CM034461.1, on the reverse strand, counting down.
TGATGATCTTACAAGATTTGGCATTTGATGGGCAATTGAATTGTCACCACAGGCTATTGCAGGTAGGCCTCGCCCTTTTCACTTTTGTTTTTGTCATCTTATCCACACAATTGCCCACAGATTGAACCCCCTGGAATGCCTATTCGCTGCCCATTTATTACAATTATTTATCAAATGCCACCTCCCACGGTTTGAAAAAAGATTTTTTTTTTTTTTTTTTTTTTTATATAGTTAAAATCTAAATGAATACAAATCATAATTAAAAAAAAAAAAAAAATCGTTCTCTTGTATTTAATTGCAAAGGACCGTTCACAGCCTTTTTCAATCACATTTTATTCATGGATAAATGTTATATCAATATTTTGTTTTTAAGTTACTGTCCACAAAAATTAATTAAATAAAACATAGTTTATTTCTTGTGATTGACAAATCTTGCTCAAAACACTCACAGAGAAAGGTCTCACACTACAGATGGCCAGTTAGAAATAACAATAATTGAATAGATGTCAGTTTCAAAATAATAATAATAATTGAACAGATGTCTTAATCTAACATTTCAAAAGTGGGAAACCAGTCCACGTTAGAGTAAGCAGTACGAGTCGGCATTAACTGGTTATAGTGTTTTAGTTAAATAGAGGCTTTCAACAATTTATCATTAGTTGTAAATGTTTTAGTTAAATAGAGGCTTTCAACAATTTATCATTAGTTGTAACAGCTATGTAAATGGAAATCGATTGGGTTAAATGATAACTAATACTTCTATGATTTGGAGAATTGTGAATGTCAAAGTTGTCATCTCCATAAACAAAACTCATTTTAATTGGCTATACACAAGTTGTTTGTCATAAAAAGTTATAAATCTTAAGCAAAAACTACTTAATACAATACTTCTAAGCAATAAAAATAATTTAGTAATAAAATTATTTCTAAACAAAAAACTCTTACATGAAAAGTTCTTCAAAAGACTTATTCAGGAATATGGTTGAGGACAATACTATTAATGATGCAGTGGTGATATTGATATTATAGATTATATTGATAGAGCGATTATAGGTTACCAATATCATTAAACCTATCATGGTTCTATAACTCTCCTTGATAATTATGAGCTGGTCAGTAACTTTCAGTCAATTATTAACTTGTTTGGAAACATGTTTTGATGATAATGATAACTCCTTCTGTAAAATAACAATTCAAGCAACTAATTACATTCATAAAGGTTCTTGTCACAGCATGTAGAGAGAGGGACGATGGAGAGAAGTATAAATTCTTACCCTTGAGTCTTTTATTTTCATATATATATTTTTTAAACTATCTTACCCTTGAGTCTTATTATCGATGCTAAATACTTATATATCTAAACTTATATTCTCTTACTTTAAATCTCATATCTCTAGGTGTCCTTCACCACTTTATAAAATTCTTGACTTGAGTATTGAAATGTGGTTGTCTAGATCACTGTAACCAATTTTTTTTTTATTTTTTTGTTTTTAATTTGTAAAATAAGAGTTGAAAGTTGGATACGTCTTAATTGGAACCTCTCTAAGAGACAAACCTGATGTTTAAAAGTTAAAACAATCTCTCTAAGAGACAAGTTTGATGTTCAAGATAGAGCACTTCTTGGAGGTATGCTTGCAATCAAAGTCCAAAATTCATTTACGTTTGTATTAGATGATACTAAGAGAAACTCTTACATCAACCATTTAAATATCAAATGGAATATGTGTGATCCAATGTCCATCTAAAAGTCTGCACCAAATGAAAAACCTAGAAACTAAAAGAGAGCAAAATGACTAGTATTATTCACAATTTCGGAATGCTATGTAAGGTGATTGAGCTATGTTTCTTCTTCTTTCTTTCTTTCTTTCTTTTTGAAGGGAAATGTTGAGCTTTGTTTCTTTATTTTTTTCTTTATGAAAAGAAATGTTGAGCTTTGTTACCAGCAAACATCAAGTACTTCAAAATTAATTTTCACAATGTTCAGTGATGAGATATCAAATATTAGATTGGGCTGCTTAACCAATATTACTATCAAATTTAGTTTAATATAATTCGATATGTATCATATCGACATAACTTAATTTGAATTATGCAATAAAATATCAAACCCTCAATCTATATAAAGGATTATATAAACCATATGATTAAGTACTATAAGAAAATCAATTTAATGTTTGATCAAAACTAGTTATTGATACAAAAGTAAAATCACATTATACTATAACAAAACAAACTACCTAGGGTAATTCACAGGAGGTTCCAAGCTGCCAACCAAAATGCCAAGATCAATGTCCTTATCTTCGAACTTTTTGATGAATGGATGACTCTGGAAGAACAAATAAAACTCCCAATTAAACTATGACCTCTTTTTTTAGAGCATTTTGGCGCATTACATAAAATAAAATTTGAGATTGATATTGAAATTAAATTCGAAAAATAAAGTGCTCTTATTTGGTGCGGCATGGATTGGATTAAATAATTATTTAATTCAATACCACCTTGCACAAAATAAAAATATTACTGTTTTAACTATAAAGTATTACTCTTTATCATCAATAATAGATTCACGATCTTGAATTTCAGTCTATCTTTTTCACCAAAAGTAGCTTTATATATACTTACCAAGAGTTCCAACGATGATGACCTATTTTGGGGATCCTTCCGTATGCTGCATATTCAATAGAAATAGGACGTCATAAGAACAAAGTTTTTCAGGTAATAAAAAATTAAACAGAAATAAACAAATATAATACTTGTGAGGATTGAACTTCTTTATTTATGTAAAATCAAAACAATTTTGAAGACGGAAAAAGCAATGTGACAGTAAAAGTTCTGAGCAGTAAGGTTATTGTTAAAATCCTATGGTGTATAGTGTATCCTTTCAGACCATTTCCACCCAATGAATAATAAATAAAATGCTTAGAGATGGTCTCTATAGTTTGAAAACTTGTGGAAGTAACGTCAATTGGGTGTTGAAATTAACTTGTAGCGTTTCATGAAAGTATGAAAAACTAGATGTTAGGAATCAGATATTTTTAATATAGGCTCCAAAATGAACTACAGCTGACTGACTAAAACTATCATCATAGGTAACAATAAAGAAAAAATATATATATAACAGATGCTTAAAGATAAGGATTATGCCTCGAATAATGTTATAAATGAAAAATGAACATCTATGACATTACCAGGCAGATACAAATGAGCAGAACTCTGGCGAGAACTGATCTGGTGGAGCAGTTGGTGGTGGGCTTTCCACAATTGCTTCCAAAAGCTCATAAAAGCTTGGCCAACTTTGCTGGTCTTCAGATTGCATATAAGGGAAACGTCCAATAGCACACTCAAGGACTACCATGCCTAAACTCCATATGTCACTGCTATAATCATAAGTGCTTCCCCTGATTCTCTCTGGCTAGAAAAAAAAATGTAGACATTTATAATTCATATTCTGCATGGAACTGTTGTGAGCATATTTGTGTGAACATTGCTCCCAGCACTCAACAAAAGGCATAAAAGAAAGGTTGGAAACCAGTTCAATGTGATAAAGTAATTGCAGTAGAGTAAAAGTTCCACATACCGACATATAGTTGTAAGTTCCAACAAATGTATCTCTTTGACCCATGGAGCTAGCCAGCATTGCACTCACCCCGAAATCAGTAATCTTTACTTCCCCCTTGTGGTTCACTAGTAGATTGGATGGTTTTATGTCCCTGTGTATAACATGCCTCTCATTGTGCAAGTACACAAGACCTTGTAAAACCTGGAACATATACAAAAGAATGAGAACTCGATAAGATAAAGAGATTGATTAAGACGTTGCAATGACTTATTGTAGCATCACATTTAAATTGACAAGAAGGTAACTTATAGACCTGTTTACACACAACTGCAAGATATGGTTCAAGAATTGTTTTAACTTGTCTGATGACATCAGCCAAAGAACCACGATCCATGTACTCTAGCACGAGAGAAATGGCTCCATTGTGATAGAAAGAGTGGTAGCAGACTACAACATGTGAACATTGAGATGCTTGATTTATTTTCAGTTCCTGCACAATTTGTTTACGGATATCCTCTTGTATGTTCATCTGTATAACCTGTAAAGCAAAACTCAGTGACCTTATTAGGAAATAGAGGAATCAGACTCTGTGTGGAGCAAAAAATCACATATATCAATTTGCTCTAAGAGAGAAAATTTCATGAGGGAAAAGAGGAGCCACATTTATCAGTTTACTAAGGGAAAATTTAATGTGTTAGACCGAAACTAGGAGAAACAAGAATGTACTGATAATAAGGATAAATGATTCTGGAAGTAAATAACCATAAAGTGGATAATCCGCATCATGGGCAAAAAAAAAAAGCATGAACCTTAACTTGCTATTTAATAACCTGTAACGTTGTGCTTGAAGTGGATTACTCTCTTCACTACACATCAAATGTAACACCCACAAAAAGAAATAAGAGGGAAAAGAAAGAGTTATTGTTGAAATCTTGCCAATTTTCCCGCTAATTTCATTCTAAAATTTGATTTTCAAATTACAACGGAATTCAACATGCCTTGCCTCCCTCCATTCCTATCTCACCACTCATCTTCATATTCTAGTTACTGGAGAACACGAACATGTGTACTGGATCCACCATTTTGTATCGAAATATTGAGGAAAAAAACATAATCTTTACTGTTCCACTTTATTTTTTTAACGAATAAAATATTTTTGGATGATCAAGAATCATTTTGCATTCAGAACATTATAAAACCTTCTGATATCTATAGAAAACATAATTTCAGAACTTCTTTCCTCAATCAGAGAAAAGTTCAATAGAAAAGGAATGAAAAATGTAGTTGTTGTTTATTATAATAATGACCTTCAATGCAAATAACCTTCCAACCCATTTATGACGAACAAGTTGTACTACGCCACCGCTTCCCTTCCCAATTACTTTGATCGTCTCAAGGTCTTCCAAAGAGAATTCAAAGTCAAGCTCCTTGCCAATGGAAGGCTGTTCAAACAAAATTTATAAAATTATCAAATAGCTGAAGGCTTCACTCTGTAAGACATCAAGTACACTGGCATAAAGACGAGAAAATCAATCCACAGGATTTCAACAAGCATAGGACCATAGGGCTTACGGCTTCTTTACATACAAGAGTTATAGAACCAATTTTTCAGCTGAAAATGTAACACAGAAGTTAACTTATCTTCATTCAAACATACCAGCAACAAAAATTTAGACTAAAGAGCAAGCATTTTAGGACCCTAGCTTCTGATAACCGTTATCTTCATGGTCTTTCATTGCAAATTAAATCATTAAAAAAAATCAGTAAATGCACCCATATACAAGATTGAGCTATCTACAGTACAGTCTGTACAGACCCAGCACTATTCATTTCATAGACACATTTCTTAGAAAGCAGAATCATACAAGACAAGCGACTGCAACAATGTTACATATAAATTATTTACTTGTAAAGAAATGGAATCAATAACATAAAACTTACACGGGATCCCTTCTCTTCAGATATAAGCCGCAAACCTTTCTGGTTCAAAAGCAAATCGCCATCATGAAACGTCCCGCTTGCAGTCCTGACAATTACACCATATTCATCCATTAAGATTCAAATTAAACTAATTAATTTACTCGCATCACATTATGATTAGCCAAACAAAACAGTAAAAAATCCGAAATTAAAAATGAAATTAACGAAGAACATACAAGAAGGAAGAGATAGGGGCTTCTTGAGCTGGAACGGAGAGCTTGAGTTTTTCCAGCGGTTTCTTGATCTTCATAGTTTCTAGGTTTCCGAAAACCAAAGAGTAATTGCGTTTTTCTTTCTAGGGTTTTTAAATGAGTCCAGAGAGTAGAGAAAGAGTGGAGTTGATTATTCTGTTTTCAAGAAAAGGTGCTCCATAACGTAACATAAATTCAAATACTGAAGACCGCGCAAATTCCACTGTTACGTTGTAATTTAGCGAAGCGGAGTGATCTGATGCATTTCCACTAGGCATCGTATGGTGTGGAATCACCAACTTGAAAGTTAAATGTGGGCCCCACTGCAGCTGGCGACGGTGATGCCAGCGAGAGCAAAAATATATCCTCTGTCACCCGTTGCACCTGATGAGTATGTTCCTCTTAAATTGGCTGACGTGTAATCGACCGTTGGCGATTGAATTTGAATTTCTCCATTGACATATGGCCGCACCATAACAACTTTGAGAACCGATAACACCGAAAATTTTCGAGAAACATTGTCCGTTTTACACTTGCACAATGTTCAAATTTAGGGTTAATTGCACTAAAGTGCTCCAAATTTTTCCCTTTTACGGAAGGCTCAAGTGTAAAAAGAGCAAAAATTAGAGTAGCTATTAAATTTGTAACTCGTAATAATTTTTGTTGTTTTTACCAATTTAGGTAAAATTTATCTTCAATAAATCTAAAAAATTATTCGTATACCTTTTTCCAAAAGAAAACTTGTAAAAAAAAGCACCCTACCGCTAATCATGTTCATTAATGGGTGGACTGTTTCTTACTGAAGGAGCATCACCCTTATAAGAGGTCTTGACCAAGTGTTCAAATTCACAATCTTTTCCATTGCTAATTTAAATAGCCATGACTCATGGCCATTACTTAGGTTTTTTAGATTTGTTTTTACAACTCTAGAAAAAATAAATATTGATACATTGAAAAGGAAGAAAATAACCTATGAAAAATCATGTAAATACTTTATTCATTATTTTAAATAATATTCAAGAGTTAGATATCAAATTAAGATTTAAGTTGTATTCCTAGTACTTTTTTAATATCAAAAAACATTTTTCACATATTATCCACATAATTTTATAAATTATAAATTATTTTTGATAAAATAATGTAATGGTTAAATTTAAATATATTCTTATATTCATAGTTTATATTAATTAAGTATATTATAATTTTATTTTAAACTCAGTTAAATAATATTTTAATTATATACATCAATAAGTTGACTTTCTAAAATAAATAACTAATTAAATATATGACATCACAGTAAGATAAATAAAATATTGAAATAAATGAAAAAAAAAATCTTTTTGCAAGAGAAAAAATTTAGCCACAACAGTAATAATTAAAAAATTAAGAAAAATATTAAGAATAAATAAAAGATATAAAGAACATAAGTAATATATAATAATAGTTTAGACTTTAAGAAAAATATGAAGAATAAATAAAAGATATAAAGAACATAAGTAATATATAATAATAGTTTAGAATTAATAAAATTAGTAACAAAATACTAATTATGTATCTTGAAAATAACTTAAAACTATGGGGATAAGAGTATAAAATTTAAAGTTAGAATTTGACAAAAATTCAAATCAAGACAAAATTAAAAATATTTGAAACTTCAAGGGCCAGTGGGCCCCGGGGTCCCAATTTAGATTCCTGTCTGCCCACGGCCTTCACAGCAACATTCATCAATCACAAAGTTTTAGCTTTTCTTGTTTTTGGACCTACTACGGTTGTGCACATTCAAAATTCATCAGCAAAGTGTATAGCAACTGTAAATAATTACAATGATTGCATCAATTATAGTTATGTTTTAATGAAGACTTAACTAAAAGTTAAAATTACAAAAAATAAATTCCCAAAATGATTTAAATATATTTTTTAAAACAAATTACAATTTAACTACTCAGAATAAAAATATGTACATGTAAAGTAAAGTTTTCGGTTTTATTATAATTAACCCCTCTATTGTTAGAGAATCTTCGTTAAAATTGACATTGAAAAGTGTAAATATGATAAAAACTGAAATACCCTAAAAAAAAATTTAAAAAAAATTATTAAAAAAAAAAAATACAATTTCATCATATTTTTGTTCTCTCTCTTCTCCACCTATCTTTTTCATTTACCTCTCTATCTCTCCGTCTACCTCTCCGTCAACGGTACCGCCACCACCAACACTCCTGAACCACATCGCCATAAACTATCTGGCTCGAATCATGCGATCCTCACTCTCCTCTCTCCGTCGCTGCTCGTCACCACTCGTTTCTTTCCATCACTATTCTTCTTCTCTCTCCGCCATCATTGCTCTCTTCACTCTTCAGTAATGCTTCCTTTTCCTTCTCTCTTCCCCTAAACAAGTTTAAAACCTTGTTACGGAAAAGATTTCAAAACCCATTTCTAGGTTTCTAGTTTGAAAATCTCATTTCTAGGTTTCTAGTTTGGAAACCCAAAAATGGGTTTTGAAACTAGACGATGGAAAAGGTTTTCGATCGAAGCTCTAAGTGTTTTTTTAAGTTGAAATGGAGAGTGTTTTTTTAGTGGAATGTTTGAGAAAATTGTGAAGGCAAAATTGAGAAGATTTGGGTTGAACCTAGACCTTTAACAGTTGAAGGTCTAAGTTCACCCTAGAATCTCATCTTTTTTTTCAAAAGTTTGATTTTTTGCTTATTATTTTGGGTTTATTATTGATGATTTTGTTGATGATTATTTGCGTGTTAATCGAAAAAGAAGAATGAATGAATGATGTTGTTAGTTGTATTTCAACAAATTGGATCTCCACCTGTAAGTAAATTAACCTTCTAGTTGAAGTGGTGAAGAATTTACTCTTCAGTGCATGATTGGTTATTAGTCATGAACAACATCCCATACATTGTTTTTGATCTTCCTATCTTATTTTTCATGAATGATCGAAAAATAAAATTGATTGTTTGATCTTTATTGCAAACTTATCTATTCATCTTAACCCTTAAGTACCCAAATAATTGGTTCAATCTTTCGAAGAGCTTCCATCCTCAAAACCCCAACTATGAATGCAAAAAGTTTTAATTCCGGTGCCAACAGACATTGACAATGCTTGGGTTTGATTATTGTGTTGGTTTATCAATTTTAAAATGCTGCACATCACAACTTTTTTCTTCTTTTAATTTTGGTTTTTAAAATTTATTTCAAAATAAAAATAAAAATATGATCAAGTGACTATTTTACTCCTAATCAATTAATTCTAATGGATTTAAATTAATGGCAGGAAGGTTAATTGTGATAAAATCAAAAACTTTACTCCACCTACAGATATTTTTATTTTAGGTAGTTAAATTGTAATTTACTTTACTTTTTAATTACAAACAAGTTATTCGTTTATAGCAATGATACAAAATAGATTTTCACTTCATGTCCACCAATTATTGAAATAGCACTCAATCCCAATTTGCAATTTCTTCCTCTTTTATATCTCCATATTCTTCTTCTCTTTCTTTGAATCTCATTCTTTTACATCTTCTCATTTACGTTTCATGTCCGCTAGCATCCACATTCTTGTAAAATCAATTATTTAGCAACCTAATATAAAAAATAATCTAAAAATCAAGTTTGAACTTGACAAAGTTTGAGGTTGAGAGAGTATGATTTTTTTTTTTTTTTTAAAAAAAAAAACAAATTCAATTTATAAAGAAATCTGACTATTTAAATGTACTCATAATAGTTATAACATATATTCTTCATATATATATATATATATATATAGTTATAACATGTCAGTTCACTCTTTTTAGTTTTTATCGTTATTCGCATTATTTTAGACTTTGGTGAAAATTTGGTAGAAAATCTCATCAATTATCATTTTTTTTTTACAATATTTCATGATACTAAAATGTGAAATATAATGTTATCGACCAACTGACATTCAACGGCACATGACGACACATTGGACCTCCGATGCCGAAGTTGTTTGTTGCATCGGATAATTTTGAATCTCTTTCCAACCTCATTCATAATAATTGGTTTCTGTTTATACTGCTTACATATCAATTGAAATTCATTGAAATTTATCAAAGATACGAATCAATGCTCAATATTCAAGATTTTATGAATTTTAATTGATACGAGAGTGGTGTAATTGATTATCGTGAATGAGTTATACTTTGAAAGGATTCGAATGTAACAAATGACATCGGCATTGGAGGTTCGACATGCCATCCGAAGTTAGTTTGGTTTGTGGCTTAACGTTTTATGTTTTTTGACATAATGTTTCGTGTTTATTTTTCATATTTGACTTTTTTTCGGAAATGTTATGAAAAATTAGAAATTACAAGTTTTTATACCATTATTAAACTCAAAAATCATGCAAGAAACATTCAAAATATATATACTTATGATATTAAAATTAATACGAATAGTTTTAAGTTATAGAATAATATATTTTATCAATGAAGGAAAAGATGTAAAAATAAGGTTGGGATACATGAGTTCCCAAGTAGTTTCAAATGATTGAAATTTTAAATATATATCCATTTTTTAGGATGTTATTTTTTATTTTCTCTCAAGCTAAAACCAACAAATATGTTTTTTTTTTTTTTTTTATATATATATATATATAGATTGGGGCCAACAACGATAGGTATTGAGACACGATTCAAGAATCAGTTCTTAAGAACAAGAGGGATTAACCCATAAAAAGTGAGAGACATCCCACAAATAGTGGGAAAAATTGCCACACTGCGGTGGTAGCTGAGCTTGAACCTGATAAACACAACATACCAAGTGAGATTGTCTTTACTGAGGCAACCCACTATGCTTTAATGTAACAAATATGTTTGGATTATTATATATGTTGGAATTACAGGAGTAGCAAAGGTTAAGTTGGTACAGATTACAGAGGCAACATTTTTTGAATCATGAACATGAGACGACATCGTATGCTGCCTCATTATAGAACCTATCATCAACACGACTTGCCAAATTATGAAACAACCCGATCTTAGTCAATCAACAAAACAAGATGGGGAGAGAGAATAAAAACTAGGGATAATAAAAAAAAAAATCATTGTAGTTTATAAAAAATATTTATTTTACCGTCTATATTTTATTAAAATATTAGATTTACCCTCAATAATTTTATCATCAATTTATGTCCATCAAGAACATTTTCGTTATTTTACATGCCTTAGAGAGTATTTTGAGTATTTTTATTAATATTATGGAGGATTTTAAATAAAAATAAAACTATAGATGGTAAAATGAATATTTTTATAAACTATAATGAGTTTTTTGAGATTATTCATAAATACTAAAAAGAGAGGAGGAAATGCCAAAAAACTAAAGTAGGGAACAAACAATAAAAAAACAGGGGAGTTTTGGTGCTTTTGTAACAACATGGACCGTTAAACCAGTGGCATCTATTGTAAATAGTGGGGAACAGACATGCCAGTTCGCGGAATCGAGACGCACTCTATGGCACATTTCATAAAAGAATTCTGAAATCCGGTCCGAGCAGTGGTCTCACTCTGACACTGTCACCCGTACATCTACAATGACAACAAATTAAGCTCACTCTCGAGAACCCAAACCAAACCATCCACCACACACACACACCCACACACAAAGACGTTATTCTCTAGATCAAACAACAGACAACAAACAACAACGTTATAATCGCAGTTTCACGAAAAGTGTATATATATAAAGTAAGCGAAAGTGGAAAAACAACTATTATTCTAAGCTTGTCTCAGACCAGATAGAGCAAGTGAGGTGGGGTGGTGTTGTTGAGCAATGGCCAGTGGATTCAGGCTTATTTTTGCGATACTATTGCTGCTCATGCTTCTGAGTATGTGTGTATTTTGAATGGTCTAGATTCTTCGTTCTCTTTGTTTCCTCTGTTTAACTTTTATCTTTCTCTACAGTAGTGTTCTTGCATTCATCTTTAATCATTGTTTTTATGTTCTCTCTTCTCTGTCTAGATCTTTATTTTCTTCTTCAACTTACAATACGAAAAAATATATGGTTTTTGAGATTTTTGTTTTTAACATATTTCTTGTCCTTTTCTTTTTCCTACATTTGTTTCTCTATAGTGCAAGCCAGTTATTTCTCCAAGAAAGATACAGTCTTCAGTGGTAGATGCTTTGTTTTCCATTGTATTATTATTATTATTATTTAATATTGTAGGCAATTTTTCACTCTAAAACGGTTCAAAAAATGATAATACTAACTAATATTTCCGCCAACAAAGAAGAAGAAAAATGCTGTTAGCTGCAGCTGTATTTATTGATTTATTTGATCTTGTAAGTATACCTGCATTTATAGTTTTACATCAGGTAGGTAGGCTCTCAATTTGATGGACAGCTAGATTGCAACTATAAAAGCTTGTGGGGACCTCGTTTGATTTTCTTTTGTGCTTATGTGATATGTTACCAACAATGTGATGAATGATGAATCTCACGTGTATGATAAAGATTTGTGGGAGGATATGATGTAGTCACTTGTTATGATTTGAGCATGATCTGTGTTTTTGTTTACTTACAATTAGTTGTAGTTTATCAAATAGTTGGTAAACGTGCTGTCTTTTAAAAACTTTTGTATCTCTAAAAGATTGATTTTAATGATTGGATCGGCTAATGAGACAGTTTTGTTTATGAAATACAAATGTAGTGTGGGCATGTTGCAATGTATGATGCTGTCAAGTTGATTCTTCTGTATTGAATACTAGTTCTGTTGTTCATCATTTTTACTGATTTGGCTGTCTTTGATTTAGTTGCAATGGTCGATTGAAATTTCGAAATTGGGAGACATGGCTGTATGTGATGGCTCCTTGAGCTCTGAGTTTCTTGTTAGTAATTTTATTACAGCTTGATCTTAGTCTGTTCGAGCTTATTGTTTTTTTATTATATTAATTTAGTTCCTTATAGCATGTATGTGGTCAGGCATTTTTTTTTTGGCTTTTAAATTTTGTCATTGAGCTCAAATAGATGATAGAAAAGGTGATCTCACAGAGTCCTGATTTGGTTGCGAATAAGAAGCATTTTCATGGATTATACTTGTTGAAGAAATGAATAGAGAAGCTTACTAAAATTGAAAAATATACTTGAAACACTCCTTGAAGTTCTTCAATCATCTCAATGGATCTTGTCTCATGTCAGCTTTCTTTGTGTGATGTGCAATATGTAGTTGGTTTACATTAAACTTGTCAATGATTATAATAAATAAGATGAATATCCATGCATCTAATTATCTAGCATTATAATTTTGCCACTTTTGTTGCTCTTTCTCTCTGTCTTTTTGACATCTGTGTTGTGTTGTATGTGCAGTGTTCTGTTTTTCAAATTCCATCTGTAGTTTATTCCTTCCGTTGTCTAAATTACTACACCAGTGTAGCCAGGACTAAAACTCTTTCATATCTATACATAGGTTTATGCAGGGCAAGTACCATTGGAGTTTGCTATGGAAGAAATGCTGACGACCTCCCAACTCCTGATAAAGTATCACAGCTGGTTCAACAGCACAACATCAAACATCTGAGGATCTATGATTCTAATATTCAGGTCCTCAAGGCCTTTGCGAATACTGGAGTTGAACTTATGATAGGAATTCCAAATTCAGATTTATTGCCATTTTCCCAATTCCAGTCCAATGCGGACAGCTGGCTGAAGAACAGCATTCTTCCTTATTACCCAGCCACAAAAATCGCCTACATAACTGTGGGTGCAGAAATCACAGAAAGCCCTGGCAATATCTCTGCATTAGTTATGCCTGCTATGCGAAATGTCTTCACGGCATTAAAAAAAGCCGGTTTGCACAGAAGGATTAAAGTCTCGAGCACCCATTCCCTTGGTGTTTTGTCTAGATCATTCCCGCCCTCTGCAGGGGCCTTTAATAGCAGCCATGCATCATTCCTGAAGCCCATGTTGGAATTTCTTGCGGAGAACCAATCACCTTTTATGATAGATTTGTATCCTTACTACGCTTTGAGAGATTCCCCCAACAATGTGTCTCTGGACTATGCTCTATTTCAGTATTCCTCAGAAGTTATTGATCCAAATACTGGTTTGCTTTACACAAACATGTTCGATGCCCAGATTGATGCCCTTTACTATGCACTCATGGCTCTAAATTTCAGAACAATCAAAATTATGGTGACCGAGACAGGCTGGCCCTCCAAAGGATCACCAAAGGAGACGGCTGCAACTCCTGATAATGCACAGATTTATAATGCCAATCTGATTCGCCACGTCGTAAATGATTCTGGAACTCCTGCAAAGCCTGGAGAGGAGATTGATGTGTATATTTTCTCTTTATTCAATGAGAACAGGAAACCGGGGTTAGAATCTGAGAGAAATTGGGGGTTATTTTATCCTGATCAGACTAGCGTCTACAACCTGGATTTTACTGGAAAAGGTGCTGTTGATACAACACCAGATTCAAATGTCACTAGTGGTAATGGAACATGGTGCATTGCTTCTACAAAGGCTTCTGAAATGGACTTGCAGAATGCCTTGGATTGGGCTTGTGGTTCTGGGAATGTAGACTGTTCTGCTATTCAACCTAGCCAGCCTTGTTTTGAGCCAGATACTCTACTTTCTCATGCATCATATGCATTCAACAGTTACTACCAGCAAAATGGAGCTACTGATGTTGCTTGCAGTTTTGGAGGGAAAGGGGTCAAAGTTGACAAAGATCCAAGTATGTAAACAAACCTTTTCCTTCAATCATCGTTTCTTTCTGCCATCTTTAGTTTGGCTGCTCTCTGCTACATGGATACAAGTACCTAACATATCTGTCCATCAAGTAAGCAGCAGCTCAAGAATTAGTTAGCTGACAAAAAGCATACTCGAGCTGAATTATTTTGCATCTTTTTCTTTGCATTTTAGGTGTTAAACTAAGCAGCCCCTAACATTTATTGAGTATGAATAGTTATTGGTTTAAGCAACTGACTTGTATTTGTTTGTGCAGGTTATGATAATTGCTTGTATATGACTAGTGGTGTTGGGTAAGTACGATGCCTAAGATAAACCTACATTTCATATATTATAAATTAATTTTTGTGGTATCATTTCTGTTCAGCATGCTAAACTTGTTTTGCGATTATCATGCAGGATGAACAAAACTGCAGCAAGTAATACAACTGCTATGACGTCAACTCCTTCCTCTACTCAAAACGAAGCCTTTGCATGGACTTCAAGTTTCTTATTGATAACCTGCCTACTATTTCTCTTAAACATTGGAGAATCCATGAGGAGTTTGAGTTGGATATGAAAACCAAGAAGAAGCATGGTTATCTGGAATATTGCCTCAAATTTCAAGTGTAAGAATGTAACTGCTGTGGAGCAATATATCCACCAGTTTTGTATGATATTGATCTTAGTAAGGACAACTGCACTCAAGTAGGTACATGTTTTTGCACATATATTGCAGGTATGGACTAGTAAGAGAGGGTGCAATTGCTAGTGTAAGATACAACTGTGTCTGTGTGCGAATTAAGGTCAATATATCTGTTAAGTTGCCTTCAACATTCAAACAGTTGATTTGTTTATTTGATTGTATACTTGTCTCTTCTTTCTAATACAAAAACACTTCTGCCAGAGAAGCTCAATGAGGAAACCGGCAAATGAAAGCAAAAAAGTGCTAGCTTATGTCAGGATTTTTCGTCCCATCTTAATGAAAATTGATTATTGGCTGATGAAGTAGATATTCCACCGTCCTTGCCAACCTAGGATCTTGGTCATTACTCATTTTGTGGTGTTTATGACTCTATTCCAACGCATCTTATAGATTTTAGAGGGTCAACTTACGTTAATCCTTTAAATCATAACCCAAAAAAGTAAGTAATTTCGATCTTGCTTGATCACGTCGAAATAGTGTCTATATTATTTATTTAGGTATATAGCCCTTAAATAGGCACCATTATAGAAAACAGAATCATTCATGGAGCTGGATTTAATCATGACTACACTTTTTTTTTTTTTTTTTCAAACCTAGTCCATTTCTTATAGAGATAGGCACCATTATAGAAAACAGAATCATTCATGGAGCTGGATTTAATCATGACTACAAAAAGAATGAGAGAGACTACAACGGGAGATATATTTTTCAAGAATTTATAATCTCAAATTTTAAGCATAGTTTAATTTTTGAGTTGATGAAATGTCGAGATTTTTTAATCGTAAACCTTTATATCCAACATTAAAGATTACCCACGCAATTAAAATGATCGGATTACTGAATAATTCTTAAAAAAAATCGAAACGAACGTACGGCTGTTATTAGTGACAAGTATGTTTCTTACCAACCGCATGTAACTAAGCAAATTCAACCCGACTGAGAGCTAAGCACGCTTCCACATCACTTATATTTTAAAAATCTAGTTCTGTTGTTGGAGTCTCTTCAATGCAAAATTGGTACAATTGTCATTGCCACGTTAGCCTCTTAACTCTAATCATGCATATGACTACTTGAAGGACAGCCTCAGCCTGAGGCTAGGCATGATCCTCCTCCACTGTTGTATCGTTCCCTTCGGCAATTCCTACTACGATGACGAACCTGACTCAACTAGTCCTAATTTGCAGCGCATTCTCAGCTGTCTTATTCTATCTTCACTCTCGCTTCTCAGTTTCAAGCTTTTTGCATAAATTAATTTGCAGTCTGCTATATTCCTTTCATCTAATAACACAAATTACACACTACCTGTATATTTCAGTAGGTTTCTCCTTCATTCCTTGATTGAATTTGCTATAATGTCTGATTCATGAACAAGCACATGACAAGGACATAACTGTTTAGGGTCTCAATACATTAAATGGCTTCGACCAGCAAAAGGAGACAGCACCCGTCAAGCATACATAAATTAGAGCATCTCCTCAAAAATAAAAATAGATTCCACCAGCAGCCAAGAACGTACAGAAAGAGAAAATAGAGAACCTCAAGATTTCATGACAATCAATTAACACATCCATTAGATATGTTCCACTGTAATGTAAACAAGTGACTCAATTAAAAATCATAACAATACCACAAGGTAAGAGATCACATCCATCACTTCCACTGTCGCCAAACTGTTCTTTCAACACTGTTCCCATGACTTCAAATACTTGTAATAATATTATTACACTACATCAAACCATTCAAATAGCAGGTTGGCAGGTGCCAGTTTGTAAAGAAGCCAAGAAGAATTGAACCAAATAACAAGACATGCAAACCGATTAAAGACCCTGATCGACAAGGTAATCACCAAGCCTTTCGACAATCATGTTGCACTGGCCGGGAGTCATTGGCTCATCATAGATACCAATGACCAATGCCAGACTGGTCTTTTTCACAGTAACCCCACCAGGTCCCTGAAACGAAAGGGGAACAAATCATAAATCAGCTATGACAAGAAAGCAAATGTAAGAAGCAGCAACATAATCATCAGAAATAGCATAGTACATAATGGCGCCAGCTGCTACCCAGTAATGGTAAAAAATAAAGCATGGTTTGTAAACATGAGTGCACGTGCAGGCGGTTAGTAGAATAATAAACAAAATCAAACCATGATCAGATATATGTTCTCTCTACCTTCTTCCCTCGAATGACAGCTCCTGGTTCACCTTGGATCACCATATATTTTGTACCACCAAGATAAAGTCCAGTTGGTGCAAGTGTTCCAGGTTCATTAAAATCATTCATCATCCCCGTAACTTCTTCAGGCTTTAACTAAAACAAAAAGAACAAACAAGCAATGAGTGTTGTGTTGATTTGAAAAGAGCTGACTTGCATAGCATTTAAAAGGATTATATTATTCCGTCCATCCAGTTGCAACAACAAAATGACCTTTAAATAGCAGTTATCATTACCATCACCAACCCTTAACAATTAAGTCCCGATAAATTCTATTAACATCCAATCCCAGCACTCACTTTTGTTCCCAAGCAACCAAATAACTAATCTAAGAAAACCATTCTCTCTTCTCTATAAGTAATCAAAGCATTAAACTGCAACTTCGTTTATTGCTAAGATCGACATTGATACTTGAACTTGTTTTCTTTTAAACCATCAAGAAAACAGTTCCACATTCTCCGCAACAAAATCCATAGACTCAGCTAATGATAAAAATCAAGAAACAGCACGAAATCACATCAAACACAAACCGACGAATCGGGAAAAACAGACAAACAGTTGTCAATAGCATCAACTAGGGCTATAACACCACATCTAACTTGACCTTAAAAAAAAACACAACAGATCTAACCTAACCAACACATCATCTAACAAACCTGATCCAATAACCTCTTAAACCTTGCACGAGACATCACAAATCATCAATCCAAACACATCAAAATTCTTCTATGATCCCAACTTCAAACAGATCAACTCAACAAACAATGAATCAGCATCAAGCACAACACAAAAGCAACATCACAACCCGAACCACATCAAACGATCTATTGTATTTGATTTATTCATTTTGTATGTAGTACCAAAAAAACAAAAGAAGAAAAGAAACCTGAGGGAAGGTGGCGCTCTGGGCCCAAACACTGCCGTCGTGGCCGATGATAGCGGCCGAACTGAGATGATTACCTTCAATCTCGCACATCAGATGATCATCCACATAAGTTTGCCACGACATCTTCTTCTTCTTGTTGGAAAGTAGCTTAGCTTTTCTCTCTGTGTTTTTGTTTGAGAGAATTTTGTGCGGTTTGTGTGTATTGGAGCTGATTTTCTTCAGACTTGACCTGCGAGACAGCAGACACACGGATATAGCGTTTGAACAACGAGATCTGCTCCGCTACAGTTTTTTTTTTTTATTATTATTTTAACCTTTTATCTGTAATTGCCACGTATTATTCTAATCTATTGTCTGTCTCTTTCTTTTTTCATTTTTTTTAGAGTAATAATTATTTGTTATTATTATTATTATTTATGTTATCTAATTAAAAAATATAAATTTAATAAATCATTTCATTTTCATAAATAAAAACTGTTTATTTTTTTTTAATGAAGGAAAAATGATTCCACAAATATTATATATCATCCTTCGTAATTAAAGATTTATGATCGTAAATTTGAATTGATTTTTACTTTATCATTGTATTATGAATGAATTGTATTAAACTATTCCACATCTCTTTTTTATCTTGTAAGTGATTTGCACCTACACTATCACTTGAAGGGTAAGGATAATTTTGAAATAAATATTTTTCAATTATTTTTATTATAAAAATCAATATCATACTTATATATATTATTTTTAATTTAAAATAGCTATAATTACCAATTAGATTATACTTATAACTACATATTATTTAAATAATATATATATCAATTTTATTTTTCAAAAAAACAATCTATAAAATAATACGTTACCCACTATATTATTACTGTTTAATTAACTTAGTCTAATTCATGTACATTTTAATGTCAATAGAGTCAAGCACATAATTATAATCTGATGCAACTAACAACTTTTTTCTGTCCAAATGTGGTCCTAGGGCAAATTGCATAGTTTTGATTTATAGTATAATGTCTTGGATGACTGTAATTTTTTTTTTTTTTAAAAGGCTCAATGATTGTCAATAGACATTAAAGAAAAAAAAACTGTAAATAGTTATGAGTTTGCCAAAAGTGACAAATGATATGATTGTAAATGTAAAAAATTCTTAGATTTTTTTTTTTAATATAATTTACATTGAGGTGACTCAAATATAAGCAATTATCAGCTTCAAATGTTGTTTGTTTTCTCTCACATAAGAAATAATTAAAATGAAAATTTTAAATTATTTTATTTATTTTTCCGTGATTAAACAACTTTAAAGTAACCAAAAAGAAGTTTAATAAAAGTAAAAAATCTTGACCTTTTATTTGATTTCAAATTACTAAATTATATTTAAATATTTTTATCTAGATATACCAACTCAAAGACAATATATTTCGAATTTTATCCTAATATTATACTTTACAATTTTTT
Source organism: Litchi chinensis (assembly GCA_019925255.1). Classification (NCBI taxonomy): domain Eukaryota; kingdom Viridiplantae; phylum Streptophyta; class Magnoliopsida; order Sapindales; family Sapindaceae; genus Litchi; species Litchi chinensis. The sequence goes on along the minus strand of CM034461.1, from coordinate 48,636,730 downwards.
TAATTATAATCAATACTTATAATAAACAAAAAATAATTAACCTAACTTTTTGAAGAAAATAATTTGAAGGTTACATTTTTTATTTTTTTTTAAATTTAAAGGTTACATTTATTCATTGGTATTTTAACACTATTGAGGAATATTCATTTTATTTTTTAAATATATAAAAACCAACTCTACGTCGCTGTTTTTTGTATTATATCTTAATATATTTATCTAAAACTGTTTTAAGATTTGTTAAATTATTTGTTTTAGTTGATTGTATCATATAAATTAAAAATAAATATCAACTAAATATAAAAAATATCAAATTAATTATTTTCAAATAATTTTATTTTTTAAAAACAAACAAGTCGATAGTACATTTAATTATTCAAATTAAAGTTTAAATCATTATTTAATCTTCATTAGATTCAAGATTGTTCAGTTTTCAAAAAAGGAAAACAAAAATTCAAATCTCAACATGACAAGCATATTTTAAGATACGAAAATTTCAATCAAATTTTTCATAATCTTGAAGTATCTCGATAATTTGTATTATTGATTACAATAATTTCATGTTCAATTTAGACAAAATAGCCAAAATGGAGTCTAGATTTTATTAAATCAAAATGTCCACACTAAAGAGAAAAACCTTATCTCTAATAACCAAAAAATACTAGTTTATCTATCTAGCTTTTTTTTTTTTTTTCCTTTTGATGCAAAGTTTGTCCATCTAGTTAAATTGCAAGCACTGCCTCTTGTTATAAATTTTTTAATTTTTAAATCAGTTTACACTATTATGTAAAATTTTTTGTACCTATTAATGATTGATTAGCAAATAGATTAACTCTAAAATTAACAAAATCGGTAAGTTATAAATACAATAATACTTGACTCATATAGAAGGCTCATATTTATAATTTACTATAAAACTTAAGTTATATAGAAGGCTCGTATTTATTATTTACAATAACACTTGACTTATATAGAAGACATGTATTCAGTAGATAACACTGTTGATTGACTTATATCAAAGTGTATAATTTTATCGGTAACATAAATGGTTCACGATTACACGTAGGGTTGACAATTTGGAACCAGATATGACGGATTGATACGAAACCGACACGATTATTATGGATTAGGGTTGGGTAAATAAACAGATCAACCATTCAAATTCGTTTACTAATCAGGTTGAATTCGTATTTTCTTAAGCGGATAACGGGTTGACCCGTTTAATAAGGGTAAAAAGATAATTTCATATTAGAGGGGTATTTATGTAATTTTAGTGATATATATATCTTATGTTTTGATTGTATTTGTAGATGATTGCATATTTTTAGGTTTTGCATTTTATTTGTGGATTTATTTTAATTTTTTTTATTAGATTAATATTAAAATTTAAATGTATTAAATATGAGTAAATAAGTCATAAACAGGTCAATAAACGAGTCATTAAACATGTCGATTAAACGGATCACTAACAGGTCAATAAATAACTCGTAAATAAACAAGTTAATCATGTCATTTTTGTATCGATCCATTAATAATCGTGTCGTGTTCGTGTAGAAGTGGTTCGACCCACTTATTAATTATATCATGTTAAAAATAATCGGATCGTGTTCGTATCGTGTCCAATCTAACCCATCAACCCAGATTGCCATCCTACCTACATGCCTCTCTAATTCACTACCGAGATAAGGTTCAAATTAAATTTAGGGATAATCCTAAAAAACCTACCCTAATTTATGAAAATGTCCATTTCATTTTTTATCCAAATTAAGCTTTACTGATAGTACGTTAACATAAAAGTTAGAAAAATTATAAAAAGAAAATTTTACTCTTGATAAAACATTTTTATTTAACAAATAAAATAATTACAACATAATATTTTGACTTAAAAAATTGATTAAAAAAATAAATTCATTAGACTATTTTCATCTTCAACCTTCAACCTCCATCTTCTTCATCACCAACAATTTAACACACCAGCCATAGACTCCATCAGACCACCACCGCTAACCGCCTCCTCTTTCTTTCTTCTTCCTCCTCTCTTTTTTCTCTCTCCTCATTTTTGGGTTTCCAACGAAATGGGGATTTCCAGTGGGTTTCCAGTCGTTGGAATCCAATAATCTTCTGGGTTTTCAATTGCTAGAAACCTAGAAAAATCATTGGAAACCCAGAAAATTCTGGATTTTCAACGACTGAAAACCTAAAATCTTTTGGGTTTCCAAGGACTGGAAACTCATAAATTCTGGGTTTCCATTTTTTGGAACCCCAATTATCATAAACCAAAAAAAAAAATTGCCACATTAACCCCATCATCCATCATCAATCATCAACATAATTACCAACCAAAATCAAAATCATTCAAAATCAACAACTAAAATCAATCAAAGTTAGCAACTAAAATCAACTAAGGAGAAGCATAGCATCGTAACCAGCCAACCACTAGCGAGGAGAAGCACGGCGAGGGATACCGAGAGGGAGAGAGTGCGTTTGAGTGGTGAACTGGCGAGGGAGAACGAGAAGGAGGGAGTCCGTCCGTGTTCGGGACCGGCAATGGTAAGGAGAGACTCTAGAAAAGGACAGCAACCCGACGAGGGATGAGAGTGGGTGAGAGGACGATGAGGTCTGGTCTGGCTGTGAGAGGCGGTGGTGGAATGGGTGCGCTAGGGTCATCGACGGTGGAGATGGGTGGTGGCAGCGATGAAATCAGTGGAAGAAGAAGAAAAAGAAACAAGAAGGGAAGAAGAAGACAAAGGGAGTTGGGTGGCGTCGGAATAAGGAGAAGAGGATGATAAAGAAAATGACTTCCAAATCTAGGTTTTAGGTTTTCTTATTTTAATTTTTAATTATAATATTATTTTATTTATTTATTTATTATTTTTTGAAAGATTTATTTTAATAAATTTAGTATTATATTATTATAGTTTAAAAAGTATATCTATTTTCAATTTTCATATTATATTTTTATTAATTTATTTTAATTAATTTTTTATTACATTTTCCTTTTTACCCTTTAAGTCAAACGGTCAACATAGTCAACCTAACAGAATCTGTGACTGTCAGATGTATTGTTGTCCTTTTACATGCTTTTAGGAGGTATTTTGAGTGTTTTTATTTACGTTAGGGGGAATTTTAGATAAAAATAAAATCACGGATAGTAAAATTAACATTTTCATAAATTAGAATAGGTTTTTCAGGATTATCCTTTAAATTTATTATTAAAATAATATCAAATTTCTGTAAATATTGAATAACCACGATATTTTCTAATATCAAGCCTCTTACTCTACAATGACAGCTTTTAAATATAAGAGTTAAATACAAGATGCCCCTTTGAGGTTCAGCTAAATACAGATGAAAACATTTTTTCATTTTTATAACACAAAACCCCCACACTAACGGTCAAATATGGTTAAAGTTGACGTTTGACCTTAAAATGTTTCACAATGACGAAAATGTCCATGAATAAGGACAAAACTTTTATATTAAAAATTTAAAATGAAAAATATTTTAAAAAAGATAACAATATACATTTTTAAAAATTTATTGAATTTCCACCGTCCATCATTAGTGATAGACGATGAAAATTATTATTTAAAAATAAAAAATCTAATATATATTAATTTTAATAAAATAAAAAATAAAAAATGTTGATCAGATTTGATCTCCACCGTCCATCCAAATGGATGGACGGTGGAGATATAGGAATTAAAAAAAAAAACTGAAAAAAATGTTAAAAAAATAGAAGAGAAAAAAATTATTTTTCTCTTTCTTTCGTTCTTCAACTTTCATCTCTCTCTCTCTACCTTCTTGCTTCAATAGTCTCTCTCGCTCTCTTTCTCTCTGATTGTAGATCTAACACCTTTAATCATCACAACATCTTTCCTTCTCTCCCACATCGTCAAACCGCTGCATCGCCGAACCCAGATGAACCTTCTCTGGGTTCGTCGATTCGAACCCAGATGAAGGTTCATCTGGGTTCGAATCGATGAACTCAGAGGAGGGTCGCGATACGAACCCAGAGGAATCCTCATCTGGGTTCGTCGATACGAACCCAAAGGAGGGTTCCTCTGGGTTCTTCGATTCGAACCCAGATAAAGGAGCATTTAATTTATTATTATTATTTTTTTAATCTCTGGTTTTTTTTTTTTTCAATTCTTCTTGTTGGTTTTTTTTTTTTTTTTTTTTTTTCAATTTCTGTTGTTGATTTATGGTTAATGATTGCTGTGGTTTGGGGTTTGAAGATGCTAGGTTCGATTTGGGGTTTGATGATTTTTGAAGATGCGGTTTTGGGTTAGAAGATGTTGGGTGTGATTTGGGGTTTGATGATTTTTGAAGACGTTGGATTCGATTTGGGGTTTGATGATTTTTGAGATGTGGTTTGGGATTTGACATGAAGTTGTTCTGGGTTCGATCGAAAACCCAGAACATGAAGTTTTGGGTTTGATCAAGAACCCAGAATACGAAGAAGTTTTGGATTCAAGTTGATGATGGAAGATGATCATGAAGAAGATGAAGCTGTTAGAGTTGATGGTTTCGATTTGGTTGCGGTGATGCAGATGAGATTGAAAATGATGAATTATTCTGGTTTTCAGATTTGGTTTTTTTTTTTTTTTTTTTTTTTCACTTTTTTCATATCGAGATTCCTTGTTTTTATTTTTAGAAAATTATAAAAAGTTTTTTTTTTTTTTTATAAAATATCAAACATAATTTTTTATTTTTTAATTTTAAAATAAATATAAAGTTACCATTTTATCCTTTCCGTTCCTACTGACATCCATCATCTACTGTTAACTTGGGGGTATTGTGTTATTAAAATTAAAATATTAATACGTTTGTATTTAGCTTAACCTCGGAAGGGTATTTTGTATTTAACTCTAAATATAAATGGATGTAGTGTCCCATCCTTTGACTGATTGTTGCTCCTATAGCTGTTAGAACATAAGAAAGAGGATGCAGCAAAGTAAAATATTGCGATGAGAGAGCCTGCGTTTCGCAATCAACGTAGTGTATTAGACAAATCTCTCAATCGTGCTTTATTTTTGGAAAGTTAATCATACTTTCTTCTTTAATGCGTAATTATTTGGGTTCAATGCCCATCACTTTCCGATGATGCATAATTTGACTGGATATTCCTTTTTTAATATTACAGTTGCAATTCTTCGGGTCCACAACTTTCTCGAAATCTCATCTTCTTGAGGCGTCAATTCCTCTTTTGCTCATCATTTTCTCTCTTTCTTTGTTCTCTTTGGGTCGGTGGCTCGGTGCCACATAAAATTCAAATGCATTCAACTTTTGGGCTTTGGGCCGTACATTTTGGGGGATTCCATTTACATAAAACCAGTCCTCGTCAGGTGATTTTACAATATTGTGTGAAGAGTAATTAGAGGATTAGTTACATCCTATTGAATACATATTCAGGGATAATCTCAAAAAAGCACTCATAGTTTGCCTAAATGTCAATTTGACCATCTTTAGTTTGAAATTTATCAAAAATCTCATCTGATGTTAATATAAATACATAAAGTATCCCCTTAAAAGCATGTGAAAGAACAATAATAAAATCAAAGTGGAAAATGGAGATTTTTTCAAACTATGAGTGTTTTTTTAGACATTATACATACATTTATATTTTATCTTTGGTTTACAAAAAAAATTAAAAAATAGATAACTATATTTTTTGTAGTTATCATTAATATAAAGATACCTCAAATTTGAGATATTATCAAATTAATTGAGCATTTTCTATCATTATCCATTAGTTACATTGAGTGGGATAAAATATAACTAGAATTATAATTGAAAATTTACTTTCTTTTCAAATTATTTCACACGTGGGAGACTTTTATATCCAAACACCCCAACCAAATAATAAATTTTTTAGGCAATAGACGTTCTTGGATTTTTTCACAAGATATACTGCTGATATTTCATGAGCATTAATCATTATTACCTCCACAAAAGTACAAATGATAAACTATTGCCAAACAATATGATTTCCTGAGTACTCTTACTAGATAACAGTGTTGAATTGCTCTGGCTGCCGACAGCTTGAAGGACAGTTCATGTATGATTCAGCATAGAGGGCCAACAAAAAGTAATAACAAATCAAAAGGGGGAAAAATGCCCACTAGAGTAAACAACAATCATTAACATATTAAAGGTAACTTAAGTCAAAACAAAAACAGCAAATACCAAACAACCATTTAGACCTTTCAAATGGTTATTGGCCTGCATCACTGTCACTGCCGATTCAAAGGCTTTAGAAGGAAGAAGATGCAAACTTGGAACCAGAAAACCAAAAAGAAAGATATTAAAAAAATATTTGTACCCTCCAAAAGACATACTAGAATGGTTGATAGATCTAGGTCTACAGGCCCTGATCAACAAGATAATCCCCCAGCCTCTCAACAACCATGTTGCACTGTCCTGGAGTGACAGGCTCTTCATATATACCAAAAATAAGAGCTTGACCAGTCTTCTTTATGGTAATGCCACCAGATCCCTGCCAAATTAAATAACATGCAACTCTTAATAAGTAAGGCCAATATTCTAAATGTCTAATGTGAGCATCATTGAATTTTGATTAGGTACGACGGTGCTGCAATGCAAACATTGTGAGGTAAAATTAAATTTTTTTAAAAAAAAGCCCGAAGTACACGAAATTAAAATTCGTTTTTAAATTAAACATGAGTACTTCTATAGCTATATACATCACCTTCTTTCCGCGGATGACAGCTCCTGGCTCTCCTTGAATTACCATGTACTTTGTGCCTCCAAGGTGTAAGCCAGTAGGGGCAAGGTGACCTGGCGATTCGAAATCTTTATTGATGCCATTGATCTCATCAGGCTTGAGCTGGAAACACAAAAATAAAAAGGAAAAATTAATTTAAGAACTTTTTTTAATCTGAAATGTTGATTAAACAACATGGAGTAGGATATTCATGCATTTCTTGTTTGTATAGGCCACATTAGGAAACATGAGACATATCGACCAATAAATCAACTTTAAACGCTAATTTTTCGATATTGGAACGTACATTCAAATGATAGTCTCTATCTAGTGTAATGGACGGGTCAAAAATAGTTGGATCTCAATTTGTGATATTCTTGACAATATTTCTAAGCGGAATTAGTTATTGCTTAACACATGTATAAGCTAAATGGTGATGGAATATTTATGCAACTTTTAATCCTATGTTGCCCTGTATTTTTTAGATCCACACCCAAACAGTGTAATACATAAATTTAGCTTTCTTGACATGAATCACCTTGTTCTATCAAAATCATAGTTTATATATTCAATAAATCCGTTTGATTTTTTTTTTTTTTTTAAAAAAAAAAATTGCATCGTGCATATTAAGGGATGTTAAAGAAACAAAAATTTTTAAGCATAAAAAAATTACGAAATCGAAAAGGATTGGATAATCATATTATTAAATTCAAGACTAATGAAAAACATAATATAATAATCATATTATTGGCCGAAACCATGCACTTGCAATATGACAAACACAAATCAATGGCATTAATGGAAAATTTGATGAAATCAAATGAGATAAAAGGAAGGGCAACCTGAGGGAAGGAAGTACTCTTGGCCCAGACACTACCGTCAAGACCGACGATGGCAGCAGCAGTGAGATGCTGGCCTCCCCCGTCGATGTCGCACATCAAATGCTCATCTACATATGCTTGCCACGACATTTTCCTGTGTTTTGTTTTTGTGTGTGTGTGGGATTGTAGTTTTGTTTGCTTTTACACTTCGTGTTTTTAAATTTTCTAAAATTTCAAAGAGTGTGTAGCGTTTTATGTGTGCGTAGTCTTCGTTTGAAATGGTAACTCTTGAAGAGCATAATAAAGAGAGCGCGAGGAAAAAGGGTGAAAATGATGATGATTGTTTCTTGGCCGTCCATTTAACAAATGCCATTAACCTCCACCTTCATTTTAGGACTATTTCTCATTTTCTCAGGCCTTCACGTGTCTCTCTGGCCGCCCTCTTTGTTCTTTTTTTAACGACTATCAACCATTTTACTACGTTAACACTCCTTTAAAAGTTCAAATCGTAAAACGAAAATGTGGCCACCATAAAGCAGATACCCAGAATTTCAGCTTATATACACATATTTATCAGGTCAAACGTCAAATATGATTAATCTATATCAGCCATTCATTGTATTTGATTAATCTACGTTTTTGGTATGTATGGAACGGCATGCACAAATATGTATGTCAATAATTGCGTAGGTCAACTGTATAATTCAAATTATTTGCCTCTGCCATAGTTTTTTCTAGGAGTTGAATCTTGTGGAAACATTTAATGAGAACAATATGAAAAACGTTGATGTATAAAGAAACAATTACTTGAAACCTGCAGTTGGCTCCATTTTGTGAACCTCTGTCTGCTCTCCATTTGTTAGTAAACATCATCCTCAAATGATGGTGAGGAAATTACAACAAAGAGTGATGCTCTGATCCTATCAGAAAGTTTCGAATGGATATCTGAAGAGCATATAATTAATTATCCATTCAATCGATATGATCTTCCTCTGAAAGCCACACCAGTTGACTGATCAGGCTGAGGCTGGGCACTGGACTGGGTATAGTTCCTGGCTGGAGCTCCAATTCTCCACCTCGCCACCAGTTTATGTCTACAAGAGTTAAGAAATAATACTGCAACATATACAAAAGAAAGGGATGCTCTAGATAGAATCATTTTCTTTTTGCTCGTATAGTGAAATAATCAACTAAGGGCTGCGTTTGAAGGGTTAAAGAATGAACTGATTTACCATCTCATTATTTGATGCAAGGAAATTTTAAAATTTTAAATGATGCAATAAGAAAAGAGTGCAGGATCACGAATGCAGGTCTTCTATCAGAAATGACTAGGGAGGACATTAATGGAACTTGTTTGGTGAACTAATCCGCTAACAACAACAATGATTTTCTGGAGTGCATGTGTGCAGATTTGTCTAATGATGGTTTCACATTCAGCAAATACGCAAAATCATACTGCATGCATATAAGTTTTCACCCAAAGACACCAAACAAAGGATACACCAACTTTGGAGTCTTCAATAAGTTCTTTCCAGTAGCAAGAGGATGTAAGACAGTCAAAAAGTAATATAAATGTCCCGCAACAATTCCAAGAAAATCTGGTACAGGATGTGAACCAAAAAGCACGTCCAATGCTAGCATGGCCCATGGCAGATAAAATGCCTACAGGTTAAAAAAGAAATTAAACATTACATGCTTTACATAATTTAGGACCCAACACAAGATACTTCACAAATTAATGCAAGAACAATCAATTAAATTTTCCCTCAAGAGTAATGGTGATTGTACCTTAAGTGCCACGAGGCCATATATATTGATTTGGGCATTTGGAAATTCCCTACTCCAGACATAGAGAAGCATAAAAACAAGTGATATACCTAAGAAATACGACTCAAATATGGGGATGGCAGACAAAACCTAGAATAAAGAAGCAACAGCAGAAACAAAAAAAATTCTGTTAGAGACGGAAAGGAATCAAAGATATTAAGATAAAAAAAAAAAAACTCAAATCGAGAACTGGCTCATAGCTACAGCTTTTTATTCCAATGTTTTTCATTAAATGCATGAAATAAACCAAAACCTCATAAACCCTTTTGTGTGTGGGAATTTATTTGGGACCTCTTATATGACTCGTATGAGGACTAACCAACTAAACAAGATGGTGAACACAATCATAGATACAACTGACTGCATACAACATCAAATTTTATATAATCGGTACCAAACAGGAAGGGCCATGCGATGTAAATTTCAATTTTTGAAGCTTTCTTTTTTCTTTAAAATACAGTACAATTGACTTCTGTGCTATCAAGTCATTTGACTTTTCAAAGCTCTGTAGCTCAGATGAGCTTTTGCCTGCCGGATTAATATATTCTGCAGCATAATAAATCATATTGAAGGAAAGAAACTACTTCAAAGCATTAAATCAGAAAGCTGAATAAAAATATAGTTTCACATACCAACAATGATAAGCCTGCAAAAATCATCATCCATAAAAAGTCTGCTGTACGCCTTTCAAACGGTCCTTTCTCCAGGTTAACTCCATATCTTGCTCTGTAAAGTTATTAAGAATTACCAGGCAAGTATAAATGTCTGGGGAAATTAAAAAACAAAAGAATATCCTTCTAGCAGTTATCAAATAGCCACAGGATTGTCACGCTGGAAAGCCATGGTAGTCACACTGAAATCAAACCATTATGACGCATTAGATAGAAAGTTTTCATGACTAATACTTACATCATCAAAAGGCGAATTCCAAAATTGATTGAGAAGGGCCCGAGGAAAAAGAAATTTGTAATCAGCCTCCAGATCTACAAGTGCAAGTCAAATTCCATGAGTTCTAATGACTAGTAGAGAAAGGAATTGAAATGTTTGAGAAATCAAATGAATCCTCACACTAAACTTCCAAAGTAGATAGTGAAAAAAAAAAAAAAAAACTCAATTTCAGTAAAAATGCATAACTGTAAGTGTACCAATGCAGACAGTTGCTAGTGAAAGCACAAGTGTGTGTATGGGAAGTGACGAATAGGTTAGGGATCATTTCAAAAATCTCAAAAGGGCATTAATTCAGTATTAACAGTTCTTTTCTAGCACAACAACCAAGTTCTTCATAGAATGAGATGCTGCCAAAAAAGCATTATTTGAACTGCAACTTCTATAAAAAATTCACATGAAAGATCTACATCTTATACAGAGAGACTAGTTCCATCTAGCAATTCTTCTAACCAACCTTTTTTTTTTTCCTTGGAAGTTAACACCAAATGGGTCAGAGTTCTGTCAGACCTTTCGAGAATCAAGATCAAACATTACTTGGACGGCCTAGATATTTACTCCCATAAACAGGAGACAACTACTCCTACAACAAGGGTCAAATATTACCCACACAAGCTGTAATATAAACTGGGTGAAATTGAACCCCTAATCTTTTAGAGAGTGGGTAGGTACACAACTATCTATGCTAAGAGGTGATATTTCTAACCAACTTATTATCTTTGAAAGTTTATATACCACGGAAAACTTATATTGAATGTCTATTTATGCATTTGGGGAGCAAGTACCAAATCGGGTTGTTTTAAATTCCACTAAGAACATTTGTGAAAATTTCAAAACAGGCTAATGTGGAAAAACAAAGGATTTTACATGCCTCAAAGTAGCAAGTCAAGAAAGTGACTTATCAAAAACAGATTTGAATTGCTAGAGTTTCTACATCTGTTATGCTTGCATGAGTTAGAACTTATAAAATGTCAAGTTTCTGCAAGTCAGATTTTTACCTCTATACCCTGAACATTCAGCAAATACCGTAGCCATGGCTTTTTAAGGAAAATCTCAAATAGCCATACAATTATCAAACTCTTTATAATGTATTTCAAGCACAATCTGGCTATGCATTCATTATAAAATCAAGCTCAATACAGAGATATGATACTAAATAATTTCAGTTAAGTTAAAACATCTTCAAAAGAAAGGAGATTCTACCAGGCTGTAACAAGCAATAGATTTTACCTGTCAATATATTAAAATCACAAGCATAATCGATTAAAATATTTCAAAAGAAAGTTTGAATGCATATGATATATTTTGTATAGGCATATAGAATATCCAATCATTTATTTACTATAATCCACAAAAATTGAATAGATACCTGAAAACGGTAAAACACTAGCCCATAATCTAATGCAATAAGTTGATAATCCAACAATTTCAAACTAACAGCTGCAGTGACAGCGAGGCACAAAGTTCCATAAGCTTTGCTTATCGGCGGAAGAGAGTTATAGAATCTGAAACAGGAGGAACAATTAGGATTGCAACACCTTAATTAGTTAAAAATTTTCAAAAATAGAGAAGAATAGAAAAATCCGGCTTACACAGCCAAAAAGCATTCTAATACCACAAATAATGCAGTGTTAAAATAAAGATCAAAGAATAAAATAGTATAACTGTGACAAATTATTTTCGTAACGGAGTTCCACTACTAAACTCCATCATCCGATGCAGCCAAATCGCCTCATCACCACAAAATTATCAAGATGACAAGGTAGTGCCCTTAGGAAGACTTTGGATATGACACCAGCAATGCCTTACAATATTCACACGCATCTAAAGATCACAGAAAACACAAGAGCCTAAGTGTTTGTACTTTATAATTAATGATTTAGACTCACTTAAATTTTCTCATCATTAACTTTCTTTTCCTATATTATCCATTGACCTCCCATGTTTCGGATTAGATACCCAAATAATCGCATAGTCTTAAAAATCATCATAAACCTCCCTTAAATTTCTAAAATTCAGAAGCAACCCTCTCAGTTTATTGCAGCTTTTTCAAGAACCTAATTTCAGGCAAGGCCTGTAACAAATTTTTGAACTGTCCGCTTATATATGTACTCAACTTCAGCTAACTTAACCAACATTTTTTGATAGAAATGTACGCCTATCAATAGCTTTTACGTTTAAATGAAAGGTTTCCCGACGTATAAACACATTAAAAAAGTTTTAACTGCGGCCTTGCCATATATTAATCTAGCTTAGGTTTAAATTAACTTAACACGAAATAATCAAGTCTGCAGAAAAGTATATGCATGTGTAATCAAATTCCACAAACCCAATTTCAGTAACAGCTTTTAATAGAAATATAAATTTAAAACATATGAGCATTGTTAAAATAGAGAATTATCAAGAAAACGAAAGCAAAAACCAAAGACCTAACTGAAGAGTTGACAAATCAGACAAAAAAAGAAGAGACGCCAGATAAATTTAAAAATATGAATCTGGAGAATAAGAGAAGAGGGAATTACTCGGCAGGTGTAGACATCGCAGACAAGAAAAGGTCTTAACAGTAAGAAATCGCTTCAAAGAACAAAAAAGAGGGAACTTTGGAGGAGTTGTGTATGTGTTAGCTCGTTTTGAATCCGAGACCGGTTGTCAAAACATTTGATACCAGCACGACCCGGAAGTTTCCCTTGTCTCTCTCTGTTTTTTATCTGAAGGAAGTTTCCCTTGTCTATTTGAGTCGCACGTGCTATGAAATATCAAATGGCTTCGTGCGTTTTGGGCCGGGCTTTCTGGCTTCACAGATGAAAAATTGAAAATGAACATATTGGGCCATTTTGGGCTTCATTTATGCTCATTGAAAGAAAATTCATGCACTCCAAACATGATCCATTCTGATCAGAAACTTTCTAAACACTATAACGAGCGTCAGGTCATAGCTTACATGTTATCAGGATCAAACATGATACGTATGGTATAAATGTTTACTTTTTCAATAATGAGAGTAAATGTATTGCCATAATTAAACACTAGTGGGAGTAAAATTAATTATGCTATATTATCGAGATTTGACATTATAATTGTGGTCCGAATATTTATATTCATGAGAAAAGTGAAAACAAAAGGTGGCCAAGAATAGATGTACAATAGTTAGATGCATCTAACACTTACAATGGTTCAAACATAGACACCCAACCTGAGAACTCATTTGAAATCGCCATATGGTTCGTCAGCAATTGCAAGTTACAACTTACAACCAAGAGTTTAGTGAAGCTAAGGTGGGTCATTGCGTTTAATTAAGTTATTAACAATTAATTAATGACTCCCTATCTTCCCTTTCTCCTCATACCACTAATCATAATACGGCTGTGGTTTTGGGTCCTAAACCAGAACTTTTTTTTTTTTTTTTATTTTTTGGACAAAGTTCTAAACCATAATTAAAAAGCGTTGTTAACTACAATGATTTTTGGTTGCCTTGCAATGAAGTCAGCGCATTCATGGTCATAATTAGAGTTTTAATTGGGTAAGGACGGGGTCACCTTTCCCTTGTAAGGATGGTTGGAGCCTTGGAGGGATGGATCTTTACATACACCAAAGTTGGGTTGCCTGTCTGTCTGCCAACTTCACGTTGATGTCACGCTGGCATTTGCTCTTTCCCTTGTAAAGATGGTTGGAGCCTTGGAGGGATGGATCTTTACATACACCGAAGTTGGGTTGCCTGTCTGTCTGCCAACTTCACGTTGATGTCACGCTGGCATTTGCTCACCCGCATCGTATTTTTGCAAGAACAGCCAATTGGAGCACGTGAGTGGCACGCTCCCGTTTCATGTGGGCTCCGGCGCAATTTTGTTGTTGGCAATAAATACAAGAGATCATGTTGTCGTGATATGGTCTCGGTAACGTCGAGAGACATTGATGTAACATGCGTGATTCGGGATGCATAGACCCCCAACATCACACGGTACGCTTCTTGATGTGCATTAACTGATGCTTACTGAAACCTGACGTCTCGGTCATTTGGGTCAATTGCGTCAACGTCAAACTCTATTTTTACTGTAAAAGTATTCTACTTGAAAACGCACATAAAACTCCAAATTACTTTCACTTTAAATTCTGTTTCTATTATCGATCAAAATCTGGTTTGAAATTTGTAGAAAAATGTTTTCAAAAACTTTTAGTGAACATATTTCCAAAAAAAAAAAAAAAAAAAAGAAAAAAGAAAATCTTTTCGTGAACATCACTCATCACTGAAGGAGCCTAAAAATTTATAGTTTTCTGAAGTGTTGAAGAGCTACATTTGGTTTAAGACTAGTATTTGGGGTAATTCAATTATAAATTTTTTAATAATTTTATTTTTGTAATAATTTTTTATTAAAATTTGTTAGCAGCAGTTGACTAAGCAAAAGCAATGCGTTTGTGGTGGGAGAAGCCGAACAACCCAGCTAATTAGGTGCACTGCAGGGATGATTAGTCAGTAATGGGAAAGATAATGTTTGACTCGTAATAATACAAGCACAATGAAAAGCACCAGACATAATCACTTTGGAATCACTAAACACCTGACCCAAAACATTTGCCTTAATGTTGCAGCAACAACCAATTACATCGAGCCATATCAGAAACCATGCAAGCATGACATGTCTACGTGGCCGATCAACCAAACAAATGTCCAACATCTCCACATGGAACACACAGCATAACAGTAAGAAACAATCATTTTATTTCAATAGCAAACTAATATCGGAGGGAATAATAGCTTCCCCCTCCGCCAATCTATGAAAAGCTTCCATGGATTTGATTCCCTTTTTCTTTACACTATAATTTTTAATAAATAAAATTTGATTTTAAATTTTAAATCGTTATATTGAATTAGATCATGAATATTACGAATCAAATATATTTGTTTCATTAACTAAACAAATTGAATGAAAAATAAAATAACTCATTTATTTGATGCATTTAACTATTAAAAATTATAATGCAGGAATCTAATAAAAATGAAAAATGGAATTTGTATTAAGGGGGAATAATGAAATTAAGTTGTTGTGTCCATGAACTATGGTGATAGCGTAGCAATGAAACAAACATAAAGCTGTGAATGGGAATTGCGGAGCAATTAGAATAAAAAGCCTACACGCTTGTTCCCCACGCTCCCAATACTGACCGATCCATGCATGTAAATAAAGGTCCCAGCCGCACCCCACACACCCACAATCGAAGACGAAGAATAATTAGCTTGTTTGATGGGTCACTCTCAATATATAAAGGTTTGATTGGAATTGAAAAGGATAAGGTTTCAAAAACAAGCGAAAAGGATATGCAATGAAATTAAAGTGGTAATCATATAATGAAATTTGGCAGAGTGAATAATCATGTTGCACACAGTTACATATAGCTTTATTAGCTATACCAGCTTGACAGATTGACGAAAAGCAACAAGACGAGAGAAGGGACCATTTTGTTTCATCAGAACTTTTACACCGTCAAGTAAGAGTGTGCTTGATTTAATTATAATTTAAAAAACGAAACGATAAGAAAAGTGGACTTTATCTAAATAACATGTATATGTCATTGAAATAGAGTGGCACGATAATGTGTTACGTAATATCAAAGAGACTATTCATACTAACAATATGGGTTTATTGTAGAAGAAAAATGATCATATTATTCATTTGATATATATGGCTTCAGAAGCTTGTATTGATGTCATCGACTGCGTATGATTACAATGTATCTTCTCAAACTTCTTTGAGATACTACTTAATTATGTTCAAGAAATAATTCTAGAATTTTCTTTATGGAAGAAAAATTAAAAAAAAAAAAAAAACAACATTATGATACAGGTGTCAGATACATTAAGCTATAAGTTATATATTATATTTTTATATATACATAAATAAAGCGCCGTCAAGCAAAACCGTCCATCGAAGGACAGACCACGCATGACACGTCAGCCATCTCATTTGTCCTTGTGTATTTGGTGCCGATTTGGAAATGCGCGAAAAGTCTCACCCAATCAAACTCCAGCTAGGCTTCCATCACAACGTGGTGACAACCTTAACCGAGCTGTTCTGACCCCACCTGTGAGCCCCGCCGATAAATTAGTATCTTCTCGTCAATTTGTCGTTTTCCCAGTTTTATTATATTACATCCTTTGTGGTAAATTAATTCACAGCACATTTTGACAAAAAATAGAAGTAACCCATAGTTCACAAGCAATAGTCTTCTCGAAGTATTATATATACATATATATACAAAAAAAAAATCTTCTCGAAGCTCCCTCAGTGGAGAGAGAAAATTCTCTCTCCCTTTAGTGAGAGAGAGCTTTGTAGAAGGAGTTCTTCGGCTCGATTCGAGTCGTTCTCCTTATTAGGTCCGAGTCGTTTTCGACGTTTTCTTGTTCTTTTCCCTTTCGATCATCATCGTCTCTTTCTTTTGGGCTTCTCACTTGCGATGTTAGCTTGTTTTTGGGGTTTTTAAGGTTGGGTCCAGTTTTTTAATTGGATCCAGCTCTAAAAACTTGATTTACTCAAATAGTTTTGTTTTTTGTAGGTGATTAGGGAAATCAGTGGCCTTAGCTTCCTCCCGGTCAATGATGGAGTTACTTTCTAAAATGATCTCCGTTAGATTTAGTATTACAATCTTGTCTCTTGGCCCTATACAGATGCTTTTCAAGTTAAGGATGGAGATTAGATTGCTGTGAGGATGGATTCTCGTTTGAGGTGCTTTGTCCTGATGTCCATAAGGTGTCATTCAATAGCCAACTATTAGGCTTTGGAGATTGCATTGTATAGTCTATTCTGGGGGCTTATATGTTCTTTGCTTTGTCTTTTGCTTTAATCAGTGGGTGGTTGACCGGATCCTTGGTTACATGGGCACTCCCTTGTTTAGGACTTGCCTGGTTTCCCCCCAACCTTCTTAACTGGTTCCTTTTAAGAATCGTTTCTAGTGTTTCTGTGTTAAAGTTGGTTGTCGCAAAATGGATTGGATCTTAGGATAGTATGTTTGTGGATCCCAAGTTTGGGTTTATTGGTAATGAAGTTTCCGAAATTTCAAAACATAGTTCACAAGCAATAATTAAAATAATTTCCTACAGCCAGAAATGGTAACATGAGTTGTCATCTCGTATTTATATAGGTCCAAATACCACCCTTTTTATTTTCTTACAACATAAACATGATTTATTATATTTCATTTAAACATGATCAATTAAATCAATGAATAATCAATTACAATCTAACATGAATGTTAATAAATTTCTTAGTGTGTCCGCTTTTTTTTTATATTCATTGTAACACAACTTTCAGTAATAAAATCTCTTATATAAATAATAACAATATCAATCAGGTCGATGAATGAAATATGGAGTGATGTTAGAATTTCTAAGTATTTTACCCAAATTCACGCGTAAATAATGTGTTATTTGTGTTATCAAAATTTTATTAATTATCACATAATCTCATAATTTATAAGATCTCGACAACTCATATGTCACATCATTTAAGATAAATTTGGATAAAATCTTTAAGAAGTGTAACATTACTCTAAAACATAACTCAATCTAAATAATAATGGTATCAACTAGGTTAATGGATAAAGAAAAAATGATACTAGACTTTTCAAATATTTTGTCCAAATTTATGTTCGATTAATATAATACGTGAGTTATTAAAATCTTATTAATTATCAGATAATCTCATGATTTATAAAATCTTGATAACTCATATATCACATTATTTAAGTATGAATTTTGACAAAATATTTCGAAAGTTTAGTATTACTCTAAAAAATAACTTAACGTAAACACAATTTATTTATTTAAATTAACCAATAATAATATAAGTCCAATAAAATTTAACATAAACACACTAATTTTCCGCCGTGTCACCTGGTCATTGCTGATAATTGGCAACCATATCTACAACTAAATTGCTTGCTAGGTAATTAATTGATTAGTAGAGAAATTACTAGCAAATGAGTTGGTTAAATTACTCTAAATTTTGAGCCACCCAATGATCTCCTGGCCAATTTCCCGCGAAAAGATAAAAAGGAGTGAGAAAGAGAGAGGTTAAAAGGGACATTCAATTTAGTCCATGAAGATGGATGTTTTCAAAGCCATCTTAGCTCTCCGTCCCACCAACTGACGTACATTTCGAGCTTCACTGCTCACTGTCTCTCTTCATATACTTCAATATTTGAGTGAACGACAACCAACAAACGAGAGCCTGCAGAAATGGATCCATGCCCATTTGTTCGTCTCATAATCGAATCGTTGGCTCTCAAACTGCCACAGGCCACCAGACCAGCGGGTCACGGCGTCCATCCCTCCACCACACCATGTTTTTGCAAGCTCAAGATCAGCAACTTCCCTTCACAGACGACGCTTTTGCGCCTCTGTGCATCTCCCAACGACGCCCCACCGGAGCACTCCACCTCCGCCGAGGGCTTCCACCTCGACGCAGCCGCTCTCCGTCGCGTCTCAGCCAAGCCCATCACCCTCCGCCTCTCCGTTTTTACCGGCCGCATGGGCAGCACCTGTGGCGTCAACTCCGGCAAGTTGCTGGGCAGAGTCCATATCATTATCGACCTCGCCGGAGCCGACTCTAGGCCTGTTGTTTTCCGCAATGGGTGGCTCAAACTGGGTAGTGAGCCAGACAAGCCCTCCGCTCGCCTCCATTTAAAGGTACGTGCTGAACCGGACCCCCGGTTCGTTTTCCAGTTCGGTGGCGAACCGGAGTGCAGTCCAGTGGTTTTCCAGATTCAAGGGAATATTAGACAACCCGTTTTCAGTTGCAAGTTCAGTGCTGACCGGAACTCAAGATCCCGGTAATTTTTTTTTTTTTTTGGTCTTTTTTCAATTATCAGTGTTTACTTTTACTGTCCGTTAATCTAATTTACAACAGCAAATTTTAGCGAGTCGGAGTCATGATTAGCGGATACTTTGGATTTTTCTTAGAAATTATTGTTTCTGGTACTAATTCGGGGCCCATGGGTTGATTCTCTCACCTGGAATTGTTTCTGATAAAGTAGGCATGTAGGGGTTGTCAAATAGTCAATATCTAGCTTAGCTGGTGACTAACATCACATGCTATGTTATTTCAAGTTGGATACCCACCCGCCATCTTATCTATATTTTCCATTTTCGATTCATGTAAATTGGCGTCGTTTTTGGTGTTTTTATTCGTAGTAATCGACATGAAAAATTAATGGCGGATCCATTTTTCGAATTAAAGTGAAGAGCTTACAGCTAGTAGTGGTCCCATTCGATGGACTGTGCCACAACACATACCTTTATCTACAGGCTGGCATGCTGCATTTGGTAATTTGACTTGAATCAAATCAAGTCAGTGTACCAAATGCACGATCTAGTATTACATTTTAATTCTGGTGGAATCTTTTTGTCTCTTTGCTAGATCTTGAACTATGCTTTGGAATTCAAGCATTCATGATTGATTTTGAATAGTACTCATGGTTTATGATTAATTCAGTTCTGATATTATTTTACTTGGCTTCCCTCTCCTCAATCTATAATTGTTGCTGCAGAATTACAAGTTGTGATCTTCCTTCTTGTAGCAGTTGGTGATATTCCCTTGAAAACTTTCTGCATTCACTAACCATGACTGGTCACGATCCCAATTGAAAAAACTCAAAATCTTAAACTAAAACCAACAAGGCAATAAATTATAGCAAAGGCCTTCCAGTCTACCATCTATTTTGGTCAAACAGACAACTTCAAATCTCCCTAACCGTCCAACACAACTACCCTTGATTCCCTTGCATGTGCAGACATATCTGGTCTCAATTATTCTTGTTTAGTTCTCTATCGGTTATTATACTGATCAGTAATGTAACGGATTCTGATATATATATATTTTTGTCATTTTGCGTTGAACCAGATCTCTTCCATCAGATTTCGCCAACAACAACAACAACAACAACAACAGAGGATGGATGAGAACATTTTCAGGTGAAAAGGAGCGGCAGGGAAGGGAACGAAAAGGATGGATGATAATGGTACATGACCTCTCAGGCTCTCCGGTGGCAACAGCCTCCATGATCACTCCATTTGTTCCCTCACCAGGCACGGATCGTGTCTCAAGATCAAACCCTGGTGCATGGCTAATCCTCCGTCCCAACGGCTCTTCTGTAAGCAGCTGGAAACCGTGGGGCCGTCTCGAAGCCTGGCGTGAGAGAGGCCCCATAGATGGCTTGGGTTACAAGTTTGAGCTTGTAACTGACAGTGGCCCCAACAGTGGAAGAATCCCCATCGCTGAAGCTACAATGAGTGTCAAAAAGGGTGGCCAGTTTTGTATTGATAGTAGAATAATGAGAGATTCTTTCGTGAGTACAAGATCACCAGTTAAAGGGTTTGTGATGGGCTCAACAGTGAAAGGTGAAGGAAAGATCAGCAAGCCTGTAGTACAAGTTGGGGTGCAGCATGTGACTTGCATGGCTGATGCTGCTCTCTTTGTGGCACTTTCAGCTGCCATTGATCTTAGCATGGACGCTTGCAGACTTTTCTCGCATAAACTCAGAAAAGAGTTTTCTCATGACGAGCAAGATGCCTTCTCTTGAACCCCACAAGAAAATTCCCCTTCTATTGCTGTGATGACCAATAACTACTAATGGTTTGAGCTTAGAAGAAACTTTTTTCTTCCATTTTTTTTTCACTTTTTTCAATGGCTGATGATCTGTGTTGGGAGATTTCTTCATGGTTGATTCTTCTCCTGATTTTGGTCTTTAAAATTCACATTTTTCTTGGTGGTTTTGATTTTGATGTTAATTAGGTTGGGTTTTGTCAACAGCTTGTATGTAGTGGAGTCTTGTATCTTACAGGTTGAAACTGTACAGACAGAAAAAGGAAAAGTAGTGTTTGTTAATATTTATTTATACTTTTCTTTTTTCTCAATTATCTTTTTATAACAGAGCAATATTATATTCACTAAATTTAATTTATGGCAATGATTATTTATTTATTTTCCACTTCTTTAATGATGCCTTCAAGTTTGTAACTATATATAAAAAGAGAGAGAATTTAAGTTCAACATATGCAAAGTAATCTTCGTTCTGGCTTGTTGATTTTTTTCATAATTTTATTTACTTGCGATGAATGAATTTCTTGCAATAATGTCCTAGGAGGGGTTACATAAAATTACAAGTAAAATAAAATTGAAAGATCAATTAAAGGTAGCAGGACAGCTAAATAAATGCACAAATTGTATACTGATTAATGATTAGTATTTTATGGACCTAATTAATCACTCCATTATCGTTCGCATGGATACCTAAACAACTTTCTTTTGCCCAATCAGTCATACAAACCTCATCTCCAAACCCACTTCTCCCGCCGTCCTGCGACCAGAGAATTCTTAAAATTTCAAATGTTGATGTATAGCATGAAATTCAGTTACCATTTTTTAAATAGAGTTGCGTATTATTTATGTCACCTGCATGGCTTCATCTTGTCGAGGTTGAACCATAAATATTTCATCATTAGCTCTTTAAGCACCGAGGAAAAATCGCATCTCCTATGCTTCCTATGAATTCTATAAACCCAATATCCGTATATACATAATTTGAAAAAATTAGTTTTGCGCTTGTCTGAAAAGAAAATTGATTATCGAGAGAATTTTTCATATATTGATTTATAAAGGGAAAACATATATCTATACAATGCATCAAATAACCTATTTTAGAAAACTATATATACGCAATCAATTACAATAAAAATAATTTACAAAAAGAATTTAGTCAATCATGTCATTAATCAATTGATCAAGTATTCAATCAATCAATCATGTCTTCAATTAAGAGATCGATTACAATTAGGAGATCATTGACCTATATTTAATCCTCATATTTAGTGCAAATCATTCCTTCTCCATAATGCAAATCTCATCGTTCTCGTAATATTTTCAAATTTTATATATGAAATTAAACTTTATCAATCCAAAATATTCACAAGGAATGTTATTTGATCACCCTTGCTCGAACTTAAATTTTTATAATTTTGTAAAGTTTGCACCAACAAATTAAGCTCTGAAAATCGCTATCTTCTTTTTGATAACTTGTTTAATTCTGTAATATCATTGATCAGAATGGACATGGTAATTGCTTAACCGCAAGCATCTAAAAAGAGTCCTCCGATTCTATTTATCTTAATGGTTGAAGAGCTCAGCATAAAAAACTGCCTATAAATATTTGTTTTCTTTTTTTTTTTTTTTTTATCCTGATAAAGTAAGATTTCTTGTTTGGCAACTTTGCAGTAATCTTTGGATCGTGTCTTTTTACGCAAATGAGTGTAATTTCATGTCAAATTCGTTTCATTCCTGTGGCAATGTTAATGAAAAGCAGCTTTTGTGATGACTTTCAAATTAAAAATTTATCAATAATGTTAGATGTCTTAGTTTTTATATTTTAATTTGATCCAAATTGATGATGTGTGATGATTAATGGATATATTTTTGTAATGAAATGAAAAATCATTAATTGACACAAAATGAATTGATATCAATGTTAAGGTATACAAAGTGAAGTACGAAGTATTACTTGAATATTTGTATCAAGTTGGGATACAAAATTGCAATATTTCCTTCGGTCAACAAGTGTGTATGACTTTGTGCAGCATTAAGTGTAACAGGAACTGTTTGTACTTAATTCGGTTTGTAAGCTAGATGATGATCTTCTGGGCTTGAAGGAATTCCAAGGTACCCAAGTGGCTTTGAAAATTAAAGATAAAGGAGGGGTTAAGCAGTCAGCTTCGTGAATGCCTCCCAATGTTGGCATGCTGAAGTTGAACACGGATGTGGCAATAAGGACAGGGAGGAATCTGTTAGGTTCGGGGGCTATCATTAGGGATGAAGGCATGAAGCTGGTTTGCGGAAGAAGCGCGAGCAAAAATTTTGGTGGGTGTCTCGACGGGAGTAGGGAAATTCATGGCCTTACACGATGGGGTTGTTATCGGGGCGAGGAAAGAAATGTCGTGGTCCATCTGGCAGAGGTAGATGCTTGCACTGTTGCCTCCATGGTTAAGGAGTTGGATCTAGGTTGTGGGGAGGTTGAATTGCTTATCATAGACATTGAAGCGTTGCTCTAAAAGGTTGGGGTTCAAAAGTGCCGGGCCATTTCGTGCCACGGTAATAATGTGGCACAACCTTACTTCATTGGCTTTAGCTTTTATCCTCGAATGAGGATCGGGTGCGCCACAATGTGTGTTTAAGTTAGTATTTTTTGCTCTTGTTGAGCTCTCTCTCTCTCTCTCACATATATTTTATCGTTATTCTGCAGTTATGAATATAAATTTTATTTTATAGTTGTTAATTATTTATTTTTTTTAATTTTTTTTAGTTTAGAGATAAAATTGAATGACTAATTTTCATTTTTATAACTATACAAATATTTTATAGTAGCATTACTATATAGTAGGTTTTAATTACATTTTCGGCTAATAATTTATTCAACACAATTAAGAATAATCATTTTAAAATTAAAATGATACCAAACATTTATACTAAGATTTTAAAAATGAGTAAAAAAGTAAAAAAAAAAAAAAAAAAAAATGAAAGCATAGGTTATAAAATAACAAAAAGTTAATGAAACTTTTAGAGTATCTCCAATACTCTCATGGATTGTGTTTTGAAAAAAATGTCATGTCATCAATGTTAAGAGATTTGTTTCCTATAGCACATATATATCATTTGATAAAAATCAAATTGAAAAATTATTCTCCAATACTTCCATATATTTTCCATTAAATGCCTCTATATATTTCCATTGAAAATTTTCATATTTTCCATTTAATGTTTCTATGTTGTTTGACTTTTAATTATATTTTAAAATTATAATTAAATAAATTGACTTATTGATATGATTATTTAACGCACTTTAAAAATGGATAGTTGTGTTGATAATGTCTATTTTTTTCTGTTTTTGTCACCTTAGCTTAATATTGATAGTTGTCTAACACACTTCAGTTGACACACATCTCCAATACTCTTATAGATTACGAAAAAAATTACATGTCACATAAGATGAATAGACACTGAGTTAAAGTTAATTTTTTCAATGTAATTATCACTTATCAATATAAAACTGAGGTGATAAAAAAAAGAAAACATTATCGACATGATTATCTATGTGTAGAGGATGTGTTAAACAGTCACATCAATAAATTAATAATTATTAATTTTAATTTTTAAATCTAATTAAAAGTTCAAAAAAAATGGAAGCATTAAATGAAAATATATGGAGACATTAAATAGAAATAAATAGAAGCATTAGAAAACAATTTTTTAATTTGATTATCTATCAAATGATACCTATATCATGTAGAAAGCAAATCTTTTGATATTGATGACATGATATATTTTTAAAAAAAAATATGAGATATATAAAAAAAGCTCTTAAACTTTAAAAAGTATAAAAAAAAAAAATTTAAGAAAAAAAAAAAAGAAAAAAAAAAAGAAAAAGAAAGAGAGCGTTAAATATGTGGAACTTTTTGCACTTGGGTGCTCGGTTTATGTTGGGTGCCGGCCCAAAATTTGGGCCCATCCCATGTTATTCATGTTCTGGACTGTCATGTTCACGAATTAAACAGTAACAGACATATATTTTAATTTGAAGTAATATTAATCTCCTAAAAATATTTAAAATATATTCTAGTAATTCAGTGCATTATTTTACTATCTATATGCAGAGCAAAGAATTTATCTTAATTAAATAAACATTATATATCCTTGCCCAATGTGGCTTGATGGCAAAAAAGCTCATTCAGCCTAATAATGTCTCATACTTGAGTTCCCCTCATTGCATACCAAACAAAAAATTTATTACAATTATTTAAACACTCTATTTTTCATGTGTCTTGTCTTAAACCAGCTATAATTGGTCTGCAGCCATCCTTGTCATGATACAAATGTAAAAGATAGGTCAGAGATTTGGGAAAAAACTGGAAAAGTTAGGGTTTTGATGCGAATGATATACATTAGGGATTTAGGAGACCATGAGATTTCTTAACTTATATGAGCGTATTTAATCTAATTTTTTATAGACTTTTTCAAATGAATGACTTTTATAAAATTTATGGATTTTTATTGATTTTTGTAGACTCTACAAAATTGTGAATAATTTTTATAAAATTCATTTTAATTTTTTTTTTATAAATATCAATAGACTTTCATGGAATATTATAGAGTTTTGATTGAAATATATATATATATATATAAGTTTTGATTAAATACACCTCTTAAATGAGGTATCATATTGTCTCTTTCTAGTCAAATCACCGTACGATGTGAGTTTCCCTTTTTTTGTCAAACTCACAGCGATATCACAATTAAATCATAAAGTCACATATTAAATATTATAACGTAATAAGAATTTTATTACCTTTTTTAGTTATCATCCATAAAGTACTACATACAATAGAACAACTTAATCCAAGATACTACCATTACGTGTACTTTCTAACTTCAAACAATTAAACAAATTATATATGATAGTTTTTTTTTTAATAAATTGAATTATTACATCATATCAACTAAAATCACATTATAAATATAAATAAAAAGTAATATTAGATTTCTCAAATATTTTATCAAAATTCATATCCAAATGATGTTGCATATGAGTTGTCAAGATCCTATTAATGATTATATCATTTCATAATTTATAAAATCTTAACAACTCACATATCATATCATTTGAATGTAGATTTGGATAAAATATTGAAAAGTTCGGTATTATTCATACGTATATAATCAATAACTCCACATATTCATACCGTATTATATCATTTTGGTAGCTAGATCCCCGCGCATACATAAAAAATTGGGTGGTAACCGTCAGTGTGGCTGTACCTTGGAGAAAAAAAAAGAGTTGGTAGATTACATTTGATCTTCCCAAACATGGATGGATTGTTAATCACATACTTTAGCAAATTTTAGTTGAGTCAAGTTCAAATACGACATCCAATTTAAAATAATAATAATAATAATAATCAACCCTGCCTAAGAAGACAAAAATCAACCCTCACACTGTTACCTGCCTGAGGTATCATCTAATGTATCCTCATCTACTTAACTGGCTGGCTGGGCCTGGGGTCATTTTATGCCCAATAAAACAAGAGCCGAAAAGGAAACGCCATATATCCACTGACATTGTCTCTCTGCTAAGCCGCTCACAATCACACAAACGAGAGAGAAAGATAAGTGGGGAGGGACGGAGTTTTAATTTCTTGGACGAGAATGGGCTCCGCTACCTTCCTCCTCTCAATCACTCTGTTAATCTCCCACGCTTTTGCTGAATCCATCATCCAAATCCCACCCCATCGCAAAACCCGCGTCGACGACGGACTCTACTGCGACAGCTGGAGATTCTCCGTCGAGACCAATGACGCCGGAGTCTGGTACAGTATTCCTTCCAGGTGCATCTCCTTCGTCGAGGACTACATGAATGGTGATCGCTACCTCTCCGACTCCCTAGTCGTCTCCAGCTACAGCCTGGATTTCGCCAAGACTGTCAACGTCTCCAGTGATGGGAAGGACGCTTGGGTCTTCGACATCGATGAGACTCTTTTATCTAACTTGCCCTACTACGAGGCCCATGGGTTCGGGTACGTCATCATTGGTTTCTAGCTGTTGATTTTATTTATTTTATTATATGCAATCATAACATGTGACTGAATAGGACACAATTTGGCGTAGATTCTGTGTCTTTGAAGATAAAACTGGTTTTGTGTTTTTATTACAACTCAAGTGTTACTGCTGTTGTGCCTGTGATTTAGTTAGGTGCGCATGTGAATTTGCTATAAGGGGATTGGATATATTATCAAAATGGATGCCACCTACAATGAAATTTGTCAGATTATAGATTTACTTGGAAAATGATTGTTGCCATTCCATGAACAAATGTATGTAACGTTTAGTGTGCGATAATTGAAAAATTAGGTAGTATTGGATGCATGCATCCAAGAGTTGTCTTTGAAGGGACAAAATTTTTTTGGAGTGTTGTCTTTAGGATTTATTTTTTATTTTTTGGTATTGGGACAAACTAACCGGGACCAGATTGGTAGGACTTTAGTGGCATGGCCCAAATCAACGGCCCCCATGTGATTGAGAGCTACCTAGATCAGGATGGAAAACAACTTATATACATGAGAGAAAATCTTACCTTTATTGGGTGAGGTGGGGTATCGAACTTTGATTTTGAAATCAAGACTGCCTGTGCTTCCACTGCACCACAAGGCAATTGACATGAGGACTTGTTTTTGTAGGCATGTAGTACATGTATATATGAAGGGACAAATAAGAAAGCAAGTGGTTTTTGGTTCTATGTGTACTGTGATAGAAAGCGAAGAATATGCAATAGTGGTGATTGCTTATACTGAATGTTGGTGTCTGTCAAAGACAGAGGCAGGGTTTAAGAAGGTGAATAAACTCAAAAGTGACTTTAAATCATATGATGAAGATTGTAGTGCAAGTAGAGGAAGTTCACAGGTTAAACTGTTGCTATACTACGGGAATTATTTGACCTCAATAATTTTCCAGCGTTGGGGGCCATGAGCATGACAATACTTGACACAAAATATCCGTGATGTTGACCTTATTCATGTTGCAAACAGAGTGTAAACTTGTGAGAATTTTACCGGTATGGTATATTGATTGCACCTACAGACTGTAAGCTTGCAGTGTCATGTTTGTTTATAAAGTCTTTTTTGTTTTTGGGATATCTCTTGGATGCCTCCTTTGTGTCTGTAAACATGCCTTCTTGTCATTGATGTTGTCTACGAGATAAATGTTAGGATAATGTCAATTGTCAGTACTGATAATTAATTTAATAAGAAAATTTTATTAATAAGTTTGTGAGTTGTACTGATAATTTCCTTTTACTTTTGCCCGTAGAATATAGGTTAAGGACCCTTTATTGTTATTTTTTAAGGAAAAATGTGTTGAACAAATTATCCAAGTGCATCTTGTTTTAAACATAGATCGGAAATCTTCGACGAAAACTCTTTCGATGAATGGGTAGATCTGGCTGAGGCTCCTGCTTTACCAGCAAGTTTGAAATTGTACAATGAGCTCAAACAACTGGGATATAAGATATTTTTGCTTACTGGGCGGAGTGAATTTCAAAGGAATGTCACAGGAAAAAATCTTCTGTTCTCTGGATACAGCGGTTGGGAGAAGCTTATTTTGAGGTACATAAATCAATGTGAATACTGATTACTTACTTACTATTGTTATTTATGGTGTGAAATTTGGCCTTTGGTTGAATATCATAATTAACAATGTCAATTTTTCGATTGACGATACAGGGGCCCTCAGGATCAAGGCAAACTAGCTGTGGTGTATAAATCTGAGAAGAGGCAAGAGTTGGTTAATGAAGGTTACAGGATTCATGGGAGCTCTGGAGATCAGTGGAGTGACTTACAAGGTTTTGCAGTGGCTGAAAGGTCCTTTAAACTCCCAAATCCAATGTATTTCATAGCCTAAACTACGAACATTGAGAAATTGTTTTTGTGATCACTTTGTTGTAATTCTTTGCTTCATGAGATTGTTTGGACGATATTTTGTAATAACGTTATGGCTAAACACAAGTGTTAACTAATTTAACTGGTAAAATATCATGTTGCTGTATAAGAAATTTTAGTTGTCCTTCTTGTTCAACCAACTGAATGCTTGATATCTATGTCTGTTTAATTTCTGGACTAACCAAAACAGATATCATCTTCTTTCCAATAATAACTGCATAGAACAATTACCTTCATTGGAAATTAGAGCTAATTGTATATGAAGAAAATACTTGGAAACGAAACCATGGATTTCAGCATCGTTGAATGTCTAAACAAACACAATCGGAGAGATTTTTCAGACAACCGTGAATCTCTTCCGCGATTTCAACCACATGACGCACACGCACAGGAAAAATGTGACACAGGAAGCAAATCCTTTTCTAAGATTTTGTTAAAAGCAATTGTACAAATAATCTGTAGCTAGTCAACATATAATTAGAAGTACTTGATTACTTAGCAAAACTCTATAGAGTTGCTTCCCTAGAGTTTCTAGGCATGTCTCATCCATTCAATAGAGATGTACCAACTCACACTTACAGATGTACTGGATATATGAAGAAATAAATTGGGTAGCTCTAAGTCATAATTGCTATATTAATTAAAGACAGCCAACGCCATCCTGTTACAACACTGGCAAATAGTAATTCTCTCTTAGTGATTGATCGATCTTCATGGAGATGATGAGCTGGAATTGGCCTCTAACATCCCAAGTAATGACCCACAAACCAGAGGCTTCACAGCAGGAATTCGCAGACAACTCAATCCTCCTCCAGGGATCCCAGAGCAATCTGGTTGAGGTCTCTGCATGTTTCTTCCAGGAATGCAATTATCAGCGAAATCAAACCCCACGTTTCTGAAGAACAACTTTGCACATTCTTGGCTAAACCCAGAAAAGAAATTGAAAGCAACTGTCAGATTCATTAGGCTTCTCAAAGAACAAACCAAGTCTGGCAGCTCCCCAGATAGCTGGTTGTGAGCCAGATTGAGAACCTCAACCTCAGTCATACAAGAAATAGTGTCCGGCAAATGACCCGTCAGTGAGTTGGAACTCACATCAAAAACTTGCATCTCAGAGAAAAGACCAACACCCTGTGGAATGCAACCTGATAATCGGTTGTTGAGGAACAAAATCTCCTTGAGTCTAGGATTCCTTAAGCCAAAACTAGCTGGGATGCTTCCAGTAAACTCGTTGTTAGCTAAGTTGATGACAGAAGCTGAAGAGCTGCCTAAATTTTCTGGAAGTTGGCCAGTGAATTGGTTGTTGTTGACAAAGATTGCATCAAGTTTCTTGTTGAAAAGATCTTCAGGGAGGGAACCTGAGAAGTTGTTGAATCTGATGTCTAAGTAAACAAGGTTTGGAATATAAAGAGCAACTACAGGGAAAGGACCGGAGAAATGGTTATTGCTGAGGTCTAACTCTTGAAGAGAAGTAAGGTCTTTGAAAGTTCCAGGAATGGTGCCTGAAAATCTGTTGCTGTTGAGGTGAAGTAGAGTCATATCAGTGAGGGCAGAGAGTTCTTTGACGAGGGTGCCTTGCAGATTTGCATGGTTGAGATCTATTCCTGCAACAACAGGAACAGGTGTTTCATCCACAGCATTTTGAGGATCTGAACAGAAAACCCCTTTGTAAGAACAAACATCAGTTCCAACCCATGTGTCCAGAATTCTTGAAGGATCATCTGTGATTGCTGATTTCCAGGCCTGGAGAGCAGAGTAAGCACTGTTGAGCCTTGAACCTGAATCAGACCCACTTGGGGTTGGGCTGTTGATACTTCCTCCAATCCAAACACCTCCACCGCCACCACCACCACCGACATTGCCTATACTAATACCAACACCACCACCCACACCAAAAGCAGCTTCTGTTGTGATTTGGTGGAGTAGGAGAAAAGCTACAACCCAGCTCTTCCCCATTTTTCAGTTGAAAATACAAAGATGCTTATTTGATGTTGTGGGTTCTGTTTCCAAAGTTGTGCAAGGTAAGCTGCAGCATTGAATGCACAAAACGGGGGAGTTGAGTAGTGGTCTGGAGGAGAGAGTGAGTGAGTGAGTCTGCTCTACCTATGTAGACTCTCTTTTTCATTTTATTTTATTTATGTTTACAGTTTTAGGCTTTATGGTACTGTGCACATGTTGACTAGTGGCATCAGCTGGTCACGGTAGAAACCACAGGTTGGTGAGTTTGTAATTATTTACTTACCAGAACAACAGTTGTGGATAAATTACAAGTCTGCACAAGCTTTTTCCATTCATTTACTCTGTCACTAATCAGCAAAGACAACTTAAATGTGCAAAAGCAAACATGAGCCATTAAAAATTACAAATTCTTTTGATTTCTGTAAAATGAAAGCCAAGTGTTTGCTTGCAAGAATGACTGTTATAAGTCTGTAGTTCACACTTAAAAATACCAATTAACATGTATAATGTTGATAGATTTGAAGGATTTCGAAATCCAGCTTTTACGGATCGAGAGGGTCGGTGGGGCAAAAGTAACCGCAAATGAAAAAAGATGGCCAAGAGAATGTAACAGTATGCAATAAAAATCTTAGAAACAGCTTCCTTGGAAGCTAATTGCATAAGATGATACACAGGATTTGGAGTTTTAGTGCATTTAAAGCATACCAAGAGTGGTTTTTTTTAAAAAAAAGATCAGCAACAGTGCTTTGATTGAGACAGGTCTACGGTGGTAGAAACAAGCTAGAGTTTTATATACCACGTTTAATATCAGTTTATATGGACTCCAGAGAGGAATTTGTCGGAGAGAATCAGTTGAGAAAAAGCATTTACTCATATAATGTGTTGTGAGTTGGCAGTGCATGTGTCTCGTCTCATCCAAGTTTTTTGGGGTTAGAGGTTCCATACAATCCGAATTAATGGATAAGAAAAACCTTTTAAAAATGCGAAATGTTAGACAAGTTTCTTTTAAATTTTTACAATTTGTAAAAGAGACTTGTAATGTTTTCATCCAATTGTTTCTTTTTCTGTGACAACAATGACAATCCATAAAAGGATGTATGTCTTTGTTGGTCTATCTTTAAGCGATAAAGGCAGTGCCTCCTCCATTTCAATTGGGTATAGTGAGTAACATGCAATGTTCCCCAGTCTCAATGATTGTACATGGTCCATTATTTCAAAAAGAGACCTTCATGTGATTGTAAAACATCATATGCCGCAAAGTATGCGCATACTATGCCGCATTGATCTTTCAATTGGATGGCAGCTAGCTTCCATGCTCTATCTTTACTACTTTTACCAAACACATCAAATTGCAAGCAAGTGTTTATAAAATATGAAAAAACAAGGAATTCAACTTCCATACTAAAAGTGGCACTCCTGTTAGTAATTGCTAGTTAAAGCTTGCCACAAAATTTTCAGTTTGCCATTATTAAAGTTCATGTTGCCCACCGAAAAAATATGATGACTTCAACATGAACAGCAATTAAGTGTACGTGAATTAGGTGAGGATTTATTATTGAATCCACCAGATCATCAATTAATGAATAAGTTAATTCTTTCCGGTGATCTTCTAGCAAAATTTTCCTCTACTACAAGATAATATTAGCATAAGTCCTCACCTCTTTGATCTATATGAGCTAGCTCCTTTAAGAAGAGTTTTTGAAACTCAAAAACTGTTTTGATAATCATTTTCATTTGAGAGTAAAGGTCCTCTCGTGAGTCTCCTCGGTAAGAAACCCTATGGAGGTAGGTGAGTCCCTTGGGAAGTGAGTCTCTAGCGGATTAGAGGTGGGGTTCTAGGGCATTCTTCTTGGCGTCTTCATCTCCTTTCTCTTAACTAAACAATGGAGGAAGACGAAATCATAAAGTTGTGTCAAGGTTTATCTCTAATGGAAGAAGAAGGCTTCGTGTGTAGGATTAAGGGTGAAGAACGAGACCTTAGCCTGGAAGAGGTGGGTCATTGTCCAGTGGGGAAGGTGCTAGCTAGTAAACGAGTCAATAGAGAGGCCTTCAAGTCAGTCATCGAACAGCTATGGAGGATGTTCGGCAAAGTTGAAGTGGAAGTGATTGGTCAAAACCTGTTCATGTTCTATTTCCAACAGAAGGAGGCCCGTAACTTAGTCCTAAACGGGGACCATGACACTTTAAGCACAATCTTATCGCGCTCGAAATCCCTATTGGTATGGGTGATGTTCTAAATTGAGCTTCGATAGGGCTAGTTTCTAGGTTCAAATACATGATGTTCCTATTATATGTATAAATAGATCTGTGGCCAAGATTCTTGCAAAATAGATTGGGAAACTTAAAGGGTTACCCGATAACCCATCAATATAAGGGCAAGTTCCTAAGGGTGAGAGTTGAGATTGACATCAGTAAACCTCTGGAAAGGGGATTGTCGATAAATACAGACAGAGCCAAAGAGACAGTGTGGTCGGATCTTCAATACGAACATTTGCCTAAATTTTGTTTCACCTGTAGGCACATAGGTCACACTAGTAGAGATTGCATGGATGAATCTGTAAAAAAAGATGCAAAACAAAGAAAGGCCTTACATTATAGGTCATGGCTGAGAGCTATTATTCAAAAGAATGATACTTATAGGGAAGGTTTAAGTCAGGGGGGGTGTATCAATAGGTAAGGTCAAGCTGGGAAAGCAAAATGAGAGAGGGAAACTTAAAGTGGTGTCAAACTTAGGGATAGTGGGAGGAACTGATAAAGACAAGAAAGGAAGCAATCCCCATACAAATGGTCGCGATATAGTAGTGGATGGTGGCAGGATGGTGGCAGTAATAATAGAGATTCGAAGGGTAATATTATAACTAGTAAATCTAATAATGTGGAGGCCTTGGAAACTAGCATTAAGACCCTACATGTCTTAATAAAAGGTTTTAAACAAAGCAACCAACCCACTAATCAAGTAGGGGTATATAACCCGAACCTCTTTATCTAGAGCAACGCTGTGGAATCGGATAGCAAAATTTCTAAGGACATTGAAATGTAGATAGCTATGGAGATTTAACATTGGGAGGAAAACATATTAAAACTGCCTTAAAAAATCGACGAGACTGGGATTGCAGCTATGGTTATGAGTCATGTGATGAGATTTACCAAGAAGTGGAAGAGGGCAGCCAGGGGAATTCTAACAATAGTGAACTTGGGGAGTCCCATTAAAAAACTACTCATGACTAATCAGGCTGTTCGTAAAGGCACTAGAAGTAATAGTACATCATAAAAAGTCTCAACCAGCAAGACTAAAAAGCAACTCCTTACCTCATCTCCAAGATCTAGGAATAAGAAAAAAGTTTCATTAGAAACGGGGAAAGTGTCAAAGGAGAAAAGAAGGAGCTTGTTTACGGATGTCCAAAATGAAGGGGTACCAAAGAAGTGTAAGGTAAGTCTAATGAAAAATAAGAACAATCACACTACAACGGTGGAGCTTGAGGATCAGGCCCGCCAAGAGCCATGAAAATCCTAAGTTGGAATATGCAGGGCTTAGGGAACACTCGCATATTTGTGGCCCTTAAAAGGATAATCCCCAATTTCTCTCCAAGCTTAGTCTTTTTGTGTGAGACGAAACTGTATGATAGCTTAAGTAGCAGAATAAAGGAGCAATTGGGTTTTGAGGGTGGTTTTGTAGTCAATTGCTCGGGTAAAAGTCAGGGGTTAGCTCTCTTGTGGAAGGAAGAAGCTAATGTAAGGATCTTATCCTTCTCGGCTGGTCACATTGACGTTAGGATAGTTTTGGAAGATAATATCAAGTGGCGTTTTATGGGCTTCTACGACAACCCTGATCAATAAAAAAAGGGAGCCTCATAGGAGTTACTGAGAAGAATTGGAGATGTTGATAATCTGTCATGGGTCATCGGTGATGATTTTAATAAGAGTTTATTGAAGTCTGAGAATATGCGGAGAACTGAAAAAGCTGATATTGGCATGTCTACTTTTAGAAATGCATTGGTGGATTGTAACCTTTCTAATCTTGGTTACTCAAGTCCTCGATTTACATGGAATAATCGTAGAGATGGTAGCGCCAACGTTCATAAACGTCTTGATAGGTACCTGACCGATTCAAATTAGAGAGATCTCTTTCTTGATGGTAGAGTTGATAATATGAGTTTTAACAACTCAGATAATAGACCTATCTTATTGAGATTCAGGGAGGGTTCAAACGTGAAAGTCGAACCCAATCGAGCTTCAAATTTGAACTCTTTTGGCTTATAGAGGAGGAGTGTAGTAACATTGTTAAGACAAGTTGGAGGAACCACTGTCCAGTTCGCTCAATTGATGAATTGGCCTATAAAATCTTTCGATGTGCGAATGCTTTGTTAGAATAGAGCAAGGAAAGGTTTGGATCCTTGAAAAAAAGAATTGAAGAGAAACAAAGGATGATCGAAAGCCTATATAGGAAGGCCTTTGGGAAAGGGATTATGAAGGAGATCGGTAGATTGAAATGTGAGTTAAAAGAATTTCGCTCAAAAAAGGAACTATACTGGCAGCAGCGAGTGAGGACCGATTGACTTGCGTCAGGAGATCGAAATACCAAATTTTTTCATGTTTGAGCAAATGTCAGAAGGAAGAAAAATATGATAACAAAATTGATTGATAACAATGGCATTATTGTTACTTCTCTGGAGGAAATAGGTGATATCATATGTAATTACTTCCATAACCTGTTCTTGATAGCTTTCCCATCAACTTTGGAGGTTAAAAAAGCAATTGTTAATGTAGACAACAGAATCGATGACAGAATGTGCCAAGATCTAACAAGCCCCTTCAACGACGAATAAATCAAAGTGGCTGTTTTCAGCTTGGGTCTTAGCCATACCCCTGATCATGATGGTTTCTAGGCAGTTTTCTCCCAAAAGATGTGGGGAATAATAAGTAATGATATTACAAAAATCTATAAGAAAATCTTGAGAAGATAGTTGTCTATCTCAGTCTTCAATTTGACAAATGTCATTTTAATCCCTAAGTGCAAGAACCCAGTAAGGTTCAGAGATTTCCGCCCTATCAGCCTCACCTCTGTCATTTACAAAATTATCATAAAAGCAATGGCGCAGTGTATGAAGACTATTCTCCCGTCCCTAATTTCAGCTAACCAGTTTGCCTTCATCCCTGGAAGACAAATTTTTGACAACATTTTGGTCGCTTTTGAACTTCTTCATTCTATCAATAAGTGCAAGAAATGTCATAAGGATTTATGGCCCTCAAGCTTGACCTTAGCAAAGCCTATAACTGTATGGAGTGAAATTTTTTGGATTGTATAATAAAGAAGATGAACTTTTCTAAAAGCTGGATCAAGCTTGTTTTTTACTGTATTTTCACTTCTTATCTTGTTTTTTTTTTTTTTTTTTAATGGAAGCAAGGTAAAAGACATAAAACCTTTTAGAGGCCTATATAAGGCTGCCCTTTATCCTCATATTTGTTTTTGTTGTGCATTAAAGCCATATCAAGTGGTATTAGAAAGGTTAAATTGGGTGGTAGAGGCTCAAGTATTAAATATAGTAAAGGCAGCCCTAATATTAGTCATCTTTTGCTTGTAGATGACAACATTTTATTTTGTAGGTCCTCGATTCAAAATTGCAAACTGCTCTTGGAAGTCCTAAAGTTGTATGACAAGAAATCCAAACAACAAATAAATCTTGAAAAGTTAGCTATTGTGTTTAGCCCAAATACCCCTCTTAACTTAAAGAAGGAGATTCAAGCTTAGTTCAAAATCTATAACGGAAGTGTCTATGACCTTTATTTGGGATTGTTTTCTCTAATGGGAAGAAATAAAAAAAAAAAAAAAATTCAGTGAGATCAAGGAAAAGGTCTGGAAAAAATTTAGGGGTTGGAAGAGTCATTTTTTCTCGCAAGGAGGCAAAGAGATCCTCATTAAAACGATCATTCAAGCCATCCCTACCTATGTGATGAGTATCTTCCAACTCCCAGAAGGTTTGTGCAAAGAGTTGGACTCTTTAGCTTCAAAATTTTGGTGGGGTGCAAGGGATGGAAATCGTAAAATAAGTTGGGTTGTTTGGGATAGAATGTGCCAACCAAAATCCCTTGAAGGACTGGGATTTAGAGATTTATCCCTCTTCAACCAATCACTTCTTACCAAGCAAGCTTGGCGTTTGGAAACAAATCCAAACTCCTTAGCCTCCCGTGTTTTAAAAGCTAAATATTTCCCTAATGTTAGTTTTCTGTAGGTCAATTGCAAAAACGGAGTGTCACACACTTGGAGGAGGTTACTTTAGGGGAGATATCTACTCCTTAAAGGCTAGATTTGGTAGGTAGGGAATGGAAAGGAGATTGAGGCCTTTCAAGATAGGTGGATCTTGAGACCTTCCTCATTCAAGGTGATATCACCTTTTCAGGGTGTAAATGTTAAAGTTGAAGAACTGATTAACCCTGAGAGCAGATAATGAGAGGTTAAAAAAATTGATGACCTGCTCCTGCCGGTTGACTGAGATGCAATTCTCCCAATCCCACTTAGTTACAGAAAGATAGATGACTGCAGAAGATGGTTTTATGGCAGAAAGCGTGCCTTCACTGTGAAGTGTGGCTATAAAGTGGCTCTTGACAGCCAAGTTGATAAGAATGTAGTCTCATGTTCCACTGAACCGATGCAACACTGGTGGAAATTCATATGAAATCAAAACATTCCTCCAAATGTGAAGATCTT
This sequence comes from Litchi chinensis, assembly GCA_019925255.1. Classification (NCBI taxonomy): domain Eukaryota; kingdom Viridiplantae; phylum Streptophyta; class Magnoliopsida; order Sapindales; family Sapindaceae; genus Litchi; species Litchi chinensis. The sequence goes on along the minus strand of CM034461.1, from coordinate 48,599,222 downwards.
TATGTTGAAAGAATGTTTGGAGGCCCTTCCTACAAAAATAAACTTGAAAAAGCGGAAGATTTTCGAGGACGACAGATGTAATCTCTATAATGAAGCCCCTAAAAATGGAGCACATGCCCTCTTTCGGTGTTTTTCTGCTAGAAGAGTCTGAGATTTATTTGAAAAAGTTTGTTTTCTTGATAAATTGAAGTCTTGGGAGGTCATCTAGGTGTAGTTTGGAGTCTGGCAAGAGTTTAGTGTAGATCGAGTGGCTGAAGTTTGCATGCTCATGTGGAATAGTAGAAATGCTAGGTGTATTTTGCAGATCAGTAGGGACCCTAAGTTAGTGGTATCCAAAGCGTTGGAACTCTTGTCGGATTTCCAACTCTCTAAGGTAGCCATGATTGTGATGTTGGAATTTTTTATATTTCTTAATATGGGCTTACATATAAAATAAAAATTATATTATGAGCTATCTATTTTAATAGGGTCAAATAAGTGATCTATTAATTGAGCTCTAAAAATATCTATTGGGTATGAGCTTTAATGTGTAGAAACCTAATACTAATTAAATTAGAGTTAATAGGAAACTAATTAGGTTAGTATATAAAGAACATAATTAGGGTTATGGTCCTCAAGTCAAATCAACGTATTTTTACTCTATTTTCTTTTCCCCCATTCAAGAAGAAAAATATAAAGTAACCTAAGGAGATTTGACTGTGGAAGATTCAATCCTACTCAGATTTAACAATATGAATTCAGATATGTTTTCTATAATAATTCTTATTGATTTAATATGAGTTTCTAGATTTTAATATAGGTTTTCACTTATCAAGTTGTTTTCAATAATTGATATCAGAGCGTACTCATATTGAATCATTAAGAAATTAATTGGTTTAATTATTGTGGTTATGGTGGAACCATGAAAAAATATATTGAATTTCCATGCCTATTAATGATTATTGTTGTTGTCGGAATAAATATACAATTTTTTCTTTTTTATGCTTTCGCTACTGTGGTTACTGCGTGAAGCAATTGTTTGAAGAATATATATACATGACAATAGCGTAAAAACATGCTGTTGGTGACTTTTGGTGTAAAATATATATTTATTGAGGCAAAAGATTGGTATGGAATAAGATAATTTATTTTTGTTGACAGCTAATGATTTTTTGTTTTGTTTGTGTATTTTTTTTTGTTTTGGCGTCAATTCACAAGCATGAATTCATATATATATTTATTTAATTGGATTTGCTTTAAATATATATATATATATATATATATATATGATAGTAGTGTGTAATATATAATATATATTTTTGTTAAGGCAAAAGACTAGCATAGGAATTATATATTTTTTTTTGTTGAATGCTGCAACTTTTGTTTGGATTGTTGTGAAATTTTAGTTTGTTGATATATATATTATGTCTGACTTTTCAAAATAAATTGAATTGAAATTATATGTTACCAAAGTAACCTCTATAATGTAAATTTATTTATTTTGGAATATAAAGATGTGTATATCTATTGTTTAGGCGAATAATGACTGGCTCAAAGGAAAATTGTTGTTTGACCAAATAATAGGCATACTTGTGGTAATAAATATGTGATGATTATTAAGTTTTTTCATATGAGTAATAAGTCGGTCCAAAGAAAAACTTATTACTTGATAGGATTAATTATCAATGTTTGATTACTATACAGAGAGTACCACTTACAATTAATATTTCTGTCCAAAGACTAAATGTCAATGTTGTGCTAGGTATCTTGTTTTAGGATCCACCATTATGGGAATAGTTTAATCATGTCATATATGAATTTATTGATTGAGTATTATTATGTTGTATATGATTATTAATTGTGAACTTGTATTTGATTTTGTTCTCAATTCAGTTACTACTTCTGCTTCAACAATAACTGCTAATATCAATTCCATTCATGTGCTTAATGGTATGAATTTTAAGAATTAGAAAGAGAACGTTATGATTGTTCTCGGTTACATGGATCTTGACCTTGCGCTTCAGGAAAAACGGCTCGCATCTTTTAATGAGAATAGTACCACTGATGAAAAGACGAGTATGGAGAAGTGAGAACGTTCTAATTGCATGTGTCTTATGATCATGAAACGTTCCATTCCAGAAACTTTTAGGGGCTCTATGTCTGAAGAGAAAAATGCTAAGAAGTTCCTTGATGAAATAAAATAACATTTTGCAAAAAAACGAAAAGGTTGAAACAAGTACCCTTTTGGCTAACCTTGTTTCAATGAAGTATAAAGGAAAAGGGAACATAAGGGAGTACATCATGGAGATGTCTCATATTACTTCCAAACTAAAGGCACTAAAGTTACAGCTGTCTGAGGACCTACTGGTGTACTTAGTTTTGATTTCTCTTCCTGCACAATACAGTCAGTTTAAAGCGATTTACAACACTTAAAAGGATAAATTAACATTTAATGAGTTCATGTCTCACTGTGTGAAAGATTAAAGCGAAAAGGTATTGAAAGTACTAACTTAGCAACTATCTCTAAGGACAAGAAAAGGAAAAGAGGAAAAGAAGTTGTAGCTGGGACATCACAGCATAAGGTACAAACGAAACAGGATGGAGAGTTTATCTGTTACTTTTACAAAAAAACTGGACACATGAAGAAAGAATGTCCCAAATACGCCAACTGACGTGTCAAGAAATGTATGCTTCTCAATTTAGTTTGTTCTGAAGTTAATTTAGCTTCTGTACGTAAACACATTTGGTAGATAGATTCTGGTGCTACTACTCACATAAGTGTGTCTATGCAGGGTTGCCTGTGGAGTCGACAGTCAAGTGATGCTGAAAAATTCATGTATGTGGGCGACGAAAAAAAAGTTGTAATAGAGGCTATAGGAAATTTTAGGTTATTATTAAAGACTGGTCATTTTTTGAATTTCAAAGAGACTTATATAGTACCGTCTTTTAGACGGAATTTGGTTTCAGTTTCTATTTTAGACAAATTTGGTTATTCTTGTTCTTTTGGAAATAATAAATTTAGTCTTTTTAAATATTCGAATCTTATTGGTACTGGTTCTTTATTTTTGTATGATAACCTGTATTTATTGAATATAATTGTCTCAATTAATGAAACTTTGCATATAAATTTACGAGGTACAAAACGAAAGTTAATTGACAAGGATTTCGCCACACTATGGCACAAGCGTTTAGGTCATATCTCTAAACAGAGAATTCAGAGGCTTGTGTCTGACGGGATTCTTGATCCCCTTGATTTGACAGATTTCGAAGTCTGTATTGAGTGTATTAAAAGGAAACAAACAAACATTAAGAGATTAGGTGTCAATAGGTGTTCTGATGTCTTAGAACTAATTTATACTGATATTTGCGGACCATTTCCTACAGCTTTTTGGAATGGTCAACAGTATTTTATTACGTTCATAGACGACTATTTAAGGTATGAGTACTTATATTTGATACATGAGAAGTCTCAATCCCTGGATATTTTTAAAGCCTTCAAAGTTGAAGTTGAAAATCAACTTGACAAGAAAATTAAAGTTGTCAAATCTGACCGTAGTGGTGAATACTATGACAGATTTAGTGAACAACGTCTAAGACCTTTTGCGAAATTCCTAGAGGAATGCGGTATCGTCCCGCAATACACAATGCCAGGCAAACCTAGCATGAATGGTGTTACTGAAAGACGAAACAGAATGCTTAAGGACATGGTAAGAAGTATGATCAATTATTCGTTTTTACCAGAATCCCTCTGGGGAGAAGCACTAAAGACTGCAGCATATATCCTCAACAAGGTTCCAAGTAAAGCGGTAGCTAAAATCCCTTATGAATTATGGACTGGCAAAAAGCCTAGTATAAGACATTTACATGTTTGAGGTTGTCCAGCTGAGACAAGACTTTATAGGCCAAATGAAAAGAAACTGAACTCAAGAACTGTAAGCTACTACTTTGTTGGGTACTCTGAACGGTCAAGAGGTTTCAAGTTCTACGATCCCACTACTAGAACATTTTTTGAGACGGAAAATGCGAGATTTTTTGAGAAAGTTGAGTTTGTGAGGGGAGATAAGATTAAAGACATTGTCTTTGAAGAGAAATTTATTTCTCTTCCTGCTATTACTACTATTAATGATCAGGCTTCTATTATTGACATTGTTCAAAATGCAAATCCAGAATATCAAGACAATGTAGATGAGCTCCCTATGCAAAATAAAGAAATTATACCCGAAGTACAAACTCAACAACCTCAATAGGATGTGCCATTGAGATGATCCACTAGAGAAATGAGAAGTGCGATTCCGAATGATTATATCGTTTTTTTTCCAAAAACATGAAGTTGATATAGGAGTGGTGGAAGATGATCCAATCAACTTCCACAAGCCAAACAAAGCTATAATTATCAAAAGTGGATCGATGCTATGAATGATGAGATGAATTTCATGAAAAACAATAACGTTTGGGATCTCGTTGAATTGTCTGAAGGTGCGAAACTCATTAGTTACAAATGGATATTTAAGACTAAAAGGGATTCAAAAGGCAATGTTGAGAGATATCGTCTAGTTGCCAAGGGTTTCATTCAGAAAGAAGGCATTAATTACAAAGAGACTTTCTCTCCGATTTCAACGAAAGACTCTTTCAGGATTATAATGACACTTATGACTCATTTTGATTTAGAGCTACATCAGATGGATGTAAAAACTGCGTTTCTCAATGGTGATATTGACGAAACAATATATATGATGCAACTAGAAACTTTGTATCCGGTGACTCAAATAAAATGGTTTACAAATTAAAGAAATCCATCTATGGTCTTAAACAGGCTTCCCGTCAATGGTATCACAAATTTCATCAAATCATTATCTCATATGGATTTGAGGCAAATAAAGTTGAAAATTGTGTATATTATAAGTTCAGTGGGAGTAAATACATATTTATGGTGTTATATGTCGATAACATACTACTTACTAGTAATGATATAGACTTATTGCACGAAACCAAGATATTTCTGACAAAGAATTCTAAGATGAAAGATCTTGGGGATGCCTCTTTTGTATTAGGCATACAGATACATTGAGATTGAACTCGAGGTATCCTTGAGTTATCACAAAAGAGCTATATTGAAAAAGTTCTTGATAGATTCGGTATGAAAAGTTGTGCACCAGGAGACACTCCTGTAGCTAAAAGAAACAAGTTTAGTCTAAGTCAGTGCCCTAAAAATGAGTTGGAACGAAAAGAAATGCAAAAGATTCCTTATGCTCAGCCGTAGGAAGTCTAATGTATGCTCAAGTATGCATGCGTCCGGACATTACGTTCATAGTGGGATTGTTGGGTAGATATTTAAGTAATTCAGGATAGATCATTGGAAAGCAGTCAAACGAGTTATGCGTTATTTACAGAGAACAAAAGATCACATGCTCATATATCGGAGATCAGATAATTTAAAGATCGTTGGGTATTCTGATTCCGATTTTACTGGATGCCAAGATAGTAAAAGATCCACGTCGGGCTATATTTACCTGCTAGCTGGAGGAGCTATTTCCTGGAAGAGTGTTAAGCAAACATTTATAGTTTCTTCCACTATGGCAGCTGAATTCATAGCTTGTTATGAGACATCTAATCATGGGATATGACTTCGAAATTTTATCATGGAGCTGCGAGTTGTGGATTGTATTGAAAGACCATTAAAGATATATTGTGACAATAATTTGGCTGTGCTATATTCCAACAACAACAGAAGCTCTATGAAGTCGAAGCACATAGACATCAAGTTTCTTGTTGTTAAAGAAAGAGTTCAGAGTCGTCAGATGACTATAGAACATATTGAGACAAACTCCATGATTGCGGATCCGCTTACTAAGGGATTACCACTCAAGGTCTTTCATGAGCACACTGCTCATATGAGTGTTATTTTGGTTGATGATGTGCATGTTTAGTGGGAGTTAGTATTTTGATATTCTTTGTTAAAAACATATTTTATATTTATTTTCTGCAGAATGAAGTATAAAGTTCAGTTATAAACTCTGAATATTATTTGTGTATGATCTCACTAAAGATTAAGGTAGGATCAGTTGGAAATAGACATATTTGAGATCACATTGCATGTAATTTTCATGTTATGCATTCATACTCGATCTATGTCATTAAATATATTGGTGTGGTGACCATTGATAGGTCTAGTTACGAATATATGTAACAAAGGTCGCTTTGATCTCATACTAATATAGTTGATGGACCAGATTGTAATTAAGGGGATATTTCAGGACAGATAGTTTTTCAGTGCACACTTAAGACTATAGATAATATAATTGTTTCAAGAAACATATGTAGCCCAAGTGGGAGATTGTTGAAATTTTTTATATTTTTTAATATGGGCTTACATATTAAATAACAATTATATTATAGGCTGTCTATTTTAATAGGACCAAATAAGTGATCTATTAATTAAGCTTTAGAAATATCTATTGGGCATGAGTTTTAAAGTGTAGAAACCTAATACTAATTAAATTAGGGTTAATGAGAACCTAATTAGGTTAGTATATAAAGAACATAATTAGGGTTATGGTCCCCAAGTCAAATCAACGTATTTTTGTTCTCTTTTCTCTTCCCTCATTCAAGAAGAAAAATATAGAGTAACTTAAGGAGATTTGACTGTGGAAGATTCAATCCTATTCAAATTTAACAATATGGATTCATGTATGTTTTTTATAATAATTCTTATTGATTTAATATAAGTTTATAAATTTTAATATAGATTTTCACCTATCAAGTTGTTTTCAACATGTGAGACCCCCTGGTAGTATTGCTTTGATGCCTTACTACTGGAACCCCTCCCCCCTCCCCCCCCCCCCCCCCCTCATCTTCCTCTGTTGGCATTCTAAAACTCAACTCGGATGTAGTATCATAGGGGTTGATTCGGGTGGAGATGACAAAGTTGTGGAAAGGTGTGTACAGTCCAGAAATTGGGAAATTAATTGCTCTTAAGGAAGGCCTCTTGTTAGCTTTTTACTTGCAATTGAAAATTGAATTGATTGAGGTTGACGTTGTAAGGGTAGTTTCCTTGGTGAATGATGCTTGTATTAATCGATGGGAAGCTTACCCAATTATTCTGATATTAAGATGTTATGTAAAGTTGTGGGTGTCTGTAAGTATCAAGTCATTCTCAGAAAGGGAAACCACTTGGTACATAAGCTTGTAGTTTTAGTCTTGTCCTTTCCGAAGGCTCTCTTTTGACATGAGGCTAAAGTTAATTGTATATTCCCAAATGATAGTGGTTTATAATAATTACTGACATTTCAAAAAAAAAAAAAACTGTTTTGATAATACATTCAAACGTCTTTAGAAGTCACTTTTAATTTTTAAAAGAGCTTTTAACACATCCAAAAGCTTTCTCAAACAGACGTTGTACATATATATATATATATATATGTAGACTGTTTTGAATTAAAACCTTTTTTAGGAATTAATGATATAGATAAACTTTATATTCCACTGGTTGGACGGTCAGATATTTTAAACAGTATTATTCGTTTTCTAGCTTGTTTGCTTTGTAAAAGTAATATTCGTTAATTTCATTCTACGATGAAGATGAATATATGGTACCAAATGACGATGATAGGGAACCATCTTTAATCTCCCCATTATATGATCATGATTGACATGACATTGTGACATTTTCACGAATAATTTATTTTCGTTTTTGTATCTTAAAGAGTGATATCAGCGGATTAGATGGAGATTTGTCGAAATATATCAGTATTAATTACTAATTGCTTAGAGTAGCTCTACTTTTATAATACTGAGAAAAACTATCACAATAGAAAGAGAAAAAAAAAAAAAAGAATGTTGAATTTCCTAAATTTTTTATCCCAATTTATATTCAAATGATATGATATATAAATTATTAACATATTATAAATAATTAAATAATTTAATAGTTATTATGATTTTAACAACTCACATGTTATGTCATTTGAACATGAGTTTGGATAAAAAAAATTTAGAAAACTCAACATTGCTAAAAGAAAATCCACTCATACAATCTTGTAAAACACATTCAATTGGGAAGCAAGCCTTTACCATTTTGGTGCACAACCATCTATACTCAAAGGTGCAGTATGATGGGATAATTTATTAAAAATTGAAATTGCTTAATTTCATAATAAATTCGTATTCAAGATGTTATATCGGTGGTTTGTCTTAATAGGTATGTTTGGTATTGTATAATATTTTATAGAGGTATTTACAATATAACACCCACATTTTGGAAAGCATCTATTTTTAAATGATTTTAACTTATTAATTTCTTTGATACTCAAAATTTTAAAAATACATCAAAATGCCTCATTTGACCAATGATGACAATTCTACCCATGAACTTGTAAACTAACGAATTTTAACCCATTATGAGCGGATGTAGATTTTATTAATTGGGTTTATGAGCATATGTGAATGCAAAATTCTGAACCCAAAACAAGTTCGAGTTTGGATGTGGGCGTAGAAAAAATCCACATCCTCATTCACGAACTACAATATTAATTTTTTTTAATGGTACAATATTAAAATGAAGATATATTTGTTTATGCATACATACATATATACACACATATGTATATACATACATATATATTTATATATACTTAAAACAATGTTGTTTTGAGTATAGTACATATAAACATTTTCTTGAACCCTAAACTTACATATTTGGCCAATGTTTTGACATATTTTATGTTTTATTGGGATTCATGATCTTTATTTTGATTATGTTAAACGTTTGAACTTGTATTTAGGCTGAATTCTTAAGTTAATTCTATTTTGTGGTTGATGTTACTGATAGAATTTACAAATTATATCATTTGTAGTTATTACGTAATATTTAAAGCAAAAAAATTGTATGAAAATTGATAATAAAAATTTTTGTTGAAATATTGCAAGTTCGCAAATAAGGTTTGGGTCCACTCACACCGCAAACCTGCAAAGTTTTATGAGTTCCAGTGCAAGCACAAATTTTTTTGATGGGGTTGGACCGTTGTCGTCCCTACATCTAACAAAAACTAAACCGTCATATTACCAGGAGTATGGTTGAAAGTACTGTTTTGCACTTGATTTAAAATAATTCATGGAAACATATTTTTTCATTAGTAAATTTTTGTGTATTTATAATTTAACCATCACCGAAGAGGATAAAGTGTCCATATAAATAATTCATTTTTAACATTTTCCTTATAATATTATACCTATAAAAATAAAAAATTATAAAAATTACCTAATATTTCTTTGGTACTTTGTTGTCTTCTTTCCTATTGTTGGTCCATGTAACAGTTCTTGTGTCGACTATTGGTGCTATTACCTATTGGCACGCCATAGTTAACCTTTTTATAGCACCACAGTTAATCTTGAGATAATTTTTATGCAGTGTGTTATTTATAATTATTTCAAATCAGTAAACAAACAGTATTAAAGAGGATTCAATCCAATGCAGGTTTTAATGATTTTTTTGTAGTATTTTGTATGAATTATAAGAGAAATGAAGTGTATGTATAGAAAAATATTGAAAATTTTCTTTGGACGGGCAGTATTTTTTTCCCCAAAATTTTAGATATAAAATTATAAAAAAAAAGAGTAGAAAAGTTAGAAAATCTGGAAAAATTAGTTAGTTCGTATTTGAAGACTTTTCAGAATTTCCCCTTTAATATAATTTAATTATCTTAGTTGTAGTGTAAAATGTTTATTTAAATTTATGAATCATGAGATGTTATCAAAGTGATGATGTGGTTTTAAGATGATTTCTGTTAGAAAATTTCATTGAGTCATAATTATAATATTTATGTTGTTAATATGATGCAAGTGTCATAAGTCATAAAAAACATTTATGAATTACTTGTTAATAATATAAAAAGTGGTTGATTTATTGATATGCTCTTCATATTTACATTTTTCAGATCATTAGTTTAAATTATGTCTTCATTTAAAAACATCAAATTATTATTAAAAGTAATTATTTCTCAATAATAAAATATTTGTATGTGACAAAATGTCATTGTTTAATTTGTTGTAATTTGTATTTGAAATAAAAGTTTTAACACCAACTTCAAAATTCAAAATCGTAGACATTACAAGAAACTTACAAACATATTAAAAGTGAAAGTTACGAACCATCAGAATATATTACTATGTTTCTCAAAAAGAACATATTAGTATGAGTGTTACATGAATTTTAAAATGCACATTATTATTGTACCTACAAAATATTGAAACACATTAATTCGATTAATTGTTAGTCAAATTAATTGTTATTCTAACTTCTCTAAAATGGTGAATTGAGTCTTAACCAATAGAACTATTTCAAACGCACGAATACAATGGTCAACTACAACGCTTACATATACATATAATTAATCATTACACTTACAATCAATCAGTACTAGAAATACATACATACATACAATCAGTCATGTACATAGATATAATTTATTAATTATACTTCTCAAGCAAAAACCCCTTCACAACTTCAATTCTTTAGGCTAGTATTATCATTTGGTTAGCGCGTTTATCAAAATGGATATCCGTGGGAATTAGGAGGGTCGTATTTGGGCCTTGAAAATCTGCTACTATTCACTTGAGAGAAGGAATTTCGGCTTTAGAACAGCACACTCTTATGACTTTTTTTTTTCTCTAGGTTTGAATTTCTAACTTTATATTTTCAATGTTTTATTTTATTATTGTTTTATAGTTTATTTAAGTATTATTTAGGTTTTAAATAACCTATTTAGACCATCGTAAGCATATATAATATAACAAAATTCCAGAATTTAGAGCCCAATACAACGGTAAACAGGTAGGTAGAGCACCACAGCCGCACATCGCTCCGGATAATTGTTGTCTCAAAATTGGGTGCACAACAAAGGGATGACCATGACTTAGCGAAACATTATCAATTCACTCAATTTTCAATGATTATTTTTTTTAATATATAAACCAATAGAAACCTATCCCTTGGAATTGGATAAAAGTAGCGAATCGTAAAAATAATTGTCCAAAATTCATGACGTGAAAGTGATTTTACATCATGAATTTTGGACAAATGTTTTGGAATAAAGCATTACTAGTTGGAAAAAGATAGAGACACAAGGCCAATCAATGCATATGTGATTTGAATAATAGATGATGCATGGTTGATCGCAGCCCGTTGATTCACATCTTGACTGTGGACAATATGTAAAAATTGTTTTTATATTAAAAAAAATTGAAACATTATATTTTGAAATTAAAAATAAAAAAAAAAAATAAGAAAATACATTTAAGTAAAACATTCATTTTATATGAAAAATATGTATGTAATATTAACTTTTAAATGTAAACTTAAAATCAATTTAGAAATGAAAACATTGGAAACCCTTTTCATACTAACACTGCTAGAAATCATAAGTTTGAATAGTTATTAATTGAACCATTACATTTTAGCATACAAATTGAAATGTCTCATTTTACTTCTTCTATAAATTATATTATAATATTATATTGAATTTAAATTATCTTTTTTTTCTTTATTTTTACAATTAATAAAATATGAGCAAGAGCTGTTTAAAAAAAAAAAAAAAGAGCAAGAGCAGATGCAATTATAGGTTTGGACTTTTCATTTGGGCGATGGGCCACCGGAAACCAAATATAATTTCTTTTCATACCCACATAACGTTCCTGAACCCAAAAAGTGAGCATTCAAATTCAGTGCCAGGGGTCGGTTCTTTATTATTATTATTATTGTTATTTTTATTATTTATTAGTTAATACATTTGAATTGGACTTATTAGATTGCCTTTTTTCTTTTTAATTTGTCAAATAACTTAAAAATGCTAAAAATTAACTTAAAATAAAACAGTATTTTCCTGAGATACCTTAAAATAAAAAGTTAATTATCACTCAATCATAATTAAAAATACTTTTTTTTTTCCAAAACACGTGTTTTCTTTTACGATATCTTTCGAAAAGTAATATATGCTCAAATTTATCTTCATTATATATCCCACGAGTTATCACTTTCCATATGCTATTACTAAAGCAAATAACTCTTAAATTTTATTCTTCAAAATCATTACTTGGATTGATTGGTTGTTCCAATTATCAATTAGTAAGTCTGAATTGGAGTCATGAAGTTGGTTTTTTTTAACAAATTTTTTATTATATATATTATTGATCAAGTGTTGACGTTCGGAAACGGTCAATCAGAGATTCTGGGGCCCAGACGGCGAACTTGGTAATTAATTAATGGTTCTAGTCGTACTAATGGAAGGGTAGTAAATAGAGAATTAATGAAGTTCAAGGTTGGTGGTGATTATTTCAGGTAAAGGAATGTCGGTCTTGGTGGTTGGTCGGATTTAATAAGGTGATCAACAAAGAATTAAAGAGAAAGAGAGAGAGAGAGAGAGAGAAGGAACACAAGGATTTTTACGTGGTTCAGTGACTGCACCTACATCCACGGTCACTCTGGAGTAATTCCGGCAGAGTGACAGTTCTCTAGTCTGTTCAACTTGTCTGTACAGTAAAATTGTCTCTCATCTTTATAGAGGAGGGGAGATCACAATAAAAAATACAAAAAAAAGTTATACACGTTACTGGCAACGACTAATTTCAGCTAATCCTGACATTACCATGCTGCATTAATTGTAAAGGTAATGATGATTTTCTTCCTGCACAGGTCTGCATTTAATATACCTGAAGAGGTCTTCACTTCATTAAATGTTTCTGGGTAATTGTGTAGGCAGTTTCCGGCGGGAAATCATGGGAGTTGGTAATTCTGACAGCTTGCTATACACGATATCTCTTGAGTAAGCCCTTCAGTCAGCCATGTGATGCACACTGGAGGAGAGCCGATGTGACCAGGAGGAGAGATAAGACGGCCTGGAGGTCTACGCGAGCTCGCGACCTGTGCGACCTCGCGAGCTCCACGAGCTGAAGGTACGGACAGGAGGTATTTTGGGAACTGTTGCTGGCTTGCCATCTGGACGGCCTCAAGAGCTAGGCTTGCAGTCGCTTGTTCTATCCTTAGGCCTCCTGGACCCTTGCTTCTGTTCAAATTGAATAAGTATGTACTGGCCCATCTGGAAATGGGTATAACATCAAGCAACTTAAAAATGTTAAAAAATAATTTAAAGATAAAGTTTAAGATACAATCTTTCACAATATCCATAAAAAGTGATTCATATTCAACTTTATCTTTATCATACATCCCAAAAATGATCAATTTTCATATGCAAATTGAATTTTTTTCACAATATTCATAAAAGGTGACGCATATTTAATTTTATCGTTATCATACATCCAAAAATGATCAAATTTCTGATGCAAATTGAATTTTTGAAAAAAGAAACACAAACATTTTTAAATTACGTGAGCTAACTATTTTTTTAAAAAATATTATTAAATAATAGCTTATTTATTATTATAAAGGTTTCAATAAAATATTATAAATATATAGATAATTTTAGTATATATAATGACCATTAGTCACTCTGATAACCATTTGTTTATGTGGGGTTTGACCTTGCACCAGGAGGGGTGTGGTGAAGGTTGGCCCTCCTTGAACCAAGGGTATGAGCAGAGTTTAAAGTTGAACATATAGTAGAGTGTAAAATGAAGTGTGGTGAAGATATGTCCATCTTGAGTCACAAAAAATTACTAAAGTGATGTTTTTGGGGTTTCAACCAAAGAGGTATAAATATTTTGGTTGCAAACCCCTAAGAAAACTGAGAGAGTTAATCTCCATTATACCTCTTTGGAGGTAATACCAAATCTTACATGGACAAATGACAATCATGATGACTAACAGTCCCACACCAATCCCAACATAAACCAAACAAGAGACAATATTAATTTCATCCAATCTCATACTATATCAAATATATCATAATATTAATCTATCTAATCAAATTTAATCTCATGAAAATAATCAAATTCAATAATGTGTGCCAAATGAGGTTTAAATGTCTCATCCATCTTCTTGTGACTGGCATGCCACACAACACTAGATTGTTCCATCTAGATTTCTCTTGGATGGGTTTGACTTTGAATCACCAATATGTTCTACCCAGTAACAACCATGTCGTAACATATGACTACCAAGATAAAATTTTAAACAAAATGACCACCAACCCGTCCAAGTGTCCAATGGAAATTTAACCAAAGCAGCGGCGCTAGCTAACTCTTAAGCAACAATATGAGGAACAGATAGCAAGACCGTTCAAATTAAAATAACCACTTAACCAATTCAATTAAAAAGGGTTTATGTCAAGTGTGATGTGCATTACTAATAATTTTATATACATTTATTCCTCTAAAGCAAAACCAAAATAGTCTATTAAAAAAAAAAAAGCCAAAATAGTCATCCTCAGTGGTCGGTCATCACTCAGACATTAGCTTATCATCTGACAAAGATCAAATTTCACAAATAAAATAAAATAATCAAACTCATCTCTACCAGGCCAGATTAAAGAGCAAATATTTTATTTAGAAGCCACATTGTGAATAGAAGTTGAAATTCATTGAATGAGATAAGCTTATCCTACAAATGATATCATATCATATAATATAATATAAAATAATTTAAACGAGTGATGCATCAAACATATTAAAATTTTTCTTTTCATTAAATCACAATCAGGTCGAATAGAAAAACATAAAAATAAATAGCAGCAACTAATGGCACCCAACCACCTCAGAATAAGCGTGGACCTGACTAGTACAAAATCGGGGCTCCATATGTCACTCACATTTCACAACTTAGAGATGAGAGTTTGATTGACTGTTCACTTGCCATATTTCTTGGCAATCTATTTTTCAACTTTTACAAAGCACGAACAATCTTTCACTTATCCACTCTTTCAATCTTCACAAATTCTCCTAGTTTTATGTGACTGTTTCGAATTTGGTGAAATCGGGTAACGGTTCGTGGTTTATTTGGGGCAACTAGAGAGCTTAGAGTTTGGTGAGATGAGGATCGAAGAATTGGAGGAGACGGAGTGTGATCGAAACGACGGCGTTTATTACACGAAGCAGATAGTGAGGGTAGACGACGCCAAGAGAGCGTTGGTCGGGGCGGGTGCTCGGATCCTTTTTTATCCGACCCTTTTGTATAATGTTTTCCGCAACAAAATCCAAGCCGAGTTCAGATGGTGGGACGAAGTCGATCAGGTTTTCTTATTTCAACTTTTTTTTTTCCCTTAATATTAGAGTGATTATATATATAAATTTTTATTGAAAATTCATGTGAAATTTAATTTAATTTTGTTTTTTGGTGGGTTTGTGGACAGTTTCTTTTACTGGGTGCGGTTCCATTTCCGAAGGATGTTCCACGGTTGAAGCAACTGGGTGTTGGAGGAGTCATCACTCTCAACGAACCCTATGAAACTCTGGTTCCAACTTCCTTATATCATGTTAGTTCACAATTTAATTTTACTTGTAGTTTTGCGATTATTGGAAATCAATAATGCCATAGATAATTTAATTTCTTCATGATTAGAAATGTTTTTTTTTTTTTTTTTAATTTTGTTTCTCATTATTGAATGTGTTCAGTAGAGGGCTAGGAATTTGAGTTTCTATTTTTTTTGGATTTATTTTGTTCACTTTTATCAATGGCTTACAGGCCCATGGTATCGATCACCTAGTAATTCCCACGAGAGATTATCTATTCGCTCCTTCATTTGCCGACATCAGCACAGCTGTGGACTTTATCCACAGTGAGCATATATACTTTGATCTAACATTTGCATTTTTTTTTTTTTACTCCTAGTGGCTGTTTTGTGTTTGGATCGGATTGTAATTTTTTTGTCCGTCTTGGTGCTACATATAGGGAATGCATCTTCTGGTAAGACTACTTATGTCCACTGCAAAGCTGGGCGTGGAAGGAGCACAACTATTGTGCTTTGCTACCTGGTAAGGTTTCACGTGTTAGGTAGATTGTTGTTGATCTGTTTTGAGTATGAATTTTTGGGTTAGCTGAAGATATATGGTCCGTTATTTAAGTTAATGTTCTCACATTTGGACACTGTAGGATTGGGTTAATTTTACTTTCTGCAGGTAGAGTATAAGCACATGACACCCATTGCTGCCTTGGAATATGTGCGGTCCAGAAGACCTCGAGTGTTGCTGGCTCCCTCACAGTGGAAGGTAAGAAATAATTGTCTTGAAATGTTTTATGCAGAGTATGAAGTGTAACCTTTCAAATTTTGCCATTCTTTTATGTCTCTTTTTACAATATGTCAATAGGAGGTTCTAGGTTTGCCAAATGCAGAAGTGTCTTTTTTTTCCCGACAAAAATAGATATTTCTAATTGTATTCCTTTAATTTCTCTATTCACTGGTTTAAAGTGATATATGGTATTCAAATACCCAGATAAGAGAATTATTTAAATGCCTGTCTTTCTTGTTGAAAAGACATCTTGATGGTCATTTAACTCATAAGTTTACAGCCCCTTGCTATGTTAGTAGTTACTTGACTAGAAAGTAAATGATAAGGGAATAGAAATTTTTTTTTTTCACAATGAGAGTGGTTCTGTGATTTTCAAGTAATAATGGTAAACTAATTGGGTGAAAATTCTTGTATGTTCTCTCTTTTCGACGGTTATTATATGCAGGCTGTTCAGGAATTCAGCCGACAAGGACCATCTGCTATGACTCACTCTCCATCAGGCGATGCAGTGCTTATAACAAAAGCAGATCTAGAAGGATATCATGGCAATTGTGAGGATAATGCTGGTAAGGAGCTGGCAATTGTACCCAGAAGGGTGAGAACGAGGCCTATGATGGCTAGGTTGTCATGCCTTTTTGCATCTTTGAAAGTTTCTGGTATCAGCGGACCTGTCACTGGACGACTTCCTACTGAGGCACGTGCTTGCTAAACCCCAATACTGGCAAGATGTGATGAACTTGTTGCTCGTACAGAAAAGCATCATTAAATAAGAGGTCCAACCTTTGCCTGGCTTCCGGTAATGATCTGTTCATTAGAGAAGGAAAATGAAAAGAAAATTTGAAGAATAATTCTTCAATGCTGTGTACAGCTAGTTTTCTATTTTGTCATCCAACCAGAGCATATGTTTATGCCCATGAATATTTTTCATATTTGTAATCATTTGAAGATAAATGCTATTGGGCATTGTGTTAGTTTTTCAAATGGTCTAGTATGCAGTCAACACTTATTCAGAGTGTCGAGTGATTTCTGTATTCCAAAGAGGTCTTCCTGGATGTCAGATTTAATTTTAACGGATTTGTTGCCAGACAATCGCATACATGTAATGTAGTGGAGCTAGAATCCGGCTTCGTCTGTCAAGATCAAGATTTAAGTATATTTTGTACTGGTGCTAAAATCATGAGTTTCGTCTGTCAAGATCAAGATTATAGGTAGGCAGTGGTTGTCAGAACCAAAATAGTCCCTTTGTTGGTTTTTGAAGTAAAGAACCACAATAGTCCTTGATGCAATACCTACGTGCCTTGGAAATGCTTGCTCAGGCAAAATTTGGTTTGTTGGCAGATGGAATATGGAAAAACCAGAGAACAGTGGTATAAAATATGAAAAACTATATTAAAAACATAAATGGGCTGCCAGAAGGCTTACTACTTTTGCTGATGGAAGTCTAATGTCAACTGGGCCATTAAATGGTCCATTGAGATGGAATATTGGAGATATGTTGCTTAACTGTCAGGCTGCACTCTAATCGTAAGATATTATGGGTTATATTAACATGTCTTATGACAATGTATTTTAAGGGTTAAAACCTTAAAAAGAAACCTTATTTTAAAAAATAAACCTAAATAAACAACTTATCGACGTCTAGAATTGGTTGACCTGGAAATTCCTAAGCTTAAACTACAACTCTGATAATAAATGAGAATAAATGATGATGAAAGTTGGTGAAAATAATAAAGAAACAATTAAAAAGTAATTAAGAACGAAGGAGGTAGAGGAAGATCACTGTAAAGGTAAGGATTTTTACGTGGTTCGATAAGTGTGCTTACGTCCATATGTTACTCTGAATGTATTTTGACAGAGTGACGGTAATATTAGTTTGAACTTATTTTTTACAAAGGATTTCACCTCTATTTATAGAGAGAGAGAGATTACAATTGAATGTAATTTATGTCAAAAACTATCATTACATTTAACCATTCTGACTTGGTCATATTGCATTAATTGTTACTGTACTAATTATTCTTACATGTCATACCTGAATTAAATGCTTATATAAAGTCTTCACTGTATTAAATGTACAACTGTCACTGCATTAAATGTCTCTCTGGATCAGGAACTGTAGAGATTGTGTCGGTGTAGAATCGAAAAATCAGAACGATCTGGCATCGGCTTCTTAAGAGACTACTTGGCGCGAGCTCAGTGATCTGACATGTTCATCTTCTCGAGCTGAAGATGCATTGAGGTAGACTTTAATATAGACGTGAGCTGAGAGTGCATTAAGGTAGATTTGATATAAGCACGAGTTGAAGAATCCAGCGAGCTCGTCATTGCGACCTGAAGACTGGGCTCTTTGGGCCTTTCGTCACTGTACTCAGCCTTTGGGCCTGCAGCAGCCCATTTGTCCATGTCGTAAAAACTATCATAACACAACTCAACCTAGCTGAATACTAGAATGTCCAAATTATAAATATGGTAAATGAGTAGTAAGTAACATATCATTTTATAAATTGTGTAGTTCATACTATCTAAATAATTTAGATAGCCTTGAATTATTTATAAATATGATTTTTTTTTTTTTTTAACATTTTAATATGTAAGCACATGATAACACAATCTATTTATATTATTAGTGAATCAACAAGCGACTATTTATCTTTTGTACAACAACGAAACTACCCCAACAATATTGTGAATTTGTGATACATGCTCTAACCATGTTTAGATCGCCCTCAATTAGGGGTGGGCGTTTTTGGGTTCGGGTTGGGTTGGGTTGAAAATCTCCCAACCCAACGTGGGTTGGGTTGAAAATTTTTCAACTCAACCCAACCCAATTTAATTTTCAACCCAACCCAACCCAATCCATCCAATTTTTTTTTAAGATGTAACCCAACACAACCCAACTTATCCAACTTTTTTTAAGATATAACCCAACCCAACCCAATAAAAAATGATCGGGTTGGGTTGGATCTGTCGAGTTGGATTTATAAATCCTCTAGATTTACAAATCACTTGAGATTTTTGATTTTTTTCTCTTGTGTCTTCATTCTTCTACTCTAGATTTATAAATTCTCTATGATGAATTTCATGTATTAGTGTAAAAGAGTATGTCTAGGAGAGATTCTAAATAGCAAAGACTTGGTTAGGGGTGGGCGTTTTCAGGTTCGGGTTGAGTTGGGTTGAAAATCTCCCAACCCAACGTGGGTTGGGTTGAAAATTTTTCAACCCAACCCAACGTGGGTTGGGTTGAAAATTTTTCAACCCAACCCAACCCAACCAATCAAATTTTTTTTAAGATGTAACCCAACCCAACCCAATAAAAAATGATCAGGTTGGGTTGGGTTTATCAGGTTAGGTTGAAGATGCCCACCCCTACCCTCAATGTGTAGATCCTGGCCGGCAGCTTTGATGTCAACTGGTAAGAATTCGATATAATGGATTCTAAAATATTTATTTTGTTATTCTATTTCTGTTATTCATGAAATTTGAAATATTGAACTTCCAAAAAATCATAAAGTTATTTTATACTGAATTTAGCATGTACAAATTAATAGATCTCTCTTGGTCTACCAATCTATTAGGGCAGGTGGCAGCATCAGAGCAGCATGCATATCTACCCATTGGATCCTCCTGGGCTGCACCTCTAAAGGAGTTGGTAGGAAAAGGATCATCCAATTTGGACTTCTAGCTTAGTCATTGGAAGGTCGACTTCCACTCCCGCATGGGTCTAGCCTTAATCAATAGAGGATGGAGAATCGGTGCTATATTCCATTCAGATAGCTAATCACAACACTAAACTTATTTTTCCTCATCATATTTCAAAAGTTACATTTATATATGTACTTTTACATTTGTTAACATTATAAAATCACATTCGTCTCATCTAACCTTATCCTCTTTTCATTATGTTTTCAAGACTAAGTTTTTAATATCTGCCTAATTATCCTGAATCATCCCAATTCGTCCTTAAAAATCATTTTCATAGTATGCAAAGAAAATGATATCTTTAATTAGGAAAAAAGGGACCAACTATGCTTCATCATTATTTTAATTTATATATTCTTTTTAATGCAAAATAAAATCCTATCCCATATATTTTTCTTGCAATAACAAGGGATAGACCAGAATTCGTATTATAATAATTAACAATTGGATAAATAGAAGAGAATAATTAATTACGAGAATTCTAATGGAAAACTGGTTGGTGATTAATATCTTTACCCAAGTGGGGAATGCTCACCAAACTTTCCTAACCACACCAACTTGAGCTTCATGGGGGTTTGGCTCCACCAAGTTTGTGCCATGACCAATCACCATGCTATGTTTTAATACAAAATAAAAGAACTAAAAGGATGACTACTTTAATAATTTATTTCTTTCACAGTTTTGTATACAAAAGAAAAGCATAAAAAAGGATGAATACTTTAATTATTTCTTCTTTCACATTTTTGCTAATATAACAGGGATAGTGTGTTACGGGAGCCAGCAATGTGCACACTAATTGGCACCTCATCATTTTGTAAGCGGTGACACCCGCTTTTGGTAATTTGCAGTCATACACTGATCAGTACCAGTACCACCTCTGATGTTTATCTCAAATAGCCATTAAGACCCCCTAAAAAGTGAGTAGAAAATTGTAGAAGTTATAAAAGGGGAGATTTTGAAATCAAAGAATTATGCAGAATATGGGGTACCATTGATGCATGTTTTGTAAACGATGTTATAAAATAATAGTAATAATAAATCAACTTCCGTCCTTGCATTTTATTTTGAAATAATATTTAAAGTTCTATATTTTGGTCAATATTTGTCTAGTTTTTATCTTTAAAAACACATACACGACTTTTCATTTTAATTATAAAGTAAAACAAGTTTGTAAATTGCTTATATATATATATATATATATATATATATATATATATGAAAGTGTAAAATGGAGCAAAGAAAGCACGAAGAGGTGGCCTACTATATGAAAAGAAGCTGAGAGACATTTGAAGAATCTAAAAAAGGTAGGTATGGCCATGTTGTGATATTCCCCCTTGCACTACACAATTCCTCCTGCAAGTTCTTTATGGGACCAAATCTCAGCAACACTGAGAAACCCTAAATTTGCTAATTAATGCTATCCTTCCCCCCCTTTAAAAGCATCCAAAATCTTCCATGAAGTGAAAGAACTGAATATCACCTTTTTAGGTTGAACAAGACATGTCATTCTTTTATATTTTATTGCATGTGGAAAGAGACACTTCCCCTTCCCATCCCTTGCGAGATCTCTCCATTTTTATTTTATTTTATTTTTCTTTTTTTCATATTAATTTTACAAAAACACTTACTTGAAGCATCTCTTTACTACGGTGTTTAGATTCTCTGTAACACCTTAAAATGACCCAAAACACCTCCTTCTCTACCTCTTCTCTATTTTAATAAAAGGATTACTGTTATAATAACTTAACAACTCTTTTAAGTGATGGATTTTGTAGCACCTACAAAAGGGGTATTCTCTGAATCTTCTAATCATGTAGTAGTAGCTTCACCTGCAATTTTGTCTTGAACAATCATATATACGTACTAATTCCATCCATATTAGTATATATATAAATACATGATCAGCTTCAATTCATTAAATTAATGGTGTATATGTCAGGGAATAATACCATATATATTTATAACTTAATTAGGAACTGAAAGAAAGGGAATTAGGATATTACATTTGTTAAATGTATAAATGTGAATGTAAATAGATAATTAATGATAACTCACGAGAAGTGTCAAATCAAATTTAAAGGTTATTCTTGTCTGCTCATACCTTGTTCCGTCTTTATTCGCTTGAGAAACTACGATGAAGTTGCCTAACTCTCCTCTACTTGTTTTATCTTTATTACATGCACGTCCCATGAATTAAAAGATAACATGCACGTTACTCTCTCTCTCTCTCAATTGGCAAGAACATGATCTCTATACTCTATAATTATTAAGAAAAAGCTCGAATCTGGAATAGAATAAAGCAGTAAAGAAGTTTCCCAAGAAACAAAAAACAAAGAGAAACCAACTTTAAATTGTAATTTCTGCTACTTACTAGCTACTATACCAAGATTCGATTATTGGTTGCAACAACTAAATTTAACCACGCATGATATATGAGATATGAAGTCCAGCCAAAAACCAAACTGGTGGCTACATCTTATTTGTCACTATTGACACTGTGCTGCTTTTTAGTGAGTGACAGCAGTTCATAAAATAGTAGATATAGCACCAAGAGCCTTCCAGGAAGTCTCGCTTGGTGAAGAGTACGTGAGGATAGAACTAATTTCCATTCTACCGTGTAAAAGTATATTTCCTTTTCCTCAGCCAAACATCAATTCCAGTATCTGTGATGATCATCACCGTCAAAGTAGTTCTAATTTCAGCTACAGAAATAATTATCCCATATAAAGGAAGTAAAGAATTGATACTCCAACTTGTGGCCTTAATAGAAACAGATATCGAGCTTTGTTAAATAAAACCTAAAAAAAAATAAAAAATCAACATGATAAAGGATACTAACTTAAGTTGCCTACGATACACAAATTAAATGTACTTCACAACAAAATAGGCATATATATGTTAAGAAAAGTTAAATATATATGAATATATTGAAGTAATTATTTTAACTGGAAATTCTGAACATGGAAAGAATGAAAGCCAAACTAATTGTAATTGATCTGATTTTGTGATATACATGATTAAGATGAGTTAGGATAGGCTTGTTGATTAGACAATTTTGTAAACATTTGGGACCTAGATTATATAGTATTATATATAATTTAGAGTAATTATATTCAGTAAAATGACAAGGCGAGCTCATCTCTCCTTTAATTTCACCCAAAATATCAAAAGAAGTGGATAAAGTGAGGCATGGATGAGATAAACAAATGGGCAAAACAATTTAAAGGGAACTCATTTATGAACCCATATTTATATTTTACTATAAAGGTGACTACACGCAACACAATTAACAAAGTTTTTGTTGCAATTTGCACAAACTCTTTGAGGTATTTTCTTTAAAAGAACCAAAAAAAAAAAAAAAAAAAAATACAAACGCCCTGAAATAATAAAATAATAAGAATAGCCATAAAGATGATGTTGTAATCATAATGGTGATGATTTTCATGCAGGATGGATTTACATTGGGTTGTCTTTGGTTCTCCTTCTATCGTCAGTAGAGAGCAGCCTTTTTTGGCTTCTTTTCTTTTTCTTTTCTTTGGTTTTCTTTCTTCTTTTCTCCTTTTGTTCTTTTCTCATCTCCTTCAACATGGACTGTTGTACAGTTAGTACAGTTGAGAGTTGAGAGCCATCAGACCTTAGCCAGGAGGCCCCCCCAAGAGAAAAGAAAGTAAAAGAACAAACTATAGAGGCCTCTTCTTGAAAAGAACTTGAAAGGGGAGGCTTCAAGTACTAATGATGATAACAATAATGTTGTCTGTAAGGGTTTTTTTTTTTTTTTTTTTTTAGTATTTTTTATTCTCTATTGTTTTTTGCTTCTACCCATGATGATCCTGGTTGTCAGGATCAGGCCAGAAGGAGGAGTACTTCAACCATTCTGCTTCTTGCGGGTTGGTGATGGATGACTCCTGCAAAACAGTGCAACCATGTGCAAAATTAGGGTTTGCGTTTCAGGTTTAAACCTACAAAGAAGTTGCCTCTTTTGTCCTTTTAGATATCCTCCACTCCACTATCAATTTGTCTGATGATGTGTTTTTCTCTCAATGCTACGCATGAAAAAAAGACTTTATAATGTGCTATCATCTGCGTTCTTTTCAAAATCCTAAAATTATTATAAAATTCAGATGGCTATATATTACCTTTTTATTATCGTCATAAAACATGATTAGAATAGACATGAAAAAAAAAGGCTTTATTCCTCTTAGCAGTAATTTGAAATAAAAACAGGTAAAAAAAAGTCTTGGCTTTAGTTTTCTACTCTCTTTATTATTCAAAAGAGGGAGGCAAAAAAGAGATTCTGTTTTTCTTCTGCAATTTAACAATCTTGCAGTTCTACATTATATTCTACTATTTTCTTAGGGTTTCTATATTTTTTGACGCAATTAAAAATATATAGAGCCTTAAATTTGAAAATGATTACCTTCTTCCATCTGCCTAACTCACCATAAAAGGGAAAAAAAAAAACAAAGAAATAAAAGAAAAAGTGTGTGTCTATACATGATAGGTGCCTACATTTCTTTACAGTATACTGTGTTGTATGTTATGCTAACTCACCGAAATATGAAAATGAAAAGAAGAATAAATTAAAAAAGGTAAAGAGGGAAAAAAAAAAAAAAGAAAAGGTTTCAGGTTTCTCTCTTTAGTTTAAAATAATAGTAATAAAGAATACGATAGGGCAATATATATTTTATTTAGTCCTTTTCAATCCCTAGCTTTTCTATTTTACCCTTCTTATATGTAGTTGGTATTATGACACATAAGGCTCATGGATTTCAGGGTCAAAAAGTTCGTACTCACTTCTTTGATATCTGTTGAAGTGCAGCCCATTATGAGTTCCTCCAAACCAGATGCAGACCTTCCTCCTAGTTTATGATGCTGCTGCTGTTGCTGCTGTTGCTGTTGCTGCATTCATTCATTAAAAAGGACAACAAACAAATTATTATCTTAATCATCATGTCTAACTGTTCTCAACTTAGCTGACACTAATTAACCATGCATGCTTGGGACGTGTGATAGATAGATTGTGTTTCTTTTAAATCAAATAGAAGACTATATATAAATATATATTCATATAGAGCTCCTATATATAGTATTTTTTAATTTTTAAATTATTAAAATTATTAATCTCAGTTATTTATTATATTTAAATTAAATAAGATAATAAAATATTTTTAGAAAAAGAATACAATGAAAGACTAAAATTAATGATATTAATAATTTAAAAGTTAAAACGTACTAAATCTATAAACCTTATATATTCATAATACTCAATTAAATAAAACAGTGAAAAAGAGATTACATGGAAACTTTCGTTTTGAAGCATTATTCTGGAGACATGGTAGGAGTCTTCATCAAGAATGATAGAGGTGTGATGGAGAGGAGGCGGGGAGATGATGGTGGAGATGGGATGTGAAGGCCTGGTGACATGGAAGGCTGTGGTAGCAATCTGATGATGATGTTGATGGTGATGATCATGGGCCACATGATGTGGGTGCTGGTGATCCCGTAAATCGTCGCACGTGCCTGGTGGTATTGCTTGTGTTGGGGCTTCCCTTGCTGTTGAAGCCTCTCCTATCCCCACCTGCAATGGTTACATGTAACACCCCATATGGGAATATCAGTTGGCTAGCAAGTCCATTTTCAACACCCTCTTTGTTTTGGCTTTTACATCTTTTTCTCTCTTTATTTTGCTTTGCTACCCAATCAGTTTGAATATAGGTTTCAATACGCGGTTACCCTTTTCGCGGGTAAACAAAGCTTACAGTTAGCTGACAAAGATAATCAAGTCAGGTCCATAGAATTTTCATGCTGTATGTGCAAGCAACGATTTGGATAAAAGCAACCCTAGAACCTTTTGAGCTCTTCCCTTTACTTTTATATATATCGAATCAAATACATATATCACAAACAAAACTTTCATAAAAATTTGAACAATTGGTTAATTCAACCAGCAAACATATGCCATAATCAGAAATATCATAATTTGAATACTTTCCTGAATTTGGAACAGCAAAATGCTGTAAGCAAAACTGTTTAAAATAATCTCAACTAATTCTATCAAGCTGAAGAGAGAATTGCAAAAAATATTCCGCTTATTCTTTGTTGGCGTCTATCTTTTTGTTTGATACATACATACATACATATATATATAGGTATGTATTGATTGATGCTTGAAATATGATGTTTGAGAAGTAGAAGACACATAGGGATATGATATATATATATATATATATGTATGAATGTATAGATAGATGCTGGAAATATGATGTTTGAGAAGTAGAAGATATATATACATTGCATTAACAAACAAAATGTACCTCGTCGAAGCTTTTCCTGAAAGGGACAAAGCTGAAATGGTCAGATTTGAGTTGTTGCATATCCATGGTACCATAACTCGATATGGCAGCAGCAACTGCAGCTCCGGACACTTCATCTCTATGAGGGATCATTTCCTTGGAAGAACAACTGCCGCTGCCACTATCTCTTCTACTATTAGGATCACTGCTACCTTCACCAGTTGTTGCATTCCTATCGGACCAGTTGCATTGTCTTGGTTGAGTCTGATAGAATATCTTCGAAACCACAAGCTCTCCTTCTTTCTCTTCCTCATGCTGACCCAGGTGGTATTGGTGCATGACCCAGTTGGTCTTTTCGGGTTTTCGGTTCTTGCCGAAGTTTGTATAGAGAACTAGGATCTTCTTGCACCCTTTTTGTTTTCCATTAACCATGACTGGCCTGGTCTTACCGGTTTTGTGCCACCTTGTTTCTCCACCTTGCAAGTCACATTCGGTTTGAATTTTCCTTCTCTTTCTTGTTCCAGTTGTATAAGCCTTGGAAGGTCTGTGGAAGAAGTGCCTGCTCAAGCCGTCTCTTGTTACTCCTGCAAGAAATGTTGTGAACCCATTTCCAAAATCAAAGTTAGGTTGACTTAGGTGCAACAAACAAAACTGTGCCACATTAGGACTCTCTAGAAAGTCTCAACAAATTAAACAATTTAGCATTATAAAACAAATCGTACAACTTCTCAAGTTGAGTGGGCTTTGAAGAGAATCATATAGTAGAGCAAGCGACATTGAATATGTAATTTTGTGTATCTGACCTGGAAGTTTTTCAGGATGAGTGTAACAAATCCCATCTTCACCTTCAATAGTAGGAATAAACTCATCAATCAAAGGGTGCGATTTCATGTCTTTGGCTTCTACCTTGGCTTCAAGGTGTTCTATCAGCTCTTGATCTGTTGGATCAAATTTCACTCCAGCTGGTAGACCTAACCAGTCCTGCAAAATCCATTCAAATTCAAGTTGAAAACGAAAAAGACTAAAAAGAAAAAGAAGAGGAATTAAACTTTAATACGAAATCCCAACTTGGTTTTGTTAAAAAAAAAAGAAAAAAGACATTAATTAGTACTATCAAATAATATTAGCCCCCAGAATAAAAACAGCAAGCATAATTCTTGTTTTTCTTGATTCTTCTTTTTTTTACATATCTTTAAATTAAAGGCAAGAATATTAATATTATTATCATTTATTATACTATCCGTACCGGTTTTGCTTCAAGCTTGTGTCCGCAACCAGGGCAGTGCTTGGATCCACACAGTTGATGTTCTTCAAGCTTGGCATCGATGAGATCAGAGCTGCTGATATTGGAACCCAAATTGCTCTTATTCATGGCTTGTTGGATGCAAAAGCAGATGCTATCTTCTTTCTCTCGAACGCTTGAGATATTCTATGAATTTATCACCTCTATGTAACAGCCGGCCACTCATATCCCAGTTACCTCTCTAGCTACACAACAAAAAATCCATCAGTGATCTGTAAAAAAGAGAGAAAAGAAAACAAACAAAACATGAATCACATGTTAATAGTTTGTTATTTATTCTTCATTTTAAGAGATATATATGCATCATGAAATAACAAACCCAAGTATTTTTTATCCCACTAAGAATTGATAAGAAAAAAGGATTTTCAATCAAAAAACACAAGAACAACGCCACCAAAAACAAACTTCAAAATCAAATCTAAAGGCTGAACACAACAAACCAGATGAGAAATATATCCAAGAGATTAAATAAAAAATAATACACACACACACACACACATACCCGAGAAAGAAAATTTGAAAAAAAAAAAGGGTTCAATGAATAGAAGCTGCAGTGAGACGATAAGGACTGAAGAGAGAAGGAGAAGCAAGAAAAGAAGAAACTGTCACGGTATGAGTTAGCTATAAACCTGCTTTAACAAAACAAAACAACCGGAATTTCCTCTCTCTCAGCTTACTTTAACCGAAGCCAAGTGAAGAAAAAGGAAAAGTTGCCCCCCAAGCCTTCCACTTACCACTTTTAAGCCTTTGCTAGTTTAACAAACACAACTAGTAGGCGGTTTGTGTGTGTATGTGAGAGAGAGAGAGAGAGAGAGAACAAGATAGAAAGGAGAAAACCAAAAAAAATATATATCCCAGTTGGTTTTTCTTTCTCTTTGTAAAGCTCTCAAGGTCTTGACTACAAAAGCAAAAGGCACGAAACGGCCTTCACAGCTGTTACTTATGGAACACATTCAAAAGCATGGCAAACCCGTCTGTATCTGTATTTGCCTGTATATTTATATATTATTTTTTTCATAAACAATATAGTTTTGGACTTGTAGAAATACTGGTTTGGTTGGTAAATTTTCCATGGTAGAAAGGTAGGTATCAAGAAAGCTAGAAACCTATATATATATATTTTTGAGGAGAAGTGAGTACAGTAAATGTAAGTTTGAGTAGCATAGAAGATTTATATGAGGGAAAATTTTGTACATATAATAAAACAGATTTAACTTATAAAACTGGATAATATTTTGGGAAGGGAGACACAAAGGAGGGATTGAGGGAAAAATAGAAACATAAGAGTGAAAAAGGATGATAAGAACTCACATGGGGTTTGAGCTGGAGTGCTGATCATGATGCTTTTGCCCTGAATGTCACAGAGAGAGAAAGAGAAAGAGAGAGAGGAATTACGGGGTTGCTTGATAAGCAAGGCAAATGAGCAGTGTACTTGATGGACCACCACCACCCCTGCTAATTAGAACTGTATAAAAATCATATAAAAAAAATCTACAAAACTTCAACTACAAGCAGCACCGAGTAAATTAAATCGCTATCTCACCTGGCAATCTAAATAATTTAAAACAAAATTTTATTTTTAGATTTAATCTTTTTCTCTGTCTGCTTCTTTTTGGCTTCAGCAGTTGTTATTTCCATTCTAGGGTAATTTAAAGTATGTTACACTCATACAATTGTTCGAGTCCACACCTAAAGAAATAGACCCTGACCCCCACCATTACTGTGGGGCCATGATTTTTCGACCTTTCGTTCTTAAAAGCATATTGATCCGATGATGGTCATGCTTCACGTTTATAAGCAGTCAAGATTGAATGATGAAGGAACCAGAAAAATGTTTGCATAACAGATAGATGGCCATGATTGCTTCTTTGTATGTTATTTATTAATTTTTCATTTCTATTATATTTCCAAAAGGTTGATTACAAGAAGCAGGAAAAAAAAAAAACATATATATTTTTATTGTAACAGTATGATTGGCAATAAAGAATATGTCTAGGACAAAATATGTGAAGATAAAAGAGAGTGGTCCGCATGCAATTATTCAACTTGTGAATAAACCTTTGATTATTAGGCTTCTCTTTTTGTCTCAGAAGAATGAAAGAATCGGATTGTTGAAATTATCCAAATAAGTTGACTTTTGACTAATAATAATAATCAGCTACCAACATATCTGAACTCTCTTTTTTTTATGGTCCTGATTCTCGGCATGTGCCACCAAATTTCTTGTCATTATATGTGATCATCTTGTTAAGTTCGTGAATAATATTGTTCTAAAAAGTTATATGTGTGTGTATATATATATATATATGTAATATATATGCTCTTGAAGTAGCAAGAAGGGAGTGAAATTCTACACTGAAGATGAGATATTCCTATATAAAAACATTGTTAGGTTCATTAGGGAGGATCTTCATGGAAATAAAAACAATTGGTATATATAGTTCATGTATGAGAATATTACTTCATAGAATAGAACAATAGAATCCCGGTTTATAAATAATAAATTTGATAAATTCAGATTAAATTCAGATAAACTTAGATAGGGTGGGGAATGTATCTTTAATCCCTTGTATAATTGATGCAAAATTCTTAATTTGATTATGTTTATTTTGAAATTATGGTTTTATTTACAAAGAATTAAGACAGAGATGCATGTGGGTTTCCAAATCAAAGCTAGACAAAAACGACATTGTATCTTATATGATTGTAACGTGGTGGATGATAATTATAAAATGTTGAAACGTTATTCTTGTTTTAGTCCCTTAATGCCATTACATTTTACCTTTCTTTAGTAAATGGATACTTTTCGCCATTATGACATTTTGCATCTTAAGGCTTCATTTCTTACTCCAAGTTGTTTTCATATTTAGTATATAGTTTTGTTTAAGTATGTAAGACGATAGAAAGCAAATTTTATTAAGATATTATTTAGAACTTAAAAATTATATTAATTAATTTAGGTTCGGTAATATCAACTTAAACTTTTTATTTAAATTTGTGGCTTTAATATTGTTGTTTCACTTATTGAATTAATGTATTATAAATTACATCAATCTCAATCTAAATATTATAGTTAAGTCACTTCTTATAATTAGCTTAAGTTTTTTGGTTTAACCATTACTAACATAATATTAAAGCTTACAATCTTGGGTTTAAATCTTCTCTCTCTCCTTTATTTGAAATTTTCGTTCATTGCATATATTACATTGTAGGAGATATCAAACATGTGTCCTACATTGCCATTTTTCTACGTTTTATGTGAGAGGATTAATTACACATATTATATAATAGAAGACGTTAAACATGTTCGGCATTGTCATTTGTTTATGTTACAGTGCTCAAATTCTCTTTCTTCTCTTTACCTAAAATTTTTTGTTCATTGTACATATTACATGATCAAATATGTCTAACATGTGTCATCTTTCTACGTTTTATGTGAAAGAGTTCACTGCACAAATTACATGGTATGAGACATCTAACATAGTTTCGGCGTTGCCATTTTTCTGTGTTGCACATGAGAAGGCAAGAACTTGTCATAAATCCCATCAACCCTCAATCATAAAAATTATAGTTGAGTTATTTATTTTCAGTTTAAGTCTTTTAGTTTGATGGTTATTAACACATCCAAGGTTTCCATCTACTTTGAATTCATTTACTTTTATTCATTATTGAATTGAGTAAAAATGATAGAAAGATATTAAACCCATAATTTTAAATTAATACGGTTTGACCATAAATTTTATTAAAAAAATGATAGAACTAATATTTTTCTTATGTTAATTCTAAGGCTAATGTTAACTATGCCTAGAAATTAGGAAAAAAGCGACAAAAATCAATTAATGAATGCATTCACTTATTTCCTTTTCTCCTCTTTTATTATTTTTTAATTCATTCATTGGTTATTTGAAATCTTAACTTGTGCCCTTAGTATTACCCCAATTGCAAACTAACTTTTCGAATTCCATTTCACAAACAATTTCAAAAGCAATCCAAACAAATTTATATATAAATATATATAAATATAAAATAATTCTACCATCAGTACCTCAACCAATTAAATTCATTCATCACATATAAATTAAATAGGAAAGAGAATGTAATAAATGAATTTGATTAGTTCGTCCCAACTTTTTAAGATTATGAGGTATTGATGATAGAAACATTATATATATGTATAACTTCTCATGTATATTAGTATATGCTGATAATAATACAAGGTGCACCTTATTTTTAAATAATTGTACATAATGTTTAGCATATTATTAGTTTGCAATTCGTGAAAAGTTTATATGCAATATATATGCCAACGGAAACTTCAATTAATATCATATATTAGTGGATTACTATAGAGAGAAGCTACTATAGTATAGTATTATGATATACGACTTTTGAACATCCATTACAAAGCTTAAACAAACATTTACATGAAGTTAATTATACTAAAGGGTGTGAAGATATCATGACGTCCACGGACAAAGCATATTGTATTTCGCAAATATGGTTATTTATTTGTATCAAACACTTGCTTTCGTCCTTGTGATGGAATCAAAACATCTAAATTCAAGGAATCAAGACATCTAAATTTGTGTTGAATACTTCTAGTTGATGTATTATATTATTTTTATTACTTAATTATATTTTATCATGTTATAAGCCAGTCCACACGCGATGTTTTGTACAACAAAATTTCATTTATGTGTAAGATCTAAATAATATAGATATGAGATTAAAAAGGAGAAAACATTATACACAATTTTGTTCTGCAAAAGATTTATGCATGATATATATTCTTATCATATATAAATTACCTCGAGTCTTTTATTTGTCAATGAAAATCAATTATACATTATTTAAAATGATTGTGAATGTGCTGCCACATTGACTCTCTCAGAGAGTAGATTAGCCAACAAATGTATAAAATAGAATTGCAGCTTATCAAATCGCAGAGTAGCTGATTCGCTAGCGAAAATTGTAAAACTATACATTTAAAATGCATGTGCAATATAATGATAACTGGGAAAAAAAAAAAGTGAGAAAAGAAAAGACAAACGTTGATGAAAAAAGAAAAACGGCCTACAAGAAGAGTAGAAAGAGACAGAAGAAAAAAGAAAAAAAGAGAGGCATGCAAGAAACTTTAGTCGCTAACCAACTTCTCTATTTGTTTTGGAAGATGAAGAATTAACGGAAATGTATTAGAATTTCTTGACCCAAAAATGTGAGAGATGGAGAGACTAGAGAAGTTGGTTATGACCCCATGTAAGTTCTAATGATGGATGATGTTAGGTTTATCTAATCTTGGCTTTTGCTTCTGATTTACTCCATTTGGTGTTTTGACCCTGTTATTATTGTTTATTTATCATACAAGATACTTTATTTACTATGGACAAGAAAATCTACAAGGATTTGCAAGGTTGGATTTTTCGGCAATGCTGTCAAAATTGGTGGCAAGTTGTTCAATTTAATTCAATTCTAAGTCAGATTTCCATATAGATTTTACGTGTACATATGCAAATTTCATTCTCTCCTCAACTTTCAACCGTGCGTTGAATGCACCTCTTGCAATTTAAGTAGTAACATGGCTCCACAAGTTTGTTAATTTATTTAACGTGTTCTAAAATAAAATTATATTTATGATTGAAAACAAGAAGCTTAAATGGGCAGATGGAATAAAGATTACTCGAAGTTATAATCCGCGATTTTATTGACATAGTGGTAAAAAAAAAATGATTAAATCAGCTTTATCTCGTTTAAAAAAAAATTGATATAAAAAATAAATTTCTGACTATTCAGGTAATTAGATCAGTCTTAATTCGTTTAAAAATATACATAATTTTATTTTATATTTTGAAAAACCGATATTAACCAATCAAAATTTTGTATAATTAGAAGATAATAACGTCTGCAATAAAAAAACATCATTTATATGGTTTAGATATTTTACTCTCATGAACACAAAATATAACTCTCACAAAAAAAAAAAAAAAAAAAACACCTACATACACAAATTTGTAAAAGTGAAAATTGAATATACATTAATTTGATAGATGAAAAAATATACAACCACCTGAAATGATTATATCGTTTTAGTTTTCGTTAAACGATTCAACATAACATGTCAAAAGTTTTATGAAATATTAGTATCACCTTATATTTTTCGACTCTAATTCAACATTCACCTGACCATTAATCATGGACACAAAAATACGTATTACTTCAAAAAATTATATTCAAATTCCAAATCATTTGGTTGTCAAAATTTAACATCATTCGGAGTAACGCCACAATGGTTCAGATGCGCGGGCGTTACAGAGAAGTCTTGTACGATTGCGGCTTATATCCCGTTCAGCTATATCATTATGTTAAATTTATATTAAACGGTCAAGACACTATACCCACTTAACTATATCCCCATATTAAATGACTATGACGTGCAAGCCAAACACTATAAAGTTCTCTCTTAACAAAACCCAACTTCTTCCCACTTCCCGGTCCCCCAAACATGGTTTAAGCTTGTAAGAATGTCAAAACTTACCACGATCCAGGCCTGATTTCACTGTTACGGAAGTTAATTACAAAATGATAAAAATTAAAAGCAAATAAGCAATTGGATTAACATCAAAGGCCCTGAAAAATTGTTCGGCCCATCAGCTAGTTGAATTTGTCATCAATAATTGCAACTCAAAGGATGATACCTATTGATTGAGGCTTGAAGAACTCTTGGGGTAATCGGTGGACCAAACTACAAAAGAATACAAGAAATATCTTCCGGCAATTAAGGAAGCAAACCAATACACCATCGTATATCAAAATGCCTACTGCTTGGCTTAAAAAATTATTCTTAAAATTGGGAGCGTCTAAAATTTCTCTTATTTTCTGCAACTGGTCGTAAAAGTGCTTCGAGGTATGCAGTATAGACAACAGGTCAGGTGTCTGCCCAGTTTGATACTAGAAAGAAACTTTATTACGACTTGAATTTGCTGCCCACTGAATCATAGCTAGGGACATTAATGACTGCAAAACATGAGGGAACAAGTTAAGAAAATCATCAAAGAAAACCCATTAATAAGACGAAAATGGTCTCAGTAAACCCATGAAATACCATCTCCATAAGATGCCATAGTGAGAGGAGATGAAATAAGCTTCGTGGCAATTGAAGCAATATCCTTCGCTGTAACATCGTCTATAGCCTTCAAGAAATGTTCCACGGGTTTCCTAAGAAACAACAAACGTTTTTATGCATTATATTACATTCCAGTGCACAGAAGACTCAAATTAATTTAGCCCACGTATTGCATTATCAGTGTATTAAATACATTCTGATGTTAACACCTATTACTATTAGCAGATGGAATAGCCTCACTGGCACATTGCCAATCAAATAGTACCACAATGATACTATAAAATGAGGTGTTTAGTAAAAAAAAACGATGTCAGCAAATACACAATAATTAATGGAATGAAGGAAAGCCGCCTACAGTAAAAAGGAACCATCTTTTTGACCTAATTTTGAACCATGATTGTCAAGTCATGTCCAGTAAGCATATAAACATGGTAGTGAATCGTTCATGACATGAATATTATAAATACAGTTAAGATAGCAAATATTCAACGTTGGAATAGGAAAGTGGGGAAAAAGACTGAAACAGAATCCTCTTGTATTTCAACTATATACAGACCCTTCATAGTAATTATGCAGCCTCCATCCTAACCCCTACATATGCAACATCTCACGCTCACTATGGGCAGCAGACAGTTTCTCTGATACTGACAACATTTGTAACTAGTTATACAGAAAACAAAATTATGTTATAGTGGCAAAAACAAACGGCATCTTAAGATCTGCAACACATACCAGATTCATAGGGGAAAAACAAAACAAAACAAAACAAAAAGAACATATATTTTGGGCATTAGATGAATTAGAAGATCGCGCAGTCCTTGTGTTACCAAAGAAATTTAGTCATACCTCTCACCGTATGTCAAAACTTGTCTACCTATATCTTCAGAAACAACCATCTGCAAAATAAATAAAGTAAAACACAAATAAGAAATCTGAAAGTAATAAAAATAACCATTCTAGTTAACTTCATATCTGAGATCAAGAAATTAAAGAAAAATTTTGCATACTCTTGATTCCAGATTCATCAAAATAGCAGACTTTGTTGACTGTTTGGCACGATCTAGCTGCACCTGATCAACTGCGGACATAGAGGTGCATGCCAGTATTAGGCTAACAGATCAAATGCTCGAAGCGAAAAATGCAACTAGTTACGATAAAGGTGCAGTGGCAAACCTTGTCCAGGAGTTGCAACTGCAATCAACTCCTTAGCTGCTATATCAATGGCTTTTGATACAAAATCAGAACCCTGAATCCAGAAACAAAAGCATCTTCAAAACTAGTATAATGATGCAGAGACTACTGACATGTGAGATCCACAACTAGTTCCTTACCCCAAATAATGACAATTCCCCAAAACACTCCACAAAGTCACTGATGTTTTAGCAAAACATTGATAACATTTGGTGGAAGAAAATATCTAAAGAAAAATTCTTTGTTCATTTATCTTTAATCTTCTTTCTTTTTTTCAGATCAGTAATCATGATTTTTTAATAATGTGCACATGTTTGAAATCCCATTATTGATCTTTGGGCAGTATGCTCCCCCCTCACCAATCTCTTTTTTTTTTTTTTTTAATATATTATCAGAACAAAGTCGGATAAATGAATATGTTCAGAGACCACATTTTGATTCCACTACAAACATAGTTGAAGATCAGAGTGGTGGCTTACAGTGGTTCCCTGGATACCAAATAAGCCAGTATGATTGTAGACATTGTTGAATGCAGAGAAGGACTGAACTTGAGGATACTCATTCAAGACGCGGAGATCTGCCCATCATATTAGCACACACATTTATATTTATAAGCCAGAAATTTAGAGAAAATAAGCAAAATTCAAGATATAGTTGCAGATAAATGATGGAACTAACATAACATAGAGAGAGTTTTATGATATGAAAAACACTAATAAATACAAGAACATGTATCTATGCACCACAGAGCATAAATTTGAAAATTCAAAGTAGGCCATGCAAACCCAGCAGTGGAACCATATGAGATCAGGTATGATAGAATCAACTTACATAGCCTTGAGTACATTCCTTTTCCAGGCCCCCCAGCAGAGAATGATCCACCTCCTCCCATTAGCATCTACAATATAATTAGATCTATTATTGTTTGGCCATAAAATTTTAATACAGCATGGAAATTAAGATAAAGATGCAAATGCAACAAAGGATGAGCTTAAAGCCACCCGTAAACTCACCATTCCTTGTATTTAGTCTTTACCAACCAAAGGCAAATAATATAAACCCTAAACCTCAATTCACCCATTCTCTTCATAATCAAGACCAATAATAAACCTTTTCTTTTTCAAGTAAATTAACAAGTCTTTCTCTTTTAGAGGACTGAATTTGTGTACTGCAACATTGCAGGCTATATTCAATACCACATATTTAATCAGCATTTGTTTTCTCCCAATTTTTATGGTATAGTCCTATAATGTTATTACCACACTGGTTTACCTCCTCCTTGGTATGGTAATGGTGGGGGTCTGAGTTGAGGATGGCGAAGTTGCACAAGAAATGCCTTTTTTAATTTTTGAAATGGTGAAGCAGAGAACAAGGATATCGTTCATTCAGAAGAAATCATGGAGGATGGCCTAAATGTATAACTTATCTCCCAATCTACACATAGAAGGCAATCGATATCCAGTTTTACGACCAGTGAATCTTGAGCCATCAATTGCTGTTGTGGAAAATGAATTTACAAAACCAGTTTGCTATTATTCAGAATTCCTCGATCAGTTTTCACTTATTGTATTATCTTCTTTGTAATATCCAGAAAAACTACAGGGTATATAATGAACAAGCTGAGAGAGTTTGTTTCACTTATTGTCTGTGTAGGTAATTCTGCTTAAAGAAATGATAGTAATAGTAAGTGGAAAGTTTTTTGAGTGCATTTAGCTGCACTGTAAAAGGATCCATAAACAATAGCATAATCCTAACCCAACAAGGTAATTTCGATCATACAGAAATCAAATATCAAACCTGTAGAACAGTTAAAGCCATTGCTTCCTTCTCCTTATGCCAACCACCAGGAAGTTCAAATGCAAGAGCAAAATGTGTTCTCTGGTCCTGAAAGCAAAAACAGAGTTAAAATATTTCCTGGATAGGAAAGAAAGACAAAAGATTCTGCTAACATATAATATTAATCATACATACCCCTAAATCAGCTTGACAACGATAATCACCTCCAGTGTACACAGATTTTGGCTCTTCAGGACGAGGGATGCTAGATAGGTCAGACAAAAGTGGTTCTGCTACAGATAACAGCTGGTCATGCTCGACACCAGAAGCGGCAAGTACTAACCTAGGAGCAGTAAAATTCTCCTGAAATTATCATACAAAACCTCTTTTAATAATACAAAAGATGCAAACTACAGGAATAACAATAAATTCAAAATATGTAATTTGCGTATGACATATATATCTTATCTTGCGTACGACACACGTATCTTATCTACAAATCATACTTACATGAACAAATTCCTCCAAGATTGAATCGTTCAGTCTATTGATGGCAGATTCTGGTGCAAGAAGAGGATTAGCCAATGCACCAGAATAACCTGCAGAGTGAATTGCCTCTAAAACTAAGCCTTGAGGATTGTTAGAAGCTTCAGCAATCTCAGATTTCACCTTCAGGAGCTGCAGAGAAGTATGATTTTATTTTCAGAAGAACAATAAGTCCAACATTGCATTACAACAGTAGCAAGGGAAATAAATCTTGTTTTGTGAGTACTAAATAATTAGATAGCAAGATCTCTTGTCATTGTACAAGAGATCTTGAGTTCAAGTCCACTGATATATGGTGGAGAGAAATTCAGTTGATATTTATTGCAATTAAAAGGGGGGGGAAAAGACAGTAAGCAAGGGCAACCAAAAGCAAAATCACTTAAATACCTGTTCATTAACCTCCCACTCAAGGAAAACAGGGTTCCTCACACAATCAATAAGCAACTCAACCATTTCAGGAACATAGGTTTTCAGAGCATCAAAGGTGTACCCCATCTGCTCCCTAGAAGCTGAGGCTTGAACATTGCCACCAATTGCCTCCACTTCTCGCACAATGCGCAAGTGGCTCCGGTTTCTCGTGCTTCTGAAGGCCATACGCTCAAGCAAGTGTGTGGCACCAAACGTGATTGGTGACTCATATATTGAGCCACTATCAACATACAAACCTATTGAGGCTGCTGGGCTCTGGTTGGAAACAGAATGAAAACAGAAACTACATAAATAAATTAGAAAATTAAATACCCAAAAAAACAAGAGACCTAATATAAACATGCTCTTGACAAGATACTATATGCAAACATACCGCTGACGTTTCTGAGGCAATTTTGACACCATTGGGAAGAGTTGTAATCTTGGTTTTACCTGGTTCAACATAATCAGGCAATGAAGGAGGAACAGAGACACCTGGAAGTGGAAAGTCTAAAGGGGGTGAAGAACTGGATCGCTCCCCAGTCAGCCAGCTAAAGATTCCACCAGAAGAGGATGTTTTTGAAGCAATAGCACTTGAACTTGCAAATCTTGTGCTTGCAGGTATCCTACCACGCACATGGCCCTGCTCTTACAGTTTGACATCACAAATTATACATATATAATTCATGCTATTTAAAAACCACAAAGGTTACTATCTAATAGCAACGTCCCTCTATCCATAATATCATCCCACCGGACCTAAAAATTCAAAAAAGATTAAAGTTCATTTCTTTAATGTTTTTAAAATGAGTATGCAGAAAAAACCTAAACCCTTTGGTTTCTTCTAACATAAAGCAACTAGATGCACATTCCACACATACCAGAATCCATAAGTACTGTGTTTGCATTCAAGACATCATATTCGACTTCAACAATGATTTCGTCCGATGACATACGCATTATTATTTTTCATTTCTCAAAAAATAAAACTACCGGGATCAACTTTTTCTCATTTCCATTACATTTAGTCGTAGATCAAATAGCAACATGATGCAATAAACATAACGATTGTTTAATAAGAATAAAACCACCAGAGAAGCAGTAACAGATCTAGCAGCTACTAATTCAAGCAAAACGCACATTCAAGTATCGACAAGCAAATCTTCCTAACAAATCATATTAGTTGGGTTTTGGGAGAATCGAGAAGTTAATAACTGACCTTGAGAGAGCGAAGGCGAGAAGCTGCGGTTCTGTACATTGTCATGGACGGTGACAGTGAAACCCTAGATTGTACGGGCAAGTGGTGAAGACTGGCTCAAGAGGAGGTTCGCCCCGTTCTGTGTGTTCTTTGTTCAGTATTAGAGTTTGAGAATCGTCATTGGTCAATGAGGTGCGTGTGATGGACACGCGTGAGCGATCTGGTCCGTTCAACGATCTGGTATTGTCCGTTTCAATCTCAGCCGTCTAGTTCATTCTCTTGCTGTATCAGTCGTTGGATTGTCTGATTTTGACCACACCAATTTACGAATGTCTGGTTGATGGAAAATTTCCTGCTCCTGCATTTGGGCGCGATTGGGTAAATTGGGTTGGGTTGTCGGGTTGGCACCTTTTGTGCAAAACCAAATTAATAACATATTTTTTGCGATTAAATTCATCTATCAAATAAGGTTGTAAGTAAAGGAATGTGAATTTTTCAAAAAAAAAATAAATAAATAAAGGAATGTGAATTACAGAAATATTATGCTATAAAAATCTATAAAAAAATAATACATAAATTTGACAATATGAGATTTGAGTGAGTATTATGTATCTTTTATTTTTGAACTTGAATATTATGTGTCTTACACATATGCTATTAAAAATATTGGTTCAATTTTGTTGCTTGACCTACCTCAAATTAATTATAATATTTTAAAAAATAAATTACACAATTTATTAAAAATTAAAAATAAAACTTACATAACCTGTTCTTGTTTTATGACAACTATCATGCAATTATAAGAGAAAATTTTAATTTAATGATTATTATTTAGTTAAAAAGAAATGTAGAATATCATGCAATTATAGGATAAAATTTTAATTTAATGATTATTATTTAGTTAAAAAGAAATGTAGAATCATATTTAATGCAAGAATTGTGTCAAAACATCATCAATTAGAAATAAAATTCTATATTAATAATTTGTGAAAACAAAATAGTGAATAAATTGATCAATGCTCTAGTACCACGTCATTTTTTTATCCTCGAAACTCATGTTTCAACTCCACAACTTATGAAGTACCCAAACCAATCTTAACCAGATATTTTCCTTTCTAAACACATTTACTTAACCAACCAAATCCTAGAAAGAATTGCACACTCCTAACTAGGGGTGGGCAACACCATGTTCGGATCGCTTCCGACCGGATCCGATCCGAACATGGTAACTTCGCGGATCGCCATTTTTGGATCCAAACATGATCCATCAAGGAGAAGGAACCGATCCGATCCGAACACCTAGTTCGCGGATCGGACCGGATCAGAACACCTATTTTCAATTTCAACTTATGATAAGAAGATAAATAGAGATGTCTTGTTGGTGTACCTTCGTGAATTGTAATACATATCTCCCAAATTTGTAAACATTCATACAAATTACTCAACATCAAACACGTGTAACATCTCCTTTGCCGGCTACCAACATCAAACACCACCGACAACTACCCACCCAGAATAATAATAAAAATAAATAGGAGAATTGGACACTCAGTTTTCAAGATTATTTTCAACAACAAATCTTCTGAATTTCAACATGCCCATTTTATATTAATGGAAATCATAGTTCAAATCCCACCAGGACCACTCTTTATACTTTTTCCCATCTATTCATAGCAATAATAACATATATATATATATATATATAAAATCAGCAAATGAAATATGTAACTCAACAACAGAATACAACAAACAAGCATGGAAATCACTAAAACACTAACACTCAATCATATAAATATCAAGCTAAAGCTACAAATAAACTCACCAAGCTACTGAGATG
Source organism: Litchi chinensis (assembly GCA_019925255.1). Lineage (NCBI taxonomy): Eukaryota > Viridiplantae > Streptophyta > Magnoliopsida > Sapindales > Sapindaceae > Litchi > Litchi chinensis. Next base: position 48,557,699 of record CM034461.1, on the reverse strand, counting down.
AGAGTGAAAGGGAGTGAGAGATGGATGTTAGGGTTAGCTTAAGTGGACTTTATATAGAGGCATATGAAATTACGTATGTATCATTGTTCACGGGTTCACGGATCGGATCGGTTTTGAAAACCTCAATCCGATCCGATCCGTGAAACATGGTGTTTTCACAAGTAAGGATCCGAACACCTTACTTTTGAACATATGATCCGATCCGAACACCCACGAATCGGACCGGATCAGGGTGTTCGGATCGGTTCCATGTTTTTGTGCCCACCCCTACTCCTAACCAGACAAATTGTTAGCATAGTCTTGAAATTTTTTCCCACATGTTCCATGCTTGAACTAAGTAAGTTAAGTTTTTTCCTTTAAAGACAATTACTTTCGAAATTTGTCAAGAGGAATGGGATATAGGTATCCAAACATGTATACAATTGTTCAAATACCATGTTGTGCATGTAGCATTTGTTCATCAAAACTTTATATACATATATATATATATATATTACAATTAAGTTACATCTAATTATTTTCCTGATAAATTTAAATAATTTAATCCCATTAAACAAAGAAAAAAAATAATTACATACTCTTTCTATTGAAGACCATATGCAACATGGCTTCCCACCGCGCCCCCCCCCCCCCCCCCCCCCCCCCCCCCCAAAAAAAAAAAAAAACTACTTTGCATAAAAATAGACATATCAAATCAATTTAATTTTGACATACATATACTAAAGAAATCCTACAATTGTAGGTTTTACGTAACTTTTTCTTATTTTTTGTCATGATAATTAATATATATTAAAAATGTATGGATACTTTTTTTTTGGAGTATTGATACTTCTTATATTATGAACAAGAGATTAATATAGGTTCTAGGTTCAAATGTTGCTCAGCCTAAAGATGCAGAGAGGTTTAATCTATTTTTATTGTAATATTAAAATAAAAGGAAAAAAGATTAATGCATTTATAAAGGATATTGTACAAGTATACTTACACTGCAGTTATTCATAGAAAGGACATTGCACTAAAGGTGATGTCATTTCTGGTTTTCCATTACTCGAATGACAAGCATGGTCACGCTTCTTTGCTATATTTCTCTTTTCTAGTTTGATTTCCATATTCCAAATGCCTACAACTTAAAACGAAGAATAAAGTTCTAAAAAGGAATGCCAAAATGTTCCACGGTGCATGAGTGGTCTAACAATGCAACAATGCTTATTTCAACCGTAGCTTCCACGTGAAGATAACTCAGGCAAATGGAATGAACCACTGACTAAGGGAAGAGAGATTAAAACCTGTTCCTTACATGATTGCAGCTGCAAGGCCCCTACAATCATATATTATATCAAAAGAGAAAAGGTAATATAACGAGAATATTTAAGTACAAAGTGATTAATAAGTTTTTTTACTGATCATAAGATTATACGAATTAACCATAATATACTTCCATGATATGTCGAAATGGGGAGAATAATGATAAATATTCCCATACATCATTTTGCAATGGAATATTGGGGGCTGTTGCATTTGTGCTCTACCCTTCTGTACGATGTTGGTATTACCTACTTTTTTTAATTAAAAAAAGTTGATATATAGGATGAAAACATGGAACCTGGAAGTGGTCTCACAATAAGCAATTCAACTTTAGTTATCCAAATGGAGAAATATTTTTTACCTTCATTTGTTTCTTTCTACTTGCATCCTGAAGCAAACTTGATGCTATTCCTAAATTCCAATTCAATATTCACTTAATTTTTTTCCTTCTGACCAATAAGCACCATTTCTTCAAGGATATATGTGTGTGTGTGTGTGCGCGCACTGTAATGGAAGCTCTGGGGTCCCTCATTCCAACAACAAAGATAATGGCGACATTGGTGAATGGCTCAACATTCTTTGGGTTTTATGATTGCCAGAGTGTTGTGAAGAAGCAAATTACAACTTCCTGGCCAAATATGTACTTTCATCAAGGGCTGTCTAAGGGTAAGGAGTTAAGTCAAAAGTCAATTTTGATCATTATGTTTTGAGTCGCTACAAAATTAGAATGTAATCAAATTAATTTATTCAATGTGTTTCTCAAGACTTTACAATGAAGTGCTTGATATCATCAACGGCCAAATTTGATTGGTCGTCCATGCCACATCGTGGGGGCCGTAATGCGTTTAAAAATAGAGGGATTAATGTTCTGTCTCCAAAGAGAACAGCGCCAAGTTTTTCACCTGAATTTCTTGATGCAAGTGAAGATGAATATGATGGGGTCATTATTGATCCAAAAATCTTACCCTCCAGTGCAAATGCATTTGTTTCTGCTTTTCTTGCTTCTTTGTCCTATTGGAAGTCCCAGGTTTGACGCAAATTTGTGTTAGAGAATTTTATGTTATTGTATATGAGTCTAGCGGTTGATGTAACTTTGTTCACACACTTTGAAGGTATCACATCATCCTAGTTGTGCATTCACAATTTTACAGTGGTCTTGGATCAAAGCTTAATTTGTTTCTCTTCGTTAGACATTCCAACTCTTATTTTGACAGAGATGGACATGGCGCTTTTGTTTTGTATGACGGGTTTTATTAAAGCAAATTTATTTTGACTGCAGTACAAAAAATTGATTTATTTTTTCTTTTTGTAATAAACAAAAAATTGATTTTATGATACGTAAAAGAGGTAGGAATTTGAAAAGTGATCTTAAACACAAGTAGTCAGGAAGTTCAAAATTGGTTTTCTGAGTAGACATTCGAAGGCACCCCTAGTTTAAACTGATTTTCTTATTTTGTATCTATTTTGGCATATATGTGTAGTAAATTGAAGTTGAAGTTGTTGTATGTGACATGTGAATTTCTATATAAATGCAGGGGAAGAAGGGAGTATGGCTGAAGATACTACCGGAGAAAGCTGATCTTGTTCCAATTGCAATTCAGGTAACAATCAAATGCTTTACAATAGCTTAAAACTCGATCGTGTCCTAATTGTTGTATTCAAGTTCTCTATTTCTAACATGTCTAGGAAGGTTTCAGCTACCACCAAGCTGAACCAGGATACCTGATGTTAACATACTGGATTCCTGACGAGCCCTGCATGCTTCCTGATAGCCCTTCGCATCAAACTGGCGTAGTAGGATTCGTGATCAATGACAAAAGAGAGGTCTCGTTAACAGTACCTTTCCCTTGCTTATCTCACTTTTCTTTTATTCTTTGTTTTTTCACATTCTAGCTGTATTCAATATTTAGGTGATTGTTGTAAAAGAAAAACGTCCTTGTAGTTGCTCGTGTGTGGAAGTTTCCTACTGGCTATATCAATAAAGTGATCCCTTGTACTTCTTTTACCTTTTCTTTTTGGAAAATTGTTGCTTGTATGATTTTATATAACAATATAACATCACGTCGCTTCTTAAAAATCACTCTGAAGACATATTCTCTGCGGCTATAAGAGAAGTGAAAGAAGAAACTGGTGTAAGAACAATTACTCTATTATCTAAATCTTTCTGAAACTAACACCAATAACATCATCACAATTTTAATTTACAAAGAAAGTCTGAATTTGTATTCACTCTTAATTTTCAGATTGACACAAATTTTCAGGAAATGGTTGCTTTCAGGTAAAGTTGTCATCTATCACATACTTCAAACTACTACACAAATATTACAGCCATCATTTTTCAGTTTCCCCTTTTGTAATTTCCTCTTTTTGTGCAAAACTCCGTAGACATGTACACCTTGCAGCTTTCGAGAACGCGGATATACTCTTCATGTGCATGCTCAAGCCACTGTCATCTGAAATCACGATTGATGAGAAGGAAATTGAAGCTGCTAAGGTAACAACTAGCAAGGTTCTCTGAATTTGATTTGTCTTTATTGTTATTATTATTATTATTTTGTCTGTCATCTTCCTTCAGCTTATTGTGTTCAGTTTAAAATATCCACAGTGGATGCCACTTGATGAATTTGTTGGGCAGCCGTTTTATCTGGACGACCACATGTCAAGAAAAGTTATCGACCTTTGTGTCAAGGCCTGTGAAGATCGCTACAATGGATTCGTTGCCTATTGACCTCAAAATTTGATGGGTAATTGTCATCCTTGTATTACAGTGATTAACTTGAAAAATTACTCTTATATATCACTACAATTTGAAGTAAATTATTCACTGTAACAACTAACAAGTTAATAACTAATAACAAATAAGCTGGTACTCTGTCAAGGAAATGTGTACAGTAACACTTTATAATGAGCAGTATTATTGACACTTTACCAATATTATTTTGCCACTATTATATTATTAGATTCGATACTCATTTAACAAAAATTTAAAAACCCTTATATATATATATATATATATATATATATATATATATATGTAACACTCTTCCATCGATCCTCGACGTCCCGGACACTGATAACCGAGGCGAAGGACGTTACGATATTTTCATTACTTATTTATGAAAATCTATTTACTAATTTAATAAAATTTATTGAAAATCCGACAGAATTTCCTCTGTTTTATTGAAAAACCAAAAATCTTAAATCCTACATAATCAAAGAAACACTTCAAATATATTTTCCACTTTCTCAACTTTCATCACCGGACACCCCGTCCATTTCAAAATCATTTCAACACACAAATCAGTATAAAAACATACATTTTCTCAGCTATTTTTCCAAACAAAGTAAACATAAATAATTTAAAGCATTACATCAACTAGTTTTCCCATCTTTTTAAGAAAACATTTAGAACCATAATTCAAAATTTATATACACTAGAATTCACAAGGTTTTGCACGTATATGCATTTAAATATGCAAAAGATAAGTTCATAAAATTTTATTTTAACAAAAATATATACATGCTAAGGATTACTACCAAAAAGATTAGAACTTTGTTGTGACTCTGGAAGCGCAATGGAATGATCTTCTTGTCAGACTCTCACTCTCAGTTCACATCAACTACTTGTGCGTGGAAAATCCAACAGACTAAGCAAAATAGCTCAGTTGGTATACACAAAATAATATCAATCACAAAATCTCACAAACATAACATATAAAATATATCATTTCATAAAAATTTAGCAATCAATATAACATAATTTCCAACAACTTTTCGAAAAACTTTATTAAATGCTTTTCCACATACATAGATATACATTCAATGCAAGTTCATTATCAATTATTATTATTATTATTATAAGAGTTTTTCGTAAATACTGTCACGATGTCATGGATTGGTAACGGATTTTCACATTTCTCTCCGGCATCAGACACTCGGTGCCTCTCAAGGTCCGTTAATTATATCAATATATATATAAGCGTAACGACGCAGTACTGCTAATAATATTTTATTAGCATGCCAACTACCAATCTCCACCCACCAATGTACAGATTTACTCAGGCTCTCTATAATTTTATTAATAACTAAAATTATCATTTTCGATTGAGCTTTTATAAATCATATAACTATAAAATATTTTCCTTCATTTTCACTTTTCCAAATATTTCAAAACCTCTCTCTTGACCCTTACCAAAGAACTATTTCGCTCTTGGTTTTATAATAAAAACTTTATTACATAATTATATTCGTTTCACATTTCTACTTGGCTCCAAAAGATGGTTTTCGAATTTTTCTCTTCGAAATCATTATTCAGCACACATCTCATCACAACATGATATAAATAGCATATAAATATAAACGAAACAACAAAAATGTCTATTGGTTTCTCTATGTCTTCAATTTCAACTAAGGAATACATTTTTCGAAAATTAATTTCATCTTCAAAAGTCATGTCACAAATCACATTAATATCATTCGTTATACACGTAAATAAACTTAAAAAGACGAAAATACCCTTAGACCCTTATTTAGTGTAATTTCGGACATAAGAGCTTTTTTAAGCGAAAATGTTATTTCACTTGATTTTAACCCGTAAAATCCCTTCCATCACCATCCCACCAATATATACATATCATAAATAACAACTCGTCACATAAAAATCACATCATCGCAAAGTTTCAAAACAAAATATTAAATTTTCGCTACTAAAAAAATTCAATTTCGAAAATAAATATATACCAACCTTTGTGAGCCATCATCCACACTTTCTAGTACTTCAATTAGAAGCTTAAAGCTTCTCCTTACCCTTACTAGATTCCCCACGCCCTAATTGGTCACTTAGGATTTGAAAATCATACTTTTAAATCATAAAAAGCAAAATAACTTAATTAAATACAAAACCCACTATCTATATATGCCTATGAATGCATCTACATGCTCATTAATCTATTTGAACACAAAAAAAAATCATAAAACAACACTTACCTCATATAAAACACTTTAAACCCGAAAATATAATTGGATTTTTAGAGGATTTTGGTAAGAAATGAAGTTATAAATGGGTAGGGGAATTAAAAGCAAGAAAATTAATGTGTTTAATGGCTTGAAAAGAAAAAAAAAATTGAGAGAAAAAGCAGTAGGTTTGATCAGCAGCAGAGGAAGGAAGAAAATGATTGATTTTTCCAATTTTGACCCCCTTTTTATACTATTCTACTTTCTAAAATTATACCTTGACCCCAAACCTTTTTAGAATTCCATTTGGACCCTAAAATCTTGACATATGCCCCTCTCCTATTGGACAACAATAACCACTCACCAATAATAAATTTCCATCATCAAATCTTTTTCATTAAAATCCTAATTAAATCTTTTTGCTAAAAAAAAAATTACTTTCGAACTAAATTATTGAAGAAACTATTAAATTTTATAACAATTAACTATATTATTTCACTTATTATATTAATTATAAATAAACTAAATTTTATCTTATTTAATGCAATTATATTATAGATTTAATAATATTACTTATACGGAAGCAAATATCAGGACGTTACAGTATATATATATACATATATTTTAGATATTGAAATGAACTTAAGAGACAATCGAGATCAAATTAATAAGATTCTAATGATACAATTTGAATTAATGGTTTTTATATGATTGAGAATCACCTATATTATGATAGAAGATAAGCCATCGTCATCAGAAAAAATAATGCTTTTATTAGACGAGGTGGGATATTGAACCGTAGTAATGAATCAAGGACAAATTGCACAAACCCCCCCCCCCCCCCCCCCCCCCCCCCCCCCCCCCCCTGAGGTTTGATGAAATTACACAAATAAGACGATATTTGAGAAACTCGCACTGCCCTCCCTTGAGCTTTCTGAAACTCAACACAAACCTCCCCTACTGTGAGTGAGCTGTTATTTAAGACAAACAGTCAAAGTCAATTTGAACAAAAGTACCAAAATGCCCTTAAATAAAATAATATATTATTAATTTAATTTAAAAAATATAATATAAACTAATTAAAATACATTTTTAAAAATATCTTATCATCTTCATCACCTCTTTCAAATTTTTTCATCAATTTTCATCAAATTTTCTTAATCAATTTTCATACCATCAATTCATCATCAATTTTGATCCAATTAGTTCATCACCATCATCAATTCATCATCAATTTTTATCCAATTAATTCATCAACAATTTAAACCTAAATAAATTTATATATATATTTTAAAAAATTAATCACTTATTCATCCTCACCAGCTGTTCATCATCAACATAAATTTTTCTAACATCCATCTTTAATCATCCTCATAACCGTAGTCTTTAACCAAAAAAAAAAAAAAGATCCCCTACAACCCACATTTTCTCACCAACCAAACATCATCTAACATCCACAAGATCCAATTGAAAATTCACAAGAAAATTCAAAACAAATATTCAAAAAACTCAAAGGGAATTCAATTATACTCACAAAAAAATTCAACCATAAATTCAACAACAACCAAAAAAAAGGAAATTGGAAAAAAAAAAAAAAAAAAATTTGGTCTCCACCAGTGAGAGACCCGTTTTCGGGTCTCCACAATGGAGACCCGAAACCGGGTTTCCATTGTTGGAGACCCAGGTGGCCATGACCACCTGGGTCGATGGAGGCCCCAGACTAACCTCCATCAAACAAGGTGGAGACCGATCACCTGAGTCTCTAGTCTCCATCAGAGACCATCTTGATCTCAATGGAGACCCAATCGATCTCCATTTTCGTGTTGTTTTCGCCGGAGCTTTAAAGAAGTCAAGAAAAAGAAGACGAGAGAAGAAGAAGAAAATAGAGGGTTGAGGCGAGCAGAGAGAGGGGTGAGGTGATGAAAAGAGAGAGAGAGAGAGAGGTGAGTGAGAGGAGTTTTGAATTTTATTTTTATTTTTTTGTTTTTATTTTTTCTAGATATTTTATATATCATTAATGTTATTTGACCATTATACCCTTACCTCATACCACTTAACATCTGTTCATTAACGACAAGTTACTGATAGGGGAGATTTGTGTTGAGTTTCAGAAATTTTAGGAGAAGGTAGTGCGAGTTTTTCAAATATGATCATGTTTATGTATTTTATCAAATCTTAGCAGAGGTATGTGCAATTTTTTCATGCATCAAAACAGTATGTGTGCTTCCACTGTACGAAGGTAATTGACAAAACCCTTATAATGGTCAAAAGAAATTAATGAAGAAAAGACATCATGATAAGAGTTGCGGGGCATCGATGCATGAACTCTAACTTTCAACCTTTTTGAGCCCTACTTGTCATATTCTTGCAGGCGTAATTTGTGAAGCACTACTTGAGACGTAGTCTGGTCCGTTAATTCAGATAAGAGAATATTCCAATCTACTGTGACTAATGGATCATAATGGAATATTCTTCCTTAAGTACCTCTACGACGAAAATGAAAAACCAAGAATTTATATTCATAAACAAACATTGGCGTCAACGTTTGTTTATTTTTCACAAACAATAGGCGTCAACATTTGAATCACTGTTGATAAAAAATTTGAATTACTGAAAAAAGAGACACTTATTTGCATTTAAGAGGAGACAAGCAATGACCGACGTTAAGCTTCCAGAAGGGAGATGCTGGTTAGTCCGTAGACAATACGCTTGAGACATGACACAACAGGTGGAAATCCAGAGGGCTCCCAAAGTCCACACCCACACCTAGCTTCCGTGAAGCTCGTGTCCCTGCCTCCTTTTCAACAAAAGTTATGGTTCCATTACCACATACACGTCACTCACTCCGTGTGACTCCATTCCATTTCAGTTGTTTAATTCTCTGCCACTCTGGAAGCTTTTGCCGTTTGGAGGACGGCCATTCATCTGTGTTTCAGGTCAACTGCTATTAATAGTCATTAATTTTTTTCAATTCAATTAACAGATCAGTTGGTCCACCTCCCAGAAAAAAGGGGGAAAAAAAAAAAAAACAAAGGTTTGACTGACAGATTCATTGGGAATATATGGGAAATTTTGGTGTAATGTGAGTTGCAAATAATAATGCAGTTTTTTAAAAGACAGGAAGTAAGAGAAAAATTAATAAATTAGTGGTTGTATCCAATCGTTACTTTTAGAGGCTTCTGTAAACTTCTTTTAATTAATAATTTTTATATAATTTTATAATCTTTTAATGACTGTCTAACTTATTTTATAAATTTTTATAAACTCTTTTTTTAAAAAAATTATTAACTTTGATAGACTTTTAAAAAAAATTATAAAAAACTTTCATAAGTTTTCATAAATTTTGATAGACTTTCACATATTTTTATAGGTTAAATTTTTACTAACTTATAACATAATATATACTTTATAAGTTAATAAAACTATATTTATCATATCAATAATGATGAAAAGGAATGACATATGAAATAAAAGTTAAGTCACATCAATGACATAATTTGATAACCAAAATATCAAATATTTTAAGTTTTTTTTTAGTACAATAACTATATCTAGAATAAATCCAGGAGGCATCCGGGACCTTTAACCGAGATGTAACACTGGTGGCACACCCCGAGGGGCTATTCCCATTAGGGAGAACCACCCACACAGAGATGGGGGAAAGACTCACACAATTGGTGGGAAACTAATTATCAAAAGTATAGTTATTATTATTATTATTATTATTATATTACATAATATCAGTATTATATATATATATATATATATATATTGAACTTAAGGGGTGTCGAACCCATGCCCCCTTACAAAGGGAGGCATGGGTGGCTGCTGCATCTACCACTATGCCACCAGCCAATTGACAAATATTTTAAGTTTTTAATTATTAATTTTATATCTTCTATAAAAATTAAAATATTTAATGTAAAAGAAATTGTGAGGTTTGCTTTTTATAATCAACAAAAAAGTCTAGAAAAGTTTTTTGAGGGAAGTGAGAGATAATTTGTTGAGTTTGATTATTATAAATTTAACATTAAAGTCTATAAAAATCTACCAAAATCATTAAAATTTAAAATTTCATAAAAGTTATTAACATTTTGAATATCTCATAATTTTTATAAACTCCTAAAAAGTTTTGATTGAATATCTCATAACTTTAATAGGTTTTATAAAAATAATTAAAAGTCTATATTAAATAACACTTGACTTCTATATAACCTTTAAAAGTTTATATTAAACACATCCAAACTTTTAAATTTCATAAAAGTCATTAAAAGTTTAAATGAAATATACCCCCTTAGTGAGTTGACATGTGAATGTGACATGATTTTATTGATTCATTTAGGGGTGGGCATCTCCAACCCAACCCAACTCGACCATTTTTTATTAGGTTGGATTGGGTTATATCTTAAAAAAAAAATTGATGGATTAGATTGGGTTGGGTTGGGTTAAAAAATTTTCAACACAACCCAACTCAAACCTGACAAACGTCTATCCCTAATTCTAAATCTAAGATTTTCTCCTCTCTCTAGAAGACCATTTGTTCATGATAAAGATTAATGACAATTTTTATATCGAATTTACTATTTTATTTACAATAATTGGATCTTTATTTGTATTCATTTTATTTGTAATCAAATTACGAAGACTAAAAAAGTTATCAATTAGATCATTTGTGTCTTTGTGGTAAATTAAATCTAATTCAATCAACCCAACTCGACTATTATTGGATTTGGTTAGATTGGATTGAAGAATTTATTGGATTTTGGATTAAAAATCTCCTAACCCAATATGGGTTGGGTTGGGAGATTTTCAACCCAACCCGAACCCTAAAACGTTTACCTCTAGATTCATTGGTAATTTTATAATATAAATTTAATCAATTTCCTTTAATATGATATTTAATTATTAGTGATGCCAATTGTGTTTTTTGCTGTAACTTTTAAAACACTTGTATATATGAACATGAATAATATCATACCAAAAAATCACATGACATTACATTTAATAAAACTATCATTTATAATACACATTTATTAAGAAACAACTAATTATACAGATAAATTTAAATTTAGACTTAAGACAAATTTTAATGGAAGAAAATTTGACTTTTCTTTTTTAATTGTGGAAGAAAATTTGACCTACCATCCAAGTTTTGGCCTTTTTGAACTAGAAATTTCCACCTTTCAAAAGACAAAAAAAGAAAAAAAAAAAAGGGTCCATTCAATAATTTACGTGCCACTCAAGGCAGAGACTGGACAGAAATCAAAGACAGTAATATCAACAGTAGTATCTTCAAATCTGTTAAAAAAAACACCAGCGGTTTTCAAGCCACTATCTTCTCGGTCACCCTATTAGTACAATTTTCTATATATAAAGTTTTCCTTGAACGTAAAAAATCACAAGGCAAAACATGGCCATCGAGTTTCGCTTCTTGTATATAAAGCCGTTGAAAAACCAAACACAAACCAACTACAACTGTTTTTTTTAATTATAAATATATATTTACGTAGTTTGGTTGCCTTTTCTTTTGATCTGGATGGTCTTCTTCTCCTATATTCATTTGGGTCAAACACTGGTTTTCCGTCTCCTATAAGTATGGATTTACCTGTCTCTTTCGCTTCTACATCGCTTGCCTCCGTAATTGAATGGAATCAATATCTGTCGGGTCCTCCCCGCCATCATCTCCTTCGTCAATATCTTCATTGAAATCGCGTTTCGTGAAGCCTTCTTCTTTTTGGATTTCGAGTCTTAGAAAGTTCTCTTCGGTCAGTTTTAATTGTTCAAGTCGGTATTCTGGCCCTAATAGTAAACATCATAGTAAAGCTGTTTTCATGGGGTCTGCTGGGAATTTAAAACCAAAAACTGCGACTGGTCCAGCCGGTTATGTTCTTGAAGATGTTCCTCATTTGTCTGATTATATTCCTGATGCTCCTGTAAGTTGTTCTAATCATCTTACTTGTTTGTTTTATTGTTTTGGTGTTGTGTATTGTAATGTTGTCTTTGATTCCTTGAATGATCTGTTCGTTTAGTAGCTGAGTAGTTGAAAAATGAACTAAGAAAAAAAAAAAATCTGAATTTTATTATTTAAGTTGGTTTCTTCTTTCATCAAATTTGTCCATTTTTTTTCTAAGTTGTTTTCTAGTTCCATGTTTGAGAATCTGAGGTTTTGCTTTCGAAAAATCTTTTAAACTGTTTCTCTAATTGCCTTACTTGGAGGCGCAATTTGATCTTAAAATTTGTTGATCTTTTCATTTTGTTCTTGTCTTATTTTATTTTTGGTGTGGCAGAGATATCCCAACCCATTGCAAGACAATCCTGCATACTCGGTTGTGAAGTAAGTTGATTTTGCTTCTTTTCGATTTCAAAATTCTGTTTCTGTTTCTGGGGTCTGCTTTCGAGTAATTTATGTTCACTGCATCGATTTTACATTGTGCCAGGCAATACTTTGTTCATGAAGATGACACTGTGCCACAAAAGGTCAGTCTTTCCTTCTAACTTGATCTGTTTATTTTTTGTTTTAATTCAGTGTAGGTAAAAGATTTTCAGCTGGTTGTTTAAACATTACAATTTTGTCTTCATTAATTGATTTTAGCATATTAGTTGGTTACTAAGAGTTTCAGAGGCCTGCCTGTTCATTAATTTATAACATAACTTGGGTTTAGAGAGTCAGATCTGAAATAATATTCTTAATGGCCAACTTGCCAACTTTCTTCAGTCAGTGCCCAAATTGCCAGAGGGCCGGGGCTACACATGGTTTTCCATTGATCTTGTGTGATGACTGAAGCTAAAGTTACTGGATGCATCCCTGTTTTATGAGGTAGACTGGAGTTATATAGGGTGTATATGCTTTAAGAGATGAGATTTAAAGATAAAAGTTCTTTTACTTGTGTGCTAAAATTTTCTTTTTAATTGTTATAGATTGTGGTTCACAAAACTAGTCCAAGAGGTATTCATTTCCGGCGAGCTGGACCTCGTCAAAGGGTATGTTGTTAATTACCTCATGCATAAGATTTGACATAAGGAAATGCCTGCATTTAGCTTACAGATTCATTTTGATGTCAATTTTACTCAGGTGTATTTTCACTCAGACGAAGTTCATGCTTGTATTGTGACATGCGGTGGCCTGTGCCCTGGACTCAACACCGTGATTAGAGAAATTGTGTGTGGCCTGTACCACATGTATGGTGTGAAGAGAGTGCTGGGAATAGATGTAAGTGACTATTCCAACCTCTACTTAAATACATTTTATGGAGTTTAGTATTCCACCACTCTGCACTCTTGCTCGTGCATAGTAAGAAAGAGCTTGCGTCTATCAGAATGTGAACTCCAATCTGAAGCCTCTTAAACAGTTCTTGTAGCTTTCATATGGCACCAATTGGATTACCACCAATAACACAAAATGCAACAGTTGTCCTTTTTTGGTCGGACTGAAGGATCATTTGAGTAATTTTAAAAAATTTTATTTATGCTGAACAGCATATTATGTTGAACATGTAAAAATATTCATAAGTGACTTGAAAAAGTAATCATGTCATGTCAGCCTATACGTTGCCTTTACACTGACATAGATGCCCTTTCCCAGTTCAGAAGACATGGCAAGATCTTTCATTAGATCAACTGGAAGTTCTGAATGTCTTGTGTTTTCTAACTTTATTGTTTGCAAAGAGCTATATCTTAATTATTTTGTTTGAAATCAAGAAAAAAATGTACTTATTTAACACCGCAGAATTTAGTAATTGTAAATGAATAGTATTTTTCTCTGTATGATTTGATAGTATCTCAACCTGATATGCTAAAGGATTTTGTAGGGAGGATACAGGGGCTTCTATGCTAAAAATACAATCAATTTGACCCCTAAAGTTGTAAATGATATCCATAAACGTGGTGGAACCATCATCGGTACTTCACGAGGTGGCCATGATACTTCAAAGATAGTTGACAGCATTCAGGATCGTGGAATTAATCAGGTGTGTGGAAGAGTTACATGAATCCATTATGAGTTGGATAATAACTATGTGAAAAAATGGATGCTGAGTATTTGTTTTGCCGCACCTCAGGTCTTCATTATCGGAGGAGATGGGACTCAGAAAGGAGCATCTGTTATATTTGAGGTAATTCCATTGTAGAGTATTAGTACTTTTAGTTATTCAAAGAAATTTATGCATCTAGTTATAAACTCATCTGTTCCTTGCCATTTTTTTAGCATCTTGTTTGCTGCGATGGTTAATAGTTTCCTTGCTTCCTTATTTTTTGTCTAAAGTAATAATTTCATAGTTGGAAACCTTAGAACTGATTGTAATCTATGTGCATATAGCCTGAAACTTTTTTTTTTCAAAAAACTCATACAGGAAGTCAGAAAACGTGGTCTCAAAGTTGCGGTTGCTGGAATCCCAAAAACCATCGATAATGACATTCCGGTACCTTTCTTGGCTTGTTTAGCTGCTGGAATGTTGTTGTGTTGAATATGAAATCCTGTACCTCAAGATTATTCTCACTATCCAATTTGTTTATTACGTGACAGGTTATTGACAAGTCCTTTGGCTTTGACTCTGCTGTTGAGGAAGCTCAACGTGCTATAAATGCAGCACATGTTGAAGCTGAAAGTATGGAGAATGGAATCGGACTTGTGAAGTTGATGGGTCGCTATAGTGGTAAGCTCTTGTTTTTAGTTGGATTCATCATCAATGATGCGTTATTGTATTGGCCTTCCCAGAGACGCATTTTTTTTGGATAATCCGTAATCAATAATGCAATTCTCTTCTTTCTTGATAATAAATCTAAGCATTCTCATTGTAGGAATCTAAACTTGGTAATTGATGCAG
Organism: Litchi chinensis; assembly: GCA_019925255.1. NCBI lineage: Eukaryota > Viridiplantae > Streptophyta > Magnoliopsida > Sapindales > Sapindaceae > Litchi > Litchi chinensis. The sequence continues at coordinate 48,542,619 of CM034461.1, read as the reverse complement.
GTTTCATTGCAATGTATGCTACTCTTGCCAGCCGAGATGTGGACTGCTGCTTAATTCCAGAGTCACCCTTTTATCTTGAAGGCAGTGGTGGACTTTTTGAATATATTGAGAAACGACTCAAAGAAAATGGACACATGGTTATTGTGATAGCAGAAGGAGCAGGACAGGAGTTGGTTTCTGAGAGTATGCATTCGGCTACCCAGCAGGATGCTTCAGGAAACAAGCTTCTTCAAGATGTTGGGCTGTGGCTATCACAGAGGATCAAAGTAATTTCAATCTTTCGCTTATGCAATCCTTAGTTTTCTTCCTTGTTTTTTAAATCAATATAAACTAAATAGAATGAGTTGATATGTGAATCTTCGGATAATTTAATTGGTCCCATTCTGGATTTTGCAGAACTATTTTAAACAAAAGAAGATGGTCTTGAATCTTAAATATATAGGTTGGTGGCTGACTTTTCTAAATATTGTATTCAACTCACAGAAGCTTCTTGTTGGTTGTTATGTTTAAACATTGAACTCCATTTTCTGGCAGACCCTACATACATGATTCGTGCTATTCCAAGCAATGCATCTGATAATGTGTACTGCACTCTCCTTGCCCAAAGTGCTGTGCATGGAGCAATGGCAGGGTACACTGGCTTTACAGTTGGTCTTGTCAATGGCAGACAGACTTACATACCCTTCTATGTGAGTTCATCTTATACAAATATACACATTTTCAAGTTTTGCAGAAGAAATAGGACTGCAAACTTTCTAACTTTTGTCTCTGCCGCTTTTCCTGTTGCACCTTTTTATTTACATCTACCTTTCTCATCATATTCATGAATGTGCCTTATAGCATACATTTTCCTTTAACTATATGGAAACTGGAAGTTTATTGTTTTACATTGTTTAATTGTTGAGTTATTGGTACGCAGCGAATCATTGAGAAACAAAACAAGGTTGTGATTACCGATAGGATGTGGGCGAGGCTGCTATCTTCCACAAATCAGCCAAGTTTTTTGAGCGCCCAAGATGTCGATGAAGAGAAGAAACAGGAGGAAGGAACAGTATCCCAGCTGTTGGATGATCAGATTTGTAGTGACGGCATTCCAGGGAACAAAGAGACTAGCAACGTGTAATTGAGATTGATTTCACAAAGCTATTAGATCATTGCCATCATTGTCTTGGCCAACAACCAGAATAGCCAGCTCCCCTATATTCTTCCCTGCGGCCTATAATTAATATATATGTGTATCATTTATTTCTCTATTTAGTTATAAGTTAATAATGTTTGTGTTGAGATTTTGTATGGATATGAAAATAACATTGATGAAAGCTGTATATATAGTGTGATGATCATATTGTGCTGTTCCATTGTTGTTGCAATTGCACGAATTTTTTTCGTGTAGAAAATGGATAGTTTTAGCAACTTTATCGAGTTACTGGTGTGGGAAAAGGTTCTGTCCATGTTCTTCATTAATGAACTACTATGAGCATCCTGGTTCATGATTTCGGTGGGGGCAAAATGGAATACCCCTCCATAGATGCCTTTCAAAATTTTTTAATTTTTTTCTTGATTTGTATACTAGCAATTTGTTTTATTAGAATAAAATTACATAGATTTAATTAATGAGCAATAATGGTTCTGAAAGATACAATGGAGTTTACAACGTAAAGTCACTTTATAATGAAGTTCAAAATAAGCTCTAGCAGTGAATATATATTAAAAATCCAAAATAAGAAATCCTTTAATTAAAAAATAAAATGAATAATTAGGACTGAATTTTCTGCTCATTTAATTTAATTTTTTTTTTTTATTTTTGACAAATAATTAAAGGTATCAAATATATAAAATTAAATTTTTATATAAATTTATAATTTTAATATCCAAACACCTAAATTTTAATCCAATGTTGTTATTTATGCATATAAATTAAAGTCAAGAATTGAAATTAATTGATAAGAGTTTTTAACAACTCCACTTGCCCTTACCTCTCCAATAAGGCTAAGAGGAATATATCTGTAAATTTCTGTATATAATTAAAATAATAATAATAATAATTGATAAAACTTGACCGCCCAGTTGTATCTATTAAACGAAAAGGTCTACACTGTAATTAAGTTTTCGCCTAGTTGTCAAAGAAGAGAGCAAAGCGAGGTAGTGTATAGGAACATAGGAAGTTGCAAGCGTGAGAGGAGCGTTTGGGTGGATCTGGAAAGATGGGGATCAGATTCATATTGATGGTGAACAAACAAGGCCAGACACGCCTCGCTCAATACTACGAATGGCTTACTCTCGAAGAACGACGCGCCCTTGAAGGCGAAATCGTCCGCAAGTGCCTCGCTCGCTCCGAGCAACAGGTAGCTTCAGATCTCCATTCACCTTCCTCTTTCTATTTTTATTTCGTGCAATTCTTATATTCTAAATTAAAAGGTTTAATTTCTACCTTATGTTTTTGCTTGCGAGGAAAACAGTGTTCTTTCGTTGAGCATCGTAACTACAAAATTGTGTATAGACGCTACGCATCTTTGTTTTTTCTGGTCGGAGTCGACAATGATGAAGTAAGTTTTAATCTTTATTTACGACAATGGAAGAACCAAATATATGTCGAACGTGACATATTTTTGAAACATTTTCATGTCTGCAATTTGTGAATTCTGACGCAAATACTTGGCCAATTGAAAAAGTATAGCAGCATATATTTAGGTTTTCTAGGATGGAGGTTATTTATTTGTCAGTCTTTAAGGATTTAGACGCATCATCTATGTCAACCTTTGAAGGCACCTTTGAATTCTACCATGACTGAATTTGATTTAACATGACTGAAAATTCAATTAAAAGTGTTGAAAAAATTATTAAAAGCTTGCTAGAAATATAAATCATACTTGAAAATAAAACTATGATAAAACCTTGCACGCAGTTAGTAAATTATGGAACAATTGAACCATGGTCACGAAGATTAGTAGAAAAGTGATTTTGGTTGAATAATAGTACTTCGTTAAGTTTTACTTGTTCTGCTGTTGCAACCAAATATGTTTTTTTTTTCTCTACGTTCATTGTCTCAAGTTTTCTGCTTCCATGTTGCAGAATGAGCTTGCTATTTTGGAATTCATTCACTTGTTAGTTGAAACCATGGACCGCCATTTTGGCAATGTGGTAAGATTTATCATACCAACACAGTTGTTGTTACTCAGCTTGTCTATTGGTTTTTATTATGGTTCAGAGTATTTAAAATTTACTTGTGTTTCTTGTCTCTTTAAATTTTGTCAGTGTGAGCTAGACATCATGTTTCATTTAGAGAAAGCACATTTCATGCTGGAGGAAATGGTCATGAATGGGTGCATTGTAGAGACAAGCAAGTCGAACATTCTGAGCCCAATACAGCTGATGGACAAAACATCGTGAAATAGTTCTAAGTGCTATAGGGTTCATATGAGATTGTGATGGGTTCAATCATGGTTGTGTACTTGTGTTGTTTCCTAATGTACAATTAAGTTTAAAGCATCATTAAAACTTCGAGTTTCTCCTTCACAAGTGAGAATTTTAGTGGTTGATTGTATTGATTCATAATAATATAAAGTTGACGGATAAAAATTACAAGCTCCTAGATTCTTTGGATATTTGTTAGAACTTTGAAAGCGGAGTCAACGCAAATATAATGTGCTAAGGAAGATTATATTGATTTGTGAATGATTGTACTTCTGCCTACTATGTCTTGTATCGTCCGAACCCTGACAATGATGTGTCTCAAATATAACCTGTCGCATGAATTAACTGCATTCTGTGTTTTATATTCCACTCCTTTTTTCTTAGACCTATTCTCTCTGATTCTTGTACAGAAAGTAGTCTTTTAAGTTTGATACAACATATTGAATTTGTCTTTACAAGGCAGAATAAGTTAGTATAACTGTCTCTGACAATTTGGATACCTAATGTCCGTTACTTGATTATCTTTGGCCGTTTTATCATTTTACTTGCACTTGAGCAACAGTTGAATAATTGCTGTAGATTAAGGGAAATTTTTTATGTAGTATAATATCCTTGAGTTGATTGTATGGCACGAGTGTTGGCAATAATAACATGACGCTACTCCTTAACCCCTGTGAATGAACCCCCTCACCTCAAGAAATGGTTACCTCTGTGGTTGAATCCTGTGCTTTAAAATCCAACTTCAAGTAGGGGTTCCTAAATCATGGTTGAGAAAAATCTTTGATCAGCTCGTCTCCTATAACCCTGAGTCCCTGACAAGCTCTGGAAAAATCGGTGGAAATGTATTCTTTTTCGAGAAAAATATAAATTCCTAATGAGAAGTGTAACATGACACAACATCTGGATTTCAACAAAGAAAATATCGCTTTTGTTGAGGTAGCAGTAGTATACTTGTCCCTTTCATGTAGCGTTTTTAATGGATAAATTGATTTACAGAGAATCACCATGAAGAGAAACAATAAGATGTTATTTCCAACCTAGGTTCGAACAATATTATGTTCTCTCGAATAGGATCTCGTCATAGGTCGATTCACGGGAAAATCTTCTTGATTTCCTTTGTTTGCGTTTCGACCTTTCCTAGAGGAGCCTATTTTGAAAATAACAATGGAGGTTTGTTCTTAAGAGACCACCCAAATTCTCGTCAGTCTACACTTTGCAAAAATCTCAATATCTCTTTATTTCTCAACATTTCCTCTTTATAGGAAGAGGGTGAATCTTAATAAAAATACAAATGATTTGCTGCCAATTCAAACATCCAAGAATTAAGGAAACTACCAAAACATGACTCTAAACATACAAGGAAACAAATGACCAATTAAGACTGATTTATTCTCGTTGACTTATAGGAAAATAAAAGGAATAATAAAATGCATCAGCCTATGTTTGCTTGCTCTATGACTTTCCTAATCTGTCTTGCCATTCCTTTTGCTATATTTCTTCCCTACAAAAGCATCCTCAACATTACTCCCCTCCTCGACAACGAGCTTGTCCCCAAACTCGAACTCAGAGTAAGACTCATGCAATTGAAGTGCAGGTTCCCAAGTTGCATCAGCAGTTGGAAGTCCCACCTATTGAACTAACATCTCATGGATGCCTCGATTGATTCGAGAGCGAATAATGGACTACCGTTGCGGAAGCACTTTGCCATCTAACAAGGGAGGCAACGAAGGTACAGCTGAAGGACACTCTTCTTTAAATACTTTAAGCAAGGAATTGTGAAAAACATTATGAATCTGATTATCTGCAGGAAGCTCCAACTTATACACAACCTTACCTACCTTCTGCAAGACCCGAAAGGGACCATAAAACTTGGGAGCCAGTTTATGAAAATGCCTCTTATTTACTGATTTTTTACGGTACGGCTGCAGACAAAGCCACACAAACTATCCTGTCTCAAAAGACAAGACACGATGGTGATGGTTATAAGTAGTTTTCATGTGTGGTTGTGTCTGCTGCAAGTGAAACTGCACCTCTTCTAACACCTCATCACGCTCCTGCAAAGTCTTATCAACGGCCTCCAAGTGAGTACACCTTAAGTTATAAGAAAGCAAATGAGGAGGTTCACGACCCTACACAACCCGAAATGGCGTAGTGCCTAACGAGGTGTGAAAAGCAGTATTATAACAAAACTCCGCCCAGGGAAGCCATTCCATACATTTTCGGGGTTGGTCACCACAAAAACAACGAAGATACATTTCAATGGTCCCGTTAACCACCTCAGTATGGCCATCTGATTGAGAGTGATAAGTAGAAGAAAAAGCCAATTTGGTACCACTCAAACGGAATAGTTCACATCAAAATGAGCTAATGAAGATGAAGTCTCGATCACTCACAATTGATTTCGACAAACCATGTAAACGGAAGATATGAGCAAAGAAAACATGAGCAACCGAAACCGCATTGTATGGATGAGAAAGAGGCATAAAATGAGCATATTTCGAGAAACGATCAACCACCTCGAATAGGACGGATTTACCTCCAACTTTTGGCAAGCCATCGATGAAATCCATAGATATATCTGCCTAGATTTGAGTAGGAACTGGTAAGGGCTGAAGGAGACCAACTGGGTGGAGATTTACCCATTTATTATGTTGGCAAACCAGGCAATGTTGTACAAAATCACGTATTGTAGACTTCATATTTGCCCAATAAAAATCAGCCTTAACACAATGCAGCGTTTTCTAAACCTCTTCGTGTGTTGAGTTATGAATATCAGAGATGATATAAGGAATTAGTGGTGAGTTAGACAGCAAATACACTTGATCTTTAAAAAGAAGCAGCCCATCTCGGACAAACCAACCTTCCGCAGCGCTCCTAGAGTTCACTTGTTTGATAATGTTTTGAAGTTTTTCAGACCCCATAATCTCTGTGCGAACCCCATCTAGTAAGGACACCCTAGTCTGAGAAAGGGTACACAGACTCCCTTCGTTTTCCTCCCTCTTGGACAAGGCATCAACAGCACGATTCAAGGAACCCGCCTTATACTCTACTCGAAAATCAAACTCAAGCAATTTACTCACCCAATGCTGCTGAAGGGTGATGGTGAGCTTTTGTTCCAAAAGGTATTTCAAGTTGTAGTGGTCTGTCTTAATGAGAAAATATCGACCCCATAAATATGGTCGCCAATGTCTCACGGCTAATGCAAGCCCAATCAATTCTCTTTTATATGCAGAAAGTTTAAAATGACAATCTACCAGTTTTCAACTGAAAAATGCAATTGGGTGCCTTTGTTGTTGAAGTACCACGCCTATACTCATCCCTAAAGCATCATATTCTATTATAAATTCCAGCGTAAAATCTAGCAATCTTAGAACTAGAGTTGTGGAGAGACCTTGCTTTAAACCCATAAATGCAGCCTCTGCTGCAAAATCTCATTGGAAAAAATGTTTCTTTAATAGATTCGTTAGTGGAGCAGCAAGTAACCCATAATTTTTGATGAACTTCCTATAGTAGTCGACTAGCCCAAGGAAACCATACAAAGCTTTAACGGGTAAAAGTGCAGGTTAATTGGTCATTGCCTTGATCTTACTCTCATCTGCAGAGACCCCCTTGTCATGTATAACATGACCCAAATAACACACCCGAGTTTCCCCAAAGGAACATTTTAACTTTTTGAGAAACAAATGATGACTACGAAATAACTCAAACACCATCCTCATATGTTGCATATGTTCAATCCAAGTTTTGCTATAAATAAGGATATCATCGAAGAAAACCAAAATAAATATGCGTAAATAAGGATGAAACACCTCATTCATCAATAACTGAAATGTAGAAGGGGCATTTGTCAAGCCAAACGGCATAACTAGAAATTCGAAATGGTTATGGTGGGTGCGAAAAGCTGTTTTCTCCACACTCGCTGTGTCCATTCGCACTTGGTGATATTCGGACCGCAAATCCAACTTTGTAAAATATCTGGCCCCATGAAGCTTATCCAATAATTCATCGACTACGGAAATGGAAAACTTGTCCTTGACTGTTCTGGTATTAAGTTTGCGATAATCCACGCAAAACCACCAAGAATCATCATGTTTACGAACCAACAAGACTGGTGAAGAAAAAGGACATCGACTGGGTCGAATTATCCCTTATTGCAGCATTGTAATGCATTGTCTCTCAATTTCATCCTTCTGAAATGGGGATAACGGTAGGGCCTGACTACTACCAATTTTGAACTTGACAATAAAGTGATCCGGTGATCACTTGCTCGGGGAAGGGGAAGACTAGTAGGTTCCTGAAAAAGATCATGGAAATCAGTCAATAGTTTTTCCAATTCAGTAGTATGTGCATTCTTAGCGCGGAACAAGTGTGCTCGCGGTTCATTCTTCACCATTTTGCTATGCCACATTACTTGTTGTCCATTCAAATGGAAGCTCATAGTCAAAGAAGCAAAATCCCACAAGATAAGACCTAACGTGCAAAAACATTTCACCCTAAGCACCATATCATATCTGTCCAACGGTATAACATACAAGTCTGTGAAAAAGAATTCTTCATCTACTTGTATTTTAACAGCCTCGCATATACCTGAACTGGATACCTTTTCCCCATTGGCCACAGATACTTGAAGTCCTGGTCTGTGTTTCCTAGGTAAACCCAATTAGAGGACTGTCTTTTCATTGATGAAATTGTGTGTACTCCCTGAGTCGATAAGAACTAATATTGGCTATGTCATTAGTACTTATAATTACATAGTTTGTGAATTTCGAATCCCTATTATAGCATGAAGGGATATTTGGGGATCCACTATAGTTGGTTGCTCCAAGTCATCCTCCGAGTGTTCCTCCATCAAACAAAAAAGTCGTTTACACTTATGCGTTGTGGTATATGACTCATCGCAATTGTAACATAACCCTTTTGCACATCGTTCAGCCATCTCTGCACGAGACAATCGCTTAATAAACAGGGATGGTGTGTTGCCACCGCTGGAAGTTGCAGACGCAGTACCTGTTATCACTTTCTGCTCACGGTTGGAAACAATGGAGGAAACTGTCGCAGATGCAATACCGGCTACCAATTTATGCCCTATGGTTAAACATCGCCCTCCCACTCCACAACTCAACTGCATTTTCCTTTCAAAAGCCCTAGCAAGGTTCATTGTCGTCACCAAATTCGGAGGGTTCTACATTTCCACATCTACTCGAAGCTACTCCGTTAACCGATAGTAAACATATCTTCCTGTTGATTGGAGTGAACCGTTGTCGCCCTAGCGAGATAGGTCTGAATTGGCGTTGATACTCTTCAACCGTGCCTGTTTGCTTGTGATTAATCAACTCACCCAAAGGGTTGTTGTTCAAAGGGGGACCAAATCGTAACAGATAATATTGCTTGAATGCTTCCCACGCGAGGTTCGATTCCTCTTGTTCAAGTCGATAGTACCACAATTGCGCTTCACCCATCATGTGGAAAGCGGCCAACCCAACCTTGTCTCCCTCGCATGTCCTTTGGTTGAGGAAGAATTGCTTGCAACGGTATAGCCAACCTAATGAATCCTGATGCCATTATAGGTTGGAAATTCAAGTTTGGAGTACTATGGAACAACCACGCTGCCAAAGCGGCCCACCTGTGATGCAACCTGCTGCTCCATCAGCAGCCCCCATTGGTTATGGTTGATACTTCCAGAGGCATCATCAAAGTCGTTACTTTTTTCCTTGTCGGCAGATTGTTGTTCCAACAAACGATGTATTGTTGTAACAGAATTGCACAAGTCACGCAACTCCTATCCAATCTTTTGGTTCAACTCCATCATCCTCTAGTCTAAATCTTGCACTTTAAGTGCTAATGAATCAAAATCACCCATGACGATTGACTCTGATACCAATTTGTTATGTTCCCTCGAATTGGATCTCGTCACAAGTCGATTCACAGGAAAATCTTCTTGATTTCCTTTGTTTGCATTTCCGACCTTTTCTAGAGGAATTTATTTTGAAAATAACAATGGGGGTTTGTTCTTAAGAGACCACTCAAACTCTCCTTAGTCTGCACTTTGCAAAAATCTCAATATCTCTTTATTTCTCAACATATTCTCTTTATAGGAAGAGAATGAATCTTAACAAAAATACAAATGATTTGCTGCCAATTCAAACATCCAAGAATTAAGAAAACTATCAAAACATGACTCTAAACATATAAGGAAGCAAATGACCAATTAAGACGATTTATTCTTGTTGACTTATAAGAAAATAAAAGGAATAATAAAATGCAGCAGTCTATATTTGCTTGCTCTGTGAGTTTCCTAATTTGCCTTGCCATTCCTTCTGCTATATTTCTTCCCTACGAAAGCATCCTCAACGAACAAGTCTGGCCAAGAATCATTTTCTTAAATGGATGAAATTGATTCATAGTATTCAAGGTCCTTGTAGATGAATAAAAGTAGGCTCCAATTTCGGCGGGCGCTTTAATTTGGAACTCAAATGGGGTCCCCTAAATGAGTTAGGGGATTTTCTGGATGACAAAAAATAAAAATAAAATTAGGCTCCAATTGACTGCGTATACACAAAACGTCTGATCCTTGACAAAATACAAACTATACAGCAGCAATTCTTGAAAGCTTATCATCAAACCAACGACTCTTCTCCCCTCTGCCGTGTGTTTCTATCCGCAGATGAAAAACAAATCAAACTGCAGCCGGCTTCCCATCCTTTCTTGGATCGCAGACTGCTGTGAGTGTTCCATGGAAAACATTGTCATTCTTAATATCTTTTCCATATTTTCGGCCTATATCAACAGTGTTTTGCAGGGACTGAACAATAAGCTGTGTGATGGCTCCTCCTGCCTTGGCCTGAAGTTGGTGACCCCTGTCTTCCAAGAAAAGCTTTCTTTCATCAGCAAGCTCAATGTGGTCGCCGTCAATCATGGTCCAGTTTTCATATAAAACTACATTTGGTATTAGCTGCAGAAAATCATGGTAAAAGTCAGTTGAATGTTTCTGAAATTTGCAGTTGATACATGTATTGGAACAAGTTACAAACCCTATGGTAGACCCTTGGATTCTGAACTGCCGCTAATGGATCCATCCCCAAGACAAAATGGTTAATAAAAACTTGGGTTACTGCAGGAATGATGTACATTCCACCACTACCACCAATGACCCCAACCACCTGATCATCCTGCCAAGTGAGGACACAAAAGTGAGTTTACTGCAGAACATAAGACTTCAAAGAGAGTATAGCAAGTGTGTCTATCAAGAAGAGCTCAATTCTAGTTTACAGAGTCAAATGTCGAGTTTTGCCATCACTTGTAGCTTTGTGATCATAAACCAATCAGTAAGATGTATATGAACTGATATGAAATTTGTACCTTAGTCACAATCAGAGGGGTCATGGAAGACAATGGTCTCTTGTTTGATTTGATAAAATTTGCTGGAGCAGGAGGTAGCTTGTCGGGTGATATCTCTGTGGGAGTTGAGAAGTCATCCATCTCATTGTTGAGCACAATTCCAGTAGAAGGGGAGAGCACCCCAGCTCCAAAAACATAATTTACTGTTGTGGTCATAGACACAGCATTTCGATCTGCATCTACAATGCAGAAATGGCTTGTACCATGATCTCTAAGCTGGCTCCATCTGGACATAAGAGACAATCACAAATCATAGATAAGATACGTCAATTTTATAAGCAAACAAACAGGTTTCTTTTGATTTTCCAAGTTTTAACACCTGTACATATAGTAGTCTGCAGGGAAAGTAGTGTTGTCGAATATTCTTTGCCGAATTTGCTTGGCATAAGTCGGTGAAAGCATTTCAGACATAGTTTTGCTTATGTCTACAAAATTAGGGTCACCCAAATTCATTCGAGCAGCAAACATGTGTTTAAGTGCTTCAATCAGTCGGTGTAGACCAAGATTTCCTCTTGCAGCATCTAAACTTCCATAGCTATCCAAAATGTTTAAAACCTGTTTCACATCAGTGTTCAGATTAGTATCCTTCATATACTTTCAGTATAATGAATGCAGAAACATACTATCGCAAATATGAAGCATTTTATTGTCCAAAAATGGTCCATCCAGTTTAATGCTCGATCATGGATGTGTATTTCACTCATTAGAGAGTGTGGATTAATCAAATACATTTAAGGCCACACAATGCTTAACTATCAGATACAAGGCATGCAATTTTTTTGAAGGTACATATATGCGCACAGAAAGCCAGGAAAAGGAAAAAATTATCACCCACCATGGCGAGCCCAAGTGTTCCACTTGATGGAGGGGGCATTCCATGTACATTGTACCCCATCACATTTGCAGACATTGCATCCACAACTTCGACCTTGTAATTCCTTAAGTCCTCCATTGTCAAAATCCCACCAGCCTCTCTTGCGTCTTTAACTAACTTCTCACCAACTGTTCCATTGTAGAAGGCTTGTGGCCCCTGCTCAGCCACTGCCTCTAGGCTTTGAGCTAGCTGAACATTGTAGCATTTATCACCTGCTTGTAACAATTTCCCATTCGGTGCAAACACTTCCCGTAAGCCAGGGTCATTCTTAATTTTCTGCGTGCTCTGGGCTATGTGCAATGCCAGACAAGGAGCAACTATAAAACCATCTCTGGCAAGATTTATTGCAGGTTGGAAGAGAGTCTTCCAAGCCAAACGCCCATGCTCCAACCAAGCTTCATGAAGGCCAGCTATCTCACCAGGAACTCCCATAGATAATGCACCTACAGACTTGTCTGCAGAATTGTTTTGGTACATATTCTGTTTTCATTTTATTTATTTATTTATTTTTTTAAAAAACAACACAAAACAACTTTGAGTCAAAACTTAAAGCTATAAGATCTGCAAACATTGATAATCTCTAAACGTCCAACGAGTCCAACCTAAAAGATCTGCGAACATTTAGATTTCCGTAAAAATGAAAACCATTTGATCCTCGAGCTCTTTTATGCCACGTTTTTTCATTTAGATTGGACCCATTGAAGCATCGAGTACTAACAACACATGTCAATCTCAACTAATGTACTGGCTGAAGGAGAAATTTATGAACCTCTGAAGCAGCTAGAGGGGCAGTTTCCCTCATGTCAAATGCCTGAGCTTTTGCAGTCGATGAAGATCGAACAATCATAAATGCCCCACCTCCTATCCCACTTGACATGGGATTAACAACGCCAAGACACAATGCAGTTGCCACGGCAGCATCAACAGCGTGCCCACCCTGCCTAAGCATTGATGCGCCTATTTCAGAACAACGGCCATCATCAGCTGCAACAACACCTTTCTCTGACTCGACAATGTCACCATGATTGACTTCGATCCTTCCATTGTACTTGTTTTCACCTCTCAGTAGCCAGCAACTTAATTCGTCTTTGAATATTAGGCCTACAACTACAATGTAAACACTATTTCAAAAAATTGAAGATAAAAATAACCAGCTGACAATGAATTATTTGCTTTTGAGCAATTAGGCAAACATTAAATCAACCAGGAAGCCATTTCCCTACATTTTTTGATTACCAAAAGCACAAGCCCCAACACAACAATCTAGTAACACATGCAATTGGTAAATTACTGTGAAGATCATATTATTAAAGATCAAAGCAGCATCAAATCCAGACCCCTTCACTTGGGGCTTATCATAAGATCAGAAATTATGATTCTTCATCTTCAAGATGCTAACTTTGTGGATGGACATAAAATTTGGATACTAATTTATCTTTTTAACAATAAAATTCATGAACTGGCTAACCATGAACATTAATTTAGAATATATTTTCTAATAGATAATTTAAGGTGTCTTTCCATATAAGCTCCTGATCTCCTCATCGACTATGTACTAGCGTTTACAAAAAAAATTGTATTCTCTCAAATCATATATGCATGTCTCACACAGTTTTCTGATATCAATTTGCTATAAATATATAAAGAAACATCAATCCATCCAGATAAAACCCAGAAAAGACGAACTAAACTAAAATAAAAAAGTTACCCAGATACCTAATTTACAGCTTTGACAAAACCCAAAATGTCCAAAACTAAGAGAGAAGAAGACGAGAGAATTTCAACTAACTTGACAGAGCTAGTAACACAAAAAGTAGGCACAGAACTCTGCTCCATGTCTTCTTCTTCTTGGTAGTTAATACATAGTTACCACCCAAAAGTGGATCTTCCATGCTCTGCTGCCTCATCATTCAGTTTCTCTCCCAGGAAACAAGAACACAATTGAATGATAACAAAGAGAGGAAGTGAAATGTTTATTAAAGCTACTTTGGTTGTCTGTAGGGAGCAAAACGCTACCTACTTTTGTCCCTTCATTTCGTTTTAACTTAATATATAAGAGATTCAAGGAATCACTCTTTAATCTTTGTTTTGGCTAAATAGTTGGATAACTTTTCGTGTTCAAAGATGCTATATAATACTGTGTAAATTTGGAAATAACGTGGTATAATAAATCATAAAACATTGAATCATACAACAATATCACCGCCAAATGCGAATTGTTATTCTTCTTCCTGATTGATCAATACATTTTTCCTCGTGTGGCCAATCGGATTATGCCACGTCGTCATAGCGCGGAAATCTGGAGTTTCTGAGCATCAGAATGTACCTGACTGGAATTAAAAGTTGTGTACATAATTATGAATGGGAAACGTGCTAGATTTCCACATTATTAGTTTTGTTGATATTTTTCTAGTGGATTTAAATTATAATGGGTGATGAAAGTACTGTTGGGCCCCATGAATTGAATTTTTTAATGGTATTTTAGAAGAGCAAGAATACAGTCGGAGAACTAATAGAATCTGATATAAAAAGGACACAACACAGTCACTACCATTGACTTTGGAGGGGAGGCTGATAGTGCAAATGTGAAAATGAAAAGAGAAAATTGAGAAAATGGTCCATTTGGAGAGGTCAACCTAAAATAACCTTTTGTGATTGATAGTATAAAAAGGTACAAAAAAAATGCATGAATGGATAAAAATGCCCTTAATAAGTCATTTTTTGAAATCAATCCCAACTTTGAGGTTGGGAGTCCCAAATAGAAAAAAAGTATGAATGGACAAAAATGTCCTTAATGAGTATTTTTTGAAATCAATTCCAACCTATAGGTTGGGATCTCAACTTCGAGGTTGGGAATTCCAAATAGGATTGAATATCAAAGATTGAGATTCTCAACTTTTAGGTTGGGATCCCAACCTAAAGGTTGAGAATCCTAACCTTAGATGTTTATTCAAGTTTGGGATTCTCAACCTCAAGGTTGGGATTCTCATCCTTTAAGTTGAGATTTCAAATATGAATATTGAATCAAGGTTGGAACTCCCAACCTTTAGGTTGGGATTTCCAACCTGGAGGTTGAGAATGTCAACCTAAATGTTCAATTATATATATTTCGTAATTAAACAAATTTTTAGGGTTATTTCGTAATTATTAAATTTAGAATAGAGGACGCTTCTTGGGTAAGAAGCGTCCTTAAAGATATTTTCTAAAATTACAAAATTGCACTTTTATTTTTTGAATTATCAAACCTGACCTTATTATTATTTTTTAAACAAAATTACCCCTCCCATTTCTTCAATATCAAAATCCATAATCTCAACCTCAAGGTTAGGATTCTCTATCAATCCTAACTTTCAGGTTGGGAATCCCAACCTCGAGGTTGGGATTCCCAACCTTAATTGAAAATTCATGGTAAAATTCATAATTAAACAAATTTTTGAGGTTATTTCGTAATTATCAAATTTAGAATAGAGGGCGCTTCTTACACAAGAAGCGCCCTTAAATATATTTTTAAAATTACAAAATTGACTTCTAATTTTCTAAATTATCAAAACGGACCTTATTATTATTTTTTAAACAAAATTACCCCTCTCATTCCTTCAATATCAAAACCCATAATCTCCCACAACCACAATTCATCAATCCAATTCATCAACATCATCATCTCCCACAACAACAACAACAACATCATCATTCATAAACTCATTAATAAACAAACAAACAAAAAAAAAAAAAGAAATCTAGTTCTGGGTTCGCGACCCAGAACCAGACGGTTCTGCTTCACGAACAGATCCAACTCAGGAAAAAAAAAAAAAGAAAAAAAAAGGAAGAAGAAGAAGAAGAAGAAGAGAGAGGAGAAGGGATGGGAATGTAGATAGGTTAGGGCATTTTAGAGAGAGAATGAGAGGAAAAAATTTGATGGGGTGGAAATTTTAGAGAGAGAATCAGAAATGGGATGGGTCATTGGAGGGAAAAACCATGATAAGTGGTAATTAGCTGGACTATTAAGGGTATTTTGGACAAAAAAAAATCATGCTGTAGGGAATTCAAAAAAAAAAGGGTAATATCCCAAAGGGTTATCAAAAAAAGGTTAAATTTGGTTAAAACCCGAATGAAAAATCTGGTGGTATTTCCGATCAAAATGAGTTCAGTCCAACCCATCTATAAATCCAATCGGAGATAAAGAGATAAGAGGAAAAAAAGACACAAAGAGGTTATCATTTTATATTTTTTTATTTTTAAATAAAAATATCTTATGTTTATAATTTAATATTTAATATTATTTATTTTAATTTTTTATATTTTAATTCATTACATTTTCATTTTTAACCTAAAATCAAACAATACACCATATCGACCTAATAAAGCCTGTGACCATCAGAAATATTATTATTCTTCACACGTTTTCAAGGTATACTTTAAATATTTATATGAATGTGAGACTATTTAAATAAAAATACAATTATGGGTGAAAAAAATTATATATTATCAAACGTTAGGGTGATTTTTTTGGATTTTCCCTTTTAATAAATAATAAAATTTGCATCACACATCTATACACTATACAGGAGTTGTTTAGATCACAACTTGGGAATCAGAATTTTATTGACTAACTGATAAAACATATGAAGTAATCATCTTCCATTCGATTAAAATAACATTAAGCGATTAGACACACGTAACTTCAATATATATATATATATATATATATAAAAGTAACTTCAGTAAATTGATAAAAATAATAATTCATTTTCACATTTTCATAGAAGAGTTCTAAGTTGAAAGGCAAGCTCAAAAATTCAAAATGTTACGTCAATATTAGCTCTCTTTTGACAGTTCAATCGACCCAACTAATAACTGAAGATGGTATACTCAAAACTCGGCTGCCACGTGCTTACTGCTTCAAAATCAAGTTTGACTGTTTTACAATTTGATCAATTTACTATAAATAAAACTGACCAAATTGGATTAGACCACAACGTTGACCAGAAGATCTAGATACATCTTGTTCGTAAGTCAGATCAAGAAATATTGTTCAGTTGTGTTAAAATGGCTGAAACAAGTCAGATTAAGACATCTTCTTTGAAATATTGTTCAATTGTGTTTTCAAGTCTGAAACGTAGGAAAGAAAAACACAGAGAACATAGCCACACATTCAAGACATCTTCTTTGAAATATTGTTCGATTGTGGTTTCAAGTCTGTAACGTACGAAAGAAAAACACAGAGAACAAAGCCACACATTCAAGACATATTAATATTTACATTCAATGCACTAATACCCTTTTCATAGTAATGATTGAGCCACACCAAAAATACAATCCCAATCATTGCAAAGAGCAGATACAATCTATGACTGAGTAGACACATCCTACCAACTCTAATTGGGCCAAACATATCAACAACTGCATGATATGATACAGTGTCTTATGTTTTCTCTCCCTCTCTCGCTAGATACTATGAACACGTCTACTCTCTCAAAGCACTTTTAAAGGTATCAAGAAAAAATTATAGAAAGTAAAGAATGCTATAGAAAGGCCTATCTGATTTGTGCTATACCTATCGCTGAACGCCTTCATGACAGCCAGAACACATCAGGGTCATTGCTATACAAGGAGTAATCTTGAATTTCTTGATTAGCCACATGGCAATCAATGAGTCGTGCTTGAATAATTTTACACACCAACAACCCAGATGCAAGCACCCACCATTCACTTTCGTCCCTGCAACCAACATCATTCAATGATGAAATGAGTTTCAGATTTCAAAAACAACAGTAAGACACTCGCTTGAACTAGTAGCAAGAGAACTTCACTATAAAACCGCCATTAAACTTACTTACATGCTAAAATTCCAGGACTGAAAGTTCAAATGTTTTTTACTTGAGTGTGCCTTGTAATGAACAAACCCACAAATATATGCAGTTGCCTGTTACGAGATGATAAAGCATATGATCAAGCATGTTATAATTCGAAACACTGGGTGTTTCTTTAACATGCATTAGAGGAAAATATGGTAAATGAAAATCAAGAATGAAAGGTTAAAGAGAAATAAGGTGACTTTGGCAGACATACGTAGGCAGTCCAGATAGTTATCTCCCATACTCTTGCACAGAGCAGCAAAGGTCAACATATGATATCACAATTCACAGGCGCTCTTTCCCTCTATATATAAAATTAG
The DNA here is from genome assembly GCA_019925255.1 of Litchi chinensis. Classification (NCBI taxonomy): domain Eukaryota; kingdom Viridiplantae; phylum Streptophyta; class Magnoliopsida; order Sapindales; family Sapindaceae; genus Litchi; species Litchi chinensis. Next base: position 48,524,758 of record CM034461.1, on the reverse strand, counting down.
TAATAGCAACTCCTTTTATTCATTGCAATAGGAAACTTTTGACAACATATCCTGGCTATAACCTCCCTATATATAACATAATGCATTCCTTCAGGAAGGTCAATACACCCTTCTGAGCAACAAAAGTAACGTCCCAAAATTTCATACCACATTTGTAAAGAATGATATTTTGACACAACTGAGATACCCACTATAAGATCAAACACATCAAACAAAATCAAAATTTTGGAACAGTGGCTAACTAGATCAAACAAGGAATCCCCTTGATGTGTGGCTTCTTGAGATGTTAAAAACCAAAACAAACATAAGCTCTATCCCCAAGTGACATCAAGCATTTTGTTTTAGTATGACACCAGCATCCAGACATATTCATGAGAACTGATCACCAAATTGTGATATATCTAAAAGAAAGTACATCTTTTGCATTCTTGACTTCTCGTAAGTGATTTTGCAATATCACAAAGAATGCACAAATTATTTCAATCTATTAGGCAAAGCTCAAGTAGATTTGTTGCAGCATATTTTTCACAGCTAGGCAAATTTTCAAAACTACATTGTTTAATGAACATGGATAGAGATAAACTTACAACGTTGATAAAGGACGTTAAATTCCACAAAGCATATATACGAGCAAGGCCTGCTGACCGTCTAGGTCCATGACTGAATAAAGCACTAATTCCAGCAGGGAATGGAAACAGTAGACCAAGAGGAAGGATAAACAAAACTAAAAAGAAGTTGAGCAAGGAAATAGAATACATCTGTAGCAAAGTAAGCAAGACTAAGCTAAAATCGGCTAGTAGTAGTATAGAGATCAGCAAACCAACAAGATCCTGCAATGTTGAGAGAAAGAAACAGAGATTAAATATACCATCTTAAACAATTAACCAGATATTGAAAGAAAACAAATAAATCAAATGCAATTAAGGAGAAACAAAAAAGAGGGTTTGGAATCAGAGACTACATTTAAAGCAATTTAACTACCTGATGACCAACAGGTTTAGTATTGTGAGCTAGAAAGGAAAAGGGATAACATATAGATCTCCTTGTCTTAAGAGTTCGTATGCTCTTGGCATGCAAAATCCCTCCAAAAATCCTTTTCCGAGTCAATAGATGTTCCTTGACTCTCATATTATCTAGCGCATCATCCCTATGTACTCTGTGCAAACTGCAAATCACAATAGAGAAAAAATTAAGCAATTACAATAGCAAAATAATTAAACCGAGTGGTGGAAAGACTTAGACAGATATCATTACTGTGACTGTTGCTCAGATGGGAAGGATCCACCTCGACTTTCAATAGCTTGTGTTGCTCTCTCAGTTTCTGTATCACTTACCACAAGTCCAAACTGGGTATATCCAGAAGCTGTAGGTTGAAACCAAGCAAGATCAACACGCACACCATATGTACCTAAAGTTGGATTGGCAAGAGTGTCAAGCCAGCTTATAACGTGACCAAATGTGATTTTTATGTGTCCATAGCGAACCAAGCGCAGTTGAGCATTTAGACCAGCCACTAGTCGATACCATATTGTCGGTGGAACAGACTAAACATAGTCAAACAAACACCACCTTGTTAATCAGAATACCATAGCCAACCAGACTCAAGTATTCATTAAGAAAAACAACCTTATAAACTGAAAACTGGCAAACCTGACTCATAAGGCTGGTAAGAATATTATCGTTGTGAAGAGACAGAGGGGCCATGTAGCTTCCATCTCCTCCAAAAACCAAGGACATCGGGAATCTATGATGAAGACGAGGAGGAAGATCAGCTCTCTTTTCATCCCCACCAAGGAAAAAATCAACATATGCTAGCATAAGATCATTAGTAGCAGCCACCTGCAATATGACATAATGAAAAGTAAAGTGAAACTTGTTAATTCCATCAAAGTTTTGAAATGAAAGGAGCATGATTGTTGACATGATGAAAACATGTCAGTTAGAAAACTTCTGCACCAACAGTGCCTTAGGCAGACTAAATCAGAACAGCAGAAAATCTCTCCAGACAAATTGAGCTCTCTAAGTCATAAATGTGCGTCAGCACTGCCTAGAAGAGAGACAGGTACACTTAATAAGATTATTTGGTTTAGTTTCCTTTTCTAGGTTCTGGTTTGTTCCAGGTGTCTTCTGATTCATGGACTACTTGCCTACTTTGTTTATTTTGCCTTCAGTGATATATCCTAACTTATTTAGAGATTTGGACCCCCTTAAAAAAAATAAGAACAACTGTAGTATCAATGTCTGTTATAATGGAAAATAAATGAGGTTGAAGTGAGAATCAGTGCCAAATAATTTCTTCTTCTTCTTCTTCTTTTTTTCCTGATAGGAAACAACAATTTTATTAATCAAAATTTGTTATTGCAACCATCTAAATTTAAAGTCCGTAACACAAACCCAGCTTCACTAATTATAGCCTGCAGCACAGGTAATTGATATTTTGTAAATTATTTATTTAGTTTTTGGTTAATTATCTCTCATTTAACAACAATACAATAGTAGCCAAAAAACTCAAATTCTATAGAAAAAACTTATTTCAATTTATTCTTCCCTTAAAGAAATGCCAAAAACCTATAATGCATAAATATTAACACCATTATATATTGCAATTGTGAAGTGCCAAAGACCTATGGTCAAAAATGATGCTCATGAAAAAAATAAATAAATTATTAACATAAAAAGTATCTTAAAATCCAAAGCAAAAAAGTCACATTTGGAATATATTCCAGTAGAAATTAACCTTAAGCCCTTCATAGAGAGCACGTGAACGGCAAGAACGTAAGCATGCATGATCATATTCCGACCGAACGAATTCACGAAGTTGTTGTAATTTATTTTTCCTACAACGTTGTAGCCACAACCATGCAAGTGGATATGCAAAAATTGAAAGAATGCTGTAAATTGAACCTTCCCACCACTGATAAGCAGCTAAACCATTAATCTCATCAACAAATCTATTGAAAGCATCTTCATATCTGCAACAAGAATGACATATGCTAAAACAAAAACATATCTATTAAAACAACAAATAATACCATACTATAAATATATAAATGAACATTATACTTCAGAGCTACTCAAAATGAAGTGAAAAAACCAAAATGTTAAATAAAGCAACAGTGTGACCATCAAATCATTTAATCAGGAGAGACAGAGAAAGTGAGCATACACAATCTCTATAACTTGTTCTGGAGGGGAGTGAGGTAAATGCCAAGGTTCACTGAAAGTATTTGGCCCCATAAAATACATTCTATGCACATGACTCCGCGACTCCTCAGTTCTATTTGTCTCCAAAACCTGAAAGACAACAACTTTATCACCCTAGGGATAATATGTAACCAAATAACAAGTGGGCTCCAAGCATTACTGTGCACTGAATCCATATGCCAGGTCAAAAAAAGACAAGGAAAAAAAAAAAGGGAAAAGGAACTGGAAATGGACCTCATTCAAAGACTCTAGAAAAGGGAAAGAATGATCATTTCGAGAGCTACGTCGAGCAGGCACAAGAGCCGGTAATTCATCCCCACCGACATATTTCATCCGTGCAACACTAAGAACAAGAGCTAAGAGGATGAGGAGACCTAAAAGAATAAGACCAAACAACCATGGCCCACCAAAAGTGTATACCAACTCTTCAAGTGCTGTATAACAATGTGGCATGTGATATCTGTCAGAAATGCACTTGTATGGACAAGGACTTTCAGAAACACCACCTGTTAATAAAATTGGACAAGATTTAATAACAAATTTCCAAAAATATCACTTGGTGAGACAACTCTCAACAAATTTCCTAAATAATTACTCGGTGAGACAACTCTCCACATTGATAGAAAACAGAAAGCACCTCAAACGAAAAACAATTTCCATTTTTTATATTAACAAAACAAGGAATCAGAGGAAATTACTATAAAAATGTTGCGCAAAGACAACCATCCCCATTTGTTTTTTTCTAAGAAACAGAAAACTTATTTCAAGGATTTGAAAATAAGTACAAAAGTGAACCGACAATCCACCAAAACAACAAAGAAAAGTAAGAGTATAAAATAAAAGGCTAGAATTCAATAAAAAACAACAGCCTCCCACTCCAACCTGATGAAAAATAGAGAAAACCATCCTTGCACTTATGAAAGCAACTAATATCGAATTTTAGGGGTACCTCTAACAGAAATATATGTAGCACGGCGTGGAAGCTCATTAGGTGGGCATTTAAGACAAAGAGCTCTATCAGGTCCACTGACATTCTTAAAAGTCCCAACAGGGCACTCCTGCGATACAGTTGATCAAATAGTAAGGGTACATAAATGAAAAGGTTATGAATAGTAAAATATTGCAGTCAAACTATTACATTAAATGGCTACAGGTTGGTGTCTATTAGTAAAATTTTACATACAACCTGTAGAGACATTACACAAAGCCCAAACCTATTAATCATTATAACAACTCAAAAGATTACATGGCATCAGAAGATAAGCTACCTCACAGAAGATCCCATAAAGGCCTTTCGGGCAAGCCTTCCCAGTGACAGTCCCATTTCCCCCAGCAAGACCTTGACCTCTACCAAATCCTCCCCTGCCATTCAGGAAAAAAAGACTCAAAATACAGTTGATTGTTATCATTGTTCACTGTTCATTGTTATTAAAAAGGAAAAGAAAAGAATGTGAGAGAATCTAGTAATTTATCCGTAAATTGTTACAGTTGATAGCACAAAGATTGCACAATTTATCACTGTTCCTCATTGTTAAAGGCACCAAAATACATACAAATCCAAAGAATGTAAGAGAATCTAGTAATTAATAACCAAGAAACCACAGTTTGAAGGACACTTCAACAGATAATTTGGTGTCTTGGACCCTTGAAGACAACATTGATTTTCACCTGCGTCTGAAAGTGATGCAGACAGATTCAATTAAATGCTGATTGCCACATCCTCAGGCTGCCTTGCAAATTTTGTAATCAAATATTCGCATGCCGGAAAACTTAAAAAAAAAAAAAAAAAATCTATAACTTACACAAATGAAAAACACATAAGATCATACTTAAGTATACATGTATAATATCCTAAACAAGTATGCCCATCTCTAGATTCTTTGAGCTGTCATGTTCGTGTTACAAAAAATCATTCATGTCTACAGATTATGTCCAAGAATATACTTAGGTAGTTTATTTATTCCACTTAACACTTAATGGGTCTGAATTCAACCCATTAAATTGTTTTTGTTTGTTTCTTAAATGGTCAAACTACTTAAAAGTACAAAAAATAAATAAAAATAAAAATAAACTCCAACTTTTCACTTGACATCAAATTACTGGATTATATTTAAAATATTTTCTTCCAAGACTATCCTCATGACAAGAACATATATTTTTTTTCATCCTAAGTTTGTATGGTACAAATTTATTTCCTTTAACCTTTTGCTTGTGATAATAATTTAAAAAAAAAAAAAAAAAAAAAAAAAAAAAAAAAATGTCCATATCATGTGGAGTTGATGATGTCACTTTTAAAACCACTATCTAATTCATTTCTCTTCACTTTAATATATATACATATATATATATATATTTGTGTAAACAAAATGATTTTAATTCTTTATCATATGTTAGTCACTAAAAAAATATTATCAATATTTACATAAAAATAGTTTTGGATTTGTTCAAAATATTTATAATTGTTCTAAGTTGTCTGTATCATTCAAATAAAGATACATAGCAACTAATAGTAACAAACACATAAATATCAAATTAACTGTTTTCAGACAATTTTATTTCTTAAAAACAAATAAGTTGATATTATATTCAGAAATAAGAAAAACAAAAATAACATCATTCAAGTTTCAGATTTTGATCCCTATTCAATCTTCAATAAAGTACAGGATGGTTCAATTATCAAATTAAAAACCAATAGCCCCTTAGTCTATTATTTTATTTCTATAAGAGGAAACCCATTCACATGGTGCAGATATGCTTCAGGTAACCGTAAAAAAGACACAACAAATGTTTATGTAAAATATTTCGCATTTAAGAATTATTGTCAAAACATAATTCATTCGCACTAACATGATTATGTGCACTATGAAGTCACCTTCAATCAGCATCAAAATGTTTTGTACTTATCCCAAGATGCTTCTAAAAAACATATTCATGGAAAAGAATGTTTAAAAGATTCCGATAGCAAAAGAATATGCTTTCTGACATTAGGAAATAAGTTTCTGCTAATCACATCTACGGAATCCCAGATTCTGCCTCTTCAACTGTTCAATCGAAACAATTTGCAGACCATTCAAGAAGAGATTCTACCGAGTGATGAAGGCCTTTCGTCACTTAATGACAATTTTATTGAGACTTGCTTCAATCAGTTATGTTCTAATCTATACAAAAGCTAACCTACATAACAGAACTCAAGTATGAATATCACAGAAAATGTAAGTCCACATGTGACAAATTTTGGTGCGTCCTGATTGTCTTCTCCCATTCTGATCCATTTTATTTATTAATACCTAGAACCCTCCCACTTTGGACCTCTTGGTTGAAAGCCCCACCCCTCAACCACTTAGCCAAACCCTTGAAGTTGACAACCCACCCTGCTAGCCCAAGCCAAACATTGTACTTTACAATTTCAGAATCCTATAAAAAACTGAAACATTATGGCAACCTCTCCCAGGTGTTAGAATTTGCATATGGAACCTAATAACAGAGTATGACAAGTCTGCCAAGAGACAAGTTTCATGACCCAGTCACCCAGTATTGTGTAGTTAAAACCACCAACTCAAAAAGCTTACAATAGCATTTACATTCAGCAATATAAGAAGGAAAACAAATAGGCATGGTGTTTAGTAAAGGACCCTACATAACAAACTCTCAGAATCATATAATTAAATAAGGACAATCTGATTATTCACTATGAAGGAAATGTATGAAGAAAATGCATCTAAACTGCAGCAAAAGTGATATATTTTTCCATTTACAAACCTAGCATGAATGCTTCCTCCTTGCACACTCGCTAGGGGCAGATACTCATCCCCAGTTGGTATATCCAACCAATGAAAGTGAACTCGTCCACCACCACCACCACCAGCATTAGGACTGCCAAGTCCTCCAGCAGTTGAGATAATAGAAGAATTGCCAAGAAACAATGAATGAATAAACAAAAGAATGGTTCCTCCAGATCCACCTCCAGGACCTACATTTGAGATAAGCCTACCGTCTTGCTGATAAATATCTTCTTGAAAGCCTTCTCCATCGGCTCTAAGTGAACCGTAAACAGACAAACTTGTCAGTGAGTGCTCCAATGAACCCATCACTGTTCAAGAAGAAGGAAAAAATCAAGTAATAATCTGTACAGAGAGAAAAATCAAATCCAATGTAATTCAAATTGACCCAACAGAAGTAGAAGAATAGCCCGACTTATATAATTCCCTATTCATTTAGATGACTTCTGGTTGTAAGTCATAGTTGTGTTCAGCAGAACTATTCCTTTTTCTCCACTAGTTATAATGTACGGACATACTGACAAAAGATGTAAACTAGTAAGCAATCACAACAATAAACCTGTGGCATCGATCTCCCAAAATAAAACATTAACAGCAAAACATGTTATAATAACAGTTAAGAACCAACTACATTGCTATAATCCATAAGATAAAGCAACGGCATAACAGAAATAGTAGATTATGTACAGTGATCTAAGAGTAAGATGATGTCAAAGATGAGGGGATAGATTACTACCCATTACTTACACAATATGATTTCACCTCACGTGGAGATGATGAAACTTATAAATCTGTCAGTAAGTATAAACTAACAAGGAAAAGGGAAAATAATGCAGAAAAGACATAAATTCCCAAATTTAAATCAAGAAAACAGTACATATAATCACAAGATCCACAGAGTTTCTATGAGATGGTAATTCCCTCTGGGGTTTAACCTCTGTATTGCACTTCACATCACCTTCGTTCAATCACATCTTTAGTTAGAATGAAACATTGAGAAACACTATTTCTATCTCACTGCATCAAAAGCTTACCTATAATACCACCACCAGATGTCGCACCAGCTAGACTGTCATTTCCGCTACCACTACCAAGTTCACAAGGCAAATCAGCATCCCCATAAATAGCACCACCCTCAATTAAATTGCCATTATAGTATCCCTCCCCACCTTTTCCACCATGCCCACCACCACCACCAAGACCATTGTCAAATACTTTTCCTCTACCCACTCCACCAGAGCAGCCTGCACATTATCAAATTATCAATCAATGTAAGAACACTATCACTACAAAATGAAAAAGCTGGAAAGAAAGATATTCATTCTATCACTTCAATTCCAAATGCACAGGCAAGTTGCTAATCATGACAAGATTTAATATTTCCACAAGGCAAACACCATACCTAGCCCAGATGCACTGATCACACCTGTAGCATGGACAAGTACAGTTCTAACCCAGTGAAAATGAACAACAGACCCTGTTATCATGCCTTCAACATTAATATCCTCAACTCGACAGATCTGAAGCGAGAATCACCATGACACAGATTAGTAAGAAACCCAAGCACCACAGCCATGACAACATAATTATTCACACATCTAATATAATAAAGATAAGTACTTAGTGTTTAATCTGGCTAATGAAAAACCTGAAGAGTAAAGGACAATGAAGAATTCAGATTGCAATCTTCAGGGGGATGAAGTAATTCCACTGGGCAATCCTGGAGTTCACAGTAGAGCCGTGGTTTCCTACCAATTTTTTTAAGATTAATAATCAACCAAACCAGATAGTTTCTATAATAATTATATAATTCATAACTTACGTATCATTATTACTGGCATTCTCCAGTGGACCTCGCAGAACAGATCCAGGTCCAACCTTCATGTTAAGAAAGAAAATTTAACCAGCACGTGAGTTTCAATGTAAAGTTATTGAAGAATAATAAGTCATCAGCCATCAAAATTCAAGAAACAGTATAAACAGTTAGATTTACAAAACCAAAAACTATAGGTACACATAAAACAAATAAGTGTGAACTTATACATGTTAGTATATCTATGTTATATCAAATTTAGTAACTTTTTGAGCATATAATATACTAAAAGAATTACACAATTTGGAGTCAAACATATATCTCTATCTGGAGGATTTGTCTACAACAGGCTGTACCATCATTCTGGTACATTAATTAGAAAGATGATGGAAATGTTTTAAGGGAATCCATCGCTTTTTGTCTCCGCCTCAAGTCTATTTAAGGTTTCACATGCCTCAAAATGTTTCAGTTTTCCTCTGTACTTTTTTTCCATTAACTATGCACTTCTATTTAGTCCTCCATATAAATTCTTTCTAGCCTAGAACTTTCTATGTACATGAATGGTCTGTGAAACAAGATCGATAAAAATAATATACTAAACCAAAAGTAAAATACATAAGCACAAATTATCAAAAATACAAACAAGAACCACCAAAAACAGATTTCAAGCAAATTTTGACATACAATATAAGCTTATAGATAATTATCTCTCGAGATCAGCAAACCAGAAAGCAACAGAAGTTCATTTGAGAATTCATGAATCTGATTTAAAGAAAGCATGCTCAGTTTAATATGTAGGATGAGCCCCCAACTTACATTGATAGTGAAAAATAAAGACAGAATCAGACGCTGTGCCTCAATCATATCTCCTGGTCCAGATAAATTCAAAAAACCTTGTCCATGAACTCCCAAATATGCATTGGAATGTATCACAGATGATTCCTGAAAACCAGGTACACAAACGCTTTTCATTCATTTAAGTACAAAGTATTGATTTTTAGGTAAGAAAATGTGAAAGGCCAATTACCTTGAGAACAACTAAATTGCTAGCCTCAAGCAAAGACGTTGCCAAACTTGCATCATCACCAACATCTATTAGCATTTTGGAATTCCACATCAAGTGCATTTTGACAGACATATGAAGCGCCCCATATATCTACTTTAAATTGAAAGTAATGAAAGAGAATATAATTATAAATATTATATAAAGTAATCATAATCTACAATGATGATACAAATTTCTGCTTTACAAAGGGAAAAGGATAGGATAAAGAAAAATTAAATAGAGACAAACGCATCTAGAACCTTTTTTCGTCTAGCAGACCAACGAAAATATAATCACTGCAAAAGAGACTAATCACAACAGAATTATCAAACGTAAAGAGTGTGGGTAATTTTGAAACTGATAAGGAGTGTGAGTAAAAGAAAGATCTACATCGGTCTGTATTTCTGCATAGATTCTAAAGTAAATATAGTGATACTGCAAGATATTGAAAGTGTACATAAAACAATTTACATGAAAAATGGAACTATGATATTTCATTTTCAGGTTAACTCATAAACACATCTCAAGACCAGGATCCATATATATTTGTTGTCTACTATGGAAGTTGAAGCAGTTAACCATTCTGTCAAAAGCTAGTGCACAAAGGCTACAAAGATGGGAAGCAGCATGAGTTTGGCAATAGACAGCCGTTAACAGTTGGCAAATTTCATTTATTAAAGAGTTGTATAAACAAATTATCCTAAGCAACAGCATATTTAATGTGATAATCTGACTAGAAAAGTAGAAGTTGATAGATACCCTAGAACCATATACAGAGCAACGATTTTCCATGACCATCACTATATCAAAAGGAAAAAACAAGAAACAAGAAAACAAGAACATGCTACTTGCCTTGACAACTGATTCACTCATTAAAAGTTCTTCTGCCATCAATTCAAATTCAGATGTAGAATAATGTGCAAGCCCAAAGCTTAAAACTGCTCCACATGATAAACGAATTTGCCCTCGAACCTATATAATATAATAAATTTTGAATATTAAAATATAAACAAGAAGGTAGAATATTCTCATATTTTAAATTTTTAATGCAAAATATTTGAATAATTTCTAGACCATAAGTTAAGGAAACAAAGTGTCTTGAGACCCTTTCAACTATGAAGGATGAAGACATGCATGATTAGACAACATCTTGAACAGAAAGTAATTTATACAAACAAAAGCTACAATAACCTAAATGGTTAATTACTACGCATAATTCAAAGCATGCAGACAACAATAATCTTTCAATTACCTGAACACGACTCCAAAACAATGGAACAGAAGCTTTGGCGTGATTGCTAACATAAACATTTGTCCAAAGTGGCTGTTTAGGGAACTCCATGAGAAGTGTATCAGTATTTGTGGTTAGATTGTGATTGCTAACAATAAGAATCCGAGGCACAGCATCATAATATGTCCCTGCAGCACCCGCATTATCAGGACAGCCAAAACTCCTTCCCCCTGCAAACAAGCAGACAGGTGATATGTATTAACATATTCTACCAAAGATAGACCTTTAGCACCCAGGATAAAGATGAAGCACTTCTGCTCTGACAGAAAGAAAGAGAGAAAGATGGACACAGAGTGAGAAAGAGAGAGAAGGCAAGAAGCCCGTAACACCAAAACTTACGTTTCATAAAAGAAAATTAACAATTGTTGTAATAATACCCTTAAAATGATCAGGCTAACTAACATGTGAAGTTGTTAAAACTTATCAATAGCATGCAGCAAAAACCGAAAAGAGATGTCCTTTGGCGAAACAGGTTACAACTGACAATTCATGTCCTAGATTAAACCTGTTTCACCTAATCTCTCAGAAGAACATAATATTGAATGTTAAATCAACCACTCTGTACTTCAATTTGAAAAAGCCCAAGATATCAAGTCAACAAAAATAATTTTACTCCATTCTCCAGAACAATGCTTTCTAAGACAGGTGGAAAAATGTAATGTGACATCCTAGTCCCACGAAAGACATATTGTCTACTTAAAGCAACATCCTCCACTCAGACAATATTAATCCAAGCCATGGGCTTGCCTCAGATTATTCTAAGTCATCCAAAACAGAATGCTCAACAATGGATTTATTGTAAGGAGGAAAAATAAATGTGTACGCCATATACCATGCACGAAAAAATCTGTGTCATCATGTCTGCTGAAAACATTGATAGAAACTCTTCCGCCCCCACCTCCAGCAAAGCCATTTCCTCCAGATGCACTTATTCTGCCATTTCCAGTCCTGCTCTTCACAGAATAAGGTTATAAGCTGAGAGAACTTTTGAATGACTCTAAGTAATAGTCATTGAAAGTGAAGCATTAGGCTAATTCAACAGAGAGAGGAAAAAGAAAAAAGTAAACAGCCCAAACACATGAGCAAAAGAAAAATAACTGACCTCACAGATGACTACCATTCCACCTTAACATTAACTTTTTAAAAACTTTTCAGGTGCAATCTCCATATGCTTTTTAATTACGCTTTTACAAAATTAAACAGTCCCCTTGTAGCCATCCAAAATAGTTCCAAGAAGTTCTCCAATGGAATAACCAAGATCTCCATTGAGCCCCATTAATCGTGACAGAATTTATACGAAATCACATCTCGTTATTCATCTCCAAAATATATATATTAAAATTCATATCAGCAATGATCTCCCCTTCAGAACAAAATTGAGAAACACCAAGAATACAGAGCCTTAATACGTCCAATGATAATATATAAAACTGTCACAGATTTTGACTTGCTGCAAAACAAAACCAATACACAAGCAAACCAAACAGTTCTATAATTACAGTCATCATCTGGCGTACACTGAAATTGCCACATGTGAACAATTTCCAACTAATTAAGAACCAAGTATCCTTTTCTTTCTTCTTTCTTTTCGACTTTTATTTGCTAAGCAGAAAAGAGAAACCACAGCCAACAACAGGTGATATAGGAGGGAGAAAAAAAAAATGCGAACTAACAAAGTCTGCAGCTACGGATTAAAACCTCATCATGGGATGAAGGACACCAACCAGGCCCAGCACGCTTTCAAACTTTGTAATCACCCTAGGACGAGTGAAGTGTAAAACGACCGAGAAAACATTATCCTTTAAAATCATGGATTAAATTACACGTAAAACCATCCGTTTTGAAATCAACCACAGGCTCTATTTTCTATGTCTACTGTTTCTTCATCCTTCCACAGACTTTAATACTTCAAAGTTTAAATAACCCCCTAAATCTAACAGAAATATTATTTCTAGTTCCCTACTTATCCATTCACATATTTATAGCTTCTACTTTTACTCTTATCCATTGATTCATAAACATTACTAGCAATGCATATGAAGGAAATTTCAAATTCACAGCACAAACAGTTCAATTTTGATAGCATCGAAAACAATAAATAACAGCACGACAAACAATAGGCATAATCAAAACATCAAACTCTTATGATCAAAGATAGCAAAAGGAAGCAGTGAAAGTAATTTACATTCTATGAGCAAGGAGAAAAATGCTGCCACCAGATCCTCCACCACCGTTGAGACCACCATCACCGCCATCGGCCAACAAACTCCCACTAATTTCAATTTCATTGACAACCTCGAACCGAATCCTCCCGCCACCTTCTCCTCCCCAATTCTCCCCTTTACTGGTGGTCCCACCTTTGCTCCCGTAACTCCACGGCTCCTCCAGCGACGACCACGAGTACGCGTCTCCTCCCCACACATCGTCTGGCAATTTCATGTTATCCACCACGCAGCTCGCGCCTCTCCCTCCATGTCCCCCGCCGCCGCCCTGCACTCCGTCAGGAGTGCCGCTCGTCTGCGCCGGCGGCTCACCGGCCAAGCCGGTCACATTCACCACCGAACCGTCCAACAAACTCGCGTTAGAAGCAGACACGTACACTGTCCCCGCAGTTATAGCCGCGCTCTCCGCCAACACGAATTCGCCGCTGACGTTGATCGTTATCGAGCAACCGGAAACCGGACAGCTCAGCAAAACTCCGGAAAGTATGTGCAAACTTCCGGGTCCTTGTATGTAAACGTCGTCGTCTTGGAAGGTCGAGCTGGAATTGAGCTTGCAAACAGTTTCGAGAGTGCCGATACCGTTAAGGTCGTGCTTGCATGAGAGAGAGGGAGGGTGCGGTGGCGCGAGAGGCGGAGGAGGCGACGGAGGAGTGTAATCGCCGCGAAACAAGAAATCAGCGTCGAACGCGTACGGATCGAGAGACAAGGAAGGGTTTAAAGATAGTAAAGTTAAAATGGAAAATATGAAGAAAGTGTTGGCCATTCAGAGAAGAGAAACTCATCACATATAGACAACAACAATAATAAAAGTAACTGATCGAATGGAAAATGAATTTTGAAGTGGCAAAAGGAGGAGAGGCAAGTGATTTATTTCGGGAAGTGTCGGAAGTGAGAGGGAGGGCGTTTTGGGAATCTTATTTTGGAGGAGTGGAATGATGCGAGGACGTGAATCTGGAAGAAAAAGACAGTGAACAGAGAAAGCAGAAGCAGCTCAACGGATGTACACTCTGGGTGAGCACGTGTGTACTACACGTGTGCTTTTTTGTTAAACAATTTCACTCACTTCTGCAGCTACTGATGGGCTGCTTCCCTGACTTCCTGGCCCAATTGTTGGTGGGCCGTGTTGCTCTTGTTGCATCGATTTACCAACGGAGTTGGAAGTCTGGAGCCAGGAAGGCAACAATTCATGAAAAACGAAAAAAATAAAAACATTGACAAATTGAGGGGATTCCTTTTTTATTTTTTCACAATCTTTTACTCAGCTTAACTGTTTTAATCTCCTATAATATTTGAGTAAGAATAATACTATCCTTCTCAAAATTTATCCAAAAAGTTTATCTAAATGATGTAACAATTTGATTTGTAGTTATCACATTAATTTTAGGATGATGTCTTGATGATGTAGTAATTATATGTAAATTTGTCACATCATCTGAGCAATGAATTTAGACAAGTTTTTGAATAGTATAACATTACTCAAAACTTCTCAAATATTTTACCTAAATTCATGCTTAATTAATATAGCATTTGAGATATCAAGATCATATTAATTATCACATTATCTCATAATTTATAATATTTTAACAACTAACATATCATATCATTTGGACAAAGATTTTGATAAAATATTTAAAAAGTCTAGTATTACCCATAATGTTTTGTATTGATACACTTCCTTTTTCACGAAATTCTTTTTTGACTAGTCTTCCAAATTTTATAGGAAGAATTATCTGTAGATATAAAATGGTAAATTTCTACTAATTTTTTTTCCCCAAAAGACCCAAATTGTGGATCTAGACAGAATTTTATCTTTTATAACTAACACCTTTTTAAGTTTTGTAACTATCGCTACAAAATTAAGTTATTTTAGCAACTATTTATTGTTTTAGGACAAAAATATTACCTTTTTCCCTCATTGGATTGTTAAAGGGGTGTATTCAATTTACAATTTGTTGAATTTACAAAATTTTAAAACTTTGGATCTATTTAATTTAAATTTATATAGATTTTAGTATTTAATACAAACTTTTAAAAATCTAAACAAATTTAGGTGTATTAATAAGGTCATTGGCATTTTAGAATTTGCTTAACTTATGAAATTAAATGAATTTTGACACATTTTAAAGTGATATTTATAAATAAAAACGTTCAAAACCAAATATAGAATTATGATAAATTTTATATTGAATTTATGGTTTCTATTAAAATCTATCATTTAATAAATAAATAAATAAATCATCAAACTCCAACAGATTGAAAACACTTATTTAAATTAAAAATAATTCATTTTAAACAAACCATTAAAGAAAATATTAATGGATCTCGTAGATTTTATAAGATTTTGTTTGATAGAATTTGTGGATCTCGTAGATTTCACAAAATTTTGTTAGAATACTTGTCGAATCATATAAAAATAGCAAGTTACAATTTAGCTACCCGGTTGAAACATTCATTCAAACAGAGCAACTGTTTTACTTTTATTACAATTGACCCCTTGCTCTTAATAGATCCTCGTTAAAGTTAACTGATTTTGGGATAAAATTATTATTTGACCTTATTTTTTTTATTTTTCTTTTAAAATAAATTTAATAATTTTTTAATCAAATCTCCATCGTCTATCTTAAGATCGACGGTGAAGATTAATTTGAAAAAAATTATAAAATAAAATAAAAATGTTAATAATAATAATAATTAATTAACAAATTAATAATAGGACATGGAGATTAATTTTAAAAACTGCAAAAAAAGAAAAAAAAATCAAATAAATTTTAATTCTTATTCTTCTTAATCAAACGTCAACCCCATCTCTTTTTCTTCATTTTAATTCTTCTTCTTCTACATCAAACACTAGCCCCATCTATTTTTCTTCATTTTAATTATTCTTCTTCTTCATCAAACACCAGCCACATCTACTCCTTCGTCTTCCGAGTTATGGGTTCGTCACTGAGTTTAAAAAATAGAATACGGGTTCTGGGTTCGTTGCTCTTTCTGTCTCTCTCCTTTTTCTTCTTCTTCATATTCTTCTTCTATTCGAACCCAAATTTTGTTATTTAAACTCAGTGAATGATGTCATCGATTGCCCTAAAACCTAGTTGCTTGTAAGTGAAATTATTGTCAGCTGCCCTAAAACCCATCCATGTAACACCCTCTACCCGATTCCCATTCGGATGGAAACCCGAGTCGGAGGATGTTACCTTAATCGGTTTATTTGTTATTAATTTACATATATGCACTACAATTTTTTTTTTTTTTTTTTTTTTTAAATCCGGCAGAGTCTCCTCTGTTTTTCTGAAAAACCCAAAATTACAAAAACCTGCAATTTCAAATACAAACACTTCTAAAATACATTTGTTTTCTCAACTTCCAATTCGAATCCTCCGTCTGACTCCAAAATCACTTCACCACACAACATTTATAAACACAAACTTTAATAAAAATTATCCTGATTGAAATTAAACATTAATTAAACGATAAATGAAAGTTTCTTTACAAAATTACTTTAAAAACCCAAAAACTTTTTCTACAAATTATACATCATCATTTATAAAATATCGTAAACCCATATACATATATATATGCATTTCTAGATACTTTAACACCACTATATACTACTAAACGAAGAACTACCGACTATGGAGGGAATGTGACTCGTGAAAAACGCAGCAGATGTCTTCTTGTCAACCCTTATCTACAGCGCCCAGAATTTCAACCTACGTGTGGAAAATCCAACGCGCTAAGTATTTCTACTTAGTGGGTGTACACTAAATTTAAAAGCCATAAAATTTTCTCACACAATCATACAAACTCAAAATTCCAACATTTCCAGAATTCGTAGTATAACATGATTAAAATTCAAATACATTTTCATTAAAATTCACCGTATTGTTAAACAAAATTCTACAAGTTTCAAACTTTCATTATTTCATAAAAATTATGTCATTGTAACACAAAATTTCACAATTTTCAAGCTTTTATCAAAATTCATAAATAACTCCATTTATTCATAATTGCACGTATACAACACATGAAATTCGTTTTCAAGTATATCAAGAATCAAACTTTCAAAATGCTCAAACTTTTATTAAATTTCACAAATAAGTCATTTTATCAACAATTGCACATATAAAACAAATATTTTAAATTCCTCATTTCACAAAAATATATCATAGTGTAACACAACCTGTTTTTACGTTTTTCTCAAAATACTAAAATAATACGTAAGAAATTTACTTTATTAATAAAAGCACATATAAACCACATAAAAGACTTTTCCAAACATTTCAACACGATACCTTCGAACTTGTATGTTAAATCACAACGACAGCACATTATTAACAAATACATATATATAAACACATAGAAATCATCTTCGAACATAGTTATACGATTTTCATTTAATAGTTTTCTCAGTGCCCTTTGTAAACTCTGACACGATACCATGGACTGGAAATCGGGTTTCACGTATCCCCCGGCATCGGACACTCGGTGACTACCCGCCGGAGCACGTTTCACATATCACATAAATTCTGGGACCGGACACTCGGTGCCTCTCAAGGTCCATGAATTTCGTATCAACACATATAAGCAAATCGGTGCAGTACTGCTAATATCACCCTATTGGCATGCCAACTACCAATCCCCACCTACCAATGTTCAGGTTTACTCGGGCTCTTATAATTTCATTTATCATCAAAATTTCATATTTTCACAATTTTCCTTTCTCAACAAAAATTCTCATTCGGAAAACTCAGAACTCTTTTTCAATCAAATTATATATATATATTCTCATTTATTCAAAGCATCATAACACATCATTTCTCATTCAAAAGTGACTCATCAATCTCATCAAAATCGTTGTGCCCTTCTTCCGATATACATTCGGTCAAGGCACTAACATATTCGTTTCCTTCCATTTCTTTTTCGTTTTCATTCAAAAATTATTAAAAATCACAATCTAATATCATTTGATAATAAATTATCAAAATAATTTCACACATCCTTTAAATTCCACATTGAATAAATACTTTTTCTTTCACAAATTCTCTAAATTTTTCATTATTCAATGCCACAAAATTCATCATAATATCACTTGCACATAAATTACCACAAAATCATTTACACTAAAATTCAAACATAGTCACGAAATCGATTTAATTAAACATTGAACAAAAACACATACTTTTTCTCAAACTTTTCCAAATTTAATTATCAAATACTATACAAAATCATTCACAACATAAATCACACATTTTCATAAAATCTATTTAATTAAAACATTATAAACTCAAATACTAAATTAAATCAAAATCTCTACTAATAAAATAAGTTTTCAAGATAAGTGTACACCAACCTTTTGGGCGTTTTCTGTAGCATATCCACTCATATAATTCCTTTGATTTTCTTAACATCCTAGATCCACCCTAAAATCACACATAACTTAATCTATAACTTATAGAAAAATAAATTAATTTTCTAGAATCCAAATCCTAATAAAAATAAATTTACATACCTATATAAATTGAACACCCAAATATTTTCTTCCATTTTCTTCTTCTCTTTCTTCTTCCCGGCTTCTCCTTCTCTCTAATTTTTTTTCTAAAATTTTTTTTTTCTTTCTCTGGCCGAATGGCCTGTGTATTTGTTTTGTTTCTGACGAGCCATATATATATATATACACACACGACATGCCTTCTCTTCTCATTCACCGCCTCTTCATTTATTTTATTTTATTTTATTTGATTATTTTATTATTATTATCCCTTCTTTTCTCAACCGGCGCCTATATATATATATTCATCACACAGCAGCTTTTGCTGCCCTTTTCTTTTCTTTCTTTTCATTTTTTTTTTTTTTTTTTCCGGTTCTGCTGCCGAATGCATCTTATCTCTTTTTATTATTATTATTTCGATTATTTTATTATTTTTTTTTCTTTCTCCTCACACGGCAACCCCATTTTACTATATATATATACATATTTTCTTTTATTTCAGTGGGGCCCAATATTTAATATATATATATTTATTTATTTCAATGGGTCCCACGATTTAATATTATTATTATTTTATTTAAAAAAAATCAACACACCCGATTATTAATATATATATATTTTTGACAAATGTAAATTTTCATTTTAAACCCCTATAACCTTTTTCTTTTTATCCCAATCTTCTTAATTTCTTTTAAAAACATCCTCCAATAGGATATTTATCCACAAACTTTTATACTTTTAAAACTAAAATCGGACTAAATTAATAACAAAAAAATTGAATTTCAATTAATCTCTTAAATTGGAGTGCTACAAAATGTCCTGATACATATATTTTACAATTAAATATAATCATGTCATTTTTAATATCCCTTTTTTTTTTTTCTTAATCACTTAAAAGTCACAATTTAAATCTTAAAATTTACCACACTATCTTTTTAATTTATACTCAATTTATAATTCCCTTATACCACATGTTTATCATTTCTCATATATTTTTATTTGACTTTTCTAGGATACTCGGATTCAGCTTTTCTGAAAGTTTCTCAAAATCTTTTCAAAATTCTCCGGGGCCTATATTCGGACTGCCTACTAACTCCTGGTAATCTCAATTACTCTTAAAAGTCATTCCATACTCTTTTTGAGCTCTCCGTAAATTCACTAAATCGTCTCCAATTATTTTTTGAATTGATTCTATTTCTATCCGAATCACCTTGGAAAATGTCCTTTGAGTTTCTAAAATGCTTCATGAGCATTTTAATACTTATTTTGACACTTTCCTAAATTTTTGAATTTTTCCGAAAATCTTTTCAGGTTCTTGATCGGATCCAAAAACCACTCCGTTTTGCCTCAAACGAACTCTTTTTTTAATCCGTTTCAGTTTCATTAGACTCTATTACTTATTCCGAAGCTTTTCAACTTTGAAGTCCGCTTTCTGAAAAATTCACTTATTCACACGGATACTATTTCGTTCGAAAATTACTATTCATCCAAAAATCACTATTCATCCTAAAAATGTTATTCATCCTAATATATTTTTATTTCTCTTAAATAGAGAAAATTCGGGATGTTACAATCCAGACCCAATTGCTTTAGACGCCATCTTCATCCTCTGCCATCGTCGGAGCCATCTTCAAGCTGGGTCTCCGTTGAAGAAGACTCAAAACTAGGTCTATATCAACAAAGACCTAGTCTTTATCGACAAAGACATCATAAAGCTTGTGTTTTGGTTGATTTTAAAGTTGTGTTTTGTTTGAAAATAGTATATTTGGGTTGTATTTTGTTTGAGAAATGGAAAAAGAAGATAGAATAGAAAAGGATGAGGAGATCGACGACGATGATGATGGTGGGTTTTGTTGATGGTGGTGATTAATCCTGATAAAGAAGTTGAGTTTTTTTTTTTTTCTTTTTTATGGTTTTGCTGGGATGATGTGATTGTTTGTTGTTGATGATGATGATGTCAGCTGATGTTACTATGATCTTTTTTTTTCTTTTTTTTTGAGAATTATGTTTGTTGAAGATCTCTTATAGAAGAATCACGTTGTTTTTTCATATTGATTTAGTTCGATTGAATAAGATTAATTGAAAGGATTGGGATTGAATTACATTGTTCTTCATTTTTTAATCTAATTTTTATTTTTTTCAAAATTTTTTATTTGATTAGTTAGGTCAATTTCAACCACCAAAGGTATTTTCATCTTTTAGCCACTTTAACACTATTTACTGTCAAATATAATTGAAACTTAGTAATGACAGAAAAGTAAATTGTAATAAAAGCGAAAAAGTTGCTTCACCTTAATAATTGGGTAGTTAAATTATAATTTGCTCTATATGAAAAATACATCAGGAGTTGAATGAGATTTGTTTGTAAAGTCACTGGTTATTTGGACTTACTTAAATTTGTTTGGGTTTTTTAAAAATTCAAATGAAACATTAGATTTTAATGAAATTCATATAAATCTAAATTGAATACATAAAACTTATATTGAATACATTCAATTCTTTAAAAATCTTTTAAATTTCAACACCCTTTAAATTAAATACACCCCAAAAGAGAGAGGTCTGGATAGCCAAAGTTAGGAAGATAAATTTGAAGAGCTAAACAAAAGGATTCTAGTGAGAGTGACGAGAAGATTCCAACATCAACAAACATCATTTTCAAAAGCTGAAAAGACTACCAAGAAAGGAAAACCAGATAGAAAAGGAAAAAAATAAAAAAGTGAAATATGTTGGATTTGAAACTATGCTATGTTTAACTTTGTTTGAGATATTCTATTAATATATTATAGGAATAATCCCAATTTTTCCCCTATAATTTGAATAAATAGACAAAATCCTTCCTGACTTTGAAAAATCACTTAACTGTGAGGGGAGATTTTTGGTATTTGTTCAAACTAAAGAGGGGAAATTGGGATTATCTCTATATTATAAGTTCAAATATGATATCATTTATCTCTGTAAAAACTTTTGAAAGTATTCGATATCTTACTTTAATATCAATTATAAAAAGAGTTCACAATTAAAAAATTAAGTCACAATCAATAAATAGTCCACAATTAAAGGATATAATTCATGGTCAAATGAAATCTTTATGAAAAAAGAAGATAGCTCAAGATTATTAAAAAAAAAAAATCACAGTTATAAAAATACTTTACAATGAAATTATATAGTTCACAATCAAATAGAATCATTTGCATTCAAAGAAAAAACTTCACAATCAAAGAATAATTTAAGTATGTTTTTAACTCCAAAAATTATTTTCAAGTGTGAGATCTAAGAGTTTTTAGACATTTTCAACAACAAATAGATTTAAGAGGAAGATTGACCTCTAAATCTTTTGAAAATTGATTATTTTCATACAGTTTAATCTATGAATGTAAGCCCAAGTCTTCCACAATTAAATTATTTTTTAAAACTAAGAAGTGAGTTGTTTATTTCTTCAACACAAACAATGTTTTTGCACAATGTTCAGTTGATAGTAATTTTGATTTATTCGTATATGATTTCTACAGAGAGTGAGTTCGATGGGGATTGAGGAAAGTGAGAAGAGTAAGGGAAGAGAAAAGGAGAAGAAGACTCAAAAAGTTTGTAATGCTTCATTAAGTGTGTAATGTAAAGTTTATAAACTTTGATACTATAAAAGCTCAAATTATATTGTGTCAGGACAAAAATGAAAAAACAAAAACAAAAACTTTAGAGAGACTTTATTTGATCTCGTTTTCACTAAAAGCAATTAATGGTTGTGGTAATTGGTACCTTCTCATTAGCGGTGCCACACTAAGAGTCTCTGTAAAATGTCTCATGAACAATGAGTTATTGTCGTCATGCTTTAAATTCCTTAATTGTTTTTTTTTTTTAATTATTTTGGACTTCTTTCAAGCTAATGAAATAAAAACTGCTTATGCCTTTATGATGTTTCATATATACCTAAACTATATAAAATCCAAGACTAATCCTTAACAAGACAGAAATGAATTTAGTTGGAGATGGACAGCAGGAAGAAGACGAATAATCCAAAAGGCTTTTTACTTAATTAGTTTAAGGTTGAGTTTGGTGTTCGAAGTAGTTGTGACATTTTGATAGACTTTTTTCAGTCATCCATTGAGAGAAGTGGACACTATGAGATGCACACCACCTCCTTGGTCCCAAAAGACAAGACATAGGTAATTTCTATGAATTTAATCTTCCATTCTCACCAAAAACTAAAAAGAAAAAGTGAACATTATTAGATGCCCCTAAAATACGTCAATTTTTTGTAACGTCACAATGGATAATTATAAGAAAATCCTTCAAGGATATCAAATTTCTAAAAATTAACCCAAAGCAAAAAGCACCTTAGAACTTAGATCTAAACCAAAGTTGTTGCCGCCACCATTTGTCAAATCCCAAGCTATGAAGACAGGTTAGGCCACCAGAAACGACTAGATAAGGTCACGATTTGGGGTCAAAACCAAATAGGTATCAATCTAGTTTCACAAAACTAGATTGTAATCTCGTCTGGATAATAACAATGACGAGTGAAGCAGTGTGGTGGCAATGAACAACAATATATGGTGCGGCAAGCCATGGAGTGGTTGGGATCTAGGTTCGTGAGATGTTACGAAAGGGTGTTTTGATAATGTATATAGTTTTTTGATCTAATTGAAAGGGTTTGTTGGTAATTTAGGGATACCTTCCGAAAAAAGTTTTGTTTGTGAGATACGAAATGATTTCGAATTCATTTGGGGCTAAAAACAAATATGATATTTGGGATGTGGCCCTATTAGTAATATTCACTTTTTTTTGGTAAGATTTTATATTTCCGGTCAATGTAATTCTATTTTACAAAATAAAACTATATATATACATATATATATATTTGAGATTGAAGTAATACTAGTGAAAGCAAATTGATATATTTAATTTACATATCATTCATGCTTTTTATTTTTATTTTTCCGAAGGCCATCTCATTCATGCTTTATGGAAACCACAGTCACTCATCAAATGAAAGGAAAGACCATTTGCGCAACCGCATTCACATGTGTTATTGATATGTAATATATGTGTCTACTCATCAACAACTACGTACATGAAAGTGATCCAATATGCTGCATTTTCCACACAATATGCCTCAGCACAACTGTGCTAGCTACATTCCTCGAAGTCATATCGGGAACATCACTCTTCAAATTATTATTTATCCAACATTAACTAATTAACATAAAAAATTGACTATAGGCTTCATTTTCCTTCTCCTGAGAGATTGACTCCTTCACCATCTCAGCTTTGCAGGGAAATACTGCATAATTTGAAAAAAAAAAAAAAAAGATGTACAATTAAGGAATACGGAAACAAATATGTAAAGAATTAGATACCCAATAAAAAAAAAACAAGAAATGCACTCACTTTCTCGATGAGGGAAATATAGTAGGGCTTGACTTTTTCAACATCAACAAGAACTTTGCTCTTACTGTAGAGATCATATTTGCTGCACATATACCATGATTGACAAGTTTAGTTGATTTAATAATTGCATGAAAATTACATATGTTGAAAAGGAAATAAATGGACATATTGATAGAGAATCGATGAAAAATTAATTACTTGAATATCTTGAGCCACTTCATATTTTCCCTATCCTCCTCATTCATTAGGTGGGTATATGCTCCTTCCTTATGCAAAGCTGAAAATCACAATTTTTGCCAAATTAGTTTGACAGACCAGAAAATGATTATATAAGCAAATCTAAAAAGAATCCGAGCAATTATGCTTACGATAAAAGGAGTGATATCGGACAATAAACAATCCGGCTGGGGGTAGGGTTGATCCATTTTCCTTGGCCACCTGGAGGTTAATCCGGACCATTATTTTTGTGTTATTATAATATTAATATTATCAGTTTCAAAACAATATTAATATTAATATTATCAAGATTAGTTCAAAGCTTTGAAATTATACCAAGTACATGTAGTCATCATGGCCCCATGAGATCATGACATTATCTAGTCCACATCCTTCATTGTAAATTCCATTCTTGGTGCTGTAGGCAGGATTGTTGTAGTCGGGATTGTCTTTGAAATACTGCCGGGACAAGTAATTAAAGATTTTCTTTCAGTTTGATATTTCATAATTACCAGGTTTGCAATGCTGATTAAGTTTTAAAGAAAATTAAAACAACAAACCTTGTGGTGAACATTGGCTTGGTCAAAGGCGCATCCAAGAGGGAATGTGTCACCTACAATTAAAAAAAAAAAAACACCCATTTAATTAAAAATTTCTTGTTCAAAGTCGTAAAATAAATTGCATTTTCTGAGGTGAAAAATACGATACTCACCCACAACAGCCCATTGAGGAAGCTCCCCAAAGCTAGGCAGAAGAAGAACCTTTCCAAGATCTGATGCAATAAAAAATAATAATAATAATAATAAGTTGATGATGTAACCAATTTGAAAAGTGGGGCATATTCCATTTAACCGAGTCAAAATATTCCTACAATTTCGAGATAACGTTCAAACATGAGATTTCTCCCAGGGAAAAAAATCAAGGAGAGATAAGAGGATAACTATGCATGTGTATACCATGAATGAGAGCAGTCAAGTGCAGCCAATCCTCATCAGGATAGTCCTTCCTAATAGCCTCAGCAGACTGCAACAAATGCTGGATTTGAGGCTCATCCAAGTCAGGATCGCTATCATCAACAACTTCATTCAGGAGTTCACAGCATTCCCATATGCTCATCTCAACCTTGTCCAATTTCCCATACTCTTCTCTCATTCTCTTCACCTGCATTCATTTTATATAGATATTAGATCAGATCAAAATCACAACCTTGATCGTTTACTTTTTAAAAATCTTATGTATGTAACTATATATGCTTACAAAGTCATAGGTTTGGTTAATGTGCTGCAACCGATAAAATTCCTCCACACCCTTTTGCCTTTCGCTTTCGGCGTCATAATCCCTGCATTTCTTCCATGTCAGTTTTCTAATTTCATGAAGAAGACAAAAAATGAAAACCAAACGCAGAATGGGAAAAGCGATAGAGAGATTTTCAAGACCTGAATGAGTTGCCAAAAGAATTGATTTCTGGCGCCACGAACGCGTCATCTTGCACGGTCTTTGGCAACACAAATCCTCCATCCAAGACCAACTCATTAGTCTCCTTTTGGAGATCCTGGTTCTCAGCATGTGCAACTTTTAACAAACAAACCAAAATCCAACATCAAAACCACGTTAACGAAAAGCCAAAAACAAAAAATATAAGAGAAGAAGCGTTACCAAACTCAGGCTGCTCAATGAGGACAGTCATTGTGGCTCGCAAAAGAGAAAGAAAAAAGGATCACAAATCAATTAAAGAAGAGCAAGGAACTGAAAAAGGCGATGCAAGATTGGTGATTTGTTGTACGTATTTATACAATTATACCAGGGAGCAAAAGCCCTTCCTTGAGATTTGGAATGTTTTGTGTCCTTGAAAATCTAAAAAAGTAAGGTTTCGAGTACTCAACTGAAAATCTCGCTTTCTTATTAGAGTAAGGATTCTTTATCATTTTTTTTTTTATTAATTTTTTGATAATTTAATTACACTTCAACATTTAAAAAAATGAATGATTAAGATTAATAAGTTTTTTCTCTCTTATACATCATTCAAACTTAAATTACTCTCATAAAAAAATTAATACCGTATCAACATTGACAGAGAATCCTAATCCTTTTCAACCTTTATCCAAAACTCCGGATCACATCAATCCAAAACATGTGCTAAAAAATGGTCAGATTCACTCTCCTCAAAGCGCGTATTAACCACCGTCCAATCAGAATTAACAATTAATGCGCCAAAAATGATAGATTCCTTTGCTTGACGTACAAAATATCTCCCAATTGCTGTCAATTGAATATGCTGATTGTATTCTAATCCTGAATAGATCACACGTCATTATACAAAAAAAGCAGATTTACTCATAAATTGAAAATTTTATCCTCCAATAATAACATATTAGTTAAAGAAAGTTCTTATTTATAGAAAAAAAGTTAAAATTTTGATTTCATTTAGATATTTTTATCAACAAGTTTCCAAAATTAACGTTATCATTGACAAAATAATTAGTATGCAGTGAGGATGCTTGTATGGTAACATTGCCCTCGGTACCAAAAAAAAAACGTGTGTGGTTGGAACTGAGTCAGCTTTACGTGGATAACATGTCTGATTAAACAGCAATTAAGGACCACTGACGCAGCATCTAGTCATGCACAACACACGTTTAACTTTCTTGTTGGGGTTTCATGAATCATGATGAACGGCTGAGCTGCGATCGTTTCAGGGAAACAGCCCATGGACGCTTGATATGCAATGTAGGTGGGCCAGCAAGGAAACGTGATGGATGGTTTGAGTTGTGACACGTCACCCACTTGACGGAGCCCCATGTTATTTTCAAAAGAAAATATATAATTGAGCGGTAGATTGCAAGTTGCTGCCCCGAGAGGGAGCCAGCTGAGATTTTTGTTAGTCTATTGCAGCGCCGGCACGTCGATAAAAATCTTGCGCTTGGCATGGTATGTCAGCAAATTGAAATCTAAACAGCATAAAATTAAGTCAATTTTTATTATATCAAATTGTATCCAAAATGGTTTATTAATAGACTCTAAATAACCATTTATTTTAGATAATTTTGTTCTTAAACTTGAGAAAAGGATACAAACGGACATGCAAGGTGGATGATCAAATTCAAACCTACAGAAAAGATAATGTGCTCATAATTGTGATTTTTTTTTTTTAAAAAAAAAGTTGAACACGTTTTGGTGAAAGCTGTTTTCCAGAATAAATTATGGCTTGCACGACTTCAACCAAAAAAAAAATCGGGCCTTCACACACTGCAATGAATACAACTTGTGGGCTAGAAAGGTTGTGGTTAGATGGCGTGACAATTGACTAGTTGATAGATGAGAATGAAACATATTTTTGTTGTCAAGGGTATAAAAATCTAGCCTGCACACGCCGACAAACACAAGTTGTTAATCTTATATGGTCATGCCATGACCAAGAGTTGAAAGGAACACCAGTACACCACCATCAATCTATCACCATTCACCAAGTGAAATGAATAATTGAATTGACGCATGTAATTTTCAACAGTCTTTGTCTATGCACAAAGGGAAATTTTAACATTTAAAACAATGAATAAAAAAATTACTTGTATTTTTTGTAGCCATTAGAAATTGCATAAATTATTTAAACTTAAATTTCGAATTATTATTAATAATGTGTCTTACTGCCGTGTATTAACATAACTTATATTCTAATAATCAGTTTATAGGGTCATGTATAAGACGTTATGCAATGCCAATTCTGTGAGATACGAGTAAAAAGTGGATGAATTTTGAAAATCTTACTGAAAATTTGAAATAGATTTTTTTTAACGTTTTCAGTTAAAACAAATTATAAGTTATGAATAAAGTAAATAGTTTCCGACCCTCATTGCGAACTATATAGTTTGTAAATGTTATGGTGCTATTTTCAAAACTATTTTTTTTTTTCTTGGTTGTAGAATGAAAAAATTTCTACTGTTATATAATCATAAAAATGATGAAGGATTTGTAAGTATGGGATACAAATTCTAATTACTATTGTGAAATTTAACATGTACTCACAAAACTCTATCGGAAAACCAATCCTCCAAGGTTCCAATTCTTATTTGAGTGGTTTCAATTACAAAATCTCATATACAACTTATGAAATATGTAACACAACTAAACTAATCCCGTAATTAATACACGTTACACTTTCTCTTTATATATATATATATATAGATATGTATAAAATATTTTATAGATAAAGTTATATGTGCATTTTTTTTAACACTCTTACAATAAAAGTTCGAATGACTATTCTCATAATTGAATAACTACTCTTACAATTAGAAAATAATTATGTTTTTAAAAATATTCAATCATTTCTACTAAAGAGTAATGTGTGATTATAGGTGCATTTCATTAGATAAAAGGATAGACGTTGAATAAACTACTTAATAAGATATTCACCTAAAATTGTTAACTATAGATTTATTCAGCTCTAGAATCCAAATGTTTGTTGGTGTCCAACAGTAATTTGTTGGAAGGGATCATAAGCGTGAATTTTGTCCATGTCTTGGCTGTATAATTGAGTATTCGTAGTGAAGTCTCATTTAAATTTCCTAGTTGTAGATATTTGTAGCTGAAGTTATAATCAAGAGTCAAAATAGATGCTTCGCCAAAAAAAAAAAAAAAAATGCTTTTAATAATATACGTACATAGAGAAAACAGCCTATTAACACTCGAGACGATAAAAGTCTTTAATCCTCTATATAAATAATTAAATACTGATTTTTATATTTAAAAAGGACTATGTCCTTATCGTATAAGGATTAAAAATTTAAATAGTCGTTAATATATGTGTGTGTGTGTGTATATATATATATATATATGTTACAGACTTACAGCACTTGCGTGCGCATTTGGTTGGTTAATTTAGTTTTTCATGACTTATTTTTGGACTAACGTAATAAAAATATTCACATGTAAATATTAGTGGGTTGTTATCAGGGTCCTTGCAGTAACCTATCCTGTAGTTAGAAAACAAGAAAAAATACAGGTAGTTTATAGATGTGATGACCCAACAATGCTAAAGTGAACAATATAAAATTACTTACATTAAAAAAAAAAAAAAAAAATCTGGTGAATAATGGATCATCATGTTCTAATAAAAAATAAAAATTCCGGACTTTGGCTAATGCCTCCGCTCTCTTCCATGGCTGCCAACGGTATCTTCTTCTTTTTGCATGCTGCCAAACATCACTATGGCTTCTATATTTGAAATATTTATTATCAGACTTAAATTTAATGGGTAGCAAAATATTAAAAACAAATTGTTAGATTCTTAATCGTAACTACTTGCTTTAAGATCTTAAACAAAATGAGAGAATATTTTTATTTAAAAAAAGAATAGGAAGTGATGAAGGCCTTTTCTATATGGGAATAATACAAACCCATGAGATGTTTAAATTCGAGAATCTTTTTAATCAACTGATGTTGTGTGGCTAAAAAAAAAAAAACTAAAGTTGCAACATGCACTAAGTAGTTATATATGATTGATTTTAATAATATCAATTTCAACATTGTGAGTCATTATATATATTAATATTTTTTTATAATTACAGTGATTATTGATCACCATGATGACTATTTATTAACGTGAGATTTTGATCTTACCCTTTGACGGATGTGATGGAGATTAGCCCTCCTCGAACCACAAGTCTAAGACAATGCAATGATATAGTACAGAGCGGAGCGCAGAGCAAGAGTGTACAAATAAATGGGTAAATTGATGCTCGTCAGATTTAAATAAAAGACCTACAGCTATTTTGATTGTAAGCCTGGTATCACTGTTTATCACTGTGCAAATTTTCAATGAGAATCCGAACTCTGAAAGCCGGCTATACAACACCCAGTTAGGTACCTACACTGAGAACTGCGCTTTTCAGATAGTTTTTCAAGTTGTGTGATCGTGAATTCACTCTATCCATCAAGGTATGTGATCATGAATTCACTCTATCCATCTCGCATATGCTCCACCTTGTTTTCTTATTTATTATCAATTCCTTTCCATTTGAATATACTGAGAAATATTTGTTAACATGAAAAAGGTGGCAAAAGAAAACAACACAACTCTTCCAGTTTCCACTAGCCGCTCTCTTCATTATCAGGTTCCATTCTTTCTAAGGTGAGTTCTCCTATAATTCGATATCAATATTAAATGCCATAAATTATTATCTTAATTGCTTACGCTTTGTATATATTTAATAATGCATATAGCGTTGCACCGGTCTGGAGCTTACACACATCTGATGAACGATGAGGACAAGGAGTTGTTCAAGTAGCTCCAAGTGTTCAAGTATATATTTGATCTTATCTTTACTACATGTATAAAAGTCTCTTAAATCATATAAAGTTAATAACATATGATTTGTTTGTTGGTTTTGGAGCAGCAAGTACACATGACAGGAGCAAGGTTAAGATTAACCAGGAAGAAGTGACGCCCTACTATCTCTCCTCAAGAAGGTTTACATTAGTTTAATTTGTTTTCCCATTACCTCATATTTGTATTGAATTTATTTATCTTTCTGATTGTTTATGCTTGCAGTACTTTCTCGGGAAGCTCAAGTGGTGAACAGAAGGAACTATCCTTTTAGAAGTAGCAATAAAACGGTAGCTGTTGTCTTTTCCGATAATTAAAAAATGCAATCACCTTTTGTCATGTTCGTACATACTTACTAGAATTAGGGGTAAGGTTTCTTCGTCATCTTTTTTTTATTAATCTTTCGTAATCTAATAATACATTAATAATTCAACATAAAAAAATAATAAATAACCAAAATTATTTTATTTTTTTTATACATCACTCAAATTTAAATTACTCTCACAAAAAGATTATCACAAACAAAAGATTGACTTATAAAATTAAAGTGTAGCTGTTCTAAAAAAGTTTATGTTACTTCACTATTTTTAAAATTACATCTCAGGCCAACCACTGCCTGATCTATACCATTGGTCGGGTCAATGACATTCATTTTTATATTTATGGATTATGTTGTTGAAAACAACTTGATAGGTGAAAATTTATATTAAAATCTAGAAACTCATATTAAATCAATAAGAATTATTATAGAAAACATACATGAATCCATATTGTTAAATCTGAGTAGGATTGAATTTTCCACGGTCAAATCTCCTTAGGTTACTCTATATTTTTCTTCTTGAATAGGGGAAAAGAAAAGAAAGCAAAAATACATTGATTTGACTTAGGGACCATAACCCTAATTATGTTCTTTATATACTAACCTAATTAGGTTTCCATTAATCCTAATTTAATTAGTATTAGGTTTCTACACATTAAAACTCATACTCAATAGATATTTCTAGAGTTCAATTAATAGATCACTTATTTGGCCCTATTAAAATAGATAGCCCATAATATAATTGCTATTTAATATGTAAGCCCATATTAAGAAATATAAAAATCCTAACAATTTCCCACTTGAGCTACATATGTTTCTTGAAACAATTATATTATCTATAGTCTTGAGTGTGCATTGAAAAACTATCTATCCTAAAATATCCCCTTAATTATAATCTGGTCCATCAACTATATTAGTATGGGATCAAAACGACTTTTGTTACATATATTCGTAACTAGACCCATCAATGGTTACCACACCAATATTGTAACGTCCTCTCCCAAGTTGTACTATATTTATGTATGAAATGAGACAAATTTTATTTATAAAATAATAAAAAGAATTTTTGGAGGGGTTTGGAAGTGTAATTTAATTTTTATAGAGTTTTCGGGATAATTGGGAGAAAGATTAAATATTAAAAGTTGAGGGTAAAATGGTAAAAATAAAAGATTTTTTAAAGAATGACAAAATTGTAATTATGAGGAAAGGACAAGGACTTTAGGGAAAAAAATGAGGAATTTTCTAGAATCTGGTAAAAGCGTAATTTTAAAGAAGTCCAAGGGTAAAATCAAGGTTAACCCACGCCTATAAATATAGGTGTGTGGTGGGTATGTCAGCAGAAGAAAAATATGGAAGAAAGAGAGAAAGAGAGAAGCTGTCGTCAGCAGAAGTAAGGAGGGCAGATCTGAAGCTATGCTGAGCTGATTTCTACCATTTTTGAAGGGGATCAAACTATTAGGAGGTGAAGAACAAGTTTAAAGAGCAAATCTGGTAAGATTTAGGTGGTAAAAATGAGTTTTTATGATTTTGTGTTGGTGAAAAGCTGTCGAGTAACAGCTTTGAGTTTGTAAACATTTAACGATATTCTTGGTGTTTAGATCTGGTGGATTGAAGCTGTAAGCGAGAGAGAAAGCAAAGCAAAAAGACTGAGCAAGGTCTAGTAAGTGAAATAGTTAAGACTGATGTTAATTTGTGGTAGTTCAATTTTGATTTGGGATGATTAAGTTTGCGTTGCTGAACTTGATGAGGTCGCGACCTGAGTTTTGGTGAAGAACTGATGATATGTTGATTTAGTGTATGTATGTGATATGAAGTGTGAGTCAGGGCGGGAGCTCGCGAGGTGCGAGCTGAAGGAGACCCTTAGCACACTTCAGCCAGTTAAGATGGTCGACTTGGGAGCGAGTTTGGTTGTGCCTGTTGCTCTATATCTCGTCTGTCTGGACCGGGCTGAAGTGTGAGCACGCAGAGAAGAGTTGAGTGAGGTTGCAACTCATCAGAGGTGCCTGGTCGAGCTGGCCTAAGGCTGTAGCTCGTAAGGGCGAGCTGAGGGGTATGAAGAGTGACCTGAGCTAGAAAAAGATCTCAGCTCGCTAAGGGAATAAGCAGAGCGAGCTCGCTGAAGGATGCCCTTAGTTCAGGTTGTGCTGCACGAGCTCGCTGAGTTTGTACCCATCAGTTCGGGTTGAGCTAGGCAAAGTAAGAGCTCGCTGAAGGAGCGAGCTTGACGAGCTGAGGTGCGAGCTCGCAGCTCGAGCTGGACTGACAGTATTACAGTCCTTAGCAGCTCGAATAGATTAGGAGTTGGATAATAATTTAGCTAGCTAAGTGAGGGTTTTGTTTGTGAATAAGTGTAGGTGACTGCGAGTTGAGGGAGAAGGTCACTAAGGAGGTCGCGGAAGCATTGGCACAAGTGAATAGGACAACAAACGGTGAGTGTGAAAAGATTTTCCTTATATTAAAATGCTTTTCAGATTTTCCTGCATTTATTATATAAATTCTCATAATTTATTTTTAGCCTATTTAAAATTCATGTTTTGCATGAAAGACTAGCTCGTTTGAATATAGAAGAGTAAAAAAAAAAGAGTAAAGATTTTCAAGAACTAGTAGAACGACCCAAACTTATTGATAGACAGACCTTCTAGCATTTTAGACCCAATCGGTATGCCCCACAGTATAGGGCAAGTGTTGGGAGGGTTAGTACTGCTAACATCGGGGGGATAGAGTCTGTCATGTTTATTGAGTCATCTTCTATACTGTGGGGTATTGTCTCACTTGCGGTGTGCGATGATAGTTCTGCCACGCAATAACGAGGTGTCTTTGTAGCTTTGTCACGGTGTACGATAATAGCTATTCCGCCATGTGACTCCCCACATTGAGCAGAGCTGGTCTACCCATTCATGTGGTTGTAGCTTTCCTTAGGTTCCCCATTAGTACAGATTTTAATAAGAGCAGCTTTCCATTGAAAAACAGATTTCATAAATAAATCATTTTAAAAAAAGTTTTTGTTTTGAAATCCTAAAGAAATTATAAAACTCAAGTTTTAGAAAGCAAACCATTTTTAAAGAAAAATGTTTCTGGGAGGTATTTTATAAAACTTAGTTCAATCAAACTCTTGTACTCACTAGGCTTCATAGCTTACTGTTATTTTTGGTTTTACGTTGCAAAACCTCCCAAGTGCATGTACAAGGAATCAGGGTACCAATCCGCCGCGATCAAGTTAGGTGGGTCAGACGACTGATGACGCTGCATTGTTTCTTCTGTGAACATTATGCTTCTAATGTTATTATTAATTATGTTATCATGCATATTTTAAAATTTGCATAATATTTTGTAGAATTTTTATATAACCATTAAGACTTATCTATTTTAGATCTTTGCACATTCATGATAATGTTTTTAATCTCAACATGATTTACCTAGATGTTGAAATGAAATTTTAAATTAGACGGTTTTCTTGTTTAGCTAAGCTACTTATGGATACGGGTTCGCTCCATGATATCCTTTTGGATTTTAATAGATAGACTTCAGAAAGGTCTCGTGGAGTGCCCGGCAGGACCGTCGGGTCCATTAGAAGGAATCCCAGTCGGATCTTGTCAAATATATTTAATGACATAGATCGAGTATGGATGCGTAGCATAGAAATTATATGTAATGTGATCTTAAACATGCATATTTTCAACTGGTCCTACTTTAATCTTTAGTGAGATCAAACACAAATAACATTCAGAGTTTATAACTGAACTTTATATTTTATTCTACAGAAAATAAATATAAAATTTGTTTGTAACAAAGAGCATCAAAATACTAACTCTCACTAAACATGCACATTATCAACCAAAACAACACACATATGAGCAGTGTGCTCATAAAAGACCTTGGGTGGTAATCCCTTAGTAAGCGGATCTGCAATCATGGAGTTTGTCCCAATATATTCTATAGCCACCTGACGACTCTGAACTCTTTCTTTAACAACAAGAAACTTGATGTCTTTGTGCTTCGACTTCATAGAGCTTCTGTTATTGTTGGAATATAACACAGCCGAATTATTGTCACAATATATCTTTAATGATCTTTCAATACAATCCATAACTCGCAGTCCCATGATAAAATTTCGAAGTCATATCCTATGATTAGATGTCTCATAACAAGCTATGACTTCAGCTGTCATGGTGGAAGAAACTATGAGTGTTTGCTTAAAACTCTTCCAAAAAATAGCTCCTCCAACTAGCAGGTAAATATAGTCTGACATGGATCTTTTACTGTCTTGGCATCCAGCAAAATCGGAATCAAAATACCCAACGATCTCTAAATTATCTTATCTCTGATATGTGAGCATGTGATTTTTTGTTCTCTGTAAATAACGCATAACTCGTTTGGCTGCTTTCTAATGATTCATCCCTGGATTACTTAAATATCTATCCAACATTCCCACTATGAACGCAATGTCCGGACGCGTGCATAGTTGAGCATACATTAGACTTCCTACAGCTGATGCATAAAGAATCTTTTGCATTTCTTTTCGTTCCAACTCATTTTTAGGGCACTCAGTGAGACTGAACTTGTCTCCTTTAGCTACAGAGGTGTCTCCTGGTGCACAACTTTTCATACCGAATCTATCAAGAACTTTTTCGATATAACTCTTTTGTGATAACCAAAGAATACCTCGAGTTCGATCTCGATGTATCTGTAAACCTAATACAAAATAGGCGTCCCCAAGATCTTTCATCTCAAAATTCTTTATCAGAAATATTTTGGTTTCGTGCTATAAACCTATATCGTTACTAGCAAGTAGTATGTCATCGACATATAACACCAGAAATATGTATTTACTCCCACTGAACTTATGATATACACAATCTTCGACTTTATTTACCTCAAATCCATATGAGATAATGATTTGATGAAATTTGTGATACCATTGACGAGAAGCCTGTTTGAGACCATAAATGGATTTCTTTAATTTGCAAACTATTTTCTTTGGGTCACCGGATACAAAGTTTTCTGGTTGCATCATATATATTGTTTCGTCAATGTCACCATTGAGAAACGCAATTTTTACATTCATCTGATGTAACTCTAAATCAAAATAAGCCACAAGTGTCATTATAATCCTGAAAGAGTCTTTCGTTGAAACCAGAGAGAAAGTCTCTTTGTAATCAATGTCTTCTTTCTGAGTGAAACCCTTAGCAACTAGACGAGTCTTATATCTCTCAATATTGTCTTTTGAATCCTTTTTTGTCTTAAATATTCATTTACAACTAATGGGTTTCGCACCTTCAGGCAATTCAACGAGATCCTAAACGTCATTGTTTTTCATGGAATTCATCTCATCATTCATCACATCGATTCACTTTTGAGAATTAGAACTTTATTTGGCTTGATGGAAGTTGATTAGATCATCTTCCACTACTCCTATATCAATTTCATGTTCTTGGAGAAAAACGATATAGTCATCCGGAATCGCACTTCTCCTTTCTCTAGTGGATCATCTCAATAGCACATCATCTTGAGGTTATTGAGTTTGCACTTCGGGTATAATTTATTCATTTTGCACAAGGCGCTCGTCTACATTGTCTTGATATTCCAGATTTGCATTTTGAACAATATCAAGAATAGAAGTCTGATCATTATTAATAGTAATAGCAGGAAGAGAAATAAATTTCTCTTCAAAGACAATGTCTTTAATCTTATCTCCCCCACAAACTCAACTTCCTCAAAAAATCTTGCATTTCCTGTTTAAAAAAATATTCTAGTAGTGGGATCATAGAACTTGAAACCCCTTGACCGTTCAGAGTACCCAACAATATAGATAGTTCTTGAGTACAGTTTCTTTTCATTTGGCCTATAAGGCCTTGCTTCAGCTGGACAACCTCAAACATGTAAATGTCTTATACTAGGCTTTTTGCCCGTCTATAATTCATAAGGGGTTTTAGCTACCGCTTTGCTTGGAACCTTGTTGAGGATATATGCTGCAGTCTTTAGTGCTTCTCCCCAGAGGGATTCTGGTAAAGACGAATGATTGATCATACTTCTTACCATGTCCTTAAGCATTCTGTTTCGTCTTTCAGCAACACCATTCATGTTAGGTTTGCCTGGCATTGTGTATTGCGGGACGATACCGCATTCCTCTAGGAATTTCGCAAAAGGTTCTGGACGTTGTTCACCAAATCCGTCATATCTGTCATAGTATTCACCACCACGGTCAGATTTGACAGCTTTAATTTTCTTGTCAAGTTAATTTTCAACTTCAACTTTGAAGGTCTTAAAAACATCCGGGAATTGAGACTTCTCATGTATTAAATATAGGTACCCATACCTTGAATAGTCGTCTATGAACGTAATAAAATACTGTTGATCATTCCAAGAAGTTGTAGGAAATGATCCGCAAATATCAGTATGAATTAGTTCTAAGACATCAGAACACCTATTGACACCTAATCTCCTAATGTTTATCTGTTTCTGTTTAATACACTCAATACAGACTTCGAAATCTGTCAAATCAAAAGGATCAAGAATCTCGTTAGACACAAGCCTCTGAATTCTCTGTTTAGAGATATGACCTAAACACTTGTGTCATAATATGACGGAATCCCTTTCAGTTAATTTTCGTTTTGTACCTCGTGAATTTATATACAAAGTTTCATTAATTGAGACAATTGTAATCAACAAATATAGGTTATTATGCAAAGATAAAGAACCAGTACCAATAAGATTCGAATCTTGAAAAAGACTAAATTTATTATTTCCAAATTAACAAGAATAACTAAATTTGTCCAAAATAGAAACTGAAACCAAATTCTGTCTAAAAGACGATACTACATAAGTCTTTTCCAAATTCAAAAAATGATCAGTCTTTAATGATAACCTAAAACTTCTTATAACCTTTACTGCAACTGTTTTGTCGTCGCCTACATAGATGAATATTTCAGCATCACTTGGTTGTCGGCTCCACAGGCAACCCTACATAGACACACTTATGTGAGTAGTAGCACCAGAATCTATCAACCAAGTGTATTTAGGTACAAAAACTAAATTAACTTCAAAACAAACTAAATTGATAAGCATATCTTTCTTGACACGCTAATTGGCGTATTTGGGACATTCTTTCTTCATGTGTCCAGTTTTCTTGCAAAAGTAACAGGTAAACTCTCCATCATGTTTCTTTTGCACCTTATGCTGTGATGTCCCAACTGTAGCTTCTTTTCCTCTTTTCCTTTTTTTGTCCTTAAAGATAGTTGCTTAGTTAGCATTTTCAATACCTTCTCGCTTCAATCTTTCCTCTTCTTGCACACAGTGAGATATGAGCTCATTAAAAGTCCATTTATCCTTTTAAGTGTTGTAACTCACTTTAAACTGACTGTATTGTGCAGGAAGAGAAATCAAAATTAAGTGCACCAGCAGGTCTTCAGACAACTGTAACTTTAGTGCCTTTAGTTTAGAAGCAATATGAGACATCTCCATAATATACTCCTTTATGTTCTCTTTTCCTTTATACTTCATTGAAACAAGGTTAACCAAAAGGGTACTTGTTTCAACCTTTTCGTTTTTCGCAAAACGCTGTTTTATTTCATCAAAGAACTTCTTAGCATTTTTCTCCTCAGACATAGAGTCCCTAAAAGTTTCCGGAATAAAATGTTTCATGATAATAAGACACATGCGATTAGAAACGTCCCACTTCTCCATACTCGTCTTTTCATCAACGGTACTATTATCATTAAGAAATGCGAGTCGTTTTTCCCGAAGCACAAGGTTAAGATCCATGCAACCGAGAACAATCATAACGTTCTCTTTCTAATTCTTAAAATTCGTGTCATTAAACACAGGAATAGAATTGATATTAGCAGTTATTGTTGAAGCAGAAGTAGTAACTGAATCGAGAATAAAACAAAATACAAGCTCAAAATTAATAATCATATCATAAGTTAAGAATACTCAATTAATAAATTTATATATGACATGATTAAACTATTCCCATAATGGTGGGCCCTAAAACAAGATATCTAGCACAACATTGACATTTAGTCTTTAGACAAAAATATCAATTGTAAGTGGTACTCTTTATGTAGTAATCAAATATTGACAATTAATCCCGTCAAGTAATAAATTTTTCTTTGGACTGACTTATTACTCACATGGAAAACCTAATAATCGTCACATATTTATTACCACAAGTATGCTTATTATTTGGCCAAATAATAATCTTCTTTTAGACCGGTCATTATTCGCATAAACAATAGACATACACATCTTAATATTCCAAAATAAACAAATTTAATTATAAAAGTTACTTTGATAACATATAATTTCAATTCAATTTATTTTGAAATATTAGACTTAATACACATATCATTTAATTTCAGTGTTCAAACGAAAGCTAATAACTAATATAATAATTATGCAAAATAAATGCATGATTCCGTGCGCTGTGTACATACAAAAGTTGAATATCCCGACAACTCATTAAACAAAGTGTCCTGAATTATACAACAACTCTCATATAGGTATCATGCATTATCAATAAAAATAAATCTTTTATTAACTTTTATGCCAACACAAAAGAAACTTAAAAAAAAAAAGAAAAAGCAATTGACTTTTACGCCAGCTGCTTACTGTTGTATATATATATATATATATTTAAAGCAAATCGATTCAATATATATATGTATTTAATGCAAATCCTTATTTGATCATATATATATTCTTGCTTTAATTGACCTGAGAATCCCGATTAAATATATATATATATATTCATGCTTGTGAATTGACGCCAAAACAAAAAACACAAACAAAACGAAAATCACCAGTTGTCAACAAAAATATATTATCTTATTCCATACCAATCTTTTGCCTCAATAAATATATATATTACACCAAAAGTCATCAACAGCATGTTTTACGCTACTGTCATGTATATATATTCTTCAAACAAGTGCTTCACGCAATAACCACAGTAGCGAAAGCATTAAAAAAAAAACACTGAATCTTTATTCCGACAACAACAATAATCGTTAATAGGCATGGAAATTCGATATATATTTTCATGGTTCCACGACAACCACAATAATTAAACCAATTAATTTCTCAATGATTTAATATGAGTACGCTCTTATACTAATCGTTGAAAACAACTTGATAGGTGAAAACCTATATTAAAATCTAAAAACTCATATTAAATCAATAAAAATTATTATAGAAAACATTTTGAATCCATATTGTTAAATCTGAGTAGGATTGAATCTTCCACAGTCAAATCTCCTTAGGTTTTTCTATATTTTTCTTCTTGAATGAGGAAAGAGAAAAGAGAACAAAAATACGTTGATTTAACTTGGGGACCATAACCCTAATTATATTCTTTATATACTAACCTAATTAGATTCTCATTAACCCTAATTTAATTAGTATTAGGTTTCTACACATTAAAGCTCATACCCAATAGATATTTCTAGAGCCCAATTAATAGATCACTTATTTGGTCTTATTAAAATAGATAGCCTATAATATAATTGTTATTTAATATGTAAGCCCATATTAAGAGATATAAAAATCCCAACATATGCTACTATAATAATAGCACAGTAGTTCCTTTTTATTATATCTTAATTAGAGGTTTTAAATGTAAAATAAAAAAAAGGACAAAATTTTTCTTGTAATTGACCCTGCCTAAATTAAGATCCAATAAAATTGAATTAAAAATGACAGTATTTTTCTTGTAATTGACCCTGTATTAATTATTATTGAAACTGTATATTATTCAATCTCTTTATGTATAATTGTTATCAGTGTAGTTCCTAAATGCTAATTCACAATGACAATATGCAACGATACAATACATAACAGGTTCGCTAGAGACAACTACGTAAGGATATGGTCAAGAATCTTTTTGATAAACCTTACAAACGATATTCTTCACATCTGAATGGTAATGTTTGAGGATTCTTACCATGATAAGCTAATAAATATTATGAAGTGTAGAGATGAAATATCTTTCACGGAATCATTCCTCGTGATATGATAATTTTATTTAAACAAAGTTAAACAAGATTTTAACACATATACAAATGATGTGTGTATGAACTGTATTTTTACTTTTTCCTTTTATTGCCTTTTCTTTTTTGGTACATTTGAACCACTGAATTAAATTTTGTTATCAATAAATATATCGAGATTCAGGAAAATATGGATTCAAATTCTGTGCTAGTCTGTTCTTATAATAAGGTGATCCATGTCTTTAACAAAACAGTATCCAAATGGTGAGGTATCCATGAAAATAGAAAGATTAATCAATTGAAATTGATGAGTTAAAATTTGATTGATTTGTCATTATATTTTCTGTATTACCAGAGTTTAGACAAAATAGCATTACTCTTAACAAGATCAAAAAGTTAGAATATGATATTTTTCTATTTATCCGTTTTAATTTCTTTTCTCCAAAATCAGTAATTTATTATACGGTGATGTTTCGATTCTATCAGAACACCTCATTGACTCCATCTTTATTTACACTTTCTCAGCTTATTTCAACCGAAGTTCCCGCAATCCGAGTATAAACATCGAGAAGGGCAGCAGTGGCTACATCTGAAAACTCTCATTTTTTTGTAAAAGAAATTCCTAAATACTTCCCAAAATTTGTATCTAACAAAACTGCAAGCACATGCATGATACAACTTTGAATCATCAGCACATCTTTTGTAATCACTTGATTCATTGATTCTCAAGAAATTTTGAGACAAGTATTGGTATTTTATATCCTTTTAAATCTTACTTCCAGTTTTTTAAAACCCAGAATATACTTTAGGAATAAAAGCTTCTGCAGGCGCCAGAATAATTGTTGTTTCCTTTACCGGCAGCTAGACTTTGCGAGTGAAATGGATTATTGTCGGTGTGGTAAACGGCATTG
Organism: Litchi chinensis; assembly: GCA_019925255.1. Lineage (NCBI taxonomy): Eukaryota > Viridiplantae > Streptophyta > Magnoliopsida > Sapindales > Sapindaceae > Litchi > Litchi chinensis. Next base: position 48,482,774 of record CM034461.1, on the reverse strand, counting down.
TGGCATTTTTTTAAAAAAAAAAAATTAAATAATTAACCTTCCTGACAACCACTGATACCTAACTAGAATAAAATTCTATCATGTGGCCCGGAATTTTACTCCCAAAGATCGGGAGAGGTCTACCTACAAGTTACGGAAAAATTATCATGTTTCTACTTATTTTTTATACAGACTGCAGTTTGAACCTGTCATTTTACTTTGAACAAAGTATAGATAGGTGCATTGACGGCCACTCCGCCAGCACCCAGAAGGCTAAACAGTAAGATCAGCAAAAGATCCAAATTCACTAAAATATGTGAAAATGTTAAAGTTTCTGAAAGTTATTTGTTTCTTCCAATTCTTATTTTTTAATTAAAAAAAATAACCATCAGTTCAAATTAATTATGGAAACATCAAGAATAAGTTTTATACATACCTTCCTTGATCTGAACAATTCAAATCATGACAAATCAATCCGTGTCTGAAATTTAATTTACGTATTCAACTCGGTTAAAATTTTAATTTTTTACATTTTTTAAATATTCAATTGTTATGAATCCTTGAATTTTAATACACAGGTAATACTCAGTCCAATAATACAATTGGTTCCTACAAGCAAATATGGCCGAACAAATGTATATCAATGTACCAAATTCACTAAATCTAGCCGAATGAGTGGACTGTCTAATCCATTATACATTCTGGGAGACCTTGTTAAACGTAGACTTTTTCAACTTGGGCTTGGCTGGAGCCCATGACCTGTCAATTAGGTTGGTCCTTTCATGGCCCAAATATAATCACGGAAAAGCAAATGACACACAGAGACTACGAAATATTAGTTGAGTGGCGATACTTCCACCCCTTTAAAATCGTATGTGAACCCCTTAATTTGTATTTTTTTAATATTCCAATATTATGCTTAACTCGGTGAACTTGAAATTCCAATCAAAAACTTGTTTTGTTTTGATAAAGGATAGTCAAAGATAACAAAAATTTGTTTTGTTTTTAGAGGTTTATTTAAATGGTGAAAATGGAGGTCTAAATTTGATAGGCTTGTATGTGTGTGTGTCTCCATGAGCATGAAATAAAGAATAAAAACAAGCTCAAAATTTTGACTTTTTAAAAACGTTTTAATTTAATTAATTTAATTATCTTTATGATGAATAAATATAATTGGTAATACATAGAGTGTATTTATAAAGTATAAACTTATAAAAATCTTAATGGGATGTAAATACAAAAAGGAATGCATATACAACTTTTAAAAGGTGGAAATATCGTCACTCAAATTAGTTTATTCATTATACCAAATACTAGTAAGTTAGATCTTTCAGAAAAGAAAAAAAAATACTAGTAGGTGGGTTAGATGGAATCAATGTTTGTCTCAATGTAAACAAAAGTAACAGCTTTTTGTATCTTGATCAGTTCAATTGGTTAAAGAAGATGTTATCATGATCTGGTAAGGTTGGAATAAGACTTGCATCAACTTTACAGGCTTAATCTTTGCACAGAAGAAACCTTTAACTTTTAAAGATTCAAATATTACCAACACGATGATTATAATCCACACGGATACGATAAAGTTGGAGCAATATACTAACTAATACTCTAACCATTATTATATGCATACACATAGATCATCAAGAATAATCTTATCTATATTGTTTCACGTTCCTTATCAACTTTTTGGATTTTTTTTTTTAAATTGATTTTTAATGGGTCCCAATAAAATCATGCTTGGATAAAATATCATTGGAGCTCGGCGTGAACGGGCCAAAATCAAACCTTGATCCCAACTTCTTAGTTCACGAAGGGTTAGTTCATTTAATTTGGTATAATCTTAATAATTAATGTAAGATAATACCAACATTCCAATTCGCTTATCTCAACGTTGTATTCCAAATGGTAAGGCGGAATTGATAATCGAATGGAATAATTTCTACGGATTTAAATCCAGTTTTGATATGATGTATGTTGATCTTTTAATATGAAAAAAGAAAAAAGAAAAAAGAAAATAATGTATTTCAAAGTGACAGAAAAATAAAACAAATAAATTTTATTTATTTATGTATGAAGTTTGCCACATAGCAACATGTCTTCAAAATATCAACATAAATCATATCAATACAAGATGCGAATCCAATTACTACCGCACAAATAAATAAAAGGAAAAAAAAAATGGATTGATATTATCACTTTGGAGAAATATTCAAACAAAACAGTTTTGGTGCAATTATCAAGCAAACAACGGCGTAAAGTTAGATGTCCCATTACTACTGTTGTACAATGTCCCAAAATCTAAGGCTACAGTTGAAATTAGATTGCTCATTAAAATTCCTTGAAAGTTTTGGCATTTCTTATATTAAAGAACTAGCTAGGTTTGGTACTCCAGTTTATTTGTATTTGTTTATCTTTTCTCATTCATTTAATAAATTGCTGACTAATTACAAGGTGGCTAGGTAAAAAAGATGAAACAATCAATGCCCGTGCGTCTCTATCAGTCTACCTATCACAATGAAACACCAAATAGTATAATGTTAAAGGACTTAAAACAAGAAATCCCTAGCGTTTCTATCATATAATTCAACGGCTTGTAAAATAATTGAACTCTATAAAGGTTTTAAAAAATGGTCTTTATCAATCATATCCTTCTCAGTGATGTTGTAATAATACATAAAGACGAACCAAACTTAGGACACAGTGCCTACTCTCAAGTAAAATGAACAAAAACAATATCATATTCCATTTGATTGTGACATTCAACGGTTGTAGAGCCTTACCTTCTCTGGATCGCTATCATTTTAGTCAATTGCAATTTCATTTTCTCTTATTCCAGCAAAAATCTCCCACACAAAAGACCTATGTATGTATAAATTTCTTAGCTATTATCATAATTTAAACATGGATAGAATATGTTGTCCTGGCATCTATTGCACGATCAATATCTGGTTTTTGAATTTATTACACTACATATATATATTTATATATGTGTATACTACTTGATGATGAATCTTTCATCTGAAAACTACGTTTAAGCTAGATAAAAACATCTAAGAAATACTGTCATCAATACCATTTGATCATTCACCTGGTAGACCACTCAGTATACTGTTGCTTGCAATCATCTTGACAGTTGATATAATAACTATGGACAAGAAAGCGACAAGCATCTGACATATAAATCAGATGACTCCTATATCATTTCTCATATTAGGAATTAGGAAACACAGTCCATATATGTATGATAAAGAAAGATTCATAAGTTTATAGCATGCTTCTCTACGAAGTTTTGCAATAACTTTAATCGCTTGAACAGCTCCTAACAAGATTGGTTCATTTGATAAATATGTTATATGACACTGTTGTGTAGAATTTTCAGAAGCAGTAGAAGGAAAGAAGAATATCAGAACAGGGGAAGACGGAAGCAAAATAATAATTCTGATAATTTTGTTCCCGTACTCCTTTGGCTTAAATACAGCCCAGTCACAATTGGAAACAAGAAATTAGGGACGACGTCTCCCCATGAACAGCCAACAAAACAAATCAACTAAACTGGTGCCACGTAATCAGCATTTCATATTTTATTAAACATAACCCGCTAAGGCAATACCTCTTGACTAAGTCTTCCCTGGGACCATCCATAACTCCACGTCAAAGTCTAACACATTTTAGCGCACGGGTGCATGGTTCTCATGTGACTAAACTGCATTGATTCACAACAAACACCTAAACAATTTATGATTTGTTATCAATAAAATATCATATAAGTTCTATATATTAGACTATTAGTCAATAAAACATTTAGTTATACATCTTACTTATCCCTTGCCTTTTTTTTTTTTAAGTATTGGTAGGTTTGAGTATTCATATCCATAAAAAGTAAATAATTACTGTCTAACTTATATGAATTTAAATAAATTTTAATATATCACTTCAGTTGAAGTATACCCTTTTTATTCAGCGTGAATCTTTCTTCTGTTTATCAGAGAATAAAGAGAAATAAAGTATTAAGTTTCGAATCGTCCCATATATAAAATTTTATCTCAAATACATTTGGATACCATCTATAATTAACAAAGTTATTCGCTTGATGATTAAGTACTGAAAGATCTTATAGATGCGTAATACTAATAACAAAAATAATTCATGAATAACGGCATTAGTAGAATGCATTCATCGACAAAACTACTAAGATATCCGAACTCAATGGTTGACGGTGTTTCTTTATCCGCTGACAAACGTAATGGATATTGATGTCCTGGTAGGAATTGCATTAATTGGCCGAGCCTAGGGAACCTCAACCTACACGTGAACCAAATTATATAATTTTCAATGTAAGAAATTAAGTGTGATCTTCTTTCGTACAAACTGGACGTGTATATGTGGGTATATATGTACATATCTAGACCTTAGGTATAGCCCATTTCCCCGTTATTAATAGATCGGTCCACCACATCCTAAACAATATGGTACAACAGAACGTGAGTGTACAAACAACTTTCAACGTGTCACGTATTGATATTAAGCTTTCAACTTTGTAAGGTGGAAGGACCATCTAAATTCTGAACCTACATGATAGCCCCTCCTTACTCTGTCAATAATATGCGGTTGCAACTTCCACCTGGCCCTTGCCCTTCAACTCACTACTAATTATATACAATAAACAACGAAACTTTTTCTTTATGTACTTCTAGTAGCAGACACTTCTTCCGACCATATCCAAGAACAAATAGACAATAAATTAAAGCTCCTTCTAAAGTTGATGAGAGATAAAAATCAATTTTAGTCCTCTTGTTTTACCACAGGAAATACTATAATTAATAGAATTATCTCCTTGATTAGAAGATACGTTGAAGCACTAGAGATTTTTAAAATACCTACAAAATGTATATCAATGTCTAATTGATTAAAGTTCTCTGATAAGGACGTTGAATGGATGTTACATTTCCTAATTGAGTTAACAAATGTTTTAATAATATCAGAGTCATGCTTAATAATATGGAAATTAAATTTTGAGCACAACATTTGACCTAATCAAATTTTTATAATATTGCTGGTTCTACATGGACATCCATGATGAAAATCATTTGTGTCCATCTGATCCAACGATTATCCATGTAGTTTATGATTTGATTCTTTCTAACCTAAGACGTACTAAAAGTAGATGAATAAAACAAATAAAAACAAACAAATTATTCCAATTCCAATATTATCATGTTTCACAAATCAGCGTCACAATCAACTTGAGAAGCAAAGAAGATCGTCCAAATCCCACAAACGTTGACAGCTACCCGGTAAAAACATGAAATGTAACTATCGTAGTGGTGGTGCCCACAAGCGTCTCCAGTCCACTACTGTCACCTCTATATTTTAATTGGATGGTTTGGATCAGAGTCATCGCATTTTTATGACTCTCCTAGTCGTGCCAAGAACGATGAACGAGATTGGCGTGACTGCTCTCTCGTGTACACTGTACAGTTACTAGAAAATTGGTTCATTGACTTTGTCCAGGTACAAATTTTTAATTTAATGATCTTCAACTCCATCAAGAATCGCTTTTATATAGAGATTCCTGATCGATTTTATAATTTAAAATAATAATAATAATAACAAAAGCTTTTCTATGCATATTGAAGGAGATTTAGGGCAATTTCCAAAATTTTATGATATTAATAGTGGAATTTTAAGATTATTGTTATTCATAATCAAAACATAGAATATTGTTATTCATGATCAAAACTTACTTTTTTTTTTCTATTATCCTGCCAATTAGGTAACTAATAACTTCGATGTTCTTATGGATTATAAAAAAATTACATATTATATAGAATGAATAGACATTAAATTATAATAAACCTCTCAAATGTAATTATTTTTAATCAATGTCAAAATGAGCTGACCAAATAAAAAAATAGACATTATCAACATGATTAACCATATAGTTTTAAATAGTACATTAGACAATCAATAAATTAATAACTATTTATTAAAAATAAAAAAAAAATGAAACATTAAATGAAAAGTATGAAAATATTAAATGAAAATAGATTGAGACATTCAATTAAAATACATTGAATAATTGGAGGATAATTTTTAATTTGATTATCTATTAAATTATATTTATATCATATAGAAAATAAATCTTTTGATATTGATGACATAACCTTTTTTTTTCCAAAACGCAAGAGTATAGGAGATGTTGAACCTGAGATCCAATTGGGTGGAATATATCTATTCGACAATCGACATCCATATTATAAAATACTAATCTTATCTTGTCAGTCTTATTCGTAAATTACTTGAAAGTAAATAAGGAAAACGAAAACTTTATGGAGGTCAATTCTCATTTTTGAAAAGTTATACTGGTTAATTAAACAAATAATTCGCAATAAAACTTTCCCTATTATTTTTTCCATGCTTTCATTTTCAGTCATTTTAACCCCTCCACCTTATTGTTGATGACTTTGAATATTTTCCACGAATTATTATAGCTAACTCCACTTTAAAGAAAAGAAGATAGAGATTTTCTATCCCTTTAAAAACGGTAAAGTCATCTTGGATGAGTTCAGATTTTATCATTTTCATGTGTAACTTCACGGATTCCCCGGATAAAATATAGAAAGTAACAAGAAAATCAAAGTAAAATTTTATTCAGGTGCCGTGCAACAGCGGTTATACGAATTTTGTTGTTTCATTGAATTCTCTTTACGGCACCGAGCCCTTCTATAAAACTAGGAATTTACCGACAATTTCTATCAGGTTTTGACTTGTTTATTTAAATAATCTTAACATGCAAAGACAACAATTTTCTTTTTACTTTTTAAAGTGAAATTACTAAGCAGATTCCTACAATACGCATAATGTTATATAGTTTTAAAATAAATAAAAATCAATTACATCACATATAAATGATTAGCATTTTTTTTTTTGAGACATATTGCAATACATGATATACATACAAGCCGGATTCACTTGATGGTACATCAAGAAGCAGCTCGAAACTGAAACCTTCAAAAGTAAGAGGGAAAGGTGGCTCCCAAGTGGGAGAAAAAGAAACCCATAAAATTGCCCTCATAAGAGACATGAACATCAAACCACAAACCAGATGGTTTTAAGTAGACTTTGATTTTACTACTCAATTTAGCTATGATTCTCGACATAATGTTATTTAATAGTATTTATGATGCATTATAAAAGTCCTACCACCTGCTGTGGCCAACGGTAGAACATTAGTTGTCCTCAACCTTTAGACGAAATGACAATCTCTTCGAGTGTCCGAAGGGTTTAATGTTTGGATATCACCATTAGGGTTTAATGTTTGGATATTGCCACTTAGGACAAGTAATTCAACATCTCCTCATCCCTTAATATTATTATAAGGGTTTAATTCTCATTGAACATATTTAAAATTATCGTGCATAGTTTTTATATTTATCGTGGAAGTAGTCATCTCTCATTTAAAAAAATATTTAAGCTCGATAGGTCCCAATAATTTTTTTATTTGTTTAGTGTTAGCTTGAAGGGATTAATGTTTAGAAGACTTTTTTTTTTTTTTTTTTTGAATACAAACTCTACTGAGACAGGCCCAAAGACAGCCGGGACCAACCGATATAGGACATTAGTGACACGGTCCGGAAAACTACTCCCAATTGGGAGAGAACTACCCACACGGAAGTGGGAAGGACAACCCACACTATGGTGGGAGAGCTACCCACATTATTGATGGGACATCAAATACTATTATAATATTAATATTATTATTATAGATATTATTATATTATATAATATTAGTATAAACAAATTGGACCTAAGGGGTGTTGAACCCATGCCTCCTTACAAAGGGAGGCATGGGGGCTGCTGGCGCTTACCACTGCGCCAGCAGCCAGTTGACTAATGTTTAGAAGACTTATTTGAAAGTAAAACATCCCTGGGATGACAAGATGAGATTGATCCAATAAAATACCCTCCACACCTATGGAATGAGTTAATGGATTCGAGTCATATCTCATCCTCCCTAAACATAGAATTAATTGTAATATTTACACACAAAAAAAAAAAAAAAAAAAAAAGAACTTTTTGTGGTTATTCTACTCAAGTTTTAGAAGTAATTAGAGTGTTAGGGCCTGTTTATTTTTTTCGCTTGACACTAAACGACAATTTAATTGTTTTCATTAAGTTGTTTTGTTTGATTTTTAAGTTATAAAATCACTTAAATAGGTCATAGGATCATTTATTATAAAAGAAATAATTTGCACTTTTCATTTAACTAAAAAGTACTAAATTAAATTTAAGTTTCCATAAAACTTTTAAACTGTAGTTGCTTCTGTTTAATTGCTTCTGGTTTAATCTTCAGTAGAAATCATCATTGTTTGTTAATCTTCCACTCTATTTCAATTATAGTCACATTCCAACAAAGATGTATCTTTTCTCCTGCATAAAATTTGATTAGTTTTACTTTATTTTAGAGATTGACATCTCTTTTACTTAATTATCAAAGTGCAATTTATCTCTTTGCTTTTTCCTTTTTATCAATTATTTTAATGGCTTTGTTGTATATTAAATCTAAAATATACTTATAAGTTTACCAATAGATAGACCGTTATTTTTTACAGACACAATTAAATAATGAATTTATATTTATGTGTTTTTATCCGAGTGTTTGTATTGAACCAGAAAAATTGAAAGATGGACAACAATATTGGTCTCAATATGTTGGTGCTAAACAGACTTAGAAATGGAGTTGGGTAATATTTATATGAAGTATATAAAAACTATTTAAAATGTTATTAATATTTCTAAAAAATTATGAAAAAAAAACGAAATATTATTAATATTAAAATAATATTATTTTTTTTTATTAAATTATCTTATTATAGTTGTCTTAAGTATATTGAAATGTATAAATATAACAATTAATGGTTAAAAGGGAATAGACATAAAAGTAACTATTCTCAGTCATTAAAAAACAAATAACTTATTAGTTATATTCCAACTGAAAAAAAAAAAAAAAAAAAAAAAGCCAAACGAGTCATCAAGTCTTCGGTTTTCAGAAAAATTTAACATTATTTAAAGTTATACCAAAAAGAGAGAGAGAGAGAGAGAGAGACAATCAGATGCAACACTACTAAATTTCCAACCTTATTCAATCTTCAATAAAATTTAACATCATTTAGTGTCAGATAAAAAAATCAATTGCAAAACTAGCAAAATAAAATGAAGAAAAATTAGAAAGATTAAGTTTACTATTTTGTTGAGGAAAGCCTTAGTGGAGGTAGACTGACTCTGGTGTATAGGCATGCCAAGGTTCGACTCACCGCCATTTAATATTAGTGGCAGGTTTTCTCTTTACGTGTAGGGTCCTCCTCTCTCTCTTTCAGGAGCCATTATCATACTCTATGGAGTCTGTATTTTGGACCGTGCCTTCGTAGACCTATCTAGAGTGTTCCACAATATAAATATTTGTATAATAATATGTGTAATGAAAAATATATATATTATGCTGTATTTGATTACTTATTTTAATTTCCACGTATGAAGCTTGTGTGGCACTTGGCAAAATTGTGTTTTGAAAACAGGTAAGCAAGCCTAGTCTTTTTCTTTTTTTTTTTTTTTTCCCTCAAAAAAATGGTGAGTTGAGAGATTAAATTTATTAAAAACTACATACACCTTCGACAATTGTAAGATTTAAATCCTGATCTTTTAGGATTAAGAGATATGTTCAATCATTCTTACTAAAATATGATGTGCTAAGCAAGCTTAGTTAATGCCCCATAAGCTTAGTATTTCGCATTGTCAACACTTTATCTTGAATGAAGTTTGTCTATTAGTATTAAATTTTTAATTTAGAAGTTACGCAAAATTTGTTTCTTCATAAATTACTAACATACGGTGCTTTGCTAATAAAAAAATCTCAAATATTTAAATTTTTTTAATTATTATAATTAAATTAGAGTTTAAAAAAATATATTTGAATTCGGGCTCAAGTGTAGTTTTCTCTTTTTCTTGACAAGTCAAATATAAACGTTTTAGTACAGTTCAAAAAAATATATAGATTGTGTGTGGAATGGGTTCAACTCCCACCTTTTAAATACAAATAATATATGTAATAATTATAATAATATAATGACAGTTCTCCAACCATTATATATAGGTTGACATTCTACCATTGTGTGGATCTTCTTTTATCTCTGCGTGGGCAGATCTCTTCCAATTAGGAGCAGTGCCCCAGGCCGTGCCATCAATATTCTTTCTCGGTTGGTTTTAAAAGTCCTCTAAATCCATCCCAATCTCAGTCCTCAAAAAATATATATATGCTTTAGTAGATGGGTAGTAGTCGATCCGTTAAAAGATATAATACAAATAGTTAATTGTGTATATGGAGAGGAATTCTTTGATGTATCTTAAAGGCCTTATTTAGTAGACGAGATTGGATTTGATTGAATTAATCTGTTAAAAGATATAATATAAATGGTTAATTGTGTATATGGAGAGGAATTCTTTTATGTATCTTAAAGGCCTTATTTAATAAGCAAGATTGAATTTGATTGAATTAGATAAATTAGTGTTATAATATGTTAAATGTACTAAGAGATTGGATAAAATTAAACAATCTCTCATGTTTGGTATATACGTTGGGATCAGTATTTATATATATAGTAGTTTTGTCATCAGTGTCTCATACTTTTAAAAAGTTAAAATGAACTAATCAAATTCATTAATTGCATTTTCTATTTTATTTGATTCAAATGCAACAAATAAATTTGATTGATTTGTCATAACTTTTTAAAATTATAAGGCACCGACAATAGAATTACTATATATATGTATATAATATTTTTACTATCAGTACCTTCTAACTTTAAAAAGTTAAGATGAATTAATCAAATTCATCAATTGCATTATCTCTCTTAAAATAAATTTTCTCTCATATTTAATTCAAATGTAATTGATGAATTTGATTGGTCTGTCCTAACTTTGTAAAGTTAAGGGATAATAATAGTAAAAGCACACACACTCTCTCTCTCTCTCTCTCTCTCTCTCTCTCTCTCTCTCTCTCTCTCTCTATATATATATATATATATATAATGTTTTTATCATTAGGACAGACCAATCAAATGCATTAAATATATTTTCTCTCATCAAACAAATTTTCTCTTCTATTTAATTCAAATGTAATTGATGAATTGATTAGTTCGTCTTAACTTTTTAAAGTTACGAGACACTGATGGTAGAATTACTATATATAAATATATATAATATTTTTATCATCAATGCCTCATGATTTTAAAAAAAAGTTAAAATGAGTTAATCAAATTCATTAATTGCATTCTCTCTTCTAAAACAAATTCTCACTTCTATTTATTTCAAATACAATTGATGAATTTAATTGATTCATAAAAAGTTAGGAGGCATTGATAATAGAATCATTAGATATATGTATGTTCAATAAAGTGTCAGATTTAATAATATAATATTAAATACATTAATTTTTTGAATAAGATACAATGATTATAAATCAAATTTAATATAATAAAATTATTTTAAATTATATTAAATTGGATTAAAATTTTATTTAAATCAATTTGTAATAATTAAATTATTTTTAAAACTATTTTTAATTAATTTTAATCTAAAACAAAATTGTTAATTAATATTAAAACGATATTATTCATAAAAAATGTTAAATAATATTAAATAAAATAAATTATTATACATTTAATTAAATTTAATTTTAATAATATTTTAATAATATTATCAAATATAAAATTATATTATATAAATAAATATAACTATATAAATTCAATTTTAAATAAAAATATTTATTTTATAATTGATTTAAAAGAATATTACTTTTTCCAAATATTTGTTAAATATATTAATTTAATTTTTAAAGTAAATAACTAAGTTTAATATTATATAAAGAAAAAGCAAATAATTTTTATAAAAAGAACAAATTGTAAAGTAAGGGACAATAGCCGTTTGCTTATGCCCACTAACTGATGGTGGCTTTGATTTAACCTATCACAGCCGCATAAATTTAAAAGTATGAGATTGATTTTCCAATCTCATACTCCATGCCAAACATAAGTTTGGATGAAAATTATCAAATCCAATCCATAATCACGCTAAAAAGCACCCGAAAAGTAAACTGGAATTTCTTATTAACTGACTATTTATAATTAGTTATTTGTCGGTATTGGCAAAAAAGACAAAATAATTAATTGCCACAAGAATTGTAGAAAACAAACAAAATAAAGGCTGCGATCTGACATGTACCAATAAGTATCCCGATATGTCCTTTTATAACCTTTTATAATTATCGGGACATGATAAAGTTTGGTTCTCGTGATGCTTGCCCATAGTTGAATATAAGCATCGAGGTCGTCTAGAGCACCAGAAAATTTGGATCCAAACACCAAATTTGTGAATAAATTTGGTATTTAGTGCAAGCAAGGGAAAAATTTTTAAAATATCAAAAGTTTAATAAATTTTATTTAAAATAATTATTAATAGGTTTTTTAAAGTAATTTCATATATCTAATTTCTTAAATAATTTTGTTCTGTAAAGAATAAATTTAGTATTTTTATTTTAATAAAAATAATTTAATTTAATTTTGTTAAATTTATTTTCAATTGGATCGCATATTGTACCAATTCAATTCAATATGATCATCCACGCCCGACGCAATCGGACACATCTACTAAGTAATCTTAGGATTTCGTTGAATTAGCATTCTCCATATAATTTTATTTTTCTTCAATAATGGATAGAAAAACTAACAGCTAAGTTTTTTATTTGTTCTCAATAAAAATGCAACAACTTGCCTAAATATGAAAATAAATTTATTATATATGTAATTTTACAAAAATTTAAATAGATTATTGCCATAAATTTCTATATAATTTTATGCATTTTAAATTGCAATGAAATAATTGAAAAGTATTAATGGATTGTTAAAATTTTTCATTTAAATTTCATGTTTATGATACATATGGTGTTGTAATTTACGTGATAGTTAAGATTCATTATTCATATGCATTATACAATCAATTTAATCGATAAATTAAAAAGGAAATTCCAAAAAAATGCAACATAAAAATATTAAGTGAATGTACATCTTTGAAAAATAAATAAAAGGGTGTTATTCCATTTTTCTAGTTTTTTTGCCTAAATAGGCCAGTATAAGCCCTAGATACTTGGATAGGAGTAGGAGTCCAGAAAGCCCAAGATCGGGACTAGCAGTTGCAGGCCCAGCTTGTGAGGCCGTTCAGGTCGCGAGCTCGCAACAGCTTCCAGACCTCCCAAGCATGCATCCTGCCCGCGTCGTCAACTTGTCAAACTCGCGAGGTCGTCCAGGTCACGAGATTGCAGGAATCCCCAGACCACCTGACCACCTTTCCTGGCCACGTACACGCCTCTACAGCACGCACGACCTGATTGGTCGAAAAACTTATTCAGGGAATGTCATATGTAGCAAGTCATCAGAATCACCAACTCTTATGATTTTCCATCGAAAACTGCCTGCACCATTACCAAGAAGCATTTAATATGGCGGCTATGCAATTAATGAAGGAAATGCCTCTCCTGGTGCATTAAATGCAGGCGTGTGCAGGAAGAGAACAATTATTACCTTTACAATTAATGCAGCATGACTATGTTAGGATTAGTTGTAAATAGCTGTTGCTTGTAGCGTGTATTACATTCTTTTGTGATTTCTTTTTGTCATCTCCCCCCTCTATAAATATGAGAGATTTTTACTGTACAAACAAGCTGAATATACTAGAATATCGTCACTTTGCCGGAACTACTCTAGAGTGACCGTGGACGTAGGTGCAGTCGCCGAACCACGTAAAAATCCTTGTGTCTTGTATTCTTCTTTCTCCCTCTCGTCTTCATTGACCATTTTCATTAAAATCACCTAACCACCACAACCAATATCCCTTCATCCAATTTAAGTTTCACCAACTTTAAATCTCATTAACTGCTCATTTATCACACTCCCGTCATTACTACCGTTCCTTAATTACCTCGTTCGCAGTCTGGGCCCTAGAATCACTGGTTGACCATTTCCAAACGTCAACAAAGGGAAAAAATCATTTGAGTCCCTAACTTTCGGGAAATGATCAAATTTTTAACTATGTTCTAGAAAATGACAAAATGAACCCTAACGTTTCGAAAAAATGTCAAATTAGTCATTCTCGTTAGTCAACTAACGATCAAACTTAACGGATAACTTAATGTGCAAGGGTGATTTTGTCATTTTAGAGATTAAAATGATATAAAAAAATTAAAAAATTAAGAAAAAAGTTTAAAAATAGAAAATAAATTTTATTTGTGGGTTTTTTAGACATTATTTTGTTTTAAATTTATTTTCATTGAATTGCTGATAGATGAGATATTTAGGTTGATTTAATGGATGTTGTTTGCTTGATTGAAGATGAATATTGATGTGGAATAAGGTTGAAGATAAAGACTAAGTTAAAAGTTGAAGATGATTTTTTTTTTTAATTTGTTTTATTTTAGGTTTTGATTTTATTTTTCTAAAAGAAAATTCAATGTATATTTTTGATTTTTTTATTGTTTAATTTTATTTTTTTTAATTTAAATTTATTTTTTAAATTTTTTTGCGCATAATTTATTATTGTTTAAATAACATTTTAAAATATTATTGTAATTACAAGGGTATATTGGTCTTTTTATCTATTTTAATAGAGTCCAAGGATAAATGACTCTTTTTATATCTTTCGTTAAGTTTGATCGTTAATTGACTAATAAAAATGATTAATTTGATATATATTTTAAAATATTAGAGTTTATTTTTTTTTTTTTTTAAATATAATTAAAATTTTGATTATTTTTTAAAAATTAGGGACTGAAATGATTTTTTTTCAAAATAAAAAGGGATGTCTGTAAGATTTCACTTCTGTTTCTATGTTTGATTTGTTGATATCCTGAGATTTTTTTTTCTTCAGTTAACATTCTACATATCGACACATGTCACAGCAATTCAGGACTTGAATTAACAGTTGTTTAAAGAAAATCTCATTAGTATCTGTGTCTCCGTATGTACGTAATTCAGAGATTTAAAATGAATTTAATTTTTTTTTTTGAAGATTGAAACTAACTTAGAAAATTAGTAGAATTAATAAAGGATAAAATATTGATGATATAGTTCGGGTTATTATTTCTATATGAAAGGGATTAATTCATATTAAATTAGGGAAAACATCTATATGATGATGAGGGTGTAATACACAAATAATGGTGGTGGACTTGTTATTTTTGGTTTGGATGTCGAAACCATGTCATAGGCAGAGTACAGTTAATACGTAAATCAACAGCATCAGTTACCATTAATTAATTTATAATTTATATATATAATTTAAATAACATAAATTTTTAATAAATATAATAATTATAAATTTAAAAAATTAGTTTCATTTCGCTCACAAATATTTCTGATCATTTGTTTAGAAAAGACAAAATCTGACCAGTAAATAGGCGTCCTTTCAAATATATACGTAACAGTCGAATTTATAAGATTTTATAAAGTGTTATTATCACTTCCACTCTTAATGATTTATGGATGGTTATTTTTTGCTCCACTAATTCAAAAATATCATATTATCTATTTTTTAACTTAAATTAATGCTATTTTTAAATTTTTTTTATTTTTTTAAAATTATCGAAAGAAAAATAATGATTCATCCGTTTGGAAAGATGATAATATCTCTTTAATAAATAATCAACGGCTGATCTAATAGATTGACTAAAATGTTATTGATCTGACAAACATCCCATGTGGTTTTAGTAATGAAAATCAAAACTTTGTCAGGAAATAATAAAAGAAGAAAAATAATATGAAAGAGATAAAGCAGCGTCAAATCACACGAATCTCGAAATCATAAATTAAGTATATAATGACACGTGGTGTCTGCAACGACCGTGGCAGTCATTAGGAGCAGTCGTGTCAAGTGCAGTGGATAAAGACGAGAACACGTGTTTGGTCAAACTAGCCAAAAGAGGGGACACGTTGAGACTTGTCCGTACACTATTGCATTCATGGAGTAGAGCAGGATTCCTTTTATTTGCTTCTCGTACGGCGGGCTCCTCCTGTGTTTTGTCGGGACCTTTTTAAGGGTGCTGGTAAGCTGGTACTGTTGCAGTGGCCTTTGATTAAAGCCATGTGTTCTGTTTTGTGCCTTGCTGGCACCGTCCATGCCATTCATGCTCCCACTGTTCACGTGCCTCACATGACCTTTTTACATATTATTTGCCGTGTAACCCCACCAGTATCACTATCACTATTCACAATTAAGGATGACAATAGATCGGATCGGATCGGGTTTTATCCTTTTCGAATCCAATCCGAAATTTTTGAAGGATGCTCCAAATCCAACCCTTACCCCAAACGGATCATTATTTTCTGTCCCAAACCCAAACCCAATTGGAGGGACTTACCCCAAATCCGACTCATTGACCCGATTTAATTTTTAACTAAAACAAATATGTAAAAAAAAAAAAAAAAAAACACAACAAATATCAAAAGATTAACTACATTTATGATGAAATGTTATTACACAATCCAAAATATTAATACTACATAGTCATGAATACCAAAATAATAGAAACAACATAATCAAGTTTCATTTAAAACACTAAATAAATAAATAACCGAAAACATTATAAAAATCCATGCTAAAAATATATCTCAATGCTTTCAAACACGAACCTATAACCCTAAAGAAGAAAAAAAAAAAAAACCTTAAGTTAATAAGTTTTAATGTTACGTAAAAATAATATTAAAAATGTAATATATAATTATCATAAATACCAAAATGTAATATATGTCAGGTTAATGGGGCGGGTCGGGACAAAAAAGTTTGCCCCGTTATTGACCCGGTAATCCAATTGGATCAGTCTTTTGGCTTCAAATCCGCCCTAAAGTCAAATTTTTTTGCTCCAAATCTATCCCAAATAGACCGAATTTTTTTAGGTTTGGATCGGATCGGACATTTTTACCATCCCTATTCACAACTCCGTATTTACTATTCTATCTTGCCATCACATCTAAATTTAAAGTTGTTTTTTACTATTATCTTTTGTTTTATTTTTTTTAATTTCGAGCTGGATTTCATTTTGATTTTGTATTAATTAAAAAATATATTTTTTTATAATCATAATGTTATAGGATGGATGATACAAGTTTTAGAGGCACAATAAAAACTAATATTCAAGGTTTTTTTTTTTTTTTTTGAAAGAAACACTAATATTCAAGTTGATAACTAACAAAATGATCAATATATAATAATAATAATTTTAACCAAAAAAAAATATATAATAATTTATGACCTCAAACCTTATATTAATACTTCGAACACGTGCATGAATGGATGATTATTAAGAATACGAAAACAAAAGAAGAAAATGGTCATGGTCACCCGACGATTTAATATTTGTTCAATTTGTGTGAACAATTTAAAAAAAGAAATAAATATATGTTTAGATTAAATAATGTGAAAATAAGAAATTATATCCTAAATGAAACTTACAGTCAAATTAGAAGTAAAATGCATTTTATAATTTGTAAAAATTGTTTTCTCCCTTTATTATAAGAGTAATTATTTTTCATTTATGATAATTATATAAATAATATTTAATTATCGTAAGCTCGGGTGGTCTTCGATAGGGTTTTGGGTTAGCTTCGGAGAGAAAACTAGCAGTGTGTGGGAGAAGCTATTATTGCTTACATTTTAGGGTACCGTAATCTCTATAATTTGAAATTTTCTTTGAGTTTCATAGGTTTGAAGGGGTCATATCAATACTAGTAGTTATACACCATTAATACCACACAATTTACATCTGCTTGTGGTGTTATGTATTGAAGTTATCTCTTTTCTCTATTAAAAAAGGAAAAAAAAAAAAAAAACGCATACATTTCAGACGTTTAACATATAAAAACAATTCTCGAATCACATTAGTTGAATGGGCTATAGGCTTGTGTGCCCCTTCTTCCTCCACCATTGTCTACAGCAACCTGGTGAGACCAAATATGTTGGAACAGCAATAGCTTTGATATCAGTTGTTGTACGTTCTTCCACCAAACCTTGATACCACTTGTAAGAGAAATATGTGCGAAAAGTATGGCCAATATCCACCACAAAACAAATAATATCTAAAATTAAAAAAATAAAATAAATTCAATTACACAATATAAGAATTTATGTGAAAATTTCACATAAAAAAAAACCACAGTCGTCAGAATAACAAGAGAAATATATCATTACATATAAAATTGTTACAACTATACACTCAATATTCTCTCTCTAAAACCAAACCCTAATTACCACCAATTCTTAAACTCATTATTGAACATATGTACATCGAGTTTGAACTCAAAATCGAGCTTCTTGCTCTGTCTCTCTAGGCGTCTTGCTATATCTTAAGTAAAGAATAAGACCCCTATTTATGATATCAATTTACTTGGTCAAAAAATAATCCAAAATCTTTTAAAAAAATACATTTTCTTACTCCCAAGAGAATAGAATTCCATTAGAATAAGAACACCTGTCAAAAGTCTATTTCCGCTTAAACTTAAACTCGTTGCATTATTGGGGCACGTGAGGACACATCCAACATCTTTTTTTGGTTTTATTTGGGGCATTGGTTCTATTTCAAGCTAAGCTTTCTGACAATATCTTATCTATCTAAAAGAGATGTCGTTTTGAATTCTTTCACACCAATCCAAGTTTGCCCTTAAAATTCTTATCACAATGTTAACAAAATTCTACATACGAGATACATAAATTTTTGTAACCAGGAAATATCTACTATCATTAAAAAAAAAAAAAAAAAAAATCCTCATATGCTAATAAATACCTACAGTGGAATTGAACTTCTATTAATCTATCACGTGTAAACTATACTTAATATTGTATTAACTTTTTTTTAGGACAATATTGTATTAACTTGAGTGATATGTTTTTATATTTTTTTTATAAGTATGTTTGAAAATTCCTTTAAAAAAATGTTTGAAAATGGTAGAAGTCACAAGAAGAAGAAAATGAAAAAACAGAAACGAGTTTGAAAAGCGAAAATGAAAGGATATGAGTGACATGAGGAGGATAAGCTGGGAAATGAAATGTTTTTTTTCAGACATCTTACCTACCTTTCTTCCCGTCATCAATAAATGAGATTTAAATGTAGTTTGATAGGTTTTGATGCTTATATATAAATGTATATATATATCATCAAAAATTAGGATTAAATTGTAGTTTTATATGCAGAGTAACAAGAGAAACTATAGTCATTTGGCTGCTGGTGCCAACGACACCGTGTGTTGGCGTGGGTTCGACGCCCGCTGCATCCAAAATATATGTATATAATATAATATAATATAATATAATAATAATAATAATAATATAATACTGTAATACTAATGATAATTAATTAATCTCCCACCAATTGTGTGGGTCGCTCTCCCACCCCAGTGTGGGTCTCTTCCCCACCTCCGTGTGGATCGTTCTCTCCTAATTGGGAGTAGTCCCTGGGCCGTGCCACTAGCGTCATATCTCGGTTCAATGGTCCCGGATGTCCCTGGGCTTGTCCCAGTACAGTTGTTGTATTCAAAAAAAAAAAAAAGAGAGAAATTATAAATAATATTTTTTTTTTTAAATACGACTTACTTCGTAGGTGACTCAAATTTTATTATTATCGGATTGAATATGAGACCTCTAAAACTAAACTATATCGTAGCATACTAAAATTTTGTTGGTCTAATGTTCTAATTTTCATACATGTTGACCAATAAAATCAGTTAACACCTGATGCAATTTAGTTTAGATATAGTTAATGAAATAACAAAAGCAATAATGGCATAAATTAATATGCATATAAAGGCAATAAATAAAGAAGACAAGTGGATTTTTAACATTATTTGGTTGTATAATTTGAAGTCTACATCCACAGTTATATTATTGCAGTGATAGGTGGATGGAGAAATAAGGTTTCGATATATGGTGGTTGAAGTAGGATATGTTTTCGCATGAAGGACTCTATTTTGTATGTGTTTAAAATTGTTTGTACTTATGAAATAATCGTTTATTTTATAATAAAAAGTTAGTAATATCATTACTTTGATAATAATTTTACAAACTAATCATTTATTTTAAATTTGATTTTATTTTTTTGTTTGTAAAAATTTTATTAAAGTGAGGACATTACACTATATAATAAGTGTCGACGTTCGAATTTGGTCGACCCAAATTCTTGACCCAATACCTGCAATTAAAGAAGAACAAAACAAAATAAAGAGAAAAAGGGAGAGAAAGAACAATGTTTGCACAATGGTTTTTATGTGGTTTGACAAAAATAGTGTCTACGTCCACAATTGTGTTCTATGGTTATTTTGACAGAGTCACAGTATGATATTAATGATTGTCCGTTTATAATAAAATTTCAGTCATTATTTATAGAGTGGAGCGTTACAGTTTGAATACAATTAAAATATGATCACATTAATTACATTCTAAAATCGGTTTCCATCATATCTAAGATTGATTATACCGATATAAGAATTTGAATTTGTTTCCAATTCTGGTAGTTGACTCATTCTCAATTTGAGTTATTATCATTCTGAAAAATTCCTTAACGAGCGCTTCGAGCTGCGAGCTGAAACTTACCTTGGACGACCCTGAGTTGAGTATAAGACGACCTTAACCATGGCTAACCAGTGACCTGAGAACTGCATCAGCAAACTGCGAGCTCATTTATGCAAACTGGGTGTTGACGAACTGAGCCTTCGTCTACTGGATCAATCCATTAGATCGATTCTTTAGACTTTCACCAGTCAATTTATGTGGTCTCAAATATACCCACAACCATAAGTAATTATATCATAAGTAGAAGCAATCTCAAACAGAACTAATGTCAATGTTCCTTATTCTTCTACAATTAGATCACTAAAATATAAGAAAGACTAAGATTTCCTTTCCTAATTTATATCAAACCGTATTAAGTATATAGATTTTGAATCAAACCACGATTCTTGTAATTTCTTTGTTGGTCTAATTTCTTATTAGATGGAGATTTCTTCCTATGACTATGATTATGCTAATATAATAAAATGTTGTCAATATCTGCACTTCGAGCTCTAGTGGGCACGAGCTACTTCATGTGCGAGCTACTAGCTGTGAGTTGCTCCTCTACCTATTGTTACATTGCTGGTTACTTAAGGTTTTCAGCTTCATTGGTTCATGCTAATGTGGTGATGCTAACATGGCGCGTTTTATTCGCATTCTACCTATGCTGTTCTGCCGGGCTTCCGATTTTTTAGGCTTTCCTTGCCTTATTAGGTTCAAAATCCAAGTGCTATTTTTGAGTACAACAGTAAATGCATTAATAAAATTATAAATTTCAATAATAATTTTTAAATCTTAAATTAATTGTAATAGTTTAAAAATAACTTGTAATTGTAGCTTACCACCTTTCAAAAAAAATAGATCATGCCATTTCTAACTTACATACTTAAGTTTATTATTATACATTTTATATTTATTATAAAAAATCTTAAAATATACATTTTAAGTACTTTACTCTATAATTATGAGAATTTTTACTTTCAATGGCCGTTTATTGATTTTTAAATTTAAGGCGTCAAGGAGGCATGTGGCCTGAGGGGTTATGATTTATGATTTAGGACTATCTGCCAACCCACACTGGGAATTTTTTTCTTTTTTGTTTAAAGGTTTAAAAAAAAATGAAAAGACAATTATCTATTTGAATGGTATAATTTGTGATTGGACTGCTGACTACGAAGCATTATCTGATGTTTCCAATTATTAAAAAGAAAAATGGTCTTCTCAAAAAAAAAAAAAAGAAAAGAAAAGAAAAGAAATATGGTATGGGCCCTTTTTAATCAATTTCGTCTATCTCATTAGAATGATTGGAAATTTGGAAGGATATGATGCGGTGTTGGAATATTATCTTGCACGAGCTTTCAAGTGCTTAAACAATCTTTGATTTTTACGGTCTCTGATATCTGATTTGATTCAAGAAGGGACGTCACTAATTACGGTTATTAAGAGCTATCAATATTTCAGTACAACATGATCTGATGGGAGAAACATTTATTTAATTTATCAAAGTTTCAGATCCGAATTATTACATTATAAATAATATTTTTAAAAAAAAGAAATGCTAAGGGATTAACTTTTATTGATAGTTTTAGAGTGCAGCAGATATTGTCTTTCGGTAACTTTTTAGGTCAAAAACCCTTTTATGTTTTTGTTGGCATCAATATGATTAAAGGTTTACAATACTAGAGGATCACTTTTATGTTTACCCCAAGACCGAGACGTAACAAAAATTTATATCAAGGTAAATTAGAATAAAATTTTTAAATAAACTTAAAAGGTATAAAAATATTTTATAAATTAAAAAAAAAACATAAATATACTAAATAAAATGAAATATAATAAGTCTTATTTATCCATTAAAATATAAATTATAAATAAACAAAAATAAAAATAAAATAATTAAATAAAATATCAAATGTAAGTAAAATTAAGCATTAATCAAATTGTAACTAAAGATATTTAAATGAAAATTTATCAAATATGAATGCATAATAATGTTATAGCATTAAAAATCTTTCTTTAAACATAGACAATTTACATTTTGATAATTATAATTACTATCAAATTTTATATCAAAGAGTGTATTGGAAAAAAATACTAAAGATATTAAATTTAAATGATATATAATACAACTAATAATATAATAAAAAAAAAACAAAATCTAAAAAATTTAAGTAACACTAATTAGATTCTTTTGTAGAAGGTTATAGAAAACTTCTATTTCTTTTGATTGGTTAAAAGTTGAAATGGTTACGAAATGATGCCATTTATACTTAGTCCAACGCCGATTAGATTCTTCCTTTTGTAGTTAAGTTGATAATAACATTAGCTTCCTATTTCTGACTAAACACTCCCACCTTGGCACCTATTTGGACTTTGACACGGCAAGGTGGTAATTAAAATTAGGTATGTACGCTTCTCGAATCATTTGGTTTTAATCGTAACTGAATAGAATTAAGAAATGTTTGATTTTTAAAATTGAGAAATGAGTATGCATATATTAATTGAGGAAACTTAACCAGAACCAAATATGGTTCGATTGGTTCGGGTCATTGATTTTCTCTGTTTTTGGTTTAGTCCGATCTCTTGAGCTTTCGGGCTGGAAACTTTGTTCAATTAGATAAAAATGGAAATTAAAATACAACCACAGTTGACTTCTTTTTGTATATAGTATAGGCGTGGAAAAAGAAATACAGATGAAAATGAAGGTTGAAATAATTGAATATGAAAGTATGATAGGACATGATATTATTTTACTCGCCAAAATGAACACAATGACATGATATGGGCTCAAATCTAACACCATTTGTCCTTTTAAAAGACTTTCAAAAGTATTCAATATCAATTCTGAAAAATAAGTTTTGAACAAAGGACTATAGGTCCTGAACAAAAGAAATAGGTGTTAAACAAAGGATCATATATCTCAAACAAAAGATTATAGATCCCGAACAAAGGAAATAGATCCTGTAAAAAGAAAAAAAAAAAATCCTGAACAAATAAAATATTTCCAATTCCTAAACAACTACAAGGAATGATGAAAAATGTCAATTTCAAACAAAAAACAGAGAAATTCCTCTTCAGTGGTTTCCCAATCCTATATTTGTATTGAAATTCAACGCCCCAACTTTTCTAACACAAATTCATGTCATTTATAGTTTCAAAATCAAACGTAACATTTAAAAATCTCTCTCTCTCTCTCTCTCTCTCTCTTTTCTCAAATCACTGCCGCTGCCAATTACAAAATTCTTTATGGGCTCTACAAGTCTTGAAGGAAAAGAAGTCCATAAATAAGATAGCAACTTTAATTTATTAAAATATGGGGAAATTTGTGGATCTTAGAGAAAGAAAGAGAGAGAAGAAACCTATTGATAGAAGAGAATTAAAAAAAAAAGAGAGAGAGAAGAGATATATATATATATTTTTTTGGGGGGGGGGGTTGGGTTGGAATTGAGAGAAGAGATAATTGCTATAAAGAGTAAATTGAGAAGTTTTCAATTTTAGATACTATTAAAACTTAAATAACTATTTTAGAGTAGAATCAACAAGAGATGGTAGCCTTCTAACAATAAGACCAAAAGAGGCGAGTGTTTGCATACCATTTTTTGGTGTTTTCGCATAAAATACTATTTATACATAAACTGTTATAAGGAAAAAGAGATAAATAGAATGATTTAAACCCAAACTATAATATATGTTTGGCTTAAATTCAAATATTTTGAATGATGAAAAGATACATAAACATCTATACTAAAAAATCGTAGGAACAATATATGTGTTTTGGAAAAGAGAAATTAAGCGAATTTAATTCACAATCTATCTCAGATGCCAAACTCACAAAGAGTTTTCCTATGGGACTGCCGGTTAGTTTGGACCATAGAAGGAATGGATGATGCATATTGTGTAATTTGGCGGGAAATCGATGACAACCACTTTTGATCCTAAGGGTATGTTTGGTAGGTGGGATTTAGGATGAGATTGAGATTCATTTTCTCTCATTCTCCCAAATCCCATGTTTGACGGCGCACTTGGGAATGGATATTTCATTCCCAAGTTCCCCTCCAATCCCATGCTTATGAGATATATCATTCACACCCTTCTCTATGTCATTCCAAAATCCCAATCTCATGGGATTCCATTTTTTCATTTTTTCATTTCATCCTCTCCCACCCCTCTCTCTCTCTCTCTCTCCACAGATTCACAGTTCTTTCTCTCCTTCCTCTCCACCACGTCGATCCACCGCCGCCGCTGTTCATCGTCTCGCTCATCTCCTCCTCCATTTTTTTTCCTTTATGAGTTGTAACTCGACCTGGTTCTGGGTTCGAGGAACCTAGAACCAGGTCAATGAGCCACCCAGAACCACTAGTTCTGGGTGGCTCGTCGACCTTGTTCTGGGTTGTTGAACCCAGGTTATGGGTTTGATGAACCCGAAACCAGGTGGGAGGTTCTGGGTTCAATCGATCGAACCCAGAACCAGATGGTTCTGGGCTCGATCGTCGAACCCAGAACCACCTGGTTCTGGGCTCGATCGTTGAACCCCGATTGAACCCAGAACCATTTGGTTCTGGGTTCGAACAGAACCTGATTGATTTTTTTTTTGGTTAATTTTATGATGTGTTAATGTTGTTGATGATGTTGTTATTGTGGGAGATGATAATTGTGATGAATTGATAGATGATGTTGATGAATTGTGTGTTGATGATGTTGAATTGTGGAAGATGATGATATTGATTAATTGTGGGATTTGATTTGTGAGAGGAGATGTTTTTTTTTTTTTTTTTCAAATTTTTATAAAATTAATTTTATATAATAAAAATTTTAAATTAATTGTATTCCAATCCAATCTCAATCTATATCAAACGTAATACAGGATAATTTTTAATCAAATTCTAAGTTCTACCAAACATAAGATGGTGATTTTTTATTTTAATACAATCTAATTCATTCTATTTCAATCCAATCCTGCGTACCAAATGGAGTTTAAAGGGCAACCAAAGAGCGTACGTTAGAGGAAGAGTATGGAGGGGTTCTAGAATGCGCAGGAAAATCTGCCCAAAAGTGTACCAAATAAAAGTTGCGTTTCGAAAGGACTAGCGTGCCGCAATAAAGGGGCGCTTACTTGCTCCAAGGATCGGGCACTCGGCAGTCACCAGTCTCTCGACCGCCAGGTGTTTGGAGCAAAACTCCTCCACAAATTTTTTATTTTTTTTTCCTTTTTATTTTATCTTCTCTGGAGTTTAGAAGATTTTTGTTTTTCTGACAAAGTTGGGTAGAGCTTTTGATTCTTGTCCTCAAATGCACCCATCTTTCACATGGGTTCCTCCTCCTTAGCCCTACGTTAATTTCCACCTGTACAATCCCATACCTAATTTCAGTACATAACCAATAATTCAACTCATTACTTGTAATTAAATTAATATGAATCACCAATCTGTTCCGGAAAACAAATCATGATTCATGAATGGATAATTCTTAAAAATATGTTGAAGTCGGATGGAATTTGAAAAGCTTAGTGATTCTAGACACATCTAGGCATAGTTGTATGATTAATGTCCTTGCGCTTTGGGTTTTTGTAGTTGCATGATTAATGTCCTTGCCCTATCTGTTTTTTTGTACTTATATGTTAATATTATTGTGCACTATGTTTCTTTTTTAAAAAAAAATAATAATAAAATAGGGGTTTGAGTTTTACTAAATAAGTATTTTTATCCTCTCATTAAAAAAGTGAGAATATATAAACTAACATCGAATAATTGAAACGAGTTATTTTTAACATTATCAATATTCACATATTTCGTGATAAAGTACCCAAAAAAATTTACAATTTATGACATTCGTTCGTGAACTATTAACATTTTTCGCGAATTGTAATTTACAAAAACTGGTGATGTTAAAAAAAGTTGATTTCTTTTATTCGGTATTGCATCGAAAACACAAGCTTTTTCAGTGCTATACCATGCTATTTTATCTTTACCAAAATGTGTAGCGATTTTTTACTCCTTATTGTAAGATTATATTTCTTTCGATATTGTGAAATTAGATTATGAATTATACATATAATGTTGTTATATATAATGTTTAATTTAGATAAATTATTATTTAAAAGAAGATCTGGATATGTTATTATAAATAGGTATATCACATTACCTTTGAAGAAATAAAACAACGTACTTGTAGGGTAGGAGAGATTTTGGATAGCAAGAAAGGAGTCAAGGGGCTTTCAAAATTCTCTTAAAAGAAAAATTGAGCCTTAAAACTACAAATAGTTTGTGGAAGAAGAAAATTCTACAATAAGCAAAGGTAACATATATGAGAACATCTTCTGCAATCTGTATCAGACGGTATAATTGGAGCAAGGTTGTGTCTTTAATAGGTGGGTCCTTTGCATCAACCAATCGGGCCCATCATGGTTGCAAGTATTAGGAATTGAAAGGCACATTTAGTTGTATTAGAATATGTTTCTAGTTAAGGTAACGTTGCGGACTTAGAGAAATAAAACCAATCGAGGAATATGTCTAAAAGCAGTTTTCTTGATAATCACATATCACCTCCCAGGGAAAAGTTTCTTGAACAAGTTGTTTGAATTATTCGTTGCGATTTTCTTGGTTTTATTATCGTATAAAGTGTGTGTGAATATTATACTGTTTATAACAAGATACGTTTTCATTACAAGGGAAATAAATCCATGGAATTAATAGAGCTGTAAAATGAGGATGCTTTTCTAAATGGGGATCGTGTCAGTAAATTTCTTCAACTTGTGAGAACGTGGTTTCCTCTTTGAAGACACAAAGTGACAAAGACACTACTCGCTAGCTAGTGAAATAGGCAAACATTGCTGAGGGAAACAGACAAGAACACTGGTAGATAAAAACTTTACAAAAAAAGTTGTATTAGCTCATTGTTTTTTTTTTTTTTTTTTTTTTTTTTTTTTTAATTTGTTACATGTGTAATTTATTAATAGATATCAACTTAATTTTTTTATTTTAACATTCCTCTATTTATTTTATCTCAATTCTATTGTAAGATTAAGGAAAAAATAAATGAATGAAATTACATATTTAATTTAAAATTTTAAATTAGCATAGTTTGAATTTACTTTATATATTACAATAAACATAAACTAAACTTTTATTGATTTTGATGCAAACAATACCTGAATGCAAAATTTTATGGGAAGATAAGAGACTTCGTTAGCTTAATTCTAGTGCCTATTCATTATCATGTTTGTAATTTGAAAGCAACATTAAATATTGAAAATAAAGATGCAATAAATTGTTTGGTTGAGATGGTTTTTAAACTAATGTTAATTTTTCCGCAAAGATGGTTTTCAAATTTGTTCATCAAAAGCCTTTAAATTGTTGCTTCCTTTTTTTTTTTTTATTCTCAAAGCATTTCCTGAATTCTAAATTAAACATTCTCCCTATCAAATTTCATCAAGATCTGTTCATCTCAAGAGATGTTTCTGGAATTTTACTTTTGGAAATGCACAACAAATCTACTTTTCACTAATTCGAAAGCGTTTCTTGTGCAATTTACACTAAACAATAATTCATTTTATTTCTGGAAAAAAAATCCTTTCTATTTGCTCCGTGTACTACATTTTTAATTGACTAACACAACAAATTAATTATATCTTTATATAATGTAATATTTGTTTTTTTAATTACTGAGACTAACCAAAATTCTAATAGAATTAGTTGAGGTATGACTTTAAAACTATTTTTGGAGCATGGGATTTGAAACGAGTTTAAGATTCAAAATATCTAAAACTCTCAAATCCCATATTTGGAGAATAATGAGTGGGATATCAAACTCAATCTCAAATTCCTTCAAATCCTCTTCTCATAGAAATACTTATTCCCAATAAAAACAATGGAATTTATGGTGTGTTTATTTAATGGATTAGGGGATGAAAATGAAGAATGAGATTGATTGATAATGTTTACTAGCTCAAAATTCATTTCGTAATGGGAATGAAAGTATGGGCCCCACGTCAATTTGAAATTGTGGAATGAGAATCTCATTCCCCCAACCTACTTGGGAATCTCATTCTCATTCCTTTTGTTAGGATGAAAAGTCTTTTATACCTTTCTTTAATTTTTTTTAAAAAAAACCTATTTTATTTGATATTAAAAAAAAAAAAAAAACCGACTATTATAATAAAAAACTGCACATTATTAGTTTTTCATTACCAATTTCTTAATTATTATAATGGACTATTAAAATAATATACAATTTTTTTAATTATAATATATAATTTTTTATTTGATATTAAAAAAAACTATATATTATAATAAAAAATTACACACTAGGTTAGTGGATTATTAAAATAATATGCAATTTTTGTATTATAATATACAGTTTTATATTTAATATTAAAAAATGCATATTATAGTAAGAAACTATACACAATTATACTTAATCCATAATTTTAATTAAGGGTATTTTTGTAACTTATAATTAATCTATTCCGATTCCAAAGTAAAGTAAACAGTTCAATGGAAATACTGCTAATTCCAATTCTGATTCTTGCAGTTGATGTAAATAACTTATTTTGATTCCGATACTTCATTCTGATTCCAAGTCATTCCAATTCCAGATCATTTCGATTCCTCAAAATAAAGTAAACGCATCATTAATGAGTTTGGAAATAATATTACATCTCCACTTTTTTAAAACAAAAACAAAAAAAACAAAAAACAAAAAACAAAAATGTAAAGTTTTATTTTGAATAAATTAAGTATATTATAAAATATTTAAATTATTTTTATTTCAATCAAATCTCAATCTACACCAAACATCTCCATTTTTTTCCATTTTTTTAAAAAATAAATTTTAAATATATTATAAAATATTTAAATTAATTTTATTATAATTTAATCTTAAGCTACACAAAACATAATATGATATAATTTTATACTAATTCTAAGTTATATCAAATATGAGATAATAATTTTTTAATTTAATCAAGTCTAATTCAATCCAATCCATTCTTATTCATTTATTGTAGTTTAATTCAAACAATTTTATTATAACCTCGTGTGCCAATCGTAGTATAAAGCGAGACCTAGAGAGTGAGACGAAGCACCCATAGTAAGAGGAAAAAATTGCCCATAAATAATATAATTTTGTGAGATTGAACCCACACTTGAAGAGTTGATAAGGATAACTCTTGATCTTACTACTAAATAAGATCATTTTTATCATATAATGTAACCTTTTTTTGAAATATTATATGATGTAAAATTTTTGTTTTTAAAGAATTATAGTATAACATATTAATAAACAATGAAAATGTTGTTAGTAACCTAATCACATAATAATTGCATTTTTTTTTAATTCGTTCCGTCCATCTTATTATAGAGAAAATAGCGGTTTTCCAAAATATCAAACCCATAGTTTTTCGCAAAGAAAAAAACAAAGAAAAAAAAAATGTTCACTTTCTTTACTGGTCTCAATCTTTATCCTACGCATCTCAGGTTCCACCGACTTTGGAACTCTACGGGCGTAGCCAGAATCAATATTCCACCCCAATCACAAAAAATAAATCTACTCCAAATCACCAAATTTTCATCTACTTCGCATCAGAGCTTGCCACCTGGCACCAATATGCACATCCCACAAACGTGGAGAGCTCTCAAGGACCGCCTTCCTAGCCCATTAAGGAACAGTCCAGTAACACAAGCACGGCCTTTATTTTAACTGCAGTACAATCGACAGCTCGGAGATTATCAACCTCACCATGGTTAATTGTGAACTCAACCAGGGTTATAAGCTCAGTCCCTGGCACCTTATAAACGCAAGCAAAGCATGCCAGTGTTTCCCTAAACAACAGCAAACACTAGAAACAAAATTAAACTGAAAATGATGCTCGGGGAGCCTCACCGTCCGAATCCGACGATCCACGTTCCCCCATGGCCTCCAATCCTTGAAGATCAAGCGGCTGATATTATGTCTCCTCAGTCAATTAACGGCAATGCCAACGGCAGCCCTGAGTTTAACAACCCTTACTATCTGCAAGAGGCTCTAGCGGCACTCCAACGTTATCTTCCGTCAAATGATCCGGAGTTGGACTTGGACGGCGACGTGTGCGGACTGGATCCGGACTCCCCTGTGGACGCTTATTCGTGCGACCAATTTCGCATGTTCGAGTTCAAGGTAAGGAAGTGCGCCCGTGGCAGGTCACATGACTGGACTGAGTGTCCGTACGCTCACCCTGGAGAGAAGGCCCGGAGGCGCGACCCGAGGAAGTATCACTATTCGGGTACGGCCTGCCCCGATTTTCGCAAGGGAAGCTGCAAGAAAGGTGACTCTTGCGAGTTCGCTCACGGCGTGTTTGAGTGCTGGCTTCACCCTGCACGTTACCGTACGCAGCCTTGCAAAGATGGTCCCAGCTGCAAGAGACGGGTCTGTTTCTTCGCTCACACACCTGAGCAGCTGAGAATCTTGCCTCAGCAGAGCCCTAGAAGTGTCGAAGCTTCTTCGAGTGCTAAGTCTCTGCCGTTTTTGTCGTCTCCGGAGTCGGTTTCGCCTCCTATGAGTCCAAGGGCTGAGTCGCCGATGAGTCGGTCGCTTGGGTCGAGTTCGATCAGTGAGATGGTTGCTTCTTTGAGGAACCTCCAGTTGGGTAAGGTAAAATCTTTGCCATCGTCATGGAATAAACAGCTAGTTTGTTCTTCCGGGTACGGGTCTCCGCGTGGGTCGGTTCTTCGACCTGGATTTTGTAGTCTGCCTTCTACGCCAACCAAGACCCCATCTCGACCCGGCATCGGGTACTTGGATATTTTTGACGAGTGTTGTGAGGAGGAGCCAGTGATGGAGAGAGTCGAGTCCGGGAGGGGCTTGAGAGCAAAAATGTTCGAAAAACTGAGCAAGGAGAATTCTGTTGATCGGGCCGATCCGACACAGACAAGCGGGGCTCCGGATGTGGGCTGGGTATCGGACCTTGTAAATGAAATGAAATGAAGTGAAGTGAAGTGGCTTCTGTGGTTCTTCTCACTCATCCAAGAACCAAATTGTTGAGATTTGATATCGATTTCTTCGTTAAAAGTTGAATCTATTTATTTGGATTGATTTTGGTGGACTGGTTTTTGGCTTCCTCTTGGTGTGAATAGTATCCAAAGAAAAGAAAAAGAGAGGAACAAAAGGAAGGAGTATTATTTTGGAAGTAACAGACTAAAGATTCTGTGTATATATTTATTTATATTATTATCATTATCATAATCATCATCAAGAAGCTATCGGTGAAGGAAGAGTAGAATCTCTTTTTTGGGGAATTTTCTGAGAAGATCAGAAATTACGAAGTTGGAGAAAAAAGGAAAATTGCCGAACAACTGTTTGTATAGCTAGCAGACTTGGATTCCCTTAGTTCATGTTTTTTATTTTTTTGGCTTTATAATTAATTATCCGACTTGCTGATCTTATATTATATTATTATTGTGTAAAAATTTCGGAGCTATGTAATGTTTCTGATCAATGCAATGTTTATTTTTAGCATAAGTGGTCATTTCTTCTTGTTTCTTTATTTGTGCTTGAAGTAGACACCCGCTTCAATTTGATCGAAATAAATGGAATTTGGAATAGGTTCCCGGTTTTTCCCGTAACAAATGGCCAACTAGTGAGGAAAGAGTAATTTCTCTGAAGATGGAGGAAACTTTGTCGAGTAATTTGTTTGACGATGGAGGAGACGTTGTCAGCGTCCCCTTCGGGAGCTATGTAATGTTTCTGATCAATGCAATGTTTATTTTTAGCATAAGTGGTCATTTCTTCTTGTTTCTTTATTTGTGCTTGAAGTAGACACCCGCTTCGATTTGATCGAAATAAATGGAATTTGGAATAGGTTTCCGGTTTTTCCCGTAACAAATGGCCACTAGTGAGGAAAGAGTAATTTCTCTGAAGAGGGAGGAAACTTTGTCGAGTAATTTGTTTGACGATGGAGGAGACTTTGTCAGCGTCCCCTTCGTTTCAACTTTACT
This sequence comes from Litchi chinensis, assembly GCA_019925255.1. Classification (NCBI taxonomy): domain Eukaryota; kingdom Viridiplantae; phylum Streptophyta; class Magnoliopsida; order Sapindales; family Sapindaceae; genus Litchi; species Litchi chinensis. The sequence goes on along the minus strand of CM034461.1, from coordinate 48,450,186 downwards.
TGATTGTAATTCTAACTCCTGTAACACGCAACATCATGACCCATCACAAGTCTCTCCGTGGGAGCTTTGAAAGTTTGATATGTGTTACTGTTTTGACGATAAGCGCACCGTTGGATGGCCCATGATGAGTTTCATGGATGGCCATCGTATGGTGTGGAAATTGCTAGACGTGATCGAGATGGATGTGGACCTGCCTTTGTTGATATGGTATGATGATGAATTGATGCTATTGATTTTGACATTGAAAATTACTGATATTGTTTTAGTAATTAGTGGAATAATCAAGTGCGGTTAAGTTGTATTTAATGATGGCCTTATGTCTATTGGCTACATCCACCGGAGCCGACCCTAGATATCTCTCCAAAATCTTGGTTACTCTTTACACTAATCAAATGTATTTAATGGACATTATTTTAATAAAATATAATATTATATTGCTTAAAAATTTTAAATAATTTATATATTACGTTATTTGAATACAAATTTAAATAAAATTTTTAAAAAATCTAATATTAAGAATAATATTAGATTTTTTAAAAATTTTATTAAAATTCATACATAAATAATATAATATATGAGTTATTAAAATTTTATAAATCATGAAATAAGATAATAATTAATGCTAGACTTTAAAAAAATTGTCAAAATCTATGTTCAAATAATGTGACATATGAGTTATTATAATTTTATAAATCATGAGATAATATGATAATTAATAGAATCGCGATAATGCACATGTTATATCATTTAGGTATGAATTTAGATCAAATTTTTAAGAAGTCTAATATTACTCTTTAATAAATAATATTTAGAATTTATGTCTCCATTTATGATTCTCATCTAAGTATGTATATATATATATATATTGAAATTAAAGTCTAAAATTCCCTAAGGTAAATATATTTTTCACAATAATAGAAATTCTTATTATAAATACAATGGCAAAGTGTGATATAAGTGGATACGAAGAAATATAATGTATTAATAACTTAAATTATGAATGAATAAGTATGAAAACATTTTTTTTAATAAAAAAGGATACAAAAGTTAATGTATAATGGTAATTTAATTTATATGATGTGGTAAATAAATGAAATAAACCATATATTAATCTAATCTATTTGTTAATTGATGATACATAAATTATAATATAAAATTAGAAGACAATTTTGTTTTTCAACAGATTGCTAGTTCCTAATTTGATACTAGCTTTTATCGCAGTTGTCTTGAAAAACATTAAAATTTTCATAAATTTGTCCATATGCTTTTGCCAAGGTGATTCGATAGGATGATTTGTAAATTGTGATGGTAAATTATTGATAGAATATATAATTTAGATTAAACATTTGAATAATATAACAGTAATGAAAATATTCGGAGTTTCATTAACATATGTTTCCAGAGAACAGGTTAATTGTAGAACATTTTGTATTATATTAAGAACAACATACATCTCTCTTAAAATAATTAATATAACTTTTTCCATCTTTGGACAATCCAAATATTACTCTCGAGTCTCTACGGATACGTTCTCATGTCGATTCAGTCTTAAAAGGAAAAAAAGACATATCAGGTTGCACCAAATAAAGGAAAAGAATTTGGAACTCTTCTGGGACGTTCTAGATAGCACTAGGCATGTATGATGAGACAGATCTATCACCAATTTACCGTCTGGGTAAGGCACTCAGATACCATACTTATCACTTATCGATCCATTCACCCATTTTAAGTTCTTTTCATTAAAGTAGCTTGCACTATCAAACCTTCAATTATGCTTCGAATCAAACGGAAAAATTCCCGTCTTAACCAAACAAAGATATTTCATTTATCCTGTGCTTTATTGAACTTCTAGAAATTTGCTGAAAATGTTATATATATATATATATATATATATATATGCAGATTTATATATATAATATGGTATATAACGGTTCAAATTTATAACATTATTAGATTGAATGATTTTTTTTTTTTTTTTAATCTAAATCATATTGAATGCTTGAATGATGATGATGATGATAATTTTATCTTTAACTACGTGTCACATGTTATCATATGTAATCAATAATATAAGTAGAGATATGGAATAAGATGATTGATATAAGTTAATATGTTACTAAATGCGAAGCTGTCTTAATCCGTAGTAATGCAAGGCGTTTTAGGTGGGTATACGTGTGCAGTTTTAAATTTATATTTTGCATGTCGTTTCTCTCGACCTAACCGATAAGCCGCGTCGTTTGCTTGGGATAATGTCTTCTTCTGCATGGTGGCCATCTGTATGAAGATCCAAAGCAGTCTCAGTTTCATCATAATTCGAACGATGCAAAGCTCATGGCCCTCCATTCTTGAAGTTTCTGATGTATATATTTTTAATTTGTTTATTTCGGTACGAGCTATCTTTTTCTATTATTCGCAAGAAGAAAATCTATGGTGTATATGGACACAACCCTGCCATCAATTCATTTAAAAGCGAGACTTTGTTTGGTACAGCTTATCCAAGTAGATTTTTTAAAAGTAGATATTTTGAAAATAGATCTTTTAAAAAAATGTTATTGATTATTTGATTGTCAATTAAAAAATCTCTTTTAAATTATAAACTATTTGATTAAATTACTTTTAAAGTACTTTTCGAGTGTTAATTTGCCAAAAAATGTATGAGGAAAAAGAATAGTATATTCATTATAGGAATGTAATGACTTCAACCTCAACTATAAAAAATTAATCAATCAAACAATCAATGATTACATGATATAAGTATATTTTTAAAACATATTTTCAATAAAATAGATGCAAAATTATTGTTGTACTCAGCTTGGTGGTAGGAGTTGTGCACTCAAAAACCTTATAAAGATTACGAGTTCAACTCCGGATGCGACCCTCAAGAGGTCAAAAGGGATTGCCTGGCGTAGTCTTCACCCCCGGCTCGTCATGGTCTTCACCATCGACCCCGTACAAATCGTTCCGTTGGTGAGGTTCCGACCCTCAATCGGGTGTTAACCATCCCTGGACGTCAACAATTTTGTTTCTTTATTTTTTATTTTTTTTAAAAAAATATTTATTTAAATTTGTTAATAAAGTTTTACATATTCAATGAACCAATAAAATACTAATTGCATTAGATATATATAACAAATATGTATATATATATCAATGAACTAATAACAAATCAAATTGCATTATATATATAATAAATATGACATATAATATTCATGACAATATAAGGTAAAAAAAAAATACAATAAAAAAATATAAAATATAGAAAATTTATCAGTTAAAGAGGAGTTTTAAAAAGTTTTTATAAAATAAAAAGTGAATGAAAGTGAAGGCTATGTGTTTATATTTATAAAGAAAGTGTAATAGAGTTATAAGGATATAAAGATATTAATAGAAAGTGTAATAGATGGTATAATAGATATTTTAATCTTTTAAAAAAAACTCAAAAAGATTTACTTAGAAAAGCTCAAATTTTGAGTTTCTCCAAGTAGACATTTTTCAGTTTTTTTAATTTCCTAAAAGCTATACTGGGATGTCAACTAAACGATGCAAAAATAATTAAGTAGAACTTTTAATATAAAAAAAAATACTTTTGGCCAGTAAATAAGCTATATCAAACGTATACGTAAATTCCCTTAACTATCAAGCAGCTAGCTTTCATGGAAATCTAAGCAATAAATGTACTATGTGGAATTTCATTTTTGGCAAATGTATATATGTTATGCCCATTTTTTTGACCTGGATAAATGAGCTGGTACAGACCCAATAAGTGTGAATAGGAATGAAGATCCAGAAGACCCAATCCTCGGATCGCTGTAGCGAGCTCGCAAAACACCGAGACAGTCCGAGCATACTCTCAGCCCACTCCAACACCTATTTAGCTCGCGCAATCAGCCGAGTCAGGGAGCTTGCGTCAGGTAATACCTTGTATAGCAAATCATCAGTTCCACCTAATGCCCTGATTTTTCGCCGGCACCACTCACACAGTTACCAAGGAGCATTTAATGCGGCGGTCATGCATTTAATGAAGAGAAGACCTCTCTTGGTGCAATAAATGCAGACGTGTGCATGAAAGAGACAATCATTACCTTTACAATAAATGCAGCATGATTTATGTCAGAATTAGTTGAAATAACCATAATTTGTAACGTGAATAACACTCTTTGTATCTCTCTTCCTCTCTCTATATATAAGGGAGATTTTTACTATACAAACAAGCTTAACAACACTAGTATACTGTCACTCTACCAGAATTAATTCAGAATGACCGTGGACGTAGGCGCAGTCGCCGAACCACATAAAAACCCTTGTGTTTGCATTCATTTTTCCTCCTCCTCCCTTCTTTATTAATTGCTCAATTACTGTTTTCATCTACCATAACCAACATTCCTTCATCTTTATTACAGTATATCAACCTTAAACTCCATTCACTACGCATTTATAACAGTCATCACCGTTCATTCACTATTTATTACCATGTTCGCAGTCTGGGCCCTTGGATCTCTGAGTCGACCGTTTCCTAACGTCGACAATATATATATATATTATAACGTGAGATTGCCTATTAATCGAGGGATAATGTGTCTTCTTGAATATTAATGTCGTTGCAATTAAAATCAACCAAAACAATGATGTTTTCAATTGCAAGTGTAGTGGCCACAGATTCAATTGTAATAATCATAGACTCACGAGCTGATTGGATAACGGTCTAGGGTGTCGATCGACATAAGCTTACAATTCAACTTGTTAGTCGGCACAGGTTTACATTTCCTTATATTAATTGGTTGACAAGTTAAATAAATGACTCAGTCTACTTGATTTAGAATAAATGTACCCTTAGTAGAACGACTTATAAGTTCAATCGACCAAATTCAATTGAACTGCGAACTATGCCTACAGCTCAGTCGACATGATACCGACCTAAGATTCATAATCGGATTCCAATTCTTCTAGCTCCAGTCTAATTATATCGATACTCAACCATCTACGAGATACAGTTGAATTCGGCTAGGATTAACCTTTATTCTCTCTGATAACTTAGGGACTTAAGGATGACTATGACCACCCCTAATTCTACTAGAATTCGGATGTCTAAATCTACTGAAATTAGACTTCTTCCAACTTAATAAGACATTATGCCTATAAAAGGGTCTGCACACTCTCAAGTTAGACATTTCATATCATATGCACTGTCACGCTGCCAGATTGTCATTAGACCCCTCTAAGATCAAACTTTAGTCACCTTTAATGATAGAATCTTCACAATGTCGCCTACATTCTTCTCCAGCACTTTACTTCCTCCGACAAGCTCAACCGGATCCATCAACACAACGTTCTTAGTCACTTGGTGCGATTTACCTAGTGCTGGACCACCACCATCTTGGATCATCATCAACGTTGTTCTAGTAAACAACCTTGATCCATCTTGTTGTCATTACTTTTCACTTACTCTGCCATGCAGCCTAGCCATCCGACCTACACTGTGTTGCAGTCTATATGGTTTGCCTTGTCTAATAGCTCCGATCGTCCTTATTTTCCATCCTAACACAACTAGTAAGACGCTTTATTAACTTTTTTTATTACCTTTTATGTTCAACGAACTAACTTGAACATCAAAGGGTTTTTGATCGGTATCTCATCGGTGTCAAGATTATCCACATTTTTTTTTTGTTTAATTTGTTCAGGACAAAAGTTGCTAAATTCTATAAAGTCAACCGACAAGACCTGCTTTTAGTCAACATACTATAATTCGATCCCACTGCAATGAGTAAATCATGTCTGTACAAATTTTATTTATGGACTTAAGGTGTCATTTAATACCCGATAGAAAAGCATTTGATTTAATTTGGTTGAATATTAATACAGAAGATGAAGCATACTTGGCAATATTGTGAGTAGCTATATAGCCTATATTCCCCGAGCAAGGAATAAACACATCACAACATCTCCAAAAAAAAAGTCAAGAGCATAAATATCTTGCACCAACGAATAAGTAATCAAAACCATTTGATGTTTAGCAAGATCAAGAATGACAAACTTCGAATTTGTTTTCACATTATGATAAGATAGATTTAAACCAAGTAACATCTCCAATGCCTCTCTAAGAGCAAAGAATTCACCAACTACTGCAGTAAAAGTAATATCCACCCTTTTAATCATAGTCATCCTCACTAACCAAAATGATCACGCACCAAAGCACCGAAACCTACAAAATTGATTATACCAATGATTTGCAACATCAACATAGTTTGAAGCAACCGCTCCACGGACAGTGATTCTATTTATTTTAATTAAGAGATTATTTTCTTGTAATCCGCTTTTTTTCTTTCCACCCTTCATAATAAATAATAAAATGTTTATTCAAAGATACTTGTTTGGTTCGAAAATATCCTTTTGTCTTTTTATTTTAATAGAATAAATTAAAAGAGGTTTGTTCGGAAAACTCTTTATTTTTTATTCATAAGGCACTACCTTGCCTTATATGTTATGCCAATTTTCTCGTTCTTTGCCTAAACGAGCCAGTATAAGCCCTAGATACTTGGACAGGAGCGGGGGCCCAAAAGGCCCAAGATCGGGACCAGCGGTTGGAAGCCCAGCTCGTGAGGCCGTCCAGGTCGCGAGCTCGCAACAGTTTCCAGACCTCCCAAGCATGCATTATGCACGCATCGCCGGCTCGTCAAGCTCATGAGACCGTCCAGGTCGTGAGATCGCGGGAATCCCCAGACCGTCTAACCTCCTCTCTTGGCCACGTCGACATATCTCCAGTATGCATCATCTGACTGACCAGAGAGCTTATTTAGGGGATGTCGTATGTAGTAAGTTATCAGATTCACAAACTCTCATGATTTCCTGTCGGAAGCTACCTACACAATTACCCAGAAGCATTCAATGCAGCAAGATGCAATTAATGAAGTGAATGCCTCTCCTGGTGTATTAAATGCAGACGTATACAAGAAGAGAACAGTGATTACCTTTACAATTAATGCAGCATGACTATGTCAGGATTAGTTGTAACTAGCCGTTACCTGTAGCGTGTATAATATTCTTTTGTATTTTCTTTTTGTCAGCTCCCCTTCTCTATAAATATGAGAGACATTTACTGTACAAGCAAGCTGAATATACTAGAGTATCGTTACTCTGTCGGAATTACTTCAGAGTGGCCGTAGATGTAGATGCAGTCACCGAACCACGTAAAAATCTCTGTGTCTTGCATTCTCCTCTCTCTCTTTCTCTCTTATCTTTCATTGAACATCTCATTACATTCAACCAACTCCCACGACCGACATTCTTTCACCTAAATTAATCACCACCAACCGTAAACCTTATTAATTACTCATTTATCATACTCCCGTTAGTACTAATCACCCTTTAATTACCAAGCTCGCAGTCTGGGCCCCAGAATCTCTGGGTTGACCGTTTCCAGACGTCAACATTATACAAATTAATTAAACCCATTTTAATGAAGATTTGTTTTATCCCAAAAAATAAAACTTATGAGAATACTGCACGTATAGAATTAGAAGTAATTATAAGCTTACTTTTTAGTTATTGTGTTGTTTTGATTGGTAAAATTAATATCGTTTCATCATCTCTTCTTAATCAAGTGGAGCATGACAAAATGTGAAAACAAGACTAAAATGTTTGGGTTTTGGGTTTATAAAACATTAAAGAGTTAAAGAAGAGAAAAGATGTCATGGAAAGATTTATATATGTATAAGTATCTTTAGAAAATTTTATTTTATTTAATAATTTTAATTAAGATTTTTTTCGTCATTAATGAAAAAAATACTAGATTAGAGTGAGAATATATATATATCTAATGGATTGTTAACTGCATCACCTTAGCAGATGAATACACACTTGGTAATTATCTCAATTTTTAGATTAACAATAACTAGATAATTAACTAGTTATTACCGTTCAAGGTGACTTTGATAATAGCCAGCTCTCTTTTAAACTAACAATGACTTAAATGATCTAAATTAAATTCGAGTTGTTACATCGTAAATAATATATAATTAGATACTGATGAATATCACAAATTAAGGTAATATATTATTGTCTGTGATGAACAAATTGAATATGATGGATTCATAGTATCTGTAAAAGCCATGGTTTATGGGTCTACGCTTAGAAAATTATCCGATCCTAAGGTTAAAACATCAAGTAAAAGAGTTGAGGTAAAACATTTAGTAAAAAGAGGTGATAAACTATGCCAACATTATTCATTTAAGGTCCATCCAAATCTTGCTAAATTCAACCAAAAATCTTAATCATGAACGAAATTCATCAACATAATCTGTATTATCTTTACAAACTTCAGATAGGCAAATAATATTATGGGGTCCATTGGATTGACATAGAGTTAGAGAGCATGTATTTGTCAATGACAAGCAAAACCAAATCACAATAAAAATTGATGAGATGTAGTGTGAATCGCCGGCACATTGTGATTACCGTCAACCTAAGTAAGTGATGCAACTTGGGAGTCACAATCAAGCATGCACTTAATGGTTTTATTAATCAAGCTTTTGGCTAGAACCATATCTAACTTTCCCTTGGTTTTCGGATTGTTTGGCTTTATTCCAACAGTTTTAGGCTTTCGCTTTATTTTTTAATGAATAATGCAAATAACAGATCATTAGAGAGTTAGTTGTACGATTTGATTTTGATGTAATGGGTTTTCACTGTCTAACGAATTACTTTACTGCCCATCTTTTGTATTGAGACATTTTTATGCGGATAGAAATGACCGATAACGTTTAGTATGGATCAAACATTGGATGCTTCAAATGTTTTAAATTTGATGAATGTTCTAGAGAAATTTTTGAACATTACAAATACAAAGAAATGAAAAGTAAATTAGGAAACGATTTCTTGAGTGATGAAAATATAAATTGAAATCCACAGGATACGGAGAATGTGCGAAGATTGTGTTATTAATATTGTTATATATAAAAAATCATAATCAGTATGAAGAAAATTTGCTCCATTCCTTTTTCATAATAAAAGAAAAAAACAAAGATTTATGTAAAAATTTTTATTTTAATTTTTGTAGATAAACGTTTTGTTGTTTATATCTCTGGATGCCGACTTTTGTTGTTTATGTCAAGATCTAACCGCCTATACTGCTATAAATGTGTACATAGCTCTAGAAGCGACATCTTGGACACCTGTGAACAGCTGATTTTTAAAACAAAATGGAACATGGCTGGGCCAGCTTTTGGGCTTGTCGAGAAAAGATAATGAGTTGGGTTGGATCTTTGAGGGCTTGAATCCGAAGGTAATATGTGGGTAGAAGACCGACTGTTTGGCTACTAGGAGTTAAAAACCCTCGAAATGGGAAACTTTTGAATCATTAGCTGGATAGATATAGGAGAAGAAAACCTGTCATTAGGTTTAGCTAACAACATAACCAACTTCTTGATATTTTAATTAGTCAGATTCAATATATTCTGTAGTGTTCATGGGCAAATGTACATCCTTATCTCGCATACCACTAGATTCTTTCGAGTACCTTGCTAAGCCTTCTTATTTCGCATGATTATTCCTTCAACTTTAGGAATTTTGGAACTAGTTATTATTGGATTGGTACTAAAAGCTAGTTCTGTGTCGCCGTACATGGCATGACCATTGGCTCGTATGAGAGTGATAATCAAGGCAAGAGCTAAAAATTTTCGTTTGAAGTGATTATCACGGCAAAATAATTAATATATATATATATATATATGAGATCGTTTGCAATATATTTGAATATCGATGTATCTGAACTGATTACATTAAAAAATTATTGATTATATTTTATTATTTATAATTATAACTAAACATGATCGATTATTGTAAATGTTATCTGACTCATTTAGTTATAATTAAATATAATAAAAGTAAATTATAATTTAGCTACCCAATTTAAATTTTAATTCGAACGGAGCAACACTTTTAGTGTTATTGTAATTTACCACCCTGCCATTAGTAAAATTTTGTTACATTTGATAGAACAGTATCAAAATGATAAAAATACAAAACTACCCTTGGTGGTCAAAGTTAATATAATTGACCGAATAAAATATAGAAACAAATAAAAAAAATTAAAAACTAAAAATTAAATAAAAATAAAAAATTAAATAAAAACTATTATTCGGTCAATGGTGACTATTAACCAAAATCATCTTCAACCAAATCATCATAAAAGAAAAAAATTTATTCGGTCAATGGTTAAGATTAACCGGAAAATCATCAACCAAAATCATCATTAACCAGAAAATCTTCAAATCATGTTCAAATCATAAAAAATACCCTTAAAAATTTTTATTTTTATTTTTAAAAAAAAAAAAACATACACACACACATACACAAAAATCCACAAAAAAAATTCATCTTCAAGCTCTCATCCCTCTCAACTTCAACTAGAAAAAAAAAAAAACAAAAACAAAGGTTCAAGCACCTAGTTTTGGATTTTCAATGGAAACCCACAATTATCAATCCAGTAGAAACCCATCAATTTGACAATTCTGGGTTGCCAATGGAAACCTATGAAACAATTTTAGGTTTCCAATGGAAACCCAGAATTGGAAGCTGGAAGCTAGAAACCCATCAAATGATAACGACTAAAAACCCTAAACAAATCCATCGATGGCAACCCATCACACTTGCTCACACCCACCCATTAAACACATCTATCAAACATCAAACGACGGCAGATGGGGAAGAAGAAGAGGTCAAACATCAGCAAATGGGGAAGAAGAAGAGCAGTGGGTCGGTGATAGGGACGAAGAAAAAGTAAAGGTTGATAGTGTGTGTGTGTATGTGAGAGAGAGGGAAAGAGAGAGAGAGAGGGACAGGGGTGGCTGAAGCTAAGGGAAGAAATGAGATGTTTTTTTTTTAATCAGTTGATCTCCATTGGTTATTTTAAGATGAACAGTGGAGATTCAATGAATTTTTTTATTTAAATTTAAAAATTAAATTTTTATTACTTTTTTAATCATTTAATTTTTAAAATAAGGTTAAAAGACTAATTTACTAATTTTCCTCTCATTTAGTTAATTTTAATAGAGAGTTGCTAATAGCAGGGGATAAATTGTAATGACATCGAAAAAAAATTTTCACTCGAATAAAAGTTTGAACTGAGTAACTAAATTGTAATTTATTCGATATAATAAATACAACGTCAGATATAATAAAATATAATCAATAATTTTATAATACAATCATTTATTTGTAATTATCAAATATATTAATGTCAAATATACTATAGAACGTGTATATATATATATGTTTGCGCATGGGTCACAAGTTTAAACATTTATATCTTTCAAAAAAAAAAAAAGTATATAAATTTATAGACTCACTTTTTTGAGCTTTTTATGGGAGGAAGCCATGGCCCATGTTGGGTCCAGTCTCACCCGCTAATTCTAATGATGATCATTTTCCAAAATTTAAAGTCGCGACAATACAATGAAGCACCAAAAATCCCATACTTGTTTGAAGCACTTGATTTGATACTCGTAGATCACCTCTTCTTTCTAATAATTCAGACTAAAATCTTTGGGAGCAGACAATACTATACCGTATCCCTATCTCTGCAATGAACCAGAGTCCAGAAATAAGAAATACATTAGAAAATGAGCAGACATGGGTTCCGTCGGTCTGCCTTCGCTTTCTTATAGAGAACTAGCAAGTTGAATGTTTCTGCAAAATATAATATTAGTATATAAAATCTCTATTCTTAATAATTCACGGAGAGATGTTTTTAAGTATTTACAGAATTAGATATCTTTCAATTATAAAAATGAATTCAATCTTCATCATAAATAAATAAGAACATACGTAGAGTAAAAAAATAGATATTCGAATTGCTTATGTAATACTTAATTTTAAAATTTTTATTAAATATCAACAAAATTATGATCATTCGGTGTCAATCTCTAGAATTGTTTTTGGAACTACAATTTCTAAAATTTATTAGTCCTATAGTCATTCTGTAACACTATGTTCACCAAAATGCAATTTCCATTTTGTGAAAAGAAGAAAGATATTAGCTAGAATGAAGAGCCAATTGACTTCATAATGACCAAAGCAGCATGCATTATTGATTGTCGTTGGCAAGCAGTCAGGGCGAAAGGTCAAGCTGAAACCGCGTTCAATTTTTAATATGGCGAAAGTACTTCACATTTTGCTATTTTGAAGTCATTTATATATGCAGAAAAAAACTGCCAGTGGCCCACTTAGACTGCAGAAGGAAGGCATGAGAACTTCGTGCAGTCGACATTGACTGGGCTCTCTCTCTCACTCTGTGTCTTAACCACCACGTAACAGACAAAGAAATTCCGATTATCTTTTAAAAATAATTTTAAACCAACAACGGAAGAGTCAAGACGAAGTCAAATTTCGAGATGTTCTTATCCATCTTTATAATGACCTTGTAGTAACACAAACACATACGCACACCCACCAGTCAGTTGTTAAAGTTGTGTGTGGTAGTTCACAAAAATAGCTAAACAAGCTCCGCTCTTTACTGTCTTCTTTTGTGTTTAATTTGTTTGTTGGTGTGGATGAGATATCAGTGAGAATGGGAAGAGCTCCATGTTGTGACAAAACTAAAGTTAAAAGAGGACCATGGTCTCCCGAAGAAGACGCCATTCTCAAGAGTTTTCTTGAAAAACATGGAACGGCAAGTAACTGGATTGCTTTACCCCATAAAGCAGGTCTGTCTGTTTCCTTCATCTTCCTTTTTCTCTTCTCATCAACTTCTTCGTGTACAGCTATACCTATATTGTTTTATTATTATTATTATTATTTTTTAATCATCAAAAGTGTTTTTAAAACAAACTGTTGTCTGTTTTAGGGCTGAAGCGGTGTGGGAAGAGTTGTCGTCTGAGGTGGCTAAATTATCTAAGACCAGATATCAAGCACGGAGGTTTCACTGAAGAAGAAGATAGCATCATATGCTCTCTCTACAGTAGCATAGGAAGTAGGCAAGTCCATTAATTTAATATCTCCCCTTAATAATTCAAGTTTGTTATTCCAATTTTCCATCATGTAATTAATCCATGCACATATGTGATTATTATTTATTGGATTAGGTGGTCTCTTATAGCTTCTCAACTTCCAGGAAGAACAGACAATGATGTAAAAAACTATTGGAACACCAAGTTGAAGAAAAAGCTTTTGGCAGGAAAGGTTAGTTTTAACCGCAACAACAAGAAAGATATAATTACCACTAACGACATATCTCATCTGATCAGTTCAACACAAACATCTATTTCAAATATTCCCCAAGTTGAAACCTGTGAGCATGGAAGTTCATCAACCAGCTTTAATGCAAATCCCGGTGCATGGCAAAATGAAATGGACATGTTTTATAATTACCACCAAAATCCTGATCACGAAGGGATACTTTTAGACGCAAGTTTTCAGGTCCCATTTCCGGGGCTGATGGAAGTTTCAGATTACTGCACAAGTGGACATAACATGAATTATAGTAAGTCGTCGTCTCAAGAAGCTTCAAGTCTTTCCATTTCATCATCATCGCCTTTAACTCTGGAAACCAACTATGTGTCCTGGTCTGCCGATGGAAATGCTCATGAAGAAGAAGCAAGTTTACTGGACTTCATCTTTGAGTCCCCTTGTGGACTCCTACAAGGATTTGATTTCCAGAAAACAAGTTGCTAGCTTCAAGTTAATTAATTAATTAGTTTATTAGCTGGCTGACATGTTCTTAAAACTCTAACAAATGTCCAATTGGTATAGATTGAGACTAGCTTGTTGAATAAGATGTTTTTATAAGTATTTTGTTAATTATTCCTATTATTTAACTGGTATTAATTAATTTTGATGTAATGATGTTGATGGAATAATAGCAAATGAAAACATATATGTATTTGATATGTCCAGCGTAAGTACTCATGCATGTGGGTGTACAGTTTCCTTTGATGTTTTTATCTGCAAACTTTAATATTTTGGATGTAGAGCCTTCGATTGTCCTAATCTTGTCTCTTAATTGCTGGATGGAACCATTCGTGAACGCTTTTAAAAAAAAAATCACCAAAGTTTGTTTGCTTTCTGACTAGTCAGTGGTCACGAAAGTTGCATTGGATAACCTGTTCACATTTGAAGAAAAGCAAGAAAACCCTTGTCCCTTCACCTCTGACAATAACCGTGGATGTACATCCATATATACATGTCTAGATACGGACAATCTTGATATTTGGGTCAGCTTCTAGACAAGACAACCGATGTTATTTTAACTATTTCAACAAGTAGAATCCTTCAAGGCATCATCGGATATTATTTTAACAGTTAAATGAATTCGATCAAGAATAATTAAGAGTTCATCTGTTTTTGTTTGTGCTTATGTGACTATTTTCAGTTCTTTAACTTTTTCCATTCAAACTTGATGTAACAACAAAGTACGTGGCCAAAGAATTGTTAAATTAATGCTCCGTTACTTTCATACTTCATAATCACTAGTATTACTTGGGCTTGTTTATTTATTTCATAACAATGATGTGTTTTAAATAAAGGGTTTTAAAAATTTTAGAAATAAATTTTGACAAATTTCAGTAGAGATTTGTAATGAAATCTGGAATTTTAAATAAAGGTTTTATTTAATTGCTGCTATTAAACTGTACGTAAAAGTAATTTAAACAATAAAATTAAACTCGAATATATGAAAGTACTGACTTTATATATATTAAATTTAGGCCTAAAATTGTTATCAAGTTCTTGGTTACTGCAAAATGTGAATCTTTATATCCAATACTTTAAATAAAATAATTATATAAAGAACGAAACCTTCTAGGGCAGTGCATAGACTTTTTTTTCCTAAGGTTTCGTTGCTTCCGTTTTTATATTATTTAACTACAGAGAAGTGCTGCCAAATTGTAGTTGCAGATTAACATATTCAGGGTGCAGACAAAAACTTTACTTGGAGGTTCAATATTTAAAAATAAAATGTTTAAAGCATTAAAACAGAAATTTCATAATTAGTATATCTTAAATTTCCTTTAGCGAGGCTGTAGCCCCTACATACCACCCCCCACCCCCAAAAATACCGCGGCTGCATGTATCACTCACTCTATTTAATATTATGGTATATCTTAAGCAACAATATGAAATTGTATGATTATTAATTACATGATTCATAATTTTTATAGTTAAATATACATGTGTGATGTATCAATAGAACATTTTTTAATATATATTGTAACTGTGTTTAATCTTTATTTAAATTAGTTAAAACGTTTACGTGATTTAATAATAAAAATGATAGAATGTTCATTTAATTTAATAATATTACATGTTTGAATTATTAACTTATTATATCTTATTTATTACTCTTAAAAGAAAGTTTTATTAAAACAATTTGATAGGATAACTTATTCAACTTTGCAAGTGCATCTCAAATCACTGTTCAAACTTTGCGAATCCTAGAAAACAAAAAAAGAAAAAGAAAGAAAGAAGTCGTCAAAGTATCAGGTAAGAAATTTCAAAAGTTAAGAACACACAAATCTTTGTGGACAATGAAGCTAGTCATTTTAGAGAAAAAGCACCTAAAATATTCAAACATTAAGCTACTTTAGACAGATTTTAGCCTTTTCATAGATTATGGTCTCATGACAATTCACGAATACACTTATTTTAGAATTAAAAATTCATTAAAAAATCCTGATATGTCCATCGACCATTTGTCGGACTGCTGCCACTTTTCATTACCATAACCTCACATAGGGGATCCGATCCGAACATGGTAACTTCGCGGATCGTCATTTTTGGATCCGAACATGATCCATCAAGGAGAAGGAACCGATCCGATCCGAACACCTAGTTTGCAGATCGGACCGGATCGGATCGAATCAGAACACCTTCTTCTCTTTTTTTTTTTGTTACCCCAAGATTTTGACTTTTTCCAATCGAATTGATATCACCAATATCAAATTCAGACTCCTCACCACTCTTTATATTTTTCCCCATCTATTCACAGCAACAATAATATATATATATAAAATCAACAAATGAAAAATGTAATTCAACAACATAACACAACAAACAAACATAGAAATCACTAAAACACTAACACCCAATCATATAAATATCAAGCTAAAGCTGCAAATAGACTCACCAAGCTACTGAGATGAGAGTGAAAGAGAGTGAGAGATGGATGTTAGGGTTATCTTAAGTGGACTTTATATAGAGGCATATGAAATTACATATGTATCATTGTTCACGGGTTCACGGATCGGATCGGTTTTGGATACCCCGATCC
Organism: Litchi chinensis; assembly: GCA_019925255.1. Classification (NCBI taxonomy): domain Eukaryota; kingdom Viridiplantae; phylum Streptophyta; class Magnoliopsida; order Sapindales; family Sapindaceae; genus Litchi; species Litchi chinensis. Next base: position 48,433,928 of record CM034461.1, on the reverse strand, counting down.
GATCCAATCCGTGAAACATGGTGTTTTCACAAGTGAGGATCCGAACACCTTACTTTTGAACATGTGATCTGATCCGAACACCCACGGATCGGACCGAATCAAGGTGTTCGGATCGGTTCCATATTTTTATGCCCACCCCTAACCTCACATCTCCCATAAACCTCTATTGATACCTTTTTTCAGTGCTCATTGTTCAGACAGACATATTAATTTTCTTTCAAAGAAAAAAAAGAAGACATTATTTTTTTTTTTAAAAAAAAAGATATATTAGATTTATTATTATTATTATTATTATTGTAAATCTCTATTGAAACCTTTTTTTAATGTTCATTGTTCAGAAAGACTTTAATTAAATATAACATTAAAATTAGTATAAATTTTGTAACTAATATCAATTATAAAAGTTATTTATTTGAAAGCAATTATAAAACTGATTTCTTTAGCACAATCTTTATTCATAAATAATAAAGAACCATAAAATTGTCATTTTATTTACCATCATGTCACTCAAGGTGCAATTAAGCTTTTTCCAATCTTTTCTCTTGACCAACCAAACGATATTGTCATCAAAGTAAATTATTCTGAATATTTTCGTGATTTGATTTCCAAACTTAAGCTTGTGTTAACCATGTCATCTTGAGATGCAAGAAAATTATTACCATATCCGTAATATGCTTCTAGGCATCCTTACTTCATATGTTACACGATTATTGTGATATCTCTATTTTGCATATATGTATTATATTATACTAATTACTTTATCGTACTTATTTCGATTCTCCTCTATAGCTTAAGCCTATAAATAGATTATCCATTATATATTACAAAGTGAAATACATATTTTAATCATATTCTATAAAAGAAAAAAAAAAAAAAGAAGCACATTGTTCTAGATTCAAACTATCAAACCCAATCCAAAGTTCAAACTGATTCTGATTCTACCCCTTTTGACAAAGCTATAGCCCCTTTTTTGCCAGCCGGGAGTTGAATAATCACAGGAAATTAAATCCATTATAAGAAATTTCTTGAAATTAATGAAGTGTGATCCATCTAAAGTCCATATCTACTTACGGTTTAATTCAAATCACTAACATTATTGGGACAAAGACAACCAATAACTTGTATTCAACATATCAAAATACAAAATCACACCGGAGAATTTCGATGAAATTACCATATAGATAACACAGCAAGAGCCGGTTTTATTCTATTATTCTGTATATATGATAATGACATGTGTTAATATTGTTAGTTACATACGGGAGATTAGTCTAATTATGTGCACTAGCTTGAGCTATCAAGCTAGGAAACTGACGTTCATATTAAGTTCTGCTTTGATTTATCCGTGTATGTCCCGGAGTCAATGCTTAAGTCTATATGTCAACTTGCTGAGCTCAACACTTAAATATATTGTCCTCTATTTCCTGGGACTTTCCTCAGTCTTATTTTGAGATTCTTTAGTTCTGCGCTTTGTCGTTTGCTTTTGTTGACTTTTTGCAGCGATAAAGAATTTTAAAAGTTGGAACTTAATTGCCTGGTTTCCGGGTTTTGGGATGATGACTTTTAATTTCTTTAAATTTTAAGGCTTCGATTACGTTACTTGTGAGAATAGCCTGGTTATAAGTGTTTGCTTAATTGCATCATCTATGATTATGGCAGACAACATGAATATGATAAAACAAATTATATTTGGTAATTGGCACCCAGACACTTCCAAGGAACATGCTTTCTTAAGTGATCAAAAGCCAGTTACTTATTTCCAAAAAAAAAAAAAAAAAGAGTCAGTTACTGATGTATTTTGTTATGTCCAACTCTCTGTTTGGCTCCTAATCTCCAATCGCATGGTGAATTGACCAAGTCAAGAAAGATGAACATTATTTGGTAAACTTAGCAGTAGATGTCAATTGTTTGTTTTCCTTTATTTTCATAAAAAAGAAATAATAAATTAAGTAGACAGTACTATCTGTTAATTTCAAGACCACAGATTATGCGCCGACGAGTTTAATTAAATCAATGCATTGAAACTAAACCAACCACAAAACGTTTTATTCATCTATTTTCTATGAACTTCTCCGTTGAACAGATTCCGTGCAGGAAAACATCTTTGATAAAGGCAATATCTAACCACTAAACTAGCTAGATAGTCTAGCTCAGGAAAACCAATAATCAACAAAGTCAATTTTACAAACCTATAATCAACAAAGTCAATTTTACAAACCTATAATCAACATGGACGAAGTAATATCTATGGTTCCCAGCACTGTCCAAAATTTCCACGAGACAAGATGTATAGCATGGTTTTGGTACTTTAATTAATTGAGTAACGAGATAAGAATGGATTTGAACTCAGTGATACATAGACATAAAAAAATAATGGTTCCGTCGGGATTGTTATATATATATATATATATATATATGTGTGTGTGTATATATATATGTATAACAATCCTAATGATCCATTATTTTTTTTATAACAATTCTAACAATCCTAACGATCCATTATTTTTTTATGTCCATGTATCACATGGATCATTAGGATTGTTTTATATATATAATTACATATATACATTCTCATGTATCACTCAAATTCAAGGTTTCTGTATAAATAGTTAAGGTAAAAAATAAAATTGGGAGAGGAACCCAATTTCAAAACTCGACCTCATTTTAGGGCAGGACAAGTGTTTTGATCATAGTTTCATTTTTGCCTTGACACGCTTATTTGTAAGTTTATTTATGAAAAAAATATGAATATCATATGCAACTGTGTTAATGTAAAAATTATACGATGAAGATAATTTAACGACCAATTATTGTTGAAGTGTTACTAAACTTTGAATAATCAACATCTTGACTTGTTAATTTGAATTAATTAAGCTTACTTCTTGTTCACATTGTTAGATTAGACTTTCTATTGTCGTTATTGAGATTTGATTTGATATGATGTGTCCAGTTAAGGTCCTAGTAATAATATATTCGACAATGCATATGGCTTGTCAGGTTTCAACCTCAAGTTTTAAATACTATAGTTAAGCTATTTTCTATTAATTTAATATTTTAGATCTAATTGTAACTAATATAATATCGAAGTTTAGAAGTTCCTAGTTTAAACATTTTCTATCTCTTTATCTCGAATTTTTATTACACATGTTATAACGGTAGAGGACATTTAATATATGCCTGACATATGTTATCTATCCATGTTATACATAAAAGATCATGTCATGTATCAACTACAAATCTTAAATATTATAGTTAAATCTTATTCTATCAGTTTAAACTTTTGAATCTGATGACAACTAACATTGCTAAGTCTTTTGTCTTCATCGTGAATATAATTTCGACAAAATCCAACCTAATTAAGGTGATGCGGGTGCTAATAAGTTGAAAGACGGGCAAAATAGTTGGATGAATATGTACAACCTGTCCAGTTAATGTGCAATGTTGAGAGACATTCCCCCAACAAGCCTCAATGCCATTTAACAAAGAAATACTTGCAGAAACGTGCTTAATATTCATCATAAACCCAGTAATATATAAAACCAAAAAATAAGATGAATCTAATTGTGCAATACAAAACTTTACATGGAAAAACCAAGACCGTCAGGATAACAAGAGAAAATATATCATTATGTAGAAAATTGTTACAATTACAAAGACTCAAAGGGTAAACTAATATTTTTTCATGTTAAAATTATTCCAACCAATAACAAACTGCCACATCATATTTTGAATTTAAAAATAATTTAAATTTTAATATTATTATTAATTAAATTTAAAATAACAAAAATTTTAAAAAATGGTGGCTTCAATTTTTTTTTTTCAATTTTTTAAATTTCAATAATAATATTATTAATTGCTTAAATTGTTTTTTAATCAGAAGTATGACGACATGACAATTGGTGATTGAGCCAAGGAATTCTAATATGGAAAAAAACCACCTACTCCTAAAATATTTGCTTTTAAATATATCCTATACATAAGAAATAATAAAACGCTTTTGATTCCACTTTGATTTTCGAAAGGTCAGATAGTTTTTATGCAATTAGCCTCAAAACGCCTACAAACGCGTAATTTCATCTAACACGAGGGATATTTATGCAATTTGCTATAAATTTTAGGGTGAATTCTAAAAAACCCCATCATTTGCATGAAAATAAAAGAACGAATAAATTACAATTTAGTTACATAGTTCAAACTCTAATTCATATGGAGTAATTGTTTCAATATTATTGTAATTTACCCCCCTGCTGTTAGTAAGATTTCGTTATATTTGACAGTGAACAATATTAAAACAGTGAAAAGATGAAATTACTCTTAGTGATTGAAGTTGACCAGTTGACCGAATATAAAGTCTTCTCTCTCTTCCTCTCATCATATCTCTCATTCTTCTTGTTCTTTTTTTTTTTTTTTTTTTTTTCTTTTTCTTCTTCTTCTTCTTATGCTTTTTCTTTAAACTCATATTTTGGTTCATTCGAATGAACCTAGTTTGGGTTCATTCGTGAACTCAGATTTCTAGGTTCATTCGAAATGAACCCAGAATCTAAGTTCGATTCTAGATTTTTTTTCAATTTTTTTTCCAAATGTTCCTCAATTTTTCTTCCGATTGCTTGGGTTGAATTGATGATCTTCATTTTTTGTTGATGGGGTTGAATTGGTGATTATTTGAATTGATGATTTTTTTTTAACTAGTGACTGTATGTGATTTTTTAATGGTGAATCGATGAAGAAGATGATGAGGTTGATGGGTTAAAAAGATGATGACGGGTTCAAGTTGGATTTTTTGTTAATATTAATCTTTTTATTTTGATTTTATTTAATTTTTTATTATTTTTTTAAAATTGATCTCCACCGTTCATTTTGAAATGGACGGTGGAGATTTGATTAAATTTTTTTTATTAAAGTTATTTCAAAATTTTTAATATTTATTTTAAAAAATTAAAAGATAATTTCACCCCTCAATAAGTTAATTTTAACCAACGAATGTTAACGGTAGGGAGATAAATTGTAATAACATCAAAATAGTTACACAATTTGAATTAGAGTTTGAACTGGATAGTTAAATTATAATTTATTATAAAAAGAACACCCCGACCTCTTGAAAATAAAAGTTTTGTACTTTGCCTGTTACACATTTCGTCTACTTCACAACTCACCATCTTTCTGAAAGTTTTTATTTTTAAATGAAAATTCACGAAAATTCTAACTATGGGTACAAAACTTATATTTTTGAAAGGTCGGGATTTTTTTTTTTTTTTTTAAATTTTCAAGTAAAAGTTGGGGATTGCTTACAATTCATCCTAAATTTTAAAATCCAATGAAAAAAATTGTTTCCCGCCAAAACTCAGGGGAGAGGTCTATCTATTCTTCGCCTCTAGAGGCTTCTCTCACACTCTCAGACACTCAGTATTCAAATTTCATCTTGGTTTTTGGTTTCGAGATAGCGTAGCTTCACACATACAATCCTCTCGATGGTAAATCTATTTCTTTGAATTTCTTCTTTTCTTTGCTTAAACTCTTTTTATTTTTTTAAGTACTAATTTTTCTTTAAATTGGAATCATGTGTTCCTTAATTAATTTTTGTCTAGTCGAGATTAGGAGGATTTTTCCGCGTATAGTTACTAATTGTGCAAGTGTTGTCAAACGGAGAAACACTGAAAATGCATAGCAGGTGCTTGAAGAAAGGCGTAGCTACATATGTGTGAATATAACTTTAAATTTCTTTTGTTATTTGTAGGTGTGAAAATCTGATGATCAAAGACAGTAGTTCTATTATTTACCAGTACACTAATTAATTGTTTGACTATAATGGTGAGTTCATGAAGAGTTTATATTTACCTTTTTTTTTTTCCACGTTGTTTTGCAGTCTAAAAAAAGGGGTCTTTCGTTGGAAGAGAAGCGTGAGAAGATTCTTCAAATATTTTATGATTCACAGAGTTTCTACCTTGTGAGTAGTACAATATATCGTTGCAATTTATGATGATTTCGATTTTTGTAAGTTTTTTTTAACAGTTTGGTAAGTGACTTGAAAAAGATGGCCATATGTTAATATTGTGAAGTGATTACATTTTCACGATATTTCACCAAAGCCATGTAATTAGCAGAATGTTTTAAGTTGTTGTTGCTTGTGTAATGTGGGATGGTTTAGAGGGTCTTGGTTTGGTAGATAGGGAAGGGTTTTGCTAGACAATGGCATGTGCCTTCGTCATTACTGAGGGAAGCTTGCGTTTAACTTTTTAGGGATAGGGAGCAATGCCTGCATGACCATTTGTCATCTTTAATGTAAGTCGTGTCTGTGTATTTTTCTCTGATTGTTTGTGCCACGTCATCGAAGGACTCTCCTATCTGCCATGATGGCATCTAGCTAGGGTCCTAATTGAAGGACAAGGATTCTTGTGTGGAAACACTGATGGTGCCTTCAGAATGAAAGAAATCCATTCTTGATCTCTGTTTAGGTCCCACGAAGAAATGGGGTATAAAAGGACAAAGTCCATTACAACTCCGACATGAGTTATTATTACAAGTTTTGCATCATTGATTGAGCTGGTGCATGGAGAGTGATTTGTGCCTTCAGAATGAAGGAAATCAGATTATTTGTGCATGATCAATCTATTTACAATATCCTTGGAAATCCATGTATTTTGGGTTGCATGCTAGAGCCCTTTTATTGTGTTATTGTGTCCTGTCCATTACGTTCAAGCATCAGAGAGGCAACCCAAACAATCCAAATTCCAATCATAGATGAAAGATGTCTTTTTCGTTAACTTAGATTTCATACTGTTTGTTGCGTTGGCCGTGATATCACCTTAACTTTTGCTTCCATTCCTTTCACTTTTTCTATAGATGCATTTAATTAATAATATATAATTCAAATAAGGGCACTGATTGGTTTGTAACCTTTTGTCTGTTTCAGCTTAAGGAGCTTGAGAAGTTAGGCCCCAAGAAAGGTGTAATTACCCAGTCTGTGAAAGATGTTGTACAAAGTTTAGTGGATGATGATCTTGTTTCAAAGGACAAAATAGGAACTTCTGTAAGTATTTGAAGTTATGAATCTGTGAAGTCTGCAAACTCTTTGTTTGAGATCAAAATTATCTAAACTAGATTGGAAGCTTTCACATAACCCATACACACCCAGCCACCTAATAGCAAATATAATTTGGAAATTCCAGGTATATTTTTGGAGCCTACCTAGCTGTGCAGGAAATCAGGTGATGTTCTAGTGTCGTAATTATTAGTATGAATTTAATGTAGTTGGTGTAGTATTGACATAAATCCATCCTAACTGTTTAACAGTTGAGGAATGTCTACCGAAAACTTGATTCTGATTTGCAAAGCAGTAAAAAGCGGTTTGCTGAACTTGTTGATCAGTGCAATGCATTGAAGAAGGGTCGAGAAGAATCTGTAAGTATAATTGGCTTCAATTCTTATGGTGACATATGGTTTAAAATTTGCGACTACCTTGCTTCTTCGATTTCTGATCTTTAAGCTTATACCAGGATGAACGGGAGGAGGCCTTGGAGGAGCTCAAATCCATTGAACTGAAATATAATGAGCTGAAGGTTGGATTGCATCAGAAATCTCTCTCTCTCTCTCTCTCTTTTCTGCATTAAACGATATAACCAGTTTCTTTTGAGTTATAAAAATCTGAATAATTAATTTCAGGATGAGCTGGGACAATATGCGGACAATGATCCAGCTGCATTCGAAGCAATGAGTTGAGTGATGCTTTTCTTCCTTTCGATTCTTAAGCAATATTATTCTGTCTTAAACTTATTTCCTCTCTGGAAGCTGGCATTACTTTATTTTGTAAGTTTCTAAACTGAACATTTAAATATCATATTTGCAGAGGATGCAATTGAAGTTGCTCATGCAGCAGCTAACAGATGGACAGGTTTTATCTTCTAAATGTGTTTGTCACCCTCCTTTGATTTATCTCTAATATCATTCTTGTGAATCATTTTGGACAATATGCAGACAACATTTTTACACTGCGACAGTGGTGCTCAAACAACTTTTCTCATGCTAAGGAGCAACTTGAACACTTATACAAGGAGGTATACTTCTTAGTTTCCATCATTGTGCACATACTCCTGTCCGTTTAATTGCGCTGATTAACTTTGTATATCATGGCTGCACTGGACTATAGCATCACGAGCTTTGTGCATATCCATTTGATCAGGATCATGCATTCAATGCCCTGCTGAAATTCAATTGTTTTAAACATCTTTAGGTGTACTTCAGAAATCCTGTTGATCTTCCTTTATTTTTCCTTTCAGTTTTTGGGAGTCAAAAAATATTTAAAAAAAAAAAAAAAAAAACTTCTGTTTTGGTTGTTCCTCTTCAATTAGACCAAAGTCGACACTGTGCTTTACAGTTTACCGCACAGAGTTCTTTATTGGTCATAGCTATTTTTTCTTCTTTTTTTTGAACTGTCTTTGGTGGGTTTTTGTAGTAAAATCCCTGCCCATCCATTACTACTAGCATTAGTTTGAATCATTTTATAGTATTTATCTATAGGCAGAGCTATGGAACTGAGATTTTTTACAATATCTTTTATTCTTTATATTAATTTTATGTCTTCTGAATTAAAATATTTTTGACCATGTGTACTTAATTAATATAAAGGTCTTACTAAAGTGCTTAAATTAGGAATAAATTTTCTACTATAGTTAATAAATAGTTGACTTATGCTTTCGTTAATCCAGCTAGACTTCTTAGTCCTCATAATTATAGAAAAGTTACTAAAGAACTTACTTGTAAATATTGCTTGCTTTATTACTTGTTTTGATATTTTCTAAGATTGTATGTAAGATGTATGCGAGAGAAGGGTGAGGAGATATTTAGTTCTCAGAGACAACTAAGGAAAGTAGCATAGGTGTGCTTGCTTCTTTCATTCATTACGAAGGATATATGTACAAGAGAGTTGAACTAACAGATAAACTTAATATAAAACATAAGATAATTAGAAAGGACGATTATTACAAGACAGTATCTCACATAAATTATTAAAAAGGACAATAATTTACATGAAATTATAAAGATTCAAAACGAAAACAGTAAAAGTTTTTTGTCCATGCTTTATTTTGATTCAAAATGAAAACAATAAAGATTTTTTGCTGACGTATTGTCTTGATAAAAAAAGAAAACAGTAAAGATTCTTTGTTGATACTTTGTCTTCTGATTCGGCTTCAGAACAACTATTGAGAAGTTTGCTTTTTAACATTATCTCCTTTTGCTCGTTTTCTGTTGCTATAGCTGCACGTGCTTCAAGTGTTCGAATTATGATAAGCTTCATCATTAAATCCTTCATCTGCTTCTTCCCACTATATTATTTCAGTTAAAAAATAATAAACCTTTTCGACCTCTTCCTGGAGTTTCTGTAAATATCTACAATCATTATATGAGTAACTTGTGTGAGACTATTACTAGGTAATGGTAGGCAGGTAGAACAGTCCGTTCCTTGAATAGATTCTACATCTAGACATAACACATATCTTACTCCACACACTTGAATACATTTCTTGATTTTATTAGGGAGGAATGAGATGTTCAAAGCATTTGAAGCATATAGGCCATCAATTGTTCCATAATCAAATAGTTCTCCTATGCTTATTTGGTCAACAATACCAAGGATTTTTATATAATTTGCAAAAGCATCTTAATTAATTATAGATTGCAAGCATGCTCATCATTATAGATTACTCTGCTTGTTTCATAGGTTTCCCTTGTTGTACTAAGAGATTTTGCTCTTTAAATTTGATATTCAGGCTGGAATAACAGATGATTTTGATTATTTGGAGTCATTGCCAGTTCCAGTAAGCATAATTGGCGACCAGATACAGGAAACCAGTCCTTAGTCTATCCTTGGATAGATAGCACAAATGTTCTACCGGCGACACTCTTTATCAATACGTTTGTATAAAGAACATGCCATGTTATTTTTACGGATCGTACTCAAATTATGATTTTCTCTAATTGTGTATTTTGCATTGGATAAAGAAATGTGATTTCCCATTGAATTTCTTGACTTTTCGTTAGTTTAAATAATGGATATTAATAATCAAGCTTCATGATAGAATTTCAAACTTATAAGGAAAAAGGTTATATAAGCTGTCGAGTTTGATTAGCAACCTCGAACCTTCTGTATGAATTATTAAGAAATTGATGGAGCCTTCTAAATTGCATTCTTTTTTAAACTTTAAAAGGGTAAAAATAGAATTTCAAGAAAAGATGTCCCTCAAAATTGCTCTAATAGGTCTTACTCAGATCGAAGCAATCTTCAAAATATTTTATTAAGTGGGCATGTAAAATTGCAGAATTTTGGGAAATTCGATTTCTGATTTATAAATTTAGTAAAATTTAAAATACGAATAAAAGTTTTGAGATGGAATTACAATGTAATCTTATAAAACCTATCCAAACTATCTTTAATTGCTGACTTGAATTTTAAAATCAGGTCTCAAAATATCTTCCAAAAATTTTCAAAATTTTGGATGCCAATCACAAATGAAATAAACATTTGATATATTAACAAAATTAACAGATTTGATATCCGTAAAATCGTGGAAGCATGTCAATGAGATGCTCCCTCCAACAACGGTAAATAAAATCTTCCTGAAATTTGAAAACCATAAATCAATGAAATTTGAAAAAAATATAATAAATAGATGTATTTAAAGGGTAATCCTATTTTTTCCTTTATAGTTTGATATTATGTCAAAATCCTTCAAAAATTTGATAAATCGTTAATTTTTTTTTTTAATTTATGAAATAGATCAAATATTATTATAATATATGAAAATATCAAAAAAACTTATTATTGTTAACTTGAGTTTGAAAATTAAAGTTTGATTGTTAATATAGAAAGAAAAACTATAAGGGTATTTTGATAATTTCAGTAATGATAATAATAGTAGGAGATAAAATGAGATTCTTCAAAATTGTAGGAATAATCAACGGTTATATCAAACCACCAAAAAAAAATGAAATTATCCCTTAATCTAAAATGGGTTCGATTCATTGGACCAGCTCTACTGTTCACATATCAACAACACTGAAGCGTGAACGTGCAGTCATTTTTTATCGTACACGAGGCATGATAGCGGTACAAAAGTACGTTTGAGACCTCGGTCTTTTTTCAGAAATCGTACAGGGTGGCCAACTTTTTAAGTATGTAAAGATTCCCCTTCTTTCTCGCTTTAAAAACCCCAGATCGAAGAAATGCTATAATATTCAAAAAAGAAAACAGCTGAGAAATCGAAGCGCATAAGTAACAATGGAGATGTCAAGACTGCAGATTATTGTAACGGCGATTGCTGCACTTGTTGCATTGGCTATACCGTCCACCGCTGCACAGAGTCCAGCACCTGCCCCTGCAAGTGATGGTTTGTTCTCTCTCTCTTCTCTCCCTGCATTCTTATGGGGGTCGAAATTAATATTTTAGGTATTGAAAATGATGGATTGAAATGAGGCTTTGCAGGGATAGCAATTGACCAGGGAATTGCATATGTGCTAATGTTGGTTGCTTTGGCGCTTACATATATCATCCACTGACCCTCCCTCCCAGAGCAGACATAAAGACAGCGAAAGTAATGCAAATCTCATGATCTCATGATTCATAATGTGATATGTTTCTCCAGTTATTTTTGCTTATTTTAACATCTATATACCAATCTATATTTATGGACCATTCTTTGCTAAATCAAGAAAATCTGTCTCTTCAACATTTGCGTAGTACACTCTATTATAGCTATTGCAGAATCAATGCCACATTTCTAAATTGCTATTATTCAAAATTACGGTTCTTCAACATATGCAGTGTTTTTCTTGCATTCACTGCTCTTTTTAGGTCTTGCAAGTTGCAACACTTATTAATCATAATTTATCCTTGTTTTGGGAAGCGCACAGTGAGAACAGGCAGTTTTTATGTTTCATGAAATAGAGAGAAACCTGAAACTGTTAGAAATTAGATAATAATAATATAAAATAATACTCGGTTAAAGCGGATCCTTACAGCTACAGGAACTGCGCCGTTTACCCCCACCACAAGTCGCATTTCATACCCATTCCTTCTCAACTTTATGCGTTAAGTCAAATGTTACTGCTATCAAACAAAATAGATATGTTTCGGTTACTCAGGACTTCATTGAGTGATAGGACTTTATCACGTTGCTCGGACTGCTGCTCTCAAAGATCAAGATAGGTCTATCCACATTTTAATAGGAAAGTTGTCCACAATTTTGTGAACATGTTGCTTTAAACATTGCCCTTTGCACTGGACAAGGTGGCATTAGTTATTTTGTTTGGTTTAGACTGTTTCTTTCTTTTTTTTTTTCATTTTTGAGAATAGCTTTAGACCATTTCAGTGTTGCTTAACATTTCCTAAAAGAATAAAATTAAAAACTAAAATCATAATCACAAATTAATATTTTAAATAGTGAGTCGGTGACCCTTTTTTTTTTTTTTTTTTTCTTTTTTTTTTTTTTTTAGTAACGGAGTCGATGACATATACCTGTATCCATTTCTGTTTATCACACATTTCTATGATCCTACTTCCAACATAACAGTTGCAAAATACAAACTTACTACTGAGTGATGTTAGGTACAACTGCAAATATTTTAAAATGCCTATCATCACTTGAATCATACACTCTTCTAATAGAGTGTTATCTCGTAAACTTGCAAGGAGAATGGCCATCACAATTAGCATTCTAATTGCAACCAGGTCAGAGTTGGCAGTAGCCAGGACCATTTCACAGTTAATTTCGGCCAGCAGGGGGCATCGTATATTAAACTTCTGAGGAACTCTATATATATTGAACTAAATAGTAGTACAACCATATTATAAAATGATGACAGCCAGATCGCAGACCTGCCATATGTTCATGTTATATTATGTATGCCCTCGAGATAATTTGACATCACTACAGTGCCTCTCAGAACACCACAATGTGTTCTTCAAGGCTACACGAAAGAAAAGAAAACAAAACATACTCCATAGAAAGATCCAAAAAGCAGAACACAGAATTTGAATGGGGCTTGTTTTAGTTTATGCCATCTTTATATACAGTCTGTTCATTGAAAGCACATATATTTGGATGCGTGATCTAAGCAGCATAGATATCCACATGCAATACGGGCAGTCCTTAAATAATCTCATCACACTGGGAGACAGACAACACCTGCACCAGTGGGAACAACAAATTAGTGCTAAATGCTGTACACCACTGTAAACATATTAAAAAAATGCTGATTTAGCCCACCAATCACCCTTATGAATGAACAGAGTAATTAACCTGCTTAAAGTGCCATCTCAGCCTGTAAGGCAGCGAGTTCATCTTCCTCAGCTGTGCGCTTTTGAGGGACAGGGCGGGCTTGTTGCCTGCCAGCAGGGACCTGTGCTGGAGCTGCAATTGGAGCTGCAGGAGCTGTTGTTGCAGGCTGAAGGAGCTGTTCTTCCAACTCAGCACCTTCCAATTCTTCAAGTTCAGCTTCCAATTCATCCTGCAATATTAACAATGTATGTTCAGTATATCCAAGCTCAATAAAATTTCAGGTAAAATGAAAAGAGGAGAAAAAATTCTCGGTGGATGAACTACAGAATAGTGTAAAGAGAAGAATGACCTCATCAAAATCAGCTGCAGCACCAATTGGTGTTGACAATGCTTCCTGAATCTGTTTCATGTTTTCAGTCTGCTCGTTGATCTCATCCATTGTCTTGTCCACATCATCAATATTCCTGAAAACAGCCCATAATTTCACATATATTAGCCATGCTTCTTATCTCATTTCTATGAAAGAACTTTGGCGCACTTCATATGATTTATGAAACACAGTACAAAAAGAAAGCAATCATTTAGCGTGTCTCTTCAAACTTTCTGATTAATGCTTCATATAAAACATATAGTTTTATATCATTTGAGCAGGTGATGTGAATCTATTCATGAATAATGGATCTATAAATATATGATAAATAAATCTTTGATTTGAATAACTTAAACTAGGCTTCATATGGGTAAATTATATGTAACATCATCTTTAGTAAACTAAATATAAAAAATCAAAAGCATAACCCAATTCTAAAGGTCAGGTAGGTATAACAAACTTGTCTAAAAGAACAAATGTGGGAAAATAAGAAAAGTAGAAAACATGCCATATTAAAATGATTCCAGCAGCATAAAAAAATGAACACGCAAAATAACAATTAAATATAACCCGGAACTAAAAATTTTGAAGAATAGAAATAAAAAACAGCATTAAAACAGAGACATACGTTGCTTTCTGCATTGCCTTCATTGCAGATGCTCCTGTCCTCAATGCGTCTACAGTCTCGGTTGTGGCTTTTGCACCCTCTAACATTATCATCTGCCACATTTATAATAACTACAACCTTAGTACAATTCAATGCAGCAAAAACTCATCAGTAAATAAAATTCCCTTATTCACCTGATCATGAATGCGTAATTGAAAATTGCCAAGCTGCTCTATTTGTTGTTCATATAACCTCTTCCTCTTCAAACATTGTATAGCCGCTGCAGGCAAGCAGCACAAATAAATACTTAAAACTAGTAAAACACCATTCTTTTCCAAAATTAGACGGAGGACATCTTCAACATAAGGCATCATAAAATAAAACAATAGACCTCTTAATGTTTCTCCAAACTTTTAAGAGTGTCAAGAAAATTTAGACTGATTTGACAAATAATGATATAATTTTATTAGTTGCCCTTCAGATTTCAATATACAGGCCACTGAAATAATAAACAAAAAAAAGCAAAGAACATGGAAAATAAAAAAAAGAAGAGCAATGATGTTCAACAGAGAAATTTAATACTAACATCTTGACACACAGACAATAGAAATGGGTTCTAAACAATGAGACAGCAACACAACTGAGAAACAAAATTCAAATATAATGCAGAAGCTTCACCATAAAATTCTGCAGTAAGTTGCATCACAGATCTAATGTAACGAAAAACTATCCAACCTAACATTTTAATGATTGACACTTTTTCACACTGAAATACAGGGTGAATTCATTACACTAAAACAATTCAAGCAAAAGGTAAACACCCTAAAAGTTTTTCTATACAGTTCACAACCATACCTCTTTTGTTCTTTGCTCTGGAAAATTCCTTGGCCTTTTCAACCTCGGCAGAAGCCTTTTTCAGGAGTACTTTCTCCTTTTTCTCTAGCATCTCAAGTGTCTACAAAATGCAAAGAACACCAAGACTTATTAGATAAAGCAAAATGACAAAAGACAGTCGTGACAACAGAAACAAGCAGCGGTCTTGTTCATCAAAGCAGATGCACGTAAATAAAACAAGTCACGTCAAATATTAGTACATGATAGATAAGTATTCCAAGTGCTTAAAAACGAATAATTCAAAAACTAATTAAAAAGTTGAAGACAAATACAAAATTGCAAGCATAATTGATGAAAGTGGACACCATTATTCTATTACTTAACATTAACCAATACAACAAAAACTGTACAGCAAATACAAATCAATTCCTTCTGTAAAATAAAGAAATTGTAAGTTTGCAATGACCCTTTATTGAATTGCCCCAATACGAGTCATGGTCTTGAAACATAAAACTACTCTAGCGTTTTCACTTTCACTCCTCTATTCTGCCGGGAGAATAACAAACAAATTTCTAAATGAATTAACTGCCTTTCTTTTTTAAGTCTTTCTGCTTTTGGAAGGAGATATAATTCAGCAATCACTTCAAAAAGAATAATTGTGTCAACCTAACCATACAAGAATAGACAATTAATCTTCTCTTCTAAGCCATTCAACTTCTAATTGACTGTTCAATCAACTCCAATTCAAATTCTTGGCCAAATCAAAGTCAAACTCATAATCCACTATAAGAATAAAACACAATCAATTCAAATAAACGAGCAAGAATTCTACAAGAAATTCAATAACACAACCAGAAAAAAAAGTCATAGATTAGGACTAAAAATACCTCATTTAATTTGTCGAGCGTGGTCAAGGCATTGGTTTCCTGTTTAGGTTTCCCGAAAATCCGAGTAAACATGGTTGATTATCAGCGATCGAAAAAACCACTCGATCTTTACTAATCAAAAATCAAAACCAACGTCACTGAGTCATCCAAAACCCTAATTTCACGATTCCAAAACCGATCTACCTAAAAGGACCGAAATCGAAACTATTCGTTTCCGATTGACTATCTAAAAAGAAGACATAAAAAAGCGCAGATTTTAAAATTGTAAAATACGTACCTGAGAAATCGGATTGAAGAGGGATTTATAAAAAAAACAAACAGAGAAGCGAAAGAGAAAGATCTGCGAATTATATGTGAGAGAGAGAGAGAGAGAGAGAGAGAGAAGGGTTGGGTTGGGATTATTATCTTAAGCGTGTTGTATTTGCGAAGGGGAGAGAAGCTGCCTTGCTTTTTCTTCACGATGTTGACTTCCACGTGGCATCCACTTGATTCGTCTGTGATCGCGTTTTAGTGCGTTTACTGCATTGACGAGTTGCTCTTCCTCCGACCACCATACGTTGTCGTTTATGTGTATAGAGCTATTAGCAACTAAATTCACAATTTAATGTTGTTTAATTAAAATGGTTTTATCACTATCAAAAGTTTTTCACCTATAATTTTGAAACTCTTTTTTTTTTAGTTATCAAAGTGAGTGAATTGATTATTATGTTCTTCATTAAATGTACAAAACAAGTTCCCTTTACAATATTTTTTTTTTCAAAAACTATTTTATTTGTTCGTTAACTAATTTATGCTAGAACAATTTTCTTTATTCAAGAATCATTGTCTTTATTTGTAAACTTTTTTTTTTTATTATGAATTAAATTGTTCGAGAACCATATCCTTTATTCGAGAAATAGTTCTTTTATTTGTAAATTAATTACTTGTTTATCAACATTTAGAAAAAATAGAATGCGTTTTGAGTCTTTATTGATAGATATGGTAGACAATTCACCTATTTTGATGTTAGAAAAACCTATTTTCATAATTCAATGTCACTTTTTTAAATTTTAAAATTTAGTTGTATTTTATACCATTTAATTACCTTGTATTTGGGATAATATTTTTAGTAATTGTTGCACATCCATGCCTAATTAAAGTGATATATATATTTTTTCTTCATATCTATCATAGAAATTTGAATCTCATCGTGTATATTTGAGTTTGGCATATGGATTCAAGTCACACTATTCATATTTGAATTTAACATTTAAAATATAATGGAATTAATCATTTCAAAAAAATACATATATAATAGAATTAATAAAACAAAGAAATAACTACCTAATAGAGGCTAATTAAAATAAAAAAAAAAAAAAAAAAAAAAAACGCAGTGGACATCAAGGTAACTATCTCTAATGATAGAGGAATTCTCCAATGCTCCATCGCTAATGCAGATGTTCTCAACCAACAGTATTATCATTGGAGGAGGTCGATGAGGGACGAAAACAATGATTGGAGGAAGCTCCTCCTCCAATGCCAGTAGAGGAGCAATCTTCCTCTGTTAACTTTGACATTGAAGTTGACATTGTTTAAAGAAGTCATTTCTCTTTTTAGTATCGGAGGAGGTAAAGTCTCACCTCTTCCATGTTCTCATCCAACATTGGCTACTTGCCACCTTGGATGTTGTTGGATGAGGATCAACCTTCTCATGTAATACCAATTTGAAATTGTCATAATCGAAGGAGGTTGATGCTCCTTTTGGAATGGAGTTGAAGGAGACGAGAAATCTTCCTTAATTCTATTATTGCTTCTATTTTTTTTTTTAAAAAAAAAACCTTGTTTACATATTAGTCTTTCAATTGATTATTGAAAACTTGTAAAAGATAGAAAAAATGAGAAACAGATGCAAACATTACGTTATATTTCAAAATGTACATTCCATTTTAATTATTATTATTTACATTTGGATAGTTTTTCAAAAATGTGGCCCTATTGTCACCCAAAAAATTTCAAGAAATGTTGCCTTATCCATTTTATTATGTTAAAAATATTTAATGTTTCTCCATTAAAATTTTTGTTTATTTATTTATCTTTTAATTTATTCTTAAAAAATTACAAAAGAAAGACCGAAAAAAAAAGGAAAAAAAGAAGAAGCAATTATTACATTTGCATCAAGGAGCACATTATAATTTTTTTTATTAATATAATTACATTTAGTTATTTTGCCTATTTGCATTATTTTTCATAGCCCATCCTTATAAAAATCGAGTTTACCATACATATTTCATCACTTTTTTTTTCCCCTAAAGCATATATCATTGCCTTATTACAATTTTTTATTAATATAATTACACTTAGTTATTTTGCCTATTTGCATTATTTTTCATAGCCCATCCTTATAAAAATCAAATTTACCATACATATTGCATTACCTTTTTTTTTTTTTTTTTCCCCTAAAGCATATCTCATTTCCTTATTACAAAATTGATCATTTGAAGAAGTAAATGCTATATCCCCGACTAAGGTTTGGCTTTTGACAAACAAATACAACCTTTCCATTGATTGACAATCACCTCCCCTCCATTAATTTTTAGATCGTGAAAAAAAATAAATTTGACTAGTAGGATATAGTATAAGTTATAAATGTCTTTGAAACCTTTAATTAAAAAATAAAATAAAATAAATAGCTAAAAAACTTATGGTGGATGTTATAGATTTAAACAAAAAAAAAATAAAAAAAATTATTTTTTTTTTTCTAAATGGACCTCAACCATCCATCTCAAATATGCACGATCAAGTTAGGAAAAAAAAAAATAAGATTTTTTGTTTTTCAAAAATACAGATAAAAAAACAAATAAAAAAATTTAGATGGTGAAGATTTAGATTAGATGTCCACAATCCATTTCTTCGGATTAGACTCTAAGATCTCCTTCCATGAAAACCTAGTAAGGGGGGAAGCATTCCCCTACTACTAACAAGCTTGGCAGCAGCAAGGTGAGAACAAACCTCATTGTTGTCAACATTGGAAAGAGATCCAATCCTCCACCATTATCATTGGCACGGTGGAGAGGTTTTTTGAGAGAGAGAGCCAATAAGGGTTAAAAGGATAGAGGGAGGGAGAATGAGAGAGTAGACATGGAGGAAAATGGTTTTTATATTGTTATTTAAAAATTTCACTTTTTAATTACTTCTCTTTAAACAAAATTTGCATTTAAGAAATTTTTAATGCATTTTCCTTTGCCTTTAATATCTAAAGGCATATCTAATGTTTTTAATGGAAATATTAACTGTAAGAGGATCTTTCTACAAACATTGGGGGGATTTTGATAAATATTGAAAAGGATGAGGTGTAGAATGTAGAGTACGGCAAAAGTTGGGAGTATGTTGATAATTTATCTGTTATTTATCATGAAGTACTAGATTATAATATAAATATATAATCTTTTAGGGGATTAAATGAAAAAATATATTTTACATATAATTTAAATTTCTTAATTTTTTTTTGACATATTACACCTATATATTATAGATACATGTAACATTGTACGAATATATTGATTAAAACTTCGAACAATTCGAAACTAGAACTTCAAAAGAAAGAAAAGCAATTCCCACAAAAGAAGGAAAAAATTATCACATTTTATGGTCACAAAAGCACTTTATATGATAAGCAAGGACCAGAGTGGGTTGCCATCACAACCCACTAAACTCTGAATTTTTTTTTTTATATATATATATTATATATATATATTTTTAATGTTTTTTTTTTTTTTTTTTTTTTGTTTTTTTGTTTATTTTTTTATTTTGACCCCCATTACTTTACATGTCAAGTAGGGGTGACAATTCAGGTTGGTAGATCGGATTGGTCAAGACATGAAAACGACCTGATTATTTTTTATTTGATACGAACACGACACGATTAATAAATGGGTCGAACTCCTTCAACACAAATGCGATACGATATTAAACGGGTTGACAGGAAATAACACAATTAACCCATTTATTTATGGGTTGTTTATTAACCTCGTTTATTAATCCGTTAGTGACTCGTTTAGTGATCCATTAACCGATACGTTTAATGACACATTTAATGGCCCGTTTAGTTGACATATTTAATGACCCGTTTATAATAAATTTAACCATATTTAATACATTTAAATTTTAATATAGATCTAATAAACAACAAAATCAAAAAAAAAAAACAAAATCTCTTAAATCCACATATACAATCCAAAATCTCAAAAAATACAATCATCCACAGATACAATCCAAAATATAAAAATATATATACCTACTACTAAAATTACATTAATATTTTTCTAATATGAAATTACTTTTTTACCCTTATTAAATGGGTCAATCCGTTACCCGTTTAAGAAAACACAAACCCGATATAATTAGTAAACGAGTTGTACGGGTTGACCCGTTTATTTATCCAACCCGTTTATGCTCAACTCTAACCTATAATAATCGTATCGGTTTCGTATCAATCCGTTATATCGGATTTTAAATTGTCAGCTCTAATGTCAAGGATGCCGCAACTTCTTATTATTATTGTCGATGAGGTGATTTGGATGATTATTTCGAGCAAAACACTTTTTCACAATAGAATAATCATTGGATTAGATCCACGGTACTCATCTACTCATACCCTCGTGTATAAACAATTTTTTTTTTTTTTTTTTTTTTTGACTGGGGACACAAAATATCTTGAACAATCCATTAGGTTCGTCAATGTCTTATCATGTTTCTCCTCCGCAGTGAAACTATCCCAAAAAGGAAAAGAAACAAAAGAAAGTAGATCCACGGTGAGATGTTGATGCATGGACTAGAGGCCAGCGGGCAATTGTTTATTGGCCGCATTGCAACATATCTCAACTGTCTCTTGGTATTTGCTTACTTTCGCACACCTGGTGATCTCCACCTTTATTATTCGATTTTATATGAATGTTTAGCGGTTAGCGTTGACTCCTGTGTTTCCCGCACCAATGCTTAATTCTCTCAAAACCCCATCACATATCCCAACAATTCATGGCTTTCTCCAAATGGATTTCCTTCTTCTTCACTATGTACTTTCTCATCTCACCACCCGTTTCGTCTATTATTTCTTTGAGCCCAGAACAACTGTCTCGAAACCCAGTTAATTTTCTTGACCTTGCCAAGAAACCAGAGGTTTATGACTGGATGGTGGGTATCAGAAGGAAATTACACGAGAACCCAGAACTTGGTTTTGAGGAATTCGAGACAAGTAAACTTATCAGAGCTGAGCTTGATCAGATGGGAATCTCTTACACACACCCCATTGCTGTCACTGGTATTGTTGCTTATATTGGGACTGGTGAGCCTCCTTTTGTTGCTATTAGAGCAGATATGGATGCTCTAGCTATGCAGGTCAGTTTCAACTGTTTTTACTGACTGGCTTCACGTGAACATGGAAGTAGAAATGTAGCTGAAAATTTTGGCTTTTGATTGTCGCAGGAACTTGTCGAGTGGGAGCACAAGAGTAAGGTTCCAGGTAAAATGCATGCTTGTGGGCACGATGCTCATGTTGCTATGCTTCTTGGTGCTGCTAAGATGCTTGAAAAGCTGCGCCACAAATTGCTGGTTTTTTCTCTTTTCCTATTTGCTTTATTGGATTGATATATCTTCTCCACAACATTAATTTATTTTTATGTATGATTGCGTCATCATATGATTGTCTTTCAATCTATGTAACAGCTCACTGAACCTACGTTAAATGGTCTAAGCTTTGTGCTTGTCAAATAGTTAGTCAATATGAGCAAGTTCTCTTGTACCTAATAAAATGTGGGAAGGACTGATGATAGCGAACCAGGAACCTTTTTTTGGGTGATCAGGGGACACAGAAGAACAATGCTACAATGAAATTAATGAAAAGGGCATTTAGATGTCTAAATTCCATCCATCATAAGCAAAAGAAAATTAGTTAGATTGTCTTAATTATATGACTACTTTTCTGAGATATGTAGTTGAAGCTGGTTTGAAATGTTACATGTACCACATATGGAATGAAAAATTTAGTCTCTATTGTTGCTTAAATCTTCTTTTTTCTTGATTCTCATGTGGTAAAAGATTGCAATGCTAGAGGTGCATTCATGAATGGTGCAAAAATATTGTGAATAGTTACATTAAGGAATTGTTTCAGATGTAAACTTTTCTGTTATACATATAGGACAGTACTGCTTGGTGCTTGTGCAATAAGACTTATTAATGTTCGGTCTTTGGCCTTGGGCTATTGTTAATATACTAGTTGGTATCCATTTTGCCAAAAGAAGAATGACAATAAGTATTCATATATTGTTGTCATTGTTTTTATTACCTGATTACCGGTAATGCATAATAATCACTTTTGTTCTGAAGAAAATGCAGTAATCAATTCTTGTGGTTTTGATAGGGAACTGTTGTGCTTCTTTTCCAACCTGCTGAGGAAGGATGGGGAGGAGCAAAGAGAATGTTAGATGCTGGAGTGTTGAAGAATGTTGAAGCGGTCTTTGGGCTGCATGTCTCTCCATCTTACCCAATTGGTACCGTGGCCTCCAAGCCTGGTCCTCTTACAGCTGGGAGTGGACGATTTAAGGCTATAATAAGCGGGAAAGGGGGTCATGCTGCCATTCCTCAGCAGACAATAGACCCAATCGTTGCAGCTTCTAATGTCGTTGTCAGTTTACAGCATCTAGTTTCTCGAGAAGCTGATCCCTTGGATTCGCAGGTACTGGGTAGTCTTTCTGTCTGTCATTAGAATTTGTCTTATACATGTTTTAGCCTTGGCATCAAGTCCTTCTTTGATCATGTCATTTTATGATAATCTTGCATCTGTCTGGCGCAAAGTCTCAGTGAACTCTATTGAGAATTTTGATTCTGTCAGCTTTGTTTCTTCCTCATTATGCCAGTGTTATAGGAACTAGAACTGGTGAATAAAATATGACGAACTGATTTTTCCCATTTACATGGCTGTAGCTATATTTATCCTTATGTACTGAAGGATTTTGATGGCATCTTACACTTGTTTTTTCATTGGTTTCAAACTAAATCAAATTCAAGAATTATGTTAGTATTTTTGAAAACTTCTTGCTTGTCATATATTTTTCTCTGAATTTCTGCTGATGAATTTCTTAATTGGTATCTCAGTAACATCTTCTCATACGACTTAATCTTTTAGTTTCTATTTTCAAACAAATATCTCCAGTTAGAATGACCATTGCTTCTATGGAAGAGCATATGAAACATACTCTATCACCATACTGTCCAATACTTAATTAAATGAAACAATATTTGTGGCTTTTCCACCTAACATTTAGACTATAAAAGCACAATCTTGCAGGTAGTGACTGTTACAAAATTTCAAGGAGGTGGAACCTTCAATGTTATTCCGGATTCTGTTACCATAGGTGGCACATTCAGAGCTTTGTCAAATGAAAGCTTTTTTCAACTTAAGCAGAGAATTGAAGAGGTATACTTGTCAATTGGGACATCTTAGTCTTCATTTATTCAACAATTGCCTGAAATTTGAAATGTTGATATTATTCTCTTCTTTTTTACTTTTTTAATTTTCCCCAAAAGGAGTAGGAACCAACCTCTTCAAACTATTATGGCTTTACATTCTGTCATTGATGTCAATCATCTTTTAATGCAAGTAATAGGTTATCACAACACAAGCAAGTGTACAGAGGTGCCATGCAACGGTCATTTTCAATGAAGATGATAAGCCGTTTTACCCGGTCCTTGTGAATAACAAAGACTTGCATGAGCACTTTCGGAAAGTTGCGGGGGACATTCTGGGTCCTCAGAACCTTTTGGAAATGCTACCGCTGATGGGTGCTGAAGACTTTTCCTTTTATGCGGAGGTGATTCCAGGATACTTCTTCTGCCTCGGTTTGGATGACAAGAATAAAGGGAAGTTTGAATCAGAGCATTCACCCCTCTTCAGAATCAACGAAGATGCGCTTCCTTATGGTGCTGCACTACATGCATCGTTGGCAATGAGGTACCTTCTGGAAAATAAACCTGAATCTCCTTCAGTGAAGCGAAGCTTTCATGATGAATTGTGAATCAATGTTTAGTTTAGGCCTCTACTGTAATGCTGTGACTCAATAAACTATACGTCTTTTTTGTTTCTTTATTCTAATAAGCTATATTGTATTAGCCTTTTGCAGTAAATTTAAGCTTCATACACACAGACACAAATAACTGTAACATTTTGTTTTATTACTGGTCGATACTGTGAAAGAAACGGGCCGGCCCAACTTTTGTATGTTTGTTTGCTTGGGTAAATATTGTTTCAGGAGTTGATTCATCATGTGAAATTTGAAAGAACTCCATCTGGAAATATCGACTGGACTTAACTTATCTAAACCTTTTCTTTTTCTTTTTTTTTTTTAAATTTTTGTGAATATGACTTTTCTAAACTTTGACTATTATAAAATCTGTTCCAATCCTTTTTTTTTTTTTAGTTTCTAAAGCATTTTTCGGATATTTCTTTTTGAAAAGAAGTATTTTTTGGATATGATTGACTATAATAAAAATTATGTTTGAATCTGATTTATAGTTTCTAAAGTCATCTATTTTGTACATAATTATAAGGTGATTGCAGAGTAATAACATGAGGTTTATTGAGATTAAATGTTATATGTATAGTTTAAAAATCTATTCCATAATATTGAGAAAATCTACCTTCACAATAGGAAAAGAATACTACTCATAAATATTAATAATTTAAACTCTTATCATAAATATTATTGTACTAATCATTTAAGTTGCGAGTGAAATTCTAAAATACTTATATATTTCTCTCTACAAACTTATAACTACTTTAAATTAGACCTTGTGTGTGTGTTTGTTTTTTTTTTCAAATGTTGATACAAATCTACAATTTTCAACTATATTGATTAAATTCATTCCTAACATTAGAAAAACAATTGTTTTATATATAAAAGATTCCTTTGTTTATTTGTGTGGGGGATAGAAGAAAGTATCTTAATATTTAGTAAAGAATTGATATTTAAACACATTAAAAAAAAAAAAGGTGGTTCTTTGAAAGTGATTGTTAATTTTTTTTTAAACTTTAAATTATAAAATTATTTACATTAATTTATAATAAATATTATAATACAAAGCAACTATCGCATTATTTAAAAATTAAAACAAAAGCTATGATATATTCTTTAAATCATTACAGTATTATTGCATGACCAAATCCAATTATATCTTGATATTCGTCCCATTCACAGTTCAAATTCATTACAGGAAAATTTTATGTCAGTATGTCCCTTTGTGTAGTGGATGGTGTGGTAAGCTTGTTTGTGCCATGATTGGCATCAATAATGGAGAAAAATTTGTATGAGATTGATGCGATGCGCCAATGCCCCCATCCAATTTAAAAATCGGCATGCTGCATTTTCACTATTTTTATGTTAAAGGGGCACAGTACGATTTGCTTTTTTCTTAATATACATGACATTTTGTTATCATGCCAACTTGGATTATTTTCCATAATCACATTCCCTAGAAAATAAAGTTTACCTTACATATTTCATTGCTTTGTGTCAAAATTTATTGGAAAGTACTTAAAAAAAAAGAAAAAAAGTATTGTAAAGTGAGTTTACTAACCTCTGTTCGATTACTCATATAGCTCCTTTTTTTTTTTTTTTTTTAAAACTGTCATGGAGATCATTTTGATAAGACAGGAACACTATTATCTTAAAAAACTGACAAAGACTTTTGATTTTAAAATCTTAAGGATTGGAGTTATATTCTTATTCTATTAAAATATTAAATATAAATATAAATGTATTTTTATAAAATTAGTTATTTTTGATTACGAGAATAATCATTCAGATTTTTTTTCAATAATTTATTTTATTAACCTATAATAGTCCTTTATATAAAAAAAATAAAATAAAATATCCGTGCGACACCACATTCACAGCCTCATGTATGCCACACTTTTACACAACCAGTCTCTTAATTATCTCTCGCAAGTTGCGGTCAGCCATTGCCACCACACGTGGATGTGGTCACTTCCACGCTTATTGGATTTTCGTAAGCTCCTAGGCATCTTCAATATTTAAATACTAAATTTTATACGATTTTGATATTTACATCAATTTTTTTATTTTTAATATTATATATTAAATTAATATAAATGATATTTTAAATGCTATTCTATATATAATTATTTAATTAATATATATTAAAATTTTAAAAACATATTAAAATATATTTAATATTATACTATTTTAAAGATATCAATAAAATATTTTAAATGTTATATTTTTTATAATAATTTGATAATATTTTTAATTAAAAAATTTTAAATTAATATTAAATTTAATATTATACTACTTATTATATTAAAAATTTATCTTAAAATATAAAATTAGTATGCACGTTGGGGTGGGGTACTGGGGTAGTACACCTAAATGGTGTGCACCGTTTTGATGTATTCGTTGGAGAGAGTCTTAGAGCATGCTCTTTGTGTTCTCCGCACCAAAACTTGCTTTTTCCTCGTCCCCATAATTCCTCTAACTCCACAATTTATGGGTTCCCCGATACGGATATTTTTTTGTTTTTCATTTTCTTCCACTTATTTATGCCACTACTCATTTCCTCTAGTATTTCTCCGAGCCCCGAACAGCTCAATCAATTTCCTTGACTTTGCCAAGAAACCAGAGGTTTTGTGATTGGATGGTGGACATAAGAAGGAAAATACATGAGAACCCAGAACTTGGTTTTGAGGAATTTGAGACAAGTAAACTTATCAGAACTGAGCTTGATCAGATGGGCATCCCTAACACATTCCCCATTGCTGTCACTGGTATTGTTGGCTATATTGGGACTGGTGGGCCTCCTTTTGTTGCTGTAAGAGCAGATATGGATGCTCTAGCAATGCAGGTCTGCTTCAATTTTTTTACTTATTGATTATTGTTGTTAGTGTCATTAGTTAACTTGGATGCTAACTTGGGCGCCTTTGGTTTATATGACCACTGAAATAGAAATTTTGATGTTGATGTTTCAGACAAGGTCAATACTGTTTTAATGTGTAGATTTGGTGCGAGTTTCTGGCGTTTGAATGTCACAGCAAGGTGTAGAATGAGAGCACAAGAGCAAGGTTGCTGGTAAGATGCATGCTTGTGGGCATGATGAACATGTTGTTATGTTTCTTGGTGCTGCTAGGATGCTTCAAGAGCTTCGCCACGAATTGCAGGTTTGTACATATCTATCCTTTCTTTGTCTGTTTGTTTGATAGGAAGGAAATAGAAGGGGTTGTCATTCTGCCTTCTTTGGCTTTCCTTAAGGAGGGTAGCAGAGAGAAACCATTATAGTGTTGGAAATGCCACATGTACCAGATGTCGAATAGAAATTTCAGTGTCAATAATTGTTTTTCCCAGTCTCCCTATGCTAATCATTGTACACATCAAGTAAAAAAAATCATATTTTTTTTCCTCTTAGATCTGTCACTGATGCTAGAGTGAGTCACAAATCACAATTGGTGCATGAATGATGTGGATTGTAATTTTGAGATATTGTCGAATGTATCATTTTCTGACATATATGTAGGACATTACCAATTGGTGCCTCATGCAATGAAACTTTTTAATGTTCAATCTTTGCCCTTGAGTTATGTAAAAAATGCTAGGAATGTCCTATTGCTAAAACAAGAATAGCATTAAGCCATCATATTGTTTTTTCCATCACTGTCCTGATTAGCTGATTGCTAGAAATGCCAAGCAACCACGTTTGTTCTGAAGAAAATAATTTCTGTTGTTATGATAGGGCACTGTTATGCCTGTTTTCCAACCAGCTGAGGAAGGCGGCGGGGGAGCAAGAAAATGTTAGATGCTGGAGTGTTGAAGAATGTTGAAGCAATCTTTGGATTGCATGTCTCCTCACATTCCCCAATTGGTACAGTGGCATCCAGGCCTGGCCCCTTTTTGGCTGGAAGTGGATTCTTTGAGGCAGTAATAAGTGGAAAAGGGGGTCATACTGCCATTCCTCAGCACACAATTGACCCAGTCTTAGCTGCTTGTAATGTGATTGTTAGTTTACAGCATCTAGTTTCACGTGAAGCTGATCCCTTGGATCCACAGGTATGTATTAGTGTCTTTGTCATTTCATTTATTTGACAGAACCACAGAGAGTTTTTAGCCTTAGCATCCTTGATTCTCACATTCTATGATTTGGCATTCTGTATCTGTCTAATACAAAATAAAGTTGTACTCCCTCAGCTTTGTTTGTTCATGATTATGTCAGCATTAGAAACTAATCATTCTCAATTACATTGGTGTATTTATGTTAACCACAATGCACTTAAGTTTCAGATGCCATTTAGAAGTTGAAGTATTCACTTACATTTTCACCATCTTCAAAATAAATCATATTCTTGGAATTTATATTAGTATTTTTTGAAAATTTTGAAGTGTGTTGTGTCTCTTTCTCTTGGCAGTGATTCTCATTTGGTATTGCATAACACTAACTTTTACTTCTTTATCTCTCAGTTTATTTATTTATTTATTTTTTGGTATAATTCCGAATAGAATGGCTGTTGCTTCTATTGTAGATTAAAGAAAACATAATTTCCTCTATGTTGTCCAATCATTTATTGAATGAAATTGAATAATGTCTTCTGAAATATTCTGCATGTAACTGTGCATTTCCAATTAGCATTTTGAATGTAAAAGCATAATCTTTCAGGTGGTGACAGTTGCCAAATTCCAAGGTGGTGGTGCCTTCAATGTTATTCCAGATTCTGTTAGAATTGGTGGCACATTCCAGGCATGTTCAAGTCAAAGCTTGGTTCAACTTAAACACAGAATCGAAGAGGTATGCTGTTTTGACTCATATATACATGACATCTTTTATTCTTGGCCATTAAAGTACGTGAAATTTGTAAAGCTAAAATTATTGTTTTCTCTTTTTCTTCCTCTAAAATGCCGGTCGGTTAGGAGAGCAAAATTATTGAGCTCTTCAAATTATTGTTGCATAGTAATCTGTCATAGACATTAGCTCTGTGTCAATAGGTTATTGCAAGACAGACTAGTGTGCAGAGGTGCAATGCAACAGTGATCTTTGATGACAACGTGAAACCATTTTATCCGGTCACTGTAAATAACAAAGAGTTACATGAACACTTCCAAAAGGTTGCAGGAAATATGCTGGGCTTGCAGAACCTCAAGGAAATGCCACTGATAATGGCTTCAGAAGACTTCTCTTACTTTGTAGAGGCAATTCCGGGATACTTCTTTTTGTTGGTATGAATGACAAGTCAAAAGGGAAGTTTGAACATGGGCACTTACCCCACTACAAAGTCAATGAAGATGCGCTACCTTATGGTGCTGCACTACATGCATCGTTGGCCACGACGTACCTTCTTGAAAATCAACCCAAATCTACTCCAACTAAGGGAAACTTTCACTATGAATTGTAAATCAATATTGAGTTGAGGCTTCTATTTTATGCAATGACTCAGTATTGAACTGTATGTATATTGATAAAGAAAAGTAGAATCTTTTAGAATTTCTTGGGAAGAAGAAGAAGAAACTTGAAGATAAGGCCGACAATAAGAAGAATCTTGATGAAGAGGAAAAACAAAAAACTTGGGTCTGTGTGTTTGACATGGGATGAGAGGCTGGACCAGTTTCCTGAGGAAAAGTTGATGGCTTTGTTAGGTCGCGTGGACACAAGTTACAGATTTTGAGAGAGAGAATCAAGTTGTTGAAACAGGAGAAGAATGACAAAGCTGTTCAGATTCACTCTGAGGAGGATTTTTCTCCTAATAATAATAATCCGTCACCACTGCCTCCCTTGTTCAATGGCAATTTTTCCTATGATAATTTCGTGCGGCAAAATTGGCTCCTTCCCTTTTCTGTACCGGCACATCAAATATATTCAGGCACCATTTAGGAAACACAGTTCCCGAAACACCCAAAACAGCATATGAAAGGTAAGTTGCCAATCTAATGGGTTCTAGACCTGATTCTTTGGACTCTAAACTCTGACCCAAAAATTTTGGTAATTGCAACCCGATCATAGCCTGCAAATCAGCAATACTTGCAACATATAATAGGCAACACTAATTAGAAAACCTGATCCTAGCTTGAAAATCGGCGGTACTTGCAATATATAGCAAGCGACACTAATTAAAAAACATTGTATGGAGAAAACCTTCAGAATGAAAATGAAGCTTTCAAGTGATAAAAAGGTTTGCAATGCCGGATTGAATTCTACTCCAAGTCGCAGTCCATCCCCTATTACTATGTCTATGTCATCATTGTCAATGACAAGAAGTACTTTTTCTTCATCAACGGCTCCAACCATTCTTGGGACAGCAAAATGTGATAAAAGAAGTGGTGGTGCAAGCATTTGGATATCTTGTAGGCGATATTGGACGTGTTTTAGTCTAAGAAAATCAAAGCCTAAAATTGAAGAGAAATCAACAAGGGGTCATGGCAATGAGTCAAGTCATGATAGAAGTTACACTGCCATGAGCTCTGAAGAGCATGATGAGAATCTGAAGGCGGTCATTTCGCATTGCAAAAAGTGCTAACTGTTCATGCTTGTCCTCGGTTTTTTTTTTTTTAATTTTTTATTTAAATTTATTGATTTTTATTTTTTGGCTTCAGATGGATTCAGATAAGAATTTTTTAGGAGGTAAGTCATCATGGTCAGATTTGGAATGACTTGGAATAAGATTGATTTAAAATCGGATCATTTTAAAATCGAATGGATGTATTAGAATTAAACTATGTTGTTGACTTAAAATTGTAATCGAAATCATTAATATTTCTTTTGAGGTGTTTATTTTAAATTATAATCGAAATAGATTATTTAAAAGTTACAAAACTATTCTTAATTAAAAATACATATTCCTTTAATATTTTCAAGAGAAAATTATGTTTTTATTTTTATTTTTTTTGTTATAAAGTAATATGTATTTTTGTATAATAATATTTTGTTATAAACTATTTTTTAATAATAATAATAGTTTTTTCTAATAAATTAATGTTATCTACTACACCATTTATAAATATAAATCTCACTTTTTTTTAAAATTTAAATTTTGGTTTTTTTTTTTAAATGGGGTATAAAAGACTTTTTAAAGAGAATAGGAATGAGAATTATAAGTGACATGGGGGAATGACAATCGCATTCAATGATCCCAAATTTATGTGAGACCTATATATTTCATTGTGGAAATCCCAAGTTTGAAGATGCTAACTTGGGAATAAAAATCCAATCTCATCTTCATTTCAATCTCATTGTCATGAGAATGTCTATTTCCAACCTCCATCATGAGATTCAATGAGATGAGATTCAAACTCATTAATTGTTGCACATGTTTCTCATAATTGCATTACACTTTTCTTTCCCTTTCTTCTATCAACCCCATTAATTTTCAAATTAATTTAAGTATATAATAAAGTATTTAAATTAAGAGTAATGATAGACTGCTCAAATATTTTATCCAAATTCATATCCAAATGATGTGGTATATGAATTATCAAAATTCAAGATTCTATTAACTATCACATTATCTTATGCTTATAAAATTTTGACAACTCACATATCATATGGATATGGATTTGGATAAAATATTTTGAAAATCTATCATTATTTTTAAATTAATGTTATTGAATTTAATCTCAATCTCTATCAAACACAAACATTTTAATTCAATTCCAAGTTTTATCAAATATGAGATAATAATTTTTCATTTAAATTTAATTTAATCCAATTCATACCATTTTATTCTAATTCTACATGTCAAAAGTAGCCTTACAGATTAATTTTTTTTTTTTTTGAATACATGAACTGTAAACATCCGGGATAGGACACTAGTGGCACGGTCCGGAAGATTACTTTTTTTTTTTTGAATACATGAATTGTAACTGGGATTGATCCAGGGGACATCCGGGATAGGATACTAGTGGCACGGTCCGGGAGACTACTCTACAAAGGTGGGAGAGAAGACTCATACGAGAGTGAGAGAGCTATCCACATAATTAATGGGAGATAAATATAATTATATATTATTATTATTATTATATTATAATATATATATGTACAGTATAGGTGTCCACCCGTGCCTCTGGCAAAGGAGGCAGGGATTGGTTGCTGGCGATATCAACGACGCCAGCAACCAATTGACGCCTTACAGATTAATTTAAAACAAGGAAATACGGATAATCATATTTACTCCTATGTTATCGTTCATAGCCCGTCAATTAAAAAACAGATTATTTTGGCAGCTGTAGGAGTAAATGAAAGTCTGTGATGGCAGTTTTGTAGCGTTGATGTTGTCTCGCCAGCATTGCCACATCAAATTGCTAGTGCATGCCGCCCTCTCATAATCTCCTCTTTCAATTATGTATTGGATTTTCTGCTTCCACACGTGCTGCTGATCTAACCTGGCTTTAATTTTGTCAATTACGGGTCTAGTATTCTTCGCACCAAGACCATCTTCCTCCTCTCACAAACTCTAACAAGTAATCACCTCCAGAGCCACACTTTTATGGCTTTCTCCAAATGGTTTTCTCTGTTTTTAACTCTCCTCCTATTCATGCCAGCACCCATTTCCTCTAACTTTTCTCCGAGCCTTGAAGAGCTCGGTAAAATCCCAGCCAACTTCTTGGACTTTGCCAAGAAACCAGAGGTTTTTGATTGGATGGTCGGTATCAGAAGGAAATTACATGAGAACCCAGAACTTGGTTTTGAGGAATTTGAGACAAGTAAATTTATCACAGCTGAGCTTGATCAGATGGGTATCCCTTATACATACCCTATAGCTGTCACTGGTATTGTTGCTTATATTGGGACTGGTGGGCCTCCTTTTGTTGCACTAAGAGCAGATATGGATGCTCTAGCTATGGAGGTCTGTTTCGATTATATTTATTCCCTGTTGGATTTATCATTTATATGATCACTGAAATAGAACATGTACCGTGTGCTCTGTGTTATTGTTTAATTCTTCTGTGAGACAAGTTGAAAAATACTCTAAAATTTTTATTGTCACAGGAACTAGTAGAGTGGGAACACAAGAGTAAGGTTCCTGGTAAGATGCATGCTTGTGGACACGATGCTCATGTTGCTATGCTTCTTGGTGCTGCTAAGATGCTTCAAGAGCTTCGCCACCAACTACAGGTTTTTCTTTTCTGAATGGATCATTTTTATGTTACGATTGTATATCTTAATCCCTTTTTGTATACCTATGTAGAACAAGGGTAAAAACATTAACTGATTTTCACATTATTCATTCCATCCCTAACCTCTCTTTGGTCTAATTATTAGAATGACTGCAAAAGGCGGTCTGGTTTGGTAAATCCTTTCCCTTTCGTTATATCTTGGTAACTAGGCAGATGAGATTATTTTTCCTCAGCTGGGTTTCATTCGACCTTGTTACCGACTCTCCTATTTCCCTTAATTGGTACAAGACTTCACATCTCTATAGGTATAGTAAATTGCTGACAAATACAGCCATTGCACTATATGTCAATCATAAAGTTGTTTTGATGTATGGTGCTTAGGGGGTTTTGCCTCACAAATGAATAGTTACTAGCTGGATTGATGCTAAATGGTCATACCTGTGTGCTAGTTCAAATCACAAGTCGACTTTGGCAAATTCTGTTGGAACTAATTAAGTGTTGGAGAGATTGAAGATAATGAACTAGGGAAATTCTGTGGGTTATAAGGGGACACAGTAGAGTCATGCTGCAATCAGAATAATACGAAGGGCATAGATAAGATGACTAATATCCGACCATCACTAGAGGAAGGAAAAAAATCTGTTGTTAAGTCTTGAGTGCCACTAGAATGCATTTTCTTAATTATGTGCATGCTTTTCTGAGATCTGTTAATTTGCAAAATCTAATCTCTGAGAAGAAGACGTGGAACTAAATGCAGTGTCCATTTGTTGCTTAAATCTCATATGGTAAAAGATGTGGTGCTGGTGCATAAATGTTATAGAATTGGTACTATTAAGATATCGTCTAAAATGTATCTTTTTGTTTTATACATGTTGGATATTATGTCTAGTGCCTCATGCTATAAAACTTCTTAATATTTCTTATTTGTTATTGATCTGTATAAATATTAATAGGAACTAACCTATTTGTCAAAACAAGAATGACATTAAGCTGTCATGTAGTGTTGTTAACATCATTCTCTTTTATCTGATTACTAGTAATGCAAAGCCACCACTTCCCTCTGAGAAAAAATCCTGTTAACTAATTTTTGTGGTTTTGATAGGGAACGGTTATGCTTCTCTTCCAACCAGCAGAGGAAGGAGGTGGAGGAGCAAAGAAAATGTTAGAAGCTGGAGTTTTGAAGGACGTTGATGCAATCTTTGGGTTACATGTCTCATCATCTTACCAGATTGGCACAGTGGCCTCTAGGCCTGGCCCTGTTTTGGCTGGAAGTGGATTCTTTGAGGCAGTAATAAGTGGAAAAGGGGGTCATGCTGCGATCCCTCAGCACACAATAGACCCAATCTTAGCAGCTTCCAATGTGATTGTTAGTTTACAGCATTTAGTTTCACGTGAAGCTGATCCCTTGGATTCACAGGTATTTATTAGTCTCTTTTTCATCAATATATATGACAAAACAAATTTGTCTTATACTTAGCCTTTGCATTGATCCCCACATCCTGTGATTTGACATCTTGATCTCTCTGCTCTCAGCTGTTCTTCTTCGTGATTATATTTAGAGTTAGAGGAGCTACCTTTAGTTCTACTTGCCACATGCTCTTATTAAGCTTTAAAATCCCATTCAAAAGTTAAATTATTCACAAGTTTTTTTCAACTAATTCGAAATAGCAATTTCATGGGATTTATATCTGTATTTTGAAAATTTTTGTGCGTGTCATGTATGTATGTTTCTCTTGGCAATGATTTCTTAATTAGTATCATATAATCATCCCCTTCTGCTTTCTTTATCTCAATTTATACTTTTTTCACGTTAAGATTTCTGCATAGCTTTGCAAATTGCTTCTGTTGGAGAATAAATTAAAAATATTCTTGTCTATGCGGTCCAATCATTTGTTGATGAAAGTTGAATTAAAATCTTATGAAATATCTTTGGCATAATGATGCCTTTCCAACTAGCATTTCAAATATAAAAGCACGATCTTGCAGGTAGTGACAATTACAAAATTCCAAGGAGGTGGTGCCTTCAATGTTATTCCAGATTCTGTTAGAATTGGTGGCACATTCAGGGCATTTTCAAAAGAAAGCTTTGCTCTACTTAAGCAAAGAATTGTAGAGGTATACTTGATAATTGCTTATTATAATATTGAACGTCCTTTATTCTTGATTGTATGGATTCCTGAATATTGAAAAGCTGAAATTATGCTGTCCTCTTCTTCTTTATTCCTTTTTCCTCTTGTCGGTCAGAAGGATGAAATTACGGACCTTTTCAAATTATCATGGAACAGTATTCTACCATAGGGTGTTAATTCTTTTCAATGCAAGTGACAGGTTATCACAAGGCAGGCCAGTGTGCAGAGGTGCAATGCCACAGTCTTCT
This sequence comes from Litchi chinensis, assembly GCA_019925255.1. Lineage (NCBI taxonomy): Eukaryota > Viridiplantae > Streptophyta > Magnoliopsida > Sapindales > Sapindaceae > Litchi > Litchi chinensis. The sequence goes on along the minus strand of CM034461.1, from coordinate 48,398,444 downwards.
TCAACGAAAAGGAATATCCATTTTACCCTGTCACTATCAATAACAAAGACTTGCATGAGCACTTCCAAAAGGTTGCTGGAGACATGCTGGGGGTCCAAAATCTCAAGGAAATGCTACCGGCGATGGGTACTGAAGATTTCTCATTCTTTGCAGAGGCCATCCCAGGATACTTCTTCAACCTTGGCATGGATGACAAGACTAAAGGACGGTTTGAGCGGGGGCATTCACCCCACTACATAGTCAATGAAGACGCACTTCCTTACGGTGCTGCACTAGAGGCAGCTTTGGCCACAAGGTACCTTCTGGAAAATCAACCCAAATCTACAGCACATAAGGTAAGCTTTCATGATGAATTGTGAGGCATTGTTACTACATCCTTGAGGGTTCTACTTTCATGCATCAACACGGACTTTTTTTTTTTTGAGTTGTGACACAGACTTGTGCTGTAGTAAATTGATAATTAATGGGAACAACTTCCCCTGTAAGTAGCACTTGTTATCTATAATTTCAATTTTCAACCAACCCAGCTTCTGTTTGGCTCTAAATACATTTTGTGTTCTACCTAGAAGAAGTTGCAAGAGAAGGGATACGAGTCAGTAAAAGTTATTGGCTAGTTTTACAGAGAATGGACTCTAGAAGAATAGTTTGGTGCAGCAAAATTGGGCTTTTTCCTTTTTCTGGCACACCAAATCTACTGAGACGCCATTTGGAAAGCACAAAAGCAAGAGTGGCGATAATTTCCACCTATCTAAAATCTAATGTATACCCCTTAATTTATACATTTTTAATATTCCAATATTACTTCCAAATTAAATTATAACACTTTAATTAAAAGATGATATTGTTATTATTATAATTAAATTTGAATACTCTGATTAGAAAGTTGATTTATTTTGATAAAAGATAGTCAAAGATGAGAGTGTTTTATTGTATTTTAGAGGTTTATAAATGGTAAAAATGAAGACCCAAATTTGAAGGTTTTTTTTTTTCCCCTTCTAGGGGAGTGGTGGTGTGGGGGGAGTTTGGTTAAAGCTTAACTTGAGTGAAAATGGAGATTTTGAGTTTTGTTTGATAGTTTTACCTATAGGGTTTTGGTGAAGTACAAGAATTTTGAGTGAAAATAAGAAAAAATATAATATGGAAAAGTCATAAACATGAAATAAAGTATCAAAACAAGTTTAAAAAACAAAGTTTGACCTTTTTAATGTTTTAATTTAATTAATTCAATTATTTTTATAATGATTTATCAATAATATTTAAAAGGTAAATAAATGAATTTACATAATTGGTAGCATATAGGATGTACTTATACAATATTAATTTTTAAAAATTTTAATGGGATGTAAATACAAAAAGAGGTGTATACACTGTTTTTAAGAGGTGGCAATGTGGCCACTCCAGATGCAATTACCAAATATACAAAGGTAATTGCAACCCAAAACAGCATATAAAAGCTTATTTTGGTAATTGCAACCCAATGCTAACTTCAAAATCAGCAATAGTTGCAATATATAACACACAGCAATAATTAATAAACCCAAAAATATCTCTTAATTTATTTGGAGAAACCCTAAGAATCAAAATGGAGCTTTCAAGTGATAAATGGGTTGCAATCCCGGATTGAACTCTACTCCCACTCGCAGTCCATCCCCTATTACTATGTCTATGTCATCATTGTCGTCAATAACAAGTACTTTTTCTTCATCAACGCCTCGTCGCCTCCAACCATTCTTGAGACAACAAAATGTGATCAAAGAAGTGGTGGTGCAAGTTTTTGGAAGTCTTGTAAGCGATACTGGACGCGTTTTAATCTAAGAAGATCGAAGCGTAAAATTGAAGAGAAATCAACAAGGGGTCATGGCACTAAATTAGGTCATGATAGCCAGTACACTTCTCTGAGCTCTGTAGAGCTTGATGAGAATCTGAACACGCTCATTGCGTATTGCAAAAAGCCCTATGGTTTGGTGGTTCTCTTACTTTAATGATTCTCAATGGAATTTTATTTTAATTTCTTATTAAAATTTATTGATTTTTTTTCTTTTTCTGTTTCTTTCTTCGGGCTCTAGAGGGATTTGGATGAAAACTTTTTGAGGAGGTGAGTCGGTCTCAGATTTAGAAGCAGCAAAGCCCGACCCCTTAGATTATATCGGATTACTTTTACAATTAGTTATATTCTTATTATGATTCAAGAGGGTGTCAAAAGCAATTAATTTTGTCTTGCACATCTTAATCAGCTTTGTAACGTGAATTTTTCATTCAATGTTCGTTGGCTTTTGCAATTGTTGTTTACTTCATACCTTCTCTATAATAATGTATACAACTTGTCCTATTGAATAAAAGTAATATTAGATTTTTTAAATTTTTTATTTAAATTTATACTCAAATAATATAATATATGAGTTGTTAATATCTTATACATCATGAAATGATTTATAATTAATATAATATTAATAACTCACATGCCACAATATTTGGGTATGAATTCAAATAAAAATGTTAAAAAACCTAACATTTTTCATTGACAATAATGCTAGACTTCTTCAATTTTTTATTTAAATCTATGCACAAATGATATGACATATAAATTATTAACATATTATAAATTATGATATGATATGATAATCAATGCGATGTTGATCCCTCATATGCTATATTATTTATGCAAAAAATTTTGAGAAACCTAATATTACTCCATTTTAAAAGTCTAATTATATTTATCATTAAAATTCAGTATTCTACTCTGAAACAAAGTTAAATCTCAAATAACTCATCTGATAATAGATGTGATCTCATCTATTTAAATGGATAAAATTCACAATCCCATCTTTAATAAAAAAAATTAAATATATTATCTGTAATTTACAAATCAAAGATTTAATTTAAACTCTTCTAAGTTCTAAACAATGGATCCCCATTGTTGATGTGATCTTTTAAGTAACCGTCAATGTGCACTCTTAAAGGTCGCATTCACCTTCCTAGTGTCACCTTCTTAGAGCATATTATGCGACACCCCTTTAGTCATCACATCTCAACTTCTTGAAGCATACTATCCAAGTATGAGGTTCAAATGAAACTCCGTAGGTGCCATCTTTCATTTTTTAAAATTTCCGATCTAGTGTGGCTAGATAGGTCACATATTATGATGCGTCAAGTCATACCACACTTTGTAGTTTGTAGTACAAAGAATTTTCCCTCTCATTTACATGGCATTTAAAACACGTATAATGATGTGTCATGACTCATGACACACAACTTGAATAATTAAATTAGTTTTTTTCTTTGAGACATTGAATAATCAAATTACTCACTAGCTAAAAAAACAAACATAACATTTCAAAGACAACTCCAATTATTTCACAAAAATAAAAGCCAGCTATTGAAATTTTGGTAGTGTCTCATCAACCCTATTAATTAGATACCGTAGAACCTATGGAGCAATGTGAAGGAACAATGGCTTAAAAATAATCGAAGCTTCTCTCCCAATTTACATTGCCAAAGATCTTTGTAATGAAAAGATTAGTCGCTTAAACAAGCAAGAAATGCCAGGACACCCATGTATCAATACTACCTAAACGAAATAGTTCTGTATCAAAAACATCAGTCTCTGTTGCTCAAGAAGCAAGTACCAAACAAATCCATTTCTTGTGCTCATGGGTACAAAATCAATGGCAAACCTCCCACTCTTCCTTACGGAGTGTTACATTTATCACTATTGGGTTCTGGTTTTGACTTTGATAGAGTTCAGTACGCGAGTCATTTCATCTACATCCAAATCCTAAGTAAAAAGGTAACATCATTCTGTCATTTTTTTTTTTTCAAATGACCATCTTTTTATTATTATCAATAGCTATGAACAGTTTTTCCTTTCTCCCACACAATCACAGACATGCAGACTTTGCATCTAACATGAAGAAGCTTGCTTAGAAACAAGGGTCTGACTACCTTATAGTTGGATTAATTAGAAATGTGGTTATTGAAGAACATTTGAGAGTTATTATTGATGACTTGGCATCTAACATGAAGACACTTGCTTAAAAATAAGGGTTTGACTATCTTACTGGTTGAATAATGTTAGTTATCAATAACAACCCTCAGTTGTTCTTCAATAATCACATTTATAACTAATCTAAAAATTGTTATTGATGAATAACCTTACCTAATAACTAAAATAGCCAAACTCTTAAAACAATCCACGAATCTGCCTAAACAATTGATGACATTGTGTGGAGGAATGCTAAGATGAGATTTTTCAGACTCCTAATCAGTGCAATCATACCATGTTGAAAGAAAAGACGTGACTGATCACATACAAATGCATCACAGCATAAACATAGCAGTTAGATCAGTGATTATACATATGTTGTCTCGCATAACATTTATCTGATCAGGCACATTGAAAGTTTCCAACAAAGCGATACACAACATTAAACCTGTTGCCAATGTCTAACAAAATTATCAATCACCAGGTTTCAACATTAAACTTTGACCAAATCCTTTTATTGATGGATCATTGGCTCAAATAAATGCATTAAATGGTGGTCATGTTTACCAGGACTAGTGTGAGAAGGAAATATGGTCCCAAGTAAAAACTTTTGTTTCAATGATCTAGCCTGATCTATGAATAAGTGACAGCAACGTTTAATAAAAAGTTTCTATGAGAAAATGACCTATGGTGTACGTCTTGGTGAACAGATAATAACCCCACACATATTTTCTGTCAGTTAAGATCTATACAGCTAATATAATAAAATCACAAAGAAAAGCAAGCACAAAAGAAACCTCAAAATATCTCATTTAAATATAAAAATGGCTCAATTTCTAGCTAACAAGACAAACACGAGTTCAATAACCTTCAACACATAACATCAGTAAAATAAGTCTTAAAACAACATGAAAATTCATCAAAAAAAAAAAGAAAAAAAAAAACCATCTATTACTTCATGCTTTCAAGCTTTACTTTTCAGATGAGTTGGGTCCCCTTTTCTTGCCAAAACCAACAACTGCAAATCAAAGAAGCAAATCATCGTCACAACTAGATCACTAAACATCCACAATAATCAACTATATTAATTCCACTTCGCATTTTTCTCCACCAGACAACGTAATTCCTTTTGGTCGAAAACCACTTAATCAACAAGAAAAATGACATAAAATTTATTAAATGAATAGTCTAAACTTTCAAACAATCATTATTATATTAATTCAGATCTACAGAAGTAACTAATAAACCAATACTTTGTTTGAGTTCATAGAAATCACTAAAAAAATAGACAATAAGAGGAAGGAGACAATCACCTGCGGTGACAAATCGGCGGTTGTATTGCATGCGCTTGTAGGCGCGGCCACGTGGCTTCTTCTTCTTGTCTTGCTTTGCTACCTTGGGAGTTTGACCCCTAACCTTACCGGCACGAGCCAGAGATCCGTGAACCTTACCTGAAATATTCAGGACGTTAAAATAATAAAACCATCAAACAAACAAGTTGATGACTGAAACAATAAGCAAACAGACGCAACGGCGTTTTCGAACTGAGGGCTTACCCATTCTGACTGCTGCTGCCGCTGCTCTCTTTTCTCGCTCTTAGTGGTGGCGTAGTCGACGCAGAGAATGAGAAGTTTAGGGCTAGGGTTTTGGCAGAATATATATAGTCAAATTAGTATAAATGGGCTGGGTTAAAAGCCCAAGCTTAGGCCCAAGCAAATTATGATTGGACAGCAAAGTGATCGACCCATCGGTGTTTACAGATGGTTAACTTTTTTGGGTTTTGTTGAAATCTAACCTTTTTTTACTGATCCTGTTGAAAAATAACCTTTCAGGTGTGAGGTTATTCAGATGAGTATAATTTTGGACAAAAATGCCCTTAACAATACAACTAATTACACTGACCCACCCTTTCACTAACTCTCTCCCTTTCAAATTTTTCCCTCTCATTCTCTCACTAAAATTCCCTAACCCATTTGAAATCCCGCCTCCCTCTCTTCTTCTTCTTCTTCTTCTTCTTCTTCTTTTTTTTTTTTTTTTGCTGAGTTGGATCTGGGTCGCGAACCCAGAAGATCTAGTTCTGGGTTCGTGACCCAGAACCATATGGTTCTGGGCTGGCGACGAGCCCAGAACCAGACGGTTCTGGTCGGCGACGAACCCGCCGACCAGAACCGTCTGGTTCTGGGTCGCAAACCCAGAACTAGATAGTTCTGGTCGGCGACGGTTCTGGTCGGCGATGAACCCGCCAACCAGAACCGTCTGGTTCTGGGTCACGAACCCAGAACCAGATTTCTTTTTTTTTTGTTTGTTTATTAATGTTGATGTTGATGAATTGTGGATGTTGATGAATTGTATTAATGATGTTGATGAATTGTGGTTGATGATGTTGATGAATTGTGGGAGATTATGAATTTTGATATTGAAGGAATGGAAGGGGTAATTTTGTTTAAAAAATAATAATAATGTCAGTTTTGATAATTCAGAAAATTATGGTGTAATTCTGTAATTTTAGAAAATATCTTTAATTAGAAAACAACCCCAAAAATTACAAAACAACCCCAAGAAACGCCTTTATGTTAAACATTATAATTATAAAATAACCCCAAAACTTTATTTAATTACAAAATATATGTAATTAAACATTCAGATTGGAATCAAAACCTTGAGGTAGGGATCTCAACTTCGAGGTTGGGATTAAACCTCAAGATGGATTCCAACATCAAGGAATGATCCCAACCTTAAAGTAAGGATCTTAACCTCTAGGTTGGGATCCAAACCTAGAGGTAGGGATCTCAACCTCAAGGTTGGGATCAAACTTGGACGGATCCCAACCTTAAAGTGGGGATCCCAACCTCCAGGTTGGGATCAAAACCTGAAGGTGGGGATCCCAACTTTCAGGTTGGGATCAAACTGGAGGTATGGGTCCCAACATCAAAGGATGATCCCAACCTTAAAGTAGGGATCCCAACCTCCAGGTTGGGATCCAAACTTGGAGATAAGGATCTCAATCTCTAAGTTGGGATCAAATCTGGACGGATCCCAACCTGAAAATAGGGATCCCAACCTCCAGGTTGGGAAACCTGGACAGATCCCAACTTGAAAATAGGGATCCCAACCTCCAGGTTGGGATCAAACTGACGCCCTTTGTTATCATTAAGGGTATTTTTGTCCATTTGAGATTTTTTTTAAGAATAAAAAATTAAAAGGTTAGTTTTGAGGTTGACCATTTCAAATGGGTTATTTCATACATTTTCTCAACTTTTTTTTTTTTTTTTTTGTAACTTAATGACACCACCTCAAATTACTGCTGGGTTCAGTAAAGATAAAACTGTGAAGTAAAGGTTTAATAAAGAAAAGACTTTGAAGCACAGTCTAAACCTTTACTCTGGAAGCTAGAGAGGTTTATCCACAGAAAGATGAGAAAATTGTCTACACATTATGGGATTTTAGTGAGTTGATCCCATCATTTGAAAGTAAGTGGTGAGTGGGCTTAATTTTACCATTAAACTAAACCACTTTCCTCATAAAAAGTGTGGGAATCTAATTTGTTTTGGATTGAATTGATATATTGTCCTTTAAACAAGTTTTGTAATGCTAAAATGGTTTGTCCATATTAAATGCATCGTTTTAAATTTTCTTTTCTTTTATAGTTTGTTGTACATTATGAATACAATAATATCCTATTGAATAATGTTAAATACAATCTCTCAACACCCTTTCTTAATATACTTTCCATTCAATATATCACACGTGTACAGATGGGTTTCTTATTTTTTGACAAATACAAATGTGTACTTGTATGATGTAAGTTTTATACCCAAAATGTGTTTGTAATAAGTTTAACATCGTAAATATATTTACACGTGTGGCATACGTTAAGTAGAGAGTACATTTAGCATTCTTCATATCCTTAATCAATTCAAAAATTACATGAAGAATATATATAAAATTTGAGACTAAAATTATGTATATTTGAAATGCAGGAGACCACTAGAGATATAAATGCATTCACAATTAAAAAAAAAATGAAAAATATAAGGACTGAGATTAAATTCACCTAAAGTAAAATGAAAAGGATTAAAACCATTTTTTTTAATGGTTGAATTAGGTGTGTTTTGAAATTTAATAGGTAAGTACCAACTTAACATGGAAGCTCTTTGGAATTTGTTATGCATTAGAGTGGAATTTTTGCGTTTGGGTGTTAACGTAGTGGTAAAGTTTGCATCCCCTTAACTTTCAGTCGTGGATTTGACAAGCGCTCCCCACCCTCACATTAAAAATAAAAAGGTGAGATTTTCTCCCTCCCTCCTATGTGATGACAGTCCTCTTACTTATGCGTGGGTCGTTTTCTCTCATTTGAGAGTCTTTTTTCGGGGCACAGATTCAATGTGTAATAATTTCATTTAGTCTCGACTATTTCCTGTATTAATCTTAGTTACATAACGTAATTCAAAAAATAATAATAATAAAATGGAATTTTTGTCCCTACACATATTTTAAAATTAGGGGAAAAATTATTTGGTCTTTGCGTTTTGGAAAATAATCAAAATTTTAATCATGTTTTGGAAAATATCTGAATCAGTCCTAACTTTTCGAAAAAAATGCCAAATTAATCTCTCTTGTTAGATAACTGGCGGTCAAATTTAATAAACATCTTGATGGGCTAGGTTAATTTTGTCATTTCAAATTATAGTCTAAAATCTCGACATGTGTACGAATCAAATAATTTGAAAATAAAAATAAAAATAAAAAATCACTCATCAAAATTACACACGCCCACATTTAATCCCAATCACTATCACACAGCACACATCCATGGCCCCACACCACCCCTCTCATTTCTTCTTTACCTCTCCCCCTTTATGGCCGCCGTTACCATATCAATCATCTTAGTTTTCGTCGCATGCATCTCCTTCCATTCACAATTTTCGACGACACTACCCAAATCATGACCTTCATTACCACCCTCCTCTCGTTCCTCCTCTGCCTCTCCCCTTCATGGTCACCGTCACCACACCGATCTTCTCGATTCTCGTCCTATCTCCTTTCATCCTTGGTTTTCAAAGGCACCACACAGATCTTCTTCTCATCCACAACAAGTTTCTAGGTTTGATTTTAGGTAATTGAGTGTGTATGTTGGTGATTGAGTGTGGTAGTGATGCGTGTGTTGGTGATTGCGTGTGGTGGTGATTGAGTGGTGGTGGTGTGACAATGGAGATTCATGGAACTAGAAAACAATAAGCATCTTCAAAGCTAGCAAAAATAAATTATTATGTTTCGAGTGATATTTATATGTTGAATATAATATTAATATAAGTTTAAAAAGATGTTAATTGATTATTATTTTTAAGAAAAATTGTTACATGTCCATGATAGTTATCATCTATAGCTTAAGATATTAAATTATTTTTATCGAGTTTTATATCTAATCATATATCACAATGGGAAATTATAGTTATCATAAACATCAAATATGAATACAAGTCAAACACACGAATCGCAGTGCCATAAAACCGAGTTATTAATAATATGATGATTAGGAAGACATATATGACTTATAAAACAATTACGTTTATTTTCAATTTTCTTTTTCACATTATGTATAGGAAGAGAGATAAGACGTGCAATATAATATTGTTAATACAAGTATTAGGGACAATCAATGAGTAAACATCATATAATTATATTTTATTAACTTTTTTTAAAAAAGTTGATATTGAATATATTAGAGCTCATTCGAGACTAATCAAAATCAATTAGTAATAGTCAACTGGCTGCTGTCGCAGTAGTAGCGCCAGTAGCCAGCCCTGCCTCCCTTTGTAAGGGGGCAGGGTTCGACAACCCTGTATGTATAATATTACACAATATAATAATCTATATAATTATAATAATAATAATAATATATAATAGTATTTGATCTCCCATCAATTGTGTGGGTAGCTCTCCCACCCTAGTGTGGGTCTTTCCTCTTACTTCCATGTGGGTAGTGGTCTCTCGGACCGTGTCATTAGTATCTTATCTTGATTGGTCCCGGATGTCTCCTGGATCTGTCCCAGATACAGTTCATGTATTAAAAAAAAAAATCAATTAGTAATATGATTTATTTATCTATTATTGTAATAAGAATGGTAAAATAGCTCACATTGAGACTTGAAACTATGCCATTAAATGAATGAGAAGGTGCATAGTATCAGGAGGTGATGTGTCATTTGATTAACTTAATATAACAATTAAGATGTATTCTCTTCATATGTACATCAACAGTGGTTAAGGACAACTATTTAAAAATAACGTATCAAGGTATGATAAAAATACAAAATTTGGAATATCAATTCACATATATGCGTTATTTTAAAAAAAAATCATATATATATATACATGTCTGCAAGTGTGTTATAAGTGCACGTGCATGTGCACTTGTGTATGCACGCGTGTGTAATGCGTGTATTTATGTGTGGGGTGCGCGTGAAAGACTGGTGATGAATGATATATTTAAATTTAAATTTGAGATGTTATGGGTAAAAAATCATTCTCCATAATTTATAAATCTTAAATTTAAGTATACCGTATACAAATAAACTTTCGAAACTTTTATTAAAAAATGTTTAAATTAATGATTTTATCGTGACGGGATCAATTCGATTTTAAAAGAAAGTGATCGATTTAATATTCGTTATAAATATGAGATTCAATTTTTTCGAAGTCAGAAATTTTTCGAACCAATATTTTTTAATTAATTTTCAAACTAAGTTAAATTCAAGAAACGTGGTTGACAAGAAGAGAAACGTGACTGACAAACTGCTTTATCGGTCGAATCATTAGGACAAAATCGGATTCGACATATATATATACATATATATATATATTGTTGTTTTAAAAAGATTCGACTAGAAATAACGCCATCGTGGCACCGCTAATGGATGGAATCCATCAATAATGAATTTCCATTTATGTCCCTTCTCATAAAAAAATTGCATTGAATTGAACTTCGAGGCCAATCTCGTGCTTGCGGCCCACGGTAGTCCGCCAGTTTCATTTTGGACCAACTATTTCCATTCCATTAGGCGCATTCGCATGCCAAAAGCACTCGCTATTTTAACAAACAAGCGCGTTTAGGGTTTATCAGAAAAGCCGCCATTCAAGAGCAGGGTACAAGTGAAACGCAACCAATAACACATTCCACGGAGAGTGGTTTGGGCAATCGCAAGGACACTCCCTCCACCAAATGGCAGACCATACCACGCCGCCCTCCGACCAGCTCGCCGCCACGACGCTCAACGACGATGTATCTGCCTCCTCGGTTGAAAAACACCGATTCTCGGCCCGAGTATTGATCCGCTCCATCGTGTCCCGACCAGACGGCGGCGCTGGCCTTGCCGGACAGCGTGTCTCTGTCGGAGGATGGGTGAAAACTGGCCGTGAACAAGGCAAGGGCTCCTTCGCATTTTTGGAGGTCAATGACGGGTCGTGCCCGGCGAATTTACAAGTTATCGTGGAGGCGGCTGTAGCAGATCTGGGCCAGCTGGTTCCAACCGGTACCAGCGTGCTTGTTGAGGGCTTGCTTAAAAACCCGCCTGAAGGGACCAAGCAGAAGATCGAGCTCCGGGTCGAGAAGGTTATCGAAGTGGGTCCAGTTGACCCGGCTAAGTACCCGATCCCCAAAACCAAGCTCTCTCTTGAGTTCTTGAGGGATCGTATTCATTTTCGGCCCCGAACAAACACGGTATTGTTTTTATCTTTTTGTGTAGTTAATTGGTTCTTGTACATGGTAAATTATTTACTTATTTTTTTTAATAGAAATGCGTATTTTAATTGATCAATGTTAAAGTGATACTTAGAGTAATTTTTATTTTTTAAGTAGTTAGATTGATTCTTGTACATAGTAATTTTTATTGATTTATCAACTTTAAAATGATTCTTGGTGAAATAGAAGGTGGTTTAGAGATTTATCTAATTATTTGTTTTTGTTGTTGTTGTGTGTGTTTTAAGATTTCTGCAGTGGCTCGAATTCGAAATGCGCTTGCCTATGCCACCCATACATTCTTTCAAGAGTATGGGTTTCTATACATACATACTCCGATTATCACCACCAGTGATTGTGAGGGTGCTGGTGAAATGTTTCAAGTTACAACCTTGATTAATGAGGCTGAGAAGTTGGAGAAGGAGCTGATCAAGAATCCTCCTCCATCGGAAGCTGATGTAGAAGCTGCCAAGCTTGTTGTTAAGGAGAAGGGCGAGGCTGTTGCCAAACTAAAATCTGATAAAGCTGGCAAGGAGGAAATATCTGCTGCTGTTGCTGATCTCACGAAAGCAAAAGAGAATTTTGCCAAAGTCGAGGAGAGATCAAAGCTGAAACCGGGAATTCCAGAGAAAGATGGAAAGATTGATTATGGGCAAGATTTCTTTGCCCGTCAAGCATTTTTGACTGTTTCTGGCCAACTCCAAGTTGAAACTTATGCATGTGCTGTTAGTAATGTCTACACATTTGGGCCAACTTTCCGTGCTGAACACTCCCATACTTCCAGGCATTTGGCCGAATTCTGGATGGTGGAACCTGAAATTGCTTTTGCAGATCTTCAGGTATGTTGAGGCTTATGGATGGTTAATGAAAGGTGTTTGAGAAGTTTTGAAATTTGATAGATATTTGTAAATGGTATGAGGTTATGAACCTATAGGTGTTTTCTCTCAGTATGATCCCATCTGGATTACGTAGGTCGTAGTGCTATTTCGTAACCTATAGTTTTGTTTGTGGCTACAATACTGAATTAGATCTGCTCACCATGAACTTCATGGTTATCCCATATACATGTCTGTTTGTTTTGGTTGAATTCTATGTTGGGAGGACCAAATTTTGTGAGTTCTTAATGTCATTTGGAGAGACCAGCTAGCTAGTTAGGATATTTTGATGTGTTGAGGATGCTTAAAAATGGGACAATGTAGCAAATGCTGATGGAATGTATAGATTATTTATTCTTGACACTTCCTGTGCTGCGACATTAGATGTAGGAAGACCTATTACTATTTAAATTGAATATCTTATTTCCTGGAATCAGAGCATTTAAGTGTAAGGTAATAGCCTTGTTTCTATTTTAAGATGTTGACAGTGGTGATCTCATGGTGTCAATTTTTCTTGAATTGGAAAATTTCAAAGCTATAGGCACATGGCTCCATTATGTATATTATAATTAAATCTTTTTTTTTTTTTGAAAATATTGAAATTAAATCTTATCATCTATTATTGTTAAAAGTTTTCCTCTGTTTGTAGGACGATATGAACTGTGCCGAGGCATATGTTAAGTTTATGTCTCATTGGTTACTCGACAAATGCCTTGATGATATGGAATTTATGGCTAAAAATTATGATAAAACCTGCATTGATCGTTTAAGAATGGTCGCTTCAACTCCCTTTGAACGCATATCGTACACAGAAGCAGTGGAATTACTAAAGGAAGCTGTGAAAGAAGGGAAAAAATTTGAAAATGCTGTGGAGTGGGGCATTGATTTAGCATCTGAGCATGAAAGGTATGCAAATCTTTGTAATTTACATGCTATGTTGGCTGAAGGGTGGTTATTGATGTCTTAGTTTGCCTGCCATTGCAGATATTTGACAGAGGTTAAATTTCAGAAGCCTGTTATTGTATACAACTACCCGAAAGGAATCAAAGCATTTTACATGAGGGTCAATGATGACTTAAAGACTGTAGCTGCTATGGATGTGCTTGTACCTAAGGTCTGTTTTTTCTTCTTAATTTTAAAGCATTCTGTACCTTGTGCTTCATTATAATAATTATCTAGAATTTTTGCCTAAATATTTTATTTTATTTTTTTATTTTTTACATTATAGGTGGGAGAGTTAATTGGGGGAAGCCAAAGGGAGGAACGCTATGAGATTATTAAGGAGAGGTATGTAAAATGATGTGCATGGTTGGTTCATGTTATAGTACATAAGATTACATGTGCAACATACTTTTAATATTTTGTTTTTGCTCTTTAATTATTATCATGCCATAGTGTACTATGTGTGTCTTTTCAATCTCAATGACCATTTATTTAAGTTCCTTAAATATATATAAATCTGTATTACAACCATGGTTCTAAAAAGTGCTATGCGCTAGTCGGGCGATGGCCTGGCGCCTAAGATATTCCTTGGCAGTCAAGCAAGGAAGGAAGCTGCCGGAGGTGGGAGCTCAATTGGTGGTTCAAGCTTAGGGTTTCGTGTTATTATTATTTTTTTGGTAGAGTTTTGTTGTAGGGGGGGGGGGGGGGGGGGGGGGGGGGGGGAATGAAACAGAGCACCCTCTGTTTTGGGTGCTCTGTTATTATTATTATTATTATTTTTGGTGTTTAAGGAAATAATTTATAAGTCCCCAAAATGGTAAAACACACAAAACAGCACTGTGTTGGATGTTTAAAAAAATAAAATGCGCAAAACGGTGCCATTTTGGCTCTTGAAAACCTTAAAAAAAGTTTTCATCTTGCCACATAGAGCTGATTAGTCAGTCAGGCGCCTAATGATGGAGCCTAGAAGCTTTTGGCCACAGCTTATGGCCATTTAGCATCTCGCCATGCCTAGGTGGCTGCCTAAGGCAATTTTTGGACCGATTACAACTTTTGACTGACAAGAATATTTTTGATATGTCATACAGAATAATAGAGATGGGGCTGCCTCTTGAGCCATATGAGTGGTACCTCGACCTGCGGCGCTTTGGGACAGTGAAGCACTGTGGATTTGGTTTAGGCTTTGAAAGAATGATTCTCTTTGCTACAGGCATTGACAACATCAGAGATGTAATCCCATTCCCCAGATATCCAGGGAGGGCAGATCTCTGATCTTTATTTAATGAACATACAAGGGTATTAGTAATTTTCCTTTTAGAATTCAAAGCCTAGTTATTATTATTTATTCAAGACAGTATTAAACAAAGAAATCACAGTATTAAAATGTTGTTTGCCGTGGGGAGAGTCCTATACTTTGTGACTATACTACTTGCGATATTGCAGTTTTCAGTTTCAGATATTTGCCCCGTGACATTAATGAATATATTTGCTATATTTGTCTTTCCATGCAGTTGATCACTAATGTAACATCATTGCTATAAACTAGTTGTTTGTTGAAGATGCATTTCTGATCTTTTGACGTCCCTATGCTAGCTCTATAAGGGTGTTTGTAATGCTATCATGACTTGTCTTTCATCCTTTCTAACCGGCAGAACAATTAGCTAATAAAGCTGTTATCTAGTGCAGTATAAGAAAATTGTTGGCACGTCATGAAGAGTGTAAATTCGCAGCGGTATTCTTATGTGCTTTTGAACTGTCAACCAAGAAATTCGTTTTCCAACTATTGAAATATCTCCATATCTGCTTTTTTATTATTATTTTTTTGGGATAACTTTCTCTTGCTATTTTTATTGAATATTCTCAGACAGCGGCAAAGTTCTGATTCGTAGATCATGAATTTACTCGTTGTCGACGTCTGTAATTATTTGACCTGGAAATTCTAAGGTCTAGACTATAACTCTAATAATAAATAAGAATTAATATTGGTTAAGGTTGGTGAAAATATTTAAAAAGCAATTAAGAATAGAGAAGGGAGAGGAATGATAATGCAAAGTCAAGTATTTTTACGTGGTTTGGCAAGTGTGTTTACATTCACGGGTCATTCTAAATGTATTTTGATAAAGTGACAGTAATACTAGACTTCAACTTGTCCTTTACAATGAAATTCACCTCTATTTATAGAGAGAGAGAGATTACAATTAAGTGTTTTACACGTAAAAAACTATCATTATTTTAATTACTCTGACTTTGGTCATACTGTATTAATTACTACTGTACTAATTATTCTTACATGTCCATGCCTGCATTAAATGTTTTATGTAAAGTCTTAACTTCATTAAATGCACAACTATCACTGTATTAAATGTCTTTAGGGACTATAGAGATTATGTCGGAAGATCGGGACAATATGATATCGACTTCCTAAGATATTACTTGGCGCGAGCTCGACGATTTGACTTGTTCATCCTGGCAATTTGACTTGTTCATCTTTGCGAGCTGAAGATGTACTGAGATAGATTTTGGCGTGGACGCGAGTTGAGAGTGCACTAAGGTTGATCTGGCATAGGCACGAGCTGAAGAAGTCAGCGAGCTAGTCATTGCGATTTGAGGACTGGGCTCTTTGGGTTTTTAGCCATTATACTCAACTTTTGGGTCTTTAACGACTCATTTGTCCATGTCATGAAAACGGCCATAGCACTTGTATAGTAGATTTTATTATTAAGATTAATTATCCAAAGCCAACACACCTAGGAGTTCATGTACAATTTGCGATCATTTCATTTCGTTAATAAATTTTTAATAATATTTCATGGGTTTTGCTAACTTATTAATTGGGTTAAGTTACTTATCAGTGATAACTATTGGATATTCTTCCATAGTTATTATTACAATCAATTCAATGATTGTTACAAATGAATCTTATTCAACCAATAAGGTAGTCAAATTTATAGTTAATGAGACGTTTTTTATAATTTGAGAAATTTAGGTCATGCTTGAAATTATTTTTAAAATGATGTTTTTGAAAATTAATTTTAAAAAACGAAGAATATGTTTTCAAAATGATGATTTAAAAATACAATATGTTTGGTAAGATTTTTCAAAACTTATTTGCTAAAATAGAAAATGATATAAATATGTTTGGTATTGTTTTTGAAAATGAGAAAAATAGTTGTTTGGATAGAGAGGTAATAATTTGTTTTAAAAACATGTTTTGAAAATGATGATCACTATAAAAAAAATTATTTTTTATATTTTAGTTATCATCTGTAAAAATGTGTTTTCTATTTTCAAAAATACAATTTACAAAATAACTAATTAAACATTTTTAACTCATTTTTTGTTTTTGAAAATAAAAAACTATTTCAAAATGAATCCAAACAACACATATTTTTTCTTTAATAAATCTCAAAATTCAGTGCAGAAGTAATGAAAATGTTATTGAGTGACATTATATTTCTCAAAATGTGATACTTAAATTGTGATTTTTTGCGTGATGAATTGAAATTATCATAATGTTATTAAATTGAGTTATCTCATAAGATATGGCTCAAAATGTGATTTTTTACATGATGATTGGAAGTTAGTACATAGATCTTGAGATTGTGTCGTTACTTGTTATTAATATAATTTTAACAATTTTTAAAATTTTTGAAATAATGTGATAATTAATATAATTTTAGGATTTTATTTTAATCAATATAATTTTAGGGAAAAATCAGATTAAAGATACAAAGAAAACAAAATAAAAAAAAATATATTTATATAATGAAGTTACTGAGGTTTAGACTTGGACGTCGTCGTTCTGGGCTTTGGGGGCCCGCACAAAAGCGGCAGACTGTTCGCATTTGACGCGAAACGATCTGCGTTGTCGCCGTCGTGTGCGAGAACGGTGTGGTTTGTCTGCTCTACAGTAAATTTAAAATCAAGTCGCGGTGCTCAAGTTTCAATCCATACGAAATTTACGAGGATCTAAATTGAGTTGCGGGAGCACAAAACAGAAGACAAGTGCAGAGCAGACAAGGAAACACAAGGGTTTTTGCTTCGTAAACAGCCAAATGAGGGCGGTGACGAAGCTGACGAGAAAATGGCGAAAATATCGTGAAGACGACGACTTCTCCCTTCCAACTCTCGACGACAGTCGTCCCGTTGACTCCCGAGGTCTGTCTGCTCTCTCACTACATACCTTTCAAGGTTCCATCTTCTGTGCGGTTACAATAAAAATATTCAACTGTTTTGAATTTTTGATTTATTGTTAACTAACAATAAACATTTCCTATATCAATTAATCGCTGTGGGTTTAATTATTCAAATCTTAGTGCGTGATGTGTGGGTCTTTAAAACTAACAGAGCAAGAGGAGATGGTTCGGTCGCTTGAAAGGAGTCATGCTCAGCAAAGTCTCGTTTGGAGGGTATTATTAAAAAAAAAAAATCAATTAATCATATCTCTAATACGTTAATTTGATTGATTGATTGATTGATTTATTTTGTTTTTGACAGAGTATGTTTGCAGCATTTATGTTCTGTTTTGCTGCGTTTCTTCTTTATTCTATCTTTCAGCAGGCTTTGTCTCCATGGGAACTGGTATGGATCAATCTATAGTGCTTATTGAACAAGTTGATGTGTTTGCTTTCTTACTAATCTACTATGTACCAGCTTTGTTGCAGTGAATATTTCTAGGGTTTAATTGAATTTCCTGATTATTTTGCTTTAGTGAATATATTCTGACATTTGTGAGGAAACGCAATTTATTCTCCTTTGTGCAGCGCTATCATGCTTACTTCATGTATGAGATTGACTCGTGGATGATAATATTTGCAGGTTCAATTCTTCACTTGTTCTCGCTTATTTTCATTTTTTATAGCCAATTGCACATTTAACTTCATGCATTATGCTTTTTATGAAAGAGAAAAAAAAAAAAAGAAAAAGAAAAAGAACTTAGTGCATTATGAGATTGTTGTGGTGATGTGCAGCTAAAAAGCTATCATATCCTCACTGTTGTGAGATATATCTGTTTGGATTATTTTCCTGTAGGGATGGATGAATATCATGTTTGATATTAGTTAATAAATCCACTAGCAGTTTTATCAAATTGATATAATAATAAATACTATCCAAAAAAACGGCCTTTTTGCATCTTTTGTCTCCTCTTTTTTGACTTTCTAGCTGACTAGGACTTAAATCATATAAAAACACCATCTGTTATGAAAATATCAATATATTAGTTTGACTTCCACATATTCAATCTCGGTTGCCATTTGGAAAACATGTATGCTCAATCTGACAGTCTAAGAAATGATCATATTTCTCTTATTATTGATGCTTAGAGCCAGCTTTTGCTTATTTCATCCTTTCAATTGACTATTCCTGTAATTAATGGTAGAAATGTATGTTAAGTTTACTCATGAAAGGGGCGAAAGGAACTATAAGAATGACTCAGATTTCTTTTCGTCGTGTACCTTGATCAGTGCAGAAATAAGTTGTAATTAATTGACTGATTTAATCTTTCTGATTTATGTTATAATTCCCATACTATGGTTCAACTGTAATGCTTGGGCCATTATGTTTTTCATGTCCGTGCTATGTGATTTGTTCCTATGATCTCTGTCATGTCCATCTAACTCTCAAATATTTAGATGTGGTATACTGATTTAAGCATTTAACAGATTGGCTCGCTGTTTTATCATGCTCCCTAGCTATTGTAGGACTTCTTCATAATTCAAAGTATCACAGGCGATGGATTTGGTACTCATGCTTTACAGGCATTATACTAGCACTTTTCTGGTTATATTACATGCTGAGGTACATTAAACATTTGGATTTATCTTTTTTTATTCCTCAGGCTCTTAATAATTGATGTTGGATATTTGTGCACTGTCATAGAACTTTCAAGTTCATCAACGAAGTTTGTGGTTCAAGTTTCACCTTGTAGGAAATAATGGGGAGGGTGCTGTTGCTGGAAATGAAAATTGTAGTCTATTAGTGTCAAACTCTTTCAAATCTGTTTTACCTAATTTGTCTTGCTTTCTTTTTATTATTACTTTCGTTTTAAATATAATTGATTCATCTATTTCTTGGATGGTCTTGAGTTACCAAACTCAAAATTTAAAACTGAGATATAACTTGCAACTCAGATTGGCCACTCATTATATAAGTGATGCATGCCTTTTCAGTTTGAGTATATGTATTAATTTTGTTTGTTGCTTGTCTTGGGATAATATCTAAGAGCAATGAACGGTTGGCAGTTTAATATGCCGGATGATCTATAATGTTAGATCGCAGTAATTGCTGACATGGGTAATGCTAATTTATGTGCTAGATTGCCAAAATTTCGGTGGGATGTTATCTGGCTTCCATTTGGTCCTGTTGGGTATGTTTTAGATTTTAATTGAATCAGTCTACCTTTTTTGATTGTTCTTAATAAGTTGACAATAAAGTATATGCATCTTGCTGAAATTGCAGTGGAGCTGGAATATGTCTCTATGTGGACCATTTACTCGATGAATCATCAGAGGAAGTAAGAAAACTTCGAAGCTATATGTATGCTTATAAAGCTAGCTAAAGCTTTTCTTCCACCTTGACTGGTGATAAAAGGGGACATATGGGGTAGGATTTCTACTTTGATTGAAGGAAAACAACTGAGATAAGACAAACGCAGAGCAGAGAAATATGTGCTGATGGCAATATGCTATTATAACTTAATACCTACATCTTTCAATATATAGAAGAAAGTTTGATGAGATACCTCTAGAAGTATTTTCTTCTTCTTATGTCTACTTTTATCTCCTTGGACATCTTTATAGAATACACGTAGCAGGGTGCCACCAAGCCTCAATTTTTTTTCTCTTCATTTTGGTAAATTCAGTTGAGTCAGTAGCTTCTTTACTGTGCTTATGCTTGGTTCAGTAATGTCATATTTCGTAAAAATAACTGCTGGCGGGAATCGGAACTGTTTTGGTCGTTCAAAGTAATTAAACTGATTACTTCATATCCAATACTCTGCTACATGCAAACAAAGCAATGAAAACATAGGAAATTGCTAACTTAACGTAAGCAGGGGCCTCACGCTGAGATCCAGTAAGCAGACAGATCTTTTTATTTTATGTTATCTTATTTAAGTTTAATATTTTTAAGTTAAAATTGAAGATAAAATTTAAACTCGGTTATATAATTTTATTAATATAAGCGTAAAAAACTTATCAAACATGTCCAGAAAGGACGTGACTAGCATTCGAAACCAAACGCCCGCTGACAAGAGCATGTTCGCCAAGACCACGGTAGATAGCCCAACTTGGGCTGTTCCAGGGCCTCCACACAGTTCATACCGGGAGCTTAATCAATCAACTCCTTTCATTAATCGCAAAAATAAATGGCAACAATAACTATTATCGAATGCAAAACAAGGGAACGTAGAAGCTCTAAAATAATTGTTTACTGAATCCAAAATGAAAATACTGATGTTCATGATATGAAATACAATAGACCAAGTAATGGAAAACAGTAGTCTTCTCCAAACACTAAAAAACACTCTCAAAAATCTCAAGTCTATCCTCGCCACCAAGGGGTTTTCATTCACAAAGATTGACGAATCAATCCTCGTCTTCAATGACTCTGGTGCCAAGTCCACTAAGTCCTTCTGGTGGGATTTCTGCAACAGTCACAAGAGAGTATAGCTCCTCTTTAGCATCTTCGTCATCATTCCTCCTGCGAGCAATGCGGACCCTAACCCTCCTAGGAACACTCCTGATACCCCTGCTCCAGATCTGCTTGTTGAGCTTGACATCTACTCTCACGTCATTTGTACCCATGGCTTTCTGGGCAAACTTCCTTATCTCCTTTATGGCCTTTGGAGCTTTCTTTTTGAAAGTACTGTTTCCAGAATGACAGTGTGCCAAAAATTAGTCAAATTTTTTATATTGATGCTATACATAAACAAAAAAATGACATGGCACATATGTAGTAAAAAACTGAATTTCACATGATTTCACAATTCGCAATGCCATAACTCATATCACTACCATTACAGGATTTCCGTTAAAAACACACCACACCACCACCTGAAACAGACACAATGCACACAATATACTAGCAAAGGGAACACCTTCATTCATCAGCAATGAAAACGAGCTTAGTTCTTTTCTATTTAATAGAAGCAAGTACACTATTAGATCCGCAAGACTACTATTTCAATCAAACATTGCTAGTGAACTTGTCAGGTTCCACTAATCTATTCCTTCTATATGGCAATTGCAACTGAACCAAAAATAAAATGTAAATTACCAAATTCTCCTCACCTAAAACAAGCCCTTACTGCTCCACTCACACCTACGAATAACCCATTCTTATGTCCCTAATCGTCTGACCCATTTACTCATACAAATTCATACATTACGCTTGAAAGTGCACAGCACACCCAATTCAGTAAGTCTACACCTCTGCCATACCCCTCTTAGTCTGTTACCCACTCAATCTGTACCACACACACACCTCTGATGAAACCTCCCTCTATGACCAACCAGCAGATGTATACCATTCATAATCAATGGCCAAATTCACCATTATAACCACCAAAACTACCCCTCACATCCCAAGTACTAAAAAATCTTACAACCATCACCTTGCCGTCGGCTAACTTCTCTACTCTATGGTCTATCTACCAAAGTTACAGCTCTACTCTATGGTCTATCTCCACTAACACACTAAGGCCTATTCATCGCCACTGTAATTGCAGCAAACACACAAACACGAAGCCAATAAGAAAGGAAAGAAAAAAAAGCAAGCACCGCTAAATGCAATAGGTAGAATAAATAAATTTATCTAAGCTAAAATCCCAACACAATGGTATCAGGCTGCAAAAGAAAGTGAGTCCAAAATGTAACTGACCATCCATGGAGGCGCTTGTGAAGATTGATGGTGTACTCTCTGGTAACAACCTCCTCCTTTCTTCCCTTAGTCTTCTCCACCATTTTCGCTCTCTTTCTCTTTAATCAATTAACCTGCCAGCATTCAATCACCCACTTCGTCACTTCAAAATCAAAACAGACTTCACTTAAGAACCGATTACAAGACCAAAACTGAACAGCAATTCCAATCAAGTTATCAGGAGACTAAAAACGTTAAAAGTAACAAAACTAACGACATTAAAAAATCAGATTTCAAGCCAAAAAAGTTGTGGAATGCATCGGGTCAAAAGGCAAAGAGCAGAGAGAAACCTTTGGGCTCAGAGAGTTGCCGAACCAAAGAGAGAGGCAAAAGTGAAAGGAGACGAGACTTGTACTAAAAAATGAAGCACAAAACCCTAGTTTGCATACCATAATAAATCTCTATAAAAATATTCTATATTGGGCTGGGCTTTGTTTGGGCCTTTCACTTCTTTTTCTTTTTTGTCACTTGAGAAAATTACAAGGTGTTTTGTTATAAAAACAAGCGCGTGGCCACACTCGACTGCCTAAATTCTGAATCTTGTGTATTTCTTTCAGTGATCGATCACGTCACGCTATCTGAGAATGGAGGAGCATTTACCACAATCTCTGATTGTCGAGGTCCTGAGTCGACTCAGCGATTCCGCCGATCTTGCTCGGTGCCGAGTAGCCTCCAAGACGTTAAATTCGCTATGTCAAGAGGTCCGATCCATCAACCTCGTATGCACCTTGTCCCGCTACCTCAAATCCCGCTCTCCAGAAACCCGACACCTGGTCACGCCATTCAAGACAGTCTTCCACAACCTTGTCCGAAATTCGCGCAATGTCGAGTCTGTCTCGATCGGCGTCGACAAGTCCCTGGGAGGAGTCTCGTACGACGACGTTGAGGACGAGTCGGATGATCTGTACTTGACCGACGTCGGGTTTTTAAATGATTGGCTGCCCAGGGTCTGTGGAGACTTGAAGTTGCTGTCCATTTCAGACTTTTGGCTTCAGTCTTGTTGGAGAAAGTCTACCGTTCTCCCTCTGATTTCTTCGTGTTGTGAGTTTTTAATTTCTCTATCATTTTCTGGTCCAATGAAATTTAATATAAATGAAACTGCTTGGTTGAAACTTAAAATTGTGAAATTCAAGAAAATGTTTCGTGTCCTGTCGATACTTGAAACTAAGCAAGGTTCAAGGGAACGCCTGTCTTTAATTGTAGGGGTAATTGTTTATTCTTTCTTCTTCTGTTGTAAATAGTTAAACGTGCCTGTACCTGATCGGATGATTATATATTGCTCCTCAATACGTATATGCAGGTCATAAGCTTCTTGAACTAGAGGTGAGAAATGCTTGGCTGTCGGTGGATGGCCTGAAACCAACGCTGACACTCACCCATTTGACATTGGAATGTATAAGACTGGAAGATGAGGACCTGGTGAAAATTAATGACTGTTTCCCATCGCTGCAAGTTTTGAATTTAGTAGGAGTGGGAGGACTTAAAGATCCAAAGATTAATCTCCTCCACCTCAAAACCTGTCTGTGGACAGTGTCAAATGCCCCTCTCTCTCTGGGTATTTTTGCACCCCAATTAGTGAAGCTCGAACTGAAATGTATCAGACCGAAATCCCTTATCCTTGAAACTCCTCTATTGTCTGATTTCCATCTTTCACTTGAGAAAGCCAGTGAGGTAAGGCTGAAAGAATTTCGAAATTTGAACAGCCTTCAACTTGAATCTTTGAGTCTTTGCAGCCTCATTCGCAAATTTCGTTCTGGAAATGCAATCAAGAAGCTGAAGGTGGATTCATTGAAATCGGCTGAACCTATTGAAAAAAGGAAATTTTGCATGGGGACATTGTTTGATGTGTTCCCAAATGTGGACTCTCTTACTTTGGGCCCTACTTCTTGGTCAGAAGCTGAGACTTGCTTTCGTGAAGGAAGTTCAGAAAATTGGAGTGGAATGAAGGAGCTTAAAGAAATTATAGCACATTTGGTGGTAGATGATATTGATGTTACGCTGTCGTTCATATTCTGTATCTTGAATAAATGCACTAACTTGTCGGACGTGGCTTTGCTAATTCACCGCGAAGTAAATTCCAGCGTTGGTAGCAACCTCATCTCTAGGTGTACAGTCGAACGACCAAGAATTAGATGGAGGTGGGGAATGTGGAAGGAAGGATCCGAAGACACTTGGGTCTCTGATGGCATTTAATTAGGCAAATATATGAGATGAAATATATAGATAAAGCATTTTGTGTTAGAGGTCTTTTAGTGTATAGGTCCTTGAGGATCTTCAGTTAAGGAGTTTCCGTGTAATTGGATTTAAGTTCTTGCAGCCACCACAAATGTTTATACCATGATCTGCTGTTTCAAATTTGGCCGACTCAATCCTGGCTTGGAGGGATGATTGAATGTATGTTCACTGAACATACATCGAATGCTTGGAGAAGGAAAGAATATTGGATGTGCATTCTGTGTGCAACAGACGTGTATCAACGAGCATGGTAGGCTGGTGTATTTGTGTATGGTTTTATACTGTATGTAGTTGTGTGATGAGCAAAATGTTCATGTCCATATTACCTTGTTTATGGCAATAATGCAGCTGCTTACTGAAACAGCTATTCTTTTTCCTTCTGTTTTGGTAGAAGAATGAAGATGCTGCATATTATATAATGACATATAGGTAAATGCATGGAAATCAAACGATTTTACGTTGTTTCTTCTCACTCACTCGTGAATTTGCATGTTAATTTTGTCCCCATTTTTGGTCAGAAGCAAAAACTTAAGATGCAGTAAAGGCATTTGTAATAAGTAATATATAAATTCTCTAGGAAAATTCAGATCAAATTTGATTTCATGTTAAATAATTATTATTATTTTTTTTACTTGGATAATTCAAGTACTTATTGACAGTAATACTATATTATTCAAAATTTTATCCCAATTCATTGCTTAAATTATATGAAATGATGATTTGTAAAATTAGTTCATTGAAATACCAATTCTAGTTAGATTCTTTGGGAATTTACACTAATATTATTTGAATGAAGCGGATGTAAAAGCATATAATTCGTCTATTTTTTATATAGGTAATTTATTCTCGTTGACAGTATATATTACTAGAATTTTGATTCTATTATAAATCCTTTGAGTTTAACTATTGTACAGAGTCAGTACTTTAAAAAAAAATGCACAGTATAAAGGTAAGAATGGAAATTTGGGTTCGCTGGGCCCAGATCCCGTTGTAGAAAGATTCAAACGGAAAGTGGATTTGGGCGTCTCTTGTTCACTGACTGGGCTGGGCCATTGGGCTCAAATACCCAGTTGAAAAATTAAAGCAGTATCTTTTGGGGCGTTCCGAGAATCGAACTCGGGACCTCTCGCACCCAAAGCGAGAATCATACCACTAGACCAAACGCCCGTGTTGGCAAGCGCTTCCTTTTAATTAAATTATCAAATAAAAGAGCTAGTCTTTAAATTACTGTACAGAGTGTCATTAGGGTTTTGAAGAGGATATAAACTACAGCTTGAGCTTATTCGCCGATCGTGGCGGCCCTATCTGTGTTTATCTCCTAGCAGCCGTAAGTCAAAATCTCTTTTAATTACACGATCTAGGGTTTGCTTTTAAGTGTCTTGTTGCTTACGTGCAACGAATCTGAATGTAAATTGATTTGTTTTGTTAGTGTAACAGAGGCAAGAAGAGAAAATGACGACAGTTCCAGGTCAGTTGATTTGGGAGATAGTGAAGAAGAACAACTGTTTCTTGGTGAAACAGTTTGGGAGGGGCAACGCCAAGGTCCAGTTCAGCAAGGAGAGCAACAACCTCTACAACCTCAACTCCTTCAAACACTCCGGCCTGGCCAATCGCAAGACCGTCTCTATACAGCCTGGAGGGAAGGATCAGTCCGTCGTCCTTGCTACCACCAAGACCAAGAAGCAAAACAAGCCCTCTTCTTTGCTTCACAAGTCCTCCATGCGGAAGGAGTTCCCGAGAATGGCCAAGGCTGTTGTCAATCAGGTTCTTTTCTTTTTTAATCTTATAATCGTTGTTGGTTTATGTATAAACTGTTTTTATTTTGCTTATCTTGATTTATTTTTAAAGAAATACGTGTACTATGTTGTTGGATCAGTAATGTAATTAAAAACTGACCAAGTTTTGGTGATTTGTGAGAGAATTGAAATGATGTTTCAAGCTGTGATGAGAAGCTAACATGTAAGAAGGCCTCTCTTGAAGTGGCTCTTCCATGAAATTTTCTTGTTACGCTTGGCTTCATCATTCTCGACTAGGGAGCTTATTATTATTATTATTATTATTATAATATTCTTGCTATTGTTGCTTGAAATAGTTTATTTTATTTTATTTTATTGTTTGATTGATTTGAGTGTTGTTTAGAAATGATTCTTTAAGCTGTGATGAGAAGCTAACATGTAAGAAGACCCCCGCTTGGAGTGGCTCTTCAGTGAAATGTACTTGTTACGCTTGGCTTCTGAGCTATCATTTCTCAACTAGGGATCTTTCTTTTTATTCCTTTTAAAACTTTGATATGATATGGGCATGTGAAATAATTGTTATCGTTTGATTGATCCAGTTAGTGTTTGTATTCACACAGATGACATACATTCTTACATATGTATTGTAATTAACAAGTTAAGTATTCATATTTGAACTGCTATCTTCTTGAAGGACTTTCTTGACTCAACTGTTGGTTACTATTTTTATACCTGTTATCTTCATTTTTGCAGCTTTGAATAGGACGATATACTAGAGATTGGACTTTATGTTTTCTACCATTTGGACAACTAATGCTATTGTACTTTGTTGCATATTAAAAACACAAAGAAAAAAACTTATTTTTTTGTGGTTTGTACAATTCTGTTGCCTTGCATCCTCAATCTAAACTCATATGTTATTAGGATGTTGGCCTTTGTTAATTTCTTGTTTGCCAATGTTGCAGGTTGCTGATAATTACTACAGGCCAGATTTGAAGAAGGCAGCCCTTTCTAGGCTTAGTGCAGTTCACAGGAGCCTCAAGGTTTCCAAATCTGGTGTCAAGAAGAGGAACAGGCAGTCTGTGAGGATCCCTGGTAGAAAGTGAATGTAGAAGGAAAGATGTTATGCTTTGTTTTTGAAACAGTTGTGATTTTGGTTTAGTTCTAAAGAGTCAAGGAGACAGTTTTTCATCTGTGTTTTATTTTCTTAATGTCTTGGAAAGATTATCCAGTTATGGTACTTGGTGAGGGTAAAAGCTAGATTTCGACTTACATTTGTTTTAAGTTTAATTTGCACTTCATTTGGTTGAGATATAATGTGTGTGCTGTTTGGTTGAAACCCAGATGGTATTTGATGTTCCAAAAATTGTTATGCACATAAGTGTTACTGCTTGATTGTTGATAGGCTCCGGGTGTGAGCTGTGATATGTAGCAAGTCTATAGTAATTCTAATACGTTTACTAAACCCACAGGTTGCTCCTCTCTCGGCCTTGAATGTGTGGCACAATCATGTTAACAATTCAATTATGGAATGCTTCACTAAATTACCCATAGAGGTTCTGACGTCAAAATCCGACGCAGAAAGTTTTCATGTCCAATATTTGGAGCTATTTGACGTCAAAATTGAAGCATTGATCGGTGTATTTATTGTCTGACTTTTTAACGTAATAGTCATGGTACTTAATGTGCTCTATTTTGTTTTTCCTTTAACAGTGAGTGATCCTTGACGTGCTCAGAGTTACCTATGTATTTGTTTTTTTTCCTTTGTTTGTTTGTTTTTATTTTGTTTGATCTTTTTAAGTGGTAAAGTAACTCGGCTAACTTTTAAAATTAGTGTCTTTTAGAAGGAGTGGGAGACTATTTTCCTTCACCTTAAGGTCTCGTTTGACACATCGGATTGAGATAGAAAATGAGATTAGAAAAGATTGAGATGTGATAGGATTAATTTGAATTAAAAAATTATTATTTTATATTTGGTAGAATTTATGATCGGATTAAAATTGATTGATGTAATGGATTAAAATTGATTGATGTAATAGATTGAGATTAGATTGAAATAAAATTAATTTAAATATTTTAGTATATAACTTAACTTAAAATAAATTTTTTCTTAAAATTAAAATTTTTTACAAAAACCTTGAAAAAATTTGAGGGAAAAAATGGCGATCCACCATCAATCCAGACGGTGGAGATTTAATATGGGTTGGATCTCCACCTAATTAATCTTCCATCCACACCCAATTTAGCATCAATCACTATCATCAAGCCAACATGAACCATAAACCATAAATCAATAGAACATCAAACCTAGTCGATCTACGAACATAGACCCACAAACCTAGTCAAACCACAACCACACACTTAGTCAAATCACAAACTAACCTAGATGATGTTCATTTGGGGTTCGAAACCCAGATTATGTTGGGTTCATCCAAATGGATATCATTTGGGAGCCTACTGCTATTTTCTAAAAAGAAAAAAAATGGAGCATTGAAAAATTGAGAGAGAGAGAGAGAGAGAGAGAGAGAGAGAGAGAGAGAGGAGGGCTGAAGGAGGAAGAAGGTAGAAAGAGAGAGATGGTGACTGGTGGGTGAAAGAAAGAAAGAGAGACAATGACTGATGGGATTTCGTGAAGGTAGGATTTGGAAATTCACCATCTTTGATGGGTTTCCAGTAAGGAAATGACAGAAAATGGGGTTGACTGGATAAGGGAAACGTGCCTTTTTTTCCCAGGCCTACAGGTCCAAACGCTGGATATGGTTGGATGGGAAGAAAATTTTTCCAATACCATACCATTTCCCGGCAGCCAACGCGCCCTTGGTGTCAATTACCAATGCCATCCCAGATTTTTTTGAACAAATAATCTGTTTGGGCCAGGACTGGCCCATGTGGTCCATCTCCATGTCGAGTATGACTCTCGTGCTATGCACGTGAGGACCTCACTTGCAACGTCTACAACTTTTACTGCTGCAATATATATACACACGCACATAAACGCCTAAGTTACCACTGTTTGTACACTGCAATTTCCCGCCTCAATTTTTCTCATTTCCCGCTCTGCAAAACCCTAACCCACCCAAAAATGGGCCAAAAGCAACAACCCACCGCCGATCCCGTCACCGAACCCAAGAAACGCCGGCGTGTCGGCTTTTCTGCAATCGGTGAGCCTCCTTTCTTCCAATTTCACCTCTGATTTTCGTTGTTCCCTGCTTTCGTTATTGCTTCAAGAAAATAATTTCTTGGGATTCTAGCTATGTTACACTACTTTTCTGGTGCAGATGCTGGAGTTGAAGCTAATGACTGCATTCAAATCTATCTGGGTATCATTTTAATTTTCGAAAAATCTGTTTCGGTTTTTGTTATGTTAACTGATTCTTTTAGTTTTCTTTTTTCCCCTCATATGATATGAAATCTGCCATCTGTTTTGTTGCTCAATAATTAGTTTTATTTAGTTATGTTTTGCATACATATTTAGATCAGCCAATTTAGACTTTTTAAAATTGATTATTATTATTATTATTATTATTATTATTATTGTTAATTTTTTCCATCTATTGTTTATAGCAATTTAATGGTCGAGTTTTATTTATTTGTTTATTTTTTCAGTTTTACAAAATTTGCAAAAATTAGTGTAAGCCTAGAAGAGACTGTAGGCAGTGAATTATATTTCTTGGATTCGTGAAATTTAGTGTTACCGAGAACTGAATTATAAAGGAGTAAAAGAACAATTTTATTGCTCAAAAGAAAAAAAAAAAAAAGAACAATATATGCCACCAGTTAAATCTGTGGGTATTTGTTACATAGATACAGTGAATAAGCTTGCTAAGTGTTAAAAATTTGGGAATTGCTACAGAGCTGAACTGGACATGGTCACTGCAGAGTTGATTCTGTGCTGCTACGATTTGAATGGGCAAATTAGGATGAAAGTTTCTGCTTTTATTTATTATTTTATTTTATTTTACGTGTTCTGATTGTTTTTACTGATTTTTTTGTGACAAGTATTGATTTGTTGTGAACTTTGACTTGATTCCTGGTACTCTAGCGTCCAGCAAAGAGGAAGTGGGTGCTCCAGACTGTTTCAGCCTCGTTCCAGTTGACTTGAATAGCTTTTTTGGAGAAGATGGGAAAATATATGGTTACCAAGGGTTGAAGGTATTAGCATTCTTATAAAATTGAAATGTATTTTATATACTGCATTTGGTTATAACTTATTAAACTATTTGATCTTTCATTTGTGTGCTTTCTTTTCTTTATAATGATTTGAATGTAGTCATTTAACCACAGAATGGACTTTTCCTAACTTTTATATACTTCGTGCAGATAACAATCTGGGTTAGTATTGTGTCGTTTAATGCATATGCTGATATTACGTTTCAAAGCAAATCCGATGTAAGTTTCTGAATCAAGGTTTAGATTTAAGATAGGTGTTTTTTCTCATTTGTTAATTTTCCAGTCTGATTCGTGTGGGTTTGCTTCTTATGTTGTGTCTTTTGATAGCGTTTTAATGATTTCTTTTGTTGATTATTGTAGGGGGGCAAAGGGATTACAGATCTGAAATCTTCACTCCAGGTTTGCCTTGTCTTTCATGTTATTATTTTGTTGATGTTGATATCCTTTGGTTTTTAATTGTGGTGGTTTACTGTAGAGCATTTTTGCTGAGACTCTTGTTGAGAATAAAGATGATTTCCTTCAAACATTTTCAACAGAGAATGATTTTATCAGGTACCTTGTCTTGGAGATTTTTGCTCTTCTAGGTGCTATATAGATTGGTCTCTATGTCTATCTGATGTTGTTTACCTGGTTTTTAATATGTAAATTTGTAATTTTCTTGTTATGACTGTTTTCAGATCCGCCGTCTCAAGTGGAGAGGTGTTGCAACACCAGGCTTCCAATGGACACATCAGTCATTGTAATAGTCATCTAGAAGCAGCTGGTTCTGATTTGGAGGTGATTTTATACTATAGCAGTTCAGCTTTTGCTTATCATGAAAATGGTAGCTGGTATCATGAATTTTTCTTTTACTGCCAAAATTTGTACTTTGTCCGGGGTTTTGTTCTTCTTGTCTTTCTAAAAATTAATGGTTCTTAGAAGCAGCTGCTTCTGATTTGGGGTGGGTTGGGGCAGTATGGTGACTTTTGCTTGTATTGTTTTGGATCCTATGCCTTGTATTGGTATATTTGTTTAAGATAACTATTATCATTCATGAAATGAATAGTTTTTAATTTTTGTTTCATCAGTTTATTTATGTATACGGATTATGAATTTGCAAATGAGGCTCATCATTTTAAGGGCTCTCTGTCTGGGTCAGGTTGTTCGTATGGTGGTGGACAATTTTGCAACTGGACACCTTTACAGCCGCTTAATACCTCTTGTTCTTCTTCTTGTTGATGGTAAATGTCTCTGTTAAGGCTTATAAAAGCAATATTTATTATCATTTTCTTGTTGCAGTGGTGTATTCAACTTCAACTTATAACAAGTGTTATTATTTGAATTAGGAAGCAATCCCATTGATGTTACTGATCCAAGATGGGAGTTATATCTCCTGATTCAGAAGAAAAAAGATCAGCAAGGGGACATTCAACATAGACTGCTTGGTTTTACAGCTGTCTATCGCTTTTTTCATTACCCTGACAGTACACGGATGCGACTCAGTCAGGTTCGGTTTCTCTTATATTTATTAATTCAATTATTGGGTAAAGAGAAGAAATGTAGCCCAATTGGGTTCTTTAATTAAAGCACTCAAGTGGCTTTGCGTGCTAATAATGGTACTGATTTAGTATTAGTAATATTGTGATATGTATCTTTGATGGCAGATTTTGATATTGCCTCCTTACCAGCAGAAGGGTTATGGCAGTTACCTTGTAGAGGTGCTCAGTAATGTTGCTATAGCTGAAAATGTTCACGACTTTACTGTTGAAGAGCCGTTAGATTCTTTCCAACATGTGCGCACTTGTGTTGACATAAAACACCTGCTTGCTTTTGAGCCGATCCAGAATGCAGTTAAGTCAGCTGTTTTGCAACTGAAGCAAGGGAAACTATCAAAAAAAATCCACGCCCCTCGATTTGTCCCTCCTGCCGATGCAGTAGAGGATGCCAGGAAAACTTTGAAAATCAACAAGAAACAGTTTCTCCAATGTTGGGAGATTTTGATATATCTTGGCCTTGATTCTGTTGACAAGTACATGGAGGATTATGTTGCGATTGTTTCCAATCGTGTGAGGGCAGATATCTTAGGGAAAGATTCAGGAACTGCTGGGAAGCGAGTGATTGATGTTCCTAGCACTTATGATCCTGAGACATCATTTGTCATGTTCAGGTCACAGGACGGTGAACCTAGTAGTGTCCAGATGGATGGAAATCAAATGAATCAAGAAGAGCAGCTGCAGCAGTTGGTTGATGAAAGGATCAAAGAGATCAAGTTAATTGCTCGGAAAGTGTCTCCGCATCATGCCTGAAGTTTCATCATTCTTGCATCTAGATGCATTTTTGTGAGACCCTGGTCTACATTTTTATGAACCATGACTTGTCTGTAAATCACTAAGCTGTACTTGCACATCTAGCGCCTGTTTAGAAAAGTTACAGACTTTTGCTTAATGTGACAAGCTTATACTAGGCAAGGGTTTTATTCCCTTTTTTTTTTTTCTCTCTTGCAAGTTTATTTCTGTATCTGAAGGCGATTAGCTAATCACTATTCTTGTTATTTACAATGTGTACTATTGATTCAAAGCCTTCTAACTTGAGAGTTAATGTAATTTTCTAGACATAGGAAGCATACTGCCTGTTCTTCAAAGGTTGGGTATGTCCGTATGTGCCATTTCTGCATGGGTCACCTTCTCTATTAATGTAATTGCTGTGATTAATAGTAACATAGATCTAGCAGTCAACATTTATCAGGCACGAAATTTGGAAAATTTTTGCTTCTAGGTTTCATTCGTGGAATGAATGTGCGAATGCTGGCATAAAATGATGTCGGTATGGGAGCTGTGATAAAACGAAAGGGCGTGGTTCTCGTTGAACAGGATGATTGTACATTTTCACGAACTTTTGACAAATCACTTCAGTCTAGGAGAAGATGCTATGCTGTGTAGCGCAGATGTTCCTGTTGAACTCTTCCAGTGACATCGATCTTGATGTATCGTCTTTAACAGCCATGTAATAAGTGCCACTTGAAATATTTGATGTTTGCTCAAAAGCCACCTTGTTGAGATATTAGAAGGAGAAGGAAAATTATAAAACTTCATCAGTAACGTTTCATGACTCTGCTTATGTCTTCAAAATCCAAAAACGGTCCATAAAATACATTCATTAGGTAACAACGTTAAAAATTCCGTTGAAACAATAGAATACAACTCTCGCTTCTTTAATGCCAAGGCTAAAAAGCACCCCGATTAGACATTTGTTGTCTGAGAGAAACAATACAAAATCATTCTCCAAGGGTGGTTCTTGGACTGTTTCTGGATTTTGATAACAAAAAAAGAAAAAAGCTGGGGGAAAAATATTACTGCCTCAAATAGTCCTTTCAATTAAAAATTTGATAAATAGATAAAGATTTCACAAAAACGTTACAAAAATTAAAATGAATCCATTACCAGATGTATCGGCAAAATTAAGCATGCTATCTAAAAGTCCTTTCTGTATTGTTAGAACACACATCCTCACACAGTCACACTCATTTATAACAGTAATCATCCTAACATCACCAAACAGCAATTTCAACATATGCACAGAATCCTTTCCATCTCAGTGTTTGTTGCTACACTTTCATTATATACATATAAATTGGCAAAGACAGAAAAAAAATGCACTCTTAGATACTCCTGAATGACAGATTCGATGGCTAAATTTTGTGGACACCGTAACCAGCATCCTCTGATGTCAAGTTCTCCTTCCAATTCTCAAATTCTGAGCCACCAAACACCAACTGCTTTATTCCCACAAAGCTGTTAAATGAAAAATTAAATGCACTAGAATCAGCAGACGTCTTAATAATAGAACCTAAATAGAAGACAATGAGAAAAATAGAGCATTAAAAAGGAAACACCAAGATCAGGTAAGGAGCTAGAAGCACATGAGATGAAGAATGCAAATCTCATCTATGAGTGTTGTATTCACATAATTATCCCACTAGAATGCCCATTGCTTAGGCTTCTCAGTTTCACGCACAAATTCCTTTATAAAACGATTGGACTAACTATGGATTTGCAGAGATTAACATATAATCCAGAGAAAATGACATGTGGAACTTACTCAGAGCTTATCTGTGTCAATGCATTAATCAAAACATCCAGTAGCAATGGTTCAGTGGTTCCAATATCCACCCTGTTTAAAGTTGCAGATACATTAGCAAGAACCTTCATACATTCCAAATCCTAATCACGTAAAACTATAAAGGCATCACTGCATCACAAGGAAACGAGGGGAGAAATGGACATTCATATGCATTTCCTACAATTCAAAACCAAAAGCCATACCATAGACGTGCTAAGTTGTCTTGGACCTCAAGATCGCTGATGTTGTAAAATGTGGTTGGTTCCACATTTGCTCCACTAATTGCATCATAATTTGGTCGTTTATCTATGAGAGATTGTGACAACTGCAAGAAATAAATAAAGTATGTGGCAACTAATATTTAAATGAAAAAGATGACAAATCTGATTTACATCAACAATAAGAAATTCATTTACACACTTCAAAATTTCATTCCAATTTCAAGTGATAAAACCAACCATCTACTTAAGAGCTTTACAACAGAAACATGACATGAACAATTCCTGCAAGGCTGTCAAAATGACTAGAGGAACACTTACTTGCATATTCATGGAATTGCATCCTCCAAGACGCCCTATGATGTGCCACGCTCGAATTGCCTGCAAACGTATAAAAAGAAGCCATATCATCCAATTTGTTGATATTTATTCATACTAAATTGTTGATATTCAATTGTGAACATCATATTGTTGAGTTGAAAAGAAGTTACTTACATCACAAATTAAGGAAACATCTTTCTCTAATGGAGCCTTGTGGAATTCAAACCATATGTATGAGTTTGAGAAATCAAATCTGGCAATGCAGGTCAGCAAGTCAACATAAGTACAACAATGTCACTAACCAATTTCTTCCCTAAGGAAACAGTTCAAATGATAGAAACTAAACATACATAAAAAGAGAAAATCACAGAGAAATTAAATCGTATTCATGCTAACAAAAGGGAAAATGATCCTAGGTGTCTACACTACCTAGTCATGAGAAGTTAGAGAAACTGATCTAGAATCAGCCAGCTAACAATTGGATTCAGTCAGACATAGATACAACATGCAACAGGCAACGATGTTCACCAAGTGGTAAATTAATCAGCTGACTGTAGCAAGTGATGTTCTACTAATCGTCTCTGCATTATAGATCAATAATATTGAGTAGTATACACTCATAAACGAGCAAATTCAACTCCATAAAAATTAGATCCACATATTATTTAAAGATTGTCTGGATGGTCCTTACATTTCTACACTTTCCTCTCAGTCACAGAGACATTGAGCTTAGAAATGACACAATCTAAAAACTTTCATCTGTGCCTCCTTCCAATGCTTCTGTGAATTCCTAGATAGATATCACCAAATATAAACTTTGCAAACACAAACCTTTGTAAAAAGTCTCAGGCATTCAAAGACACAAAATAAACTGAGGTTTTTGAACACACAACTTTTAGATATTTTACACTCCTACATATATAGATGTGGTAACAAGTTCAAATGCCTTTATTTGTTGACAATTAACAAATGCTGAAACCAATGAGCTCTTGGAGTCTGAGCGCTCCAAGCTTTGTTCTCGTTCGCGTTAGGTTACCCATTAGACATGGTATTTCTTCACACTCACTAAATCACCATAATTAATCAAAAGACAAGATAAATAAAATCGACTCTCCGTTATATTATAAACCTCCATTGCATAAATTAGATCGAATAGACAATTTAAACAAGAGACGGGAATACTTAACCTGAATTCCAATGTATATGCACACACTATAGCAAAAGAAAAAACCAAAACACACAGACATAATTTTCAGGTAAGAAAATGCATCCATATATGCATATACATTGTATCATTGTGATTGTACTCAACTAAAAGGCATATAAAAATATATAGATTTTTACATAAGTAACAATAAAAAAACCAGAGAGATCCACGAAAAACTTACTTGTTAAAAGTCACTTTCACAGGCGTCCCTGAACCGGTCTTCGTATGTAATATTTTGTTCCTCTTCTTCTTCAATCTCACCTTCATCTGAAAAAAAAAAAAAATTATCTCCATCAAACTACCAAACAAATTAATTTTTTTTTTTTTTTTATAAGAAACTAAACTAAGTGACCTTGGACTGGGCTTTTTGCGGGTCGTCAAGACAACTCCCCAAAATCTCAGCAAATTCAGGGTCTTTGTCGTAATCTTTCTCTTTTTCTCTTCCTCCAACTTTTCTCCATGACCGGGACCGAGTTTCTTCTTCATCATCATCATCATCTTCTTCTTCATCGTCATCTATATCTATCTCCTCCTCTAATTTCTTGGCTTTAGAAACAAAAAGTGAAGTCCTGCTGAGTCGAGCTTGCTTTTGTACAGAGATTTTAACGGTCGAAAATGGCGCCAAGCGGTTAGTTTGGAGGCTGCAAACTTGCGGGAAAAATAGAGTGGGGGAGCTGCAGGTGTGTAGGATAAGCATTTTTTGGTGTCGTATTGTGGGTTTCGTGAAGAACCGGCGTGCTTTAGCCAGAAGAAGTCGATTATGCTTTGCTTTCAACTGTCGCTGGCTAGCTACTGAGTTTGTTGATTCCTCCCCTTAACGTGCGCCTCCGCAAAAAGAGGGACCGAGAGAGGGTTTTAGAGAGGCTTCTCCGTGAATGATATTGATTAACGGTTCCGGTTCAAATTACTGGTGGTCCACCGTTGCTTGCTGTGCACTCGACTGAGATAACGTTTTCGTTTTTTTGGGAAATCGTGAAACAAACTTTTAATAATCTACATTTTTTTTTAAAGAAATTAATAATCTACATTACTGGTACACATTAATAACACCATATAATACTATACACGTATTTCAAACATATAAAAATATTTATCGTCATATATAATATTATTTAATTTTTTCAAACTTTTAATATTAAGAAGTCTAATAAAATAGTTACCTTTTTTCAAAGGTAAAGTAATGTTAAGTTTCGATATCGAATAAAAGAAAAAAAAGGCTTGACTTTGCAAAAATAAAAAAGGAGAGAAAAATATATGAACTTCAACTTAAATTAAATTTTTTACGAAAATTTAAGTTAAAGTAAATGTTGACGTTCGGAAATGGTCAATCAAAGATTCTAGGACCCAGACTGCGAGTGAGGTAATTAAAGAGTGATAGTAATGACGGGAGTGTGGTAAATAAGCCATTAATGAGGTTTAAGGTTGGTGGAGCTTAATTTAGGTGAAGGAATGTTGGTCGTGATAGTTAGGTGAGTTTAATGAGATGATCAATGAAAGACGAGAGAGAGAGAAGAATGCAAAACACAAGAATTTTTACGTGGTTCGGCGACTGCGCCTACATCCACAACCACTCTGAGGTAATTCCGACAGAGTGACGACACTCTAGTATTTTCAGCTTGTTTGTACAGTAAAGATCTCCCATATTTATAGGGAGGGAGAGATGACAAAAAGAAAATACAAAAGAATGTAATATACGTTACATGCAACGACTATTTACAACTAATCCTAACATAGTCATGCTGCATTAATTGTCAAAGGTAATGATTATTCTATTTTTGTATACGTCTGCATTTAATACACCAGAAGATGTCTTTCTTTCATTAATTGCATAGCCGCCGCATTGAATGTTTCTGAATAATTGTAAATGGTTTCTGGCGTGGAGTCAGAAGAATTGGTGATTCTGATGACTTGCTACAAAAGGTTTCTTCTGGAACAGATCAGGGGTCTGTCAAATCAAGCAAGCTGGTCTCTTATTGACGCGGGCGAAGTAATGATGAGACGATCTGGAAGTAGTGCGATCTCGCGACCTGGCGACCTCGCGATCTGGACGAGCTTGCGACAGCGGTTGGGATTATGGGCCTTCTAAGCCTTTACTTCTGTTCATGTCTCATTGAGCTTTTACTGGTCTACTTATTAAGGTCGAGAAAATGTGCATAACAGTAAAATATATCTTGAGTTTTATGAAAATGTATTATATGTAAATTAAAAATTTTTTAAGAAAATTTCACAGCAATTTTTTTTTTTTTTTTTAATAAACCACCAAATGATATATACAAAAATAAATGGTGTATATATATGTATAAGTTTTATGATGGGATGTGATTATTGATTAGGTTATATTTTCAATCACCACATTAAATTTGTTAGTGATTTTTTTACAATAATTTGATATTAAATTAAAAGATACAATGATGATGATTATTATTATTATTTTCTATATTGGGAAGTGGATTACAATTTGGGACCTCAATGTTGGTTGGAAGATATACAACCAATTATTCATGTGAAAAAATAAAAATATCTGTTGTTTATCCTTATTTGTTTTAGGGAGATTTAATGAAATTTATTGGTAGATTAATTTATCGCCACGTGGTTCAAATAATTATTTTAATAAGTACTATTGCTATACTCTCATAAATAATGGATAATGACAAATAAGTCTATCAAAATTTATTAAAATCAGTTACGAATGCTATCAAAATATCTATCATTATAGCCAAATTAATTAAATTTAATAATTTTTTCAATTAGAGTACGATCGATAATGTAATCTTATATGAAAATGAAATCCCTAAATTTAAACCTTGTTTATTCCACTATAACCACCTCAGTACATAAATATCTTCACCGAGCCTCTTTATAATATTATATATTTTTTTACTTTTATTTATTATTACATGACGTACTTTCATTTTGTGTCAAAACAAAATGAACAAAACAATCTGATATCGTGATTCGATTGGTAGGATATATATAGTCACTCCAACTCGAAAGTGACATAATATCGAGAGAAAGAGACGATCAAATGGAGTTACTACCAGCAGAGGGTTCTCAGTCGCAGATCGCCAAAAAACACGGGTTCAGGTCACTGAAAGTGGTGAATGTGGACATGGAGCAGGTGCTCGGTGAACAACCCTTCGGTGTTGACTACGGACGCCTCGACAATGGCCTCTTTTACTACGTTCGCTGCAATTCTAAGCCCAGAATGAGAGCTGCTCTCGCGCTCGCTGTCAAGGCCGGGTATGCGCCTTCTTATAACTGCTTTACTCTTTCTTTTTGTTCGCTTTCGAGGCTATTGATGTCAGACTTTTATAGGAATTGAGCTTATACTATGAAATTACTGCAACTTAGGTTGATCTGGAAGTTGTATGAGGTACATATATGGAAAAATTTAATTCAATGATGTGATTTTGAAAGCCATTAGCGTGATACCACTTATTTTGATATGAGGACCACTAAAATCTAATTTTTTGGGTAATGAATGAGTTATATAGGAGTGCTAGTTATAAATTGCTTTCCTAAATGACACGTTGATGGCGGAAACTTGTTATGGACATATATAAATAGACATTTCTTTTGTAGAAGGTACTACTAGTCGAAAATTTGGAGTGGCCAATGAGAAATTATTACATTTAGATGATTGTAAGTAATTCAATTAGGCTATGTAGTGGAGTGACTCAGTTCCTTTTCTCTGTGAAAGCCTGCGATTATCTCCTCTTGTTGCTATATTTGGTTGTATGAAGCTAATAAATTGAACAAGACCAGCGAGATGATAGATTTATATTGGAATGAAGCTAAACTTATCTGGTTCATGGCAGCTCAGTTTTAGAAGAGGAGGATGAGCGAGGAGTTGCTCACATAATTGAGCATCTTGCTTTTAGTGCTACTACAAATTACACAAATCATGACATCGTCAAGTTTTTAGAAAGTATTGGAGCAGAATTTGGTGCTTGTCAGAATGCAGTAACGTCTGCTGATGAGACTGTATATGAGTTGTTTGTTCCTATTGACAGGCCTGAACTATTATCTCAGGCCATTGCTGTCTTGGCAGAATTCAGTACAGAGGTTTGACCTAACTCCTGGCTTTGTTATCTTTATGTTGTCCAATTCTTTAGTATTAGAGTATTATCTGTGCAATGTAGGTACGAGTCTCGAAAGATGATTTGGAAAAAGAAAGAGGAGCTGTAATGGAAGAGTACCGAGGTAACAGAAATGCTACTGGAAGAATGCAGGATGCCCATTGGATCTTGATGATGGAGGGTTCAAAGGTTCTGCTCTTGATTCAATTTTTTCTTTTTTTTTTTTTTTTTGCTTGTTAAAGGATTCAAACTTTTTAGATTCTTATTGTATGATCAGTTATAAGTTATCATATTTATAGATTACTGAGGCTCTTCTTTGAGATATTATTCTTACAGCAAATTCAACTTACTTATCTTCACAGCCTTATGTGATGAGGTATTCTTAGTTCGTGGCCAGTCATTTTTTCTATAGGATTTTTAAGTGGTTTTGTTTTTTGACTAATAGGAATAATAAAAGATTATAGTAATATTCGTATATTGTTTGTGATGACATGGTGCACTGCTATAAACGGAGGACATGAGATGTGTATGCTAGGAAAGAAAGGAGTGGGATACTGGAGTATCCTCGTTTTGTTATTTGACATCAGAGTTTGATTTTGAATGCCAATGGCGGGGACTAAGGATCTTACACTAGCTATAAATGGAAGCAAAATTGTCTAATCTGGTTCTTTAAGTAGAGGCTTATCAAATGGATGTGTTGTTTTGGTTTATGGCAGCAATTTTAATTTCAGGCTTTTTTATTATTTTGATCTTATTTTCAGTATGCTGAGCGCTTACCCATTGGATTAGAGAAGGTAATTAGGACGGTTTCTTCTGAGACTGTGAAACAATTTTATCAAAAGTGGTACCATTTACATAACATGGCAGTGATAGCGGTTGGAGATTTTCCTGATACAAAGGTTTGTGATTTTTGCCTGAAAATATCCTTTCTTGTTTAAAAATATGATCAGTTGTCATGATTTGTAATCTCTTTCTCTTGCTTCTTGCCACAGAGTGTAGTTGAGCTGATA
This sequence comes from Litchi chinensis, assembly GCA_019925255.1. Classification (NCBI taxonomy): domain Eukaryota; kingdom Viridiplantae; phylum Streptophyta; class Magnoliopsida; order Sapindales; family Sapindaceae; genus Litchi; species Litchi chinensis. Next base: position 48,356,914 of record CM034461.1, on the reverse strand, counting down.
AAGACTCACTTCGGGCCAAAAAATTCAGTGACTGATCAGCCAGTTATACCCATATTTCGAGTTCCTTCTCATCAGGAGCCGCGATTTTCTTGTTTTACTGAATCTGAGGCTGCTGGGGTTAGTATTCTATGAGTTGTGATGTTGATTATGCATATTTTTTTTCACCTTAAACAAAATATGAAAGTGTGTGAACTCACACAAAAATTGCCTATTCTAACATTATCATTTTTCAATTACACTTGTACCAGTCGGCAGTAATTATTAGCTATAAGATGCCAGTGAACGAGCTGAAGACTGTGAAGGATTATAAGGAAATGCTCACAGAGTCTATGTTCTTTCATGCTCTAAATCAGAGGCTTTTCAAGTTATCTCGCAGAAAGGATCCCCCCTTCTTTTCATGCTCAACCACTGCAGATGATCTAGTTCGCCCATTAAAGGCTTATATTATGTCTGCATCCTGCAAAGAAAGAGGGACTGTGGAGGCGCTAGAATCAATGCTCACTGAGGTGTTTTAATCAATTTGCTTGCCTCTCTTTCTCTTTCTTTCTCATATTAGTTGCTAACAATTTTGTATCAGGTTGCAAGAGTACGACTACATGGGTTTTCTGAACGTGAAGTGTCTGTAGTGCGAGCCTTATTGATGTCGGAAATTGAATCTGCCTACCTAGAACGTGATCAAATGCAGTCAACAAGCTTGCGAGATGAATGTTTACAAGTATATTTGTTGATTTCCTTAATTGACTAACTGTTTGATACATAAATTTCATTGAATCTGCCTTTAAATTGCATTCCATTTTGCAGCATTTTCTCTGCAATGAACCCATTATTGGGATTGAGTATGAGGCTCAACTCCAGAAAACCATTCTACCTCGTGAGTACATATTTTTACCTTTTTAAACATACTATTTTCAGGTATAATGTGACGAACCAAGTAGGATGACATGTGTAATTGCCTTTATGTGTATAGATATATTGGCCTCAGAAGTGTCCAAATATTCGGAGAAGTTGCGAACATCATACAGTTGCATCATAAAGACAATTGAACCTCGAACTTTTGCAACAATTGATGATCTGAAAAATGTTGTATTGAAGATCAATGCTATTGAGGAGGAAAAGAGAATTTCTCCTTGGGATGATGAAAACATACCAGAAGAAATTGTTAGTGCAAAGCCAAATCCTGGGTAAAGTTGGGTTCTGTTCTGCATTTATTATTTGCTTTATATTCGGCAGCATACTTACCCTTTGTAGGTTTCTCTTCCTGGCCTTTTACAAGTGAAAATAAGGTTGTGTGTCCAGAATAATAAATTCTAGGCACTATAGATTGTGTTTTGTGAAATCTATTGGATTGTTTGTTTCTAATCTGATGTGAGATTTTTCTTCCTCTTAGTCTGGGTAGGTTCAAGTGGGACTCTAAAGAAATAAACTTTGGGTATCTGAACTTTTATAGAAATCTCTTAGCCTATAGTAGTCTAACTTATTGCCTAAAACTTTTTGCAATTTGTATTTTCGTACTAGTAGACTCTATTTTCTTTATAACAAAATGGTCAGTTCCTTGGTTGACTTGGTACATAGTCCAACTTAGTTGTATGATTTGTTTTTGTTAGATAAGGATAATCAATTGTTTCTTCCTCAGGAACTGCTTTTGTATAGTTATGTGGGTTCTTATCCAACCGGTTCTCTTCTTTACTTGTTATTTAGAAACCAGCTGTTGTCCTGTTCCTGTTTGATTCTTATCTCATGTTTCCATGCTCCTAATGTAAGACTCTTATTATTATCTTTATTTCTTTTGATACTTGTACCTTTTACCATACTCTATAGGGTAAGCCTGCCCCTCCAGTTAACTTCGCTGTTATAAATCCTGGATCATCTCTTTCTGTAAGGTGAGAGAGATGCTACTTGTTTGATTATGCTCAGAATAGATAAATAAATAAAAAAGGAGAAAAAAATGCCACTTGGCAATGTGTCTTACTCTTACCTTATAATGGTGAAAAATTATCCTCTTAATTATCGATATGATATTTATAATCATGTTAAACAGGAGTTAAATAGTGTCAGTGATAAGGCCTAGCCGGTGTTTTGCCAAATTCTCTGTTAATATCATAATAACCCCATTTTAGGGTATGGATGATAGTCTCATCTAATACATGTGCATGAACTTGTCTTTCCTCTTTGGTTCAACTTTCTTTTGTTTTTAATTGAATTCAATTAGTTGATGCACTTAAATAGTTCTTTCTACATTTATTTATTGCTCAGATAATTCTTGTTTGCTAGAACTCAGTCTGCATGATTTAATTAATCGTGTTATTTGTTTACATAACTAAGCTTGGTCAAATAATTTGCTTCAGGAATATTGTGCAGCAGTTTGAATATCAGAGTATTGGAGCTACTGAGTTGATTTTATCAAATGGGATGAGAGTTTGCTACAAGTGCACTGACTTCCTTGATGACCAGGTCCGATGGCATGCAATTTTGCAATAATAGTCAGTTCATGACTTTGTGAGAAACACATAGCTCTAATCAATCTGACTATTCAACAGGTTCTCTTTTTGGGTTTTTCATATGGGGCTTTATCTGAACTCCCAGAAAGTGAGTATTTTTCCTGCTCAATGGGTGCAACCATTGCTGGAGAAATTGGTGTGTTTGGTTATAAACCATCAGTGCTAATGGATATGCTTGCTGGAAAGAGAGTTGAAGTTGGTACAAAGCTTGGAGCATACATGAGAACCTTTTCTGGCGATTGTTCACCCTCAGACCTGGAAACTGCCTTGCAGGTTTGCTTTGTTGGATTTTTGACAGTTAGTTTTACCATTCTTAAAAGTTTTAACGTATGGGAGGAGGTTTTTATATGCTAATATAAAATATTAGTTGCATATGTTAATTTAGTATGAGGTTTTTACACACTAATATAAAAACTAGTCACATGTATCAATTTAGTATTTTGTTTATCTAAATATTTACAAATTGCAAAATGCTTTGGAATCTTTTGTTGGAAATGCTTGTGTTTTATCTGTCCTTTTTATTTGCGGTGTGAGTGGAGGGCCCTATGCCCAGAGGTGAGGTGGGTAGGGGGCAAATAATTTACCCTACAACATTTCTTTCTTTCTTTTTTTTTCCCTTTTTATTATTATTTTTTTAATTATACAAATTTTAAATGTGAAATATGTATTCAATATATAACATGAAGGCCAAAAATAAACTTACTGATGCTTCACATACACGAGTATTTTTTTTTTTCACTTAATTTCCTTTAATTTTTTGTGTGAGCCTTTCTCAACCAACCGAGTCCACTTGATAAATACCATTTAACCTTTTCTAAATTTATAGGACTGCTGTCTTATTTAGTTATTGACTTATTTTTTGATGTGGCTAATTTCACATCTCATGTAACATCCTTGAATCATAACTCCTCAGTGGTGACAGGTGGCATCACAATTTATTAGGAGGAACCAAGTGTTTTTCAATTTTCCTATTGCTGCTGGATTTTCTCTCAAGGATGCATGCATTTTTACTCAGTTTATCTTTCCCAGTCCTATGGTCCTTGCAGCTATGCATTGCTTGATGCTTGTTCTATGTACATGTGGTTTCTTGACTGCATTCCAATGGAGTGTAATTAGTTGACGAATACTCAACTGAACTCAGGCCACATTATCTTAAATGTAACAAAGTCTTTGCTGTACTAATTTTTTGTGCCATTCTGGTTTACTTTTGTAATGGACTTACAAATGTGTTACGATTGCATAAAACTGTGGAAGCCACCTCCACTTTATTCATGTTTTCATGCTTAATTGAAAAGCTTGATCCCCTTAAGGAAAGCATAGGTTATGCTTCACATGCGGGCCATGGATTTTTATTATGTCATCTTCTCCAGATTTTTTTTTTTTTTTTTTTGAGAATCAGGTGTTCATTCATGATTAAGATTCCCCAAGGCCAAGGTTATTTCATCTGTTGCTGTAATCTATCCCGGAGTCTGGGTTTTGATTCTCTACCTTGCGCTTGCAAGCTTATTTTATCTGACTGTCAACATCCCATTTTGGATCACCCAAATTGACTTCGTTTTAAATTTGTATTATACTTTGCAGTGTTTTATTCCATTTTTTTTAAAAAAGATCTTCTTATCATACTGGGACTGTGAGGGTGTCTTCACCTATTTTAATCCCTATTCTTCTGGCAGCTTGTGTATCAACTATTCACAACTAATGTAACACCAGGAGAGGAAGAAGTTAAAATAGTGATGCAAATGGCAGAAGAAGCAATTCATGCTCAAGAAAGGGATCCATACACTGCATTTGCAAACCGGGTGAAGGAACTCAACCATGGGAATTCCTACTTTTTTAAGGTATATCTCATTCCGGTTTAAAGCTCATTGATATTTTTATGATCGGTTTTGGCTACTAACTTGGGCCTAATTTCTGAGTATGCAGCCTATTCGAATAAGTGATCTTCAAAAAGTTGATCCAATTAAAGCTTGTGAATATTTCAACAACTGTTTCAAGGATCCATCAACTTTCACTGTTGTGATTGTTGGCAATATTGATCCTACAATGGCACTTCCTTTGGTACTGCAGTATTTGGTAAGTTGAAATTCCTGTTATAGCATCAATGCTCAGAGTTTTTAAAGATTATGTCAACTGGAGTTCTGATTTTCCTTGCAGGGTGGTATACCAAAGCCTCCTGAGCCTATTCTTCATTTTGATCGTGATAAACTTAAAGGCTTACCGTTTAAATTCCCCACGACTGTGATTAGGTTTGTAATACTTATCTTTGATGGTTAGACATTGCTTCATCATCATGCAAGAGTCAAGTTTTCAAATATGGTTAGTTATACAACTTTGATTAAACCTGCTGCTCGATTAATTATTCTTGACTTAAAAAAGCCTCATTTTGCTATTGTATCAAGGAAGCAAGCAACTGTTCATTCCCCTTCTCTTTTTCACTATCTCCATCTTTCTTGTGCATATATTTGTGCTCAACTGATTGCCAACTGCTCTTTTGTTATCCTTCTCCCTAATAGCAACTCGAGAGTACTCCCCACTTTTTGGCCCTTGAGATGTTGGAATTTTTTTTGTCTACTATCAGACAGTTTTATTTGTGCTCAGCTGAATGTTGAAATCTATATGCCTCTAATGCATTGAATATACTTACAGAGAAGTGGTTCGGAGACCCATGGTTGAAGCACAATGTTCAGTCCAGCTATGCTTTCCTGTTGAGCTAAAGAATGGAACAATGGTTTGTGTCTCTCTTTTGATGTATCTATTAAATCATGTAATTTAACATCTCGATACCTTCTAGATTCCATTTACTGTTGATTAATTATGTGTATTTCCATTGGAAAAATTGCAGGTAGAAGAGATTCATTATGTTGGCTTCCTGAGCAAATTTCTTGAAACAAAGATGATGCAGGTTCTCCGTTTCAAGCTTGGGCAGGTGTGCACATGTCCCATGTATATTATTCTCATTATTGTGATTTCTTTGGCCTAAATTTTATTTAATCTCCTCCTTTTGTCAGATTTATTCTGCTGGTGTTTCAGTATTTCTTGGTGGTAATAAGCATTCAAGATCTGGTGATATCCGTGGTGATATCAGCATAAATTTTTCTTGTGATCCAGAAATCTCTTCAAAGCTGGTATGTACGTGTTGTATGCATTTTCATTTTTAAGTTTACGTAAGGGTGTTGATTGGCCTATCAGCTCTAATGATGAACTATATAATATTTTTTGACAGGTTGATCTTGCCTTGGATGAGATATTGCATCTTCAAGAGGAAGGGCCATCGGATCAGGATGTTTCAACTATACTTGAACTTGAGCAAAGAGCCCATGAAAATGGATTGCAGGTTAATTTTCTTTTTATTATGTATCTACTGGTGGCCTTTTGGTTGCCTAGTGATGAAGGAGAAATGCATAAAAAATCTTACGCCCTGCATCTGAACTTCATGTAGTAGTTGAATATACGTCACTGTTACTTTGACTGATACTTCTGTACCATTAATTTCTGTTGCTGACTGCTGTTGCTCTTTTAGGAGAACTACCATTGGCTGGATAGAATTTTGTGCAGCTACCAATCAAGAATATACTCTGGAGATGTTGGTGCTACATTTGAGGTTAGTAGTTATTACTTAATTTTTCTGGCATGTGTAGACTGTTTGTTTGTTTTCATTTTTTCTGGCATGTGTAGACTGTTGTTTGTTTTCATTTTGTCTTTGCATGTTTATCGCCCGTTGTAAATGTTGTGTCTAACCTGGAGGATAATTCCTTTTAGTGAGGTCTGAAATTGCAAGATTATGCACAAGGCTCATCATAAATCTTAGAAGAGAAGGCTCACATTTATTATTTTCTTTTAATACCCACAATTGTGACCCTTATTTTTGTTCATTGGATTTGAGATTGGAGAGTATTGTTGAACCCATAATCTATGTTGTTTGGAAGCTAGGAGGATATAAATTAATATCCCAGATAGGTGCTTTTAAAGGAGTTCAAACCTTGTCTCTTGCTGGAGTTTGCAGTCTTGCCAACTCTACCCACTGTTAGGGGTGCCTAAACACTATTGTGGAGCTCTTTCGTAATATTTAAACTTTTGAGTTTAATGATTTGTAACTTGGTATCAAAGTCTAGTTTTGCCGAGAATGTCTCCCAGCCCTGTGAGATTGTAATAGAATGTGTTACGCGTTAATTTGGTGTTCATATTTGGGCTTGAGCTACGTGGCAAGCTTGTTGATCTTGCATGCGGGGTTGTGTTTAAAGTGTTTAAACATTTTAGGTACTTTCATAACAGGTTAAGTGTTTGAGTCCAATGGTCACTAATATGTTAAGTGTTTATTGTTTCAAATGAGAACTTAATGCTTTTTACCCCTGAAATACAACATAGAATTGAGGTCGAGTCTTGAAGTTTGATATTAGTACAGATTTCAACATAATGTTTATTGTCTTCTTTTACCTAATATCCAAATAACATTCTCATCTCTGTTTTACATGGTTTAAGAGTTAATCTTACTCGATTCTTTAACGTAAGCAAGTGTTTTTTATCGATATTTCTGTAATGTGAAGATAGTTCCATATGAGATTTGTAGTGGCAGTAAACATTGTAGTTATACAATTGCAATTGCAAATTAACCTTACTGTCTTGAGAGTTTTCTTATTTTAAATTTTTTAAGAAACGGAAGGTTTAATAAAATAAAGTTGTGACGAATTCAAAAGTAGAAATCTCTCTCTCTCTCTCTCTCTCTCTATATATATATATATATATATATATGCGAAACCGTAGTACTAGTATCAGACTATATATACCACTCCTAAAAGTATAAACAGCCTCAAAATAATAAATATCTTATACCCCAAAATATTATAAAAATAGTATCACACAAAACCAACCCAAAATACGAAACAAAACCAAGGCCATAGGCCCTTCCCAATTAAGATGGATCTGAAGAAGAGGAAGTATCCTTAAACTCTTTGGTCACTGATGTCACAGAAGCCGAACGTGAAGTCTTCCTCACATGATTGCAGTATTTACTCTCTCTTTATCATGATAAATGTGACTATTTATTTCGGGGAGATTTGCAAACCCTCTCTAAGTTTTGACCTTTAAGGTAAAAAACCCCACAAGAGCTAAAATTGGACATCTCCACGAAAGTTTACCTTTTTTTTTTTTTCCTTTCTCTCTCTCTCCCCTAACATGATGTTCACCAAGACAAGGGCACTACATGATTTCGGGATTGTCGAAATAATTCCACCACATTTGCACATCATACATCAATAATGCAAATGAGCCGTTGAAGGTAACTTGAGGTATGAGATCTCTGGTATTGATATTGCCTTCTATCATAGTCCGTGCCAAAAATTAAATTTTAGGAGAGACTTTGGCCTTCCAAATTGATTTTAGAGTGTGGAAGTATTTGATGGATTGTCATCTACAATATCCAAATGATGGGGTTTGCAAATAGCAATTGCTTCGTTTAACATTAATGATAGCAAGAAGAAAAAGCAGAGACAGCTTGAGCATCGCTACTACACATAATCAGGTTTTATTTTTTCGAAACTTTGACATAGGCAACATCACTCACGTGTCCCACCAAAAGCAACCGTCTTATTGATCTTCTGTTTTTTGTTTACACCATCTGATTGATTTAAGTGGCTATAAAAATATTTGCCTTTTCTTCTTTAATTCAGTAATTAGCAGACTTTAATTTTTTCCTGATGCAGATTCAAGATGAAGCGAGAACCAGAGTTAGAAAATCACTGACACCATCAAATTTGCAGTCAGCATTACAGAGGATGTTGCCTTATCCTTGCAAAAAACAGTACACAGTAGTGATTCTCATGCCCCAGACATCTCGATTTAAGTTGCTGAGAGCTTGGTTTCAATCTACTCGGTTCAGATATCACAGAGATGCAAAGGTTTGTGTCTGTTTGTAATTATCCTTTATCTATCACTTGTTTGACCTACACACTTTAACATTCCAGTAATAATTCTCCAACTTTCTTGTACAACCTCAACAAATCTCGTGCAACTGCAATTTTCATTCAATTTTCTAGTTATTAAGTTTTGAATATTCTTTATTATTATTATTATTATTTAATGAATTTATATGATGCAGTAATTTTGTTTGTTGTGACAGATCTTGGCAGGCATCGCTGGTTTGACTGTTTTAGCTATTAGTTTGTGGAGACATTCAAGGAGATAAGTGAAACCGTGGGAGGCTTATATACAACAGATCTTACTACTGACTTCCAACAGAAATGAGAATGGGTTGTTACTTATTTTCTTGACAGATAGAAGACATTAGCTCCCAAACGAATTCAATTTTAGACGCCAACAACTATTTCTAAAATTGCTATACACTAATTCTTCAGTATTTGTGTATACTTTTGAAAGAAGAAAAACAGTGTATCATTTGTGATGAAACGTATATGAATTACCTCAGCGTGGATATTATAGTTGTAATGAAGGAACTATTTCCATAAAGAAAAATTAAAAAAAAACACGTAATGAAGGCACCATTTCAAAAAGCAAAAGCACATAATGAAGGCACAAAAAAGACTTCAAACTGGAAACACATATGGAATTGTTGTATTCACTTGCCTAAAAAATCAACATATCAAAAATACCAATTACAACAGTGGTTGTTAAACTACATTGCAAACGATTACATCGGTTTCTTTATCACTGCATGCATTTAGCATGTACTATTCGACCTTCTAGGGACCTATGTAGATTCCCTTTTGATTCCTTGGCCACTTTAAAGTAGACAGCTCCTCTGTACATCCAATCGTTCGTCTCATTACTGAAATACTGGTCGAAGGGCTCCATACACAGTGGACACGCTTTCTGATCCTCATCCGCGAAAACTGCTTCCTCAGGTTTTTTCTCTTTAACATCGTTAGTTGTGAAAAACACAGGAGCTTTATCCGGTCCTACGGCCTCAGCAGCAGTGAGCCACAAATCTGACGTCAGGAAGAATTTCCGAGATGCCATTTGCTTGGGCTTGTGCTTATTACGCATAGCGTCGAGGTTCTTCTTTATGTGGCGATCCATATGCAGGCGGTACTGCTCTTCTTGACTCTTAAACCTCATCCCGCATCTAGTGCATTGTTTCGGAAGATCAGCATACAATGCCCTTATCGCATACTCATGACGACTTTTAAGCTTGGCTTGATCGAACTCTAGTCCGATAGAATCCTGAGCAGATGTTTGTTCTTTTGCCGGCGAGATCAAGCTGCTGAGAAGAGAGCTGACTGCTTCGGATTGCGAAATACGCGACTGCGATGGCGGTTGGTTAGGCACTGAGATGAGTCCTTTCGAAAGAAGAGAGGTGATCAAATCAGAATGTGAAGTACCCACAAGTTGTTGATTAGATGTTGGCTGTGATGATGATGGAGGATGGAAAACTGGAGCTTGAAGAGGCAAGGCTCCATCAGGGTTGTGACTTGGCATGCAAGGTGCCGGCATGACTCCATTGGGGTTATGAGTCGGCATGCAAGATACCGGCAAGGCTCCATTAGGGTTACGAGTCGGCATGCAAGGTACCGGCAAGGCTCCGTTAGGGTTATCAGTTAGCATGCAAGGTAACGGATATGACCTAACCCGAAGCATGGCAGGGGCTTGGTATTGCTGAACAGGCACTGAATAGGGCTTGTAACCATTGCTACTAGTGAAAGACATTGAAGCTTGATGAATGGGTGTTATGGCTGAGTTAACCGGTTCGAATTGAGTCGGTCTCGTTCGTTTCTGTGGCGGTAAATAATCAATGAAGCACCTTCTTCTCTTGGCGACGTTGAAGTTGTGAGAAGACTGATAATGGTGGTCGAGGTATTCCATTGCAGAGATTATGTAAACAAATTTCTTGAATTAGAGAGCTCTACTTGAATTTGACAGCAACTTTCTTGAATTCAACCAGAGTGATGATGCTTTGTTAGAACACTGGCTCGTTGTGTATATATAGACTGCTGGATAGAACGGTAAAATAAACGCGAAGTTTCCTTTATCGAATGGTAGTATCGTAGTAGGATTATATTTAACAAATTACAAATCCTGGTCCTGTATGGTTTTTAATTTGGAAAGGGTAAATTAGGAAACCTAAGTTTGATTGACCCGAAAACCCGAACTGACCCAATTTGCTCTAAATGATAATTTGTAATCTACAATTTCCTCTAAAGATAAAATCGGGTTATAATGAACCAGATCAGATAGCCCGACCCGACATGCTTAACAAAACCCTGTCTTTTCTACTCTCTTCACTTGACTGACTCACGTGCCTCTTTCTTCCATTTTCTACTTTCCGGTTCCATCGTCACTATCTTCTTTCCTGCCTTCTTTCTTGCGTTCTCCTGTTGCCGCTCCTCATTGAACCTAAAAAAGGTATTATTTGGTTATGAAAACTAATGCTATATCTCAAGTTAGTTCTGTAATTGTGTAATAAATTATTTGATTCTCTTCTTTCTTAATCATGTATACAAAATTTATTTTTGAAGATCTTTTTTATATATTTTTCTCAAATTATATTGTTAACTCTGATGATTTATAGTCAATATGAATAAGTTATAATTTGTTAATGATAATTAACAGGCGTAGAAATATATTTTTATCTGTGAATGTTGTTGTTGATTGAGGTGTTGATGGTCAGGTTAGGATTGGGATATTTCTTAATGATTTGGAGTGTCGGTTAGTTAATAGACAAGCCGTTTATGCATTTTGAGAGTGAACTATTAGTTAGAAGGATACCTTGTATTTGTGCTTTGAGGGGCATGATTTAATACAGATTGTTTATTCATACCCTAGGCATGTGGTTTCTTTTATTTCTGGTTCATCTTGTGGTAGCAGGCATGGTAGATTCTTTTGCGCTTTATGAAATTTGATACAGTTCTTCTGCAGGCATTTGCTATATAGGCTATTCAGTGAATACAATACTCTGCATTCAGATCCAAACATCAGGGTTAGTACTTTATGGAAATGCAAAACTGAATTACCGTTAACTTTAACTCACATTTTTCCACTGGCTTATTGTCATGCTAAATTTATGTTTTTAAATTGCTTTTGGCCTATCCAACAAGTTGGCTCTAGAATTAGTGATTCAGATATCAGAAATAGATAGAATTTTTTGAGGTAATAACGTCTTAATAATGAGAATAGTAAGAGTCATCTGTGCTGGTATAAGGTGGGTTGTACTTAGATGTTAAGTGATGCAATTAGGATTGGGCAATTAGTCACGATTCTGTTTGTTACATCAAAATGCAATAGGTTCAACCGAATGAGCACTGTTTTACTGTACGCTTTAGTTGAGATTTAAAAATAAGAAAAAGATTAAGATTGTCCTCATTGTGTGTTGCGATTTTTCATTTGTTCATTGTTGGCATAATAATTCATTTTGTAGAACCCAAAAAAATGGAGCTTATATCTTTTGCTTGCATTTTTTGGCATGTTTTGTTAGTCAACTTTTCGCTTTCTTATGTGTTAGCACTATTACATGACAATACATTTCATTTTCTTATGAACCATTGGAGCGCACCGAATGAAACTGGTCTAATTTGGTTAAATTTATTAGATCAGTTCACGTTTACAAGAACTGGTCCAATTTGAACTTGGATCAGTTCAACCCAAATGTGAATTGTTTCAATAAATACCTACCCCCAGAACAAAATGCTCCTACTGGTTGCTTAAAATATCGAAAGTGCCACTAATATGACAAAATCATTTTACCCCAGCGTGCGAGCCTTATCAGTTTTGCACATTAGAGAGAAAGAGAGATGGGAAGGAGAATACTAAATGAAGCACTGAGAAAAATAGTGAATGCAGAGAGGAGGAACAAAGCGACAGTTGAACTGCAACCAATCTCAACTGTCATGTCTTCTTTTCTCAATATCATGAAATATCGAGGTAATCCTAATTTTTTATATATAATTTTAAACCCTTATATATATATATATATATATTTAAGTACCAGATTTCAGTCTATATTCATCACTTTAAAATTAATAAATTCGGAGTTATATATGGTGTCAATGAGAGCAGTCATCATAGCATTGTGGTAATTATAATTTCTAGCATTTTTCAAGGAATTATGCATACCGGTTTGTAGTGCAAGTTTTGTTTCCATGCTAAATTTGTGTGGTGTTTTGTGACCTGCGATTGTCTCTCATTGTTCTGATATGGGAATTGTGTCAAGATTGGATTGGGAGGCACACATTTCTTTTTTTGGGAATTCAGTGAGGTAGCTAATGAGAAGGGAGAGATGTAAAAGTAGGTTGAAGTTGTGATAGTTAATGTTCACCCCATCCCATGATTTGCTCTTTTATTCCAGCAATATTCTCGTTCTTGTATTTTTGATCATGGGGTGCATATAAATTTTGAACTCAATTTTTATCTATTCACATATATAAGCTGTCATGGAGTCTCTTTGCTGCAAAATGGAAATTATATGAAATTTATAGGATAACTGATACAAATCTGCACATTTATTACAGTTTTATGCTTTTATGCTTGTTGGTCAGTCTTTAATTGTGTCCATGTAATAAATAGATGTAGCATTTTGTCACATATGTGTTATATTTATCTATGAAAAACTTATTCAAACATCTCTGTGTGATGTCACACTGTTTTTGCATAGCTTCTATGAACGTACTTGATTAATGTCTCAACTGAAAGCTGAGTTGCTGCAGAATATTTTAAAAAAAATCTATGTGAACCCCCATCAATTTAACTTGTTTAAGGTAAGGATGCAGCTTGATTTTGTCAGGAGGATTATTACTTTCAACTGAAATTGGATTTTGGACAAAACAAGCTGCTTAATCTCTTGTTTTATGGATGGGGTATAGTGTGCACATTCTTGAAATTTTTATATCATTCAATAAAGCAGTGGTGATTTCTTACCGCATCTGGTACTTCTTCAAATCACCTGAGGTTACAGAAATTTAACTGGGTTCCTTTCATCTTCTAAATTTTTTGTTTAAAACAAAAATATATGTTTTGGAGTTGTTTGCGCTTCTTTCAATAAAAAATGATTGTATTTGTGTTTCTGCTTGTTGGAAGTTCTTGAGCAGTTGTTTTGAAAATAAGGTGGCTAGGTCTTATGATTCCTTTGAATTTGTATATTATCTTTGCCAAGCAGGCATGCTTTTGGTCAACATTCCAAAGTGCATGCTGTTAGTGATGTTTAAGATGCTTGGGATTTTGTTGTTCTATTGTTGCTCAATTATAAGAAGTATGAAAAAAAAAAAAAAGAAAAAAGAAAAAAGAAATGTTTGTGATGAGCATGTGTCATCCTGAATGCCATGAACTGCATAATAAAAAAAATGGATAAATTCATACTCTATGGATTCTCTCATTTGAAGCCTTTCACAGATGGTGGGCTGAAACAGTGTCAGCGGCACAGAGAAGAGATGATTCTTATCTTGGGAATCTTGGAACTTTTTTGTAATAACTTGATTCTTGAAATAATTGCAACCTACTTAACAATAAATTTCATTAATCTAGAGTTTTAGCAGATTTGAATTGTCTAGTTGCACTAACATATTGTAAGCAGTTAATATAGTACCTTTGTGTTTTGGCGATTGAATTAAGATTCTGGGCATATTATTTATTACATACGCAAATCCTTTTACAAATGTCTGATGGGTTGCGATTTTATTGGTTATAGGAGATTGGTCAGTCGTAAATAGTTCCTCTCTTCTGTTTGCATCACTGTGTCTATTTAGTATGCATATCCATCAAGTTCTTTAGTGGAATTTGAACATCATATTAGGAAGTTGCTTTGACCATCTATTCTTGACAAATAAAGTTTTAAGCATGTATTTACATGTAGCAGTGTGAAGTTCTTGCATGTTTTGTTTGTAAATCATGCCATTTGTTCTTGTAGCTGGGCCTGTAAAATCATTTCTTTGAAGTTTCAGACTATTGTCAAATCTGTTGTAACTTGTAGTTTTATGAAGTTTACCTTCTCATTATTGATTTATATGTTTGTTCTTCTTTTAAATATTAAAGGCTATATCAAGAATTTTCAAGTTTATGATCCACATAGGGTGGGAAGGATAACAGTTGAACTACAAGGCAGAGTCAATGATTGCCGGGCTCTTACTTACAGGCAGGATATCAAAGCAACGGATATTGATGGATATGTAACACGTACTCTACCAACCAGGCAGGTTTGTTCTAAGTCCTCTTGTATTTCTTTCTTATTGCTTCTTTGCCCTTATGGTTGGGAGGCTTCACTGGGAAGCAAGGCTGTGTGCCAGATGCTATGCGGTAGTAATATGACATTATAATATTCTGGAACTTATTTTCTTCTTTTCCTCCAATTTATATGAATGCAGTGGGGTTATGTTGTGATAACAACTCCGGATGGTGTTTTGGATCATGAAGAAGCCCTCAGACGAAACGTGGGTGGTCAGGTTCTGGGTTATTTTCATTAAATATCCTTGTCTATCTTAACAGTTTCAGATGGGAAGAAGGGTATTGCTCTTTTACATGGTTGTAGTCTGCCTTCATTATCAAGATTATGTTAGAATTTTCAATTTCTATCCGGATCTTGTATCAAGGTTTTTTTTTTTTTTTCCTTTTTTTTAGAGTAAGGTTTTGTATCAATTATGGAACAAGTCAAATGGTAACATGACATTGATTTACCTTGTCTTAATAATTTTTGCTGGATTACTTAAGAAATCTAGGAAATCGTTTTGAGCAGATTTCATTTCAAAATTGTCTATTATAAAATTAGAGCCTTTGCAGTACATACTTTTATATTGGTTTCTCTTGGGGTGCTTTTATTTTTTTTAAAATTTTTAAATTAGTCATTTATCAAATTAATAAATCTCAGTTATTTTGGAAAGAAAAAACTGATACCTTGCTTGAGCATCAAGCTTAAAATGATGTTATTAAATTCATTTCATAAGAGAGGGAGACAGTATCCGGTTGTCAATGGATATGTAGATATATATATATATATATATATATGTATATATTAAATCTTTACATGCTGTAGTAGATGATCGTGAGCTGGTAGAGGCTCAGACTCTATGAAGTCTATCTTCTGATGAACTCCAGCTCTTTTACTGATTGGCAATCCTGTCTCAAAAGACTCACTATTCAAAGCAATGCCTTCATATTCATTGCTTTAGTTATATGAAAACCTGCTTTGTTTATACATTCAAATTATTTACTGCATTAGAAACCATTTCTCAAAAGCCACCAAATGGGAGAAATATATTCTATTTCACTTATATAGAATTTCATCATTTGTCAATAAATTTTAATCATAATTAAAAAATAATATCTCTAATTATTAAGTTCTAAATAGTTTGAAGTAAATGTAAGTTAAGTAGAAACAATGCCTTGGACGGCCAGCAGCAGCATCCCTTAGCTCCTTGTGAGGCCCTGGTTCTCGTGGATACACACTTGTTTCCAGGAGATACTGCCATGCACACGTTATTAGATCATCACATTAATAATTCAAACCCCCAAAATGAGCAAAAGATCAAAACGCAGAAATTAATATGGAGGGTTTGGGGACGGTACCCTGTAACTTTTCAATAACCCCTTTGAAACGCTTCCTGCATCTTTTGTGTTGTTTTCCGTTGCTTCACACAACGCAAGTTGTTTGACGCTCTCCAAAGACTTGACAATTTTCTTTTTCTTCTAGTTATTGTATAGGGATTTTCTTCTAGATTTAGTGAGATATAGGTACGCATTTTCTTTTAATACGTGCATTTAAATTTGAAATACCAAACTTACTATCATTATTCAATTTAGTTATGTACAAAATCTCTATAGTTATTAACTAATTAAACTTTTGATTTTATACATAACAGGATTACAATTCGATGACTATCAACGCACTTTATATTCATACTGATTCAATATAATAATATGACCATTGTCGATTCATTGGCCTTGAGATCACAATTGCCGCAAAATATGGAAATTATGACGCGTGATAATGGTATGTAAGCGTCAATAGATGGCAATTTGAGGCCTTGATATGTAAGTGTCAATAGATGGCAATTTGACGCAAGATAGCACTCATCTGTCTACATTGCTTATAAGAAGCAATCACACAATACCTCCCTAAAAGCATTTTCCATGTTCTCATAGATTGTATTTTGAAAAAAAAATGTCATATCATCAATGTCAAGAGATTTATTTCCTACATAACTTATAGATCATTTGATGGACAATAAAATTAAAAAATAGTTCTCCAAAACTTCTATATATTTCCATTTAATGTCTCAATGTATTGTCATTTAATGCTTTCATATTTTCTATTAATGTTTTCATTTGTTTTTTCACTTTTGATTAGATTTTAAAATTAGAATTAAATAATTATTGATTTGCCAATATGGTAGTCTAACAACCCACGTTACATTGGTTTTTTTTTTTTTTTTTTGCCACCTCAGCTTGGTATTGATGAATAATAATTACAAATTGGAGAGATTTATTTTAACTTAGTGTTTATTCATTTTATGTGTAATTTTTTCATAATTCATGAAAGTATTGAGGATGCTCTAAGCATGTTTATATTCACATGCAAACAAGATTCCCTTTTTATTACAAAATATCTCCACTCAGTCGGTCAAATTATGTTAAATGTAACAATTGACTATAGTTTTATATTGAATGACAAAAATACTTGTTAAAAAAGAAGATGAATCTTCACTGTTTATCTATGGATGGTGAGATCAAACAAATAAAAAAAAGGATTTTTTTTTTTTTTTAAATAATAGAAGGTATTAATAATTTGTTTTAAAAAGCATTATGAGATTTTCATTGTCCATTATGTTGATGGATAATAGAGATCATTTTAAAAAAACCAAAAGAAATGAAAAAGATTTTTTTAAAAAATATATTTTCTTTTAAGGTGGAGATCCAATCTATTGATTGATGGTGAAAATTCAATATGAAGATTAGATCTCCACATCTAATTGAACCACCTAGAATCATAATCCACACATATTACTATTTTCAACCCATCATCATCAACGTTAACCATCATCACCATCATCAGCCTTCCAGCATCAACATCAACCCATTGTTATCACCATCAATCCACCATTATCAACATCCATATCAACTCACCATCATCGCCTCCAACCTCCAGTTGCATAAGGTTTCCACTGCTGACTTCAATTGTCAAAGATGAAAACCCGATTTGGGTTGGGTTTTTGGTGATGAAAACCTAGAGATTTTGGGTTTCCATCGTTAGAAACCTAGAGATTGAAAGTTTTGTGTGCTTGTGTTGACCCAAAGATTGGATCCTCCATCATTATGAATTTGTGTTGACCCAAACATCCATGATGTTTTGTTGATTTATTAATTACAAATTAGTTTATCACATTATTTAGAAAATATAGTTTGGGTAAATTTTTTGGTAGTATTAATCATAAGATGCTATAATAATTCATGTAGTATGAACAGTTTCAGTACTATATAATTTGGGCATAAATTTGGGTAACATTTTGCAGTAACCTAATAATACTAGCAGTAAATGATTTTATTCACTCACATTTAATAATAGTTTGATTTAACTAAGTTAATCCTGCCATATCCATCACAGGTTTCTGGTTCTCATTGAATTTATAATGCTGAAAAAACAGAAATAAGTAATAACAAAATTTATTAATAGTTTTACCATATCAATTCATTATTTCAATTGAAAAATTAAGAAAATACAGGATAAACAGGCTGCATATTAGGGTAGAAAAGTCCAAAATTTTGCTCCACACCAGCAGGTTTCTGGTTCTCATTGAACAGGGCGAAAATAAACCCTTCTATGTAAGCGCCGGGTCTTTTCGGGGTTCCCTTATTACTGGAGACATGTTTGATGAAATTCTGGTTGTAAGTGGCTGCCAGCTGCGGAGTTGTAAATTGGCCATTGCCAGCAGAAGGCCAACCACTCTCCGAGACAACAACATCCACATTGCTCACACCCTCTTTTTCCATTGCCCAGAAGAAGGCATCCACAATGGCATCAAACAAGTTGTCATAACTCAAGCTTCCATCTATAACAATAGGTCCAGTTGCAGTGAATTGTGCATAATCCAAGCGCACGTTAACGGGATCACCCGCGTAGGCAAAATAAGGATAAACATTGATCAAAAGGGGTGATCCTTGTTGTGACAAAAATGTTAAAACACCTCTCAGAGTACTGCTGGTCTCTGGTGTGAATGCACCACTTGAAGGTGGGTAAGAGGATCCTAAAGTGGCCGAAGACACCACTGTTGAAACTTTTATACCAGCCAGACCCTTTGCTTTGAGGATGTTTTGCAGAGATTGCATCACTGGCAATATGTTCTGGGCATAGACTCCGGGGATGATTTCGTTACCAACAGCGATATATGAGAATTCAACGTCGTTGAGGTAGGGCTCAATATATGTTGAAAACCATTGCGTGATTGCCACTGTGCTAGCTGCTAAGTTAGGCAAATCTTCATTTTTTATACCTACAGTAACCTTGATACGACTTCCTCTCAGAGCATTAAGTGCATTCAGGTTGGGATCGAAAAGCCTCACCTTCTCAATGCCATATTTTTTGTATAGGTTTATAACGTCTGATGAAGCTGGAAGATTGTCCCCTAGCATTCCATAGCAAACGCCAATGTCAATGGCTTCTGCAATCTGGATTTGGTTGTGAATAGCTGCTGCTATGGTCGCTACAAGACTGACTAGCCTAAAAAAGCCCATATCTTTTTTCCTGTCACTGCTTGTCTGCTCGTATATTATCTGCACATGACATAATTATTCATAATTAACCAACTCGAACACAATCTTCACATTTCAAAATTTATTTAAAATAGATTTAAAAAATGATTAACAACTAGCTGCAATCATCCAAATATATAATCACAACCTAGTAGGGTACTCTAATTTCCACGCAACCTCTTATAACATTTATGTAATTTAATAACATATTGAGATATGAGAATTCAATCCTAGGTTACCCGAGGGTAGAATTTCGTTTTATAGAGCATGTGAAAATACTAACAACCAACGCCAAAATAAAATAAATGTTTGCCCGTTGAACAAATGCATCCTGCAACTTGAACTTTCAAGCTTCGAAATGCTAACTTATATCATTTGACCTGAGAATCATTAGTATCATCACATAACACATTTATCTGAACTACTGTAGTTCAAGATAACCAAAAAAAAAATGTTGTACGCAATGGCCATTGCCATCACCCCAAACATAAGTTGACATAATGTGATATGGGTAGGATTTCTATAAAAAAACTTTGATCTCCTCATGGGTATATAATAGCAGTATAACTTGAAAGTAAATGAATAAAAGAATCAAAGCTATAGATCTAGAAAATGTGGTCTTACTAGCACAATGAGGCAAGCTTTGATATGATGAAATAGAAGAACTCTGTTTCATATTTATAGAGACCGACATCAAGCAAATTTAGTCATAACTAAGCCTGGATCGGAACAATATAATATATGCCAATCCTGGGGCTATGACCTCTCTAATTTAAATAGAATAATGCTAGACTTTTTAAAAATTTGTCCAGAAATCTTACTCAAATAATGTGGTAAGTTGAGTTATAGTTACCAAATTAATTTTGAAGTGATTTATTGATGATGTGATAATTACACGTAAACTTGTCATATCATTTGGATAATAAATTTGGACAAATATTTACGTAATATAGCATTACTCAATTGAATAATGCTAGATTTCTCAAAAATTTGCCCAATAATTTTGCCTAAATATTGTGGCAAGTTGAATTGTAACTATTACATTAATTTTAAAATGATGTATTTATGATATGATAATTACACGTAAACTTAAACTTATCACGTTATTTGGACAATGAATTTGAGATACATATATTTATACATTGAGTAATTCTACATTTCCAAGACATATATGAAAGAAAACATATTATCTATGGGCCATATATACGATGTGCGTGTGCATGTGCATGTTTTTCTTCCACCACTAATGATAGATACTTTTAATGTAAAAAAGTAATGAGAGAAGACAGATTCAGCAAAATCCAGATAAATTAGTATAAATTAAATAGGAGTGGAATTAATGATACGGAGTCATATATAATTTGTTATATAGTACATATATGAGCAATTGTAGAAGATCAAAGAGTCCAAGAATTTTTACTTTGATCAAACCATGGGCAAGAACACGTCGATTTTCAATTCATACTAACAAAAAATGGTATTATACATGTATGAGCACCATGAGCACTGATAAAAAATGGTCGTATACACACATGACGTGAGCACTACTGGAAGAAAACAATATGGAAAAAAACTCAAATGAGCACCAAAAAGTGGAGTCATCATGTGTAGACTGCATGGGAGGTTGTAGTGGAAGTTGGTGAATAATTCAATTCCATTTCAATATTTTCAAGTTGTTATGGTTGATTGATTTGCTTCTCTAATTAGATTATGTCTTTTTATGCATATACAATATAAAAATTGAATTAATTTATAAATGCATTATATATAGCTATATGCAGCAAATACTAGATAATTATCAAGAGTTTTGTTTTCTTTTTATGACAAGAAAGATAGTTAAACAAGAAAAGAAATCGGGTGTATCTAAAGAGTTGGCCTGTAAACGATCAATTAATCATTAACTTCTTAGCTTAAATCATGATTTTTGCTGATAATATTGAAGAGGAGGTGGTTCGTACAGTCTCTCAAGTCAAGAATAGAATGGAATGGACATTAATTTATTACTAGAGGCTAAAGCCTCTCCCTAAAATAATATTCTATTACATAACCCTCTATAATTTTAATTTTTAAGAATTTTATCATGTTTGAATCATTAATATTAATTTAATGATTATTATATTGTAACGTTATAGCACTTCTATGGTGGCACCTCATATGTGTAATGCTATTTTCTAAATTGATTGTCCAAATTTAAATCTAACTATGAGTTATAATCATCATGTAATAGAGCAATTCCAACTACACTAGCTATCGATTCTCCTTAGGTAAAAAGGCTAATGATGTGATATTTTATTGACTCCTATCACTCTTCATATTTTGAAAAAGTTAAATCATCCTAGCCAAATATGGAGAGCAAGAAAATTCTAACCAAATTCTCTCTTATATTATATTAATATTGAATTTTTGATAAAGCAAATAATTTTTTTTTTTAAAAAATAAACTTTGCATAAATTTTCATACTTAGTCAAAATATATAGAGCGAATGGCTGGAGTGACTCAATCTAAAGGTGCTACATAAAATGATTTTCTTATTATTTTAGTTAAAATTTAGTTAATATTTATGGTGCATTTGGTATACTGTATTAAATTAGATATGATTAAATCCCATATTTAGTATGTGATAGGATTGGATTTGTTGCATTTCAATCATGTGTTTGGTGTGTGATAGGATTGGAGAAAAATTATTATAAATTATTTTATGATAAAATAAAAAATATTAATATTTGAAAAAATATTATTTTAAATAAAATATAATCTCATATATTATCAAATGAAATTAATTTAAAACATTAACTTGTTAATTGTCTATTATTTTCTTTATGTTATATAACTTATCATGTAAATTGTTTATGTTAAAATTGCTTTTGAGATTATTTGTGACATGTTTTATAATTTTGTGATCATATGATTATATTTTAACCTATGATTTTTTTTTTCTTTACAAGTTTGATTGTTAGTCAACGTGTTGAACATTGACTAGCAATCAAACCCACTAATTACCAAGTATTCACTGACTAGCCAATTGGTCAATAAGCCATCGACTGCCTAGCAACTAGCACTTTTTTAAACACTATATATAATATATCCAGTCCATTGCACATACCAAACACCGTATTTGAAAATTATATCCCTCTCTTTATACAAGATAAATATGCTATTAAAAAACTAAGTTATTAGAGTTGTCACAACTTATGAAGCAAGCTTAATATAAAGAATGCCAATAAGAACCAACAATAAATATTAACGTTGAGGCATAACAAATATTCTATTAAAAAACAAAGTTATAAAAAAATATAATGTTATATTGCCATTTATTCCTTAACAAAATAAATTAATAATTAAAGTACACTCTAACTTTATGAATCAAAATAGAACTTGCCAATTTTTCAAAAATACTTGAAAATACCATTAGCAATTAGGATATTTAAATCTTAAGTACTTACATACTTCCTAATAATTTAATTTCATCGTATTGATATCAAACCAAACTAACTTATAACAACTAGGAACAAATATAAATTAATAAACATTTAAATTACAACCTAGTAAAATAAACTTATCCAATCATATTCATAACCTAACATTATAAAACATATAACTAACACAAGTTTGAAAAATATAAATTATTTTAATTTACAAACTCATATCAATGCTCAAGCAAGTCAGGATACCATAATTTGCAAAACAAGCTTAATATAAAGAAATGCAGAGGAAATAGTAAAAATCAAAATTTTCTTAACATTAACTAGTAAAGTAATGCGTGGAATTATATTTTTAAAATGATAGATTGTGTCTCACACTTTAAAAAGGGATAAATTATTTAAATAACTTATACCATTAAAATAAATGAAAAGAGCTATTAAGTGAAATATATATATATATATATATATTTATATCGGAGAAGATATATGTCTAAACTATTTGCCATCTCTATGCATGTAATATGTTCCTAAATTGGGGGGAAAAAAAAAGAGGTCTAAGGAAAATATTATATTTATCTCATGGTATAATACAAATTACACTTTTCAACTCTTGAAAAATATCTATTTTGTTGGTTGGGCCCCCCATTCCTCCGCCCATGGGACCATATAAAAAATTAAATAATTGGATTATCCATGCTGAGCATCTGACCTGTTCCCTATGGCTAATCGGATAATCCATACTGAACGGTTCGAGCGCCTGGTATGGATAATCCGGATAAGCCATACGGGTGGGTCAGGTGCCCGTTATGGATAATTCAATTATTTAATTTTTTTTAAATTTTAAATTATCCATAATGGACACCCAACCCTTCCGGTATGGATTATACGAATAATTCATACTAGGCGGGTCGAGTGCTCAATATGGATAATCAATGTTTTTAAAAATAATAAAAAATTGGATTATTCATACCGGGCGCCCAACCTACCCGATATAGCTTATTCGGATTATCCATATTCGGCAGGTTATGCCCGGTATGGATAGTTAAAAAATTATTTTAAAAATTAAGATATATTACTATCCACAACTGGTGCCCGGTATGGATAAGTAGCATTTTAATTTTTTTAATAATAAATTTTGATTATTCATACCGGGTCTTTAGTGCCCGGTATGGATATTCCGATACTGTTATACTATTTTCTTGTAGTGAGGACAGTGCTGGTTTTCAATATTAAAAAAAAAAAAAATTGAAATTATGTTCCTTATAATGCTAATAATCACATCATGAAGTATGAGAAGAATGGCATTATTTTTTGTTGGGGAGAATACTTATATACATACTACAATTTATATACCAAGGTATGGTGACTGACTGGGCAATACTGCTTTAATTTGGAGCCACCGATCACCCAAAATCCACCGTTTGAGGCTGTAAATGAAGCCAGGTGTCCACCAAATCTGACATTGTCAAACTCTACATATAATTGGGTAAAACAGAAGTCAAATTCAGAATTAAATTAACAGTCAACCAACCTTCATGTAATTAACATCATAATATACTGATAGTCAATCCAGTGCTCCAAAATTTAACCATGATAAAGGGCGCATTATCAAATAAAAGTCTGACTTGGATGCTTGTAACATTATTTATTGGGATTTTTTTCATTAACTTAATTAGTTCGTATATAATTTGTTAGTTAAATTGAGTCATATTATCATAATTCATACTAATTTTAGTATTATTTGTTCAATTATGTCTTAAATAAATGGGATAATCCCAATTTCCCCCCTGTAGTTTGAGGAAATAGTTAAAATCCCCCTTTTATTCATTAATTTTTTCAAGTAAAAGAGATATTTTGACTATTTCCTTAAACTACAGGAGGAAAATTGGGATTATCCCTAAATAAATTGTGCTTATATATTTATAGTGGTAGAAAGTATGAGGAAGAATCCCAGTTTTCCCCTTGTAGTTTAAGATAATCGCCAATTTCCCCCCTATTGTTTCTGGAAATCCCATTTTACCCCTTCTGTTAACTCTGTGAATAAAAAATGGATCCTGACTATCATAGTATCCAAAAAGACCAAACTGCCCCTCAAATAAAAATTAAAAAATTAAAATTTTTTAAACAATAAAATTAAAAAAAATATATAAAAAAGTGGAGATCCAATCTCCAGATTGGATCTCCAGTATCCTTGTGTTCTTAGCATCCATTATCATCAACAAATCCAACCAACCAAACCAACGTTGACATCAAGCAAACATTATCATCAACAAATCCTCCAACACTATAATAACAACATCAAACACAATAGCAACATAAAAACAACAAAAAACATAATTTTCTGGAAACAGAAAAAACTAAAAAACTCAACTTTCTGGGTTTCCAGTGCCGGAAACCCAGAAGTTTCCGAGTCGGAACCCAAGGGTTTCCGCGCTGAAAACCCAAAATGGGTCTTCGCATCTGGGTTCGAGACCCGCCTCAGGGTTCGATCGAACCCAGATGCAAACCCGATCTGGGTTCCATCGAACCCAGATGCACCGGCGTTTGTGAAGAAGAGGAGAAGAAGAGAAGAAGAGAAAAAGAAGAAAGAGAAGAAGAAGAAAGGAGAACAGAAGAAGACACAAAGACGTAAAAAGAGAGAGAGAGGAGAGAGAGAAGTGTTTTGAATTTTTTTTATTTATTTTTATTTTTTTAATTATGTATGGAGATTATTTAAAAAAATATATTTTTTAATTATTAATTATTAAAAAAATAATTTTTTACCGCACACGTGGCATTCATCTATTTGTTTAAATTTTTTAAAATTATTTTATAATAAATTGACAATTTTGCCCTTTCTAACTAATGGTCAAATATTGGATTTTAACGTTTTAGTTGACGGTAGGGATTTTTTTGGATATTTTTATAAACAATAAGGGGTTTTTTGGATATTTATATTAACTATAAGGGGGTTTTTAATGATTTTATAAATCGAGGGGGTTTTTTTACTATTATATCAAACTACAGGGGAAAATTAAGATTATCCCAAAGTATGACTTGTGCCCGAGCCTTATATGATAATGTTAAATATTGTTCATGTTTTCAAATACTTAGTAATTACTACATAAACTAATTTTTGGAATTAAATGCATATTGATATATAAAATGAGAAAATTCTGGTAAGTAGCATAAAAAAAAAAAAAAGCGAGTTTAAAAATATGACTAAAAAACTTAATTGAGTGTTTTTAACACTTCTGTGAACTATTATTAGTTCCTGTAGGAACAATAGTTCATGAAAATAGTTAACATTTTTTTTTTTTCGGTGTAGAAAAAATCCGAATATAAGCAATTTATGCTTTTAGGTCTTCGTTCTTTACAATTACATTTGTAATTGATTGATCGAATCCCATTCATTATATAATATGCTGACAAAATGGTCTTCTAATTAACATAAATTTATTTGTTTGATAGTAGTTAATAATTGAAAAATGAAAGAAATATAAAACAAAATTCTATCACATCCTATCGTTATAAAATGATTATTGTTTATTGCAAAATTCTTCGAATTACAGATGAACTCGGTGTTTCACAAGAATTTAATTCCTATAATTAACTAATGATAAGCATATTTAAGGGTATTACCGTCTCTAAATTTAGGGATTTTCTTTCGTAGCGCAAATAAAAAAAAAAAAACACTAAAAAAATAGATCGATTTTTTTTTTCCTGTGCATATTCACCAACTAACAATAGTTCATCATTTTCGTGAATCATTGTTCCTATGCAAACTATTAGTTAATGGAAACAGTTTGTAGGAATACTAAAAAAATTTAATGTTATTTTTAAAAATCACTTTTTTTTGGTACTATTTACTAGAATTTTCTATCTAAATTTATCGGTTTCGTCTTTGCATCGAATTGGTAACTTATGCACGACATGGACTAAAATGCTCTTCATGATAATAACCTTTTTGCAATTCGTGGGTTTTATATTGTGTTGTAAAATGGAAACATTCTGCAAAAACAAAAGCTAAGGAGTTAAACGATTTAAATCTTTATAGTGGAAATCGTTACAGTGGCTGATATGGTGAGATTTTTGATAAGGTACTCTTATTTTTTTGAGAAACGATAAAGTACTTTTTAACTCTTGTCAGTTTTTTCCTTTTTTGAAAAAGAAAGAAAAATCAACAAAATCTTATTAGGCAATCCGTCCAGAACATGCAGGTAAGGCTAAGGCATGCATGCACCCACAAATTAATTTAATCAATATATTAAAACATTAATATGTAGCAACAAACAACAATAAAAACCTGAGAAAATTGGAGAAATAACTTTTAAAAAAAAAACCTAAGATTGAAGTTAAAAAATAACTTTTTTTTTAGATTTCATATTTTTACCAAATATATTTTTATCCGAAAACAGTCATTCTTCTAAGATTTTAAAAAAAGGGGTAGTATTCAACTTGAACATGAAAAAATGGCCATTTATGAAAAAAAAAACTCAACAACAAAACAAACTATGAATTACAATCCTCGAAACACTCAATTGGGTCGATATTGTTTACGTTCAAGCAAACCTCACATGATACAACACACACAGAAAGTTAACTTGGTGCAATGCCCCTCCTTTTCCTCGTAACTGTTGGGTCAGGTAGGTCCATTGTAAAACATCACAGGTGGTGGGTTTGACATATTTATTTAATTTGGAAATGATAAAGACTGCTTTTGTTTGTTTTGATTATGCTTTAGTGATTGTAATGGGGTTTCTTTTTTCAGGATATTAAGCTAACTGGCGGGCTTATTCATGAGCTAATATGAGTTAGTTTCCATTTCACGGATAGCTCGCTAGTGGAGTCCCTGGACTTTCGAAAAAAGGAAGACGTGTTGATTTTGTATTTATGTATCAATGAAAAGTTTAAGAATATATTATATTAAAACGAAAGATGTCTCTATATAAGCAAGTGCTTTTCCGACTTCATTTTGCTTATAAGTAACCTGCATTTTCTTGAGAGAGAGAGAGAGAGAGAGAGAAGAGATGTCCGTGGAGTCATGGGCAGCCGTATATGATAGAGCAAAGCCATATATGGCTGTGATCTTGCTGCAGTTCGGATATTCAGGGATGTCCATAATTTCCATATTCAAGGATGTTTAGCTTGTGAAGTAATGCTACATTATTAAAAAATTTGCCCAAATTTGTTATCTTTGTAATGTGGTAAGTTTATATGTAATTACCACATCATCAATACATCATTCCAAAATTTATATGATAATTACAATTCAGCTTATCACATCATTTGAGCAAATTTTTTGAACAATATTTTAGGAAATCTAGCATTATTCAAATGAGTAATGCTATATTGTCTAAAAATTTGTCAAAATTTATTGTCAAAATAATGTGGCAAACTTATGTATAATTATCACATTATTAATACATCATTCCAAAATTAATTTGATAGTCACAACTCAGTTTATCATATCATTTGAATAAAATTTCTGATAAGTCTAGCATTATTCTATGTATATATATACAAATTTCCTGTCCTAGTCATTTAATTAATATTACTAGCATTTATGATGTTGCTTATTATGTAAAACCAGCTATGACTATACAACTTATATATATATATATATATATATATATGTACCATTTTTGTTTGAATATTTTATGGATGCTTGGTTATGAGTTATGACAACTATAATATATATCATAGTTGCTCCAAAGTGTATGACATTCCTTAACTAGATTTATTCCATAAATGAATGCAAATTAATTAAGCGAATCCTAACAGATAGTCATATTTACAAGAGCATTGATATCGTAAACTGTATAATAAGTATTTAATGAGTACGTTAAGAGAAGGTTTGAGAGGGTGAAAGGGAGAGTGGGAGTTGAGGGCAGAGGGCGTGACAGCGGTGGGCATGAGCTGGAGTCGCATGACTGAGATGGCGCATTAGTTGCGAGACCTACAAGATTTCCTTTTAAAATTTGATATTATTTCCTTTATTGTTTGATATTGTTTTCTTTAATTGTTTTGAAATCGTTATACAATATAATATAAAAGAAAAAGCACATTCTAGAACAACTTGTTGAGTCAAGGTATTTTAAAAATTAATCAACATTGCAAAAATTAAATAGAATTAAAAAAGGTTGAGAAGCGCTCGGCCCCCTCCCAACATATCTTGTGGAGGCATATGTCTACTTCATTGGACTACGTTTGACACGTGAGATTGAAATAGAATGGAGTTGATTGGATTGGAATGAGTTGGATTAAAAAATTATTGTCCCATGTTTAGTAAAACTTGAACTTAGATTAAAATTATACTGTATTATGTTTGATATAGGTTGGGATTGGATTGGAACAAAATTAGTTTAAATATTTTATAATATATTTAAAATTAATTTTAACAAAATTCTTTTTTAAAAAAAAAAAAGTGGAATCTACCTGATTGGATTTCCACTATCTTCAACATCATCAACCACTCTGTTCACCAACATTATCAACAACTCAGTTCATCAACATCATCATCTTTCACAACAATATCAACAATAATAATATTCATCAACAACATAAAAACATAAACTTCAATAATAATAATAATAATAATAATAATAATAAGGGGTTCTAGTTCTGGGTTTGATGAACTCAGAACAATTTGGTTATGACCCAAACTAAAAAAAAAAAGAGTAAAGAGTGTTGCCAAGGAAGACAACAGGTAAAGTGGCAAGAGAGGAAGACAGTGAGAGTATGAGGCTTGAAGTTAGAGAGAGAGAGACGAAATACTCATTCCCAAGCCCACCAAATCTCATTATTTTGGTTGGGAATAAACATTTCCCTTAGAGGAGGATTTTGAAAGTTTAAGATTGAGTTTGAAATCTCACTTATTGCTCTCCAAATATAGGATTCGAGAGTTTGAGATATTTTAAATCTTCAAACCACCTCAAATTCAGCGTTCCAAATAGAGGCTTACTTAAATCATTGGGAAGAGATGTGGCTTCCTCCCTCAAATGCATGTGGAGGTTGCTATTTCCACAACGGAGTAGGCAATAACTTCCTTCAAATTTTTCTTTTCAGAAAAAAACTTCCTTCAAATTTTGATTTGTTGTTTTAAATTTTCTTTAATATT
Source organism: Litchi chinensis (assembly GCA_019925255.1). Taxonomy (NCBI): domain Eukaryota; kingdom Viridiplantae; phylum Streptophyta; class Magnoliopsida; order Sapindales; family Sapindaceae; genus Litchi; species Litchi chinensis. The sequence goes on along the minus strand of CM034461.1, from coordinate 48,327,215 downwards.
TGACTTTTTATATATTTTAAAATATTTTAAATTTTAATTATATTAAATTTTAAATATAATTTTAATAAAAAGAAAAAACAATACTAATTTACTTTATATTTTAATTTTATTATTAGTTTTTAAAAAACAAAAAACTAGTTTATGTACATATACCAAGTTCTAATTGGATTATATGAATCAAGTAAAATTGTCAAATGGTAAGACATTAGGGATTAAATGTCATTCTCACATAATAAATTAATGTGCAGGGCAAATTTATTTATATTTTATGTCACGCTTAACTGTTAAAACTTTGGTTAGAGTGCTAAAATTGCTATATTTTAAAAAATTTAGGGTCCAGACAAACTAAATATAGAAAAATCGGTCCAAAATTAATAAATTGAAATCATCTAGGGGCCACAATGAAATTCCCCTTTGATATGATCATGGGAATATATAGACATTAACCAAATGATCAATGTAGAGCCACGATAGGATAGGATAAGAATGTTGTTAATGCATCATTGTCAAATAGCTACATCAACTTGGTCCCAACTATATAATTTGACAAGGTTGAACAAAATAGTGGTAAACACAATCGGAAGGAATGGGATAAGGATGTTATTAGGGGTGGCAATTCGGGTTGACGGGTTGGGTTGAACACAACCCGAACACGACCCGATAATTTTTGACACGACCCGAACACGACACGATAAGGAAACGGGTTGAAATCTCTCAACCCGAACACGACACGATTATTAATGGGTCGACACGAAAATGACCCGTTTAACCCGTTTCTTAACGGGTCATTGAACAACCCGTTAACCGACACGTTAGTGACCCGTTAATGACCCGTTTAATCGACACGAATAATAACCCGTTAGTTGACCCGTTTATGACCCATTTAAATTTTAATGATAGGTAATACATTTAAATTTTCATTATAAATTTAATATAACACAAAATTAAAATAAAGATACATAGGACCTAAAATATTACAATCATCCACAAATACAATCTAAACCATAAAATTACAAATGTTTACAAAGATGATTATAAAAATATTCTTGCAAATATAGTCTTACATATTGAAAAATAAAACAACAACATAAAAAATATATCCGCAAATGTAGTCCTTTATAATAAAACAACAACATTAAGAGTTGATTGCATGATTTGCATCCACCAAATGAAACCTGCCAAAAGATAATAATTAAAAGTTAACTAATTAGGAAATTATACATTTATATATGAAAAAAATATTTTAACAAATATTTTATCAAAACCAATAAAATTTTACCACTACATGGCAATTTATGATGAGATGGATTCGATAGCGTGATTACTAGCACTAACAGTTTCAGTATCATCATTTATGTTCATCACATCTTCGGTAAGTTCATCCAATCCAAGATTTGGATTCTCTACAATAATGACAAATAAAAAAAAAATTAAGATTATTTTATTAGAAAAGAAAAATAAAATTCATAATCATATAACATATACAAATTGTAATTAACACTTTTTAGTAAAATATTACCTTTGTCTCCATATATCCATAAATTTAAGCTGTACATGAAAAATTGAAAAGCAATCTCATAATCAACTCACATGTCATATAGTTTTACAATATGAACTATTCTTTAAAATATTCTACTTCATAAAACTTGAACTATGTTATAAAACATGTTATATAGCAATCTCAAAATTGAATAGAAACTCATTAAATATTCTATTTTATAAATTATCTAAAAAGAAAGTATGCGTAGACGATTATGAGAATATGTTGATTCATAAACCAAATTCACTAGGTTATAACTTGAGATAATATTATTAGAGTATAGCAATCTAAAAAGCAAAGCATCTACAAAATAATCTATTTCTGATGAGTGATAATTATATAAATAATCTATTTCTGATAAGTGATAATTATATGATAGCAGGTATTATAGAACTGACTTTTTATTTTGAGCAGCCCTATTGGAGAATGACAATACACAACAAGACGGAGAGTTACAGCAAATACAACATGGGTGTCTAATTGATTAATAATAAAAATATATTAATTAAAACAAGATTCAAAAGCTCAAACATCTGATAAACACACAAAAACACTGATAAACCACACATGTTGTATATAGCAAGCTCAAACATGTGAAAATATAGACAGGGATTATATACTTTTCACATTTAAAACCACACAAAAACACTGATAAATATAAAACAAACATTAAAATAAGCATATAATTTGTATTGAAGTTGAACAAAGAACAAACAAACCCAACAAATTTGTTTAAATTAATTGAGCAAATACAAAAACATTCAGCTTACCTCACGCGAAACCGTGACTGTCGAAGATGACAATGTTAATGTCGTGTGGCCGCTGCTACTGTCGGCAATGAAGGAGATGAAGGGGCTGACTGAACTGGCGGTTGCTACCGAGTCACGTCTGGATCTAGAAGTGTGGGACAGTGGGAGTGAAACCGAGTCACGCCTGGATCTGGAAGGGTGTGGCGTGGAAGTGCGGGACAGTGGAAGTGAAACCGAGTCACGCCTGGATCTGGAAGGGTGTGGCGTGGAAGTGCGGGACAGTGGGAGTGAAACCGAGTCACGCCTAGAGCTAGCAGAAGACTGAATCTCAGTGGGAGTGGCGTGGGACGGTGTCACGGTGGGAGTGGCTGGATCTGGAAGGGTGCTGTGCTGTGCTGTGACGAGTCACGCCTCACGGTCAAACACTGCTGACGAGTCACGCCTCACGGTCAAGTACAGAGTGTCTGACGAGTCATGCCTCACGGTCAAGCACTGCTGTCGAAGTGGAAGAAGGGTGCTGTTCGAAATCGAATGCAGTTTGCAGTGTGTGGGCAGTGCGGCTAGGGCTGGTTTGTGAAGAAGAAAAAGTATATATAGTACCATCGAAATTACATCAATACCCCTGTAAATATAAAATTACGTTTTTACCCTCGCTAATGGGTCAACCCGTAACACGATAACTAAAACACGAACCCGACACGATAAGCTAACGGGTTAAACGGGTTGACCCGTTAATTTACCCAACCCGTTAAGATTCAACCCTAACCCGTAATTTTCGTGTCGGGTTCGTGTCGACCCATCGTGTCGGGTTTCGAATTGCCACCCCTAATTACATCTATATAATATCTTCCCATTTGAAAGCACTAATATTGAAAATCATTAATAACATATTATTAATCTATAGAAGAAAATTTTGAAGGAAATTTCAAGCTATGATGGACAAGTCTTGTATGAGATATGTTAATTTGATAGTCGTTCGAAAAATTAAATAGATGGATTAAGTACAGTTAAGTTACATAAAACTATGTTATAAAAATTTCAAACAATACATGTCTGATTCCAACAATTTGCACTGTACAATTCCTATGAATCTCTAAAAATTATAAAATGAAATAGAATCACACTTCCAAGAATATAGAAAGTAGTTTTCAAAAAAAGAAAAAAAGAAAAAAAGAAAACAGAAATTAGTAACAGCTGCTCTACTCTAATAGAAATTAAAAACCGTTTTGTTTTATTAGCTTTAAATACGTATATTATATATAAGATGGAATAAAACATCAAAATTTTAATACAATGTGTTAATGAAAAGTAATTAAATTTACTTGAATATAACTATAAAAAAATGGCGAGAAAAGTGGTGATGTTTGAAAATGGTGAGGTTAGGAGTGAACTTCACGGGTCCGGAAAAAAAGGTTGAAGAGTCCAAATCCTATGAAGAGACAATCATGTTTGTTTGATCGCCATTTGAAAAATTAAAAGAAGAAATGGTAATTTGAAAAATAAGAGGGTGGTTGGATTTCATAAATATATATATATATATATATATATATATAATGTTTTTACTATCAGTACCTCCTAACTTTAAAAAATTAGAACTAATCAATCAAATTCATCTATTGCATTCTCTAATCTAAAATAAATTTTCTCTCCTATTTAATTCAAATGCAATAACTGAATTTAATTGGTTCGTCCTAACTTTTTAAAGTTATGAAGTACTAATAATAGAATTAATATATATACGACTTTTATAATCAAAATGTTTTAACTTAAAAAAATAAGGATCAACCAATCAAATTTACTAATTCCATTTGAAGTAAATATAAGAGAGAATTTATTTTAAGAGAGATAATACAATGGATGAATTCAATTGGTTAGTCATTACCTTTTAAAGTTAGGACGTTCTGATTATAAAAATATTATATGTATATATATATAATCTAATTATTCGTACAAGTATGTGTTTTGGGGGGCCTATTAAATAGTTTTTATTCAATTTACATAAATATTTTGACAGTACTGTAAAATACTACTTGCTTAAGAAGTAAGTATAAAATTTGCAGCACTTAACAATGGAAATTGCAATTATGAGAGCCAAACCATCTTTATTTTCGTTCCTTTTAACAGCACGGCTATCTGTGAATTTTGCAGACAAATTTACATGCAAAGGAGACTGCTAACAAGTTCAACGGACACATGATGGAGCAAGCAACCTGAAATTTTTTTGAAGCAGAAGCTCAGTAAACACGCCTGCAGATTGTGATCCCGTCTCCTAATGGAAGATGAGAGAGTTGGACACGAGGATCAGATGCAAGTAGTTTGTTGAACTCCACAATTGGCTTCCTGTTTGGTTTATGAATCTCTAGAGCCGCCACTTCAGAAGTTGCAACTGATCCTTTCCAGAGGACCACCACCCCACCCACCTTCAGCAACTTCATCAGCCTCTCATGGTAGTTCCAATAATTTATCTTGTCTGCATCTACGAATGCGTAGTCGAAACTGCCTTCTTTATCTTTCTGGCAATAGATTCCAAAAACGTTATTTTAGAATACAACAGTTTGATCTTGTTAAGGAAATTGTATTGAACAAATATGAAAACCATAAGGTAGAAATTATGAGATATTCAATCTTTAAATGCTGTAGTAGATGATCAAGAGGTGGTAGAGCCTCAGACTCTATGAAGTCTATCTTCTGATGAACTCCGGCTCTTTTAATGATTGGCAGTCCTATCTCAAAAGACTCACGATTCAAATCAATGGCCATAATCTGAGAAAAAAATTTACAGCATAGTGGGTGTGTTAATGATGAAATTTACAAGTTTCTATGAAAAACAGATAAAAAGCATTACATAGAAATTATCTTTCAAGCTGATTTTTATTGAACAAACACGATCAATTTTTTCAACCTTTAGATAAATTTAACTGTTGATATTCACGGAACCGATTTTTGTTTCGGAGATAGGGACTAATGTATGCATGTTCATACGTACTAAACCATGAATATGTTATGGAGGCATGATGATACAATCATTTACCTTTCCATCCTCAGGTACAGTGAGAGCAGTGAGTAGAAGAGAATATCCGGTGAAGACTCCAATTTCAATTGTGCTTCTAGCATCTACTGGCTAGCTTCAACAGCATGGCTATTAACTGACCTGCATCTGGCGTTGTGGCCCTGCAAAATTAGAAACTACGCAACTTTCCAGAGGTATAGTTATAAATATATTTGAAGACCTTCATATTCATTGATTTAGTTACATGAAAACCTGCTTTGTTAATACATTCTAATTATTTACTGCATTAGAAACCATTTCTCAAAAGCCACCAAATGGGAGAAATATATTCTATTTCATTTGTAAAGAATTTCATCATTTGTCAAATTTTAGTAATATGATTTTGAAAGAGGCTGTAAAATAATAGAATAAATATTTTACATTGAAGTAGCTAGGACTGGAAACAAGATTCGAGTACATGAGAGAAATATGATTAAAAATTAAAATCAAAAGAGGATAAAATAAAATAAAAAAGATAAATATAAGAAGAAATAAGATAAGAGGAGAAAATAGGGATCCCTTTTCATTTGTTAACTCATGACTTTTTTTTTTTTTTTTTTTAATAGGATTATTACTCAAAGCCCACATTTTATTAATATATATATATACACACAAAGTAGAACAAGGCAAAAAGCTAAAATAAAACAGAAAATAAACTCTAAAAAATTACAATCAGACTATGAGAAAGAAAAGACAACAAAAAGATTCAGTCAAAACCAAACCCTTACAAATCAAACCCTATGTACAATAACTTATAAAACAATAACATAAATGTCCTACATACAACTAAGCCTAGATCAACTAAAGGGAATATCGTAGGTAATAAAAATTGTAACAAGAAGCCAATATCTCAGAAAATCTTAAAATAAAAAGAAATTGTAAATAAATTTTAATCATAAGTAAGAAATAATATCTCTAATTATTAATTTCTAAATGGTTTTTTAGGAATTATTCTTGGCTAAAAAAGTAAATGTACGTTAAGAAGAAGCAGTGCCTGATTCTCTTGGATACACACTTGTTTCCAGGAGATACTGCCATGCACACGTTATTAGATCATCACATTAATAATTCAAACCCCCAAAATGAGCAAAAGAAAACACAGAAATTAAATTACTATGGAGGGTTGTGGGATGGTACCCTGTATTACTCTTCGCTTTTAAATAATCCCTTTGAATCGCTTCCTGCATCTTCTGTGTTGTTTTCCATTGCTTCACGCAACACAAGTTGTTTGACGCTCTCCAAGGACCTGACAATTTTCTTTTTCTTCTTGTTATTGTATGGGGATTTTCTTCTAGATTTAGTGAGATATAGGTACGCATTTTCTTTTAATTAATACGTGCATTTAATTTTGAAATACCAAACTTACTATCATTATTCAATTCAGTTATGTACAAAATCTCTATAATTATTAAATAGTTAAACTTTTGACTTTTATACATAATAGGATTACAATTCAATGACTATTAACCCACTTCATATTCATACTGATTCAATATAATAATATGACCATTGTCGATTCATTGGCCTTGAGATCACAACAGTCGCAAATTATGGATATTATGACGAGTGCAACAACATTTTTGTGATCAGTAGCGATTGTGATATGTAAGTGTCAATAGATGGCAATTTGAGGCAAGATTGCACTTACCTGTCTGCATTTCATATAAGAAGCAATCGCACAACACCTCCCTAAGAGCATCTCTTATGTTATCATGGATTGTGTTTTGAAAAATATATATATGTCATTTCCATCATCAACGGAAAAATCTAAAAACTTTCCCTTGAAAAGAAAAATAATCTTAATTTATTCCAATTTTTTAAAATAATAGTAAAAAACCCCTGTACTGTCAACCAAAAGTGGTTTCCAATCAAATTTATAGTGGTTTTGTGATAAAAACACTAAAAAACTAAAATACCCTTATTGGCCTATTTAAGGAGATTAATTTGCCAAAAAAATAAAAATTAAAGAAATAAAAAAATTCATCAAATCTCCATCATGGAGATTAATTTTAAAAATATTAAATAAAAATTAAAAAATTTTCATCAAATTAGTTTGGAAAAAATATTCAATCATTAAAAAAATAATCTAGTAAAATCATGCTTTGCATATTCAACCAAAATCATCATCCAGAATCAAAATCCAAAAAATTAAAAAAAAAAAATTAGCAACTTAAAATACACCCAAGCGCTTGGGTTTGTTGAAGATTGAACCTAGGCATTCGAGTTTGTTGAAGAATCAATACAATTAGATTCACCATAAACAGAATCAATACAAATCAAATTGGATTCACCATAAACCAACAAATCAAACCCAATACAAACCAAAAAATACACAAATAAAAAAATCAACACCCAACATTTTAAAAAAATAAAAATTTGGGTTTCATTAAATCAAAAAAAAAAAAAAGAAAAAAAATCTTGAATAAATGAAAAAAATTGAAAATTTTGAAGAAGCTAGATCTTCAAATCTGGGTTTCATAAAATAAAAAATATATATTAAAAAAAAAACATAAACACACCCTCGTTGTTGCCATTCCTACATCATCATCATCATCGTTATGCCCACATCAACACTCAACACAACGCAAAAAATCAACACCCAACATTGAAAAATCAAAGACCCAACACAAAAATCAAACACCCTTAACACAAAAAATCAACAATAATCAACAATAAAAGGGAGAAGAGAGATCGGTGAGAGGGAATAAAGACAACAACATGTGGCAAAAGGCTAGGGAAAGTGACAAGAGGGAAGACAGACAATGAGAGGCAAGAGAGAGGGACGGTGGTGAGAGAGAAGAGAGGGATGATGGACGACGGTGAGAGGAAAGAGAGGGAGGAGGGACAATGGTGAAAAGGAAAAGAGTTTAGAGGCAAGAGAGAGACGATGGAGAGAAAAGAGAGAGAGTGAGGGTTTTGTCCATTTAAAGCATGAGCACAATGACCATTTTACCCTCCAAATTGACAGATTTGTTATTTTATTGACAAAATTACTATGTCATTTAACGGTTGAGTCGTTTTAGCTATTATTGTCAACATTGAAGGTGGTTTGATATTATTTTCAATTCCAAATAGTAAAATAATAATAACTCTTTCGTCAATATCAAGGGATTTGCTTTCTATATGACATAAATATCATTTGATAGACAATCAAATTGAAAAATTATTCTTCAGTGCTTCTATGTTCCATTTAATATCGCCATGTATTTCCATTTAATGCTTCCATTTTTTTTACTTGTAATTATATTTAAAAATTTGAATTAAACAATTATTGATTTGCTAACATATGTCTCACATACTCTCTAAAAATAGATAGTCATATTTACAATGTCTTTTTTTTTTTTTTTTTTTGGGTCACCTTAGCTTGACATTAATGAATGATAATTGCATTAAAAAGATTTATTTTAACTTACTATTTATTCATCCTATGTGGCATGTAATTTTTTCATAATCCATGAAAGCATTGAAGATGCTCTAAGTACGCTTATATTCACATGGAAACAAGTTTCCTTTGCATTACAAAATATCTCCACTCCGTCTGTTAATTTCTATTAAATGTAAAAATTGACCATAATTTTAAATTGAATGACAAAAATACTTTTTTTTTTTAGAGAATTGACAAAAAAACATTTAATGGTTAAAAAAGAAGAAGAATCTCCACCATTCATCTATAAATAGTGAGATCAAACTAATTAAAAATGGAATTTTTTTTTAAAAGGATTAATAATAAAAATATTAAATAAAATTTGTTTTAGAAAACATTATGAAATTTTCACTATCAATTATGTTGATAGATAGTGGAGATCATTTTAAGAAAAACCAAAAGAACTGAAAAAGAAATTAAAAAAAAAATACATTTTCTTATAAGGTGGAGATCCAATCTATTGATGGACAATGGATATCCAATCGCTAGATTGGATCTCCACCTCCAATTGAACCACCCATGTAAAGATATGCTTATTCAAGAAAATCAAGAATCATAAAGATATCTTGATTGAGAGAATTTATGTGATCAACATTTCCTTATTCTTTTCTGATTTTTCCATTCATTTCTCATATGTTTTATTGAATACAATATAGCCTTATATACACAGATACAAGCTATTGATCTATTGACACATGTCCTAGCTATACCTCTGATATGTTGCCACCTGTCTTGACTAACATGAACATTGATAACTACCATTTGTTTTAGCCCGAAAAGTGAGCAAACAAAGTAGCCAGATTGAGTTGATAACTTGATGAGGGTGAGCTGATTAAGTTGAGTTTAAACATTTGCTTAGCAAGATCAATTCTCTAAAGTATGCTCAACATTCCCCCTCAAATGTAACTGATCTAAACCAATAAGTTTGAACTTTGTTTTAGAGAATTGATCTTGAGCATTATCAATCTCATTCCCCCTCAAACGAAATTGATCTCGATCAGTTACAAGCTTCGAGGAGAGCAGTTGAAAACGTGGAACAGGTAAGGATTTAGTGAAGATATCTGCAATTTGAGCAATGGTGGACACATACCTAATATCAAGCTTGCCAATGGTCACCAAATCACGAAGAAAATGGATATCCAGTTCAATGTGCTAGGTACGAGAGTCGAAAACTGGATTTTTGGCAAGAAAGGCAGCACCAAGATTATCAAACTAGATTATTGGAGCTAAGGGTAAAGAAAGCTGCAGTTCTTGAAAGAGATGTTGAACCAGAAAGCTCAGATGCTACAAAAGCAAGCGCCCTATACTCAGCTTTAGTGCTGGAACGGGCAACTACTGATTGTTTCTTGGAAGACTAGCTGATGAGATTGCCACCAAGATAGATACAGTAGCCACCAATAGACTTTCTGTCATCAATGTTACTAGCCCAATTTGCATCAACAAAACTTTCTAAAGCAAGAGAGGTAGATGGAGTGAAGGTAAAGCCATAAGCTAAAGTCCCTTTAATGTATCTCAACATTTTTTTAACTAATTGCCAATGTTGTTGAGTTAGGGATGATAAAAATTAACTTAACTTGTTGATGGAAAAGAAGAGATCAGGTCGGGTGAGTGTAAGATACTACAGTGCACCCATTGTGCTTCAATAAAGAGAAGGATCAACAAAAGGTTTTCAAATGATAAAGATAACTTGGTACCAATAGCAAGTGCAGTAGAGTATGACTTGCAATTAATCATCTTGGCTTTAATGAGTAAATCTTTAGCATACTTACTTTAAGTAAGAGTGAGACCATGAGGTGTTCTATGTGCTTCGAAACCTAGGAAATAATGAATGGAACCAAGATGTTTCAAAGCAAAAGAAAGGTTGAGATCATTGATAACCTTTTTTATGGCACTTGAATCACTTCCTGTAAGCATAGTATCATCTACATAGATAAGAACCATGAGAAAGATTGTTTTGGACTTGTAAAAGAATAAAAAAGAATCTGCCTTTGAGTTAATGAAGCCCCATTGAATCAAGGAGGTCTTTAGCTTATCATACCAAGCCCTAGGTGCCTGCTTAAGACCATATAAACTCTTATAGAGGTGACACACATGAGTGGGATGGACTACACTTTCAAACTCTTATGGTTGGGACATGAAAATCGTCTCTTTAAGCTCTCCATTTAAGAAAGCATTATTCACAACTATTTGTTGTATGTCCCATTGATAAGAGATAGCCCAAGATAGCATAATTCTAATGGTAGAAACTTTAATTATAGGGCTGAAAGTGTTTGTGTAATCAAGACCTAGGGTTTGATTGAAACCCTTAGTTATTAGCCTTGCTTTATATCTGTCAATACTCCCATCAGCTTTATATTTAACTCTGAATATTCACTTACATCTTATTACACTCATAGTGTCTCTATAAGGAACAAGTGACCAAGTACCAATCTTTTAGAGTGTATCGAATTCAGCTTGCATAGCTGATTTCCAGGCAGGGTGCTATAAGGCTTCATTGACAGTATTGGGTATGAAAACTGATTTGGTAGAGTCAGCAGAAGAGGAAGATGTAGGTGTTTTGGTGATGTACAACTTTGGTTTGAACACACCACTCTCGGATCTAGTGACCATTTGATGTGTGTTTTGTGCAGTAGGTTGTTGTTATGATAAAGCTAACTTTGAAGTAGAACAAGTAGAAGTGACTTTGTTGTGTGTAGGTTGTGTGGAAGATGGAGATGTATATTCACTAGGTAGAGGTTCTGAACTGAGTTGTGAACTTCTCTGTTGAGTGAAGATGTCAGATTTTAAATTGAGAGAAAATAGTTTATGGTGAGAAAACTCTTGTTCATTGAACAAAATATGCCTGGACACAAAAACTTTTCCATTGCAGCTTAGACATTTGTATCTTTTAGTATAGTCACAATATCCATTGAAAAGACATTTTGATATATGAAAGCTAAGTTTATGTCTTTGATAAGGTCTTAAGTATGGAAAACAAGCACAACCAAATATCTTTAGATCAAGATAGTTTGGTAGCCTATTGTATACTAAAGAATATGGTGATTGGAATTTCAACACTGGTGTTGGTAACCTATTCAATAGATATGTAGATGTGTGAAGAGCTTCCCACCAAAAGCTTAGAGGCATTTGAGCTTGTGCCAACAATGTTAAACCTATCTCCGCAATATTTTATGTTTTCTTTTAACCACATCATTCTGCTGAGAGATGTAAATTCTATGAATGATGCCATGCTGAATGATATAAGCTTTTAGAGGTTGAAAGTCTGTACCATTATCAGTTTGAAATACCTTCATTTTGACTCCAAACTGACATTTAACCATCTTATGAAAAGGAATGAAGACATCTTTGACTTGGGATTTGGCTTTCAATGGATAAATCCAACAGAATCTAGTGTATGAGGCAATAAAGCTAACATAGTACTTGAACCCTTGTGATGATAGAACTAGTGCAGGACCCCATACATCAGCAATACTAACTCAAGAGGTTGTTGAGCTTGAAAGGTAGATAAAGTAAATGGAAACTTATGATGTTTATCCAATTTGCAAGCATCACAAAAGTTCTTTTTAATCAAGCCACTAGTAGGAACATTCAAAGCATTCAACACCTTTGACAAAATTTTATAGGATAGATGGCCTAATTTGCAGTGCCAATTATTTATCAACACATCTTTAGGAGTGGGTAAAATCCCCAAAATTTGTGAAAATGAGTTACACTCAAGCTTATTTAATATTCTGGCAGTAGCAATACTATCATTATGAACAAGATATGTTAGTACAATGGCAGCAAAGAAAAAGATACCAACTTTTGCAGTGTGACCTTTTGCAACAGTAACACACCAAGTTATATCATTACTTGGTAGCATAAGTTTGTACAGCCCATTCCTCAACACTTCTTAGAGTAAAATTCTCCTTGTTAGCTTGTCCTTAACAAAACAAAAAGTTTTATCAAACTCCACCACGACATAATTATCCTTAGTTAATTATGCAACATTAAGGAGATTCTTGGTAACTTCAGGTACATAAAGCATATTATTCAAGTCAAGTTTTGTATGTGGAGCAGTAAGTGAGTGTGTTACACTTTTGCCAACATGAGAAATTAACAATTTTTTACCATTACCTACTGCCAAGCGCTTATTTCCTTTGTATTCTGTACTAATGGACAGATTTCCAAGATTTGAGGTGATGTGATTTGTGGCTCCGTTATCGACATACCAACTTGGATCTGCTACTGAAGATGAGAAGGCTATCATTGCATTCACATTGTTCTGTTTTGAAAAGTAATGCTGGCCTTGATGTTGATCAATCTGTTGAATGAAATTACCCTGAAGCATACCACTTTGTTGTCTGCCTCGATTGTTGTTGAAAGTTTGATCAAACCTATGATAACAAACTAAAGCAACATGACCTGGTTTACCATATACTTGACAGGTGAGTCTTGAACCAGAATTAAACCTACCACCTCTTCCTCTTGATCTACCTCTAAACTTCCCTCTAAACTGTTGAAATTGAGCACTCCTGAGAAAGTTTGGTGGAAGGTCTCCTTTTTGAATTCTTGCCATTATATTTGCTGAAGCATTGGGTAGATCCAAGGTTGTGGTTGATGCTAATTGCCCCATTCTAGATTCATAGCTCGTTAACAAGAACTAAGTCTCTTGCATTGTTATCTCACCCCTCTTGGCAGTAATAGTTACCACTACTGGATCAAATTCTGATCCTAACCCTCCTAACACATAAGATACCAAATCCTGCTCTGAGACAACCTGTCTTGTAGCTTTTAAGGCATCGGCCATGCCCTTCATTTTCATGTCATATTCATTTATGCTTAAAACCCTTTTCTTTTGAATTTGCAATTGAGACCTCAAATGCATTATTCTAGCTAATGATTGTTGAGAAAACAATTGAACTAATGTAGACCATAGCTCATAAGCCATAACACAACTAGTCACTTGCGCTAGAACTGCTTCACTAAGAGTTGATAATAACCAACAAACTAATAGTTGATCGACTTTCTTCCAATTCAAGTACTCATCATTAAAGATTTGAGTGAACTCACCTGATTCTTCATCTTCAACCTCCATATACTTTTCTGGACATTTCACTGGACCGCAAATATAGTCTTCCAAATCAAAAGCTCGAATGGCTAGCATGATTTGTGTCTTCCAGTATATAAAATTATTGAGATCCAGTTTGATTGGAAGATTAAAGTTCAAATTCTTGGAAATTAGTTGTGCTTGAGCTTCTCGTTGTTTCTTGGTGAGAGTTTGAGTCTTGAAACCACAATTCTTGATTCCTTTTGGTTGTTATGAGGAAGAACCTGGTGGTGTAGATAGAAATGTTGAAGAATTCATGCCTCTGATCGCAGTGCTCTGATATCATGTAAAGATCTGCTTATTCAAGAAAATCAAGAATCATAAAGATATCTTGATTAAGAGAATTTATGTGATCAAAATTTCCTCTTTCTTTTCTTATTTTTCCATTCATTTCTCATGTGTTTTACTAAATACAATACAACCTTATATGCACAGATACAAGCTACTGATCTATTGACACATGTTCTAGATATACCTCTTATATGTTGCCACCTGTCTTGACTAACATGAACATTGATAACTACCACTTGTTTTAGGTGGGAAAGTGAGCAAACTAAGTAGCTAGATTGAGCTGATAACTTGATAAGGGTGAGCTAATTAAGCTGAGTTTAAACACTTGCTTAGTAAGATCAATTCTATAAAGTATGCTCAACAACCCATAATCATCATCCACACAAATCACTATCTTCAACCCACCATCATCAACGTTAACCATCATTGCCATCATCAACCTTCCAATATCAACACCAACCCATCGTTATCAATATCAACCCACCATTATCAACATCCACATCAACCTATCATTATCGTCTCCAATACCAGTCGCATAAGGTTTCCATTTTGATTTCTATTATCAAAGATGAAAACCCAATTAGGGTTTCGGTGATCAAAACCTAAAGATTTTGCGTTTCCATCATTAGAAACCTAGAGATTGAAAGTTTTATGTGTTTGTGTTGACCCAAAGATTGGATCCTCCATCATTATGTGTTTGTGTTGACCCAAACATCCATGATGTTTTGACAATTTATTTGTAACACCCTCCCTTCGATCCTCGGCGTCTCGGACACTTATAACCGAGGCGAAAGACGTTACAGCATTTTCATTACTTATTTACGAAAACCCTTTATTCACTTTATTTGATTTACAGAAAATCCAACAGAATTTCCTCTATTTTATTGAAAAACTCAAAATTTTTAAAATTTGCATAATCAAAGAAACATTTCAACTATATTTTTCCACTTTCTCAACTTCTATCACCAGACACCCCATCCGTCTCAAAATCACTTCAACACACAAATTCGTATAAAAACATACATTTTCTCATCTATATTTTTCGAATAAAGTAAACATAATTACTTTAAAATATTACATCAACTAGTTTTCCCATCTTTTTGAGAAAACATTTAGAAACATAATTCAAAATTTATATACATTAGAATTTACAAGGTTTTATACACATATGCATTTAAATATACAAAATGTAAGTTCATAAAACTTTATTTTAACAAAAATATGCACATATCAAGGATGACTATAAAAAAAAATTGAAATTTTGATGTGACTCTAAAAGCACAATGGAATGATCTTCTTGTCGGACTCTCACTCTCAACTCACATCAACTACCTGCACGTAGATTTTTTCACACGCTAAGCAAAATAGCTCTGTTGGTATACAGAAAATAATATCAATCACAAAATCCTACAAACATAACATATAAAATACATCATTTCACAAATCATTTGATAATCAACATAACATATTATTCATACAACAATTCTCAATTACATAAAACATTTTTTGAGCGCATATCTTCAAGATAAGTCGTTTATTAGTTGATATAATATTGTAAGAGTCTTTCGTAATTACTGTCACAATATCATGGATCGATAACGGGTTTCACATATTCCTCCGACATCGGACACTCGGTGTCTACCCGCCGGCCTCAACATCATATTCATATCGATTTCAGGATCGGACACTCGGTGCCTCTCAAGGTCCGTTAATCACCTCGGTATATAAGTGAAACGGTGCAGTACTGCTAACAAATACTCTATTGTCATGTCAACTACCAATCCCCACCTACCAATGTACAGGTTTACTCAGGCTCTTGATATTTTTAATAATTACGAAAATTATCGTTTGCAATTAAACTTTTATAAATCACTTTATTATCAAATATTTTCATTTACTTTAACGTTTCGAAATATTTTGAAACCTCCATCTAGGCCCTTACCAAAGGACTATTTCGCCATTGGTTTCATAATAAAAATTTTATTACATAATTACATTCGTTTCACATTTCCACTTAGCTCCAAGAGGTGGTTTTCAAATTTTTCTCTTCAAAATCGTAATTCATCACACATCTTATCACAACACGATGGAAATAACATGTAAATATAAACTAAATGACAAAAATGCCCATTGGTTTCCCTATGTCTTCAATTCAGCCAAAAGGTATATTTTTCGACAATTGATTTCGTCTTCAAGAGTCATGTCACAAATCACTTCAATATCATTCATTAGACACGTAAATAAGTTTAAAAGGATGAAAATACCCCTTGACCCTTATTTAATTCAAATTTGGTCATAATGGGGTTTTTAAGCGAAAATGTTATTTTACTTGGTTTTAACCTATAAAATCCCTCTCATCAACATCAAACCAACACATACATATCATAAATAACAACTTATCACATAAAAATCGCATCATCGCAAAATTTCGAAACAAAATATTAAATTTTTCACTACTAAAAAAATTCAAATTCGAAATTAAATGTATACCAATCTCTTTAAGCTTTCACCCACACTCTCTAGCACTCAAATTAGAAGCTTAAAACTTCTCTTTGCCCTTACTAGACTCTCCACACCCTAATTGATCACCTAGGGTTTAAAAATTACACTTTAAAGCCATGAAATGTGAAATAACTTAATTAAATGCAAAACCCACTATGTATATATGTCTATAGATGCATCTATATGCTCATTAATGTATTTGAACACAAGAAAACTCAAAGGACAGCACATACCTCACATTACCCCTTGATACCCGAAAATACAACTTGATTTTTAGGGGATTTTTGTAAAAAATGAGATCATAAATGGGTAAGGTAGGTAAAAGTAGGATGATTGGTGAGTTTTGATGCTTAAAATGAGAAAAAAAAAAAAAGAGAGAAAAGTGAAGATAACAGACCCGGCAGAAAGAGGAAGAAGATGAAAATGGGTTGGTCAAAATTTTGACCCATTTTTATATTAAATAACTTCCCAAAATTCTACTTTGACCCCTAACCTTTCTAAAATGCTATTTAAGCTCAAAAATCTTTACACATGTCCCTTTTCTATTGGATAATCTATACAACTCATCATTCAACTCACTCTCAATTACCAATTAAGTCCTTTTTCTAAAAAAATTACCTTCCAGAATAAATTATTAAATTTTCTAACAATTAACTATATTATTTCACTAATTATACTAATTATAAATAAACTAAATTTTAATCTCATTTAATGCAATTATATTCTAGATTTAATAATATTACTTACACGGAAGTAAATATCGGGACGTTACATTATTAATTATAAATTAGTTTGTAGACAATATAGTTTTGGTGAATTTATTGGTAGTATATATATAACAATTCTTTAAATCATAAGATGTTGTAGTAATTAATATAGTATGATTTCCGTAATATATCATTTAGATATAAATTTGAGTAACATTTTTAGTAACCCAATAATACTAGTATGTAAAAGATTTTATTCGCTTACATTTTATAATAGTTTGACATAACCAAGTTAATCCTGCCATATCCATCACAGGATTCTGGTTCTCATTGAATTATAATGCTAAAGAAACAGAAATAAGTAATAACAAAATTTATTAATAGTTTTACCATATCAATTGAAAAATTAAGAAAATACAGGATAAACAGGCTGCATGTTAGGGTAGAAAAGTCCAAAATTTTGCTCCACACCGGCTGGTTTCTGGTTCTCATTGAACAAGGCGAAAATAAACCCTTCTATGTAAGCACAGGGTCTTTTCGGAGTTCCCTTATTACCGGCGACATGTTTGATGAAATTCTTGTTGTAAGTGGCTGCCAGCTCCGGAGTTGTAAATTGGCCATTGCCAGCAGAAGGCCAACCAGTCTCCGAGACAACAACACCCACATTGGTCGCACCCTCTTTTTCCATTGCCGAGAAGAAAGCATCCACAATGGCATCAAACAAGTTGTCATAACTCAAGCTTCCATCACTAACAATAGGTCCAGTTGCAGTGAATTGTGCATAATCCAAGCGCACGTTAACGGAATCACCCGCGTAGGCAAAATAAGGATAAACATTGATCAAAAGGGGTGATCCTTGTTGTGACAAAAATGTTAAAACACCTTTCAGAGTATTGCTGGCCTCTGGTGTGAATGCACCACTCGAAGGAGGGTAAGAGGTTCCTAAAGTGGCCGAAGACACCACTGTCGAAACTTTTATACCAGCTAGACCTTTTGTTTTGAGGATGTTTTGCAGAGATTGCATCACTGGCAATATGTTCTGGGCATAGACTCCGGGGATGATTTCGTTACCTACAGCGATAACTGAGAATTCAACGTCGTTGACGTAGGGCTCAATATATGTTGAAAACCATTGCGTGACTGCCACTGGGCTAGCAGCTAAGTTAGGCAAATCTTCATTTTTTATACCTACAATGACCTTGATACCACTTCCTCTTAGAGCATTGAGTGCATTCAGGTTGGGATCGAAAAGCCTTAGCTTCTCAATGCCATATTTTTTGTATAGGTTTATAACATCTGTTGAAGCTGGAAGATTGTCCCCTAGCATTCCATAGCAAACGCCAATGTCAATGGCTTCTGCAATCTGGATTTGGTTGTGAATAGCTGCTGCTATGGTCGCTACAAGAATGACTACTTGCCTGATGAACGAGCCCATCTTTTTTCCTGTCACTGCTTGTCTGCTCGTATATTATCTTCACATGACATAATTATTCATAATTAACCAACTAGAAAATAATCTTCGCATTTCAAAATTTATTTAAAATAGATTTAAAAAATGATTAACAACTAGCTGCAATCATCCAAATATATAATCACAACATAGTAGGGTACTCTAATTTCCACATAACCTCTTATAACATTTTTGTAATCTAATAACATATTGAGATATGAGAATTCAATCCTAGGCTATCCAAGGGTAAAATTTTGTTTTATAGAGCTGTAAAAATACCAATAACCCAGACCAAAATAAAATAAATGTTTGCCCGTTGAACAAATGCATCCTGCAACTTGAAATTTCAAGCTTCGAAATGCTAAATTATATCCTTCGACCTGAGAATCATTAGTATCATCATATAACATATTTATCTGAACTACTGACGTAGTTCAAGACAACCAACCAGAAAAAAATAATAATAATAAAAATAAATAATAAATAAAAGTTGTACGCAATGACCATTGCCATCACCCCATAACATAAGTTGACATAATGTGATATAGGCAAGATTTCTATAAAAAACTTCGATCTTCTCATGGGTATATAATAGCAGTATAACTTGAAAATAAATAAATAAAAGAATCAAAGCTATAGATCTAGAAAATGTTATCTTACTAGCACAATCCAGCAAGCTTATATGATGATATAGAAGAACTCTGTTTCGTACTTATAGAGGCCGATATCAAGCAAATTTAGTCATAACTAAGCCTGCATTGGAACAATATAATATATGTCAATCCTGGGGCTATGACCTCTCTAAGTTAAATATTTTATATCCTGTCATTACCATGTAGCTTTACTCGGGTTTATTATATTGCTTATTATGTAAAACTATATATAAATAGAATGATGTTACACTTTCCAAAAATTTATCCAAAATTTTTGTCCAAATGATGTAATAAACTGATTTACAGCTACTACGGTAATTTTGGGATGATGTAATAATTACACGTAAGCTTGTCACATCATTTGAATAATAAATTTTGACAAATTTTTTGGTGATATAACATTAATCATAAAACTAAGATACAAATAGAGGAAGAAATAAGAAAAAAGGAGAAAATACGGACCCTTCTTCATTTGTCAACTCATGACTTTTTATTTATTATTATTATTATTATTTTGATATAAGATTGTTGGTCAAAACCAACGTTTTATTAAAAAAGAAAAAATATATATAAAGAAAGAAAAGACAAAAAGTCAAAACATAACAAAAAATATACTGTGAAAGATTACAACTAAATCTTTGTAAATCAAACTCTATATACAATAACTTTTAAAACAGTAACATTAATGGCCTACATACAACTAAGCCTAGATTGACTAAAGGGAATATCCTAAGTACTAAAAATTGTAACAGGAAGCCAATATCTCAGAAAATCTTAAAATACAAAGAAATTCTAAATAAATTTTAATCATAACTAAGAAATAATATCTCTAATTATTAATTTCTAAATGGTTTTTTAGGAATTATTCTTGGCTAAAAAAGTAAATGTAAATTAAGAAGAAACAGTGCCTTGGATGGCCAGCAGTAATATCCCTTACCTCCTTGAGAGGCTCTGGTTCTCGTGGATGCACACTTGTTTCCAGGAAATACTGCCGTACACACATTATTAGATCATCACATTAATAATTCAAACCCCCAAAATGAGCAAAAGATCAAAACACAGAAATTAATAAAGAGCGTTGGGGGATGGTACCCTCTATAACTCTTCGCTTTTCAATGATCCCTTTTAAACGCTTCCTGCATTTGTTTTCCATTGCTTCACACAACACAAGTTGTTTGACGCTCTCCAAAGACTTGACAATTTTCTTTTTCTTCTTGTTATTGTATGGGGATTTTCTTCTAGATTTAGTGAGATATAGGTACACATTTTCTTTTTAATACGTGCATTTAAATTTGAAATACCAAACTTACTATCATTATTCAATTCAGTTATGTACAAAATCTCTGTAGTTATTGCATAGTTAAACTTCTGATTTTTATACATAATAGGATTACAATTCAATGACCATCAATGCACTTTATATTCATACCGATTCAATATAATAATATGACCATTGTCGATTCATTGGCCTTGAGATCACAATTGCCGCAAAATATGGAAATCATGACGCGTGCGACACAGTTTTGTGATCAGTATCGACTGTGATGTGTACATGTCAATAGACGGCAATTTGAGGCAAGATTGCACTTATCTGTCTGCATTGCATATAAGAAGCAATCACACAACACCTCCCTAAGAGTACCTTCTATGCTCTCATGGATCGTGTTTTGAAAAAAATATCATGTTATTAATGTCAAGATATTTGCTTTCTACATGATATAATTACCATTTCATAGACAATTAAATTAAAAAATTGTTCTTTAATATTTCCATATATTTCCATTTAATGTCTTCATATGTTTTCATAATGTTTTCATATTTTTTATTTAATGCTTCATTTTTTTATATTTTTAATTAAATTTGAAAATTAGAATTAAATAATAATTAATTTGCTAACATTGTTATCTAATATATCCTCCGAAAATAGATAGTCATGTTAACAATGTTTTTTTTTTTTTTTTTTTCACCTCAACTTAACATTGATGACTAATAACTTTATTAGAGATATTTATTTTAACTCAATGTTTATTTATTATATGTGGTATATAATTTTTTTACAATCCATGAGAGTATTGGAGATACTCTAAGCATGCCTGTATTCACATAGAAACAAGATTCCTTTTCGTTACAAAATATCTTCATTCCATTAGTCAAATTTTGTTAAATATAACAATGGACCATAATTTTATATTGAATGACAATAATACCTTTAATGGTTAAAAAAGAAGATGAATCTTCACCATTCATCTATGAATGGTTGGATCAAACTAATAAAAAAAAAGGAATTTTTTTTAAAAAAAATAATAATAAATATATTAATAATTTGTTTTAAAAAAACATTATGAGATTTTCACTATCCATTATATTGATGGATAGTGGATATCATTTTAAGAAAAACAAAAAGAAAAATATATATATGTATGTGTATACATTTTCTTTTAAGGTGGAGATCCAGTTTATTGATGGACAGTGAAGATCCAGATTGGATCTCCACCTTCAATTGAACCACCCAAAATCATCATCCACACATATGACTATCTTCATCCTACCACCATCAACATTAACCATCATCACTATCATCAACCTTCCAACATCAGCATCAACCCATCGTTATCAATATCAACCCACCATTATCAACATCCACATCAACTCACCATCATCGCCTCCAACCTCCAGTTGCATAAGGTTTCCATTGCCAACTTCTATTGTCAAAGATGAAAACCTGATTTGGGTTGGGTTTTCAGTGATGAAAACCTAGAGATTCTGGGTTTCCATCGTTAGAAACCTAGAGATTGAAAGTTTTGTGTGTTTGTGTTGACCCAAAGATTGGATCCTCCATCATTATGTGTTTGTGTTGATCCAATCATCCATGATGTTTTGATGATTTATTAGTTACAAATTAACTTGTCATATTATTAAGACAATATAGTTTGGGTGAACTTTTTGGTAGCATATATAACAATTCTCAAAATCATAAGACATAATAATTAATA
This sequence comes from Litchi chinensis, assembly GCA_019925255.1. Taxonomy (NCBI): domain Eukaryota; kingdom Viridiplantae; phylum Streptophyta; class Magnoliopsida; order Sapindales; family Sapindaceae; genus Litchi; species Litchi chinensis. The sequence goes on along the minus strand of CM034461.1, from coordinate 48,304,768 downwards.
TAGTATGAACAATTTCCGTACTGTATCATTTGAGTAACATTTTTTAGTAACGTAATAATACTTGTATGATTTAACTGAGTTAATCCTGCCATATCCATCACAGGTTTGTGGTTCTCATTGATTTATAATGCCAGTAAAACAGAAATAAGTAATAACAAAATTTATTAATAGTTTTACCATATCAATTCATTATTTCAATTGAAAAATTAAGAAAATACAGGATAAACAGGCTGCATGTTAGGGTAGAAAAGTCCAAAATTTTGCTCCACACCGGCAGGTTTCTGGTTCTCATTGAACAAGGCGAAAATAAACCCTTCTATGTAAGCATCGGGTCTTTTCGGGGTTCCCTTATTATTGGTGACATGTTTGATGAAATTCTGGTTGTAAGTGGCCGCCAGCTCCAGAGTTGTAAATTGGCCATTGCCAGCAGAAGGCCAACCACTCTCCGAAACAACAACATCCACATCGCTCACACCCTCTTTTTCCATTGCCGAGAAGAAAGCATCCACAATGGCATCAAACAAGTTGTCATAACTCAAGCTTCCATCACTAACAATAGGTCCAGTTGCAGTGAATTGTGCATAATCCAAGCGCACGTTAACGGAATCACCCGCGTAGGCAAAATAAGGATAAATATTGATCAAAAGGGGTGATCCTTGTTGTGACAAAAATGTTAAAACACCTTTCAGAGTACTGCTGGCCTCTGGTGTGAATGCACCGCTCGAAGGAGGGTAAGAGGTTCCTAAAGTGGCCGAAGACACCACTGTCGAAACTTTTATACCAGCCAGACCCTTTGTTTTGAGGATGTTTTGCAGAGATTGCATCACTGGCAATATGTTCTGGGCATAGACTCCGGGGATGATTTCGTTACCTACAGCGATAACTGAGAATTCAACGTCGTTGAGGTAGGGCTCAATATATGTTGAAAACCATTGCGTGACTGCCACTGGGCTAGCAGCTAAGTTAGGCAAATCTTCATTTTTTATACCTACAATGACCTTGATACCACTTCCTCTTAGAGCATTGAGTGCATTCAGGTTGGGATCGAAAAGCCTTAGCTTCTCAATGCCATATTTTTTGTATAAGTTTATAACATCTGTTGAAGCTGGAAGATTGTCCCCTAGCATTCCATAGCAAACGCCAATGTCAATGGCTTCTGCAATCTGGATTTGGTTGAGAATAGCTGCTGCTATGGTCGCTACAAGAATGACTACTTGCCTAAACGAGCCCATCTTTTTTCCTGTCACTGCTTGTCTCTGCTCGTATGTGATCTGCACACGACATAATTATTCATAATTAACCAACTAGAAAATAATCTTCAAATTTCAAAATTTATTTAAAATAGATTTAAAAAATGATTAACAACTAGCTGCAATCATCTAAATATATAATCACAACATAGTAGGGTACTCAAATTTCCATGCAACCTTTTATAACATTTATGTAATCTAATAACATATTGAGATATGAGAATTCAATCCTAGGTTACCAAGGGTAGAATTTTGTTTTATAGAGTTGTAAAAATACTAACAAATAACCAAGACCAAAATAAAATAAATGTTTGCCCGTTGAACAAATGCATCCTGCGACTTGAAATTTCAAGCTTCGAAATGCTAAATTATATCGTTTGACCTCAGAATCATTAGTTTCATCATATAATACATTTATCTGAATTACTGTAGTTCAAGATAACCCCAAAATATATATATATATATATATTGTACGCAATGGCCATTGCCATCACCCCTTAACATAAGTTGACATAATGTGATATTGGTAGGATTTCAATAAAAAAACTTTGATCTTCTCATGGGTATATAATAGCAGTATAACTTGAAAGTAAATAAATAAAAGAATCAAAGCTATAGATCTAGAAAATGTGGTCTTATTAGCACAATGCGGTAAGCTTTGATATGATGAAGTAGAAGAACTCTGTTTCATACTTATAGAGGCCGATATCAAGCAAATTTAGTCATAACTAAGCCTTGATCGGAACAATATAATATATGCCAATCCTGGGGCTATGACCTCTCTAATTTAAATATTTTATTTCCTGTTATTACCATATGAGTAATGCTTCATTTTCTAAAAATTTGTCCAAATTTATTACCTAAATGATGTGACAAACTTATATGTAATTGTTACATCATCAATATATAATTTCAAAATTAATGTAGTAGCTATAAACCAACTTATCACATCATTTGAGCAAAATTTTTAGACAAATTTTTAGGAAGTATAACATTATTCTATTCATATATAGTTTTACATAATATGCAATATAATAAACATGAGTAACATTATATGGATTTAAAAAAAAAAAAAAACTATATGGTAAGAATAATGTTACACTTCCTAAAACTTTATCCAAAAATTTTGTCCAAATGATGTGACAAACTGATTTATAGCTACCACATTAATTTTATGATGATGTGTTAATGATATGGTAATTATTTATAAGTTTGTCACATCATTTGGGTATGATGAATTTGGATAAATATTTGGATAATGTGGCATATTCAATTTGCTCAAATTCATTAGTCAAAGGATTTAAGAGTTTGAGATATTTTGAATTCTAAAACCACCTCAAATTTGATGTTCCAAACATAGTCTTACTTAAATCATTGGGAGGAGATGCAGCTTCCTCCCTCAAATGCATGTGAAGACTCTTGTTTCCACAATGGAGAAGGCAACAATTCCTTCAAATTTTGATTTTTTGTTTTAAATTTTCTTTAATTTTTCATTTTTTCTATATTTTTTAAATATTTTGAATTTTAATTATATTAATTTTTAAATGCAATTTTAAGGTTTTTTAAGAAAAAACAATATTAATTTACTTTATATTTTATAAAGAAAGAAAAACTAGTTTATGTAACATTTACCAAGTTCTAATTGGATTATATGAATCAAGTAAAATTGTCAAATTATAAGAAATTAGGGATTCGATGTCATTTCTCACATAATAAATTAATGTACAGGACAAGTATATTTATATTTTATGTCACGCTTAACTGTTAAAACTTTGGATTAGAGTGCTAAAATTGCTATATTTTGAACAAAATTTAGGGTCTAGACAAACTATATATATATATATAATCTTCCAAAATTGATAAATTGAAATCATTTAGGGACAAAAATGAAATTCTCCTTTGATATGATCATGTGAATAGATAAACAACAAATGATCAATGTAGAGCAACAATAGCATAGGATAAGGATGTTGTTCATGCATCATTGTAAAATAGCTACATCAACTTGTTCCCAACTATAATTTGACAAGGATGAGAACAAAATAGTGGTAAACACAATAGGAACGAATAGGATAAGGATGTTATCCTAAGTTTGAGTCTGCAACATATATAATATTTTGAGAAAATAATTATTTCAAAGTATTATTAAGGATTCAAGGTTGAACAAAAATTTTCCATCATTAATCATATTGACGATAAATCATTCAGTAATGTTGGTGATAAATTAGTCTTATAAAAGTGACAAAATAATTCCATTCAATAAATTCCTTTAGGTGTCTTGTACTCTTAAAAGAAAAGTGGCAAAATGGTTGAAATTAACTCTTAAAATAACTGATATTTAATGAGTTAATAATGCTTGGGCAACGTCGCTTCGTGGCCGCTTGCATGCCTTGAAGACTGTTATTGTTCATAGTTGGATGTTTGTGCTCTAGCCTCTACTCTGTTTGTCAATGCATTCACTAATTAAAATTAAGGGAAAATTTTAATTTCATTCCTATGTTTTTGAAAAATCTTCATTTCTTCTAAACACAAATTGGTCTACGGATCGATGATCCTTAAAATTTTAGGAAATCCATCAGTTTGTTTCTCTTACCAAATTTTAAATGGTCAAACTTAACAGATTTGATAGATTGATTATTTTGCCCTTAAACATTTATACTATGCGTTAATGACTATTCTATTCTTAAAAAAAAAAAAAAAAAAAAAAAAATTGCAATGATACCTGGAATGAGTTTATTTGGATGTCCTTAATAATGTTATTTAATTTTTTCAAACTTCAAGATTTGAGTTTCAATTTTTGGTAGTTTGTGTTTTTCATTTTTTTTTAAAGAATGAGTTTCAACTCGGGTCTTCAACTAATCTTCCACATTTTTTTTTTATTTCTTTAACAATTATATTTTTTTGGAGTTTGTAATATCCAAAATATCCCTATCACCGTTATGTTTGCCCAAATATTGATTGACATTAGGGATGAAGTTGATGAATTTTTTAAAACTTTAGAGATGATGGGTAAATAAACTAATTCACAATTTAAAAAATAAAGGTTTTTCAAAATATAGGGATGAAATTAAAATTTTCCCTAAAATTGAAAAAGGAGTGGACAATAAATTGCAGGCAATGCGTGACAGCTTTGTTTTGTCCGAGTCCTTTTCCAAAAGCAGAAAAAGGGGATGCGTACAACTGTACAAGTTGCATGTTTAGTAACGACTGAAGACTTTGGGAGCCAGTTAGTGAGAATTTCTCTTTTTTTTTTTTTTTTTTGAAATAGAGAATTTCTCCATGTTGGTTTTGGAAAAATACATATAGATTGACGTGAGGAATTTCTCTCCATGTGAGAATTTCCGTTCTTTCCTTAATCCTTTTGATATTTACAAATTTTTTTGAGTTCATTTTTTTCTTAAAGTTGTTATCCAACCCATAAAAATTCGTCAGACTAAACTGAAATCAATGATTAGTATACATAATTACATATGTGTCACTTGAAGGAAATGTGCAAAACTTTTTGACTTTTAAGTTTATGCGTAGTTGTTTATTAAATCATTACATTTATATAATATCTTCTCATTTGAAAGCACTAATATTAAAATCATTAATTATATATTATTAATCTATATAAGCCTTAAAGGAAATCACAGATGGACTAGTCTTGTATGAGATATGTTAATTTGATAGTCGTTCGAAAAATTAAATAGATAGATGAAGTGCAGGTAAGTTATATAAAACCACGTTATAAAAATTTCAACAACACATGTATGTCTGGTTCCAAGAATTTGCACTTTACAATTCCTATGAATCTCTAAAAATAAAATGAAATAGAATCACACTTCCAATAATATAGAAATTAGTTTTCAAAAAAAAAAAAAAAAAGATAAGAAAAGAAAACAGAAATTAGTCACAGCTGCTCAACTCTAATAGAAATTAAAAACCGTTTTGTTTTATTAGCTTTAAATACATATATAAATTGGAATACAACATAGAAAATATTTATAATACAATTTATTAATAAAAAAGTAATTAAATTTACTTAAATATAACTATAAAAAAAAAAATGGAGAGAAAAGTAGTGATGTTTGAAAATGGCGAGGTTAGGAGTGAACTGCACGGGTCCGGAAAAAGAAGTTGAAGAGTCCAAATCCTATGAACAGAAGAATCGTGTTTGGTAATCGCAATTTGAAAAATTAAAAGGAGAAAGGGTCATTTGAAAATTGAGAGGGTGGTTGGATAGCTTTTTTTTTTTTTTTTTAAAGCATGGGTTATTTGAAAATTGAGAGGGTGGTTGGATAACTTCTTTTTTTTTTTTAATTTTTTAAAGCATGGATGGTTGGATACTTGGATTTTAAGTCACAAATAATTTGATAACACGGCCAAATTAAGATAGCTCCAGAACTCATGTCCAATTAAAATTAATTTATTTGTCTTCTCGTAGACAAAGGTCAAAAGATTGAACCGTGTAATTTTCTTGTAAGTACAAAGTCACGTTCTTTGAACACGACATGCTGATATTAAGAATAAATTTGAATTATTGTTGGCTCTAGAAAATTACTGATCATGAATTAAGTATTTGGGTCATTGTGCTCATAATATATGTAGTCTTATCAAAATTGAAATTTCTGTTTGTTGAAGGCTATGTTTTTAAATATTATTCAAAAACATCACCACCTAATCTGTTTTGTGAATTGTAATAAAGCGCATTCACTTCATTAATAATATTTCATATTGAAGTCATTGCAATATTTATGACATTAAAAAAAATAAAATATAATACGTGAAAATAGGATATGATGAAATTCTATAATTATTAAGACAATGGAAAAATACAACAATGAGAGCCAAACCCCCTTATTTATGCCCCTTCCAACAGCTACGGGCTGTCTCCTCTATCTTACAAACTGGAGACTTAGACAACTTTCATGCAAATAAAGCTATATTAAAGAGGTTAGGTATGTTAACTTAAAATTTTAACTTGGAAAAATATAGGTGTTATTTTCTCAATTCAAAATTTTAAGTTAATATATCCTAACCACAATAGAAACTCAAAATGTTGGACCCACACCGTAAACATAAGAGAGCAGCAACATGAAGGGAAAATTTTGAAGCTCAGTAAAGACGCCTGCACATGGTGATCCCATCGCCTAATGGGATTTGAGAGACTTGGACACGAGGATCGGCTGCAAGTTTTTTGTTGAAATCTATAACTGGCTGTCTGTTTGACTTATAAATCATTGGAATCTTCTCTTCAGGCATTGCAACTGTTCCTCCCCAGAGGGTGTTGTCATAGATCACTACTCCACCCACTTTCAGCAATTTCATCATCCTCTCATGGTAGTTCCAATAATTGCCCTTGTCAGCATCCACAAATGCGAAGTCAAAACTGCCCTCTTTTTCTTTCTGCGACAGAATCCACAAAAGTCTTTTTATTAGAATAAAAAGTCTCATTTTGTTAGGAATATTTGTATTGAGACAGACATGAAAAAATAAGATAAAAATTATGGGATATTATTCAATATTTACATCATTAAGTAGCTGATCAAGAGCTGGTAGAGCCTTGGACTCTATGAAGTCTATCTTGTGATCAACTTTAGCTTTTTTAATGATTGGCAGTCCTACGTCATAATACTCACGATTCAAATCAATAGCTGTAATCTGCATAAATGAGTTTCCAGTCATAATTAGTTTACTAGGTAAAACAAATGTAAGTGTAATAAAAGTGACTATGAAAAACAGATAATTATTTCAAAAAACAGAGAAAATAAGATCACTTACCTTACCATCCTCAGGTATGGAAAGAGCAGTGAGGAGAAGAGAATAACCAGTAAAAACTCCAACTTCAATTGTTTTCTTGGCGCCTAATAGCTTCAACAGCATGGTTACGAACTGCCCGGCATCTGGTGCTGTTCCCATCCAGGCCCTGTAAATTGACATTTCTAGTAAGCGACTTTCCAGAGGCATACAGTTAAAAACATTTCAAGTGATAATTCAAATGATAAATTTAGATGTAGAGAATATATACTCAGGATGATTAGCAGTAATATCCCTTAGCTCCTTCAGAAGGGCGGGTTCTCGTGGGTACACACTTGTCTCCAAGACATACTGCAACGTCATTAGAACATCACATTAAGAATCTCAACTTCAAAACCAGCTGAGAAAAGGAAAAAAATAATAATAAATATATAAAAACAGAGAGAGCGGATGATTTACATCGTATAGCTTCTCACTTTGCAATAATCCCCTAATTTCTTTTTCTTCAGGTAGAGTGTTGCTTCCCATTGCTCCCAATTTGCTTTACGAGACAGACACACTCCAGAGAGAAAGTTAATTGGCTTGTCTCTCCACAATTGTACAATATACCGTGATGTGTAGGTATATATAGAGAAAGTAGCCAACCAACCAACGTGGAACAGCATCACACCTACAGTTTCCTTTTCGATTAAAATTCAGTTTTCTCAGAGACGCTCGCAGTCTTATTTGACTGACAATATAGATGGACTATTCAAATGACAAAGTTTAAGATTATTCAATCATCCAATAATTTTTTGATTGCCTGTTTAGTTATATACTTACTGGAAAAACAGGACGTCGTTACCTTCCCCTAAATGTCCCCACTCTTGGAAAAATCGGAGGTCGTGTTCTTGTTTTTAATTAATCTCTAACCACCCGAACAAAGTGGACGTTGTTTTCTTCCTGAAAAGTCTAAACACTCAACCGTAAATTGTTCAGCAATAGTCACCTACTGCTTTGTGGAAGTCATTAGCAATTAAGTTGGCACCTACTACATAATTTGGAGTCATTAGGATGAGTATTTTTTACCTTTGTTGGAGTGGCAGCAGCTGCACCGACTCTATTGTCTTTAATCTTCTGTGATTTATTCAATGATGTCAAACAACATGGCACGTACTTCTATGCCTTTACCAAATTCCAAATAGATGAGGTTTCAACATTATTATTCAAATGTACAAAAGTCGAATGCTAGTTTTGATTTGAGTGAAAATTTTAGCATTATTATTATTATTGTTATTATTATTATTGAAAGATTAGTTCAATATTAATTTGTACTAGGGAAAAGACAAAACTTTATGTTAGGTGGGAAGAGAAAAACTACTTCAAACATCTTTATAACTTGGTGTTCTACTGTTTCTTTACAAAATAAGGGATAATCTCAATTCCCTCCTATGGTTTGACGTAACCACTAATTACCTCTCTATTTGTAAAAATCTCATTTAACTCATTCACATGCAAAATGATAAAAAAGATCGAGGTTTTTCTAAATATTTTCTTAAACTACAATAGTAATTTATCTATTTAATCAAACAATAAAAGATTCTTTGCGATTCTTTAAATTAGTAGTGAATTTTGGTTATTATGCTAAACTATAAAGAAAAAAATAGGATTATCCCTAAAAATAAATTTAAAAACCAGGTGATGCCAAACGGCAGCTCGACAAATGTAAGGATGCAGCTTGGTTTTGTTGGGAGGATTCTTTTTCCTGATCACAGACCTGTTTTGGACAAAATGGTTGCCTGCCTTCATGTTATCTTCAAGGGGTATTAATATGCACGTTCTTGAAATCTAAAATCATTCAATTAATAAAAGCAATAGACGGTATGCTATTTTGAATTAATAGGTAATTTTTGAAATAACAGCAATACACTTAATATGAAATCATTTAATCTAAAGTTTATAGCAGAATAGAATTTAATTAATTGTATACTTATAGACTAATGTATAAATGATTGAACATAACTGGACCGCCTGTAAGTGGTTGACATGTAAGCTTGTCTTGTGAGGAGAGATGTGTGATTCCATTGCATAATGTCGTTCACGTATGCAAATTTATGTAACATTCAGATATACTCTTTGTTGTCAAATATATTATTATTTAGTGTTCTGGTATATAATATCAAGATTTCTTTGAAGTTTGGTATATTGTCCAGTCTGTTGCAAGTTGTTTGTTAACTTGGTCTTTTCAATCATAATTTAAAATTATATTCGCTTAAGAAATTCATATGATAATTAGGTGTGTATCTTTGAAGATTGATACTATCATGATGATTTGAATTTGTTGTAAATTGTTGTTTACATTCATTATTCAAATATGCATTTGTTTATTACTTACGCAAATTCATGTAATATCTAGATATCTTTAAAATATGATATTATTGTCAATTATATTGTAAATTGTTGTTTTATTAACTAGACCCTTTTATTAATTCATGATTTAATTTGGATATATATTTGTTTATTACGTACATATGCATATATATATATATATGAGATTTAGATACCTTTAAAGTTTTGTACAACATCTCATCAATTGTTAATTATTTTATTAATTTGGTCTTTTCATTGATGATGTTAGTATATATCTGTTTATCCCACATGCAAATTCATTTTATATCTAGACAAATTTGAAATTTAGTACTATCGTCAAATATGTTGCACTTTTTTTTTTTTTTTCTGAAAAGAAATATGATGCACTTTTATTCATGATTTAGATTTATATTTGTTTAGTGCATGCATATGTAAATTCATATAATATTTAGATTTTTTGTTTTAATTTTAGTATGTTTCTCAAATATGTCGCAAATTGTTGTTTGTTTTGGTAGATATAAACAATCAAAACAAGAACCATTACTGTATCCAAAAATAAATAAAAAATAATAATTAAAAAAAAACCCCATTAGGGATCTTATTTATACTAGAAATTAAAGATTGAAAAATAAGTCTATTTCAAACATTGCTTTATATATTTATATATATGTATATATAAATATATTATCTTTTAAAGAAAAAAGAGAAAGAAAATCTTTGTGATATACTATTTTTTCATAACTTTATAGTTCGAAAATTGGGTGAAGACACGACACTTCGTCAGATTTAAGGAGCAGCCTGGTTTTGTTGGAGTAACGTTGCTCCTGATCACAGACGGGCTGCCAGTTAATATTAATAGATCAGTCTTGATGAAATTAGAGTTTATAGCAGATCAATAAGAGTCGATCTCCAATTGGCCATTTACACCGATGTGTATGTTTTCAAATTAAACAAAATTGACTGCTTGTTACTTTGTAAGTAATTGGTTGATGTTTTAAGCTCGTTTTGGGGGGAGTGACGTATGATTCTTCCATAATGTTTATCACATATGCAGTTTTAAATAATATCTAAATATCTTCAAATTTAGGTATTATTGTCAAATCTGTTCTGAACTGTTGTTTAGTGAATTTGGCTCTTTCATTCATGACTTAAATATTTATTTATTTGATATATATATATATGAAAATTAGTATAATATTTTGTCTTAAAATAATTTATATAATATTTAAATATCTTGTCGAATCTTTGAAGTTACGGCTATCAAATTAATGTTTGTAAATTACTTCTTGTTTTCTTTGTTGTGAAGGATTTTTATTTGAAATTACCATTGTGAAATGTTGTTCATAAAACTATAGATAATCTTATTTTCCTCCTTGTAGTTCAATATATTATCAAAATCCCCGAGTATTATTAAAAATCATCAATATCCTCCTTTTCTGTCCATAAATAGATCAAATATCTCCTATAGTTGATGAAAATATTCAGAAAACCATTTATCGCCAAAATTGACTTTGAAAATCAAAGTTTAATCGGTAATATGAAATAGTAAAATTATATAGGTACTCTGGTTATTTCGATCGTTTCACCAACGATGGGGGATAAAATGGAATTACTGAAACTAATAAGGGTAATTAGAGATTATATCAAACTATAAGACGAAGTGGGATTATCCCTTAAAACTATGATTGTTTTTTTTTACGATAATCCTGCTTTCCGCTTATAGTTTGACATAATCACTAATTACCCCTATAGTTTCGGAGAATCCTATTGTACCCTTTTTGTTACTACCATTACAAAAATGAGTGAAATGACCAAAGTGCTTGTATGATTTTACCTTTCCACATTAACAATCAAACTTTGATTTTCAAAGTCAACTTTGATGTTAAAGGGTTTTTTGGATATTTTCATAAAATATAAGAGGTATTTGATTTATCTCATAAATCGATAAAGAGGTATTAATGATTTTAAAAAATATTGAGGGATTTTGACATTATATCAAATTATAAGGGAACAAATAGGATTATCCTTAAATATATATATTAAAAAAAAAAACCTATAATTGTAAAACTACATTTTTAAACTGTGCTTGGAAAGTCAGTTAAAATATTAGACTAGATTCGAGATAGGATATAATTGTCAAACACAGTGTTTGGACTCTACAATGGATTGATTATAACATATCCAAATAATGCCTTTATATTCCATCATCACCGGTCAAGTATAACCCATTTTTGGCATGAGTTTTGTTGTAATGGAAAAGGAGAAAATTTTAAGGGTTTGGTATCATTTCTAAAATGGTATTTTTGAACACTATTTTTAAAAATGAAGTTTTTAAACATGCAATGTATTTGGTTAAATTTCTTAAAAACTAACAATGATGTAAAAGTGTTTTGTATTATTTTTGAAAATGAGTAAAATAATTGGTTGGAGAGGGAAATACCGGTTTGTCTTAAAAATATATTTTGGAAATGAAAAAAAAAATAAAAAAAAATGTTTTTTTTTTTTTACTTTTTAATTATAATTTTTTTTTTTTAAAAAAATGTTTTTCATTTTCCAAAACATATTTTACATAACATAGATCCAAACGAATTTCAATTTGGTCTTTATGTTTTGGTGAAATATTATTTTTTACTCACGAATGTATTTTTAGTCTTCGTCGTCCCTAAAATATGAAAAATTCATCATTTTTCTTTTTTCAATTAGAAAATTAATCAAATTGGTCCTTTTAACCACAAAACTAACAGTCAATCATCATAGAATATGGACAAAGATAAAAATGCCCTTAATAATTTTATTTTTACTTTAATTAAATGAAAGCAAAATAAATTTAAAAAATCAAAAGGAAAAATTTTCAAAATTAAAAAAAGATTCCGCACTGTTAATGAATCTCCATCAATGGTGTAAATCTTACATTTTTTAACAAAATTTATTAAAAAAAAAAAAAAAGATTTTCATGGCCACCAATTGGTGCCGACCATGGAGATTGAACCACGATTTAGTGGTTTGACTTTTGAGATACCCAGATTATTGTTGGGTTGAAGCTAGATTGTCTAGATCTGGGTTCAACTGAGATCATTGACAACTTGAGTTTGAACTCATATCAAGACGATCTAGGTTTCATGAACCCTAAGTCGTCACAATCTGGGTTCAAATGACGACCTCAATTTGAACCCAAATCGTAGTTTGATCTCGGTGATCGGTGCCGATCGCCAATCGTGGAGTTTTTTTTTTCTAAATATATATATATTTTTCACTTCAATTTCCTTTTTTATCTGTTTAGTACTTTTTATCTAAGATGGACGGTAGAGATCAAATTTTTATTTAATTTATTTAATTTTATTTTTAATTTTGTTTTCTATTTTTTTTTTTTTTTTTAAGATGGATTTTAGAGATCCATTTTTTTTTTATTTTTATATATTTCTTATTTTATATTTTTTTAATTTTAAAAAATGTTTTTTTTTTTTCCTTTTTATTTTTAATTTCTTCTCATAAAATCTCTATAATCCATGACAACTTTAATGGATAGTAGAGATCTAAAGAGTTTTTTTTTTTTTTTTTTAAATTAATTTTGAATAGCCAGTGTAACAACAAGATAAAAATAGTCTTTCAACTGTTAAGTTTGACTGATGATTAATCAACAAAAGTACCAATTTTATAAATTTCTAAAAGTTTAAATTCACTTGACCTCACCCTCAAGTAAGATAAAATTAGGCAGAAACAAAGTTTCATTTTTGTAACAAACCCCTCCTCCCCCCCTCCCTCCAACCCCCAATGTCGTTAGTATTATTAGTCACCGTTAGTAGGATGAAGGATATTTTCATCGATTTGTTGGGGTCATGTGATGTGGCAAAGATCTAGATTTAAAAATTAATTTGATATAAAGAAAAAAAAAATTTAAAAACCCAATTCATCTTGTCTTCAACATTCATCCTTCAACATCTCCACCGTCTTCAAAAAACCTGGTTCATCCTATTCATCTTCAAAAAACCCAGTCATCTCCTTCAACATTCATCTTTGAACCCAATCATCTTCTTCAACATTCATCCTTCAACCCTATCTTATTTCATCTCTTGTTTATCTTCAAAAATCCTTAATGGAGAATCATTAAATCAACAAACTCCATTTGATAGAGACCAAAATCTAGAGAACCATTGCATGACATCTGATAGAGACCAAAAACTAGAAAAACATTGCATGGAAACTAAAATCAGTCTCCATCTAATAGAAATCAGTTCTGATCTCCATTGCCAAGGAGACCAAAATCCGGTCTCCTTGGCAATGGAGACTAGGTCTCCATGCCTACTTCGGCGATGGAGGTCTCCATGCAATGTTTTTATCCTCCAATTGTCACAACAGAAAAGTCATGACTAATAGTAAGACGCAAATCTGTAGATGCATGCATCTTTACTGGTAAGGAGTGATGCTCCTCGTTGAAGATGAAGAGAAGAGAAGGAGAAAAAGAAGAAGAACAGAGATGTCGGATGGAGAATGGAGAAGTTCATCGGAGAAAGACACCAAATGAAGAAGAGATGGGTTCTGACAATGAAAAAACATTAGAAAAGATTTTTTTTTTTTTTTGGATTGGAACTAGCCTAGAAGACTACCAAGATCAACTGGAATATAAACACTATGGCACGGCTCGAGAACTACTCCCAAATGAGAGGAATTCACCTACACGAGGGTGGGAGGATAACCCACACATAACGGTAGGAAAGCTTTTTTATTTGGGTTATTTGCTAACAGCAATTTTGTCAAAAAAACCCATCCAATGTTAAAAACAATTAGATGAGACATAAATGTTAACACCCTAATTTTTTATGTTATTTTTGTCTTTTGGCCAATCAAATTTGTTGCGTGGCCCTTTTGCTCATGATTTAAATATATGTATATATATATATATATATATATATCCATCACATGTGCAAATTCATGTGTAATATCCAGATACTTTTTTATGTTTGGCATTGCCAAATCTATTGAACTTGCTATTTTATTAACTTATCCTTCATGATTTAAATATATATTTTGTTAATCACATATGCAAATTCATATAATGTTTAGATAACTTTGAAGTTTAGCACTATAGTCAAATTTGTTGCAAATTTTTGCTTTGATAACTTGGTCCTTTCATTCATAATTTAAATATATATTTCATATATATAATATCTAGATATCTTTGAAATTTGGCTCTCTGGTCAAATCTGTTGCAAATTGTTGTTTTGTTAATTTGACCCTTCATTCATAATTTAAATATGTATTTGTTTACCGCATATGCAAATTCATATAATACCTGGATATCGTTTAAGTTTGGCACTGTTGTCAAAAATGTTGTAAATTGATGTTTTGTCAATTTGGCCGCTCCATTCATAAGATTTAAGTATCTATTTGTTTATCTGATAAAAAATTCATATTGTATCTAGATACCTTTGAAGTTTGGTTATCAAATTTGAGAGATCCTTCAGTGAGGATCTTGGTTAAATTTTATTCGAATTCATTGAAATTTGAGGTTTTTTTTTTTTTTTTTTTTTTTTTTTAATGGACATTAAGAATAATGAAACATACTTGTGAAAAAAAAATGAATTACTCAGCACTAGAACTTTTTTAATTTTTGAGAATACGAAGCATTAAAAATGGGGTGAAGCAAAACAAAATGAAAAAAAAATTGTTCTAATGCTTAGAAATTTTTCGAACCTTTTCATAAATAGATTCAATTGTTCTTCTGATTCAAATTAAAAATAAAAAATAAAAATAAAAATCAAATCAAATCGAAATTCATTAAAATTGAATGAATTTAATTAAGGTGCTCGCTGATTTTAATATAATGAATTCCTCAATAAATATATATATGTATATAGGGGTGGATTTAAAGTGTCAAATTAAGGGATCGAAGTACAGTTAGTACATTTTTCTATAATACGAATCGATAAATTGATGAATTTATATAGGAAATGAATTTGCAATTAAAAATTACAAAAGATGTTTACTTTTTAATTAATTATTTATACATTTTATTTTTATGTACACATATATAAACTTTTCTTTCCAAAAAGTCCAGGGAGCCACAAGGCTGTGCGTGTGTGGGGGGTAATTTTGTTCTCTTTTTTCTGTATTTAACTTTTCACTTTTTTTGAGAACATGAAATAGAATTTGAAGGAAAATCTTATACTTGCACTGGACTTAATTTGACTTGGCTAAATGTAATTGGCTTGAACTATAGCTAATGTGGCATCAATCTGAGCTGTCAATTACAAACTCAACTGATTGTAACTAATTTTTCCTCCTTTGCACGATCGCCCTTAATTTTGATTAGCCTCTGATGGTAACTGTGAGTCCTATTACTTGCGTGCTGATTGAGTTGCCTCTTTGTTTGACTCAGGCTGTTCCTGTATGTGAATACTGCATGCTTACATTCTGATTTCTTTGTTTGCATAGTAATTAAAGATTATGTTGTGATACAACTCTGGATGGTGTTTAGCAGTTTAGGATCAAGAAGCAGCCATCAGGGAATACGCAAATGGCTCTCGTTGATTCATTTGATATTTTAGTAGTTTTAAATGAGAGTAATAGATTATGTTAACACTTTTATTATCTATCTGGATTTGGCATCCATCATGGACGAATGAGACAAAAGTAAGAACATTATGTTACATACTGTATCACCCATTAATTATGGTATCCATCATGGAATCAAACATATTTTTCTATATTTTCAATGAACTAGAGACCTGAGTTTATTCTATCCAAAGTCAACAAATGGTTTTGATCTTATTAGTTATACCAATGTTGGTTATCTCTCAGATTCTTACAAATCACATGCACATACAGGATATGATTTCATAGATAATGACACATCAATTTCATGATGTTATATCAAACAAACTCTTGTTGTCACATCATTCAATCATTATAATATCTTTACACTTTATAAACTACAGGATTGATAGTTGTTTATTTTTCAGGGAGAGAATATTTTTTTTTATCTTTGGACATGTGCATTTTACTTTTTTTTCCCTTGACTAGGTTTTGTCCTACTAAATTTCAGTGACGAGATTTTTAATGAGATAGTATTTGGGCATATCAAAGAATCTCGATAGGTATTATCAAGTAATGTACGTTTAAAGGAAAGTATTATGAATATATTGACTTATCACCACTTTTATTAATATTCTTTACCTTGTTATTACATATTTTGTTATTATTTCATTATGTAAATAACTTATTCGGTTGTTATTTTATTATGAAAATAATTCTCCCAATTTGCGATATATAGATTTATTTTATAATCATTCAAAGTATCTCATTAATTAAATTGCATTCTCTATTTTCTTCTACTTTGATTAGTATTTATATTCAATTACTTTTAGGTTTTAGTTAATAATAATAACAATAACAACAACAACAACAATAGACTGCTGAATTTTATTCCATAATCATGCTCAAATATATATATATATATTTTTAAAAGTGTTCAATTAAATTACAAATTTGTCTGTATAGTCCATCATATTATTTGGGGGAAAAAATAAACAGTTTAGTATTACTTGAATAATAATAATAATAATAAATAATAAATAATAAATAATAATTTTGTTTTGGAAAAATAATCTAATCCCGTTGGCAATATTGAAGATTTTTTGTATAGGTTTTACATTCAATAGCAATATCTCCATCATTTTATATGGGTAATCTCTCCATCTACATGTGGGTCACTCATCCACCTTCGTGTGAGTGGATCTCTTCTATATAAGAGCAATTCTCCGGATCGTGTCACTAGTGTCTTATCTCGATTGATTCGAATAGATGTTTAGATCAGTCCTTAAAAATATATATATTATATATACATTGAAAAAAGGGGGAAAAAAAAGAAAAGAAAAAGAAATAAAGAGCGGATGAAATGGAACGACTCGTCTAACCCTCAACCGCCGTCCGGCGGACATAAAGCCCATATTTATATGGACAAATTATAAAGACGCATAAACTTCTGCTTGTTTTTCAGGCTACTCTTCCTTTTCTTATTATTTAACTTCTCCTATTCCTTCACTAAATAAAATTTTGCTTGTAAATTGTAATTGATCAGTTAAGAAATTGATGGATGACAATCTCATAGCTTCAGTTCACTCTACGGTCTTCAAAGAGTCTGAATCCTTGCAAGGCAAGTGTATTAAAATAGAGGGCTATGATTTCAATGAAGGAGTTAATTACTCTCAGCTTTTCAAGTCCATGCTTTCCACTGGCTTTCAAGCTTCCAATCTTGGTGAAGCCATCCAAGTCGTTAATCAGATGGTTTGTTTCACCTCCAACTCTCCATTCACTGTGTGTTTCCAATTGTCAGCGTTAACAAATTGTGTTTTTGGTTTGTATTGAAGCTAGATTGGAGGCTTGCTGACGAGACTGTGCCAGAGGATTGTGATGAGGTGGAGAGAGACCCCGCCTACAGGGAGTCCGTTAGATGCAAAGTGTTTCTGGGTTTCACTTCCAATTTAATTTCTTCAGGTGTTAGAGATACCGTTCGCTATCTTGTTGAGCATCATATGGTGAGTGAGTATTCACGCATACATATTACTTTTGAAGGAATTAGATAAAGCAATTTTTGTAATGTCTTCATGAATCAATTGTGATTTTTTTGTGTGATGGGGTACACTAGTAAAGATTCTATTTGATTGGCTTCTGTGGTTCATTTTATTTATGAATGTTTCTGCTAATAGTTGCATATTGCTAGCCTTTTGCTTGGGATGGAGATTGGGAATCTTTTTTTCGCTCGATAATATGTATTTTTTCTGCTGTTAGGGTTTCTATGATCATTATGACTTTATTTTGTTTGATTATCGGTGTTTGTGAATCCACATTTTGCATCAGTTTTATTTTTAAATTCTAATTAATGAAATAAATTTACCATTGTAATACATTTTTATTTCTCTTTTTGTTTCACATTCTTAGAAATGTTCGAACATGACTGTAGGTAGATGTAGTGGTCACAACAGCTGGTGGAATCGAGGAAGACCTCATAAAATGCCTCGCGCCCACATTTAAAGGTGATTTTTCTCTGCCTGGAGCTCAGTTGAGGTCAAAAGGACTGAATCGCATCGGTAATCTGTTGGTTCCTAATGACAACTACTGCAAATTTGAGGATTGGATCATTCCGATTTTTGACCAGATGTTGAAAGAACAAATTGAAGAGGTACTTGCTCCTCTCTTATTTTTCTGCCGTAGTCATTCTCTTATTTGTTCATGTGATTTTACGTTGTGTGAGTGTGAATTTGTGCATATATTTCTCCAAGGCAGCTTGTTAGTTGCTTAATATTAGCGTTTCACTTCGTAAACCTGTCCTCAAATCCACATGTTTGGATTTCGATCCTCAAGTTTGTTCCTTATCATTTTACTATAGGATAAGAAAGAAGGTTTCCCCTGATCTGGTGGAGTCTTATTTTTTCTAAATATTAAACTTAATTAATAAATTCAAGAGGTATTAGTGATTGTTGCTACATCAGTAGAAAGCATGTTGTGATGCATGATTCCTTCCTTAAATGTGCTCAAATTCTAATGTTTATTAATTACATTCATGATCAATGATATTCTATATACAATAAAATGCTGCATTGATGGACCATGAAATTAAGATATCGGTATTCTTCAGATCATTCTACTTGTCTTTCTTCATTCACATTATTTCTTCTTACAGCCACCCTTTTAATGCTATCTCTATTAATCATACATGAGAGCTATAGAATATTACATCCATATCGCTTAATCTTTTTGTGTCTTTTTCACAGAAAGTATCATGGACACCATCTAAGGTCATTGCTCGGCTGGGAAAAGAAATAAATGATAAGAGTTCGTATCTTTACTGGGCATACAAGGCAAGTATTCAACCACGTTTAGTTTGATATTTTTAGTCTGTCTTTTATTTGCATCACAGCCTACTGATCGCCATCCCTAATCCCTTATATCAATATTAACTGCCTAATCTTTTGATATTTTTTGAACAACTAAAGCAATTTGCGTGTGTTTTGCTTGCTACATCAATATCAAATGTGAGGTTGTTTAATTTACTGCTAAAATATGTTCAATATGCGTTGAATTCATTTAATATTCTTTTGGATATCTCCAGAACAACATTCCGGTCTTTTGTCCAGGCTTAACAGATGGTTCGCTGGGGGATATGTTGTACTTCCATTCCTTCCGGAGCCCAGGCCTGATCATTGACATTGTGCAAGGTTGGTATTTCCTGCTTCAATATCATCCATGTTGATAGTTATAGTTCTGAGATTTCAATCTAAAAACAGCTACTAACTGTTTGAACAGATATTAGGGCCATGAATGGTGAAGCTGTCCATGCAAGTCCTAGGAAAACAGGAATGATAATTTTAGGAGGGGGACTACCTAAGCATCATATTTGCAATGCCAACATGATGCGTAATGGTGCAGATTATGCTGTCTTCATCAATACGGCCCAAGAATTTGATGGGAGCGATTCTGGAGCCCATCCTGATGAGGCTGTGTCATGGGGGAAAATTCGTGGTTCTGCTAAAACAGTGAAGGTACAGCTTCATTACCTGATCATTTGGATGGCTTGATTTCATTCCACTTCTTGTATGTGTAACAACTGATTAACTGTAGATAATATTCAGAATTTCACATTCCTTTTTCTTGTGAATGCTGGTTTTATCACTTGCCTTTTTATGAAAGTGCTGTTAACACTGTTATTCTAATTCTACTCTCCTCTTTTATTGTATTTAATCAGGTTCATTGTGATGCAACTATTGCTTTTCCTCTGCTGGTTGCTGAAACGTTTGCCTCGAGAAGATGTGTCCAGACCAAGACTTAATTTGAATTTTTGGCCGAGTGAAATTTAATTTGATCCCGCATAATTACCAATCCTGGTGAAGCTGTTGGTTAATTACGTTTGGTGAACCCGGTAAATGCCTTAAATTTTGCGAGGGGACTACTTAAATACTAGAATGATGCAGCATTCATAATCCTGCAGAGTTGCTACTGCAAGAAAACAATTAATTTATTTTGTCCCCGTTATTTATATTGCGTGTACCAAACCCAATTCATTGAAGTATTACTGGTGCATCATATGATGCTCATAATTTTTTTTTCTTATTTTTTTATTATTATTATTTTTTTAAAACAACTTTTGATGCTGCCTAGCTTCTATGACGCTCGCTCCCCCTGCTACTGATCTGAGATTGTCAATCATCATCTCTAAACGTGTACTGTATGCATCAATTCATAAATAAAAAACTCCAATGACCTGAAGTGCCTAGAAGACAAGCAACCTTATTATAAAGTTTCAATTTACTTAGCAAAACCCAATTTTCAATATTCAGAAAATAAAATCTAAAGATGTAGTGGGATGTTGAATCAGAAATTTAATAAATACGCCTGCAGACTGTGATCCCATCGCCTAAGGGGACATGAGAAAGTTGGATACGAGGGTCAGCTGCAAGTAGTTTGTTAAACTCCACAATTGCCTTCCTGGAAGGTTTCATATCCTCTGGTGTCTGCTCTTCGGGCAGTGCAACTGATCCTCCCCAGAGGGTGTTGTCGTAGATCACGACTCCACCAACCTTCAGCAATTTCATCAATCTCTCATGGTAGTTCCGATTATTAACCTTGTCAGCATCCACATATGCATACTCAAAACTGCCCTCATTTTCTTTCTGCAATAATTACAAAAAAAATTCTTTCAGAATTATAAAGTTTGAATAGAAAACAGTTTGTATTGGACAAGCATGTAAATGTAAGGTAGAAATCATGGGATATTCAAACTTTACATTTTCTAGCAGCTGATCGAGGATTGGTAGAGCCTGAGACTCTATGAAATCTATCTTATGATCAACGCCTGCTCTTTTAATGATTGGTAATCCTATCTCGTATGATTCACGGTTCAAATCAATCGCTATAATCTGCAGTTACAATAATGCCAGGCATAAATAGTTCAAATTAGCATACAATTATTCTTCTAAAGTTGAAATGAAATTTAAAAAAAAAAAGGACACTAAACAATGAAGGAGCTTTTTTACTACAATGGCATATCGATTGTAATTTTGTTTCAGAAGAGGCAAAAATATCTCCTTGACAGTTTGTACAGGATTTTATACACACACACACCAATTGTTCCAAAAAAATAAGAAAAATAAATTAAAACAAAGAAACATGAAACAATCATGACACCTCGACTATAAAACCATTTCTAGAATCAAAAGTTCATTCTCTTCTAAGATCGAGATTTTATTTTCTTTTAAGATCGAGGCTTCGCTTTCTCACAAAATAAATTTTGACGACTCATCCTTTTTTAAAATTAAGTCCAAGGGCTCAACCTCTCTTAAGATCGAGATCGAGGCTTCATCCTTCCTTGAAATCAAAATTAAGGCCTCGTCCCTCGGTAAAATCAAGAATGAGGCCTCATCTTTTTAAAATAGAGTTTGAGGACTCATCCTTTTTTAAAATCTAGTTCAAGGCCTCATCCTTTATTGGAGTCAAAATCAAGGCCTCATTCCCTAGTAAATCGGGTATGAGGCCTCATCTTTTTATAATATAAAGTTTGAGAACTCAACCTCCTCTAAAATCTAGTCCAAGGCTCATCCTCCTTTAAAATTGAGATTGAGGCCTCATCCTTTCTGGAAATCAAAATTGAGGGCTTATTCCCTAGTAGAAGCAGGTTCGAGGCCTTGATTTTTATAAAATAGAGATTCAGGACTCATCATCCTCTAAAAAAATATAGTCCTAGGCCTCATTCTCTCCTCAAATCAAGATCGATGCCTCATCCGCTAGTACAATCTGGTGTGAGGCTTCATCCATTCTTAAAATTATGCTCGAGGCCTCATCCTCTCTAAAATTGACATCGAGATCAAGGCATCATCCACTAGTATAATCTCATCCGAGGCTGCATCCTTTCTTAAACTCAGGCTCGAGGTCTCATCCTCTCCTAAAATCAAGATCGAGGCCTCATCCTCTCCTGAAATCAAGATTGAGGCCTCATCCACTAGTATAGTCAACTGCAAGGCCTCATCTTTTCTTAAAATTTGGCTGGAGGCCACATCCTCTCTCCTAAAATCAAAGTCAATGCCTCATTCTCTATTATAATCTAATCTAAGGTGTAGAGACGTGATTTTGTTGTCGTTTAACGGGCTATCAGAGACAATTCAGAGTGTCAGAAGCGTATCAAGCCAAACCAGTCCTAATTGACTAATCGGCATGTCAGAAGCTCATAAAGCCAAGTTAGTCCTTGAAGACACTCGGCGTGCCGAAAGCGCATCAAGCCAATCTAGTCGTTGGAGACACTCAACAAGTTAGAAGCGTGTTAGAAGAGAATCAGACCAGCTTGGACAACAAATTAGAGCCATGTGACTATAAAACGTAAGTTTAAATGGCGATATAGTTGACACATGTCCAAGGTGGTCCAGCCAACTCGAGACCTATATGAAGGGACCTCCCACTAGGTAAGTGGGATTTGGAAATTAGGAAACTCCTACTCTAAAACTTTAAACACTTGATGTATTCTCTTCACAACAAAAAAACTAAGACTAACTTGGGGATTGGAGAGTTATCGGTGCCTCTAACCGTCTTTTTTCTTTTGCAAATACTCCGCAACTTAGACACTCAAGAAGATAGGTCTTGATTCGTTGGTCTATTTTTTGGTATCTACACCAGTGGTGATAAAATTACTTACTTTACCATCCTCAGGAATTGTAAGAGCAGTAAGGAGAAGAGAATATCCAGTGAAGACTCCAATTTCAATTGTTTTCTTGGCATCTACGAGGTTCAATAGCATGGCTATAAACTGCCCTGCATCTGGTGCGGTAGCCATGGAGGCCCTGCAAATTTACAATTATTAGCAACTTTCTGGGGCCATACAATTATATATTATATAAATATATTTAAAAGCCTTTAAAGATTCTTCAATCTCCAGCCACTCATTTGATGACGTGATTTAATTACCATTCATTATCTCAAAAGCCTATCTGAACACCAAGATGGGAAAAATTCAATTCTACCTAAGTATTTATAAATGGACCTGCATCTGGTGCAGCACCCATCATGGCCCTGCAAAATCTACAATCTAAGCAACAATCTTGATGCACAATTACCTAAATATATTTGAAACTCTTCACTGCTAGTTTTCAATGCATTTTGAGTGAATTTTATTAGCTTATTCAAACACTAGGTCTACTAAAGACCTTCACAAAAACCAGAAGGGAAACATCAATTCTACTTTGTTTTCGATAATTTTGAAAGGAAGCCATAAGAATATGTAAAGAAGAACAAATACTTGGGATGGCCAGCAGTAACATCCCGTATCTCCTTCAGGTGACATGGTTCTCTTGGGTACACACTAGTCTCCAGGACATACTGCCACATTTTATTGCAACATCTGTTAATAATTTAAAAAGAACGAATATGAGAAAAGAGAGAGAGTTGAGATGATGATACCCGGTATAACTCTGCAGTTTGCAATAAACCCTTAGAAATAATTGCTGCATGTTTTTTGTTGTTTTCCATTGCTCTCAATCTGCTTCAAGAAACAAGTTCTATGACAGAGCAAGCAGCTTCACTGCTCAATTGTGCAATCTTTAAATGAAGAATACTTTGCTTCTATTTTGTAGACAGCTTGTAATTGTAATGATGAATAAAAGATAAGAATAACTTTATATCCCTGTGTTTTTAAAAAATATATATTTTTAAATACGAATTCATTTATAATAGTCCCTTATTTTTAAAAATTCATTAAATTAATCATTTTATCATCATTTTTAATAGGAGAGAACTTCATTTGATCCCTATATTTTTATTAAAAATGATGACAGAATGATTAATTTGATGAATTTTTAAAAAACAAGAGATCATAAAAATTATAAATGGATTCGTATTTAAAAATAATTTTTTTTTTTAAATATAGAGACTCAAATAAAATTTTTTCTAAAAGATAAAAGAAAACTAGTTCTTGACCATTTTAAACGCTTATGATCAAGATAACTGAGTTTGATTAATCTCTCATAATTAAAGCTTTTAGTAGAAATAGAAGATAAATGGCCTGATAACGCTTTACCAATTGAATTAAAGTACAAGTTGTGACATACACGGACTGAAGCTGTTCACCCTTTCAGTAGAAATAGAAGATAAATATTCCCCACCAAGCCAGTACTCATTACACGTCAGATTTGCAATTATAAAAAGCAAACCCATCAGCAAGATTCTTTCAAAATAAAAAGGAGATAATGCCTTAAAAACCCCTAACTTTTGATAAATTATCCTTTTTTTTATATAGTTTCATTTTATCTAAAATACCACTCAACTTTAAATTAAACATCCCAAATACCTCCGAAGCATATGAAATGATGATAATATCTTTGACACTAACAAATTCTGTTAGGTAGATATAGTTAACCATTTGTCTTCAGAAATAAAAGTGAAAATGCCAAGAAAATTTAAAAAATATTAATTAAAATATGAAATATCAAAATAAATAAATTATATATTAAATCTAAAAATATAAAGATATTTTTATTTAAAAATTAAAAACAAAAATTTGAATAAAAATGAAAAAAAAAAAAAAAAAAACCTCTCACTCAACTCTCTTTCTCTAACCTCATCGGTCTCTTTCTTTCTCTCTTTAACTTCACCAGTCTTTCTCTTTAATCTCACTGCTCCTGCTCTGTCACTCCAGTCACTTTGTCTCTTTAACCTCTTCATCTTCTTCTTCTTTTACTCGATCGTTTGCTGCCACCTTTATCAGACATCCACCACCATCCCCTCCCATGCTAACTCTTCTTCATCTCTCTAATCTCTTCTTCTTCTTTTTCTTTTTCTTCTTTTACTCTGTTGTTCGCTGCCACCTCCATCAAACATCCACAACCACCCCCTTCCATGCTAACTCTTCTTCATCTCTATCTCTATCCAGTGCCGCCGCCGCTTCCTTTCCCTTTCTTTTTCTTTTTATCATCTGGGTTTAAACCTAGAAAAAAATTCATCTGAGTTCAAATCCAATTAAAGATTCATATGGGTTTGAATCCAGTTAAACCTTAAACTGGGTTTGAGCCTAGATGAATCCAAACACAACTGAACCTTCAACTGGGTTCGTACTTGTCGACGTTCGGAAACGGTCGACCCAGAGATTCTGGGGCCCAGACAACGAACAAGGTAATTATTGGGTTTGGTCGAAGTTAATGTGTGTTTGAGGTTGGTATGGCTTAATGGCGATTGCAGGAATGTTGGTCGTGGTTGGTGGATGAGATTTATGAATCAGTAATAAAGAAGGGAGAGGGGAGAATGAAGTTTAACACAATGGGTTTCACGTGGTTCGGCGAATGCGCCTATATCCACGGTCACTCTGAAGTAATTCCAGTAGAGTGACAATTCACTAGTCTGTCCTTCTACCCCTCCTCCTCCTGTACAGTAAAAATCTCCCCTATTTATAGAGAGATGGGAGAAATACAAAGAGAATAATAAAAAATAAAATATAGGTAATGACTATTTCCACTAATCCTGACACAGCCATGCTGTCTTAAATGTAAAATCCTCCTTTTTTCTTACATGCGCGTGTCTGCATTTAATGCTCCCGGAGAAGTCATCTCTTCATTAAATGTAGAGTCGTCGCATTAAATGCATCTTGGTAATGGTGTAGACAGTTTCTGGCAGGAAATCGTGAGAGTAGGTGACTTTGTTGACTTGCTACACACAATATCTCCTTAATAAGTTCTCTGGTCAGTCAGGTAATGCATGCTGGAGAGATGTCGACGTGGCCAGGAGAGGAGGTTAGGCGGTTTGGGATTCCTGCGATCTTGCGACCTGGACGGCCTCGCGAGCTTGATGAGCTGACGACGTGGGCAGGAGGCATGCTTGGGAGGTCTGGAAGTTGTTGTGAGCTCGTGACTTGGATGGCCTCACGAGCTGGGCCTGCAACTGCTGGTCTCGATCTTGGACCTTCTGGGCCCCCGCTCCTGTCCAAGTATATAGGGCTTATACTGGCCCATTTAGACAAAAAACTAGAAAATGGGCATAACAGTACTCAAATGAACCTAGTTAAAGATTTGATGCTTGATGATGCTTGATGATTTTTTATGTTTGATTTTTGATGATTTTGGGTTTAGGTGATCTTTTTTATGTTTCCAAGTGTGCTTGATGGTTGGTGATGATTGATGATTTTGTATTTTTGATGTTTGATTTTTGATGATTAGGGTTTGTTATTCCTCTTTTATATGTTGATTGTGATGGTTGTTAATATATTCAATTGTGATGGTTGTGAGATGTTCGTCACTGGTGGTGGTCTGAAGGTTGATGATGATAATGTAATGACTGGTGGAGATCCAAATTAGATCTCTATTTTTTTATTTTTTTAAAGATTTATAATTTTTATTTTAAAATATTATTTATAATTATTTTATTTTCAAATAAAAAATTTGAGGGTTAAAAATGTATTTTTATTTGTTGTCTAATTTTTCTATTAACTTTGTAATAGAAAGAGATTTCGGATAAAAATGAAATTATATGAAAAAAAAATAGATAATCTATTAAAAGTTAAACAGGTTTTTAGGATTTTCTCCCAAAAAAAATACTCATTAATAAGATTATTCTTTTTCGAGTACATTTTGATGCTAACAAGTTATATCAACATACTCCCTTTTGTCTAGTGAAAGAAAAGGATTCCAATACCTAAAAGGGGATTAGGTTGGAATAATTTGAAATTTTGACTTAAAAAAAGTTATATCAACATTCGTCCATCCATCCATTTTCTCTTAATCTAAAAATGTAAATGGTGAATGAATTCAAAATTGATAACAATTTTTCCAAATGTAATCGATCCACTTGGATTCAAAATTGATATTAGAATAATTTAAAAATTCGACTTAAAAGAAGTTATTTCAACATTCATCCGTCCATTTCTATTTAATCTAAGGGTAAAAATAGTGGATGAATTCAAAATTGATAACAACTATTTAAAGTTTCGAATAATAAAATCGGATCAATTTTGGTTTTCTACGGTAATAATCCAAATTAGGCGAGGCAGTGTTCTACTCGGACTCGTCTAGGCTTGACGGCCGATTTGACATCTCTACTTCTATCCTTGATTTGCTTTGGTTAATGGAAAATGAATTTTTATCAACGTTTACAAATTTTTTTGGATCATTTTGCCATTAGAGACTTTTTTTTCTCATGGAAATTAAATGATTTGCAAAGCCGAATGTCTTTTATGAAAACAATAATTTTGTGTAGATTAATATCTTAAAAACCTTTTGTAGGCTAAAACTATAATCAGGGGTACGTTGAAATAATTTTTTTTTTAATTGTTAAAAACCTTAGTGGCAAAAGATATTTGTAAAGAAGTTTTTATGAAAACAAGATATTCAAAGTACATTTTTTTTTTTTTACTGAAAAATTGGTGTAGGTTATATATTAGTGAAATTGTATATTATATATAGGTTAAAATTATTACGGTATTGCACTCAAATAATATTTTTTTAATTTTTATAAGCATCCAATGGAATTTAAAACAATTTATGAAAAGTAATTACAGCTCATTTTAAGAAAAAAGTAAATAAATCAAAACAAATCAAAGGTAGAGGAGATATTCATTATTTTTAATTTAACATATTAAAGAACAAGATGATGGCATCAATACAAAAAGTGGATTCTTTTTGTATATTATTATAAATATTAGGGAAGTTTTTGTATGTTTGAAAAAATATTGAGATTTTAGATAGCCAATGGCATGGTTGGTTAAAGCGCCTCAACCCCATGCCTCATGGACATGGTTTTACACCCACCAATAACACTTCCCCCACCACTTTGTGTGGACAAACCCTTCATTATCATCTTGACAGTTTCCCTATCTCTATGTAGATTGATCCTTCATATATGAGAGTAGTACTCTAAACTGTGCCACTAGTGATCATCTTAATTGGTCCTAATAGTTCTTCGAACCAATTTTAATCATCATATATACGTATATATACATATATATAAACTAATTTGGCCTGAGCCAAACTTGAAAAGATTTAATTTGAACTATTATAATTAAAATGAATAAATTTTATTTTTTGAGTCAAAAACAGATTTTTCTTTTTATTTGGATTACAAACGAATTTATCCCTTATTGTTTTTCGATTTACATTGAACTTGACAGAGCTAAAATGCTAAGTAGCGTCATAAATTCATAGTTCTTTTACTAGCAAAGATTTAATAAAGGGCACAATTATGTGATTTGTGAACAATAAAAACATAAATACTAGGCTGTGATCTAGTAGTAAAGACCACTCAACCACCCTCTATCTTTCATGGGTGGTGAGTTCTACACCTAAATCTCATAAAAATTGTGGGTTTTTTTCTTACTTTATGTGGGTTGCCTCTCACATTTTTTAGAGTTGATCCTCAGACCACATCACAAAATCACATCGCAATTGATCCAATTGCACCCGGGTTAGTGCAAGTCATATAAAAAAAAAAAAAAGATAAAAAACAAACACATAAGAACAAGATAATAACTAATGAGAGCCATGTGACTCTCTTTTTGTCCTTTCAAATAGTTGTGCTCTCCTTCACTCTTACAGACAAATTTTCAATGAAAATGAAGCTACGTTAAAAAAGTCCAACAGACTCGCAATTAGACTCTGTCTATATATATATATATATGATAGAGCAACATGTTTGAAGCGGAAGTTCAGTAAACACGCCTGCAGATTGTGATCCCATCACCTAATGGGACATGAGAAAGTTGGACACGAGGGTCAGATGCAAGTAGTTTGTTGAACTCCAAAGTCGCCCGCCTCCCTGGTTTAAAAATGTCCGAAGCCTGCTCTTCAGGCATTGCAACTGATCCTCCCCAGAGCGTGTTGTCATAGATGACTAATCCACCCACCCTCAACAATTTCATTAACCTCCCATGGTAGTTCCAAAAATTAACCTTGTCAGCATCCACAAAAGCATAATCAAAACTACCCTCATTTTCTTTCTGCAGTAGAGTCAGAATAGTTTTTTAGATAATAGGTTTTTATCTTGTTGGAGAAGTAAATTCCTCAAGACACAAAGGAAAAGTACAATAAAAGGAAATATAGAAGTTAAGATTTAAGATTGTATTGAGACAGACAAGCATTGAAAAAGAAACTAGAAATTATGAAATATGCTATCTTTACATCTTTTAGTAGCTGATCAAGAACTGGTAGAGCCTCAGACTCTCTGAAGTCTATCTTGTGATCAACTCCAGCTCTTTTAATTACTGGTAATCCCATCTCATATGACTCACGACTCAAATCAATGGCTATAATCTGCAGCCATGAGTTTCCAGGCATAAATAATTTAGTAGGTAAGTATACGAAAAAAAAAAAAAAAAAAAACAACAACAACAACAAAACCAAAAAAAGCCAAAAAAAAAAAGAAAAAAGAATCATTCAAACTAAAGGTGCTTTGGAACTTAATTGCATATAGATTGTAATTTTGTTTTAAACTGGACTAAGGCAAAAATTACCATGTTAATTTATACAGGACGATAAGATTACTTACCTTACCATCCTCAGGAATTGTCAGGGCAGTAAGAAGAAGAGAATATCCAGTGAAGACTCCAATTTCAATTGTTTTCTTGGCATCTACTAGCTTCAATAGCATGGCCATCAACTGACCTGCATCTGGTGCAGTACCCATCACAGCCCTGCAAATTTACAACCGAAGCAACCTACTAGATGCACAACCACATGATAATATTTGGAAGTCTGCATTGCTCAGTTCCAATGCAGTTTTGAGTGAATTTTCATTAACAAGATTTAAAGATTATTTAAACACTAGCTAATAATTTGATAACCTCGTTTAGTTGTACATTGATTGTCTATTCCATTTTGTTTCAATATGATCGTTTATTGATATAATTCGAAAAAGAGGCCATAACGAATATGTAAAGAAGAACCAGTACTTGGGATGGCCAGTAGTAACATCCCTTAGTTCCTTCAGGGGCTCTGGTTCTCTTGGGTACACACTAGTCTCCAGGACATACTGCCACATTATTACAACATGTATTAAGAAATTAAATCACAAGATTATGAGAAAACAAATTAATAAGAACATATATATATATATATATATGGAGAGAGAGAGAGGGATGTTACCTGGTATAGCTCTTCACTTTGCAATAATCCCTTGGAAACACTTGCAGCATGTTTGGTGTTGTTATCCATTGCTCTCAATCTGCTTCAAGCAACAATTCCTTTGACAGACTCCAAGGAGAAGGGTGCTTCACTGCACAATTGTACAATCCTGATATGAAGAATTATTTAGCTTCAATTTTGTAGACAACTCTTATATAATAATACTAAGGCATTAGTAACTGAAGTCCACACTTAAACAGCATTTACAATTTCAGGTTGTTAACGTCAAACGTTAAAAACCTGTGAAAATGATAATTGGATATTAAGACTGTAAATCAAACCTTCACTTTTAGCCAGTCAAACTAACAAATTCATGGCATCAACAGTCAATTAAAGACCGTTCAATTTATTAGAAGATCTATAAAATAAAACTGATCAACTAGCATTTAGATTCCAATTAATATGCACATAATACAAAAACTACAAAATAAAACGGAATTAGTAATTTGCAATTACCTACAGATAAAAATAAATGACTAAATTATTGACCAATAAGACAATCAAAGTCTGGGATCAAAATTTAAAAGACATAGAAAAAAGAAAGTTATTGCAAATGCTTCTCAAGATTACCGGAATTGATTAGGTTGTCAGAAAGGCAAATACTTACAACTGGTAGCGGAAGGGAGAGTAGGACCGAAATATAGCGATGTGAAGAGAGAAAAGGTAGGCAACTCAACTTGGAGCGGCAAATATTGTTTATTTTTTGTTTTTAGGTATGAGGTCGAGGCGGGTCTAAAATCTGAAAAACCAGCCCTTTGATTGTACTTCGGTATGTATCGGGTAACGAAAATGGAAAAGGCAAAACGAAGCAATTCAACGTCAGTTCTCACTTTCTGATGGGTAACCTCATCGGTGTGTCCAGCTCCCTTTATATATATATATATATATATATATAATATTATCTCGAAAAGGGCTATTTATGTTAAAAAAAAAAAAAAAAAAAAGGGTTTTGTTGAAAAATAACCTTATTTTATAACCCATTGGGAAATTACCCTTTTTTTTTCAAATCTTTTCTGATGGACCTTTTTTGGACAAGAATATCTTTGATTACACTCCTAATTACCACTAACCCACCAATCCCACCAATTCCACTAACCCGTCGCTTCTCTCGTCAACCTCTCCTCCCTCTCTTCTTCTTCTTCTTCTTCTTTCCTTTTTTGTTTTTTTCCTGAGTTTGTTCTGGGTTCGTCGCCGAACCTAGAACCGGCGACGAACCCAGAACCCAGATCTGGGCTCGCGATCGAGCCCAGAACTGGGTTTTGGGCTCATCGCCGAACCCAGAACCAGATTTGGTTCTGGGTTCGCGACGCAGAACCATCTGGTTCTGGGTTCGGCGACGAGCCCAGAACCAGACGGTTCTGGTCGGCGACAAACCAGAACCGTCTGGTTTGGGTTCGACACCGTACCCAGAACCACCATGTTCTTCTGTTTTTTTTTTTTTTTTTATTAATGTTATGATGATTTGATAATGTTATTGTTGTTGTGGGAGATGATGATGTTGATGAATTGTGGTTGATGATGTTGATGAATTGTGGGAGATTATGGTTTTGATATTGAAGAAATGGTAGGGTAATTTTGTTCAAAAAATAATAATAAGGTCAGTTCTGATCATTCAGAAAACTAAAAGTGTCATTCTGTAATTTTAGAAAAAATTTTAAGGGCGTTTTTTGGATAAGAAGTGTCATCTATGATAAAATATTGTAATTACGAAACAACCCCATAAATTTATTTAATTACGAAACAATCCCACAGTTTTGATTTTGAAGTCAAAATTAGAAATCCCAACCTAGAGGTTGAGAATCCCAAACTTGAATTAAGCATCTAAGGTTAGGATTCTCAACCTTCAGGTTGGGATACCAACCTAAAGGTTGAGAATCCCAACCTAAAAGTTGAGAATCCCAACCTTGGATATTCAATCCCGTTTGGGATTCCCAAAGTCGGGGTTGAGATTCTCAACCTGAAAGTTAGGATTGGTAGGGAATCTCAACCTTGAGGTTGGGAATCCCAAACTTGAATTAAACATTTAAGGTTGGGATTCTCAACCTTCAAGTTGGGATCCCAACATGTAAGTTGGGATCCCAACGTAAAAGTTGAGAATTCCAACCTTAGATATTCAATTCCGTTTAGGATTCCCAACCTCGGGGTTGAGATTCTCAACTTATAGGTTGGGATTGATTGCAAAAAAGACTCATTAAGGGCATTTTTGTCCATTCATGCTCTTTTTTGTACTATCAAAAATAAAGGGTTATTTTTGGAGTTGAGCTTTCCAAATGGGTCATTTTATCCATTTTCTCAAAAAAAAATCCCCAATGTCTGCAGCTAATGTGAAAACCCCCCCACTTAGTTTCGTAATTGACCATTTTACACCCTACAGCCAGTGTCTCCATCAACAAAGTGTCTCTGACATGACCCAAGCATGAAAAGACATATTTACTCCTAATATGTACATCCCTTATGCAGTTTCTATCTGATAGGCTACAGCACTCTCTGAAACTTGGAGTCCAGGAATATTAGGGTTGGATTGTTTGAATTAGTAAGAGATTAATATAAAAGAAAGGGAAATTTGCAATCATGAAATCCTTGCAACAAAATACCTCTTCTACTCCTATCCAACCTGCTCGTCTTTCTTCCTCTGTTTCCCTTCCACCTTCAAGAGGAAAAGCCAATTCCTTTAAAATCCAAAACCTTGTGGAATATACTTATGTTCCAGAGTCAGTCCAGATCACAGAAACTGCTCTTCTTCTCCTTAATCCTTATGTTGTTTTCAAAAGACAAAAATCATTAGCCAAAAAAATGGCTATTCTTATTTCTCATAAGCCACCTCCAGTAAAAGAATTATCCAATCTATTGCATTAGACAACTATCTTATCCCTTCTTTTTCTGTAAAACAATATGTTGATTTAGAAATAGATCAACATATGATTGATCAATGGATTAAGGAAGGATATTCTCATCTCCATCTTGGAGCAATTAGACTAATTCTAACACTACATGGAAGGAAAGGCTTGCCACTGATTGTTAGGGTAGCATTGCTTAATACTATCTATATGCAATATGAGTATGCTATCATTGCAACATCATTGACTCCTCTTCATGCAAAGAGCATATCGCTTACTATTTACCCCAACTTCAATATCCCTCTTAAAGATAAAAATCTCCACAACTATCTCAAGGTTCAGCTACAGATTACAAGAGCACCACTCGTAGCCTCCTCCTATATGGCTATTCTTCATCATCAAATCACCTACAGATTACAAGATCATGCTCTTGATCTACCATTTCCTGGACATACAGAAGATATAATTTTCATTATTGTAGAAAGAGAAGATGAAGTTCCCACAATCTTGTAAATCCCAAAGCAACTCTCACGAGATCACCTCTTGAAGTTTTGCCACTTAAGTGGATAACCAATTATGAGAAACTCCATCAGAACACCTCATCGGTTATTGCTTCTGACTCAACATATACCAGACTACAAAATGGAACTATAAAGACAACCTATGAACCTTTGGAAGGAATCTCTTCCTCTTTTGATACACCACCTATTTTTCACTTTCTCATGATCCAGCCAGTAACATCAGAAACTGATATCCCTATACACAGCTTTGAAGCTGATGGAACCCCAATCTACATAGACAAGATCAATGGCCACTTTATTTGGGACATTGATCCTGAAATGTGTGATGCAGATTGTGATTGCAGAAAAAAATCAAAATTTTTTAGATCCAAGTGCACCACAAAATTACAACCTCACAAACCTAAAAATCCTGATGGCCCACGGATGGGGCTACATCCTATCAAGAATAAACCACTCCCAATCTAAGAAAAAACTCTAGAAATCCTCATAAAAGAAGGCCTATTACCTCATCGGAAGCCTGATCATATTATTTCACCAGCCCTACTAATGGTACCTTGCTTTATAGCATCATCTTATGATGATGACTTTCCTCCCTTGGAATCTACTTCAGATCCAAGTAAGCGATTGTGTTCCCGACCATTTATCCAACCCTCAAAAGTTCACTCTGATGGATCTCGACCACCATCTCAGGCAGAGCAGGTCTTTAACTGGTATATTAAGAATGTCAAAGCACAAAATAGAGTTCTCAAAACTCTTGACTAGAAGATTGACAGAATTTCACAACATATTTTCCCTTTTGATCACAGACTTCAGAACATGGATTCAACTTAGAGACATGTATATTGATTTGCAATCTCGAAATGTGAAATTAAATGTCGATCTCCATCGATACAACGATCAAGGGTGCTTTGGAGCAGACTTTGATAGGAAAAAACATGAGATTAGAAAACTCAAGGAACAGATAAATCAAATGAATCATGATCTAATGAAACCATCCTCATCACCTACCTATATACCAAGAGCCTACCCATACTCCTCATCATTTGTTTTCCCAAATAATTCACCATCATTTTCACCTCTCAAACCATTTGACTCATCTCAGTATTTTAAGTCCATCAAAGAACTTTTTCGAAAATACCCCCTTATCTCCTCCAAGTCATCTTCAACCTCTACCTCAAAGAAAAATCATAAAGACCTTTCTCCATTAAAAAGAAAACTAAAAGAACCCTCTTCAGAACTCCATAAACCTATCTTATACACTTCACCAAAATCACCTTCCCTCTCACAAGATACCTCTGACACCGAGTCTATTCCTAGTGAATCAAGACAAAACTCATTTGAAACCAATTCCGTTTCTACCTTTGAAACAGAACCTGTCACTGATCTCACACAGATTCTCATGGCATCAAGAACTCACACTGAGTCTAGTACAACACAAGGAGATGCCTTAATAGGGCATACTTCTATTGTTGAAGAACCACCAGAAGTATCAATGGGAAATACTCCTGAACCATCTAAACCAACAAATGGTCCATGGTTCAATCTAGATGACTCTTCTTCATAATAATAGAGAAAGAAAATTTTAGAAATAAGTGCATTGCTTGATCTCCAACTTTCAAAATCAGACAGAACTATTAAAGTCATACTAAGAGAATTTGTCTCTAGATTCACTGGATCTCTTAAAGACTGGTTTCAACATCTTGGATATTATAGACAATTACAGTTTGTCAAATTTGCAACTATTTCAACAACCATGGGAATGATATTCAGAGAATTTCTTGGCGATATTTAACAGTATTACAAGCAAATTAGACAAGAATTCTTTGAGATGAGATGTTGTTCTCTCAAGAAAAAGGATTTAGAATTTCATTATAATCGGATGTCATTGCGATACCATGCTCTTGGAATTGTGAATGACGAAAGTCTCAAACAAGTCTACATCAATTCTCTCCCCACAGAGCTTTAAAATGAACTTCAGCACAAGATTGACTCTACTTGGAGAACTCTTATAGATATTACTGTGGGAGAAATTCATATGATGTATTTACAGTCACTAGAAAAGCTTTGTGCCACACAAAGATTCTTTTCCAAAATGTTGAAAGAAGGAAAAAGTTATGAAAAGTAGTGCAAACAACCCAGTTTACAAATAAAATGCAAATACAGAGATCAATGCACCTGTAAACCTAAAAAGAAGAAGCACTTCCAACACTCTTTCAATCACAAAAGGAATAAGAAATACAAATACTATAGAAAGAAGGTAAGGTGTGTTTGGAACAAATCGAAGAAATGATTTATTTGTGGGAAGAAATGACACTTTGCTAAGAAATGTCCTAATAAGAAATTAAAGTCAGCAAAGCTAGTCCACCAACTTGAACAGCTCTCAAGAGAATCTATTCCTTTAGATAAGGACATTGAATCTCTATTCTCCGAACAAGAAAGTATGGATGATCAGACAGTTTTTATGATACGACAATCAGACATGGATAGGGATACAGCCTCAGAATCAGAAACTAAATCTGAGTCATTTCTTGAGTCCTATCATCTGCAAGTCCTTCAGTCCAAGGCTATCCAGCCTAAAATCATGATAAGTCTACATATCCAAATCCAACCACTTTCAGATAAGTATGCCAAGCCTATTGATGTGATTACCTACATTGACACAGGGTCCCATAACACCATGATGAACCCCAAAATTCTTCCTCCGGACTGTTGGAAACCTCATGCCTGTTACTTTAAGGCTAGAGATGGACAAGTCTTTTCGACTAATTTAGTCTCAAAGAAAAAGATTGAGATTAAATTATTTCCATCTTGTACAATTTGGATCCATGTCATTGGAACACTATTGCCTGACAAGGACATCCTTCTTGGGTGGGATGCATATTGTCAATCCAAGTTCTTGCGAATCCTACCTGTAAGTCCCAAATACAAAAGAGACTTTAAACCTTTCTCCCCAATCTGAAAAATTTATCAACTATCAGAAATCAAGCTTTCATATCAATAGGTCCAACAAAAAATGTTATAATTATGTGCAGACAGTCATGCTCACTTTAAACATCCAAACCCTTTGTAGGAAAATCCAGAATTCTTCATTAAGCTTTCTTTTAAGCTCAATGAAGATGTAAATCCTACCAAAGTCACTCATTCAAAAATGACACCCTCAGACCTTAAGCTTACACGCGAAGAATGTCAACAACTACTCCAGCAAGATCTCATTGAATCTACAAACTCATCTTGGGCATGTCAAGCTTTTTACATTGAAAAAATATCAGAACAATTAAGGGAAAAAAAAAATTAGTCATTGATTATAAACCTTTTAATATGTTCTTGTAGGATGATAAATTTCCATTCCTAGGGTCAATACACTGTTTGCACAACTTGTAGTAGCAACAGTCTTCTCCAAGTTTGACTTTAAAGGAGCATTTTGGCAATTGGGGATTGAACCAATAGAACGATACAAGACTATGTTCTGTATTCCAGGTGCACAGTATCAATGAACTGTCTTGCTATTTGGCCTCAAGACGGCACCATCACTTTTCCAAAAGGCTATGACCCATATTTTTCATCCTATCCCCCACTCCACATTAATCTACATTGATGACATTCTCCTTTTTTCAAAAGATCAATCAGATCACAATCATCTCCTTTTAGAATTTCATGCCTTAGCGAATCGTCACGAGCTCATACTTTTTGGAAAAAAAAAATATGATTAGACAACATGACATTGACTTCTTAGGCATGCGAATCTCACAAAGGACATACCAACCAGGTCCTCATCTGGCAAAGCAGTTTTTGACTTTTTAAGATTCTCACATTTTCCAAAAGCAAGTTCAACAATTTTTCGACATTATTAACTTTGTTCAAGACTTTTTTCCTCATGTGACTGAACATACATCACACCCATCGACCTTACTAAAAAAATCACTACCCTTATGGGACTTAAAGCACACCAAAGTGGTCAAGATTCTCAAACAAGTGACACAACAACTCCCCCCACTCACTATCCTATCGATAGGAAAGTTAATTTTGTAGATAGATGTCAGTAATGATTTTTGGGGAGCCATCTTAATCAAAGAAAAAGATGGGAAAAAGAATTATTGTGGTCATGTTAGTGAACAATTCAAAAATGCCTAAAAATACTACCACACAGTCTACAAAGAAATCTTGGCAATCAAAAATGGAATTCAGAAGTTTAATTTTCATCTCAGAACATGACAATTTACTATGCAGATGGACAATTCGTCCTTTCCTAAAATCTTAGAGTTCAAAAATGAGATTCCTCCTAATCCTCAACTGTTAAGGTTAAAGGACTGGTTTTCAAGGAACGATTTCACCGTTCAGCATATGAAGGGGTATGATAATATAATTGCAGATATGCTATCTAGACCATAACCAATCCATCTAGTTTCTTTCATTGGACAAATTACTCTGGTGTTCATGGCATCCTCATCGTCTTCCACCGATCTTCCGGCATCTACCAATAAGGTTTATCCATCAGAACTCCTTACAACCTTACCTCCTGATCAACCACCTACCGTCACTCAAATCACCAACTTTGCCAAAACAAACCTCCTGACTTACTTATCTCGAGTTTAAGCTCAAGGCCATAGTCACAAACTCACCAATCCATTCAAATTGTTTCTTAATCCTTTCCATTTAGCTCCGTTTTCTACTTTTAACCCATAAGTCATGTGGTGTCTTTGGTGTTTATCAATGATCCACTACCATGCAATAGTTTTTCCCCTCCAAGCCTTACATTCTCATCTCCATGAGCTATCACATCAAAGTTCTCTCCTATGGACCTTCTTACAATGGTTTGATTCTCTTACTCACTGGAGAAATGAGCTTAAAAAACTCATGGGATATTACAATCTCTGGAAATTAGAACCACACATGGCCACCAAAGTCATGTGTGTTTGGATCTTACACAGGTCCTATCAATACAACCCACACACCAGACTTGTCTGGACCACTAACTTGAATTATGAATGGCATACAACTTTCGACTATAACTAATTGTATCCTATATTTCAGGATTCTCTCCTCAATTTCCTCTGTAATGTTAATGGAGTCACTACAGACGATCTTTTCATCATTCCAGATATCCCACGAGACACCTCACTGAGTTGGCATCCATTTCAAGATGCTTATCCCTTAAACTCTCAGGACTCTATGGAATTAGACACTTGGCCATGCAGAATCTATGGAGCCCTCAACTCTGATGGCGAGGACCATGATAATTGCAACATCGATAACACCCCGTCAATCACGAGCAGAAAAATTGGGATCACATGTCAAAAGCTTGTGGGACGCAATTATTCTATCTTTCACTGTTTGGGTCGATCATGTCAACCTTTATTTTGTCAGTTTGCAATCATAATAACTCTTACTATTTATAATAATTAAAGTATATCGACCAGTTTATTTGACAATCATTATTAAAGTCTGTATGATCAAAGTAAAGTTTGTCGGTTACAATGTTATTTTGTCTATTTGTAATCATTTAGAACTATCATGCTTCTATTTCTTCTTTTATATAAGCAAGAGAATGTATCCTTTGTAGTCAGAATGAACTTGCAATAAAATATTCAGTGTGTGTTTAAAGTATCCATGGCTTTCTAAATTCTCTCAACCCAATCTTCTATATTAAATCTCTGATAATGAAGAACAACTCGTGATAGATCCAAGTATGATCTGTTCTTGCCTCATCGAAGGATCCTGCACATCAGAACGGATGCTTAGATCCTTGGCTTACGATCTTTGTCCATCTATTTCGTGACTGTGTTAGTACCCCATTTAGGCCATGTTAAGTTGAAGGCCACCCCGGAGGGGAACGCCTTGTAGCAATTTAAGACGATATCAAGGCTTTCGGCCCCACCGTGGAGGAAAATAAAAAATATAATGAAAATTAAGCAAAGAAAAAGAAAAAAATCTTTATCATAAGAAAAAAGGAGACCACCTGTAGCTCGTAAGTGGTCGTCTCCTTCATCAATGATGAAAAAGCTTCATTGTTGATGGAGAAAACAAAGGCCACCTGAGTGGCTTCTCGTTCTTACCGAAACACCTCAAAAACCCCTTCATCACAACCAAAACTTCATCCTAAATACCCAATCATCACCAACCTCTAAACAATAACACCAAATCTCAAACAATCTCCCAATCAACCACCAATTTAATAATCAACTAATCATCCCAAAACCTCCCACAAATCTATCAAACCCCAATTAACCATCAATTTAATCAATCCTAATTAAACCCCAATCAATACTAGATCTGTGGGGGAGAGAAAGAAAAGAAGAAAAATAGTAGCCAAACAGGTGGTGAAAGCATTGTCGGGCAAGAGAGAGCAAGAAAATGAGAGATAGAGGGGGGAATGAGAGAAAAAGCAAGAGGGGGAAGAGAAAAAATGGAGACCTTAAGTCTCATTCGTCGGAGGTCCTGGTCTAGTCTTCAATAAAAGAGAATGAAGGGTCTTCGTCATGTGGTTGCAGAGGATGAAACAAGCAGTCGAAGTTGCAGAGGACAACAGTGACGGACATCCCACCAAACCACACATCCCCTCCTCTCCCCCCTCCCCCCGTAGGGGCATTGGAGTCACTGTCTGGGCTTCCAGTATCCAAAAATTTGGGCAAAAAAAGCTAGGTTTCCAAAGGTCTCTAATTTTTTTTTTTTTTAAGATATGATGTTGATTGGATATCAATTCTATTAATATTGGGCTTAATTTACATTTATTTGCAAATGGTGTTGATGATTTTATGAATGTTGATAGTGTTCATGGTTAAAAAAGTTGACGATGTTCCTTGCTAAATTTGATGAATAACTGAAGATGCTTCTTCAGATTGGTGTTGAAGACGAACTATTGAATGATTTTAACTTTTAATTTAATTTTATTTTTAATTTAATTTATTAAAAATATATAAGATGTAAGGTAAACAATCTTTTTACTCTTCCACCACTAACGGTAACCTCATTCATCTAACAGAATTGTTAACAACGGATAGCATTTTCTTATTAATAGCAAAAGTTGGAGAGTTGTTTTTTTCAAAAATAGGGGTTATTTATGATTTGCCCTTCAACTCAATAATGGTTGGTTTATTTATTAATTTTGTCAGTAACCATCCATCTTACAAATTAAAAGAAAATTTTGAAAGAATTTTTAGAACTTTTAAAGAAATTTTTAACTATTTTCGAGAACATGCATTCCAGATGCACTATACTGAAACTTTTTAAAGAAAGTTGAATAAATTAGTAAGAGTAGCATAACCCTTATGTAATTTCTTTACATCATAACAATAGAGATGACTTCATCTGTATAGAAAACAGTGGGAAGATGATGATGGAATTTAAAAAAGATATAATGAAAACATTTGCGATGATAGCCTTAGGCTTGACCCACTACTTTCTCAATATTGATATAAACCAAGAAAAATCTTGGATTTTCATATCATAGAAGAAATACATTGATAATCTTCCAAAAAAATTCAATATGTGTGGATGCAAGCTCATAACAACTCCTCTTGTCACTAATGAAAAACGTGAAAAAAGAAGATAGGTCAAATAGGACAAATGTTTCACTTTATAGATGTCTTATTGGAAATCCACTATATTTGATTGCCACAAGACCAGTTACACTACATGTTTTACTTTCAATATTCATGCAGGATCTGACTCAAGTCCACTATAAAGTAACCAAGCAGATTCTCAAATACTTGAAAGAAACAAAAGACTATAGAATTCGGTATAGACCTTCAGAAAATTCCACATTAATCAGGTACATATATAGATAGTGATCGGGCAAGATCCATGGATGACATGAAGAGTACCTCTGGATATACATGGACATCCAAGAAACAAAACAGTGTAGCACAATCATCTATGGAAGTAGAATATGTTGTAGCAACTAGAATCGCTAGTCAAGCAATATAGTTACAAAGGATACTTGAAGACATGAAAGACAAATGTGATCAAGCCACAAAGATTTTGTGATAGCAAGTTTTGTAATCGCAAAAAAATCCAGTCTTTCATAGTCAAACAAAACATATCGAAATCCAATACAATTTCTTGAGGGAAGCTCAAGAGAACAAAGAAATATTGCTCTAGTTTTGCAAGACTAAAGAACAACGAGCAGACATCCACAAAAGCACTACCAAGAGGCAAGTTCAAGCAACTATGACATCATCGGAGTCACCAAAATATCAACGAAGGAGGAGTATTAACGGTAGTGATAGAAATTTTGGATTGATCCAAATAATTAAAATTCTAGGCAGAGCAATACTTCGTCAAGTAAATCTAGAATCTTCAATCATTTAAAAAAATATATTTTTGTAACTGGCATTAGAATTGTTGATTTTGTTCACCTATTTTCTTTTCACAACTTATATATTGGCTTAATGCCTTGCAATTTGTAATTAGTAATGAAAACACTCCAATTCTCTTGAGTGAATTGCACAACACTCCCCTGAAGTTTGTCTAAAAGCAGATGAAAACATAGTTATTCTTTTATTGCACAAAACCCCCATACTTAACATTGACTACCATAAGCTTTGACGGTTGACCAAAAATTTTGATTAAAAGTCTAAAATGCCCTCAGCAATGTAAAGTTACCCGATTGCCCATGAATAAGGTAAAAAAATATAATAAAATATTCTTCCTTCAACCGCCTACACCACCAATTTTGCACATGGCTTAAGATTTTATAATTTTATTTAGTTGATCAATTTGCCCTTATGAATTGAAGTAATGTCATGAATTAATGTTATCACCATTAGTCTAAAAATTATTAAAGATGAGAAAAACACTATTAAATAAATTATTAAAAATTTATTAATTAATAAGTAATAATTAAAAACAATTAATAGAATATGAGAAAATTACATAAATTAAATAGAAAAACATTTATGTGAGATGAAAAAAATTAAATAGAAAAATAGAAAAAAATGGAAGATGAACCCAAATCTTCAAACTTTGAAGATCTGGGTCATTAAATTAAAAAATAAATAAATCAAAAATAAATCAAAATAGCTCTTCCACTCATCAATCAAACCAAACCATCAACGTAACCAAGACCCAAACTAAAACCATCAACATTTACAAAAAAAATGTACCCATATTTGTGTAACACAGTTCAACCTATATTTTTTATGAATAACAAATCTTCATCAAAAATTTACATTGCTTGAATCAGAATGTGACAAATCTTCATCAATTTATCAGTTCTGTTCTTCCATCTCGAAGATTTCTCATCACCCGCCATTATCACCAAAATCTTCCTCCTCATGAACCCTCACTGCAACTAAACACAGTCAAAAAATAAATCAAAAACTTAAATTCTACCAGACAATGCATCCTACCAGCGGAGACAGTGGAGAGCGAAGTGCCCTACCAGACGAGACATCTTCCGTTCTTAATCTTGACAGACCGAGCATGACCTCCCTCCATATCAGTTCCGCGATTTCAAGCCCAAGCCTCTAACCGAGGCCAAGTGTTGACTATGCACGATGGGTCACCAGAGGCCTTGCGTGGTGGATGTGATGCTATTGTTGTACCGGTGGTGGAGCTCGATGGACTAGAGGAACTAGAAGCCAGATCCGTATAATGGTGGAAAGGGAATAGAGGGAAGCTAGAGATGTGCAATGATGGAGACAAGCAAACTGAAGGAACAAACTGGAGGAAGAGAGGGAAGAGAGAATAGAGAAAAGAAAGAGAGAGAGAGAGAGAGAGATTGAGAGTTTTGATAGTAGGTGGAAGGTGATGAAGTTGACCAAT
This sequence comes from Litchi chinensis, assembly GCA_019925255.1. NCBI lineage: Eukaryota > Viridiplantae > Streptophyta > Magnoliopsida > Sapindales > Sapindaceae > Litchi > Litchi chinensis. The sequence continues at coordinate 48,261,173 of CM034461.1, read as the reverse complement.
GATGGTGAGTGGGTAAGATGAGAGAGAAAGAGATATGATCTGATAAAGATTAGTGATGGTGAGTTGTTTAGATGAGAGGGAGAGAGACGTGATAACCTACCGCTTATGGGAGAAAGGACCAAAATGTTCTTCACTCAGTTGACGTTGACAAAAGTCAACGTCAAGTATGGGGGTTTTGTGCAATAAAATGATAACTATGTTTTCATCTGTTTTTAGGCAAATCTCAGGGGAGTATTGTGCAATTTTAAAAATAAAAATAAAAATAAAATCTCAAATGTTATAATACTCGAAGTCAAGATCTCCACTTTGCACTTTGCTATCAATAAATATTATATTCTTATTTTCTAACTATCCTTTTTCTATTCTCAAATACCATCAGAAACATCAAGAAGCAAAGGTCTACGAGGCCATCCTCCATGGAAACAAGGCTGTTGACTTGAACATTTTCACCATGTTACGTGTTGCAAATGAAGTGATTCAGCTTGCGAATTGGACCACAAAAAGAGGACAAGAGGATTCATGGTAATTTATTTTTCATCATTTTTTTTTGGCTCTTCTCCGGTTTGACCTAAAACCTCGTTAACATAAATTTTTCTATTATTGTACTTCTTTAAACAATACCAAAGAGTAGCAGTACCGCCGGTATAGGTATTATGTTTATCAATCGTTACTTATTTTTTGACTATCATTTCAAGGTTCTTTGAACTTTATTAGTTTTTCGCATTTGTGAAAAATATTTAGGCACATCAAAAAATTATGGTAACAGCCCGAAAATTCAAGCCAGTTTCAGCAGTGCAGGCAAAAGTAAATGTTCAGATATTGTTAGTGAAGTTGTTGAGGAGAAAAATCCAATGGTAAATAAGGTTGTTAGGTGAGGGACGTGTTGGGAAACTCACTCTACAAAGGTTGGGTCGATCAGGAAACGCTAGCTCCTTCCAAAAGAAGTACTGGGATGGCAGTTACCATCAAGATATTCAACCGTAGTACAGATATGCAAGGTTTTGAAGAATAGCGGGTATTCTTTTTCAACTCTATTATCAATACAAAGTAGGAATTTCGTATCATTTGAAAATGAGTGTAAAATAACATAATTTGAGGCTAGAGTGATTTATTTATTTATTCATTCATTTATTATTATTATTATTATCATCATCATCATCATTATTATTATTTTGATATTGACTGAGGCTAGAGTGATTTGATTCTTCGTTGAGCAATCAGAATTTAACCTTTTGAAAGACATTATCATGCCAACATTATTAGTCGATTGGGATATCATTGGGAGAATGAAAAGGTGGCCCTTGTATATGAATTCATGCAGAAGGGAAGTTTGGAAAATCATCATTTTAGAAGTAAGAAATAAAAAATGCAAACATTCAGGGAAATATTTAAGGGTATTTATGAATATTTTGTATTGATTATTTAACTTATTTTGTTATTTAGGAAATGTCAAACCATTATCATGGGATATACGACTTAAAATTGTCACTAGAGCAATTTAAGGATTGGCTTTTCTACATACTTTAGAGAAGAAAATTATTTATAGAGATTTAAATGCCTCCAATATATTGCTTGACAAAGCTGGTTATTCCTTAATCCTTGCACTTCTGTCTAACAATAGGTTTTTTGTTACAATGAAACTTAGAAATGCATCCCATTTTTCATTTTCAATTGTGATGGTATATTTGTTAGAAATAACTTTAATAGGTTAAAACCTATATCAAAATCTAGAAACTCATATTAAATCAATAAGAATTATTATAGAAAAACATACTTGAATCTATAATGTTAAACCTGAGTATGATTGAATTTTCCACAGTCAAATCTCCTTAGGTTACTCTATATTTTTCTTCCTTGAATGGGGAAAGAGAAGAGAGAGCAAAATTACGTTGATTTGACTTGGGGACCATAACCCTAATTATGTTCTTTATATACTAACCTAATTAGGTTCTCATTAACCCAATTTAATTAGTATTAGATTTCTACACATTAAAGCTCATACTCAATAGATATTTCTAGAGTCCAATTAATAGATCACTTATTTGGCTCTATTAAAATAGATAACCCATAATATAATTGTTATTTAATATGTAAGCCCACAATATAAGAAATATAAAAATTCCAACAATCTCCCACTTGGGCTACATATGTTTCTTGAAACAATTATATTATCTATAGTCTTGAGTGTGCACTGAAAAGCTATCTGTCCTAAAATATCCCCTTAATTACAATCTGGTCTATTAACTATATTAGTATGAGATCAAAGCGACCTTTGTTACAGATATTCGTAACTAGACCCATCAATGGTCACCACACCAATACATTTAATGACATAGATCAAGTATGGATGCGTAGCATGGAAATTACATACAATGTGATCTCAAACATGTCTATTTCCAACTGGTCCTACTTTAATCTTTAGTGAGATCAAACATAAATAACATTCAAAGTTTATAACTGAACTTTATACTTTATTCTGTAGAAAATAAATATAAAATTTGTCTTTAACAAAGAACATCAAAATACTAACTCACACTAAACATGCACATCATCAACTAAAACAACACTCATATGAGCAATGTGCTCGTGAAAGACCTTGGGTGGTAATCCCTTAGTAAGCGGATCGGCAATCATGGAGTTTGTCCCAATATGTTCTATAGCCACCTGACGACTCTGAACTCTTTCTTTAACAACAAGAAACTTGATATCTATGTGCTTCGACTTCATAGAGCTTCTGTTTTTATTGGAATATAGCATAACCGAATTATTGTCACAATATATCTTTAATGGTCTTTCAATACAATCCACAACTTGCAGCCCCATGACAAAATTTTGAAGCCATATCCCATGATTAGATGCCTCATAACAAACTATGAATTCAGCTGCTATAGTGGAAGAAGCTATGAGTGTTTGTTTAGCACTCTTCCAGGAAATAGCTCCTCCAGCTAGCAGGTAAATATAGTCCGACGTATCATAATCAGAATACCCAACGATCTCTAAATTATCTGATCTCCAATATGTGAGCATGTGATCTTTTGTTCTCTGTAAATAACGCATAACTCGTTTGGCTACTTTCCAATGATCCATCCCTGGATTACTTAAATATCTGCCCAACATTCCCATTATGAACGCAATGTCCGGACGCGTGCATACTTGAGCATACATTAGACTTCCTACAGCTGATGCATAAGGAATCTTTTGCATTTCTTTTCATTCCAACTCATTTTTAGAGCACTGACTGAGACTAAACTTGTCTCCTTTAGCTACAGGGGTGTCTCCTAGTGCACAACTTTTCATGTCGAATCTATCAAGAACTTTTTCAATATAGCTCTTTTGTGATAACCCAATGATACCTCGAGTTCGATCTCAATGTATCTGTATGCCTAATACAAAAGAGGTGTCCCCAAGATCTTTCGTCTCAAAATTTTTTGTCAAAAATCTCTTGGTTTCGTGCAATAAGCCTATATCGTTACTAGCAAGTAGTATGTCATCGACATATAACACCAGAAATATGTATTTATTCCCATTGAACTTATGATATCCACAATCTTCAACCTTATTTACCTCAAATCCATATGAGATAATGATTTGATGAAATTTGTGATACCATTGACGGGAAGCCTGTTTGAGACCATAGATGAATTTTTTTAATTTGTAAACCATTTTCTTTGGGTCACCGGATACAAAGTTTTCTGGTTGCATCATATATATTGTTTCGTCAATGTCACCATTGAGAAACGCAGTTTTTACATCCATCTGATGTAGCTCTAAATCAAAATGAGCCACAAGTGTCATTATAATCCTGAAAGAGTCTTTCGTTGAAACCGGAGAGAAAGTCTCTTTGTAATCAATGTCTTCTTTCTGAGTGAAACCCTTGGCAACTAGACGAGCCTTATATCTCTCAACATTGCCTTTTGAATCCCTTTTGGTCTTAAATATCCATTTGTAACCAATGGGTTTCACACCTTCAGGCAATTCAACAAGATCCCAAACGTCATTGTTTTTCATGGAATTCATCTCATCATTCATAGCATCGATCCACTTTTGAGAATTAGAACTTTGTTTGGCTTGATGGAAGTTAATTAGATCATCTTCCACCACTCCTATATCAACTTCATGTTCTTAGAGAAAAACGATATAGTCATCTAGAATCGCACTTCTCCTTTCTCTAGTGGATCGTCTCAATGGCACATCCTCTTGAGGTTGTTGAGTTTACATTTTGGGTATAATTTCTTCATTTTGCCCAGGGAGCTCATTTACATTGTCTTGATATTCCGGATTTGCATTTTGAACAATGTCAGGAATAGAAGTCTGATCATTATTAATAGCAATAGCAGGAAGAGAAATAAATTCCTCTTCAAAGATAATGTCTTTAATCTTATCTCCCCCCACAAACTCAACTTCCTCAAAAAATCTCGCATTTCCCGTCTCAAAAAATGTTTTAGTAGTGGGATCGTAGAACTTGAAACCCCTTGACCGTTCAAAGTACCCAACAAAGTAGTAGCTTACAGTTCTTGAGTCCAGTTTCTTTTCATTTAGCTTATAAGGTCTTGCCTCAGCTGGACAACCCCAAATATGTAAATGTCTTATACTAGGCTTTTTGTCTGTCCATAATTTATAAAGAGTTTTAGTCAATGTTTTGAAAGACGAAAGGCGAGGCGAGACGATCACCTTAAGGCGATTGAGGCAACCGCCTCGACTCCAAATTAAAAATAAAAATAAAAAACAACCATAACATACAAAATCATCAATAACATTTTAGAATATAATGAAAATCAATGTTAAAAACATAAGTATCAAACAAAACAAAACCAACACAACCAAAACATGGATCATCCATATCATCTTAACACACAAAATCATCCATATCATCCATATAAATCCTAACCAAAACATGGATCATCCATATCATCCTAACACACAAAATCATCCATATCATCCATATAAATCCTAACATATAAAATATCAAATAATCCAGATCATCCTAACGACCACTAGAATTAAACAAAGAATCATTTGAATCTAGTAGCCTAAAATTTGGATCAAAATATGGAGGTATGGTTGAATCTGGATGGAAGGTTGAATCTGGAGGTAAGGTTTCATCATCATCATGTGGTGTGTCATCCTCCAAAGAATCATCATCATATCTAATTCTTGTGTCACCATCCTCATCACTAGTCTCATCCTCCTCCCACTCGGGTTCTTCAGCCTCTAGTCGTATATTCTTCCGTTTGTCTAACAAATAATATATAATAAAAATTTAGTGATTATCATATCATTAACTCTAAATAGAAGTATAGAACTTACTATATTTAGTTACAGAATAACTTACTTGTACTGCTCTTTCTGTTTCTTTGCCTGCTGCCACTTGGTTGACTCATGTCAACTCCTAAGGATTCATCATTCACCCATTCACAATCAGAAGGCATCTCATCACTAATAACCAAGGGATCCTCACCAGGTTTTAGTGCTTTTTTTCTCAAGTACCTATGTTGTAATCTTCTGTTGTACATGATATACACCAAATCATTCAAGTTCTTCGTATGCAATCGATTTCTCTTCTTTGTATGAATTTACACAAATGTTTAAAGAAAATGAGCATTAAGGAAAAATTAATTTAGTATATATTAAATTAGTGTGTGTGTGTGTGTGTGTGTGTGTGTGTGTGTATTAATTTAGAAAGGTATACCATATTGATGGCACTCTAGTTCCTTTCACAAGCGGAGGACGAGCAAGTGAGACTCAAAATCCTCACAGCAAAAGATGCAAGTTTAGGAGTGTCAACTCCAAATGCATGCCACCAATCAGCTACAAATAATCATTTAGGAATTAAAAGAATACTACAAATTTCATATACAAATTAGTAATGGTAAATGAGAACTTCACATACCAGGGCTACGTTTGAACACAGTGTTCTTTGCCAATGTATATTCAAATATCTCATCTTTTTTCTTGTAGACATCCATTTGAACATGAACCTTAATTTTATCTTCTTCATTGGCAATAAGTTTCTCCACACATAAAAGGAACTCTCTCCTAATCTCTAGATGAGTTGAAGGATTTTCACTATAATGGATTTGGGGATTCAAAAAGTACGCAGCTGCATGTAAATGACGGTGCAACTGAAACTCCCATTTTTCATCAATAATATCTCATATCTCCTTGTAAGCCCCTAAATTACCTTCGAAGTTTCTAGCTATTTCCTCCTTAGCTTTATCAATGGCATCATAAATAAATCCCATTGCAGGCACATTTTCAGAATCTACCATCCGCAACACATTCACAATGGGCTTAGTTGTCTTCAATGCATAAGAAATACTACCCCAGAAGCTCCTATCCCTGAATATGATCTCCCTTACTGTTTTTCCCTCCGGTTTGTTACTCCAAGTACTCTCTTGCCACTCTTTTGAACTAAACATCGTCTCTAATGGCTTCCTCAAACTATACATACTTTGTAAAGTCAAGTATGCAGTCGCAAATCTTGTAGGAGCAGGACGAACCAACTCTTTATTTGTATGGCTCCTCATCAAGGCCAACACCCACCGATGATTATAGATGAAATTACTCACCTATAATAAAACAATAATAAAAATATTAGCAAAAAGCAACTATAAAAATAATTAAAGGGAAAAAAATAAAGTATTATAAAACAATTGATAATTTGATATTTACCTTCCTTGCTTTTAACAAAGCACGTTTGTGTTGAGGAAGTTCTCCAATTTTCTCAAGCATTAAGTCAATGCAATAAGCAGCACACGGCATCCACCATAGATGTTTTCTTTTTGCCATCAACATTTCACCTGTTTTTTTATAGTTGGACGCATTATCTGTCACCACTTGAACAACAAGATCTTCACCTATTTCTTCAACTACATCATCTAGTAGGTTAAACATCAAATTTGCATCTTTCACCATATCACTTACATCAATTGATTTCAAAAAAATTGTACCATACGGATTATTCACAAGAAAGTTCACCAATTGTCTTCCTCTCATTTCTTTCCAACCATCTGACAATATTGACACCCCTGTTTGTGACCATGTCTTCTTTATGTCATCAACAATAGCCATCGTGCCGCCTGCTTCGTCATCCAAAAATTTAGTGCGCATCTCATGTAGTGAAGGAGGTTTTAAACCACGTCCATAATTGTCAATTGATCGACACATATTAATGAACGAAGGACTCTGGACGACATTAAATGCAATCCCATTTTCAAATAAAAACCTACTAATATCCATACACGTTCGATAACGTGCCTCCTTTGCACTTCCTGTAGATAGTCTCTGTCCTTCCAATTGCACATCATCTTCTCCACTGTCACTCAAAAACCTATTCATTGGACCCCTAATTTCTCTTTGGGTCACAGAACCTGAGTTTGAACCTCCTATAGATTGATAAGGACTGCTGAAATTGATAGAGCTATCAAGTCTTTCTTCCCGTTCCAATTGAGCCTTCTTTTGGCATCTCTAGTTTTAGCTATATACTTTCTAATTTCATCTCGAGCTTTCGGGGTAACTCTTTCACATGGGGCAGCATTCCTATGAGTCCCCGCAAAGTGCTATTTCAACCTAAACACACCACTTTTGATTATTTTTTCACAAAAAATGCAGCGTATGTACTTGTAAGGCTTCTGTGCATCCAATTCAACCTCAATGTCATACTTCCAAGCCAGATCTTCCCAGTTCGACATTTCACACAAAATCTACAACAAACCATGTACAAAAACAACTTACAAATTAACAAGAAGCAACAATATACAAAACCAAGTATCCAAATTTATATATAACTATCTTTAACACACATATATACTAACATATATAACTGGTACAGCAGCTATATACATATACAGCAGCTACATACATATACAACAGAGGATGGATAAAGCAAAAATATAGTAATGTACACTAGTACAGCAGCTATATACATATACAACAGAGGATGGATAAAGCAAAAATAAGTATCAAAATGCAGTAGCAATAATACAACAGCTAGATACTTAGTAATATCCAACAAACTTACAAGCAAACATGCAAAAATGCATAACATACAAGCTGAAATTCGGCACTCCAGTTGTACCAAACAAAAACAAAAATCCATTGATGAAGATAACAACATTTTTAGAAAACAAACAAACTTAAACAAGCAATAAAGTGATTTTGACCAAGACCCATTGTACAAATCTATTATATAATAAGTTTAAAGTTGAAAAAAGTTGAAAGAAACTTACTTGAGAGTTGAGATTTGAGAGAGCTGGCTGCTGGAGCTAATTACAGCAGCAAATCTTCAAAGATCCCGAGTGGAGAGGCCTTTAGTGACTTGAGAGGAGTATTTTAGTGATGGATAGAGCTGATTTCAGCAGCAAATCACACTAAAATGGTAGAAAAATGGAGAAAACAACACCAAATGGAGAGAAAATGGTGTATCAGCGCAGAAGAAGAAAACAGATCGGACAGATCTGATTTTTAGGGTGCAAAATAAGGTGAAATTCCAGTTTTACCCTTTCTGGCGCATCAGATCGCCTCAGCCTCGAGGCGACGCCTCAAGGCGTCCAAGGCGGAACTGTGGACAGTTTTCGCCTTACCTGGACGCCTTGAGGCGATTCTGCGAGTGAGGCGGTGAAGCAGCGCCTCCTCGCCTCGCCTTTAAAAACACTGGTTTTAGCTACCGCTTTGCTTGGAACCCTGTTAAGGATATATGCTGCAGTCTTTAGTGCTTCTCCCTAAAGGGATTCCGGTAAAGATGAATGATTGATCATACTTCTTACCATATCCTTAAGCGTTCTATTTCGTCTTTCAGCAACACCATTCATGCTAAGTTTGCCTGGCATTGTGTATTGCGGGACGATACCGCATTCCTCTAGGAATTTCGCAAAAGATCCTAGACGTTGTTCACCAGATCCATCATATCTGTCATAGTATTCACCACCATGATCAGATTTGACAGCTTTAATTTTCTTAGCAAGTTGATTTTCAACTTCAACTTTGAAAGCCTTAAAAACATCCAGGGATTGAGACTTCTCATGTATCAAATATAAGTACTCATACCTTGAATAGTCATCTATGAACGTAATAAAATACTGTTGACCATTCCAAGAAGCTGTAGGAAATGGTCCGCAAATATCAGTATGAATTAGTTCTAAGACATCAGAACACCTATTGGCACATAATCTCCTAATGTTTGTCTGTTTCCCTTTAATACACTCAATACAGACTTCGAAATCTGTCAAATCAAGAGAATCAAGAATCCCGTCAGACACAAGCCTCTGAATTCTCTGTTTAGAGATATGACCTAAACGCTTGTGCCATAATGTGGCGGAATCCCTGTCAGTTAATTTTCGTTTTGTACCTCGTGAATTTATATGTAAAGTTTCATTAATTGAGGCAATTGTATTCAACAAATATAGGTTATCATGCAATAATAAAGAACCAGTACCAATAAGATTCGAATCTTGAAAAAGACTAAATTTATTATTTTCAAATGAACAAGAATAACCAAATTTGTCCAAAACAAAAATTGAAACCAAATTCCATCTAAAAGACGGTACTACATAAGTCTCTTCCAAATTCAAAAAATGACCACTCTTTAATAATAACCTAAAAGTTCCTATTTGCCTCTACTACAACTGTTTTGTCGTCGCCCACATAGATGAATCTTTCAGCATCACTTGGCTGTCGGCTCCACAGGCAACCCTGCATAGACATACTTATGTGAGTAGTAGCACCAGAATCTATCCACCAAGTGTGTTTAGGTACAGAAGTTAAATTAACTTCAGAACAAACTAAATTGAGAAGTATACCTTTCTTGACACGCTAGTTGACGTATTTGGGACATTCTTTCTTCATATGTCCAGCTTTCTTGCAAAAGTAACAAGTAAACTCCCCATCCTGTTTCTTTTGCACCTTGTGCTGTGATGTCCCAGCTGCAGCTTCCTTTCCTCTTTTCCTTTTCTTGTCCTTAGAGATAGTTGCTAAATTAGTACTTTCAATACTTTCTCGCTTCAATCTTTCTGTTTCTTGCACACAGTGAGATATGAGCTCATTAAGAATCCATTTATCCTTTTGAGTGTTGTAACTCACTTTAAATTGACTGTATTGTGCAGGAAGAGAAATCAAAACTAAGTGCACCAGCAGGTCCTCAGACAGCTGTAACTTTAGTGTCTTTAGTTTGGAAGCAATATGAGACATCTCTATGATGTACTCCCTTATGTTCCCTTTACCTTTATACTTCATTGAAACAAGGTTAGCCAAAAGGGTACTTATTTCAACATTTTCGTTTTTCGCAAAACGCTATTTTATATCATCAAGGAACTTCTTAGCATTTTTCTCTTCGAACATAGAGCTCCTAAAAGCTTCCGGAATAGAACGTTTCATGATCATAAGACACATGCGATTAGAACGTTCCCACTTCTCCATACTCGCCTTTTCATCAGCGGTACTATTGTCATTAAGAGATGCGGGTCGTTCTTCCCGAAGCGCAAGGTCTAGATCCATGCAACCGAGAACAATCATAACGTTCTCTTTCCAATTCTTAAAATTCATGCCATTAAGCATAGGAATGGAATTGATATTAGCAGTTATTGTTGAAGCAGAAGTAGTAACTGAATCGAGAACAAAGCCAAATACAAGCTCACAATTAATAATCATATCATAAGATAAAAATACTCAATTAATAAATTCATACATGACATGATTAAACTATTCCCATAATGGTGGGCCCTAAAATAAGATACCTAGTACAACATTGTCATTTAGTCTTTAGACGAAAATATCAATTGTAAATGATACTCTTTGTGTAGTAATCAAATATTGACAATTAATCTCGTCAAGTAATAAGCTTTTCTTTGGACTGACTTATTACTCACATGGAAAACCTAATAATCGTCACATATTTATTACAACAAGTATGTACATTATTTGACCAAATAATAACCTTCCTTTGGACCGGTCATTATTCGCATAAACAATAGACATATACATCTTAATATTCCAAAATAAATAAATTTAATTATAGAGGTTACTTTGGCAACATATAATTTCAATTCAATTTATTTTGAAATATCAGACATAATACATATGTCAATTTAATCATTATGCTTGCATTGTTGATTATATATATATATATATATAACAATACACTAATCTTAATGTTATGCATATATATATTCACGCCAAAACTAGTAAACACCTTTATATATGCTTTTCATACTATATATATATTAAAGCAAACCTGATTAAATATATTATATATGACTTTCACGCTAACAAAAATAAACAACAAACACACATTGACAAAAAAGTCACCAGCCGATTAATTTTATATATATATATATATATTATCAGCCAATAACCAAAACAAACAGAAGACCACAAAACCGAGACAGATCCCGATATATATATATATATATATATATATATATATATATAAATCCATGCCTGAGAATTGACACCAAAACAAACAAAACAAAAAGTTGTCGACAGTAAAAAGCATGAACTGATCTCAATATATATTTACGCAAGCAGACCGAGTTCAATAACTTTAAACATAAATATATATTTATTCCGCGTTCACTCATAAACATAAATATATATATATATATATATATATATTTAAGCATAAACATAAATATATATATATGCTCTGATATCAATTATTAGAAATAACTTTAATAGGTTAAAACTTATATCAAAATCTAGAAACTCATATTAAATCAATAAAAATTATTATAGAAAAACATACTTGAATCCATATTGTTAAACCTAAGTAGGATTGAATCTTCCACAGTCAAATCTCCTTAGGTTACTCTATATTTTTCTTCTTGAATGGGAAAAGAGAAGAGAGGGCAAAATTACGTTGATTTGACTTGTGGACCATAACCCTAATTATGTTCTTTATATACTAACCTAATTAGGTTCTCATTAACTCTAATTTAATTAGTATTAGGTTTCTACACATTAAAGTTCATACTCAATAGATATTTCTATAGTCCAATTAATAGATCACTTATTTGGCCCTATTAAAATAGATAATTCATAATATAATTGTTATTTAATATATAAGCCCACAATATAAGAAATATAAAAATTCCAACAATATTTTGTCTTTTCATTATTATGTGGACCTTATCTTATGTCCAAGTTCATACACATTGCTTGTCATTTTTTTCAAGGGTCCTCTTATATTTGTTTTTACTACTACTATTTATTTTAATGATTTTTTTTTAGATGCACAATTTGTTCTATCCATTAACATTTGTTTACTTCCTCTTTGTAAACCAAGTTCTTTGTTTCTTATTAAAAATGGAAAAATAAGTGAAAACCTCTTTAAGATTTCTGGGTATAGTTATGTTAACATTACTACATTATTGTTCCTTCTTTTATTTTGTATTACAAAACTACAATGCAAAATTATCAAATTTTGACTTAGCGATGTTGGGACCTTCTAGTGAAGAGTCATTCATCACAACCATTGTTGCAGGCACACGTGGTGGATATTGCCCCAGAATATGTCGCAATAGGTAGTTATTTTTATCTGAATTAGCAAACATAATTGCTGGTTTATTTAGAGGAAGTTATAATATGTTTAACAATGGGTAATTGCATTATTTAGGTTGTATTAATGATATGTAGTTTGTTGAGTGAAAAAAAGAAATTGGAAACTGCTTACGATTTAAATTTTTAGTTCAAAATTTAGGGATAACTTTAATTTTTTTCCCTTTATTGAATAAAATTAGCTTAGTTGTCATTTAGTTAATATATCAAGAAATATATACTTGAAAAGTGATTTGTATGATTATGGCGTTGTGCTGTTTGAATTATTAATGGGCTTAAGGGCATTGGATGGTGGCCGCCCTAATAAACAACAAAACTTAGTTGAATGGTTGACGCCAATGCTCTCTCAAAGAAAGAAGCTGAAAACCCTTATGGATGTGTGCATGGAGGGTGGGTCAGTATTCGTTTGAAGCGGCAGTTCAAGCAGCACAACCTAGTCTAAAATGCCTAGAGGCAGACCCTCGAAGCCACCCGTCCATGAAAGAAGTAGTGGAGGTGTTGAAAGAGATTGATGTGCTGAAGGATTAATGCAAAGAAGTCTCAAATTAAATCAACATTCTACAACTAATCATCATGGCCATCCAATACGTAGAGAAGGTGAAGTAATTACTGATTAAACAGGACCCAAAATTATGACCATCAATCTTTATTTCAGTAATTTGTGCAGCAATTCATGGGAAAAGACGTAGTTTTCAATTGTCTGTAAATGTACAACATAATGTGACATTGGAAGTGTGAAAGGCGTTCGTGCAATAATAGTTCGTTTGCTGTGCAATCGTGTTATGTCCATTGTTGTATACAGATCACTACAAAACAGAAAAAAGAGAGAATTGAAACTTGAAAATAATACAAGCAGAAATTCATGTAAAGTGCGTTGTAGAAATCTGTTGAAAGTTTAAAAACATAGCTTAAAATATCGGCTAGTCTCAAACAATTGGATTGTCTAATGGCAAGTATTGTTGAATTGAAGTTTCGAGAAATTGAAAATCTTTTTTGGCCTATCAATCCTATGGCAGGCACTATCCTTGTCAACTGCAAGCTGCAAGCTGCACAGAAGATGGTAACAAGACAAGAATTTGGCCTCAAAGCAGCTCCCCAGTATCTATCCAAACTATTCTTTTTTATTTCATTAGGCCAAATGTAGCAATAAATTGACCTTGATTTAAGTAGCCGAACTGAAAAAATAAGGCTGTCTTGACTTTTGACTCGATGAATACACAACCCAATCAAAATTATAATCACCCAACAAAGAACGTAGAAAATAAGGAGAAATCAACCATATAATCTTTGTAAAACTAACTATATTAACATGAGATAATAACTATATTTACTGGCGATTTTGTCGGATAGCCTGCAACCGGGCAGCTATCATGTCGTAATCAGGCAGCTTTGGATGAACATGAGCAGCTCTCTCTTTAGATGGACTCTCCACGCTTGAGGTCTTCAAACTTTGGGTGCTATCTGGTTTTTCTACTTTTCGAAGAGAGTTGGATGGTTCTTCTTTTGCAGAAGACTTCAAACTTTCCTCAAAAGAGGATCTCTTGGCTGGTGAATTGGGCTTATTGGAGATCTTCAAACTTTGGGTGCTATCTGGTTTTTCTATTTTTCGAAGAGAGTAGGATTGTTCTTCTTTTGCAGAAGACTTCAAACTTTCCTCAAAAGAGGATCTCTTGGCTGGTGAATTGGGCTTATTGGAGATCTTCAAAGTTTGGATGCTATCTGGTTTTTCTATTTTTCGAAGAGAGTAGGATGGTTCTTCTTTTGCAGAAGACTTCAAACTTTCCTCAAAAGAGGATCTCTTGGCTGGTGAATTGGGCTTATTGGAGATCTTCAAACTTTGGGTGCTATCTGGTTTTTCTATTTTTCGAAGAGAGTTGGATGGTTCTTCTTTTGCGGAAGACTTCAAACTTTCCTCAAAAGAGGATCTCTTGGCTGGTGAATTGGGCTCAAAAGCTACTTGTTTTGCCAATCTAGACTCCTCAGAACTTCCTAAAGCACCTGAGCTCTTGCTCTGAGACTGAGGCTCTCGTCTTATTTCAGTATTATACAATGAGCTAGAAGAGGAATTCTTTTTTTTGCCATAGCCTGGAGTTCCTAATGACTCTGACAAACCTGTGGTCTTCGAATAAGAACTTTTCCCAGAGTTCGGAGGAGGGGCCCTTGTCCTTCGAGAAAATGAATTATTCAGAGGAGCTTTTCTCATCAGAACCTGTTTGGGAGAATCATCCTCAGAATCACTATCATCTGAATCAAAATCTTTAACCTGGGGCCTACACCTGAATTTCTTATCTTCTTCAATTTCAGTTTTCTTAAAGAATGGTGATTGACTGCTCTTAGAAGTATGCTGTGTAAGTTCTTCACCAAAATAATCATCACGAGAATCAAAGTATGATCTGCTGCTTGGTTTTTTCTCTGCTTCTGCACTTACTTTTATATTGTAAGACTCTTGATCGGTAGCTCCAGGACTGATCGAGGCCTTGACAGATGCAAAAGGAGATTCCTCAACCTTGGTGAATGTATCCTCAGCTGTCATTTTAGAGGATGAAGCATTGGCTTTCGGGCTCGGTTTATATGGCAGATGCCTATTACCCTTATTCCGAAGCCCACCCGTTAAAAGTCCAAAATTCAACTCTGTACCACTATCCAGAGTAGACTCTTTAAAAGGTTCAGCATCTTCCTTGGCCTCAGGTAGACGTGGAGAGGCATCCTCAGTCATCTCAGAAGCTCTGGAGTAAACATTATGTTTATTTGTATCTGTACTCCTACCAACCCCAGACTTTTCCAAACCACCAGTCAAATATCCAAAATTCAATTCTGTACCTCTATCCAGACTAGACTGTTCTAAAATTTCAGTATCTTCCTTGGCTTTACCTAGCCGTGGAGAGACATCCTCAGTCATCTCAAAATTTTTGGAGTAACTATTATATTTACTTGCATCTGTACTCCTACCGTGCTTAGTATTGTCCAGCTCCTCTTCATTTTCTGAACTCAGACCATCTGAATCATCAAAAGTTGCTTGGAACATGTCATCTGATTGTGAAGGAACTTTAGAGCTTGTTACACTTTCAGAAAAAATAGGATCAGAGTGATACTCAGTATACAAGTGAGATTGTGAAACAGATTTTCCTCGTGAGTCATTAGCATTTTGCACATCACTCCAAGCGTTTGCATTTGCAAACACATGAGCAGGCGATTTTATACTTAGCGAGGAAAACTCTAAATTATAATCATGTTCCTTGTGCACGCTTTTTGTGTCAATGTTAAATACATCATCATCTGAAACAGAATCATCAAAGACAGCAGCAGCATTTTCATGAGGATTCATTTCAGTAGTCTTTCTTTGAACAAATCCATCATCATTAGTGGCAAAAGGATTATCATTAGCATCATCCCCTAAACTCTGGCTGTTGATATTCGATACAACATCATGATCATCAGTAAACATATTTGATTGACAATGAGATGAGGCATGGCTAGATTGCTTAGCAAACCTTACTCCATAAGCGTCAACACTCTTAGTATCCCCACCATCTTGTAATCTATCCACTAATTCTACCTCAGATTC
Organism: Litchi chinensis; assembly: GCA_019925255.1. Taxonomy (NCBI): domain Eukaryota; kingdom Viridiplantae; phylum Streptophyta; class Magnoliopsida; order Sapindales; family Sapindaceae; genus Litchi; species Litchi chinensis. The sequence continues at coordinate 48,245,059 of CM034461.1, read as the reverse complement.
AGTGGACTGTTTCTTGAAACTCACTTGACCTAAAAGGTCAGTATGCTCTAATTCAGATGAGTTCTTTCGAGAATATTCATCAGCCATTTGACGATTATTTCCCAATGGGTTACCATCAACAGAAGTTGCATTGGACTTCAATGAAGCAGACCGGCTAGATCTGTCGTAGCTCTTGAGATTTTCTCTGTGAAAATTTTCATTATTTCCTGCTACATCATGTTGCTGATCACTATCAATTTGTGCAAAATTCACCCTGGAATTTCCTTCATGAAAGGCACTGTTTACCGGACCTTTACCATGATGTTCATTTCGCAATGTTGACTCAGCATATCTTTGAGAGTCTTCATGTCTTTGTGATTGTGTTGAGTATTGCCGGGTGCCATTTGCACGGCTTGAAAGTTCTGCAGCTGCTCTAGCAGCCATACTTGCTCTTTCTGCAGATTCGGCAGCTGCCTGTGCAGCAGCAGTCGCATCCTTGAATTCCATGTTCCAACTTTGACTACCTGGTGAAAATTGTTGCTCTTGCCCTGAATATGGATGCCTAAATTCTGTCCTTGCAGCACTAGATCCTGTGGGATAAAGCCAAACATTGATAATTATTTTTAAAAAAAAATGATAAGGGAACATTTAAAGATGAATGAGAACAGTAATCAATCACCATGTTCACATGCATAACTTATATACATACCTGTAGGCCTTAATTCTGGTTGAAAAACACCAGATTGTTCTGTTTTGTGGGCACCAACATCTGTCTGTGAATGAGGTGATGATCGTGCATTCTGCTCATGAAAGTTCACAGGTAAATCATGCCTTTCATTGCTCTTAGATGAAACTTGGACATTATTGGATCTTTTGTCACTATGATTTGGTGGAGCTGCAGGAACACTAGGAAGATCCCCAAGCATTTCACTGGCCTTGCCAAAAGTATTTGGTCCATTCTGCATATAAAAATTTGTTTGACAAGGATTCAAGTTGACGGCCAAATCATTTAGCAATAAAATGCATACACCAAACAATGCGCCCCTTGCAATTTAACATTGGATATACTCTAGTCTTATATAGGACTATGAAAGCAATAAATGAACCACCTAAATGAACCACTTTGAATTGAATCAATCTTACCAACAAGTCCTCAGTAGGCCTTGAATCTCCCTCTGAAAATTTGTTAGGATCCCATGTGACGTTATGTTCCTCAGCAATTGCACACAAAATTTTAAGTTTGGTTGGACCATCAGGTGCTGTGGCAGATAATTTCTCAACCAACTATAACATTTTAAAGATAAAAATAATCAATACTTCTGTGAATGGCCCAAAATTGTATTCTATACTTCAACTGTCAATGAGCTACAAACGCCGTACAAACTTACCAGTCGACCCACACCACAATTTGGACGCAGCTCAACGGCAGCAGAGGCAAACTCTTTTCCATATTTTGCTTTCAAATGCTTGCGTACATCCTTGAGTTCAGGTATGTCATCACATCTTGGAGACGCAAATATTACACTTGCAATTGCTTCCTTCAAATCAATAGGGCAGTTTCTAAAATAACAAAAGAAGGATCAATACAGTGTGAGTACCCTCTTACAAAATAAAATTTGATGGTAAACTAGCGTAATCTGTCTGCAGTGACATAAATTTAGAAAATGCAAGCAAGAGAAACAGCTCTAGAAACAAATCCCAGGCGTACGCCGCAAATAAGGTATAAAGTGCTTCATCAACTACACACTGAATACGACTCTAAATTTAGAGGCTGTATATCATTTCTCAAACAGCAAACATGAAGCGGTATAATAATGTTGAGCAGGGGCTTTTCATTAGTGAACCACAAATTTCCAACATCGAATATCTAACCAACTCCATTACTTCAAAATGTGCAATTCCAATCAAACACTCAGTTATTAGACAAATTTACTTACTTCTGAGACTCGATCATAGGCAAGCGTGCAGCAATAAGCTCACAGTAGATCTCAAGGAGATCATACGCTGCGATTGTCTTCTCTTCTCTCACCACATGCTCCACCTGGTATACAGGATTCGAAACAGTAAAAATAAGAAACCAACCATAGTGCACGTGTCATAACCTAGACAATTCTCAACAAAGAGAATCACGATCAAAAAACCACAAAAAAGTAAATCTAATTTTACTAGGCAAAGAACACATATGCGATGCACCAAAAAGTTCATCTGAATGGATATACGTATACTTACCCGAATTCTGGCAGTCTGGACTTGCCCAGACTCCAACAATTGAGCCAATTCCCTCCTCAGTTGCTTCACTTGTACAGCTCTTTTATTCTTCATTAACTTTATACGTGAAGCCGCAAGCTTTAAAGCTGTTTTGCTGCATCGCAAAACATAAAAATAAATAAATCATCCGTTTTTCAGCCAAATTTCATCAACACAACAGTAATTGATTAACAATATTATCCTAATTAAACGAAAAAAAAATTATTACATGTTTCGTTGCTAGGGCATAAAACCGTTTACCAGCAACTGAAAACCAACAATTCATTGTTTTCCCCGCAGTTTCTTAGCAACCAGACGGACAACAAATTAAATTGAAGTTTTAAAATTTATACAAAAGAAAAGAACAATAATTACCATTTTGCAGGCTTGAAGCTCCGGTGAAGCATTGCGGTTGAATTTTAACGCCCGGAAATCTTATCAGTTTTCAATGTTATAATCCGAACTTCAGGAAATAAAAAATAATAATAATAATTGATTTATTTTTCTTAGTTTTGGTTGATAGGTTTTTCAGTTGTGAGAAGGAAGATATGATATTGGATTTGTCTGACTGATAAAAATATATGTTAGAGATCTTAGAGGTGAAGAAAAGTCATGCCCTTCGCGGAAGCCGAAACGAATTCGAATATAGGAAATTGATTGGGACGACCTTAATTAAACATAAGAAAACGAATGCGGTCAAAATTTGATGCGGGAAGGTCCAGGGATGCAATCATGGGACTGACTTTTCGTTATGATGATCGATGGCTGATGACTACTTTTGCCCCTTCTATTTTGTTTGTCCACGTCAACTCTCCCGAGCGTCAGCCACGTGTGTCCCGTTAAAAAGTGAAATTATATGACCTTTTTTGTGATGACGTTGAATTGTGAATTTATAGTTGTGAAATTATAATAATTTTAGGAGACCAATTCACCGATTTACTCTCAGTTTTGGATGGATGAACAAAATGAATAATTTTTATTAACTTATGTTAGAATAATTTAACATAATATAAACTCTGCTTGTAAAAATCATTTTTAGGTTTGAAAAAACATGAATTTGAAAGAAAATATCAAGTCTAATAAATATTTTTATAAATAGTTAGTTAGTACAATGAAAGTTAATATGAATAGAAGTTATTATTGAAATATGTTTGGATGCTTACAACAACCCTTAATTAACAATTTCCACGCTCTATTATCTTAGATAGCTATGATCGAGTAGGGCTTTTCGTGAAATAAATGGAGAGTGGATCTGAAGTGGACAAGTGGTCTATTGCAATGAACAAATAGCATCAAAATTTATTAAATGTCGGATTACAAAACTACACCCACTCATCCAAGAAAGTGCCAAAATAGGGATCTTGACATCCTGTTACATAAATTTAAAGATACATCATTTTTAGACTATTTTCCTACAGTTTACATATAATTTCACATTACAGGTTTGTGATATAATATTGTGAGTTTAGGCTTGAGCCTGACTCTTAAATGTCAACCACAACATGGATTATTAAAATAGCACACAACATGGATTAAAATAGCACAAGATTCAAGCAACCTTTTTGTACAGGCACACGCATATCAGAGGCTTGCGCACCAGGCTGCTTGCACGTTAGTAGGTTGACCCAGTTTACACGCTAACCTTGCACCGTCCGATATTTTTAAATTTCCATATCAACACCAGTTTTCGTGTCGAAAATTTCTTAATAATTGCAGTTTAACGCAAAATTTCTTAATAATTGTAGCTTAACGACGGTTTTCCACGTGTCAATTGTATCATTTGTCTATTGTAATTCATTATCCGAGATAAGTAAAATAAAATAAAAACCCCTTGTAATCATGAAAAGGCGAACCATGACATGGCCTTGGCGTTTTTATGCACCCATACCTGTCAAAGTTTCATCAGCATAGTAGAACCATGAATTTTAAAAGGAATTGCTTGGTTGTTGCACCTTGGAAACCCTTTTCGTGTCAACTCCGCCGATATGTCAGGTTTACCAAACTTCAAAGATCATGATAGCCTACTTTAATAAGACAGTCTAATGAAGTCAAACTTTAGGTTTCCAGTCATTAACAAATGGTGCACTGGTTTGTTTGGGGGAAGTCAATATTTCAGAACTTTAAAGTGTTTTGCCAAAGGTTTTAAATTTTGAGTTCTATTCTAAACAAATGATCGGATGATAGGATGAAATTGAGAAGAGACCGACCGATGGTAGAGCTGCCCCACATTCTAAACCAACAGTTGAGAAAAGGCCTCTTTCTCTTTAATTTACTACTCGAGATGACAATTTCCCAAAAAAATGTTTCTATGGATCGTCACAAAAAGTATTCTGTTTGTATTAGTTTCCTGCGATAACACGCTAAGGAAATCACAATTCACCAGATAGATAGCCTTTCTATGCTCTCGTTGACTAAACGTCTTCAATGATCTTTACAATACAACTAAATAATGGAGTAAATGCAAAGAAAAACTGAAAATGTGACAACAGACAAGCATCCATGATCCAGAAGAATACAACTATCTGATTTTTAGCGAAAAATTCATTGCCAAAAAAGCAACGAATACTCTTCTTCAAAAAATCTGCTTTCATAGAATGGATGTCTGATTACAGTGATAAGTAGTTTCCTGTCCTGTTAAACAATACTCCTTCCAAAATTCGCCGGTCAGAGTTCAAACTTTGAGTTACCAAATTGGCTCAGTAAGATAGCCATATCCATACCCTGTACCATAGTGGGCACAGCTGTTTCATACGGACAATCCCGAGAAAAACCAACATTTCCAGATTTTTGCACTTTCTTTATGCAGGTCTTAAACTTCTCATGGCATCTGATATTAGTCAAACCTGATCTAACCAAAATTACTAGTCAATCAACTTGGAAAAGAATCTAAAATGGCAGTTGGGTATTAAGAACCTAAATACAATTCTCTGCAAAACAAATACATACACACACACACACACACATACATACATACATACATACATACATATACATATACATATATATATTATGCATTCTTGCTGTTACATTTTATATATTATGCATTCTTGCTGTTACATTTTTTCATATATAACTAGGCAATGCACTCATATGGCCAAATTTCTAAATTACTTATGTCACCAGCAACCAACCACCTTGAACAAACTACTACAATCTACAGAAGAATGCTTAAGCAAATGTAATTCACTTTTATGTCTCCCAAGTGCTTTTCCTTGTACCCTCTATTGGCTTAACAATTACCAAGAATCAAACAACCCAAAACAAATTCAAAAATGAAAGTACAGTTTTGTTCTTTTTCTTTCCAGTACAAATAATTTCAACATCTTATAATCACAAAACCAAATGCTTCATTTACATTAGAAACCCATCACCTTATTCCACAATCCACATACACTTTCATTTGATTTACCAGACCCATCAAAACACCAAATAAGTAATTTTCCGTTTTTGATACGTACAGGGAAAGTTGTTTTAATTGCTTTTACCAAAAACTGTTTTATAATTTCAGACAAAAGTAAAGTACTTTTAATTCAAACAACATTTAACGTACCTTTTTTCTCGACGCACTCATCGTGGATCTTGCAACAAGCATCCAGATCGTCACACGGTTTCTCTCCTGGACAACCAGTCCACCCTACCCCACAATACTTCCCATACCGAATCCCAACCGCTATTATTTATTTTCAAAACAATAGAAATTAATAATAATTATTAATTACATGAACACGAGGATTTTTACAAAGGAATTCGAATACTAAAATAGTAATAAATAGGGGCTTACAGTTGCAATTCTTGGCAACGCAAGTTCTGCTGCATTTGACCTGTTTAAATTGTGATTTTAGATCTCATAAATGCTAATTTTGAGCTTTTTTTCATTTTCGTGCATTTTGTTGGCAACCAAAAGAGGAGACGGGGATTTTTGAGTTACCTGGGAATCGTTGTTGGCGCACTCGGTGGAGAGGATGAGGAATATGAAGATAAAGGCGAATGCTACGATGATACTTGTCCGAAAGGAACGACTGCACCAAGCAGCATTCTGTGGTACCTCGATTTTCACTTCCCACACACGTCTCTGCCGATACAGGTCTGGTTCTCTGTCGTCGTGATGTTTGTGTCCCAATGGAAGGTTTTATTGGCTAAGGAATGTTCTGGAATTACTAAAACACCCTTCCATTGTGTGAGTGATTTATACTTGATAATCCGGATACTTTTTATTCGTTTTTTTTTTTTCTTAATATCTTATTTTTTATAGAATAACTTCTATTTAATCCTCTTCAAAAAAATAAACTTCTATTTAATCAATTATTTTTTTTCATTTCAAACAAAAAAAAAAATCAATTTTTTAAGAACAATCAAATCAAATTATTGATTACTAAAAATAATAATAATTTAATATAAAGAGTTAATTTAATATGTGCCTCCATTCCAAGGGGGGCCACCTCTGCCACCAATGGCTTTCCCATTCAAAGAAGAAAGTACCAGTTATTTTGTTAAAATTTTCATTTTTATCAGAAAACAAAGTATAAAAAACAGTATTAGCAGGTAATATTACCAGTTTACATCGAAACAAAATTACAGCAACATAAAGCACGTTCAAGAAATGCACCGTAATTGGGACTTGGACAAGCGTTTTTGCCAAGCTAGCTATAAAAATTGGAAGATTCCAAGTAAGATTTTCCGGAAATGCGCCTTTTTGATTAATTCACTTGGAAAAGCGTTTTCAACGAGCATAAGCTATGAAAATTGGAGGATTCCAAATCAGATGCATTGGATTTCAAACTTTTGGTTTCAACGAAGAACGCTGATAAAACATGTTTGTAGGCCTGAGCTAGGCTACAAAATCAGAAGTACTTCACACCAACTCACAAAGCATTCAAATTCCCAAAAAGGCCTGTATTCTATGAAGGGAAATTGCAATTTTCACTTCCAAGGGCAGCCCAAACTCGGAACTCAATACAGCATAACATACCGGCCTCTCATTATGCCACCTGGTCTCAGAATCTAGGTGCAACTGGTAAACCCAGTGCAAAGCTGAATATTCTCTCCAAGATCACACAATTCCCTACAGAAATTTTCCTTTAGTCTCACATGACATATAAATAAGTTGTTTGAGTTTATGTTAAACAACAAGGCAAAGATTATTTGAATGTGAAGTTTAATTAAATAAGCATATATTAAGATGAAGTAGCATTGACATAACTGGCCCATAAAAACCAAGCGATAAACTGCTTTTGAGAGACGGACTATTATCCCCCCCGTCAGTGAACTAGATTAGCCATGCAAAATGCAGCGAACAAGTAAATCCATAAAATTTGCACCCTTATCATCAATCATGGGTAGCAGTAGCAGTAATCTCTGATGAAGACAATAAACAACCGCAAAGTTTGTCAATCTAAGTTGCTTCAGATACAATAATTATTCAGGCTACTGAAGTTACCCACTGATTTCTCAGCTTCAAAAATTTGCAGAAATAACAAAAAATTTGCATGTAAATTGGCCGTGATTCAATTGACCAAGAAGCTTACATGTTCATTACCCTGAAACACATTTTACCAAGAAATGATCCTCAGACATAGTAACCAGTGAAAGTGAATCCCCTTCCCACAATCTCACCAGCACAAAACCATGCAAAGCATTCCAGCCCAAACAAAGCAGCAATTCCAGCATCCTCAACCTTCAACTCTTGCCTGTTCCTCCATAAATTCTTGACATAATCAAGTTCCTTCCATAATGCTTCACGACGTACGGGAATACTGTCGAGTACAATAAGTTAAATAGCAGACACATGAATAATCAAAAGGCAGAATTATACGTAGAATTACAATTTCATATTAACAGTCATTATCACAAACCTCTCGTCAACTGGGTCTCTTAAAATACAAACATACCTCATGTTTGTAGTTTCAAAATCCAACCAGAAGTATATGATCAACATGTTCTATTTTGTTTTCCTTTGCCCTATATAATTAGCTAAGATGTTTCTCTTCATGAAAATGAAACAAGAAGCATGATGTAGAAACAGCCTAGACTAGACAATTAGTTTGCACAGACCATTAAACATTACTGCAAGTCTGCAACTTAAATGAGCGAGAATTCAAAAGCGCAGACACTAACTTAAATCCTAACAAGTACAGCATATAATGATTTCAGCCATATTGGAACAATTCATCAACCAAACTTAGGCCCCCAAACTATGAAACTACGCGTAAATGTTTTCTTTTGTTATCAATAAATTAAGCATTATGAGAAAAAACAAAAGTAATGTGAATGACAAGCACTGAAAACAATTTAAAAGAAAACTTCAATGACTTTGTAAATAATTACATTATGTTATCATATCTTCAGACAGGTGTACTGACTTTCGTAAGACGTAATGCAATACGAACGTAGACACGATGCATATCTGGTGATGGGTCTGATATGTACTATTACAAGTCTCTTTGAGTAGCTACTATACTAATAGGTTTGCTGTCAGTTCATTCATACATGAAATGTCAAGCACAAAAAGTTCATTAAGATCCAACATCTAGTTAATCAAATAATTGACTTTTGTTTTTCAATTTAACAATTTTGGGTCTTTAAAATTTTTAATTGACTACATTTACTTACTAATAAGTTGATTTCTCTTTGACAAATAAGATCGATAGAACTAAATCTACAACCTAACACGATATGAAGGTAAGAAAAGCAGTAGACCCCGAACAATGCAGGCTCTGGAGACATGATGCTGCTACTCTCACTGGAAAGGTGAAAACATCAGCAGCTTTATGTCAAGTTTTTAAGTCAAACAATTTTCACGTCAACATGGAATGACAGAGAAAAACTGAACCAAATACAACCATAAACAACAACAAAGACAAACTAGTTTATAAAGCATACCCTTGATAATAATTTTATCAACCAGCTTTAAACAATACTTCATTTCTTACTATGCTTAGAGAAACGTTGGTAGGAATTTGACATGATGACAAACCATAGAAAGAGAAATGACCAACCATTGGTGAAAAAAAAGACTTAATATGTATATGCATAAGTTTGAACAGCAGAACCAAGCTATAAGAAAAGGAATAACCCTAAACTCTTAATCATGAAAATTTAGGCACAAAAAAAAGGGCACACATTAATGAGCAAGTAGATAAAATTTTGATTGGCAAAATAAAGATTTTATAACACACACAATAAGCATGAATTGAGAGAAAATTTACAGGCCTATAACTTTCACACATTACTAATGCACCCGGTGATTTAAAATTGACCAAATATCACAGGCTCCGCAATAAATACTGAGAAAAAACCGTTTAGATAAATTCGTAAATCAGAATGATGTATCTAAGGGGTATGGTGCCTTTGCAAATGAAATCAATCCAACATCGTCAGAACTCCTGCCAGAACCCAAAACAATACAACACAAATCACAAAAGGTAACAAAGGTATGAAGAGAATAACCTAGCAAGACGAGTGTAAAACAATTGTTTAGCCAACAAGTTACATTTCTCCACAGTAGGAGGCTCTTGAATGTACTGCTTGTTCTCTTCCAACAACTGCCTGTAATATGCATTTCCATGCTGTGCCACAAACTTCGACGCCTGGCATGCCTTGGATTGCAACTGTTGCAACTTCGACGCCATCAATTCACCTAATAAACCCTAAAAAAAACCAAGCACACAAGAAAACCCAATCAGTCCCCAACTACTTTTTCGCCACAAATTAAATCAAACCAACCCATTCAGCATAAATTCAATCAAACAGATTTATCAGCCAACAAAACCCATTCCATTACAACAGATCAAGTAAATTAATTCACAACTAATATTTCTAGTCACAAAAAAAACCCCCCAAAAACAGTACTGAATTAAACTAAAACGCTAAAATGTACAATCTTGACCAACAACTCAAAGATCAGTTGATCAAGTAGAGTAACAAATCACTAAAGCAAAATAAACACTAAATCAAACCAATTAACAAGTACAGAGAATAATCAACCCTAAATTTCAATAGATCCGAGTAATCGGAAGAAGACGAAAGTCGTATGAGCCAGAAATGGTTTTAATATGGACAATCAAGCAATCGTGAATCAGAGCAGAGAAAGTGGAATCACCTTGGTTGATTGCGGAAGACAAAATGCGGATGGTGCGGAGTCTTCGCTTCTCTCGCCGCAAGAGCTTTTGAGGAGCGATAGGGATAGAGTACCAGCTTAATTGGGTTCAGTGGTTTTGCGTTTGGTTAGGGGTTTTATTTATTTATTTGGTGTCCCTCTTATTTTTCAATGGGGAAAATTTAAAAATTTTGTAAAACAAGAGGTCGCATTGGAATTTCCAATTTTTACTACAGCGGCGAAATATTAATTTTTCACATTTGTGTTTATCTCCTCGAGTATACCCTAATTACAATATGAGTCATTTAGTTCTAAAATTTTTGAACTTTTAAAGAATATATATACATATATACATACATAAATATATATTTTTTTTAATATTATTGTTTTAATGTATTAAAAGAAAAAAATTCTTTAAGGATTTGTCTAAGAATGGTAAATATAATTTAAAAGAAATATTCTTTTTATAAACCATTTTTCAATTTTGGGTATGTGTAATCTTCAAATTATAAAAAGTATATCAATTTAGTTACTCTATTAATCAACTATTGAGCAAACTTTAATCCATTTTGGATATATTTCTTCCAAAATATAATATTTAAAAAAAATCATGTGCCCGCACAAGAAAAGGTTAATAACAAAATGATAAAACTAACTAAATATACTAAAATGTTTAAAAAAATTAAAGAAAAAAAAAAGGAGTTAGTAAAGCCTTCATCATGAATGAGGTATAATTTTATTATTTACGCAAAATTTTAATAATTTTTTATTGCCCGAAAATTTCAACATCTTACATTTGATGTTAATTTTAAGGGTGCTATTCAATTTCTTGGTATTTTATATTATCTAACAAGTTTTATTTTTAATTGATTGTATTTTAATATATATTTTGATGTTCATCTAAGTTCGATTCAAATTCATATTACATATGGGTTTGATGAACTCATATGAGATATAGATTTGTTAAACCCAGATATTCATCTAAGTTTAATGAACCTAGATGATGATGGGATTTGATAAGAAGAATAATAAGAAGCTCAATTTGGGGTTGAGAGAGAAGAAAAGGAAGAAGCTCGATTTGGGGTTGAGAGTGAGAAGAAAAAAAGCTGGATTTAGGGTTTGAGAAAAATCTTGGATTTTGTTTATGTTTGATGTTGATTATGTTTGGGGATGGAAATCCAATCTCCGAATTGAATCTCCACCCTCTGTTAATCTGGAGATCGGATCTTCGTGTTTTTTTTTTTTTAAGTTATATCTTTCTTAAATTATTATTATTATTATTATTATTTTACATTGACCTTGCTATCCATCAACATAATTGATGGTAAAGATCTCACTAAAAATATTATTTTTTAATACTATTTTTTACATTTTATATTTTATATATTTGTATTTAAAGGAAAAAATAAAAAATAGGGCCAAAAGATAAAAATACCTTTAGATTTATTAAAGTTGACTAACCATTAACTAACACATACTAATAACAAATAGCTAAAATGTAATAAATACATAAACTTTGCTTCATTTGAAATTAAGTTTAAACTAGATAGTTAATTTATAATTTGCTTTTTCCAAAAACACAACTACTCTTCCTTCATCTAACTCTGAAACTTAAAGCTTGTTATTAAAAACCAACACTAAATTGTCATTAAAAACTAACACCAAATTGTTGGTATGGATAGCATGTGCCTTTTTCGTGATTTGAGAATCAGTTACTTAATTTGAGAGTGAAAACATGTTAATGGTTTTTATTTTTAATTTTTTTTTTTTTTTAAAAAAACATATTCTTTCTTTTCGAAGAATCACTTACTTTTTATTTATGGAGTTGTTATTTTATGTACGGTTTAAATCAGGGGATATGGCTCTGCTTATTTAAAGTTCTTTTAATAAATAGTTTGTAAAACTTTAAACTTTTAAGAGTTAGTATAACTTTTTTAGTTTTTAAGTAATTCTATTTGACGGGGATAATATTGAAATTAATAAAATATATAAATTTGGCTGCATATACGAATTTTGAGCGCAGCAAACAAGGCCAGTCCAACCAAAATGAAGAATAGTAAACGCCCACAACATTGACAACACAGAGGCCCAACCTTATCACCTAAACAAGTGAGGCCGATGAAGTATCGAAATCGAGGTGTGATCCAATGGCTAGGCCGCAATTGCCCGGTCCACTTGTCGTGCCCTGTTTTTTTTTGGCCCCCTCTCTTTTTAATGATTTTAGTTTTTGTTTTTGAATTTATAAGGGACCAAAACATCATTCGTATTATTTTTTTGAAATTCTATTGTGAGAGGTTTTTAACCTTGTATTTTGAATTAGATTTTTTTTTTTAAATGTATTTTTATGTACAATCTTTTAGATTAATTTTAGAATATTATATAAATCATTTATCAAAATTCGTATTCAAATTATATTATAAATGAGTTTTAACTAATATATTATTCACCACATCATTTCAGAACCTATATTAGAGTTACAATCACTTGATCATATGGTATTTTAAAATAAATTTACATTAATAATTTACACCATTTAACATCAATTAGTATTTCTTTAACTTGTGAGTTACGTAAACCTCGCATTCACTTGTCAATTTTGCAGACCCAACACCAATATACCACCCATGTTAGTCTTATCAGTGGACCTCTACATATCTAATTAGACGTTATAAAGAAATTTTAGTCATAAGTTGAGTTACTTGTAGGCAATCAAATGCAATACATGTGGTGATTTGAGCCAAGCTAACTTAGACCTTTTGAGTTAATGCTAGAATGTTTATATTTTGTTTGTTGCTTTTTTTCTTTTTTTTTTTCTCTTTTCTTGTTGACTTGGTTCACCTGGTTTCTCTTCAAATGAAAGATAATGTCAATGCTGACCCTCAGACATATCTCTAGAGACCTTTAAAACGTTGAATTAACGGGTGACAACTGACAAGCCAGTCGTAGATAACATGAGGTATGGGGTGTGAACCGTACGAGTGATGTCTACAAGTTGAAACACAAAACCCTATGTGTCAACTCTCAACTTCACGTGCCATCTGCTTATACTATCTCACGACTTTCTACATCTACTTCTGCCACGTCGTACGATGTTTTCAATGAAATAATTATTAAACGCCATCTACCACCACTGGCCATTTTAGGTGAAGCTTGTGCAACCAATCAAACATCCATGAAAAATCAGATTGTGATCAAATGTGGACCAAGCTCCATTAATACTTCATCATTAATTCCTACAAAAAAAAAAAAAAAAACTATTTTCGATCCAAACACACCTTAATCATTCGCCATCTACACATTGACTGCCATTTACATACAGCTTGTTGTGTGTACGTATGATTTATAAACAAACACGATGTGATCAAGATTGTAATCAAATGTGGACCAGTTTTACTCTATTGTTGCCCTAATCATTTCCCTTCAAAACACTCATTTTTCTATGATCGTAACAATCATACAACACATCGAGCCGCGAGCAACTGCCATTTTTATATATACACAAACTCGCGAAAAATTAACAATCAAGAGAAGCGTGATGAGAGATTTGATACTACGTGGACCTATAGGTTAATGGCAGCGAAGATAACGCAACCAAAAACTTTGACACTTTATAGACTTTTTCAAGAGATGGGTTGGCTGCCAGGATGTAATAGGAGTATGATCATATGCTTATGTGGCTGATCATTGCTGTCATCGTGAGCCACATGGGGTGCCTAGACGGTCCAGATTGCACTATCGTTTTGTTGACCTTTGACTACAAAGAAATGATGGAAGTTGGTGTAGACCACAGAGATGTTAAGAATTTGTCACTGAGAAGGTCTTATACGAAGAGTTTGTACAATCCTAGCAACCGCGTTCACACGTGAGGCACCAAGTTTGTCTTTGTTTTCATACATTAATTAGGGTTCTTTTGCTCTCAATTCTATCCCTAACAAAAGTGTTTGAAGCACTTTCCATTTAAGGATTTGATGAACCTACCAAGCGTGTAAGAAATTTGTTTTTGTCCTTTTTAATGGATTTGACTTGTCTGCCACGCGTGTATGATTTTTGTTTCACATGCAATAATTTTATGGTTATTGTAAAAAAAAGATAGATTCCAGCTGGGTGTCACTACAGCAGACCAGTTAATTATATATGATCTTCGTAGTTCAAACACGAATTAAGTCTTTTGGTTCAGGTTTACTTAAAACAAGTTTTAGGCTTTTGGCATTATTGACAACAAAAAGAATAATTACTTAAATACAATAGTTTTTCAAACCCAAGTCGTGTTGATCGATAAGGAATTTTGATATTTATGTAAAATTTTAGTTGCGAATATGGACTTTCTTAGGTGACCACTGCTAAAGCCGCCGAATCATTGGCTAATATAACCTTAAATAAAACATTTCTCATTTTTAATTAAATTTAGGTTTGGGCGATCGGAGATATAATTTCAAAGTCAAATGTATATCATCTCAAAAGTAAATGCTAAAATATTCAGTAGTAAGTGAAACTTAATTTAATTAAATATAAAACCATATGTTTCTTTCTTCTCGAAGTAGCTAGGTAGAAATGATATAGACATTTATAATTAATACATTTCAAGAATAGGACCAAAACTTGATGACTTACTTTAATACCCCATTTGATGGATGATAATGCTAGCTTGTCTAGCTAGTTTATACAGTTAAGATATGATTTGTTATATATATATATTTTATAATTAATGTTTCATAACTTTTAAATTGTTAGAATCATCAATCTCAATTATTCATTATATTAATCCATATTAAATGTAAGAGATTATTTTTTTAAGAGAAAAAATATAATATATAATTGAAATGATTGATTTAATAATTTAAAAATTAGAACTCATTTATATATATATATAAAAGTAGCCTAAAACCACTTTGTAGCGCATTAATGCTAGTTGTCAGGCTGCTAGCGATATCGTTGATTACAAAAATATTATATATTAATGATCAAAGCTAGGTGTAGTCAGTCAGTTTAATGGTTGTTGTATTGATTCAGATTGAATGAGAGCTTGCAGTGGACCATTGATTTGGTACTAAGCCAAGATTATACGCAAAAGCTTCTTATCTAAAAATAATCACTTGATTTTAATTAATCAATCTGCCATGCATATGTTTACTATCAAATTATTTCGCATCTTAATCAATCCATGACCATGACAGCATCGACTCAATGCGTTTTTAGCCCCGAAGTAATTTTTTATTTTTATTTTTAAAATGAATGGAGATCAAGCTCAAAAATGTCAAAGTTTCGAAGTCCAACTTTCCAACCTAGCCATGAGGATGAGGCTTCTGGTCCCCAGCTAGCTGCTGCTTTCATGCTTTTGTGATTGTAATCTTTCAATCCATATTATTTAATGTATTAATACTACTACAAATTCTGTGTCAGTAGAATATTGTTTATATACCAAACTCCACCTAATGCTTTTTTAATATATGCTTAACATCAATAAATGCTACTTAAACATAAAAAATATGTATACTTTAGTACTCAGTAAACGACTCATTTGTATCAGCAACTATAGTGTTACATTGAGTAATTAATTAGATTATGTTTCATCTGCTTATATATTTGGTGTTTGCAATTCAACTGTCTCATGTAATCATATCGACGTCCTTTTATAAGAATCTTCGACCTTTGATTGATCCGGTATTAATCCTTCCTTGTTTGACACAACAACAATTTTTTTTTTCGTTTTGGTCTAATTAATCATATATTTGTTAGTGTGTATATATATATATATATATATATATGGTTGTTTGCTGATTTCTTCCACTTGGTTTGCCATGTAATTTATTGTAGAAGTCTTTGAATCAGTAGCTAATTAACCTTCCAGGTCCCATCACTTGTAGATATATGTTCAATTGACTGTGGCTGATATAGGGCTAACTGCAAGTCTGCAACCAACCAAAGAACATGGATTTTTTGGTTATTGGAGACCTTAATGTTTAAAAAGAATTAATTAAATAAAAATAAATAAATAAACCTAACCACCACGAGGAAGTAACGAGTCTTATCCCTAAAAAGAATGTCTAATACAAAATTAGAACTTAGATAAAACACGCTGCAAGGATGAGGAGCGCAAGCAATGCCAATAATACAAGGAAACTAAACAATTGATCTCACAAAATAGATGTTCATATGAAATTAGGCACTGATCTTGACAAATAAGCAGTTGAGCAATATTGCATTGAAAGGGAATCTAACCATTCATATTTCTTAGAGAAAATACTAAAGTTTGTCGGGGTCTTTCACACAGATTGTGACTCATTTTGCAACTACTATATTAAGATAATTATAACATATATATATTAAACTATTTATATCTCATGTGTTTAAGAAAATAGTGAAACTTAAACTTGATATTTTAGGATAAGGGTGAGATTTAAACCTTTGATATTTTAGGATAAAGGAAAATGTTAAACCATTTTTACTAAGAAATGATATATAAATGATAAAGATAATTAAAAATAATACATTAGATTGACAGAATTTCAACCTTTCTAAATTCTAATATGATAATCCATAACTTGTGTCACAAATTGGAGTTAACCAAAAATTAAATAGGAAGTTTTTGGTGGTTAAATTGGTAAAACTACTTGCCCAAGTGTCTCTAATATTTGAAATACAGAACGGAAACCGAGTGTCTGAGACAACAGTAATTACAGTCCATGAAGACATTGCAAATCTATTGATTCACAAAGATGAAGAAACGGTAGAAAATCTAATTAAATCTGGAGGAAATATATATATACACATATATGTAAGGACTGATCAGTTTTGATTTTCAACTAGATGTCTTGGAAGATGTTTAACTTCATTAAGATAATATTGTAAATGGTGGTCTGACTATGTGAGAGCATACAGAACGGTTCAAAAGTCTTCTGAATTGACGACAACTTGTTTCTAAAATCTGTAACATTTTTTATTCACATATTCTAATTAGTTGATGACTCAAAAGCAAACACATATATATTTCAAGCTTGAATATTTAAAAGTGACCAAGTCAAAGACATAATATAATACTTTAGGTGACGAAAACTACAAGCACTTATACTCCACTTTTACAAATGGATGAAAATTTAGGGAACTTGCTTCACCAGAAGCAAGCAAACAATAATATTTTCCAAAAATTCCAGTCTAGCTTACGGTATTATAATAAGACAAACCCTAATTTCGAGATGGTAACATAAATTACCATCCAAAGAATCAAAATGGGTAAAAGCCCCACCCAAAAAAAAATAATTATATGGTGCGGACACCGAGAAAGATATCAGGTATTTCTCTTTCTCTCTCTTTGTTGCATGAAACGATGAAATCATGTATCCTTTTCAATGCAACTTCAAGTGTCTGCTCGCTCATGTTAGCAAAACACACCCTGAACCAACCAGGCTCAGAGCAATGGCAAGAGGAGCCTGGTGAGATATTGAGCTTCACTTCATGCAAAATAGACTCCCAGAGAGCCAATTCACCTTCTCTTGTTGGTTTTTCCAACAGAGGGCTTAGATTCATCCAGCAAAATAACCCTGCATTTCCTTTCAAACACTCGATCCCTGCGCTCTTCAACCCTTCAATGATCATCTCATATCTCTTCCTCAGCCTCTCTCTGTTTGTCTCGATGTAATTCTCCGTGAATTTTTTGTTGGACAACATGGAAGCCAAGAGATGCTGTGTTTGAGAAGAAATCAAGGTGAAGCTAGACATTCTTCTAGCCGTGGTGACAACCTTGTCGTTGTACGAATATATCGTGCCAACTCTAAAACCTGGGAGACCAAGATCCTTTGAAAGACTGTAAACAATGTGAACTCTTTCTGAATTTCTGTAGTGACGAGCTTCTAGGATTTCCGCAATGCTCACGAATTCGGACGAGGAGAAAACCGATCCGGAGTAGATTTCATCGGACACTAGATGGATGTTTTTGTGGGTTGCAAAATCAAGAATCTCTTCCAGAACCTTGCGTTGGATTGTTGCACCCAATGGGTTTGATGGGTTGGTAATCAGGACTCCTCTAACTTTCATTTTCTTGGCTTCTGCTTCTTTGTAAGCAGCTTCCATTGCTTGACGAGTGATTTGGAAATTGTTTGAGCTGTCACAGTGGATTGGGACAATTTTCACACCAGTTCTCCACCTTAAATCTCTGTCAAATCTGGAGAAGAAAAACAAAAATCATTATTTAGATGATTGTGCATGTATATATAAATATCTATATAACAAGTTTATTACACAAAAAGAGTTAACTTATTTATAGCTAGCTAGGGACTTTGTTCTTACCCTGGATAGTATGGAGTTGGAACCAGCAAAGCATCACCAGGATCTGCCAAAATGAAGGTCAAGAGCTCATTAGCTGCTGTGGCACCTGCGGTTAGGACCACTCTATCAGGATCAAATTTGGCTCTACTTCCTCTAATTTGTTCCATGAAACTTGCCATTGCTTGTCTGAAAGATTTAAGTCCATGGTAGTCTTGAAACAAAGCATTCTCTTTAAAGCCAGTTGCTCCTTTGCCCCAGCTAGATGCTTCTGAATGCTGCTCCAGGTACTTTTCAAGCAAATCAAAGGAAACCTGTCGAAGAAAAAAGTGTATTGTTATTACATGTAAATAAATTTTTTTAGAGTTGCTCTCTTTTTGGTGGGGTTGACAGAGTGAGTGAGACATGTTTTTGAAGACTTACTTGATTCTCTGCCAATCCCATCTGTATAACTCCTGAGGGGTTGCTCGACTCCTCATAAGGGTCTTCATCGTATGCTTTCCAGCCAGCAAAATATGGAGAGTCTTCTCCATGAGTATCAGAAGTTGCAACCTTTGATAGCCCAACAGGTGGTTGCTCAATCTCGATAGCCATGACTAGTCAATAGCTAGTTAGCTTTCTTGGAAATAACGATGAGAGGGACTTTCTCTCTAATAGAGAAAATTATTTGTAAAGGAGAGAGTTGAGAGAAGAGAGAGATGGAGAGAGAGAGAGAGAGATGATAACAAAGTTGTTGAATGAAACCCTTGTCAAAGACCCCTATTTATAGAAGAAGGTTTTGACACAAAATTGGTATTATACCCCTCAGACCTCCGCCAAAAAAAAGAAAATCAATGATTGATTCTGTATTGTAAGCAGGATCAATCTCAACTTTTACAGATATAGTTTTTATCTCTTGACAACTGTTGGCTTCTGTCATCTTGTCTAAAGCTTCCTTCATCTCAATCTCTTAAAAGATCCATAACGAATATATATGCGGTGGTTGAAAGGGAGTGGGTGTTTTTCTTTATAATTTTCCCATCTCGAATTTCTCTTAAAACAAACCGTATTAATTAGAGTTTTTTTTTTAATTGTCTCTTGATTTCTGTTTTATAATAGAGTAACGTTAAGCTTTTTAAATTTTAATTTTATTTAAATTTATATTTAAATGATATGATATGAATTATTACTATTTTACACATCATGAGATGACATGGTGATAATAATAATGGTATTTGAGTTGTGTATACATGTATTCAAGTCCCCACTTCGCAAATCTATGACTAATCAATTAAATCTTCGCTAAATAAACCCTTAAATTCCTTAATGAAACCCAAATCACACATGAGATCTACATGTTGCATACACAGATATTCGAAGAGATCTAGGAGTAGTTCAGTTTTGATTACCTGACAAAGATACCAATTTACCCAAGATTAAGATTCTGATTTGCGAACAAAGCTCAGACAAAGTAGAAGCTCCGAGAAGATCTTAGGACCCCACACCAACCCTTTTTTTCTTCAAAACAAACAGAATTCATGGCTTCTAATCGTGATGATTTTCATTTATAATCAAAATCTTTCAAGTTTTTTATGTGCCCAACAAGTCAAAATGGCATTTTAATTCGTTGCATACTTTTTGCGTATGTACATTGTCGACCATGAACATGATCTTAGATTTTTATATATAAAAAACTTAGATACATGAATTGTGCACAATATATTGTAAGAAATAATATCAAAAATCCTAACTGTCATTAAACGGTCTAAGTTGTGTGCTCCTCCTTCTTTTCCTCTCAAATCTTCTGAGGTTCTCATCAGTTTCCATGAAGTTAATTCAAAATTAATATTGAAACCCTTATTAGTTAAGAATTAAACTATTACCCTATATAACATAATTAATTTAAAATTAATTTATATTATATTCTTAAATCGAAATCGTGATCTTTAATAAATTAATTCATAATTAATTTAAACTAGAGTTACTATTGGGAACCAAATTCAAAACTTCTTATAAAATTAATTAAATAATTTGAATAATTAATATTATTCAAATACCAAGTGAACACAAATTTTACTACTTATGTAACACATATAATTGGACGATACAATTACAATATTCTATATATATGTTTCTTATAAGGAAATGAGTTATCAATGAGACCCAATGAGTTTACAGTTTTGAGTTTCAATAATATCATAATTATTAATTAAACTATTTAATTAGATAATTCACTATTATTAATATTAGTGTTACTCCTCTGAAAATCTAATATTGCACTCTTAAAACTATCAATGTTTTCGCACAATTTGAAATTTCTAATGTCCATTAATTTAATCACTACATATGATTTGATCATTCATAAATAGTTATAATTAAAACTAGGCTAAGATGTCTATTTTACCCCTCTAATTATTTATTGTTTCTTTAAGTACTGATATCTAAAAAATAATATATTATAACAATTTATGAATTTATTTTTTCGTTTACATATAAACAGAAAGTTAAACACTTTTGTTGTTCAAAGTTTGAATCAACCTTTAAGTGAACTATTTCTCTACTTCTTACAAAGAGTGGATTCTGCTATTGTTCCCAACTACTTACTAAATCATATCCTTAAAGTATTAAGTTATTGATCGGACATCTGTACTGTTCTCACCCATATAAATAAATGAATATAACTTAATAAACATAATTCAATAATACACCCAAGATTAAAATCAATTCATATATGATCATCTTGTTGATAAATATGAATCTCTAAATTTTACGTATATTAGTTAAAGACTCATGTTAATCATAGTATCCCATATAATTATTATTAAATAAGGTGTTTTCATTTCTATATCATTACATAAATAGTTTTGGATAAGATTGTCGTGTCAAATACAAAATGAGCTGTAACTATATATTTATCACAAATGAAGTATTTAGCTTCATTTGTTTTCTACTAACTGTTTAGATAAATCTGCTTGTATATAACACTTATATGTTTAGTTTGAGATTATATTAATAGTCAAGAATGTTTTTCATGATATGATATTCATAGTTTTTGCAAAATATATAAATTGAATGAATTGATTACTATATTAATATTTGTGAAATTGTTTACAAAATTAAAAACACTCAGGGCACAAACGTATGATTCTGATATGAATGTCCAAATTTTAATGATATATGTATATATTAGGAGAATTTTCCACGAGACCAATGTGTAGATAGCAAGACTAATTATTTTGAGTCAAATCTCAAAACTAATTGTCCAAATTGCAAGAATGTAGTTCTTTAAGTAGTGTGCTCATACTATATAAATGATTCTGATACAAGAACATGTACACGTATGTATCAAGGGAATTGTCCTCGAGACCAATTGTCTAGATATCAAGACTAGCTATTTTAACTCAAATTTCCAAACTAATTTTCCGGATTGCAAGAATAAATATTTAGTTATTCTGACCATACTATATATAATTTTGATATGAGAATATACATAGATTGAAAAAAAAATGAATATATGCATGTATATATGAAGCTATGGGCATCAAAGTGATGTAAGAGTATTATATGTTTGGTGCAATTGCAGGCCTAGATGTAAGAGTTTAGATATTTGTCAAGATTGTGTTGCTCGAATCGATTTCAACTAACCAACTTAGAGAATAAACAAAATATCCAAGAAGGCAAAAAGAGAGGAATAAGAAAAACAAAATGATGATGAGGAGAATATGCCCTCTTCAATTAAATCTTGACGTGGGGCTCGAGATCCTGAAAATGCATGTGCAAGAACTCAACACCATGAGAATTGCAATTAATACATTTGCATATTGCAAAAAGAGAACGTAAAACCAGTTGTAGACGACCGCTCTTTGGTGACGTGGACACAACCCCTCAACAATAGAGAGAGACAAGTATTGGACATTAGTCTTCTCTCCAGATATGAAAATTTTAGTTATATATGCATGCATATACATACATACATACATATATGTATTTCTATTTTGTATCTTTGTATGATGTATATATAGGGTTATTCTTATAGTTAGTTACAGTCTTATTTAATCATTTTTTTTACTGTAAAAGACTAAAAGTCATCTTTAACTTTCTATGTTTTAAGAATAGTAGCACCATATCATTGGTCTAAAAGCTTGAAGCTTGGTCCTAAAATAAACTATAATTGAAGTAGAAGGAGACATCAGGATTGGAGTTGTGTTCTTTGATTACCAAGCAACATATAGAGCTAAGCAGTTCTTCGATTATATTTATTCAGTAAATTAAACTCATGTCATTTACTATTGTATTTATATATGTTTGGGAATCACCAAATTAACCTACCCCTTAATAGATATATAATTAAGATACTAATTTAAAAATATTAGTTTGTTAGTGTGTTAGGTGACCCAAGAAAGCAATATAATTTCTTGTAATCTAGTTGCTGATTGAAGCAGTGTTTCTGGGCCTAGGTGGATTCCAACTGAGAAGCAGAAGCATCCCAGAAGTCAGGACTTCTCATTTATATATGACTCTGTGTATGTACGCTTGAGACAAGGACGTGCCTTGGATATGTAATAAGCTTACAACTGGGCTGACTGAAGCAGCTCTTTTTTTTTTTTTTTTTCCACATTCGAGATGATTAATTTTATTATAAGACTGATCAAGTTCTCTAAGGATATACATGAGATGGAGTTTCGCTCTTAGTAGTCAACAGCTCACTGTGTCAACATCTTCTATGCTTGTCACTTCATGTTGTGCATGTGGACTACAGGTTTCTGAAAAATAAGTATTTATACTATTTCCATGTTTCTCAATTTGATTCATTAATTTTAAAATGATAACTAATATACCTTGTTTTTTATATATAGTATGATATTGTTACACATAGTTCTTCTTTAATGTGGACGACTGAAGCAAGAATTAATGGTAAATCAAGTAGAATTGCTTCATGGTTTCAAAATTCAAAGTAAGTGATCATCGAGAGATGGGATGGTGGTGGGAAGACAGAAAAACAAATCGCCTATGTATGATCCGATGAGAGAATTGAAGATCAATGGTGAGCCTGCCTATTATTGGAGGAAAAATTGAAGTATTAGTATGTTTTGTATCCCAATCATAAGGCGTGAATTTCCTCGGAAGATATGTGACTAATAACGACACGCCACACTGGAATGTCTATTGCGAATATTGTGTAGGTCAGATGATAATATTGACCGAGACTCGTATCACAATTCACAGCATATTTCGCGAAAATTGTAAGAAAATATAGCAATTAAAAATTATTTGATTAGTCCTTTTGAAAAAAAATAAATTGATTACTCTTTAAAAAAAAAAAAAAAATTACTTTATTAGTGATAGTGAAGGCATGTTTAATTTGGTAATGACTTGGCTTCGAATTATTCTCACCATATTTAGTACTTTAGGAAAATTATTGGTATTTTAAGAAATTATTTACAGGTGTTCTAGCATAATTTTTATTTTAATTATAAAAAAAATATCCACACAATCTGTAATATATGAGAATTAAACTTTCAATCATTTAGAGAATAGAGAGATATATAACCACGTATACTAAAAGATGATTTATTGAATGAAAAGGTTTTATAGTTTTAATAATTTATTACACTAGTATCAATAATAGTTTATCATCTACATTTGATATATATATTTTTTTAACATTGATACTTTATGAATAAGAAAACCTTTTTTTTTTTTTAACAAGATTGATCATTAATAGTACGGACTTATAACCCACATCTTGTATTTTAAAGGACAGTGATGAGACTTAAACCCTTAATATCTTAAAGTCAATGTAAGTACTCAATCTCTTCTATTAAGGGATGATATGTTGCACTTAATAGTTTTATATATATGGATATAAGGTTAAATTCATGATTACAACAATTTTTTCCTCTAATTCTGGTTCTAGATTTCCTTTAAATTCTTTTTATTTTCTTCTGCCATATGTAAATAATGAAAACCCTTGAATTTTTCTGAACACTATGAGCAACCACGAGATTGTATCCAATCGAACATCATTCCTAACACTATTTACCGTTGAAAAAATCTAAAAAAACATTTCTTCTATTTTTGAAACTTTGTAATTGTACGATGTGATTTGATAACAGATAGTTTAAGAATAACATAAATTTGATTAACCCCACTGTAGATGGTACTTAAAAAAGCATGCATACTATCTATCTGTAAAATTATGGATTATTATTATTGTTATTATTAAATGGCCCCATTAAAGTGTTTTCAACAAAAAAAAAAAAAAAAAAAGCCCCATTAGAGTATGGCAGGGATACTAATCCTTGTCTTTGTGACATTTCCCCAATAATTGTTCTTGAAAAGGGAAATTCCCTAGAGATTGGCCAAATCGTTTACATTTGTCCTTAGAGTACAGAAAACATGTTTATATATATACATTTGCCATATATAATTGTGAATTATGATGTCCATCAGTATTGCCGGCATATATAGCCTTTTTTTTCATATATAATTGAAATTAGTCCAAAGTAAAATTAGGATATACCTAAATAGGAACACTGGTGATGCACCTTAGAGAGTTGCTTCCAAATGAAAGAAATTCATCCACACGGGGAGAGATTCCACACAAGGATGAGGGGTAACCTATGCAGCAAGTGGAAGAACGTTTATTATTTAGAGACACGGGGTGTCGACCCATGCATTTGGGAGCATGGGGGCAGCTGGCTCACTAATCAACAGCACTAGCTGCCATTAACGGCATATACAGCCCTTTTGACTATTAATAAAACATCTACTGCGTACTTAACAATTTGTGCTGTCTAACGTTATGCTCCTGAATGTAATATAATTTCTCCTACTTGCAATTGTTTCCATTATCTTTCCCTCTGCTTTGATAAATAAACAATGACTAATAAAGTAATTGCAAGTGCTTTTCCACACATAAGCCAAGAAAACCCTTTCCTTTGAGAGCTCAACCATGTGCTGCTACACGTACATACATATAATTAAATTTTATTATCAGTAGAATGATTTCAATGTATCAATAATAACATCGTAATAATTGGTTCTATTCCCTAAATTGTGATCCAAGAACATCCACAGAGGCTTGGAGATATGATTGGCATTAAAAAACGTTTCATGATTAATTTATTTTCTTGCTCCGAATTCTAAGTTCCTTTCTTCGCTATTATTTAAAAGCACTAGAATTTTATCTAATTTTTTTCTTTTGTCCAACTTGGGTATTTTCTATTTTGTTCCCTTTGAATTCGTGTAATAATAATAATCCAGCTCTATGCCAACCAAGCAAACAGGCGCGCACGCGCATATAGTAGTGTTTCAACTTACAATCATCCAATTGTGTATCATATATAGCTACCCTTAATTACATTGAAACTCTTGAATAGTTTATAAATTTTGTGTCCAGACTCCAGAGATCTGACACAGGACCTTGTAAATTGATCAAACGCATGCTTGCATGATAGTTTGTATGGTTGAAGTATATAATCGCATCGCTTTCTTAAATTTACTTTAAAAATTAATCAGTTGCGGCCAAAAATGAAAGTTGACAACAGAGATCCACTTGAAACATTATTTTTGTACACATGATTCGCAGCTTTCGGCTCTGAAAGTTGATACTTGCATGTTTTTGTACATTCTTTTTTTTTCTCCCATAGTGATCACGTCATTGGTAATTTTAACTTCTTGATTCATTTCTTACATAACCTTTACCGATGGCAGAAGAAACAAGGAAACAATTCTTTAGTTATAACTTAAAAACGGTGTTACATTTTTCATTGTAATTGTTTGTGCTTATCCGAAATGGTTTGATTGCGTTATTTGCTTTAGCCACACTATATTGTCATGCGTATGTTATCTTCAATATATCATCAATAGGATGTCTAATACATATGATTGAATGCTCATATAAGATGACATGTGTATCAAACATACAAGTCGGTGGCTCCAAAACTCCCGTACCTTTAAGCAAATATTCCATTAGGATTCACTTAGATAATAAAGTCAGTGTACTATCTTGAAATGGAGGGCCTGAAATGGAGGGCCAACACGGTACAATCATTGCTTTTTCCTCCTATTTTCATTTTCTTTTTTTTTTTCTTTCTTTTTTTTTTTCAATTACAATTATCCGTAGGCGCATGGTAGTATCGGTCACTTGCTCTATGGCTTCAAATTTCAGATCACAATGGTGGCATGGAGATACTGGAGAGATTTGTATGCGCACGCAGACAAATTGTACTTTGCTTGGGCTAGTTATAAGTCCGCGGAAATATATTGATCGTGAACATCAAAACTGTCACGTGTATATATATATATATATGTTTGTATGTATGTATGTATTTATATTAGCTAGTGGGTTAAACATCCTTTTCCACTTTTCCATCTCATACTGTCTCGTGAAAGGCTTATTACTTGTCTTCACCTGCCCTTTGTTTCGTGACACAGGTTTCATTTAAGTATTCTCTTCCTCATGAGCTACCCATTCGTGCCAAATTAATTAGGGTAATTCAAAATTTATATACCCACTTATTATTTTTTAACTTTTGTAATTTGAACTAATATAGTTTGGGGGCTTAGAAAAATGGACATAATTCAAATACACAATTTTATTAATTATATAAATATAAAAGACTTACTACTAAATTATGCAAACCTCATCTTTGTAAAAACTCACTTGTTAGTGATTAAAAATATTGACATGATTGTCTTTTTCTGTTTTGGTGATGTTTTTCCCAAAAGGGCAGTTAGCGCCAAGTACGTTAATGTATAGATATTCTTCCATATATGGTATATGACATGCTACTATGAACAAAAATACAAACAAATTTGAATCATATTCACAGTCACCAGACACTGGACCGTTTTATAATTGAAGTCACTAAACGATGTCATTGGTCAAAGAAGTAACATGCTCCTACTTATAGCTACCTACTACCTATGATAATGCCACATAAATATATTTAATTAATGTAAAATAAGTTGAAATGATAGACAATCACCAGAAATCCTGAAATAGTGCCTCAGAATCATCTTTGTTCCATCCACCAGATTACAACCTTGTGTCATTTTCCCTATGCGTTACATCTTAATTGGCAAGACCAGTGCGTTTATACTTGTAGTCGATAGAGGACATGTCGGTGTGAGAAATTAAGAGAAAGTCAATGTGAAAGTCATTGATTTTTTATTAAATTTTCTAGTCCTTGCAAAAGAATGGGTACATTATGGCTAATCAAATCCAGCTGCCCCGTAACCATAAATATAAATAACTGAACTGACAAAAATAACAAGACACGTTGTTATGTAATAAGGAAAAAATAAAAGTGAAAATTCTGTCTTCAGCTATACTTATGACGATTGATTAAGTTCTAATTATAGATTATTCCTGGGTGAATTTGTTTTTAAAAGTTGTCAGGATGAGTAATGGTGAAAACCGATGAACGAAGGATCGAGTGTAGGTACTTTGAAAGCCACACCTGACTCCCCACATTCTAATCTAACTAGATAGAGGCCAGTATTCCCAATAACTCATATTGACAAGCCATGCCAACCACTAGTAGTCACATTGCATAGACCTTTCAAGTCCTTGACACCGACCGTGGCAGTGGTCCAAACTATATCTAGAGGTATACTGCATCATCAATGGCTGTGGTTCCAACTATATCTAGAGGTATACTGTATCATCAAATATTCTTTGGTTAGTATTATCCTGATATAAATAATAATGATTATTACGATACAGATCGTGATTATGACAGTATATAAAATGACATTTCATCACAATTTAGGAAATAATATTCAATAAAATTTCAAAATCTAATGTGATAATGAATGATGATGATTATTATAATACAGATTGCGACTATAACAGGAAACAAAATGATATTTCGTGATAATATATAAATTGACATTCAATACAGTTTCAGGATATAATCTGATCATGATAATTTCAAATATCACTTACGAACAACACAAACTAGATAACGTTGGACGGTTTGGAAGAAAGAAACATTTTTGTAGCATTTGAATTGTCTATCAACTTAATTAGATTTCTTTCTCAATGGGTGAGAGTTCATTAACTAAATTGACTTGATTAATTTGATTGTGGCCTGAAAACAATAAGTGTCGACATCAATTCAGGTTACATCAAAAGCCAATCATGGGCCAGGCCTTTATTAGTCACATTGTCACAATTTGCATACCGACGACCAATGGTGAATGTTTCTAATCTTTCTTGGAAGGAGTGCGCATTATTTTTCAACAATTCTCCTTCCAATCATTGAAAAAACCACATCTTTAAACTGGCTGTTAATAATCGCACTAGACCGCTGAGCTAAATGACCAATTGATGGCAACTTCCTATCATGTCCTAGGATCGATTTTGCTGCCATGATGAAACACTTCAAGTTCAATTATTAAAAACTTGTTTGTTTTTTATAAGTATAAAATTTTAAAGGTTTTGAAAACTACAAATAAGATTAAAAAAATTTTGAAAACTACAAATAAGATTAAAAAATTAAGTGATTACAAATTTAGAAACATATGCAGAAACATGTAAACAAAAATGTTGAAAAACTTAATTTTTACATAAAATGAAAATAAATTAATGAAATTTAATACTTTTCTTCCTTAAATATAATTTCATAATTACAAAAAATAATTTATAAGTACCTAAAAGAGAAGGTTTTGTTTTCTTTTTACTGTTTTAATAAATATATTTATTAATTTAATGATGATATTTTTACATGTTATTTGATCTAATTTTGATATTCTTAAATATCATTTATGTTGTTTATATATTAAAAAAAAAAGTTTATGTTTTACTAAACTTTAATAATATTAATTAAATTGATTCAAACTAAAAAATTTATGATAAGTATTCATCTCTTAGTTTATATGTTTGTGTACATTTCTAATCCTATTTAATGAATCGGAGTTCAAGTGTGATTATATGCATTTCATAAGCACGTGTGAGGAAATTTTTGTTAATGTAGGAGTACATGTTTTCAATTATATAAATAAATGTTTGAACCATGTAAATGGTGGTTAGCCTTAGTAAATCCCACCAGCACTAAAGACATATTTGACACATGGGATTAGGGATAAGATTGGATTCAAAAATCCCAAACCAATTGAATCTCATGTTTGGAGAGTGAATGAGATTGGAATTTAGGAATCCCAACTTCCTTTCATATCCCATTCTTTTGGCATTTCTCAATCTCATAAAAAACCATGTCATTGGATGTGATTGGATTTGTTTTTTATTTTCTCATCTCCCGTCTCTCTCTCTCTCTCTCTCTCTCGCAGCATCTCTATCACTCTCTTCCTCTCACCTTCCTTCTCTCATCAAACCTCTTCTCCCTCTTTTCTTCTTCTTCTTTATTTTTTTTTTCCTAAGTTGGTTATGGGTTCGTCGCTGAACCCAGAACCACCAGATGGTTCTAGGTTCGCGCCCCAAACTAGAACCATCTGATGGTTCTGGGTTCGGTGACGAGCCTAGAACCAGACGGTTTTAGTCGGCGACGAACTCGCCAACCGACCAGAACCATTTGGTTTTGGGTTCAGCACCAAACCCATAACAGAATGTTGTTCTTCTGTGTGTTTTTTTTTTTTTTTTATGTTGTTAATGTTATGATAATTTGATAATTTATAATATTGTTGTTGTTGTGGGAGATGATGATGTTGATGAATTGTAGTTAATGATGTTAATCATTGAGATTATGGATTTTGATATTGAAGAAATAGGAGATCATTTTGTTTTGTTTTTTTTTCAGATTTTTTTTTATAATTAATTTATATAATAAAATTTTAAATTAATTTTATTCAATTCAATCCAATCCTAATCTATACCAAACATATTACAATATAATTTTAATCAAATCTCAAGTTCTACCAAACATGGATGATGATTTTTCATTCCAATCCAATCCAATCCAATCCAATCTAATTCATTATTCCAATCCAATCAATAATCAATTCTATTCCAATCCAATCCCACGTGCCTAACGTAGCTTAAGTATCTTCACTTGCTGATTAGTATTAGCTTTTAAAAAGATATATACTAAACACTAACACATAAGATAATTAATATTTACAATGGTCAAATAGTCCTAATGTATTTGCTTATACTCAAACATTATAAACATAAATTAAATAAGTTGTTAAGTTATACCCATTCATATTTAATCGAACTTCAAACTTACTTAGATTTTATTTTTGAAAAAATACACTGCCTAAGTCAATAAGATGTCTTTTTAGATTGATACAAAGCCGTATATGATCATAGAAATAAATATATTTAATGATGTTTTCGGGTTAATTGTGTCCCACAAATCTTCTATTTTTAGGATTATTATCGAATTGATCGTCTCCAAAAGAAAAACTAGTTATAGCATACAAAAAGTGTGACATGACATATCAACCAGGATCTAGATCTTTGTATGATTACTTGACGATATGTCAAGTCTCATGTCTCATCGATCGATCGTTTTAGATACCAATTATGAATCTATGAATCACCCACCGAGTTATCATTTCAGATCTTGAATAGAATTTGGCCTCTCTCGTTTGTTTAAATTTCTTTGACAAAATAATAAAAGACAAAATTTACTTACATTGACAGTGATAAAATATAAAGGAAAATTTTAAATATAATCGGGATTGAAACATTTATTGATTATGCTTGTGACGCGCAACACAAGTTTAACTTTTGTTTCTCTATTATTCTTATACCTTGACCACAATTTTTCAATTTATTATAATAATGCCATCGTTTGAGACAGATGACAACGAACGAGAAAGAGAGTGGCAGCTATGCTGAGCACTCACTCTTCAAATATAAAAGAAGCCTTTACCAGATAATCCATGATGATTCACTTAGTTCCATGTTTTTACGACTTTTATGCAAGTGACTAAAATGATACGCTAATATTTTAAAATTGCAGCAATTTTTGCTATCAACTAGTTCTCAATTAGCCACCTTTACTTATAAAATAAATGGAATATTATAAAATAAATTAAAGAGTCACCTCTACTTATAAAGAAAGTAGATAGTCTTCTCCCTATATTTTAAAAAAAGTTAATCCTAAAAAATCATTGTAGTTTATAAAAATATCAATTTTACCACATATTATTTCAATTTTATTCAAAATCTCTCATGACATTAATAAAAACATTCAAAATACTTTTGAAGGCGTGTAAAAAGATTTCAATATCCCTAATGATCACAAATTGATGATGAAGATATAAGGATAAAATGATCATTTTCTATTAATTTGTTAACATCAAAGGGAATTTTTAATAAAAATGAAACTATAGTGGTAAAATAGATATTTTTATAAATTACAATGAGTTTTTTGGTATTATATTTTACAAAAATAGTTGTCTCCTATTCATAAGAATAGATATCAAAACTATGTAAATAGTGTTTAATTTTGGTAAGTCTCGATGAATCTCTAATTTATTCCGTGTCAACAATGAGTGAAGCTGCATACATGATGTATCAACTGTTAGCATCACTTCCCAACTAAATGAAAACACCATTTCATTTTTAATAGTGCCCACCACCAAAAACACAAAAAATTCTCAACTCATCAACCATTTCTTATGTATCCAAGGACCATCATCTCAAAAACAAAAAATGAAATTATCCACCGACAGTGCAGATGGAAACCCAAATGCATTCAAAGTTTTCAAATAAAAAAATACTAAATTTGCTCTCACTTAAAAAAGGGTGGTTGATTGACGTCAAATTGAGGGATGTTTTTGGTACTTTATAAAATTACAGGGAGATTTTCAATGCATTTTGAAACAAAGGGGAGGTTTTTGGAATTTCCCCCAAAAAAGTGAATATTTGGTAAATAGAAAAGCAACTGGCCATTTTGAATCCATGGGCCGAATAGTCGGGCTTAGCCCAAAGAAAAAAACAGGGTCTATATTTATGGAAAGTGCTTAGAGTGGATATTTGGGCTTGTAGAGGCGTGCACATAAGTCGTACAACTCGGCTCATTCTTGATGGTTATAATTCTCGAATCAAAACATCGGAGAGGAAGAAGAAGAAGAAGCCAAAGCCATGGCTTCGTCACTCAAACCACCCGAAGTTCCGATGGAGCTCCACGCCATCAACCGAGAAAAGCTCCTGAAATTCATCCGCCAACGCCTCACCGAGACGTCGCTTTCTTTGCATGGCTTTGTCTTTCTTCAGGCAATTTTTATTCATGTGCACTCAAAAATAGACGACGAACTAATAGTAGTTAATCAGTTTCAATTGATGTTAATTATATTTTTGATCAGTCGGCTTTTACAGGGAGGCGAGGAGCGGAATCGCTACTGCACCGATCATACTGAACTCTTCAGGTACATGTACCTCATCATCATAATGATTATTTTAAATGTGTGCTGGTGTAAGCGTTTTTGTTTGGATTGGTGTGGAAGAATTGCGTAATGAAATGAAACATGTCGAGCTTTTGAAGTTTGTTTGTTGTAATGCTAAATTTTAGTGCTTGTAATTTGTGCTGATTGATGGTTGTTGATTGGATTAACAGACAGGAGAGTTATTTCGCTTATCTGTTTGGTGTCAGAGAACCTGGCTTTTACGGAGCTATAGTGAGTTTTGCTTCCTGTTCTGTGTTCGTGCCTTTTGCGTTGTTTTATTTATCTTTTGTATTTAGTCGGTCAGTGAGGAGTGAAAAATCAAAGAAGCACTAATATCTATAAGGTGGTAGTGTCATTGTATTTGTGGTAGTTCTTTATAGTTTTCATTTACGACTCCACAACTTGTGAAATATATATAAAAAGAATATAGTGTAGTACTGACGTGTGTGGATCATGTGATTATTGTGGAATTTAAGTGTGCTGAGTAATGATGTGGTTTTCCAAACATTGCAATGGTATTCAAGTATGAAATACAGAGGTGTATTGGAATAATCGTAATCATATAAATTTTGTTTTTGAAATGCATTAACGGAAATGAATGAATATAACTTCGAATGATTTCTGTTTCAAACGAAGGATAGAGGGGAGACTAGCTTATGGTGCCTTTGTGTTTTATTTATTTATTTATTTTTGTTTTTGGATTCATGAACTTCTAAGAGTCTTGTCCAATAAGGCATAGTATAGATATAAGAATCAGCTTATACCAGAATATAATGATGATGAGTCACTTAACTTGGCTCAGCTGGGCGGGTTTGTTGCGCTAGGACTCCCCCCTCTCCAAGAAACAAAAAAGAAAGTTGATTCTATCTCTTTTCTTTGTAGTTCATTTATTCTTGTTTTTACATCCTTCTGTATTGTGGTGATGCATTTCTCAGCTTTGGGGATTAATATAGAGCTTATGCATTCTCATAGAACATTCAAGTTGATCATGTTTGTCATTCTTTCTTGAAGGATATTGCTACTGGGAAATCTTTTCTTTTCGCACCTAGATTACCTGCTGAATATGCTGTTTGGTTGGGAGAAATAAAGCCATTATCCTACTTTCAGGTGACTATGCATTCAATAAAAGTTAAGTTTACTTTGTCAACTTTAGATGATTATTCTTTTGTTCATATTTACATTTCTTTCTTCTAGGAAACATACAAGGTTAGCATGGTCTACTACAGTGATGAGATTGTAGAAGTTCTGAATAACCAATACAAGGGATCAGGAAAACCTTTACTATTTCTCTTGCACGGACTCAACACTGATAGTAATAGATTTTCAAAACCAGCTGATTTTGAGGTTCTTAATCCAGCGCTTCTCTTTTCTTCCCTGTTTTTTTCATGCATTCAAAAGAGTGATGGCTACTCCCTCAATTTCATTCTCATTTTGCTGTTTCTTCACATTGTATGCATGATGGTATAATATAATTTAGCCATAAGTTTTCCAAAAAGTCCATTGCTTATATTAAACTACTTATATTAAACTATCTGATTATAATAAAATAAATGTTTCGAATTGTCATGATTTTTTAATTCCTTAAATTCTTTGCTCAGGGGATTGAAAAATTCGAGACTGATTTGAATATGTTGCATCCTGTTTTGTCTGAGTGCCGAGTTTTGAAGTCAGACCATGAGCTTGCTCTTATCCAGTTTGCGAATGATATAAGCTCTGAAGCTCATGTTGAGGTAACCATTTTATTAAATCTCTGTTTTTCATAAACAATGAGTGGTTTAGGTGGTTATTTATGTCATAGCCAACACAAATGGAAAACATTATTTTATACATTAGAGGAGTAATTGAATGGCAAGTTGGCAACTTATTGAACAGTGCATTGGGCATGTCATGGAATAAAATTTCTTGTGATTTTAAAAGGAAAGATTCACTTATTCCTTTCTGTTTTTTTATCTGACAGGCTGACACTGATTCAGCAAGTATTCTATTTTGTAAACACAGACTGGCAGATAGTTTCTGCATATAAATCTCATCGTGTGTTTAATACTGCCCTATTGTTTCTCGTGGTAACTGGCTTAACTCTCCCCTTCACAAGGAAATAAATAACCAAGAGGCTGACAAAGAACGTCACAACCCTTTCAACCCTTTCAATGAATATAGAAGTTAAAATGGATATGGACTTGTCTTGAATTTAAAATTTTGTTGGTAACATGATGTCTGTTGCTATTTTCCATTCCAACTAGGTAATGAGAAATATTAGAGTTGGCATGAAGGAGTACCAGTTGGAGAGCATGTTTCTTCACCACACTTACATGTATGGGGGGTGTAGGCATTGTTCATACACATGTATATGTGCCACTGGTGAAAATAGGTAAGAATTGCTTCTATTGTGACCTTTTCTCTTTCTAAGCAACTGCATAATTGCTGCATATTCATATGATTTTGATTTATATGTGTTGAAGACACATACAAATCGAAGACAAAGATAGCTTCCAGTAGCAGAATTTAAGTTCTTTGATTTTGAAATTGTAACAAGTATTGGATCCTTTTGAAATATTTGTTATCTTATAATTTTCTATAGTATTTTGGTACTTGCTTCTATTAATTGTAGATTGAAGTAGACTATAGTACTGTTACAACTTTGTTTGGATAGATTATAAATAATCTTCTATAAGATAAATGCAAGGGCATAATTTTTTACACTCAACAATTTATGAACAAAACTAATGCAGTTACTTTTAATAGATTAACAAATGCTTCAGTCTCACAATCAAAATAAAGGTGTCTTTATATCTTTTGGCCTTCCATTATGCTTGGTTTGTTTATATAAGTGTGGCTTTTAAGTGTCTCTATGTTTCATGAGATTTAAGTGTCTCTATGTTTCATGAGATAAAATCCTGAACTTTTCAATCATGTAAGAAACATATATTTTTCTTGACAATTTTTGGGTGTGTTGTATATATTAAATTGAATTCTATGCTGACCAGTTCATAATACTAGTTTGCAAGTTCCAGATAAAGATGAGGTCTTTACGTAGCAAATGCTTTTTTTCCTCCATCGAAGAAGCATGTTATATGCTTTTTGTTCACTAATCAACTTGTGGTCATGCATTCTCTTTGGAGTTTTCTCACTTTTTATTTGTGTATAAAAGTACAAATAGAATGTTTTGATTGATATTGGGGTATTTTTCCTGTTGAGATGAATGTTACTCCCATCACAAATGCTGTAGCTAATAATTTTTATGTTTAATGGTTCAGTGCTGTTCTACATTATGGGCATGCAGCAGCTCCAAATGACAGGGTACAGTGGACTCCAAATCCTTGTCTCCTTATTAGCTATGCCTAAAGAAGCCACTTTTATCATACTTCCAATCATGCTTTCAATCTTTTTGATTTCTTGTGGTGTATTTGATTACTGGGAAGCCTCTCTGTAACTTGAAGGAGGGCAAATTTATGGTCTCTCTCTCTCTCACATATGCAATTTATCAAGAGCAACCTCAATCTGAATCTTTATCGAATCCTTAAAAGAAGGCACATGGTATTGTGTTTTCTATTATTTGGGTTAATATTTGAAGATAATAGGGGAGGTGGGCTGTTGTTTACTTGTTTATGATTGACCTTGTCAAAATGTCTTTACTTCTTTTCGAGTCAAAATCAGAAGGCTTGTAAAGTGCGTGACAATTGAAAATCTTTCTTTTTTTTTTTTCCCTCGTGCAATTTATAAAAGGAAACTTCAATCTGAATCTTTGTTGAAGCTTTAAGCAGAAGACATAGTGTATTATATCTTTTAATTGTCGGGTGAATATCTGAAAGGTAATAGTCCAAGAGGCTGTTGTTTATCATTGACCTTGACAAAATGTCTTTGCTTCTCATTATTTCAAAATTAGAAGGCTTGTTTAAAGTGCATGACAATAGAAAACCTTGTTGCTATCTCAACATTTTCTACACTATTTAGAGGACCCAAAAAACATGTTAGTTTTGGGTATATTGTAGAAAACTAGTTCCAGTACAGGGAATTACATACAGTTCAAGAAGAGGTCCCCTTAATACAGTGTAGCTGTTCATGAATTGGGTATATTTTATTTCCCTGCATATATGTACCTGAATCCACTTGTTTATTAATTGTTTTTTTTTTTAAAATTTTTTTACTATTGCTTAGTAACTCTTCATCGTTGTTTGTGTAAAGTTATCCATGTCATGAGTATGTAATATCACTCTCTCAACTTGAATAAAACGAAATCTATCAAAACTTCTTTTTGGTCGTTGAATTACAGTCTCAGTATGTTGGATATGATACTGATTTAGATCCATTGGTTCTGATTCCAATACAATAAAATTGAAAAGGTTTTATCTAAGGTTCAACTTATTGATTTATAAGATATTATTTTTTATGTTTACATACAAGCATCAACAGTGTAATATTTTGATAAGTAAAATCAGCAATATGAAACATTATGTGAAATTCAAATAAAACTTTAATCTCTAAAATTGTTCTTCAAACTTGGTTCACAATTCTGAAGCATAATCAAACTAACTTTTCCAGGAATTATGAGATATAGAATTGAAACCTGATATTGACTTTATGTAATTGGAATTCTGATTCTATCTCTTTTTTCCTCTACATAACAATCTGAATCTAAGTTGGATCTTTCTTTTTTCTTTATTTTGGGTAAAATCTTTGTTGGAAATCTATTATGAGACCTCAAGTTGCATACCGAATTTGTTTAAGGTTCTGGTCATTTATAAGACTGGCTCTTCTAAACCTGTATATTCTGCAGACCTTCAAAGATGGGGACATGGCATTGCTTGATATGGGAGCTGAATACCACTTTTATGGGTCGGACATAACTTGTTCATTCCCTGTAAGTTCATATGCTACTACGGATTATTCTTGAGTTGCTTTTGGTTTTCCTCTGTACCCCTTCTCAAAGATGTCTAATTGTTTCTGCAGGTCAATGGGAAATTTACAAGTGATCAAAAATTAATATATAATGTAAGTGTTTCGCTTTTAGGGTAGTGCTTCTTATGATGTCAGTGCAGTGTCTCGTTTCTCTATCTGTGCCAAAGGGGAGGGCTGGTTTCACATATGCATACTTGACATATTTGTTAATACTACTCATGAGAAGAAATATGCAATCAAACTTTCATGAAGGCTCTGCTGTTACATTAATTAATGTTTTCTGCAGGCTGTCCTTGAAGCTCACAATGCTGTCATAAATGCAATGAAACCTGGAGTCAGCTGGGTAGATATGCACAAGTAAGCCTATAAAGTGACAATGTCAACCATATGTTTTATAGTGTTTGTAAGTGGTTTATAATGATGGTTTGTATAGTCTGTTCCTATACGGAAAAATGATATTGGCTGTTGGCCATTTCTAGTGATGTTCCACAAGAAATGGCCCTTGATAGGGTTGATATGTGAGGCTGCAAAGTCTGCATCTTTAGTTTTGACTCTAAAAACACATTGTATTCCCAGGCTGACTAAATCTGTTATCCTCAAAATTGTCAATGGTTATCCTGGCAATTGCACTTGTTGTACCTAAAACTTCTGATGTCTTCATATGGATCCTGATATTCATTTTTGATGTAGATTAGCAGAAAAAATTATTCTGGAGTCACTGAAGAAAGGTTCTGCCTTGGTTGGGTACTTTCTATTTTCAAATGACAAACTGTCTTTTACTTTCAACCTGTCACTGTTATTATAATTGAAAAAGAACAAATCTTCTGGATGGTTGGGATCTTTGCATGTAGGGATGTAGAAGATATGATGATTGAACGATTGGGCGCCGTTTTCATGCCTCACGGTCTGGGGCATTTACTCGGCATCGACACTCATGATTGTGGAGGCTACCCAAAGGTCTTTGAGTTATCACCTTATGTGTTTTCTTTTCATTTTATTTTATTTTTTGGTTTGGCTTATATTTCATTGTATGATTCAGTAATACCTAGCTTGACAGTCGTTTTGGTGGACTGGGACAAATTAAATGATTTGCAGGGAACGGAAAGACCTAAACAACCTGGCTTGAAGTCTTTACGTACAAGTAGGGAACTCCAAGAGGGAATGGTAAGTAATGATCTTAGGTCAAACTTATTTCCTATATTTCATGTTCATGTTCAAATCCTACTTATGGGTATCTCAATTTTCTTGTTTCTGCTTTTTTTTTTTTTTTTTTTGAAAGATTGTTTCTGCTTGAGTTACATTTGATATTTGCAACTGATAAATTTTTTGTTTACCTATGATTTTCAACTGTGCTGTTTCTTTTTATTTGGATATGTTCATAGACCCCATATCCTTCTTTCTTCCTCTTTTTGAATAGTTTTATAATTTTTATTGGAAAAAATGCAGTCTGTACGGATTCTGCTTGGAACTTGAATGTAGTTTGCATCTTCTATTTGGTGTGGTTTAAAATTTTCTTTTCACAGGTTGACTTATTAAAATTGAATATCAAGTTATAATGTCTAACATACCAAGATTTGTGATGGAGGGCACTTAATCACTAACATGCCTGCTTAGATATGCCATTGATAGAATGACGTATGGTGGAATTAATTGTCTTTGTCTACCAT
Source organism: Litchi chinensis (assembly GCA_019925255.1). Taxonomy (NCBI): domain Eukaryota; kingdom Viridiplantae; phylum Streptophyta; class Magnoliopsida; order Sapindales; family Sapindaceae; genus Litchi; species Litchi chinensis. The sequence goes on along the minus strand of CM034461.1, from coordinate 48,205,573 downwards.
TCACTTGGCATGCTGGGATGCCTTGTCAAAATAAAGCTACTCTGCATCATACTGTGATGTAATATATTGGGAATAGACCATGTTGAATTATCCAAATATTAAAATGCTTTATGGCCATTGTCTTATGGAGGGTAAACTTTTATGACAACAGTCTACAAGACGCCTTCTTGTTAAAATTAATGTCTTCTGGTGCTTTATTCAAACTAGATTGGAATCACCATATAACTATTTTACCAAAATTATGGATCCTCCCTGCTGTTGTTCTGTTGTTTTACATTTGACTGTCCATGGATGAGTGCCTTTTTTATTTGCTCGCGTAAAGCTTTACTGAATAATTTCATGCATTGAATGACTAGGGGAGACAAACTAAGATTGGGTGCTCTCTTATAGGTGATTACAGTGGAGCCAGGATGTTATTTTATTGATGCCTTGTTGGTTCCAGCTATGGAAAATGCAAGGACTTCCAAATTTTTCAATCGTGAAGTAATTGGCAGATTTAAAGATTTCGGTGGTGTTCGTATAGAAAGTGATTTGGTAATCCATTCACCTACCCGCACACTTACTGCTAAACAATGAAAATTTTCTTACTTGAACTTGCACGACTAGAATTTGACATCTATATATTTTCCACCACGTTCTTTATGAATATTTATTGATTTATTTTAATTTGTGTAGCTCGTCACTTCGGATGGTTGCAAGAACTTGACAAATGTGCCTCGTGAAACATCGGAGATTGAAGCTGTAATGGCAGGTGCACCGTGGCCACTTAACAAGGAAATCTAGTCTGTTAAATAGTTTGCCAGTGTCACTGAAACTTTTAGAATAAAGCTCTGTTAATAAAGTTACAGGTTAAACACCAAACTTCATTTTTGTACGATTAAATAATTAATCATTATAATAGGTACCAATTCCATATTAGGTAACTTCAAATTAGATTTCTGTGTCACACACACGCACGACACAACTGAATGAAAAGTAAATTTGGAAATGGTTTATCAGTTCTTCGATGAAGATGGAGGGCACTAGACAATTTTGCAATTTTTTATTGGATGACTGTGTATTCTGCTTTTCAGGATATTATTTCCTTCCCTAATCACTTCGCGATATTATTTTCGTAGTATTATGAGAAATTTTTAAAGGTGCCCCCAAATTTCATAAACAATAATGTTAACTATTTCATCTTTTATGTAACAACTTAATCTCAATTTAGGATACATTAATTACTGAATGAATACCTTTTTCAAGTAAAATAACTGATATTACATTGTATATAATCATTTAAATTTGAAATGATATGGGGTTATAAATTCCCCTTTTAAATAAAGAAATTTCTGATTTATAATTATTACACTAAATGTAATCATTATTAATCATAATAAAATCTCGTCTTAAATAATGAAATGTATAATTTGTACTCATTATTATACATTATGTTATTAATCACGGTGCACATTAAATTTGGACTTTCTAGTATTTTATTATCGCAAGACCAATACTAGAATGATTCAAAGTTATTAAAAATTAACATTAGACTTAAGATTAAAATTGAAAATGTTATTATGTTACAAACTACAATCTCGAACAACTTAATATATGATTTATAATCATCACGTCATGTATGGTAACTACTAAAAATATTAAATTCTGTTCTTTATAATTACCATTATTCACAATCATCATTTCTAATTAATTATAAGGACAACTAAATTTGGGTTTTCTAGCACCATTAATCAATAATCTACAAATTGCGACCTACTTGCTAACTCTTTTAGGAAAAACTTTAGACCATAGAAGAACGACATCGTTTGTTTCCACAAGTTGGACGACTTGAAGTCGTACCCTATTTGACAGCAGCATGACCACTTCCTTCTAAAAAGCTCGTCAGTATTTAAACCCAAACACACCAAACGCACGCGCGCACCCACACACACACTATCGTAGGCCCCACCTAAAACCCTAAAAATCTCGCCTTTGCTCTCTCTTCCGGATGGGTCGTCGCAACAACGACAACAAGAAGTCCAACAACAGCATCACTCCAATGAACACCATCACTCGCTTTGAAGACGCGGAGGAGGAGACAGCTGTCAGCTCCAATCCCCTCACAGCCAACGATATAGTTATTGAAGAAGATGAGTCCATGTGTGACGTTGACAGGTCTTTCGTCGACGGTGGTGATGATGATAAAACCAGCGCTGATTATTACTTCGATTCCTACTCTCACTTTGGTATTTTTCTCTTTCACTCTTTTATGGGATTGATTGCAGTAATTAATGTCACTACATAGTGAGAAGTTTTTCATCGATTGTGGAGTTTTAAAGTAAATAAGTTTTACCTTTCAATGATTGGTTTTGTTTATAATGATTATAAATCTCCTTGTCTGGTGTTTCATTTTAGAATTAGGATCCTCACCGATGCTGATGATCTTTTTGCCGATTTGTATAGATACAGTGACTTGTAATCGATGGTTGAGATTCATTTATTTTGTTTTTTTTCCTCTATTTTATATTCGTGACATTGTCGCTAGATGTTTTGGGTTAGTAAAAAGATTAGCATTTTATTACTTATGGTGGGTTTGAGATTGTGTATAGGGTGATTTCAGAAGCTTATTTTTGTTTTTCTTTCCATTTGTTATGTTTGCAGGTATTCACGAAGTAAGTGTGCTGAGCTTGGACACAAAGCTTTTTCTGTTTGGTTTTGAGGGTTTATGCTGCCAACAATTCTGTTGTAGTTCGGTGTTGATGATTGATAATGGTCCTTGGAAAATGGATTATTTGT